>CM062346.1:60881310-63281310 GCA_031216105.1 Dalbergia cultrata
GTCTATATTTACCCTCTTCAGACTCTACTAGGTGAAAGTTTCGTACAATAGGTCATCCTTTTGAAGATATTCGGTGATAAAACAGAAACAAAGATGATCAGAATTTATCTTCAGTTTCCATACGTACTACTCATTTATTTCCTAAGTTTCCTAATTTTGGTCCTGCTAGACACCTCCCAAGCTGATAACATTGGCATTTTCTGGGGCAACAACAGTGATGAGGAAAGTCTTGGTGAAACATGTGCAATGGGCAAGTACTCTTATGTAAACATTGTTGTGCTTGAAATATATGGTAATCATCAAACCCCAAAATTCAACCTTGGAGGTCATTGTTAAGTTTTCCCATGCACTTCTATCAGCTCAGATATCAGAAATTACTAGAAGGAAGGGATACTGGTGATGCTCTCAGTCGAACCTGAGGCTAACGTGGCTTTTAAGGATGCTAAAGTTCTTTCTGATTACCTATGGAACAATTTCTTAGGTGGTAACTCATCTTCACGCCCGTTTGGGGATGCAATATTGGACGGCATAAATTTTGTCGCTGATAGCTACCCAATATACTCGATGGACCTTGCACGTTACTTAAAGTCATACAACACAACACAAAACATTTACTTAAGTGCAGATTTTATGTGTGGCTTTAACAATTATGAGAAATCTACCCTTAATAGTGTGGGGTCCAGTCGTGGGTTCCACTATTGAAAATTTGAAGCCATAACGTGAAGAGAGGAAATTTTTCCATGCATGAACAGTAAATCACTATTCATGCGTGCAGAGTTTGGTACTGAGGATAGTTTTTTCAACAAGTGAACAGTGAAATTTACTGTACACTCGTGTTAGGTGCAGTGAAACGCAGATCGCGTTCATACACAGCGAGCCTCTATAAATAGAGGCATTCGAAGCAGCAGAATAACACACAAGAAGCAGCGAAAATACAAGCTGCAGAGAGAAAAGAAAATAACAAAGTGTTATTTTCTGAGAGTGAGAGAGAAAAATAAAGAGTGTGAGTAAACCCTTTAGAGTGTAGGGTGTGGGTATATACACCGAGAATATTTTTGGGTACCATCTCTATTGCTCCTTGGTACTGCAAAATTGTAGTATTTGAATAGGAGGGTTCTCACTGGGATACACTATATTTACCTCTTGGGTTGGAGAACGTGGAAAGGATATTTTGTAATTATCCTGAATATAGTGGAATATTTTTCGGAGTTTGTCCCGTGGTTTTTCCTCCGGTATTTGGGGGTTTCCATGTTAAAAATTCGGTGTGCAAATTTATTGATACTGGTGTGAATAGTGACCAGCGGCCCATGTGAATAGTGACCAGTGGACCCACTGTAGAAAAATTTACTATTTACCGCTGATACTTATTTTTCTGCACTGCGCCAATTGGTAGATTTAATTCTATCAGATTTAGTTTTGGTATTCATTGCCACACATTGGCATCATTTAATTATACTGTGAATCAGTCTCTGAGCCCAACAAATAGTGGACTGTATGACTATATTATAGTAATGTTCATGGACGATCCCTTATGCCATTATAACGAAGGCAATCCGAACGATCTTATAAGCTCATGGAACCAGTGGACCAAGCTAAAAGTGGGGAAAATATTTTTGATGTTGCCATCATCTCCTAATACAGGAACTGGCTATATTCCAACTGATTTGTTAAATTCTCAGATCCTCCCAATCATAAGGAAGTCTTCTAAGTATAGAGGCATATTCTTGTATTCAAGAGACCATGATAGACTAAGTTCATATAGTGACTACATCATAAGTCCTTTGTGCAAACACCAAAACCCTCCTCGGTGCAATGGCTACGATGACATCAATTTCACAGAAACTTTTGGTTATATGTCAATGGATAGCTTCAGGGTTAATGAAAGTGAGCTAATTAGCCTTCATTGCTGCAAGATTATATGTCAAAACAATTGTTCCTGCAATGCCTATGCACCAACAAATTCTACTACCAACGCTGGATGCCAGATATGGAGTAAAAACTCAATCTTCAACAGGTCTTCATGGTCAAATGGGCAGAAAATGTATGATCTTAACAAAGGTAAGTCCTGTTTACTCTGCAACTTTATGTTTTTCCTGTACTTTTAAATGGGACAAGGCTTGGTTGTTATTGTTGTTGAAATAGCACATAATGTTTAATGAAAGAACCACTAAAAATATATAGTTATGTACATTTTTACAAGAAAATTGGCTGTTTAGATCTACAAAATTCATTATTTTTGTACTATGTTTGTGTTACACAGGAAGACAAGAACACACATCTGTGAAAAGCAGCAGAAGCAATAAAGGTCAGCAAACTGCACTTACATTCTAATAGAAGAAAACCACAACAATTTATAATTACGTAAACATTCAGATTAAAATTGGTTGCTTACTATTTAGTCATCAATAATTGTTGCGTATTTCCAATAAGCTAAAACAATTAAGATAATAACAAATAAAAGCAATATTATGGGGAAATAATCACAGTTAATAGTAGACAAAAGATCCCTGTGGTTTAGGATGAGCTATTGGTGTCCCATTGCAATTGTTTTCTAATCTTAAAAAGAAAAAAAATCCCATCAACCTCAATCCAAGATTGCATCATGACCATTTTCACAATTTGTAAATTATCTTGTCATAAGTTGTAGTTATATGGATTATCACTAGTGTGGGAGCTGCACTTGCAATAACTTTTATCGGCTACTTAAGCTATTCATTTTGGAGGAAGTACAAATCAGAAGGTAGTCACCGCATTATAACTCTTAAATAATGTATGATGAGTTTAGACTACTACATAACTTAAACTTCAATGTCATGCTACCAATGGATACAAGAAAGATGCAAGAGAAGCTGATACATGACATTGGAGGTGCCACAATGCTCTCCATGATGAACTACCCAACCAAAGAGATTAAAAAAGAGGAAAACACAACCGATGAGATTGAAATTTTTAGTTTTGAAAGCATGACCACTGCTACAAACAATTTCTCAGACTCTAATAAGCTTGGAGAGGGAGGATTCGGACTAGTTTATATGGTAATGTCTAGACACCTTATTTTGAAACTATCTGGATAAGAAAGTTAGTGTGTGTTTGGTTTGCCCATTTCCTGTTTCCATTTTCAATGAAAATAGAAAACAATCATGAAAATATGTTTGGTTGGAGTTTAATGGAGTCATTTTCATGAAAATATTTTCTGAAAAAGGTGAAAATCTAAATAGTTGATTTTATGCTTTCATTCTTTTCATAGTTTTTGTTCACAACAAGTGAAAATATTTTGAGTTGAAAATGCGATGGTACGTTCATAAATAAATAGAACTTTGTTTCTTATTACGTGAAAGCACTATGTTCGATTCTTGAAACTTTGGAAGTATCTCATCTTACTTCTTGTTTTCAGCTCGATAATTTATTTTTTTTTCACATATCTTTGTTCGGTACTTGATGCAAAGCAAAACACAATTCTACTTAGAGCTTTTTTTTTAAACTTTTCTCCTTGTGATAGGGGAATCCACTTGGCCATCCATCGTTTGTCCCCTCTCAGATAAACACAATCAGCATGACTTGAAAAAAAAAAAAGGGCACACTCAGTACTTTCAATTTCATTAAATATCCATGACCCAAAAAAAAATTTCATCAAATATCATGGCAAAAAAAAAAAACTTCATTTAGCTAGTTTGAGTTTTCTATTAAAAATATATTTAGATAAATTTTCACAGAATTTCAGACTATGTTTCTTATTTTATGATTTTAGAGGCATATGTGGGAGATGAAAAAGAAAACGAGTCAATTTGTATTATTAAAAATATAAATGATTCAGGAACATTTTTAAAAATTGTGCACCAAACATGAGACTAGATGTAAAAATATTTTGTCATTGAAAGTAATCTTGTTAAAAGTACTTTATTTTAAAAAATTATTCGTCATTTTAATAAGTACATTTGTTGCATAAATCAAATGTACAAACCAAATATAAAGACAAGCACCAAATTTAATGTGTATATATAGTTATATTTTTTAGTGACATATATAATCACATTGTATAAATTTCATTTTGAAAATATATACCAAATATATTTTCATTGTTTTCTATTATCTAAAATAGGATATACTTTTACAAACCAAACGTATTTTCTAAAATTTGACAATCTGAAAATAAAAATAAAAAAAGGAAAACATACCAAACACATTTTAAGTAATCTTATGATGCTTTCAGGGTAGATCAACAAACCAATTAGAAATTGCTATAAAGCGACTCTCGAGGAGTTCAGGACAAGGGTTAATAGAATTCAGAGTGAATGCCCTATTTGGTCCCTCAAGATTTTTGCGTTGGACTATTTCATCCTTCAAAAAAAAAAATTGATCTCGTGATCCCTTAAGATTAAAAATGATTGACAAATTAGTCTCTCTGTTAGTTTTTCATTAGTGAACTTACATATATGACACAATACATTGATGACGCGCCATTAAAATATTAGAGGCAAACTAAATAAAGTTTTTTTGGAACTTATTACACTTAGTTTAGTGTCTAAAATTACACAAAATGAATCACTTTATAATTTATAATGGAGATTTAAATGACTCATTTTGTGAATTTCAACCACCAAAATGAGTAATTTGAAACTCTATTCCACTTCAAATGGCATACACATCACTTAACATCATGACAGCTGGTCAATATGCAATTCTATTAGTGTTTAAAAAATCGAATATATACAGAGGGACTAATGTATCCTATTATTAAAATTTTAAGGGACTACTGGTTGAATTTCAGTTTTTGAGGGACTAAATAATGTTGTAAAATTTTCTTGAGGGGCTACGTGATATATTTACTGTAGAATTTAAGAATGAAGCTAAACTCATTGCCAAACTCTAGCATACTAATCTTGTGAGGCTCTTAGGGCCCTGCATCCAAAGAGAAGAAAGAATGTTGGTTTACGAGTACATGTCCAATAGAAGCTTAGACTTCCACTTATTTGGTAGGCCGTCTTTATCTTATTATACAAATGATCTTGGCAAATTTTACCAATTAATATGCATCTTGTGCACAAACAAATGTAGAAAGAAGAAAAGTTTTGGATTGGGAAAAACGACTTAACATCATTGAAGGCATTGCTCAAGGCCTTTTATACCTTGACAAGTATTCAAGACTAAAAGTGATACATCATGACCTGAAGCCCAGCAATATATTACTTGATGATGAAATGAAACCTAAATTATCATATTTTGGCATGACTAGAATATTAGGACTAAAAGGATCTGAAGAAAAAACAAGCAGAATTGTTGGAACATAGTAAGTATGTGAAAAATTATGCAATGTTAGTATTATGGATGCCTTTTCCAATCTAAAATGTTAAACCTCGTTTACTAACATTATTACTTCAGTGGTTACATGTCTCCAGAGTATGCGTTTAATAGTGATGTTGCCACAAAAATAGATGTTTTCAGCTTTGGTGTATTGCTACTAGAGATTCTCAGCGAAAAAAAGAATAATTGCTACTATGACCCAAATTTTTCACTCAATCTCATAGGATACGTAAGTTTCCTAAACAACTTATGCATCAAATTTAGATTCCAATTCAATAGAAGAGGCTATGACAATGCTAGGTTACCTATAGGCATGGCAGTTATGGAATGGAGGTAAAGCTCTCGTGCTAATGGACCCCGGATTAAATGAAACATGCACTCCTAATGAAGTGCTGAGATGTATGCAAATTGGCTTACTGTGTGTACAAGACCACGCAAAAGATAGACCAACAATGTTTGATGTTGTCACTTTTTTGTCAAATGGTGTCCAACTTGCTCATCCAAAGCAGCCAGCATTCTCCATCAATGTGGATACCAACAGTTCAGAATTGTCTGGTAACATACAAGAAAGAGGCTCCATAAATTATCTAACAGTATCCGGTATGGTGGCAGGTGAATGTGGCACTTTGTAGAACAATTACAGAATTGGTGAGGAGATATTATCACCCTGCTTCCGCTTCATTTTATTTAAGAACTTGTTCACAACTACTTCATCCTTATGGCTGATTGAGAACATTAAGTATATATATGATTCCCTGATTATGTTGATGAAACCATATTATAGAGAATTGAAATAGCATAAATATAATTATTTGTGCATTATCATTACAATATTGTTTTATCACTAAATTACAAAAGGAATTAAAATAGCATAAACACAATTATTTGTGCATTATTGTGAATTCAAACTAATAGGAAATTAAATGGAACCGGATGGATTTGTAATAATTTTAGTGTGTGTTTAGAGAAAGAGTAATTCAAAAATTTTAAAAATTTTAAATACGATGCAATTGAACCACGAGATAATTTAGCTAGAATAGAAACAGAACCATATAGATAGAAAATTACCATAATTGTGAAATAATATTCCATTTGAATGATGAATTGGCAGAAATTTAACAACTTCGTGAGCTAGCTACACTGCCATTGGTACGAAGAAAGTGGTTCGTTCCTGCAATCTCGAAGAGGCACGGTTCAAAATGCAAGTACATGCAATGAAAATACAAAAAAGCTATTGGGAGGGGGGGAGAGAGAGAGAGAGAGAGAGAGAGAAGTGTGGCTTCTCCGTTGTGTTGGCAGTGGGAATCAATGTCGCTGCCAGCTGATGATCACGGTGGTGGTTACCGCTTGCGACGGCAGCAGATTCATATGGAGGATAGATGGCATCGATGAAAGAAAAATGTTATTAGTATTTATGGATATGGGACCGTGTCAACTCACACCTACTCCACTATTAGATGGGACGTGAACTCTATTTGAATGGGCTCCACACTCATCCAATGATGGATGAAATGTGAGTCGGTGCGGTATCCCACATTTCATAAGTATAAATAACACAACTCATCGATAAAAAGGGCTTCCATCATCTAGCATATGCCTCTTTCATTTTTACCCCTTACCCGAGTCCTGATCCAAACGTATCTTTTGATGTAATTTGATTTTTTTAAAGTTATTTTTACAAATATTTATTTATTATTTATATAAATAATAAAAATCTTTACCCAATATATATAGATAGATAGAAGAAAATTTAGTAAATATGTCTTGTTAGAAAATACAAGCATAAACTACACTACATTCGTCTTCTCTGAAGTTTATGGAAATGCATCTCACATTCCTTCTAGTTGTCCAACCTACATTCACATACTCTCTCTGATTGTCAACTTTTAAATATTTATATTGCACTCACACCCTTACTAATGGAACACCGTTAATAAACTTAATAGAATGATATTTTGTGATATTAAGAGGTTTTTAATTAATAAAATCACGAAAATATCTTTTTCCACTATCTCTGTTAATTGTTAAAAATAAATAAATAAATAGATCTCTAGCTCTCCTACTTGCTTGACCTGACGCGAGGAGCACAACGCAAGCAAAGGACAAAAGCGAGCAAAGCATGACGAAGAACAAAGAGGAGCATGACAATGAGGACACATTGAAGAAAATTTGTAATATTTTATTAGTTTTTGGGCATATATAAGAGCACCTTCTGTAATTGGTTTATGCATCAGTGCATAGAAGTTAGAACATGTTGACGAGTGAAAGGATTCATCTTCTTCATCCCTTATTTTGTTACGCCATTTTATGATAGCTATATAAGAGAAAAATGTTAGTCAGTTAGTGAGCCCAATAGGTTTCGATCTCAATTTTAGTGCGTGAAAGGTACGTATTTTAACTGAGTTATGTTTTATTTGACTGGGATATGAGATGGATAACAAGAAAGGATAAATTAAACAGTAAAGGAATTTTTGGAAATTCAAGTTAAAATATGAGGGTGAGATAATAGAGTTAAAGTTTTACAACAAAGGAGGTGTGAGTGTAGGTTAGAAAATGTAATACTCGATGTACACGTGTCAGTGGATAAGTTTTGTATGATCTCAAAGTCCCCCATGACCCACCCATATTACTGGATCCGGGATTTCGCTAAGTTTAGAGCCCTACACTTCCTTGTAGGGCTATAGGATAGAGTTATATTATTGGAATCAAAAGTCTCGGTAATTGCTCATCAAAGGAAAACAAATTGAAGAGTGATTTTTAACGAATTTTAGAAAATCTCTAGACATTTCATTTTTAGCCCACAAGTGTAGACAATCATGAGTATTTCGAATTTGAACTAGAATTCAAAAATTAGATTTTGATTGGTTAGGGTTTTGATTTTTTTTTTTTATGTTTTATTTGAATTCAAATGTGAGGTATTTCCTGATTTACATTTATTTTTTAAAGTTAATGAAGAGTAAAATAAATGAGAACATTAACTTAAAATAACTTAGTATAGAGGTAACCCATATGGCTGTTGACAACAAAAATCAGAAAGTGGACATTACTGTCACCACTATAGCTATCCAAGATCGCTATAGGGGTCATAAGTGACCCCGTTCCCCACGCACACATGCCCTGACCGCTATAGAGGTCCCCTAAGAGCATAAACAGTACAAAAAACAACGCCGTTTCATTTTTTTTGGCCTTTAAAAGACCCATTGACCTCCCTTTTCCCCCATCAACAGCAGAAACCCTTCTTCCCCAAATTTCATCCTTTTTCTCTCATTCTCTCCAATCTAACTCCCTTAAATCATCAAGATATGTATATGTTGTTAGTTTATGTCTCCATTCTCTCCATTATTTCATGATCTTGAGTTTAGTCTTGTTATTTCTCTCATTTTTATCAAATGGGGGTGCTCCCTCAATGTTATTAGAGCTAGATTAGAGTTATTTAGAGATTGATAGAGTTTGATCTTGAGTTTTATGATTGTTATAGTCGACGCCTCGGCTCCCCGGAGCTCAGTTGGTGTTAATGCCAATTTTTTCTCCCTTCCAGGTGAGTGGGTTTGACCTCATAGCCTTAGTTTCATCATTTTGAATATTTTATTGCATAATGGTTGTTAAATATGAAGTTTGAGATAAGAAAAAAGTATATGGAATGATTTTATAGGATTATGTCTAGCTAGGAAAATTATGATTTTGTTATAATAGCATGAAAAATATGTTTTAGAAAACCATGGGACCATGATTGTTATGTTGTGTGCTATGAAAAATGTTTTACATGTTTGAGAAGGAATTTATTAAGAAAATGTATGATTTAAAGATGTTCATGAAAATGTCAAACACACATTATGGTTCTACAATATTACTAAATTAAAGAGATTTCAGAATATCAAGTTTTATTATTATAAATAGATTTAGAATAGAGGATGATCTAGCTTTGAATAATTATGTTATTTGATTTCAGAGTTATATGATTTAAAACCCTAGTATTTTGAACTATAATATTAGAGTTATCACGTATATGAAAATATATTAGTACAAGATATGAATTTAGAACTTCAGTTTTATGGTATCAGGAGGTACGAAATTCAGTATGATTCTTAGCAACTGTTAGATACATATTCTTAGCAACAATCAAAATGCCTACAAGTGATGAACCCTTGAGCTCGATTCTCACAACCATAGTTATGCTAAAGTCAGATTGTTAGAGTTATATGAGTCCAGAACTCTTAGAGTATTAAGGATTTAGGGACTCTTGTTCGTTTGGGACTGAATACCCACCTTTCAGATTTAAATGATTTTATATATATCTAATATTTTATGATTTTAAATAGTAGAATAAATATATAGAGATTTTAAACCTAAAGAAGAATAAGAGCAAAGTTTTAGATAAATAATTAGTTTTATGATTTAGAGATTAGAAGATAGCTATAGAGAAACAAATAGTGAGTTAACGACTGGGAAAAACGATCGTTAACCTTGGTACCAAGTTGTCCTTAGGGGCAATCTCACAGAGCAAATATGGAACCTAGTTAGGTATCTGATTCGGATCCTTAAGGAATTCTAGAGATTAGAAAATCCGCTATGTCATGGTTGACATACATAGCTAGAGAATATATCGTTATGCAATGCATAACTAGAGATCCATGTTTCTCTATTAGAATATTATTGTTTTTGTTTTAAGAGATTATTGATGATGCTTTTCAGAGAGTATTTGATTTAAGAGTTATTATGTTTATATATGGAAAAATGATTTCTCATTAGAGTAAGAATTTAGAGATGTTTTCTATGAATTTATAAATACATAAATATCTTTTCTATATAGTTACGAATATGCATATCAGATGGTTTATGATTGTTATATATATATATATATATATATATATTGTATTATATTATTGGTTGTCCCATGTAGGTGATAGGTGAGAGCTCACTCGCTAAATCCGTTGACTCACCCTTCTCCCTTCCTCTCATAGTTGCAGGTACGGGTTCAGCTTCAGCTCAATTTGGTAAATACAGCTCTTCCTAGTGGTGAGTCTTACTTTGGAGCAAGACATAGTTTAGAGTCATGTTAGAGTATAGTGCTCTACTAAATGTGTAGGCAAGATCCAAGCCACACATTATTTTCAGACTATGTATTTAAACTTAGAGATTTAAATATTTATGTATGTGTTCTCAGAGTCCAAGTATGAAATTGAAATGTAAATTATGGATAAAGATTTATGTAAATGGCTAGAGATGAATTAATGATTTAGTGTTCAAGTGTTAAACAGATTCTCAGAGACTAATTAAGAGAACTATAGAGCTTGTATACTAAAGTATTTCAGAAATCAGGTCATGAATAGAAAATTGAATAATGATTTAAATGAACCTAAGTTTTAAGAATGAATATTTTTTTTATACATTATGCATTTAGAGAGACACGTCACCTAGAAGGCTTACGTGGGGATGAAACTCCTCACGTGCTGGTCATGTTTCCAAGTTAGGTCGTGACAAAAAACTAGAGAGTGTGTGAGCTGCATGTCCACAAACCTCAGAAAAAGTGACTGTAATTTGCCCTAAATACAATTATTTGTGTATTTTGATTTTAAATTAATTATTTTTAGTTTACTATTGGATTATAAATATGGGTCCAAGAACTCGGCCTAGCCTTAGAGAACTTGGACAGGGACCCCATAGATCGACCACGTTTCATCATGACCTCCTAGAGACTCTCTATTGATTTAGCATAAGATATCTCATAAATCACCTACGAGATCTCCCATTATCTCAACATATAAGACTTATTTAATATCGAATATATCCTTGTAATATATCTCCTATTCAGAGAAGATTATCTCCTAATTTAGTATGGGATCACCTTTTACTATAAAAAGAGCTTAATGCCTCCAGGTATATCATCACAATTCTATCACTCTTACATATTTTTCCACTTTGCACCTCAATCATTCACTGACATAAGTGTTAAAGTATTCTTACAAATACACCATCCCCCATGTACATGAACACCAAAGTCACCTACAGCCTTATTCTAGACGAGAACAAGTTTAATACATAACAAATATAAATAACATACAAAGAGTAAGTTTTATAGACATGTAATATTTGTATTATTTCTTTTCAATGCAATTTAAAGGAAATAAAGTTTACACTTATAATCTTATGACAAATCCTTATGACTTAATATATATTTGTATTATATATTATAAATTTACTAATTTATTTTTGATATATTTGTAATATTTGTCTTTTATAATAGTTACTTCAAAAACCAAGGATATAAATTATTTGTCAAAATTAATGATGCATTGATGTCATCAAATTATATGGTTCTATTTGTAAGACTTTTAAATTAATGGATAAACCAGTCAAAGACTTCTTTTTTTACTTAATATAATAATATGTAATCGAATATCTGTGTAATTTTTTTTTAGATTGGTTGTGTTTGTAAATTAAATCCATTAACTTTAAGTATATAAATTTGAACAATACAATTAAAATTATATTAGTAAAAAAATTTGATATTAGAATTTAATTTTTCTGCACTGACAATATAAAATACACTGTCAACTAATAAAACTTCAAGCAAGTGTCAACTTGTCATCAATAACAACCATTATGATAACTACTTACTATAATTTGACATCTTTGCAATTTTTATTGGTTGATAGTGTATTTGTCAATATTGATTAGCAGTGTCACTATCAATGCATAGAAATTGAATTTATATCGTTAATGTAAAAGAATCTTACAAATGATTAGGACATGTTACATGGAATAACTAAGAGACTAATATTGATAAGAATTAAAATCAAAGTGAGTTATTTTTAAGATACTACTTAATACATTTTTATTCCTTTTCTTATTTTCATGATACTCTTTTCTTTTTATTTCATTTGCCTATTTTTTTTCATTGCAAAAAAACCTTTATATTTCTATATTAAAAAGTATTAATTTTTTTATTTTTTAATACTACTCTTAATATAATTAATTATGTTTGTTTTTCAATAATTTTCTAATCATATAAATTTATATTTCATAAAAATATTATGATTCATCTATATATATATATATATATATGTATTTTATTATTATTAAAATATATTTATTATTTTTTAATTTGTTTTTATTTTCTATTTTTAAATAAACAGAGTGAAAATAAATAAGGGAGTATTGTTAAAGGATCCAGTGGCTTCGCAATTGGCACCACTATATATAGAAATCGAAAGAGAGTTCGCGTAAAGAAAACATAGGGGTAAGGTCGTCTCGCTCTGTGCGCCATCACTTTCTTTGTCGTTTTTGGTTTTGGGACTCCGACCGAACCCTAACCTTAGTTGTCCATCGCAACCATGTCGACCAAGCAAGGTACCCAATGATTCGTCTACCTCCTGATTTTCTCAGATTCCCTTAATCCTTCTTCACCGTCAAGCTCTTTCTTTTTCGTATCTGTTATTAACGATTAAGGATCTTGATTTTTTTAATTCGTATAATTAATTAATTAATTTTTTTGTTTGGGGGGATTTTAGGTGGAAAGGCTAAGCCTTTGAAGAAACCCAAGTCTGACAAGAAAGATTACGACGAGGTATTTCATTCAAACCCTTTCGGGTTTTTTTTTTTTTTTTTAATTTTCTTGGCTGTTTTCAATTTTCTGTATTATTATATTATTTTATATTTCAATTGGTGTTGTGATTATCAAAATTTTCGAAGTTGATGCACTTTTGGTTGAAAGTTAGTTATATGTCTAAGGAAGAGAAGGGGGTATGGTGGGGTTTGGGCTTTTTTGAATTATTGGTTGTTTATAATATGAAACTTGTCAAAGTTGTGATCTTATAAGCCTGGCATATTGATATTGTGGAGTTTAGTTGATTAATGATGCATAAAATTGAAATGATTGAGCTAATTAGGAATATTTTGTTTATGCCGGTTTTAAGAGTGAAACTTGATGTTCGTGCCATGAATCACCTGTATGTGGGGGCGGGAAAGAAAATCTCTTTATCTGTTATGCTTCACAGAAACGTTTTATTCTTTCCTGGCCCAGACTGGCAGTTGCAAACTGCATGGAATTGTGGTTTCTTAATATTGATTTGCCAGAACATACATAATTTTCTTAAGCAAAAATTGCACTTTACCCCGTTGAACTATAGGCTATGTGCATTTTAGTCCTTTAACTTTAACAATGTGCAAATCGACCCCCAAACTTTCACAAACGTGCTTTTAGCCTAAATAAGTGTGCTATGCTCGAATTTTGGAATATGTGCAGCAAATTGACCCCTGAACATTCCTAAATGTGCAAATTGATACCCAAATTTTTTAAAATTTGTGATATTTTTGTCAACAATTAATGGAAAAATTACAGAAGGGTCAATTTGCACATTCAAGAAAGTTCAAGGGGTTGAATTGCACAATTTTAAAGTTTAGGGTCTAAAGTGTACATGATCTGCAATTGAGAGGGTAAGGTGCAATTTTTCCTCCTCTTAAATTCTGCTCCTTTTTCCCTCTTTTTCCCCCCTTAAACATACATGTGCTATGTGAATGTCCTTGATTTGTCTTCCAGATAAATAGAATTTTGATGACCACGTTTGCTCATTTCCTTTAACGAGTTTTCATTGAGTAAATTGCTTGTATTTGTGAATTGGACTATGTACCACTAGTCTCTCGATCTAAGACCCAAAAACCGAAGCGAGTTTACTTGGTGCATGGTATTACATTGTGGTTGTGGTTGTGATTGTGGAAATTGGAAATGAAAAAAATGCTTCTGATGCAGCCGCAACTGTTCTTGTCGTGCAGATGTGTCTATCATCACAACAGCAATACGATGGCTGCAATTGTGATTGTGATGGCAAACTAAGTTTGGTGGATTCATTTGCAATAAACCATTTAAGTCTACTATTACAATAGTTATGTAATTCTTGAATTATGATCTCCAATCGGTGCAATCCATGAAATATTGGATGCCTGTGATTGCTGGCTGTCGTGAAATATCTGCTTCAGCCATTATTGTTTTCTGATTTCTTTTTGCCCGAGTGAATTTGCACAGAGACAGAGACAGCCGTTTGTCAACTTTTGAATCTCGTTTGCTAATCTCTACTCTTATATTTTGTAGGTTGACATGGCTAACATTCAGAAGAAAAAGGAGGAGGAGAAGGTTAGATATCTTACTCTGATTTAGTTTGTATTATATTCCATTGATCTGTTGGAATATTGATCCTGGTGCGTGCACTGAACAGGCCCTGAAAGAGTTGAAAGCCAAGGCGCAACAGAAGGGATCTTTTGGAGGTTCTGGGCTCAAGAAGAGTGGAAAGAAATGAGAGCTCAATGCCATGATTTTAACCATATACATCCATCATTGAGCTCTGTAGTTACATTTGTTACCATGAAAACAATCTCTTATTGTGGCCTACTTTATTATTGATGTTGTTACTGAACCTTGGCATGTCATGATGTAAGCGCAATAAGTTGCTGGTTTGGAATTTTACTGTGTGTCCCATTTGGGTTCTGACTTTTGGTAATTCCACCTGTTTAGTGTTGCTATGGCATTTGCGTAATTGTGGCTTGGCTTCTGAAATCTAAATTATCAATTCTATTGTGCTCCCATTTGTTGGCAACAGCAGAGTATAACTTTTAATGTTATAAATTAATTGAATTATTGTACATATTATATGCATCAGGAACATACAAGGATTGTTCTCGATTCTCAACTTCACAGATTAATTTGACGGTTTAATAATGTCAAATACTTGAGTCAATTCGCATGGGTGGCTTCATTTTGCTAGTGCTTGCCTTTGCCTCATCTGTTTACCGTGTTCATGGGCGTTAGAAATTTGAAATGCTGTTATGATGGGTGTATAAATAATTGACTTTAAGGGTATGCAAGTTTTATTTTAAAGAATTGAGGGAATGGAAATGAAGTAAAATTACTTTTAGAAATATCAAGGAAGAGAGAACTGGATCGGGTAATGAACCGGTCAAAGTATTGGTTCAAAAGTTTAAAGGTTTAACTGATTCAATCGAGGTTCAATTGAAATATATATATACACATGAGTATGATTAATTAGAATATAAAAATATATTAAATCATTAACATTAATATAATCAACAATATATATATATAGGTTTATAAAAATAAACATAATCCATATAAAATTTCTCTAGTCTTAGCCTCTTTGGTTCCTTTTTTATTTCATTTTTACTCTATGACTGTCACAAGATATTAGTATTTAAGCTTTGAAACCAAAAAAAAAAAAATTTAAAAGCTTCGAACCGGTACAATTGGTCCAGTTCACTGGTTTTCTCCGGTTTTGATCAATTCTTGACTGGTTTTGACTTCCCTTAGTTTTTGGATCTTAACCGGACCGGCCAGGTGACCGGTTCCTAGTCGAACCGGTTGGACCGACCGGTCCGGTCCGGTCCAATTTCTATACTATGAAAAATATAATTACTAAAAAGGAAAAATATACAAAATGCAGATAGATAATTGGAAGAAGAGTAAAAGCTGGATTAATAATAGTAGATGTGTAAAAGTAGATTTTATTCTCGTAGAATGAAAATAAAACATAGGTTAAATCTCCTTGTACTAATATTACTTTCCATCAGCTTAAAAGTAAATTTTAACTTGATAATGAGTAGTTAAACACAGTTGAAACTTTTTCATTCTTATTTCAAGGTGAGTGGAAGTATTTTGGACTTGCAAAATGGCAAGCAAAACAAGGATAGTAGTTGGGGAAATAAAAAAGTATCATATTTACCAGCAAAGGTAGTTTAACACACTTTTGAATATGAATTATTCATTTGTTTATATATAGTTAGTCCTACATTTATTAACAATTTATTCAACTAATAATTATTAGCAAGAAATGATAATAGTAACAAATTATTTAAATAAATAAGTACTTTAGTTTTCTTTGGAGTTAATTATTTTTAGTCTCTGTACTTTCGAGAAAATTTAATTAAGTTCGTATATCTTACTAGTTTGTACTTGAATTCTTGCTAGTAATATTTTCATTACTTTGATATATATTACATGGACATATTCCAATATCTTTAGAAACATAAGGACTCAAAATTAACTAATATATTTATCATTTATTTAATTAACCAATATAGTTAATAATATTACCGACTCACACTAATCTAGAGAATACAAGTGCTGAGCCCTAAGAATATATATGGCCCTTGAGGCATAGAAGTGTTTAGGACAGAAAGAAATTGGTTGGTTAACACAATTATTTAATGGATCAAAAAATAAGAAATCGTCAAATGAGTGGAGAGAGGAGCCTCAAGTCTTATATGAAAGAAAATATTATTTGCACTCATTATTTGTGGGACCACATACTAACACACTCCTATCTATCATTAGATGGAGTGTAAACCTCATTTAATTTGAGACCCACATCTCATCTAATGATAGATGAAAATGTATCAGCACGACATCCCACAACGTATAAATACAAATAACACTATATGAAATATGGGGTTGAATGGATATTAAAGCAAGGTACGCACCTCATAAAATTTTAGTTCAATAGAGAGATATTGAAGAACAATAGAGCACCAAGAGAAAAATTCAATGGAAAACTGGTCAGAGAACAAGAAGGTTTGTATTGCCTGTAATTGAAATCCAGGCTTTCTTACGAAATATAAGATCAACTTAGGATGCGTTTGGTTAAGGGTAATTTTCTTGAATTAACTATGTGTAATTTCACATATGAATCTTATCCATGAAAATTTCTATCTCATTTTTGCTCCCAAACCAAATACACCTTTAAAGTAAATCTTAATCTATTTGTCAATTTACTATAACAGTATCCCAGTCTGCATTGAAGCTACATCTTAAACACGAAATCAAGGACCATCAAATTTCAAAATGATGGCTTATAATCAAAGCCGAAATATTATTCAATACACTACCCAACCATATGTAAATTGTAATATTGCTTTATAATAGGATACCAAAATTGTAGAGTGAGGATGGGATGGCATGAAAGCACTTGCATACACTAAACTAATATGACGGCATACAACACAATTGGCAGCTTGAAAAACTTGAAGAAGGCTCACATTTCTGGCTCAATAGAATAATCATCAAGGTTAAGTTTAGCAAGCAGCATTCTGGCACGAGATATCAACCCACTGGAGGGATCATGACAACTCGTTTCCTCCATCCACTATTATTGCTGTTCTGGCTTCTCTGGCTCCTCCTTCTCGGGATCTTCCTCCGGTTGTTCCTCTTTCTTTTCTTCCTCTTCTTCGTCCTCTTCAGGGGGATCTGCAGGTAACGGAGGCGGCAAGGGTGTCTTCATTGGACTAAATTGAGGGAATATATCTGGTCTTCTTCCTGGCTTAGGCCTCTCCCATTCCTGTCAGTATATGCATTGAACAATCTATCAGCTTCTGTATTGAACTGAATGTCAACTAATTGAGAATTGAAAAAAAGCTCACAATCTCACAAAACCACAAGTTCCCCAAACCCAAATTGGAACAATACTAAAAAAGTCACCAGATTATGGACATGAGGAAACTAAGGGTGTGTTCAGGAGTTAAGAAAGGGAATATAGAGGATAAGAGAAGGCAGAAAAAACAGAAGGTTTGACCTTACCCTTATTTGGAAGTTTAGAATAGACAAGGAAGTGGAAATACGAGTTCTTAAGATATGACAATTTTGACCTTTAACTAGACATAATTACAAATGAGATCTAAAAACATCATTTTGGTATTTTAATGAAAATAAAACGAAAATGTTATATTTAAACCCTAAACCCTATATTTTGGGGGGAATTTTAAAACATAACTATAGGATGGTCTATGAATAATCCTAATTTCTTCTCCCTTGATTACAAAACTCCTAAACAACGGGGAAAGTTTATACTACATCTTCCTCTTCCCTCTATTCCTCTCCTAAATCTATCTCGCAAACACACCACACCCTGAAGTACTGGAAAGAGTAGTATAGCTCAGCTACCTGTTCTACCAAAAACAAATTCCCCTCCTTACATTACACAACCAGACCAGAAATAGTTATCAATGGGGAGAAGGAAGAGAGTCGCTTGCCGTAAAATATCATTCACTATTTGCTATTAATATACATAAGGAAATGGTAGCTCAACCAAAGTAGCCTCAAAATAATTGTAAAATTTTAAAAACTTACACTACAAGGCCTCCCCTTCCCCATCTGGAGAATATACACAAAACCCTATCTTGTTCAACTTGACAGTTTAATCATCATCTAAATGCAATTAGGATGATGACATCATCGAACAAGCGAAGTGTCAATTTAAGATAGAACTGAGCAAAAATGAATTAACAACTAAGCTAGCGTTCTTCCAAATATCCCAACAGAAACCCTTTATATGATTTGGGTGATTTTGGGATGGGATGAAAAATAGGGGAGAAGTTTTCATGGATTAGAAGGGTAAAAATTTTTACGGATAAATTCTACATGCAAAACTACACATGAAACTCATCAATGCAAATTTTCACTCCAATTTTACACCCAAAGAAATAGGGTGTGTTTGGTTTTAAGAGTAAAACTGGGGGAAAATTTGCATGGTAGCACATTCATAGAATTTTTCCCAATTTTTTTACCCCAAACCAAACACATCCCTAGTTATATAAAATAGTTTCCACAAGTCCAGGCACTCTTAAGTGTACGTTAATATTAGCTTATTTGAAATTGAAAAAAAAAAAAAAAAAAGCTCAAAATCAAAGCTGTCGGAAACAGGTTCTGAATTCAAAGACTAAATAAAAACGACAATTTCAAGAATCTCTTGTCAAAACCAAACATGTCTGAAACCCCAGAGTTAAAACAGAGATAGAGAAAGAGAAGGGAAAAAAACGTACAATTGGGAAATCGAGAGGGGAACGGCGAGTCATCTTCTCCTCTTCAGGGGCCATACGGACTCGGTGCCTCCGAAACCGAGTGGTAAGAAGAGGAACATGAATTGGAGTGAGGGAGCAACAACGGACGATAAAGGGTCTTCGACGGTTGCAGCAAGATGAAGTCTTGGTGGCACTACTGAAAGAAGAAGAAGAAGAAGATGGTGGAAGTAGCAGAGGCGTGCTTGTCAACAACGCCATAGCCATAGGAGCCATGGTGGGTGGAGAAGGTGAACGTGCGGCTGCGGAACACCTAATCCTCTCTTTCCTTCGTTTTATATTACGGGCTTTCTGGGTCGGTTCTTAAAAATTAAACACGTCTGCTATTTTTTTTTTTAAAACATATGAAGGGCCATGACATGAGGCCCAACAAGAGAATAACACCAAATTTAACTGGATTCTTTAACATTGTCTTTGATTAAGGAAATAAAATGAAATAAAAAAAATGAGTGTGCTTTTATTTTTTACAATTACAGCTGCAAAAACACTGCATAGATTTATATGGATGGATCAATTTATCTCTGTTTTGAATTGTAAAGAGCTACTATTGAATTTTTAAATGTTAATAAACCAATTTATCTTCCAATATATACTTATGAGAAAACAAAATGGGTATTTAGTCAAATTCTTATTTGGGAAAAAAAGAGAGATAAGAATAATGTCTCACTTTGTTCTTAAACTTCTGTACGCTTCAGTTTAAATTTTAAAATTAAAAAATAATGAATTAATTCATGAAGTTGTAAAATAGTACTCAGATTTGTTTTTAAAATACACACCTAACTCTAGCAATTAATTCGAATTAAATTTTACAATTTCAAAAGCTAAATTATTAATTTCTTAATTTGAAGGCTTACATTGAAACATGTAGTATATAGCCTCAGGTATTAAAATAAAACTTCACTCAAAAGAGATATCCTCGCTTTATTCCTTAAAGTTATAATTATCCATTGTAATATTTCTTAATTTTAAAAATTAAACTTTAAGATTTTTCAAAAAATTAATTTGACTAACAAAAAAAGAATCAAGAATTAACTTAAAATAATACATTGTCATAAATTTAAAAATCATAAAATCATTATTGTTGATTCTTACAATTTTAGCAACAAAAGTTTATTGAAAATTTTTTAGTAACTCAACTTGGATTCATCATTATCCTTTTTAATAAATTGTACCAAAAAATCTCACTTAATCACTTCTTCCGCATTTTTAAAAGCTGCGGATGATTCGATCTTAAACTTCGGAAATAATTTTTTCAATGATAACTTTTTTGAAACAAAATATATATAGTTTGATGGAAAACAACTCTTGGATCAGGATTGCATACACACACAGACACACATACACATACATGCTTGCTTTAATATTCTTCACGGTTAAACTATTTGCACAAAACCATTAATCCTCGTGGTGCACACCTCTCTTTGTCTATGTGCCAAACAGTTTCTTATTGTAGAAACATCATTCCGGAGGACAAAATTCTATAAAAATTTTCTCATATATATTTTTTTATATCTAAAAGCTTTCATATATGCATAAAGGTAAAATCGACCCTTTTAATAATTTTATTTCACTAAAATATCATTTTATAAGAATTCAAATTCAAATACTACACACACACACACACACAAATTTACATTTCCCTTGAGCATATCCTCTGTTCTCTGTTTTGGTCGTCCATGATTTCTTTTAGTCTCCATACTCTATAAATCATTAAATCTAGTGTGATGAAAAAAAGTAGCGTCCTGGGCCCTGATACTTTTCCCAAATTTGTATTTATTGGAGAAAAAGCAACAGCCGCAGTTTTATAGAGTAACTTATGTGAGCTATCACTACCAAAAAGAAAAACTTATATGAGCTATGAGATTACGTAAGTGAACAGGGAAAAAACTTGGATAATATTTGCGAGTTTTAAGGATGATAAATTAGAGTGGTTTATACTACTAATAATAATAAGATAGTAAAGTAAGGGGTGGAATGAAATAAATTATTCCATCCTCTGAATATTTTATATAGTAAAAAAAATGGAAAATTATAATTATTCATTGATCTTCAAATTTGGATGAGCAACATTTGAGAATTTCAGGGACAAGTGTGAGAGACACCATATACCTTCTAGTTTATCATTCTATTCTCTTCTTTAAAAGTATCTCCAAACAAATTTACTTAAATCTAGTCAGATTATATAATTTGATTTGCTCACTTGCCATTATCTCCTAAACACACCCTTACTTTAGTTAAGAGTTTTCATTTATCAATTTACTCTTCAATTATTTTATTAAAAACACAGTGAAAGTATAGAGTAATCATCACAGGTGAGATGTTGACATCATAATCCTTCTTAATCACAATGGACATTTTTTCGTTTTTGGCTGTGGTTGATGCTTTTTGCAATTTAAGTCACCAACCTGTTGGTAAGTATGAATTTTAAATGTCCTAAAGATGGTTTTGAGAGTATGCTATATATGAACTCATTGATGCTTATGGTTTCTTTGGTCCATGACAATGATAAAAGTTGCTATCATGAGTTTCATTCTTGTCGAAACTTACTATATTGAAATCTTCTTAATTGTACTCTTTATTTGGAGGTGCTATGTTAACCTTGATGACAATACTGAAGGGATTAATAGATCTTTTCAAGAGTTATAGTTTGATAGTATGCTATGATTTCTATGATTGATTTTGATTTTGGATTTTATTTTTCTATATCCCTATTTTATTGCTTAACCTTTGTTCATTTTCCTTTCGAAATAGCTTTAGCCTTTTCTCATCCAAAAAAACCATCACAACTAAGATAGGAAATTATAAATGGATCGGACAGAGATATCATGCAAGTCCCAAGTGGTTTTCACTTTCCAAAAGATAGTCCTTTTTCCATTCCTAAGATGACACCAAGAATGGACCCACACATATTGAGCAATCAAGTCTCCCATCTCCATCCCTGAAAATCATGACAGGAGCAAGGTAGATTATCAATGAAAGAAAGAATAAATTATTATTACTAATGGTGCTGGTAATATTCAATTTGAACACTAGAAGCTAGCTATCAATAATGTCTAGAATTTAGTTGCACCCCCAAAAAAAAATGTCTAGAATTTAGAAAATTCAAGGAGCAGTTCCTTCGGTTTATATACTTATTTTATCATTTTTATGTTTGTAGTGTGGAAATCAAAACCATCTAAGAAAGTGCACACAAATACTTCAAGAAGCCACTAGTGAGTGGCTGGAAACTTTTTTAATATCCGTTAAAGAGTCAGGCTTATTGCATTTCCATTTTCATTTCCTGAAAATAATATATATATATATATATATATATATATATAAAAGAAGTGAAAACAGAAAATAAAAATCGGAATCAAATAGAACAGGTAGAAAACGTATTTTACATGGGGGCAAAAGTTTTATATTTGACACTGGATGGCATGAAATTATGTTTATACCAAAAAAAGTTAGGCGTTCTTATAATAAGAAAACATTGAGCACTATATATTATAAAACTACTTTTTTTCACAATGACAATATCTAATAATTTATCTTTGGCTGATACAGGGCAGTGAAGGTGATGTCACACCATGCCTAAGAAACCTGTGATTTGCAGCCTTTGCTTAACAACATCCAGCCCTAGATGACAAATAAAGAGACAAAGATTTCTGCAACCAACTTGTGCACCTCCGAGTCTAAAAACTCTCACCAACCAGTCACATGCTCCATAGAATTTTGTAAACTAAATTATCCCACATGCACATTTTTTTTTTCATAAGGTTATTCAGATATTAGAATAGATATTTGCATAGATAAATATAAAATTTTACCCTCCAACTATGACCATGGTGAGATGTTTGAGTCTCTTGATTATCAGAGATACCATTTTCAGACATATTTATAATAAAAATGAGTCTTATCACTTTTTCTAAGATTTAGTCACTTATTTATGAACCATAACAGCTTCATTATAAATGCATCTAAATATAAATAGTTCAGTTTGTTTCGGTCTAAGAGTTTTTCTAGCTATTATCCACATTTTTTGTCCACCCTGTTATGTCTTAAATAAAATTACCGTGTCCTTCACTTGTTTGCAACACTAACACCGATTTCAATTGGGTGCATCATAAAGTTATCACTTATCAGAAAGTTTGGTTAACGCTAGGCTGAAAGCAAAACCCGTGAGCCATGATTAAAGTTTGTCCACGTGTAGAGCATATATTGGCACACATGGGATGAACATGTTGGTTCCCCAATGAAAGAGAACGTTGGCCTTTTGTTTGCACTTCAAAATAGCAAACAAAATAGCAACCGGTGGCTTTTGTTTTTGGCCTATAATTGAGGAAGTGAGGCTGGAAGGTTTCCCATTTTTCTATCCCACTCTTTCTTTCTCCCAACAAGGGAAGCAAAAAACAAAGATCTCAAATAAAAGAAGAATAGATAGAAAACTTTTAAGTGGGTTTCTAGTTTCAGTTTGAGATATCATTTTGCTTCAAAAAGATTCAAGTTTTGTACAGAAAAAAGGGCCCTTTAGCAAGCTTAATAGCTGGTTCAATTTTCAAGATTTGTAGAGCATACACAACCAAGAAGAGCAAGCTAAGTTCCATTAGAAACTGGGGCATGCTAATTTTGGACCCTGTCCTATGTAGCTGAGAGGTGGATAGTGATAGTTGTGCAATTTGATCCGTGGAAGCTACATCAACATTCAACAGCCTCATATAATAGTATTTTGGTGGAAGTTCTCAAATTCTTCAAATCTTTTAGCTCTCATATCCACAGTGAGATATCTGAGGAATGAGAGCAAGAAGATAAGAATAATGGATTTCTGGCCAGAATTTCTTGCAAGCACTTGGGGTAGGGAGTTTGTAGCAGGAGGGTTTGGAGGCATTGCTGGCATAGTATCTGGTTATCCACTGGACACACTACGCATAAGGCAACAAAGCTCAAACTACAATGGCTCACCATTCACCATCCTTAGACACATGGTGGCTAGGGAAGGACCAGCTTCTTTGTACCGTGGCATGGGAGCACCTTTGGCCTCAGTTACTTTCCAGGTTTAGCTCTCATTCCTCAACTCTTCCTTTCTTTATATAAACAAAAACTTAGGTGGATGGCATAGTCCCCAACTTTGTTCATGTTTATTTTCCTCTGTTTGATTGTATTTTAGATGCAGATTCATTCACCCCTCAAAGTTTGCAGAGGGAATTGGATCACTGAGAATTTGTTTATCCTTGATTTCCAATTTCGTCTTATCAATATGATGTTGCATGTGTATTGATTGTTTCACAAAACTACCTCGACCTAACCATCCCATCTTTTCTATTACTTTGGTAAGATGCATGATTCTAAATTTTGATCTGATAGATGCAGTTGGAAAAAAGCATATGGCTGATAGGTCTTGTTCACCGGGAATAATAATAAACTATAGTCTCATTCACTAGTATTTTTTTATTATTATCGTTTGGAATATGCCTAATGTCCTTTGAAGAGTCACTTTCCCACGGCTCTAGTATAATAACTTTGCTTTATGTTGATACTTGATAGCAATGGAAATATGGAGTCATATGAATCCTATTTTGCTTTTGGATTTTTGAAGAATTATTAGGATAAGGACTCACTGACTCGTACACATCTTCATACACAGCTTTTTCCAATTCATGCAATATTCAATGAAAATGGCTTGGTTTAGATGACTGCTTCACGGCATTAGGTAGGAAAATGATCACGGCTTGTACACCACATGCCACCCCATAAGTATATTAACGTCAGTACCACGACGAGGTCACACAAGATTATAATTGTAAAATAAAAACTGCGACTGTGGTTCTTTGATTAAATTAGAAGACATTCAGTCATCCACAGAGTAAACAGAAGTTTTGATTTTGTGACCCCATAATTGAGACGCTAGCATCAAGGTACATTGTGATAGCAATTAAGGTTCATTTGCCATGTTGTCACATCAATGAAAAGCTACAAACCAGCTTTTGTTCACCCACCCACCATTTGCACGAGGGCCAGCGTGCTTGTGTATCTTTTGGCCATGGTGGGAACAAGCACAAGGGCACGGGGCCAACATGTGAAGTTGGTAGGCGCCATTAGGCCATAGTCATGTGCCACTCACAGATATTGAAACTTTCAACGGAATGGTATCAAAAGTTTCTAAGCATGTTTTATCACCGAAAATATTTAAATCCTCCTGGACATCACGTGAATATGTTCTATATCCACTAACAAAATGACATTTCAGTTAGGATCTACCCTTAACATTCATTTTTAGTTGAAGTTCATATTATCAATAGATATAGAATATATTCACATGATACTCAAGTTACATTTAAGAATTTCTTGTGGCATTATATCATCTCTTGGACATTCAAATCACTGACATGTTGCAGAAGTATTTTTAACAATAAATATATTTTTATTGTGGTTTTTACTATCATACACATGTCAAATAATGATTTGTACCCCTAAAATAAACATGCCTGCCTAAAACCACTTTAATGTCAATGGCAAAGAATCATTTAGAAGCTTTTCTTGTTTCATTCAAATAGTTGATATAAGCATGTGAATACAGGGTGAAATTACCTATATCCAAATTCCATCTCATTTCCTATTTCACCAACCATGCTTTTGCCAACTGCAAAATAGATTACAAAATTTATGGCAGTCATTTACTATATTTACGTTGTCTACCAGTTGACAAAACATGATTGTTGCTATAGGAAATGGAACAAGCTTTGGGAACAAATGATTTTCATTGTGAATTTATTTTGTTTATCTTCACCACAAGAACCCAAATCCTTGACATCAAACGTAAATGACACTAGGGTTCATGAATTGTCTCATGGTGATTGTTGCTTTGTTTGATGGCGGCAGAATGCGATAGTTTTCCAAACTTATGCAGTTCTCTCAAGGGCATTTGACAAATCGGTTTCTGCCAAAGACCCTCCTTCCTACAAGGGTGTTGCTTTGGGAGGAGTTGGTACAGGTGCTCTCCAAAGCATATTGCTTTCCCCAGTAGAGTTGGTTAAAATTCGTCTTCAACTGCAGAACACAAACAGCTTGACAGCACCCCAAAAGGGTCCAGTCAGGGTTGCTAAAAACATATGGAAACAAGAGGGACTTAGAGGCATATATAGAGGATTTGGCATCACTCTGATCAGGGATGCACCTTCCCATGGTTTCTACTTCTGGACATATGAATACATGAGAGAACAGCTTCACCCAGGTTGCAGAAAAAGTGGTCAAGAAAGCTTGACTACTATGCTAATAGCAGGAGGGTTAGCCGGCGTAGCAAGTTGGGTTTGTTGCTACCCTTTTGATGTTATAAAGACAAGACTACAAGCTCAAACACCAGCTTCACTGAAATACAAGGGCATCCTTGACTGCCTCAGAAAGAGCATTAAGCAAGAAGGGTATGGTGTGCTATGGCGTGGGCTAGGAACCGCAGTTGCTAGAGCATTTGTGGTGAATGGTGCAGTGTTTTCTGCCTATGAGATTACACTGAGGTTACTATTTAGCAATGGAAGTATTCAAATGCAGGAAACGATTTAGGACAATGTGCTCCTAGCCTTCTTTTTGTGGGAGACAAGAGAATGGTATAGCCATCGAGTCACAGTTGTATTTAAAAACAATCAAAATTCAGCTTTGATCTTAGAAAACCATTACCACATGTAATTCCCAAATATTTGATACTGATAATCATTACTTGACATAATAAAAGACGACCAGTGCATGAAGTTTCGCCCACGAGAGTAGATATATATGCAGCTTTAACCACAATATTTATCATTCTTCTGCTGTTAGCATGATTGCGAAGTCTATATTAGTAGAGCAATCGTACAGGGGCCGTATAGCTGATACGAACAACAGGAGGTTATGAATATGATATGTAACATATCTTAAGATTATGAATTAGGGGAAAAAAAGAAAAAGAAATCCACACAAATAGTAATCAATTCACAACTTATCCCAGCATTTCAAAAGCAACTAGATGAAAGATAAGATCAATTATTAAGATCAATATGCATAACAGAGGCAGCAAAACAAAGGAAGCACATTCCATACATACAATGACAAAACTAGACTCAGCTCATATGAATATGCTTAACCGCAGATACATAGCCCTCATCATTGACATAAATTTTTATGTTCTATATCACAGAGGAGTCAATAATACATTACATGACTTAATCATTAGGAACCATCAAATGGCTCAATCCTCAATCCTGTCTTCGGCAAGATTGAGATCAGCCATGCCCTGAGTGAAGCCACAGCTAGTCTCAACCAACACATGAGGATCATTGTAATGCCTAACAGCTTGAACTATCCCCCTAACTCTCTTGAAAGGATCCTCACATTGGAAAATCTCGGACCCCACAAACACCCCATCACAGCCAAGCTGCATCATCAATGCTGCATCTGCAGGGGTCACAATCCCCCCAGCAGCAAAATGCACCACTGGCAGCCTACCCATCTGCTTCGTCTGCACCACAAGGTCATAAGGCGCCTCAATCTTCTTTGAGAATGTGAAAACCTCATCGTCATCCATGTTAGTAAGAACCCTTATGTCCCCCATCACAGACCTCACGTTCTTCACAGTCTCTGCAATGTTCCCAGAACCCACCAAATCCCCTTGAGTCCTCACCATTGCCGCGCCTTCCCTCACCCTCCTCAATGCTTCTCCCAGGCTTTGAGCTCCACAAACAAAAGGGCACCTACCAACCACATTTAGTTATAACTGTCAGTTGGTTATGCTGGCTCCTATAGTAAGCATACCTCAATTGGTTTGTTATTTCAATTAATCAGGAGAAGCGAGCTGAGCATAGCTGAATCTTTTAAAACTCATACAAGCTCAATACGAATATAATCATCTGAGGATCCAGTTAGGTAAGTAGCAAGACTAAATGACTAATTTCTAGGCTCAAACTCAATGCAGAGACTCACAAAAGCAACCTAAACTCAATTAGTTAGCTAAAGTTAAGGCAAACTAAGTTTTTTGAAACATGACAATGTAAACTTCAACTTATTTAATAAACAATTCAAATTCTTAATCTACAGCAAAGGGCACCTAACAACCATATCTACAACTGCTAGTTAGTATGCCAACTTTCATACTTAGTTAATACAGATCAATTAGTTTGTTATTTCTGTTAGTTATGGAGGAGGTGAATTAACTAGAAATTAGTAATACTTATATTGACCTCAATAATAGCATGCTCATCTAAAAGTCTGGTTAGTTAAGATAACAAACGAATTTCTAGATTCGAACTAAATGCAGAAACTCGCAAAAGCAACTTAAACTCAATTAGTTAGCTCAAGTTAAGACATATTAAGTTTCTTAGAACATAGCAATGTGATCTTAACTTATTTAATAAGCAGTTTCAATTTCTTAACTTATCACAAAGGGAATCTAACGACCATAGTTAGTTACAACATCTAGTTATGCCAACTGTCATAGTTAGTTAACATAGATTAGTTAGTTTGTCATTTCCGTTAGCCTAGGTGAAAGTGAACTAACTAGAACCAAACTTAACAATATTGAGGGTATGTGTAGTTATTGTTTTTCTATCTTCTGATTTCATTTTTCTTTTTTTTTTTTTTTTGGCAAAATTTCGTGAATACTAATGATAGCAAAATAAAAAATGAAAACAGGATTATACATTTTTACTGTTTTCAATATTTCATTCACAACATTCTGAAAACAAAAAAATAACAAAAATTGATACAGAACATGAAAACTGAAACCACACATAGACAATGGGCCTTATTTTCAACCTCAAGGAAATTCATCATAAACTCACTATCACCTCAAACTCAATAAAACAGCTTCAGTTAGTGTAATCAAACGAACTCATGAAAATTCTAACTAAAACAAAATTAGTTAGTTGGGTAAATGAATTCAGTTAGTTAGCTCACACCTGAAATTGTGCTTGTTGATGTGGTTCTGTTCGTCGGCGACGGCGAGCGCCTCGCTCTCATCAACGTAGTCGACGCCAATGGCTTCGAGGATCTGAGCCTCGACGAAGTGGCCGACGCGCGCTCGAGCCAGTACGGGGATCGACACGGCGCGCTTGATGTCCTTCACGAGAGAAGGGTCCGTCATTCTGAGAATACCGGCGGAGGCGCGTGATGAAGGCGGCGGGTCCGAGACGACGAGGGCACAGGCGCCGGCTCGTTCGGCGATCTTTGCCTCTTCGGCGGTGGATACGTGGAGGATGGCTCCGCCGCGAAGGGTCTGGGCGACGCCGACTTTGAAGGAGTAGGGGTTGTGTTTGGGGTCGGTGATGACGGTGGTGTTGTAGAGTGTGACGGCGCCGTCTTCGGCCATCGTCGTTGGTGATGTGTTTGCGGAAATGCGCGAATGAAAGTGTGTGTGTGTACAAGAGTGTTAGGAGTTGTTTGGTTTTGTTGTTGTGTTGGGAATTGATGGAATGGTTGATTGCTTTTGTTGGTTGATTTGTTGAGAGTGTATGGGGGTGGTGGTGTGGTAGGTTCCAGAAAATTCGAACGGGATGGTGTGGTGTGACATGAGTCGGTGACGCGAGTCACGAGATGTATAGAAAGTTCGATTTTGGTTCAGAAAGAATGTTACGTTACAGAGCCCACAGACCACAGGTGTCTGTGTGGGAAGAAGACCTCTTTGCTGTTGTTGGGCTGTCAACCAGCTTCTGGGGAAGGGCTGGCTACTTCTACGAAGGGCGTAATTGAATTTTACCTCTTTTTTTTTTAAACATATTTTAGACTCCTCCATGTGAAAAAATAGAGTTGATATTCATTTTATTTCGTTATTTTTTTTTATTAATGAGTCATTTTAATATTTAATTTTTAAAATAAATTAAATCAGTCCCTAATATTATAAAATATGAGTTAAATTAGTCATTTATTTTACTTTTATTTAATATTTTATTGATTAAATGATGACATATAATATTAAGTGATATCTTATCATATCATGTGACATATGAAGTAGAATGAAGTTTAAAATAATTTATTTTGATATCTAAAATCGGACAAAATGAGTTCTTTATGACTTTGAATGGATATTTAAATGACTCATTTTGTATAGTTTTAAACATTAAAATAAGTCATTTTAAACTTTATTCTACTTCAGATAACATATAGTATGTCGAGGTATCACTTAAGGTTATTTATCATCATTTAATTGATAGAATGTTAAGTATGATTGGGCTAAATGACTGAAATGACTTACATTTTGTAATATTAGAGACTAATTTGACTCATTTTAAAAGTTAAGGACTACAATGACTCAAGAGTAAAAAGTGAGAGACTAAAATGAATATTGACGCAAAAATATAATTTGTATAGGATATTTTAATAGGTGATTTAAGTTAATATGAGATAATGAAAAATTTACTTATATATAATATTTATAGTATCTATTTGTTAAGTATTATTTTTGTTTTACATTGAATTTGTTATTGGTTGATTCTTAATTTGTCTTTGGTGAATTCTGTCTTAATTTTTTTTACATTAAATCTATCTTTGACAGTTTTAATGTTAATTTTCATTTCCTTATTTTTAAATTTACCTTTTGGCGTATTCTATATCAAAAGCACCAAATTGTATGAAATTTTTCCAAAATATCTTACTGATGTGAATGCATATCCAAATCCCACATACGAAAAAAGATCCCATCCATGTCCCATTATTTAGATTTAAAATATGTCATATTCCTATTATTAAACTCGACCATCAAACGAACTTTTATGTCCAAATTTTTTAGTCCAAAGTTTCGGAAAAATAAAAACGAAATTACGTATATATTATTGCTTTGAGGCTATTTGATTTAAGCACTTGTTACTTTAGGAATAGTAGACATTAAATTAAATTTAATGGCTAAGTTTTCTACCTCTAATAATTGGTAGATAAGGGAATATGGCAGCTTGCAATACTTAAAAACAAAAATAAAAAACTCCAATGCTATAGCTCAACATATAATGCAAGCGTATTTATAAAATCCATATCCAAGATGGAAACTTCAAAAAATAAAAATAAAAATAAAATATTTGCAGGGCTGTTTCAGTGAGAGAGAGGAGAAAAGTAGATATAATAACTATTGGGGAAAAGTAGGAGAAGTGGTGCTGGTGCAGTTATAACCATTTTGACATTGTCATGTATCTATTGTTTTTCAAAAATGAAAATAAGATTATTTGGAAATAAGATGAGATGTCAAATGATAAATCATGTTTACACTGACCATGGATAGTAATTGAACTCAATTTTTATTCTCATCCTACTTTTGAAATATTTATATTATAACGAATCAAATAAGTAACGTGTTTGCATAATCAAGTACAATCGCATTCTTGTTGTGAAAATAAATAAAATATATTTGATATATACTTAATGAGATTTACAACGTAAGTGCAGACTGCAAAATGTGATATATACTTAATGTTTTACACCCTAGTTGTGAAATAAACCTTTGAAAACAAATTGTACTTAATGTTTTCATTTATATTAAATAAGTAAAATCATAAATCCTAGAGACACCAAAAAATAATTATTCCTTGTTGATTAAATGGTATAGAATAAAAAAAATAGATTTAATTGAAGTACATTGACAATGTAAAGAAGTTTTATATATCCATCCAATCATGCAATGACACATTAGCAAATAGGATTACTTTCAATCCCTACTGCTTGTAAAGTTAAATAAATCAGTGTATCAAAATTAAACTCCTAAAAATTTATTTTAATTATTTTATAATTTTACTCAATTTTTCAATTAATTTCTTATAGTTTAAAAATTTATAACTAAATCCTTATAGTGTATGAGATTTTCCAATCAAGTCCTTAATTATTATAATGAGCAAAATATTTACAAAATATTTTATTTCTATAAGAAGATAAAAAGAAGAATAAAAATTAAATATTTATAAAAATTAAATAAAATTATTGGAATCTGGAGAATAATTTTTTTAAAAAATTCTGCCCAACGAATGGCATGAATTTAGTTACGAAACAATTTTTTTACTATTTTCTGCCAAATGTACAAAAAAACAAGCAATGATTCACAACAAAACAATGCCCAATAATGTGTTGGGCATCGTTACGTGGTATAATACCATAAAAGTCAATATGATGAACAAAATAATCTATACCGTATTTAAAGAAAATAGTTCCTTTAGTATCTAAAATTCTTATTTTTTAAAATACTCTTAATGTATAGAAAATTAGAAGAAGTTACAAAAACAAATGAAAAAAATTAAAAAAAATTAAAAAATATTATAAAAGTAAAAAATATATATAAATACATGCCAATTCACTAATAATAATAATAATAAAAACTGGGGAATGGCTTTCCCTTTTGTCGATCAACGCTCCCTCTCACTAAATTTATTTATTAATGTTACTAAAATATTCCTCACGCTTTTTTATAGTTATTTTACATCTCTCTATTTTTCATAATTAGATTAATAAAATGTTCAACTTTATAAATTTTTACTAATAATCACTCTGGCTAAAATATGTGACAGAAATATAGCCTCTAAATTTTTATTCTCATCCGACTTTTGAAATATTTATATCTGAGCGAATCAAATAAGTAAGGTATATGCAGAATCAAATACAATTACATCCTTGTTGTGAAAATAAGTAAAATATATTTGATTCACACCGTATGTGTAGACTGCAGAACGCGATATATACTTAATGTTTTACATCCAAGATGTGAAGTAAACCTTTGACAACTAATTGTACTTAATGTTTTCATTTACATTAAATAAGTAAAATCATAAATTCGTAAAATACTTAGTTGTTAAAAATTATGAGTGATAATAAAAAATTTAAATACTTTTAACAATTCAAATAAAATTAAATGTTTTAATAAATACAATTTCAAACAATTACTTTATTGAGAAAAAGAGTTATACTTTTTATAAATTATATAAAATTTAATTAAAAATTTCAAAGTAACCACAACCATGTAGATGTGACAGTATATTTTCATAAAAGTTAAAAACAAATTTAAAAAAAGTGGAGTAAGAATAAATTTAGTTTTCAAATTATTTCATTATCACGATAACAATGACTATATGTTAACATCTAAGATAATTTATTTTATTTTTTACTTAAAACGTTAGTTTAAATGTATTAATAAAAAATTGTAAAGTTAAATATTTTGTTAATCTAACTTTGAAAAATAAATGGACATGAAACAACTATAAAAAATGAAAAAAGAGTATTTTAGTGACATTAATAAAAAAGAAAAAAAGCTTTGTACGTGGGAGTGATAGTTAAAAAAAAAAAATTTGGCACTTCCTAAAAACTCAATAAGCACACTTTTTGTCGACTCATTTTTTTCGCTTAACAAACATACTCATCATGACCAAAAATATAAAGAGAAAAAATTCCATCACTCACAAGACCAGTGGGCTTTGATATTTGATGGGCTCCCGTATGGGACAAATAAATGAACCGATTAGCGCAGTAGCCGATTCTTCAGTTGATTTGGCCGTCAATATAATTTTTGGTACACCAAACCCAACCCACAACACCACCCTCCCTCCCCCCTATTTATTACTCTTGGACTGCTTAATCAAAAAGCACTGAAAAACAGACGCAGCTACCAAAAAGAAAAAACTCTCAAAAATTATGAAAAATATTAAATTAGTCCCTTTATATATAAAATGGTTAATTTGTCCAATATTCTTAATTGCCAGACATTTTTTTAGTTATTTATTATTTGAATGAGTCAATTTAATATATATTTTTTAAGAGATTAATGCGTCCCACCTAAAATTTAAAGAACCAAGAGTTTTGGTACAAGAAAACACGAAGCACGATAAAGACACGTGGCATAATCTGAAAAGCTCCTGAAAAGGAAGCAGAACATTTTTGAATACGAAGGAGCCAAGCGAAGCGCGCAACCAACGATACACAGACAATAAAAAAATAAAAAAAGTCTCGTTGTCGTTGTTTGTTGGTCCCCACGCACGTGACACACGGTAGGCAATGATAGTACAAGTTCAAAACCGAAAAAAAGGAGCCAAAAGGACCCACGCCTAGACGTCGTCGTTTCAATGATTGGCACATGCCCAAGCATTTCAAAAAACAAACACACACTTTCAAAAGGCTCATTCGTTCACTCATTCGTATCGCGAGTTTCACTCCACAGTGACAGTGTTCAGCTTCTTCTTCTTCTTCTTATTATTATTATTCTCTTCTCTTACTTAGCATCCGTTTAAGATGAACAGGCAAGGGCAGCGATCTGGTGCATCGGCGCTGTACAACCAGCGTCAGTACTCCGAGAACCTTCTGGAACCTTCCTCCAACGGCAGGTGGCTTCACTCCTCTTCCAATTCCATTCCTCCTCTTCAGGTTCCCCCTATTCATTTCAATCTCATTTCTTCTTTTTTTATTTTTCACTTAATTTTAAATGTTAAAATCACTTCACTTTAAAAAAATAAAAGAAGAAGAAGAATTATAGTTATTATATAAGAATTTAATTTCTATACCACACTGGTTTTATGCTATTAGTCAATAAAAATTAAACAAACGCGAATAATTGTGATATTTGCTAGTTATTTTCTGCGATTTGCCATTTTGGTGAAATCCTATTGGTTGTTGGAGTGTAGAAATTAAATTCATAATGCATCTATTGCACGCAGCAACCACTTTTTGATTAGTCTGAATCTAGTAGTGATGATAGAGGGTGGTGATCTTGTGATGGGATTTGGAATTTGGTTATCGTGATTGGTGTGTTGTTTTTATTGGAATGAGAGTATTGGCAACTTTGGCAGGACTACAACTTGCACGGTGGGGGAGGAAGCAGGATGTATAGGAACAACGTGCAGAGGGGATTCAATGGAGGGAATGATTATCCATATTGTTATAACACGGAGCTTTCAACGCCGAAGAAGATGATCGCGGAGGAAGATTTGGCTGGTGGTTTCAGCCCTGGCCTATTGGATCTCCATTCCTTTGATACTGAGCTTCTTCCTGAGGTTACTACTTGAAGTTTTAATATTTTCATAACTAAAAAAGAGGGGGGGGGGGGGGGAAACTTACATGTGATTTATGTGCTTGTGTTGCCTAAGAATTTACATATTTAATCATATTCGAATAGAGTAAATACTCAAATTGGTCCTCCTCCATAGATATGTATGACATCAAATTAGTCCTTTAAGTAATTTTTAGAGTAAACCTCGAATTGACCATTGAAAGAGTTGTAGGACATTAATTTGGTCCTCGAAAGATTAAACTTCATTTCAAATTAGTCTAAACTTTTTAATTTTTTGGACTACCTTGAAATAAATTTTAATCTTTAAAGGATCAAATTGATGTCCCACAACTTTGTCATGGATTAATTTGAGATTTTACTCTAATTTTTACATCAATTTAGTCCTTTAAACTATAAAATAGCTGTCAATTAAATTAATGTTTAAATGTATATTGGAGGACTAAATTGATGCCCCTTTTAAATAGTGAGGAATCAAATTGACGTCACAATATGTTTAGAGGACTAATAGGAGTGTATAATGTACTTGGTTATCATTATGAGTAATGCATGTGTTGTGTATTTGAAGTAGGATGATTGATCTTTCATTATCGATTTGTGTGTAGATAAGAATGGAAAATTGTAGCTTAAATGTTTGCTTGTAATTTGCCTCTGTCTCTTGGTAGATGCCAGCTTCCACATTTGATGCTGCCCTGTATCAGCCTAGCCGTGGAGGGTTGGATGATGCTGAGCCTTACATTTTGGGCAAGCAGACTGGTAGAGCTCGTGTTCCTGAAAACAATGTCTTGAATAGTGTTTCTTTGGATAAAGAGAAATCTAGCTCTGTGGCAAAGATTAAAGTCGTGGTATGTGCTTCTTTCTTATGTCTCAATACATTATGTCATTGGTACTCCATTTTTTCACCTAAAATGTTTTGCTGACTGCTTGCTAGTGCATTTGAAGGTTTTCTCAAAAGCTGCATTGGCATTTGGCAATAACATATTCCCCGGCATTGTGTGTAAATGAGAATGGAAATTTGTTGACACTTTGTTTTGTTCCAACTTTGGCATGTGCAGGTTCGCAAGAGACCACTTAATAAGAAGGAAATAGCAAAGAATGAGGAAGATATTATTTTGACAGTTTCGAATTCTTTAACAGTCCATGAGACTAAACTTAAGGTGTGTGTGATAGGAAATAGAAATCCATAGTTCTAATGTTGTATGATTGTCTTAAACTTTGACAGATGTAAGATTAAGCAGTCACCCATGACTCATGAGTACTAAGAAATTGAGAATGAAGCTGCCCAATGTACCTAATATATCTAATTCTTAGTGAATCTGCAATATCTCCTTTGAAAACAGTGCATAGAATCTGGTTAACCCTTCCATGTGTAAGTATCTTGATGTTTATTTCAATAATTCAATAGGACTTCTAGGCATAGTGTACTTCTATCATGGTAATGATTCACGAAGCCTAGTTGTAGTAGTGTCCAACATATCTAAAAACTTCTTAGTTATTAATATTTACCCACCTATTTTTCTCATTGGTCATTGCATATAACGAAGTTTTGGTATGATTAATGTTTTCAAAATACAGGTTGACCTAACTCAGTATGTAGAGAAGCATGAATTTGTTTTTGATGCTGTCTTGGATGAAGAGGTTACCAATGATGAGGTAACTATAATACAGTTAATGTTCAGTTGAAAAGAATGAATTGGCAATATATAGCTCTATATATATGTAACTTTTGCTTTTAACATTTTGATTGCCTTAGGTGTATCATGAAACAGTGGAGCCCATTGTTCCAATAATTTTTCAACGCACTAAGGCAACTTGTTTTGCATATGGGCAAACAGGTGATAGCGGCCTCCCATATCTTTTATAGTTTCTATTATCATTACAGCCTGCGTTAGGACGGGTCAGACTATGCCTATTTGAAAATGAACTTCATATCATGTGACCCTTTAGACTATTTTACAATTTTCTTTCCATTCTGTAAATCATAGTTCTTTTGTAACTGTCAGTTATGCCAAAATGACTTTGTTGACTTGCACTATTGCTGCCATGTTTCTGCCAGCTATGTACCTAGAAAACTTCTAAATACCACTTTCTGATTATCTAGGAAGTGGGAAAACTTACACAATGAAGCCACTGCCTATAAAAGCATCAAGGGACATCTTGAGATTGATGCATCAGACTTACAGGAATCAGGGATTTCAGTTGTTTGTGAGTTTCTTTGAAATATATGGTGGGAAGCTTTTTGATCTCCTTAATGATCGAAAGTGAGTCATTTGATCCTTATTGTTTGCACCTGTAGTCTCTGTATTCTTGAGGTGTAATGGTGTACTTCTGCAGAAAACTGTGTATGAGGGAGGATGGTAAGCAGCAAGTTTGCATTGTTGGTTTGCAAGAGTACCAAGTGTCGGATGTAGAGACCATCAAGGAACTGATTGACCAAGGAAATGCCACACGAAGTACTGGCACCACTGGTGCAAACGAGGAATCTTCACGATCACATGCAATACTTCAGCTTGCTATCAAGAGGATTGCTGATGGCAATGCATCCAAGCCTCCCCGTGTTGTTGGCAAGCTCTCCTTCATTGATCTTGCTGGAAGTGAACGCGGAGCAGATACCACAGATAATGACAAACAGACAAGGTATGTTCAAATGAGCTTGAAAGGGGAAATTGTGAAAGATGTATTAGTAACATGTAACATCTCAGATTTGCCCTCCTTGACCCCATTAATGACTGTTTTTGTTGGCTGTTCCAAATTATATGATGCAGAATAGAAGGTGCTGAGATCAATAAGAGCTTACTCGCCCTGAAGGAGTGCATAAGGGCTCTTGATAATGACCAGGGACATATCCCATTCAGAGGCAGCAAGTTAACAGAAGTTTTGAGGGATTCATTTGTTGGCGATTCCCGAACTGTTATGATATCATGCATATCACCAAGCTCTGGTTCGTGTGAACATACTCTCAATACGTTAAGATATGCTGACAGGTAACAGAAGAATAAATTTTCTGTTGTTGCTAGTCTCTGATGTGTATCAAAACAGAGAGAAGTTATGGTTTTGTTGTAAAAAATTCAGGGTTAAAAGCCTGTCAAAAGGGAACAACTCTAAGAAGGATGTTTTATCTTCAACCAACCTTAAGGAATCAACTACGGTTCCAGTTCCATTATCTTCTTTTACTGCATCTGCCTATGATGATCGCACAGCTGATACATGGCTAGACGAAAATGATGGGGATGAATTGTGCCCTCCTGAAGAGTACTATGAGCAGATGAAACCATCATTAAAGAAAAATGAAAAGATAGAGCCATATGGTTTCACAGATGACATATTGAAGAAAACCAATGGTCAAACTCGGATCAAATGGAAGGACCTCCCAAAAGTTGAATCTAAGACTGGAAATTCAGATGATGATTTAAATGCCCTCTTACAGGTAACACTACTGACGGAGATGATAGATTTTCATATGCACGAAATCTAGAGTAAAAGCATTATATCATAATTTCAGGAAGAAGACGACCTCGTGAATGCTCACCGGAAACAAGTAGAGGAGACCATGAATATTGTTAGAGAGGTATTTAAATTCACTCTTTTGTTCATCCAGTTTTTTATCTGTTCATATAAATCAATAAATGTTTGGTTAATATCTGTAGAAAACAAAGTAAATAAATAAATAAATAAAAGAAAAAAAGTAGTCGCTTGACCCAAATGTTGTGTTTCTTAACGCTGTCCTTGCCACTGCATCCCTTGAAGGCATATTAGAAAGTCCACAGTTATTTTTTTTTCGTTTCTTTTTTTGTCAATTTAAATTTCTGTTTGCTTATGCAGGAAATGAACCTCTTGGTTGAAGCAGATCAACCAGGGAATCAGCTGGATGATTATGTCACAAGACTAAATGCGCTTCTATCTCAGAAGGCTGCTGGCATCATGCAGTTACAAACCCGTTTAGCTCTTTTCCAGAAACGTTTAAAGGATCATAATGTCTTGGTTTCATCTAACGGTTACTAATTTAAATGAGACGCTTCGAAACATTTTATCTTTCTCTGGTTGCAATCATGCATTTATGTGATATTATGCTGCAATCTTTCATCATTATTTTTCACCTTAGCTTTTCTCTAGGGGATCATAAGCTGGGGGTCTCTTCATTCTTTCTCTTTACCTTATGAGCGTATAATATGGAGGTGTATTGGTTTTACGTGCCGCTACGAGGCACAATATCAATGTATAAATCTTTGATTTGATCTTTGATTAATGAAGAGTTTCTCATGGATTAAGCCTCTTGTTTGTCAGAGGATTAGTCATTTTATTTTTGAGGGACTACTCTGAATCTCTTCATTCAGCTTAATGAAACGTTATGCTTTGATAAACATATATGATTAAAATGTTATATTTTAACCTTTTATCCAATAGAACACGGTGTGTTTGGATATAGAAAATAGTTTTCAATTTTTATTTTTTATTTTGTTATCTTTTGGATTTTATATAGAAAATACTAAAAATTGTGAAAATTATAAAATTGAATTTTCAATTTTCATATCCAATTTTAAGGTTTTTTTTTTAGACAAAATATTGAAAATAAAAAAAATTGAAAATGAAAATGGAATTGTTTTCCAAAACTAAACACATCCCTAGCTTTTGAAGTTTTATGATTTCTTGCTTTCAAACTAAGAAGAAAACAAAAGAACCAAAGGCTGCATAAAAAGAGGTAAACAACAGTAGTGATCTTAAAAATTATAACATCAGAAGAATATACATTTTTTACACCCTATCTTCATAGTATAACTTTTAAATAAGATTAAGAAAGTTCTGTTTTGATTCTTTATAATCTGAAGGAAGGTAATTTGGTTTCAGCTTGTTCTTATTAATTTCATTCTAATAATGAAAGCAACATCCAAACATAGTGTTGAACTAAAATTTTAATTTAGATGTGATACTCATAGTCATTTTATGGTCAAGAGCATTTGCTAGAAACCCATTTTAAAAATGAAAAAAATGCTACGGGGCTCGAAAATTTGCCTGTAGTTGTTGCGTGACATAACTGGCTTTATTTGTGCACTCTCTCTCTCTCTCTCTCTCTCTCTCTCACTCTCTCATTAATGTGCCAGTCTCTCTTCGTAATTGAACTAAAGAAAACCCCATTAAGTGCTTCCCATCATACTGGAACTCAACTTTGAATTGTCATAATTTCATACTAATCTCCAGACTTTCGAGCATCTTTTTCAAGAACTAGTTTAAAGGCCAACATTCAAGATTGGCATCATTATCATTATTAGTCTTAAAAAGTAAGAACTTACTCGTCAATGATGGTCAGAATATGAAATATTCAAAAAGATCAATCAAGTGAAAAAGAAATTACAGAAAAACTCTAATTTATATATAGATTCTATGTGCCAAATAACAAGACATTAATTAAGCACTAAATAATCAAAATCTTGCTAAGTATAATAGGATGACATAATGCCAAAATTTAAAAAAGACGAGGCCATATTGCAGTTATAAGATTTACATTTAAACGGCCTTTTTATTTAGTAAATACCTAAAGTCTTACCTCTCTGAAAAAAAATAGGGAGAGAAAAGAAAAAAGGAAAAATACTTAAAAGTACAATTTAAAAACATATATGACTTAAATATATTTTTGGTCCTAATAAATATTAGTTATTTTGATTTTAGACCCTATAATTTAATATTCTTTTTATTTTGATATATCTTTTCTAATATTATGATTTTAATCTTTGTACTATATATCAGATTGAAATTCATCACATCGATCTAATCCTTAAACATATTGAAAATTTTGTTTCTTACTCTTATAAATTAAAATCTTAACAAAATTCCTTTGATGCTTATTATTTTCATCACTTAACAGCATAAACTAATCTAGTAACGGTAGAGATAAAAACATAATACCAAAAGAATGAGGGACTGGAAAAAAGAATTAAAGAGATTAAAACTAAAATGACCCATATTTATAGGAAACATATTCATATTTAGGTCAACACATATATACTCTCATAGAAACAGGCAATAAGAGTCTTACAATTTGGACAATGGAAAAAGCATCATTCTTGCTTCCAGAAGTGGCCTTGGTGAATGCTCCACATTCACCTTGTGGATCACCAAAACTTGCAAATTTGATAGCAGAGATAGGACGACCTTGGCAAGACAGCTCCAAGGTCTTGTTCTCATGTGGATCCCCGCATGCTGTGCCAACAGTCACTGTTTGGAAGTTCACAAGTGATGGATTGCCACCAATCACCTCAAACAAGACCAATGTGTTAACACCATCTTCAACCAAGAAAGAGCGAGGAACATGGAACCTGAATCAACCAAAACACAGTACATATGTCATTGTAAATATATACGAAAATTTTTGACATATGTAGGAAGATGAGTGACAAACAAAGAAAAATAAAGGATTAAATATGTTTAGTTCTCATAAATATGATCATTTTGGTTTTGATATCTCTAAAATTTTTATTTTGGTTTTGATCCTTGTTTTTTATGTTTTTGGTCCCAAATTTGATATTAAATTATAATATTTTGAAGGACCAAAGGAATTTTTTTTTGAAATATTTAAAGGATAACATAAATCTTTCAATATTTATAACAATTAAATGGCTATTCACAAATATTTATTTAGACTAAAATACAGAACAATAAGGATCAAAACCAAAGAAAATGAAAAAGAAGGACTAAAGTCAATGCAAAAATTTATAGGGATCAAAATCAGAAAAACTTATATTTATATAAACTAAAAACATATTTAAGTCAAAAATAAAATAGTAAACTAACCATCGCTGTGAAGGTTTGCCACAGTTGGAGACACATTTTGTGTCAGTATAATCACCATGGTAATCACAAGGGTCAGCACTACAACCATCTTCATCAGCCAAGAAACTAGGCCAGGTGCGACCAAGGCAATTACCATTTACCCAAGCATACCCCTTGCCCATGCCTTGCAAATCCACCACTACAGGGTCTTTTCCCAAAGGAGCTTTGAAAGTGGTCTACCAATTATAAATAAAACACACCAATTAATTAGTTTTGTGACTTAAAACATAATAAAATATGAATTTGATCACAACAATTTTGAAATTAAGTAAATGAAGATATTAATTACCTTGTACCATGTGAGCATCCTGTTTGTGGGTAGCTGCTCATCAGATTCCCATTTGGAAGGAGAAGCAAAGAGTGAGTCTTCACTGAAGAATCTGTGGTCCCAACCATGCAACCCAACCTTGTATAACCATTTGTGTGAGGATATGTCTTTGATAATGGTTTCATCACCTTTTCTACTAACCACCTCAATAGGTCCAACAAGACCAGCGTGCCATTTGTCATAGTTTTTCCCATAGTTCTGTTCCACAAAATTAACAAACATGTTAGGAAACAATAAAATTGGAACTATCATGTTATAATTTGGCCCAATTGAGTCATCATGATCCAAAAGTAAGTACTATACAATATGATGACACCTGAAGTCCAACAGTGACACTAAGCAGGCTGATAATATTCTTCCCAGGCTTCAACTTAAGCTTTGTCTCAAATTTATCATTGTGAATGCCATATGTGGCCCAATGGGAGCCTATACATTGAAATGGTGTGAAAATTCTGGCACAATTATAGCTAACATGGCATGTCAATCGGTGTTTGGAACATTACCAATATGTTTTCCATCAACAAATGCATGAATTACATGGCTGCTGCCGTTAATCCTAAGAGACACATCATCACTCCAAACTGGGTCATTTGGATCAAGTTGAAGTCTGTCCAAAAAGACCAAATGAAACAAAACTTTGTTAGCGCTCATGAGGGGGAAATAAAGAGAGCTAGCAAAACAAAATTAAAACCAAAAAAAAAAAATGAGCATGTTTGATTACCTTATTGTGTACCAAAGATAGTCACTGGCATCATTAGCAACATCTTTTTGGTCAAGAAGTGCGTTTGCAGAGTATGAGGCATTAACTTTACCAAGAAGAGCGGCATCAACATTCTCTGGCCTCCACGTCCACTTCAAAGAGTCTCGCTCGTCTTCTGCTTTGTTTTGTACTTTAACCATTAGAGAGGTTTGCACATTCACCTGTTTTAAGAAAATATAGACGAATCAATGAAAAGGCTTGACTATGCTTTTAGTTTCCATAAATATAAGTCATTTCGATTTGATCTCTTTTTTAATATTTTTATATTTTTGCTCCCTTTAGTATAAAGTTAATATTAAATAATGATATTTATATAGATCAAAGAAGATTATTAAAATATTTAAAATGTAAAATTAAATTTTTCAATATTTTTAATAGCTAACTACACATTAAAAAATATTTATTGAGAATAAAATTTAGAATAATAAGGACCACAAATAAAGAAAATGAAAAAAAAGACTAAAATCAAAGCAAAAATTTTAAAAAGGGTCAAAATAAAAATAACTTATATTTATAGAGATTAAAAACATATTTAAACCTAATAATAAAAAAAAAAACCTTTGTCACCTCAACTTTCCTGAGATCTTAATATACATTTACCAACAAATAAAGGGATCAAACTTTGAAGACTTTAAAGTACTAATGAAATATGAGCTGTAAAAATTTTGGAACAAGTGTACCAAAAATATTGTTCTCTAAATGGGGCACAATTAATTTGAACTTGAAACCTCGACAAAACTGAAATAATAGTAATTCAAACACACCAGCCTACCCAATTTTCAGTCCACATCTTGGGACTGTTTGGATTGTTGGGCTCGAAGTCGTGACATTACCAACCGTTGCAAGTATTGATCTAACAAAGAAATCAAATTATCAACTTCACATATTAATTATATAACAACATCATATAATAAAATATTAAAAATATAAAACTAATATACCACTGGCTGAGGAGCATCATCTTCTTGGCACGTGATCCATGGAATCCCAATGTGTAATGACTCGGCCATATTTGCGCACCTATTTATGTAAGCTTTTCCAGCATCTCCATAATTCGAAATCACATTCCCATATTCATTTTCAATCTAACATTAATAACAAATCGGTCATCATCTCCATAAGTCAATATTGAATTGAATAATAATCTCAATTTGTTATGTTTTTGAGGTAAAAACAAAAAAATTACCTGAGCAAGGATTATCGACGCCTTGAGAAGCAAACAATTTCTCTTTCTTGACCATGTCAACGATCAAAGTAGTGAAATTTTGCATTTCATGCTTAAATCCAAATTAAAAAAATAATCAGAAAAATATGTTTTGGATAAAAAATAAATAAATGAAGAACTCAACAGTAAAATACTATTCTTTAGTAAAAAAATGAAACATCATGTATACAGCATTTGCAGTCCGAATCTCAACACCAGGCAGATTGTGAACCCATACTGGAATCCCACTAAAAATCATCAAAATAAAAATTAATGATTTACAAAAAGAAAATTATAATTAAAAACCTCATAAAATAAAATAAAATAGAGTAGAAAAAGTAAATATGCTACAATATAATATTGCAATTAGAAAACCTACGCAGTTAAACATTCCGAGCAAGTTCATTAGATTTCAATTTTTCAACATTTAATTTTTTATTTATTTGGTTAATTGAGGTCATATTTATTTATTTATTCTGGAGGGAAGATATAATTTTGGGAAGACCGAATGGAGGAGAGCTCTGCTAGGGCAAAGTCACCAGAGGAGAAAGACCTAATTGCTATCAAGGAACAAAAATTAATCCTACTGTTTCTAAAGTCCAGGCGTGCAAAGGTCCTGAAGTTATTACTGTCCATGCAACGCAAACAGGTTCTCACGTAAATTGTGGATTGAAAGATAAAGGAAAAGAACCTGCTGTTGATAATCATTCAGATCATTTTAGATGGATCAGTCATCAAAGTCGTGAACAATGGTTGCATTACCAGCAAGGAAAGAATGTTGATATTTCCCCTAGCACTATGATTTATAGCCCCTCTCGAGACGATCTGGATTTTGTTCAAAATTTACGAGAAGGGACTAGTGTTAACGGGGGAGCTCAAAACCCATATGATCCGGGAGCAACAAATACTTCTATTGATAATGGTGATACAAATATACAACCTCATGATGATGTGGAAATGCATCCAGCTCATATTAATACAGCAGTTAACAAGGAGAACATTGGTTCTCAACAATTTTCTAATATGTCTTAATGAATGTGATCTTTTGGAATTGTAGGGGTGTTTGTGGGAAAGGTTTTACTACCTTACTCAAAGATTTATCACTCCGATATGATACTCATCTAATGGTTTTATTTGAGACCCATGTCTCAGGTCCTAAAGCAAGGAAAATTATAGCTAGATTTGGCTTTGATGGTTTTCATATTCAAGATGGGGAAGGTTTTTCTGGAGGTATTTGGGTTTTATGGAATTCAAATTCTTGGAAAATTGAGGTGTTACATTCCTATCGTCAGCTGGTCCATCTCAAGGTACAACTTGGGTCTGATCTACCTTGGTTTTTAACTGCCGTTTATGGAAGTCCCTACTCTAGTCTCCGTCGTGATTTATGGAACACTTTGGAATCCATTGGTGCTAATTTAAATGATCCCTGTGTATTAGTGGTGATTTTAACTCCACACTTACCCTTGCTGATACTGGTGGTTCTTCTAAAATGGCTTGTGATTCGAGCCGTTTCTCTAACCGCATGCTTAATTTAGGTCTTAAAGATCTGAGTTTTTCTGGACAGCCTTTTACATGGCAACGCCAACATATTCGTCACCGTCTTGATCGTTGTTTAGCAAATATGAATTGGGTTGGTCGTTTCGGGGATGCTAGTATCCAGCACCTTCCCCGTTTAAAATCCGATCACATCCCAATTTGTCTTCTTCTTACTGCCAGGCTATCCTCTAATCTGAGCTCTCGGATTTTTCGTTTTCTTGCTCCATGGCAACTTCATAATGACTTCAAGACTTTTCTGGGTAATTCTTGGAATACAGAAAATAATTTACTGGATAATATCTCTAACTTCACAGCTGATGTTCTTATCTGGAATAGAGATGTTTTAGATCCATACATTGTCGAAAATCTTGAATTCTGCTTAGACTTGAAGGTCTCTCCAGGAAGCTCTCTTTTGACCCCAATCCTTTCCTAGAGAGACTTCAAAAGGAGCTTTGGGAAGACTATGCTCAACTTCTAATTCAAGAAGAAGTTTACTGGAAACAAATATCTCACTGTAATTGGATTTCTTTGGGCGATCGTAATACTCTTATTTTCATAACAAAGCTACTGGAAGGAAAAGGAGAAACAGAATTCTAGCTCTCAAAAATGATAATGGGATTTGGATTGATGATCCTAAGGTCCTGAGAGACATGGGGGTTAATTTTTTCTCTGCCCTTTACACAGAAGATCATACTTACCAGGATTTTCCCATCAGTGGTTCTTTTACTCACATATCTGATGATGACAAAACTTCACTCCTCTAGGAAGTTACAAATGATGAAATAAAAATTGCTATTTTTTCTATGGGAGGATGGAAAGCTCTCGGTCTAGATGGTCTTCCAGTGATGTTTTATCAGAATAATTGGGATTTAGTGGGTGCCTCCTTGCAAAGTTGGGCTAAACAGATTTTTTTCCATCCAGAATTGATTAAAGAAGTGAATCATACTTTCATCTCTCTTATTCCAAAAGTTAATTCTCCTGAAAATTATTCACAGTTTCGGCTTATAGGGTTGTGCAGTGTCACATATAAGTTGATAACCAAAATCATTTCTCTTAGAATCAAGAATGTGATGAATAAATTGGTAGGGCAAACACAATGCATTTTTGTTCCGGGAAGGCTTAGTACGGATAATGTTCTTATTGCTCAAGAAGCTGTCCATTCAATAAGGCACAAAAAGGGTCCAACTGGCTTCATGGCTATAAAGATCGATTTTGAGAAAGCTTATGATCGTTTGTGATGGTCTTTTATTAAAGATACCTTACAAGATGCGGCATTTCCAGATTCTTTGATTAATATAATTTGGCATTGTATATCTTCTCCCACGATGCAAGTTCTTTAGAATGGAGAAGCAAGTTCTTCTTTCTCCCCTTCTCGAGGCATTCGTCAAGGAGATCTTTTATCCCTTTATCTTTTTGTACTCAATATGGAGAGATTATCTCATCTTATTTCTTCAGCAGTAAACTTCGGTCACTGGAAACCTATTCGTTTATCTCGGGATGGTCCTATCCTCTCTCATCTAAGTTTTGCAGATGACTTAATTCTATTTGCTGAGGCCTCTTTAGATCAAATGTGGATTATCAAGGAAGTTTTGGATATTTTTTGTGCAACTTCTGGCCAAAAAATAAGTAATCATAAATCTTGTATTTTCTTTTCCAATAATGTTCATTTCCATCGCAAGAAGGAAATTAGCGAGGCTTTTGGTTACAGACTTACTAGTGATTTGGGTAAATATCTAGGAGTCCCCCTCTTTCATAAACATTGTGGGAAAAGCGATTTTTAGTTCATCATTGACCACATGCAATAAAAATTACATGGTTGGAATGTTAAATCCCTCTCTATATCTGGAAGGATTACACTAGCACAGTCTGCTTTTGCTTCGATCCCAACATAAATCATGCAAACAACCAAGATTCCAATAGCTGTTTGTTCCAGATTCGATAGCATTTGTCATAATTTCATTTGGGGTAGTACTAAAACCTGTAAACGGATTCATCTTATTAGTTGGGAGAAAATTTGCACTCCAAAGAAATATGGAGGATTGGGATTCAGATGTGCTAGAGATATGAATGTAGCTTTTTTGATGAAGTTGGGATGGGGTCTGATTAATAGACGTGATGCTTTATGGGTTCAAGTTTTACGTTCAAAGTACAAATGTGGTTCTAATATGCTTCCTTATGTTGCTCAACGTTCTTTCAGTTCTAATGCATGGCAAGGAATTGTAAAATTCTGGCCTGTGGTCCGTAATAATCTCATTTGGAGATTGGGGGATGGTTCTTCTATTAATTTCTGGCATGCCCACTCGATCCCAGGTATCGATTGTTTAGCGGATTTCGCTACTAAGGAATTATCATCTATGGAGGTTCAAACCAAGGTGTGTGATTTTATTGATTTCCAAGGAAACTGGGCTTGGGATCTGTTAGCTTTATACCTTCCTTTAGATGTGTTGGATTTGTTCATTTCTTTACCTCCGCCCAATATACATGTGGGTCCCGATATACTAGCTTGGCATCCAACTACTTCTGGTACTTTCACGATGAAATCAGCTTATGAGGCACTAAAGCTTGTTGCAAACCAAGCTCAAGATTGTGTTTTTTCTTTGGTTTGGACTTTAAATGTTCCCCAATGTATGCGAGCTTTTTTGTGGTTGGTTCTTAATGAAGGTCTTCTTACTAATCTAGCTCGTTGGAAACGAAAGCTGACCTCTGTTCCTACTTGCTCGATCTGTGGTTCCTCGGAGGAGATGGTGCTCCACACTCTTCACAATTGTTTTGTAGCTGAAGGAGTGTGGAAGAGCATCATCAATAGTTCTACTCAAAATCATTTTTTCTCTGGGTCTTTGGTATCATGGATTTCAGAGAATATTTCAAGTAGATCTCGGTCTTACCAAGGGGTTTTTTGGCTTCTTCTTTTCACTACTGGATGTAGTATTTTGTGGCAAATTCGTAATAAATTTATTTTTGAGAATAAAGCCCCATGTCGCAAAGATATTGTTCTTTGTATTCTTTATGCGGCCAAAGATTATGCTTATCATTTAAATTACCTGTCTCAATCTCGTGAGCGCATCCCCACTTGGAATACTTTCTATATCTCTTGGACTCCACCTCCGAAGGGATGGGTTAAAATTAATGTTGATGGATCCTTTTATCGGTCAACTAGTAGTGCAGCTTGTGGGGGTATTATTTCGGGATCACAATGATTGTTTTGTTCATGCTTTTAGCGCCCGTTTGGGGAATTTCTCTATCACTGTTGCGGAACTCTAGGGGGCAGTTGTATCATCCTCAATTTTTCTTAATATACTATTGCTTTATTATAGTTTTTTAGAAAGTATGAGAATTTTGTTTAGGCAAGAAATATTTAGATATAGTCAAAAATAATGTATAAATTAAAATATACAAGACTTAGCATCAAAATGTAAAATATTTAATTATTCCTTTGGATTTTATTAAAATTAGAAAATACCACTAAATAATAGAAGAAAAGTATATAACATAATTAATATCAGAAAAAGTCTACATAAATCTTAGAGAAAAAAAAACTTGAGAGTAGTGTCAAAAATTATGATGAAAAAAATTATAAATACAATTTAAACATAATTTTGATTATGAATATCAATATTAAGTAAATTTTTATAATATTAGTATAATTACACAAAAAAATAACCTAACCTAGGATATGAAATAAATACCGAAAAATCCTAGAAAACAACTCTAGGTCACATTAAAAAATTTTTTTTACTAAATTATAATATTAGACAAAGAGGACCACAAAATAGGACTCTTTATTAAACCATGGATAGTGTTAAAAATCACATTGACCTTTAATTAATTAATTTTGACTTAAATAAAGCTTAAAACACCTAATTAATTACCTAAGCTTTAAGATAATTTTCCAAAATCTTGATTAAAATCACTAGTACTCTTAAATCAATTAAATGACACCTAGAATGATGTAAAATTCGGACTCATAAAAAATAATAATATATATTCTAAAAGTAAAGGATATTTCATATGACATATTATCCAAAGCCAACCATTTTTTACTAAAAATTTAAACCATGGTGAGCTTGTCCCCTTATCATGATAGACAACTCAAAAATTGACATGGCGTGCTGTAAAAAAAATATATTTTATTTTTAGATGACTAATTATTTTAATTAACTTAAAATAGGCCTAATTAAGGTAAAAATATATTAAAAATACTAAAAATTATAGAAAATTCGTAAAAAAACTATAGATAGCATGTAAATAAGGTAAAAATATGTTATTGATAATATATCAATGAAATATAATTTTTTTTACATGAATATTTTATTAATTACCAAAGTATATGCAACTTTAAAATAAAATTTTAATATACAAAATTTGTCATTTTCATATATTAATCATTCAAGACAACTTGCAACCCACTATAACTTTATTAGAGATAAGATTCAGACCTAGTGGCTACAAAAAGAAAGATAATAATAATTTAAAAATAGTTAAATAGATTATTAATTAATTAATTACTAATAACACTAATAATAATGTAAAATACCAAATAAAATGTAAATAATTATAAAAAAAATTATATAAATTTCGTGAATCCTTGTATTATATCTCTAATAATCTAATGAAAATATTTAAAAATAAATTAAGTCATTTACTAATTAATTAGCTTAATTAAGATTAACTAGTTTAAGTAATTTTGCCTTATTTTAAATAATTCATTATTAAATTATATATAAAAATATTAAAATTTACTAAATGTATTTAAATAATGTCATTAACATTTTATTATGTCTTTAAGTGATAATTAAGAATTTATTAAATTATTTAGTATTAGTTTTAATATTTTACTAATGAAACTAACTAAATATGACAAATAAATTATAAAATTAATAATATTTTAATCCTAGACTTTTTCTATAAATAGCACACCTCTAAACACAATTCCACACTTCATTCTTCTACCCAAAAACTATCAAAAACGTGTAGCCATTATTTCTCTTCATTTACTTCATTTTCATACTAAAAACACTTACAAAATTTTACCCAAACACTCCCAAATTATCATCTCTTCTTATCACCATCTACCATCAACACTTTCCAGCCTTTATACATGAATCTTAGCCCTTAGAAAAGGTTTAGAAAAGTTGAAGAAGTTGCTAGTCTAGCCTTGGTATAATAAAGTTTCTAAAGCTCCAAGAATAAGTAGGGGTTTTCTTTCACTTCTAAGCTTCATATATAATTTTCTTGTATGATGTTATGCTAAGTGATATTCAAAGCTTATGTTTATTGTTTTTAATACCTTTGAATGATTTAATAATGGTGTCATAAAACACTTAATCTATGTGTATATGATGCATATTTATTTGTCTCTTTATATGGTTGAAAATTGTGATTTAAGATCATTTCAAATTTTTATTATGTTTTCTTCAAATATTTAAATATTGTATGAAGTTGTTTTAATATGTTAAACCATATGTATTTTTCTTTGATAAAAGCTTTGTCTACAAGTTATGGAATTTTAAGGTAATATAGTTTTGATCTCATTATAATTGTGAAACATTTCTATTAATGAAAAATGCTTTATTTAATTTACTATAATGAATGGATTCTAAATCTTTGAGCATGCAATATTTAGTTTGATTTGTGTGTTGTATTTCTCTTGGGACCATTAAAACTTAATATGATATAAAAGACACTAAAATATATTTATATTAATCATAACCTTTATTATAGACCTTGGACTATAAACCTTGAACTATGGACCTTGGACTATGAACCTTGAACTATGGATTTTGAATCGCGGAACTTGGGCTATGAATCTTGAACTATAAATATTTGACTTGATTATACATTTATTAATAATAAGGAATATTGTTTATAAATAATTAAATTTAAGGTCCCATTAGAAACATGACACGTAAACTAGCTAGTTTCTTGCTTGAAGTGATTTTCTAAAAGCTTGGGTATATTTTTGGCTATTTCGTTTTATATTTCTTGAAAGATTTCATGATGTTTTCTTTGCTCTATGATTATATCCTTATATGCATAAAAATATTCTTTTTACCTATGTAAGATAATTTACCTAAGTATTTTCTAAAGATAGATTTGAAATGATTTTGGGTATATTTAGACTTATGGGATTAGTAAAGAAAGTATTATATGAATACTTGAAATTGAATTATTATATAAAAACTAAGTTAAGCGTATTTCATTATAAAGAAAATAAGTTTATTACAATAGTATGTTTTGGTGCTTCAATGATAATTATAAAGAAATATGATTTTTGTTTAGGAATCTTATATTGTTTGGGCTTTATGTGCAAATATGAAAAATCTTGTGGTCTACATGTGAATATGAAAGAAATTGTGGAAACTTTCTATAATTTTCATACTTTATGCATACTATGTACACAATGCAAAATGGACAAATAGATAAGTGACACCTCGAGCCCCGCCTTATAGCAGAAAAAGACTTGATGGATGTTTTAGTGATGCGTTGGGCCCCACCATGCTAGCGGACAAGGACATGACATTCACTGATCTGACTAAGGACGCCCTAACAATGAGAGCTCTCACAGATCCAATATGAACAAATCTTGCATATTAAAGCTATTAGAAGGGAACGAGATATTATAAAAGGGAGTTATAGTACATTCATGATTATTTACTATATTTCTTTTATTGCACTTTTATTATGATTGATATTATACACTTCCATCTTGCTTGACACTAGCAAAATATAATTTGTGCATTTTGCTGCACTCCCGTGTTATTCTTAGTATTTTTGGGATGAAATGGGACTCCCCTGGAAACATCACTCTACTGGGAGACTTCTCTCATCCCTTTTCTTTGATGTTTTCAGATAGCATGGATCGTCTTCAACAATGAAATGGATGTAGCCATGGACTTAATTTCTAAATAATCAGATTCTATTATGTGTGCTAAATAGAATCTTTACTATATGTTACCAGACTTTGGTTATATTGTATTGTGATATTAAAGTTTTTCTTCATGTATCTTGAATGTGTAATATGTACTATTATACCCTATGAATCGATATTGGTAGTAAAGTATATTTTCTATAGATGATGGTTGTCTAAACTGTGGGAATTATTGATTAACAAACATTAATATTTTGTTAGAGAAAAAGCATTCTTTGTTATTAAAATAATAATAATAATAATAATAATTTACCTTTAGGTTACTAGAAGAAAGTGTGTTACTGTGGAATGTAATTTGGAAAGGTTCTAGCTAAAGAAAGATTTGGTATTTAAGCGTGTCCACTGTGACCCACCTCTCTTTCCTGGGAGTATACCAGATACATGATTTACAGTTAATACACATTATTCTGGTATATAACTATGAATAAGAAATAATCATAACAAAAAAAAAAATCTCAAATTTCAAGTTACAAATTAGTAGCTAACCATTGCAATATTAAAAAAATTAGGATGAAAGAATTAGAGTTTATTAGGGTGTTACAGCAGTCATTGGCCTTAAATTAGCTCACAGTCTTTCTTTTAAGAATATTATCCTTGAAATGGATTCCTTAGTTGCTGTTACTTTCATCAATCAAGGTGTTGGCTTCCCGCATCCATGTGCTCCCCTGGTTAATCAAATCCTTTCTCTTCTCAATTTGGATTGGGAGATTTGTGTTGTCCATATTTATCGAGAAGCCAATGGGTGTGCTAATCGTCTAGCAAATTTTGGTCATTCCATAGCTAACAGGGATGTTCTCTTTTTCCCTTCCTTACCTTCTTTTTTATCTGTTAATTTCTTTTATGATTCTGCAAATTCTCGTATTACCCGATTTGTGGGTAGACCCTCTTAGTGTTTTGTTGGGCTTTTAAGCCCCATTCATAATAAAAAATATATATATAATATTGCAATTATATATAACTACCCATAATTCCATTCGACGCGGACATATGGTCAGACCGAGTTTTTGTTTAGGGAGGGGGATGGAAAAACAAAAGAAAAGTAGGGGTAGTTTGGTAATTAGAGGGGTTTAAAAAAAAAAGCAGAAAAGGGGGGTGGTTTTAAAACCACGACACCAACCCCCTTTCCCCTCAATCTCTCACGCTCTCTCTCACTCTTTGCTTCTGTTTCCTTTTCTTCATTTCTTTTCATTTTCCTCCCCCACTTTCAACCATTGTTATTTTTTATCATCAAAATTTGATATACACTAGCTTCCAAAATTTGAGGTAAGTCTCCAATCTCAATCTTATCCTTTTTTTTTTTGTCACTCTGGGGTATATCCTAAAGCAAGTGAGCTCTCAAAAAATGGTGGATCAATATATGTTTGATATTCTAAGTGTAAATCTAGTGAATTAGAAGCTCTAATATTAATAGGTTATAGTAGGTAGTGTCAACACTTGATTTTTCTCTAATCCTTAAGAACCCTAGGTTCTATAAATTGGAGGTTTTGTTCAATAGGCTCTCTAATTGATAAATTATTTCGAAAAAAATTGTTTAAACCCTTAAAAGTGTTTATGTTTGCTAGATTCTGTTGATGTGGAGCAAGCTACTCCCTCCGGAGCTATCATAGAAAGGCCCAGTTGATTCCATTATACTGTGAGTGACTATTTACATAGTGGCGGTGTTTTAAATTATTTTTATGTGAGAAACTATATTATTATATTTGATAAAAATTTTATTCTAAGCTACTTGGATTATTTGGTTAGCTTGATTGGTTGATTTTCTTAAATATAATGGTTCTTAATATGACTAGATGATTTGGTTGAAATTATTGTTAGCTCTCTATGTTGATTTTATAATGCCACGATTTTACTATATGTTGTTTCAATGTGCATTGAAAAAGTTTATGATCTTTGATACTTGCAAAGTTAGATTATTATGAAGATTGAATTTTAGATTTGTAAATTGGGTTTGATGAAAATTTACTTAAGAAAACCATAATGAGTTCTAAGATGAAATTACTCTAGCCATAGTGAAGAAAAATAATGACAATACCGCTCGTCATAGCGAAGAGATATAATGACATTATCACTTGCTGTAGTTAAGAAATGTAACGGTCTATATGCACATAGTTTCTCTTAATGAGATAAAGTTTGAAAGAACCTTATTTGAGAAATGATAAACCTTGTGATTGATGGATTGAGATTACTCCTCAAATAAAATTTATGCTTCTTATGTAACCCTCATAAGTATATGAGTATTTGATGATGAAGTAAACTTTATGTAAGAATAAGGAATTGGAGAAAATAATGAGAAATTGTTATTAGTAATTTATTTTGAGATTTTGTTTAGAAATAAAATTTCAAAGAGTATGCATTTTCAAGCTGTGGAAGAAGTCTATGAAGTATGGACTATTATATTTTTGTTATTGACTTTTAGAAATGTGTATGATTTATAGCCTATCCCATTTTATATCACATTCTCGTGCGTTGATCAGTTTCTCCTTCTTGTCCACTCTTTTTATAGTCCTCACTGGGTCTGTTTGACTCACCCCCTCCCTTTTCCTCTAGATTTTCAGATAGCTGAGTAGCAGGTTCCTGGGATTGCTGTTTACCCAGGACATTCTTTTTGGTAGGTCTCTATTGTCAATTAAGACTTTTTTGTTGTTGGCTATAGTATTTTCCAGTTGTAGGACATAAGTATGAATTTTTTTTGTATAACTAGTTCTTATGATGTTAATAACTGGAAATACTGGAATGTACTGGCTGTTAAAATTGGATTATGTCATTGCATTATATAACAGGTTAAACTTGATATATGAGTTGTTCAGTTTTTAGAGGAGGTGCTGCTGGATTTTTGATAGCCAAAATAATTAAGTTTAAAATTTATTTTAGTGAGATCATATCTTTAGACTTACCGGGCTAGGTGAGTTCATCTAGCCTATATGCCAGTCACAGCTTATGATTGGGTGGTGACACATATGGACCAATGCGAAGAACAGAGTATAGAACCCAGCTTCTTGAATTGTCTTGAGAAATCTGATAAGGTCATTGTTACCATTGATATCATATGATCGACGAGCTGGTTCATGTGCATTCCAAAATACATGTCTCAATGGTATCTAACCCTCCTTCTTTAGCTTTTTGGATTAAATCTGGCCACATCTCATATAACCAAAAAAATGTGACAACAATAATAGTTATTACTTATTAGTATATACATAGTACTAAAATCGACATAGTATTTAAGATTAACAAATTAGAAGGAATAATTATAGTGCTCATGAAATTAAATTAAAGTTACTTCAGGGGTGCTTCTGGGGTAATGAATTGATCGAGATATCAAGACTCTACGTTTGCCATCAATTTTGATGGCCCTTCCATCACGAGGGACTTCAACAGCATTGGTGCCAACAAAGAAGGATAGGCTAAGAAGGGAACAAAATACAGCCACCCAGAAGAAGAAAATACTTTTGGGTGAGGCCATGTTGGCTTTGCTTTAAGTTGTTTGTAATCTGAATGACTAATACTCTATGTTTATATAGAGCACAATGGAAGGTGAAAAAGTTGTTGCACTCAAATTCAAAAAAGATGTTCTTCTATCCTGTTATCCAATTTACGATGAGCTGTTAGGATTTCTTGTTTATCTCTGTGGGTTCTTTTGGTTACCCATGAAAATTTAAGGAAAAAAAATTTTAAAGAGTAAATTCTTAGGGATTAAATATTAAAGGGAACTTTTCTGATCTTTTTCATCTTGTTTGGTAATATAAATATATTATAAATTTTTATCCCCAAAAGTTAAGTATGTTAGGTATGCATATAAAATTTAAGTTATAAAAATCATTTTAATTATTTATAAAGTAGAAAAATAATTATTTTTTAAAAAAAGTAATCACAAAATAGTTTTAAAAAAAAGTAAATATATTTATTTCAACCAAAGTGAGAGGAGAGTGACGAGAACGAGAGCAAGAGTGGAGTGACGAGAGCAAGAGGAGAGACGAGAATAAGAGTGAGACTCAAGTGTCAAGAGCAGAGTGAAAAAGAGACTGCAAAAAATAAAATTTACCCTATTATAAATGTGAGTAAAATTTCCTCTCATTTTCTTAAAATATTTCTCTCCTATAAAAATTTACTGTGTTTTGCTTATTCCAACTCAACACTCTTTTTTGACAAAAAATTTACTCCATTAAATTTTAACCACATTTTATGTCCCAACCAAACATACCCATGTATGTTAAGATGGTTTTATTAATCTTTCAGATTCTGTTCTTTATAATCTCAAGCAAGAAGGGAATTTGGTTTCAGCTAATTGATCTTATTAATTTCATTCTAGTAATGGAGGCAAGATCAAAACGTAGTGATTAGTGTTAAACTAAAATTAAAATTTACGTGTGATATTCATAGTTACTTCATGGTCAAGAGGAATTGTTAGAAATCTATTTTAAAAAAGAAAAATGGTACTACGAAATATCAATAAAAAGAAAAAAATGCTACGTGACCGGAAAATTTGCCTGTATTTGTTGCGTGACACACCTGGCTTCTTTTTTCAATTGTCAATCACCATGTTCATGAATTTGTTGTCGCATGGACCATCACTTATAGCACATCTCTTTTAACTACAAAGCTGTTATGGTATCATCAGAGTCGGGTATACCCCAAGTGTAATAAACACTTTACGGATGTGAGCGGAAGCGCGCCCAAATTGAAGAGACGGAAAAATGGAGCACGGTGAATAGTAATTCACAGTGGGGCCCACGTCACTATTCACGTGAATAGTACTATGTAGTGGGACCCGCTTCACTATTTATGAATAGTACTCGTTACTATTCACACCAACAAAATAGATCAAGATAACTGCACACCAATATTTTAACGTGGAAAACCCTCCTGTAATTTTGAGGGAAAAACCACGGGCCAAACTCCGAAAAATACTTCACTATATTTAAAGAGTAATTACAATATAGTGTATCCCCAATGAGACTCTCTTCTACTACAATTAGTAGTATTACAGAGATATAGAGAATATATCCAAAACCCCCCAGTGTATACTCACACAACACTCTTGGAATTTTCTTACACACACTCTCTATTTTTCTCTCACTACAAGAAGCCTACACGGCTTCTTTCTTTACAACTGAGGAAATGCTTCTCAGTTCGGAATGCTAAAACTGTCTGCTTGAAGGCTCTATTTATAGATGATTTTTGAAAGTTACTGTGCATGTTACTGTGCATATTTCGGTGGTACAACTGTATTTCACATTACTGTGCATGTGCACAGTAATCTCTTTTTGATTTTTCAACATTCGGTGGCTGCAAAATGCATAGCCACCGCCACTTTTTCTACAATTCTCCACCTTGGCTGCATTTTGCAACAGCTTTCAACCTCTGCAAATATTAACTAAGTCTAAGCAATGCTTAAACTTGTCAATCAGCAATGGTTTTGTCATCATATCGGCTGGGTTCTCAGCTGTGGCTATCTTCTGAATTGCAACAGTACCATTATTGATACATTCTCTGACAAAATGAAGTCTAACGTCAATGTGCTTTGTCCTTTCATGATAGACTGGATTTTTAGCCAGATGAATGGCGCTTTGACTATCACAATGTACAATTGGTACATGTTGATTCAATCCAAAACTATCCAAAAGACCGTGCACCCAAATACTCTCTTTAACAGCCTCAGTCAATGCCATATACTCAGCTTGATGGTTGACAATGCCACCGTTGATTGCAATGTCGCCTTCCACTAATAGTACATCCAAAAGCGTAAAGATATAGCCTGTCAATGACCTTCTTTTATCCAAGTCACCTGCATAATCAGAATCTACATAACCTACAACTCCACGGTTCTTCTGACTTTCAAATACCAAACAGACATCAGTGGAACCTTTTAGGTACCGCATAATCCATTTCACAGCTTCCCAGTGTGTCTTTCCAGGTTTGCTCATAAATCTGCTTACCACACTCACTGCATGTGAAATGTCTGGTCTAGTGCACACCATGGCATACATGAGGCCGCCAACCGCACTAGAGTAAGGTTTATGAGACATGTGCTCCACCTCTTCCTCAGTTCTCGGACATTCTTTCAAAGATAACTTAAAATGTGCAGCCAACGGAGTGCCAACTGGTTTGGATTGATCCATATTGAAGCGTTGTAGCACTTTTATAATATAATTTTGTTGTGTTAAACACAACCTGCCACTATGTCGCTCCCTATGAATTTCCATTCCAAGAATCTTCCTTGCCGCACCTAAGTCCTTCATCTCAAACTCTTTTCCCAACTGAGTTTTCAACATACTAATTTCAGCCTTATTACGAGCTGCAATCAGCATGTCATCTACATACAACAACAAATAAATCTTTGAACCATCTGGAAGCTCCTTAGAGTAGATGCAATTATCATATTGGTTTCTACTATATCCAGTACCAATCATAAATGCATTGAACCTTTTGTACCACTGCCTTGGAGACTGCTTCAAGCCATATAATGACTTCTTTAATAGGCAAACATGATTTTCCTTACCAAGACTTATGAACCCCTCTGGTTGACTGATGTAGATATGCTCCTCTAGCTCACCATGTAAGAATGCCGTCTTCACATCAAGCTGTTCTAGCTCTAAGTCAAACGTACTCACAATAACTAATAGGATCCGAATAAAGCTATGCTTCACCACAGGAGAGAATACTTCATGGAAGTCAACACCCTCCTTCTGAGTATAACCCTTTGCTACCAGTCTCGCCTTGAACCTTGGAGGCTCAATGCCAGGGATTCCTTCTTTCCTTTTGTAAACCCATTTACAGCCAACTACTCTTTTCCCCTTTGGAAGTTGTACCAGCTCCCACGTTTGATTTTTCTGAAGAGACTCAATCTCCTCATTCATTGCTATCAGCCACTCCTTCGACTCCTTACTTTCTACTGCATCACGGTAGGTACATGGTTCATCTCCAACTGCACCATCCGCCATAGCCAAAGCAAAGGCTATAGGATCTGCATATAATGAGTCAAGTGCACAAGCAGCAGAATCCAGATATCTTTTTGGTTTCTGGATTTCTCGTCTTTCTCTGCCAGTAGCAATACTGTATGGCTCTGCTTCTCTGGTTGGTTCACCAGTTTCCTCATAGTCAGGTTCATCTTGTTGTTCTACTTCAGGTTGAGCAATCCCTGAAGTATTTGGCTGATTCATTACATCATTTTCTTGCTTCACCTTCCCATAGTCAATCTCTAGCTCCACCTGCTTCTTAGCACCATAATCTGTCTCTGTCTCATCTAAGTTAGACTCCTTCTTCTGATTTAGCATTGCCGCCTCGTCAAAAGTGACATCTCTGCTGACAATGATTTTAGGTGAACTTGCCTTCTCTATACACCACAGTTTGTAGCCTTTCACCCCTCGTGCATATCCTAGAAATATACACCTTCTTGCCCTTGCCTCAAGTTTACCATCATTCACATGGGCATATGCAGGACAACCAAATATCTTTAAATCAGAATAGTTTACGGGTCGACCGGACCATACCTCTTGTGGAATCTTCAGATTAATAGCAGTTGATGGAGATCTGTTTACGGATATCTGATTGTATTGATCGCCTCAGCCCAAAATGATTTGGGAAGTGTTGCGTTGATTCGCATGCATCTTGCACGCTCTAGAAGTGTTACATTCATTCGCTCGCAACTCCATTTCTTTGTGGTGTTCTCGATACAGTATGGTGCCTCACTATACCAGCATTTCTGCAAAACTCCTCAAATTCTTTGCTGCAAAATTCTCCGCCATTATCAGTTCTTAGTCTCTTGACTGACCTCCCGGTTTGCTTCTCGACCATGGCCTTCCATTGCTTGAATTTGTCGAACACTTCTTCTTTTTTCTTCAGGAAATAAATCCAGACTTTTCTGGAATAATCATCTATCAGAGTAAGAAAATAGCGAGCTCCACCTAAGGAGTTAACAGGGGCTGGACCCCAAACATCCGAGTGAACATACTCCAATATTCCCTTGCTATTGTGTTTGCCAGAATTGAACTTCACCCGTTTCTGCTTTCCAAATACACAGTTTTCACAGAAACTAAGTTTACAATTCTTCAAGCCTTTCAACAAGCCTTTGCCAGCAAGTATGGTCATTCCTTTCTCGCTCATATGACCAAGCCGCATGTGCCACAATCGTGTAGCATCATCCTTTCTTTCAGAGGATAGAACAAAGAATGGTTCCATCGATTGTGCTTCCTAGTAATAGATAGATCCCGCCCTGCAGCTTTCCTTTCAATACCACCATTGAGCCTTTGAATACCTTCAAGAAGCCACCCTCTCCAGTGAACTTGTACCCCCGATTGTCAAGGGCACTCAATGAGATCAGATTTCTACCCAATTCTGGTACATGCCATGCATGAAACGTCCTTTTAGTACCATCGTCCAAATTCACTTGCACATCTCCTTCACCAAAGAATCGAATAATTCTATTATCTCCCAATCTAACTTTTCCCTCCGCTTTTTATAGGATGAGAAGAAGTTTCGATTAGGTGTCATGTGAAAGGATGCGCTGTAATCCAGGATCCACCCATTTCCTGTCACCTGTGAATACCGTCAAGGCCGAACCAAAGATCGGCATCACTATCTTCAGAACTTTCAATTGTTACGTTGGCAGAATCTCCTGATTTCTCCTTTCTCTCTGGGCAATTTCTTCTGATATGTCCCGTCTGTAACAATGAAAGCACTTCTGATTTATGCTTTACGGACTTTGATCTTCTCTTGCTTTTGCTTCTCGATCCTCTTTCTTGACTACGCCCTCTCGTCACGAACAATCCATCTGCAGGACCTTCGACATTGGATCCGGCTACTAACTTCTGATGTTCCTTTATCATCAATGATTCTTTGACATTTTTCACTGAGATATCGGATCTACCATAAAGTATGGTATCACAGAAATTATCATAAGACGGAGGTAGTGAAGTCAACAAGATCATAGCTTGATCAACATCTTCAACTTTAATTCCAGCTGCTCCAACATCAGAGATCATCCGGTTGAAGTCGTCTATATGTTCTTGCATTGATTTTCCTCCTGAATATTTGAATGTGTACAGTCTCTTTCTCTGATAAAGCTTGTTGGACAAGGTCTTTACAGAATATTTTTCTTCCAAAGCCTTCCATAGTGAATCCGCGGTTTTTTCATCCATGACTTCTCGCAGAACATTGTCCGCAAGACTCAACTGTATTGTACTCAGTGCTTTGACCATCATCTCCTTCTTCTTGTCATCAGGTAATGACCCTGGGTCTTCCAACGCCTCTGCAAGACCTTGCTGACCTAGCAATGCCTGCACTTTCAGTTTCCATAGCCTGAAGTCGTAGGATCCGTCAAATTTCTCCACTTCAAATTTTGGCACCGACATCTTGGATCTTAGTCAGAACCTTATACTGTTAATCGTATACTGGAATAGTGCAACTCAACTGTAAACCGTGCACCAAGAGGGTTCCCAGGAAAGAGAGGTGGGTCACAATGGACACGCTTAAATACCAAGTCTTTCCTTAGCCAGAACCTCTTCAAACTGCACTCTCACAGTATCACACTGTCTTCCAGCAACAGCAACCAAAAGGTGATCCTCAAGTATTAGGGAGAAACTCTTTTCTGATGTGGAAGATCAGACTAAGCTGCAACCACAGAGCATACTAAGAATAAATCCCACCGATCCAAAGCTCTGATACCACTTGTTATGGTATCATCAGAGTCGGGTACACCCCAAGTGTAATAAACACTTTACGGATGTGAGCGGAAGCGCGCCCAAATTGAAGAGGCGGAAAAATGGAGCACGGTGAATAGTAATTCGTAGTGGGGCCACGTCACTATTCACGTGAATAGTACTATGTAGTGGGACCCGCTTCACTATTTATGAATAGTACTCGTTACTATTCACACCAACAAAATAGATCAAGATAACTGCACACCAATATTTTAACGTGGAAAACCCTCCTGTAATTTTGAGGGAAAAACCACGGGCCAAACTCCGAAAAATACTTCACTATATTTAAAGAGTAATTACAATATAGTGTATCCCAATGAGACTCTCTTCTACTACAATTAGTAGTATTACAGAGATCTAGAGAATATATCCAAAACCCCCCAGTGTATACTCACACTACACTCTTGGAATTTTCTTACACACACTCTCTATTTTTCTCTCACTACAAGAAGCCTACACTGCTTCTTTCTTTACAACTCAGGAAATGCTTCTCAGTTCAGAATGCTAAAACCGTCTGCTTGAAGGCTCTATTTATAGATGATTTTTGAAAGTTACTGTGCATATTACTGTGCATATTTCGGTGGTACAACTGTATTTCACATTATTGTGCATGTGCACAGTAATCTCTTTTTGATTTTTCAACATTCGGTGGCTGCAAAATGCACAGCCACCACCACTTTTTCTACAAAAGCCAGATTGGAATGGCATAATTAACTTAGTCACCGTATTCGGGTCATGTGGCACAACTATTTAAAATAATATGAAATCAGAAAATAACACAACTTAAAAGGGTTTAAATCAGACCAGAAAAGGGGTTTACTTTTCCTTTTTTCGGTTTCCAAGATCTCCACGACTGGACAAGATCTTTGTCTATTGTACGCCTGTTTAAGAGAATCCATGTTTAAGGAAGGAGAGAGTCTTTATCATCTCACTTTGGTCCTATACTTAAAAAGGATTTACTTTGATATATAATTACTGTAGAATTTATTGGACAAATATTCAATCATTTATAACTAGATTATTAAAAATATTTGACTTTATATCATAACAAGCTAAAAAATTATATAAAAGTTACAACCAAATTTCTCTGAAACAAAAAATAAATTTAATTCTTCGGCAACGTAATTTTTTTTTCACATAATTATTTCATTAAATCACGTGTTGTAACTCAATATGAACTTTACTTTTAATATCACAAGTTTAAATCTGAAAGTGGCGACTTCGAAAAAGATTACACCCAGCTACCACCCTCACCTGGAATTGTGTGAGTAATTTCCTAGACTTCCAAAAAAATCAATGGATAACTAAATTGACACAGGTATAGTGTAGCAAAAAAGAGAATGAGCAAAGTATAATAAAACATTGTAAAAGGAAAAAAATTATTATTTGTAGGTAATATTTATGAAATACCGTGATGACTTAATAGATGAGATGTCAACCCCTTCCACTTAAGAAGCAGATCATATCCATTGATAGATAATGTGTTACTTTGACAGTTGACAGTTTGACACCAAATAGACCAAACGAACTCTCTTCCCGCCATCATCTTCTTCATCATGGCTGAACTCTGCAACTTCTCCACATGAATGCAACTCATACATAAAACCACTTTTTAAGTTCCTTTCTAAAACAAAACACCCCTTTAATTGAATTTTCATCATTGAGAGAAAGAAAAAGAAAAAGAAAAAAAGATGGCAATAAGTTTGATAATGAACATGGACCAAATGCCCAAGATGAGCTTCCTCATGCTCCTCTTTTGCCTCTTGCTCTCTTTCAAAACTAACCACACCACCAACAACAAAACTACCACCTCTTTTTCTTCCTCTTCTTCTTCTTCTTCTTCTTCTTCTTCTTCTTCTTCTTCTTCTTCTTCTTCACACTCACATTCTGTTCCCTTGGATTCCTTTTCCAACTACCCTGTCCTATTGTCTGTCAAGAACCACGATAATGATCATGATATTGTTGATCATGATGATCATGATCATGGTGATGGAGATGGCGGTGATGAAATTGATGGTGTTGATGGTTCTTCTGAGACCCTTCAATATGATTACTACCGCAGTTCCTGCCCACATGCAGAGCGCATTGTTCGCTCCACCATTCACCATCTCTACCATGCTACGCCTTCTTTGGTTCCTGCTATCATTCGTCTTGCTTTCCATGATTGCTTCATTCAGGTTTCATTTTTTCCTCTTTTTCCTTCTGTGCGTCTTTCTTTTCTTCTTGGCAGAAAAAAAGATAGAAAAAAATGGGGTGTTTTATTAAGTTATCTTTTTTTTTTTTCTCTTTGATTTTCTGGTTCTGGGTTATATTAGTCTTGTTTCTGTGATTTTGATATATCTTTAGTGTTTTCCTGGTGAAATTTCATCTGGGTCGGTCTTGAATTGGTCTTGGCCTTCAATGTTTTATTTGATTTCTTAAAAGTCAAGATTGTTGAATTTCATTTCATTGTTTTATGCTTTCTGATATAAATTGAATTGAATTCCCATTTCCAATTTGTTGTCTTAAGCCATTTGGTTTCTCGTGATTCTCTAGTTCTGAGGCTTGTTTGGACTTTTGGACTAAACTAGTTCTGGTGTCTAATCAATATTTTCTTGGAGAATTTCATATTGGCCTCTTGGAAATCAAGGTTTTCACTTGTTTCTCGAAGTCCACATTTGTGAAATTCGATTCTTATAGTGAGATTTACTGTGATTTGATTGCTTGTTGCTTACTTCAGATGTTACCTATTCTGCATTTGTTGGGTAAGATTGTATCTGGTTCTCATGCTTTTTATCTAAATTGTGTTGATTTTCAATCCGTTTTGCTTCAGGGATGTGATGCTTCTGTTTTGTTAGATGATGACGATTACATTGATTCAGAGAAAGAGTCATCTCCTAATGGAAGTCTCAAAGGTTTCGATGTAATTGACACCATCAAGTCCAAGCTTGAAGAAGCTTGCCCCGGGGTTGTTTCTTGTGCTGACATTCTTGTACTGGCAGCTAGAGACTGTGTGGCTCTGGTAATGTATTTTTTCTCCACTCTTCCTTTCTATCATTGTATGTGTTTATGTGTTATAAACAATGGAGCGTGATTTAGGTGTGTGTTTTCTTCAGGCTGGTAGCCCCTTCTATCCATTATATACTGGTAGGAGAGACGGTTCAAACTCTTACTCTGACATTGCAACATATGAGCTTCCTTCACCCTATGCTGATTTATCACAAACCATTGCATCCTTCAAAGCAAAGGGATTCGATGAAAAGGAGATGGTCACTCTCCTAGGTTAGTTTCTAGTTACTCTTTCCCCTTCTCTTTGTACTGATGTGTAGCAAAAGCCTTTGGCCTCATATCATGTTCAAATTTCATGATGTTGAAGCAGATGGTATAGGATGCTTATTCCCTCAAGGTTTGGCACAAGGAAATTGTATATTTTTCATAAGCTAACGCTTATGACATGCATCATTTCCTTACAAACCACATGAATACCTGAAAATTTGCTTTGCCATTAATTAATAGAACCTAGTACATAGATAGGACATATTTGCTGGTTAAAATGTACTTAGTAATTTTATTCCATACTAGTTGATATCAATGCCCTCATCATGGCCTTCTTAATTAGCTGGTCTCTTTGATCAATTTTGGGTCAGTGTTTGGATTTGTATTTGGTTTCTACTTTTGTTCAATTCTCATAATCAATGGATGACTTAGTCTGTCCACTCTTTCCTTCCAGGTGCCCACAGCATTGGTGAAATCCACTGCAAATTCTTCCAAAGCCGTCTCTTTAACTTTACTGGAACTAATGAACCTGACCCTTCTATTGAAATTGAATTTCTGGAACTGCTAAGATCAAGATGCAGTGACACTAATGCATCATCTTCATCAGGATTAGGATATACTCCCCATTGCTCACTTTCATCATCAGCATTTAAGTCAACTCCCCTTGATGGCTCGCCTTCTTCCTCAGTCCACGAGCCAGGAATTACCACAGACTTGGAGCAACCTCAGTCAGATTTCGGGATGATATACTACCGCAGCCTATTGCAGGGTAGAGGAATCCTGTATGCTGATCAGCAGCTAATGGAAGGGGAAAGAACCAAGTCTTGGGTTAAAGCATATGCATTGAATCCTACCTCGTTCCATAAAGATTTCGCCCTGGCAATGATGAAACTCTCAGATCTCCGGGTCTTGATGCCTCCTATGGGTCAGATTCGGCTCAATTGTTCAAAGGTTTTATGACAGTACTGCCAAGATTGGAACCTTGATAAAATGTTTGTATGCATTACATTTTAGTTGCCAGCTATAAGTCCGGAGCAGCTAGAAATTTTTAGATGAGTTTCTGTTTTCTAACATTCTTTTCAAGTGTCTAAACAAAGTCGGAGATTCTAATACTGTAAGAAATCATTATGGATCAATGAGCTATGTACGGATTCAATTCACGCAATAACCATAAAGTAGAAAAAAAAAGAAGAAAGCTCTAAATGGTGGAAATTGAACCAAACAAAATCAGCCATACAGCACACTTGGAAATAACATATTCCCTGTACACTACAACAACCTGTGCCTTGTAGTTATCTTATCTACAACCGGACTGAGCCAAGTCTTTGCTTTGAGCGTCTGATGCTAACAGAGGGCTGTGGAACAGATAACTCTGAGTGCATGTCCATGAAAAATTGGTCCACAATATCTAAATATACAGGGCTTCTAAGGCGAGAATAGTAGTGTAGTGCCTCTTCTATGTCTAGTACATGCTCAAGATCACCTGCAACCATCATATCCAATTCCTTCATCTTCTGTGCTAAACCATGAGCTCCCTTATTCATGTTGTGTGAGTTCAAACCCTCCTTTCTTCCCATTTGTGAGTTCCCTTTGTTCTTCTTCTCTTTTGGTCTGTCTTCATGGAATCTCTTTCGTGGACTTCGCTTCTCAAAACTCATGGAGCTGCTACATGCAGCATCTCCAATTGCTGGCTCCTTTGACTTGGATATTTTATTGCTGCCAAACCTCAGATTCAGGTCAGATTGTAAATGATTATAAAACTCATTGTAAAATTGGTCACTTGTGTGAGTCCTTGCATTGCCACTTCCACAAAGGAATGGTTTGAGAGAAAGTGATCTGGGTAGGTTTTGGTATCCCCCATAGAAGAAAGACCTGAATTTTCTGAGGCTTTTGTGAAATAAAGCCTTGGTCTTGTGGATGGTTTCTCTTAGCAGCATTTGTGATTCTAGTGAGAAAAGGAGAGGCTTTCTCCAAGTGGCACTGTATTCAAGAGCAGGCATGGTTTTAATATTATGCTGTAGTAGTTCTTGTGTAATCTCCAATTTTGTCCTGATTCGGATTCATAAATAAAGAGGCAAGCACAAATTGTAACTAATTTCTTGAGGTTACTAAAAGACAAAAAAAAAATGTTGTTTCCCTTTATGTTTCAACCATACCCTATTGTCTAGGGCATCCCATGCTATCTGTCCCTTGCAAACCCTTTCTCTCAAACACTAACACTTGTTTTGGAGTTTTATAAAGGATGGAAGAGAATAGTCTTTAATAGAATGGAGAAGAAATGTGAGAAGTGGAGTGGAAAAGAGTATGTAACACCCTTATTTGAAAGTTTATAATATAAGTGAGTGGAATACACAAGGATGTAAATCTTATTTTCCACTTTTATCTTTTTATTTTGTGGATATTTATATAATAAGACCAAAACAGTAAATAAACAAAGGTTAGATCACCTCCCCCATCTTGAACCCCAATTTGGGGTCTCACTAATTTTACTGTATGGGATGGCCTAGCAGATCTCCCATGTGATCCTTAGTTGCTCGGCCGTCCCCTCCCCAAAAATCACTTCCAAACACATATAAACATGTCCCTTCCCTTCCATTCCATACTTCTCCCTCAATTTTTATGAGAACAATTGTATTTACATTATCAAATATATTAATACATTGTTTTGGCTAAGTGCTACCAAGTCCAACAGCATTGATTAATATACAAAGCTAAAGCTAAAAGATTAAATCAAGAACTTGCAAAACTTGGCCAAATTTGAAACCATGGATTGCTATAGCAAATTATTCTTAATTTGAGTTTTCAGGAGGTCTATGCCTTTTTTGTTATGATATGCAACTGATTTTAAATTTTTTGAAACTACACTTACTATGTACCTCCAACGCAGATTCAGCCAGTGCTTTTAGCAGAAAAATCAGTATGTGTCACTGAGAATAATTAATGGCACACATGCTCACATTCCAAGCCAAAGTTGGTGCATTGTAGTAGCATCTTGATTATCATCTATCACAAGTGCTTCTAAAGGAGAAAACCTTATTTATATTTTGTAAGAAAGAGGTGCATGGTCACCATCATGTGGCCTAATTTGCACACAGAAGAGTGCATTCCACACACTGCACTGAGGTCACTATCAGACAGTTGACACAGTTTTATTAATTCCTGTACCCACCTCTGTGCAAAATTATGAAGTTGAATTTACTGCAGAGTTTGACAAACATCATTTTTTTTCCTGGAGACTGTTTGCCCTTCAAACAAGGAGAGCTACTGAACTCTGGCAATTGACATTACTGTGGATGTGCAAGCACGGATTACAAGTGCCAAAATTGCACTGCCCATTCATGAGGATGGCATGAGATTTGCAGACTGATATTAATGATGGACTATAAGTAATTCTCTGAGAAAAAATTCTTAGGTACCACCGGAAAAAGAAAAGGTTGGCATTTTGAACTATCGAATGAAAGAATGTTTATCATTTCAACAATATTAAAAATTGCTATAGTGAGAGATAGCGAGGAAAAATTTATTAATATATAGGGCGTGAAGTTCTTAAGATTGAACATCTACAATGGCCCAACATAAAACCTTAAATAAGCACTGATGTCATTTTAGAAACTTTGAACTAATGGCATGTTTGGGTTAGTTTTAAAAGATTTTCAAACTATGATTTATGCAAAAGCTTGTGTTTTAGAGCTTTTGCGGAAACCATAGGTTATTTATTGCGTTGGATCTAAGCTTGGATCTAAGCTTAATTGGTCGGATGAATGTTAAATATCTGACACCATACTTGCTGCTCGTGAATAGCATTTAGTTTCAAAAGGTGACAGACTGGCAGCTAGTTCATCAATTAATCTACTTCTTGAAGGATATTCATTGATTCAATTCTCTCAGCATTGAATAGGGTTCCAACATGTCAACTGCTTATGACACGGTGATGGATCACAAAATCGACAAGTAATAAATGACTACTATAAGACTATGAGCCATATGCGATGATGAAAGTCAAATTAACCAGTTATACATATTTATCGCTGCCAAAAGACAGTCTAAGTTTTTATCTGAAGTACCATCAGATAACATATACAAGCCCTTGTCAGTCCACATTTTTAACAATTGAAGATAAAATATTACATACAGGAACAGCTCCGCCATCAAAACAATTAAAAAAAAAAAAGTGTACAATCATCAGAGTTGAACAAGGGTATGAAATATGAATAAATGTCAACTGCATAAACTAGAGTCATCCACGTTTTGGTTTGCTAACTCATTCTAAGTTTCTATTAACTGCTTTTACCAATTTCAAGTTTTTTTCCACAAAGAGTACTACTGTTGAAATGAAAAAGTATTGAAGCTGAAAGAGGCTGGCTTATAAATGAATATAATATAATGGAAATTGAGGCTTTGTAAGATCTTCTGCAGTGACTATTGGCAGCAACTCTTTTTGAATTTGAAAAACTGATGCAGCAACCTATGCACTTCACCATAGTTTTTGGTAGAACAAACAAGGCGATCTTTTATCCACTGTGGGAGCTTGTTGACTGGGTGGGAAAAGCTCCTTTTTGAGGAATCAGATGCATACCTTGTGTCAACCAACAAAATTGCTGCATAGTCATTAATGTGGCGGATTGCTCTACCTATAGGAATAAACATACTTATGTTAGTTAAAGGTTTGTAGAATAACTCAATAAGAAGTGTACAAGTGCTATAGGTACGTGAGGGACAACAGACAGGATATCTAGTAAGATGTCAAGCACACATGAGTTATGGGCCTTAGATTTCCTGGTTGACCTTCCTGTGTTAGAATTAACTACTAGTAAACCACTGAATTTTAGTGATGGGAAATTCTATGAAGTGTATGTTTGGTTTGGCATTGAGAAGGCTCAAACTAGTGTTTGAAGGATATAAGTTGAATTTCAACTTATTTCTTGCATGTTTGGTTTCCCATTTACAATCCCAAAACAATGGTTTTAGCAAAAGTTACAAGAGAGTAGCTTCTGCCAAAACTATGGTTTTGGGTTTTCTATGAACATGCTATTCAACTTTTTTGGTAAAATTAGGTGGAGATACAGTTCAACGTGATTTTTAATCTCATCATGATTTGAGCAGAAGTGAAAAAAAAGTTGCCTTGACGTTAGGCCAAACCATGTTATGCAAATTATGAACCAAATCGACCCAAAGAGGTAGATCTCCCAAGAGGTTGAGCTCTAACAATGAATTCTGCATGTTGATTCTTGAGACTCCTATCTTAATTTTTAACAAACAATTTAAACCAGTGAGATCCTATGAAGAATCAATTCCACCAATCAGTGCTTAACCACTTGAGAGATCTACATTCAATAGAATTACCATATGAGGGTTACTGTAGGTACGCACCTATTGATTGATTTACAGCTTTCATGCAGAGATTCTCGTAGTACTCTTTTCCTTTGTGGCTGCAACTTCTTAAGATGTCAAAACCACCTTGTGCATCTCCACTGTATACATCATAACTGGCAGAAAATTTAGGATTTCCGAGGGACTTTGAATTTTGGAAACCTTCAATGTGTTTTATTCTCTCCAACAACTCAATGTCAGATGGACTAGCATATGGCAGTCCAACCATGACTATGCACCGCCCCATCCCATCACTTAAGTTGATTCCTTCAGATATCTTCCCGCCAACAACAGCAAGGAGTATTGCACCACTATGAGATGCTTGGTTTACTTCTGAGTTCATACTTGATAATGTACAAATGGTATCCTTATATTCCTTGAGAACAGATTCAACATCCATGTTATTTCTTGGCTCTCTAAAGACATGCTTCTTCCTTCTAATTCTTTCAAGAATGCCAGATGACTCCCAGTTTTCATAGACTTTACCTTCATAATCAAAAGAAGGGAAGAAGACTACAATTCCTTTGGGAACCACAGTCACCAAATTACATAGCAAAAGGCCTAGTTCTCGCATCTATAAAGCACAAGATGGAGCATAATCAGTCATTTTCAACAATTAATATTTCAGAGATATCTACACTGATGACTGATGGATGAGATATTGATAACAATGATATACTCACCATGTCTGATGAGCTCCTTGAGCTGTAGCTAAAATCAAAGGAGCGACCAGAAGGACCGCGGGAAACTGCAATTGGCATAATGCTATCTGGAGGGACAATATGACCACATGAAAAGAAATGCAACTGATTTGGTGGTAACCATGGAAAGAGTCGCTCCCTTGTCTCTTCTATAGGTTGAAGTGTTCCTCCTACTAATAGAACAGCATGTGCTTGATCTATAATCTAAAGAAAGTTTCAGAGTTATTTTCTTGTTCATTACATGTTAGGAAAAGAAGCTTAAGCTATAAAGTCCTTTCCAATTAAGATAACAGGATCAGGCAAACCTCGGAGAAAATCTTCTCTCCACTAAGCATAACATACTTGATATATCCTCCTAGTTTCCTGAAGCTCGTTCGTCTAGACCTTGACACTATTATCCTTCCATCACTATCATTGTTTGTCAGTGATAGCAACATGTCAGCTAATGCCTGGAAGGCAGACTGACAGCTTCCCTCCTCTCCATGTTCCCCAATTGCTGATTTCGTATCTGAGGTAGCCAGCTTTTCTCCATAGCTACTAACCTGAAAAATTAAGCAAATTTTGACATCAATATGATAACAAAAAATTCATAGGAAAATGTATTATATTTAGTAGCAGGATTCACCTTGTGCATGATATTACTCTCCTTTATGTACTTTAATAATTTGAGCAAGTTGATATTGTCTATATTAAGTTCAAAGATAAAATCATTGGTGGCCATGGTGAAATCAGAGGTTCTACTTTCTTCAGAAGCCGGCTTTATATTGCTGCAAGGGTCTATGAGATTTTCATCCTTCTCGTTGAGTAGTACACGGAGGAAAGCCTGTGTCAAGACCATCAGAGTTTGAATATATCTCCGATTAGAAGGTCCCAAAAGATTGCGAAATCTCGCAAAGTACCGTTCCACATGGCTATGCACATTCTCCAGCTGTACAAATAAAGAACAACCATCCAATAGTGACTGGAGAAATCAAAACTCAATGTCTACAATACGGGTGGCAACATGGCAAAATCCATATGCTAGGGCAATGTCTGTCTACTGCTAAAGTTTAAATAGAAGGAAATGACAAGCATACCTGTGATAAAGTAATTTTGGAGTCATACATGCTGATGAGTGAATCAGCTAAATTATGAGCCTCGTCTATTATAATGATATTGGATTTCAAGTTCAGACCAAGTGCTTCACGAGATGATTTTGACAGAAGTGATTGATAAGGAAGGACAACAAGATCAGCTCTCAAAACCATGCTTCTAGAGCCATAATATGGACAAGTCCCCAAAGTCCTTCCAAGGTTTGCAAGATCTTCAATATCCAAGGGCCCTTGTTGAGATACCTCATTCCTGAATTCTTGTTGTAGTTTATGTTTTCTAAGCATTGGGCAACCAGAAGAGGCCCTTGTTCTGCGTGCACCTGCACCTACTCTTAAGTTCTGCAGGTCAGAACCACCATTGTTCAAGAGACATTAGTGTCTAGATGAGCAGCTATTTTATTTATTTAATTGCAAAAGTGTTTCACTAACACTAGGCAGTGAATATTGGGTAGAAAAACTTAGTAGCACAATTAGACAATTGACACAAGTTAGCAATACCTATGGTTTCATCCCCAATTTATATTTCTAAATAGAATTATTTTTTCTTGATGCTTCGGCTATGCAAACAGACCAATTTCCAAATTGTTTAACAAGGAGAAGCATTCTTTAAGAAATATCCTCCCAGCATCAAAAGTAAAAGCAGGAATATATATCTATGATCATGGAGCCATGCTCAGGGAATGGAAAAGTTATGCGTCCATAAAAACTTGAGTACGATCTTCTCATTCTTTATGGATAAGACACATGCAAATTCACCTTTCTATTACTGTAAGCATGCCTCGTTGGATGAAAAAGATCTCAACACTAAGCTTTACACAGCATTTTTTCAAAAGAACAGCAATATAGCCTAGACTCGAAACCTCACACACCTTAACTTTTGTAGCTTCATTTTTCTTCTTCTTTTGGAGTTCCAAGCATCGCTCATTTATGCGTGTGGAGTTTCCAAGTGAAAGAACATCTGGAAAACATTGGTAAAATATAGACATTTGTCGTTAGCTACTTCAGCTTCAGCAATTAAGCAGAGGAAATCAAAAGAATAGAAGGAATCTTCCAACTCAAGTGAATTTCAAACCTTCGTTAATGCAAAGATTTTTCCTGGAACCTAAACTAACAACACTCATTTCACTAGCAAAGACTGTCTTCTGTAACTCCTTTACGAACTGTGAAAGCTGTGAATGAGTTCGACTGCAGAAGTAAACCTTAAACTTCTTCTCCTCTTCCTCCTTCTCATCACCATCATCAGACTCATCTTCGCTTGAAGAATTAAAGACACTTTTAGCAGACTTCCTCTTTGACATCATATTCCCTACAGCCTCCTCATTTTCACTCTCATACTCTTCGAGTAAAAACTCCTTTTCATCAACATCCACTGCATCAATTTTCTTTTGCAAACTCTCTCTCCCCTTTTCAGCAGGAGAATCTTCAACATCCACAACCCCAAAATCTTTGCAAATTCCCTTGCCTTCCATCTTCATCTTATCAGGTTTTCCTGAAAACTTGTCCTTTTTAATTTTCATTTTCTCCTCTTTGGCTTGTTGGTCTTTGTTGACAGAAAAGTTCCTCATCCAATCAGGTTCATCATCTGAACCATCCACATTTGCCTCGTCATTATGACACGCTTCCTGTGATTCCTCTTGTCTCCTCTGATCAAGTACCCATTGCAAAGCACTACAAATAACACTCATAGTCTTCCCAGTACCTTTTCCAACATAAGAATGGAACCAACATTATCAAACTCGTTTTGGAATGAACCAAAAAAAAAAAAAAAAAGACACAGGAGTGAAATGGGATTACTAAACATGTTCTAATGATGCAGGTAAGACCACAAAAATTCACAAATTAAAATAAAAATAAAATGAAATGAATTGCTAAACATCTTCTAACATTGATGTTCCGAGTACCTTTAACAACTTAACACCAAAATTAAACTCATTTAACGAATGAACAAACCAAAAAGAAAAAAAAGGGGAGGGGGGGGGTGTAGCTAAACATTGTCTAACAATGCAGGTAAGTGTGATGACCGTAAAAAAAAAAAAAAAAAAATGAAGTGAGGACCACCGTGCACCTTAAGTGGTATAGACCACCATAGAATTCTCTCTTTTTCTTTATCTTCTCTCTTCCTCCTCTCCTGATTCTTTTTCCCGAAGCCCCTCCCCCCCTTCGTTTCTTCTTCTCCTTTTCTTCTCTATTCTCTTCTCCCTCCACTCTTTTCTTACTTCTTCTTCTTATCTTCACAAATAAATATCACCACCACCTCCATCATCATCATCTCTTCCTCCTCTTCATCATCTTTTCTCTCTTTTCCTCTCCTTTACTTCCATTTTTCTCTCTAACTCCATTGTAGAGAATCAAGATTTTAGAAGGCTTTGGGAGTGATTTTCTTCACCAATTATACTCCCAAGTGGTAGTAGTTCTTCTACCATACTCCAATTAAATTATTGAAATTTATAAATCTTTTTGGATTAAATTAGGTTTCTTAAATCTTTAAATTTGGGGTTTTTAGTGAATTAGCATTAATTGATGTTAATTGATAGCGTAATTAGTTCACTAATATTAATATTGTCTTGTTCCTAGAGCGATAGAGCAATCGGACAACAACACTTGCATTGGTGACATTAAAGGCGTGGATCTTGATTCTTTGAACCAAGAATTGTGAGTAGATAGTGTATTCAGAGTAAGCATTTCATTTGATAAACAATATAAAATTATATAAAGAGTTGAAAGTATGTTGATATATAAGAAAATAATTTATTTATTGAAAATGAGGCATTATGTTTGAAGTGAAAAATATTTAATTGGAGCCTATAATGTGATTGTTAGTCTTATTCATATATTTTTGGTTGAAATGTAACAAATATTGCATTTTAGAACATTTTATATCAATTATTAAATTTGAGTATATTTTATGTCTAATGTATTTCATATAACATGAGAAAGGATTATGTGTTGGAAAATGTTCTGGAAGTGGAATAAGTATTACTTTGAGTTAATTTGGGGAAATATTCCTAGATAGAACCTGTAGTTAACGGCAGTGACGTTAATTTCTACAAGACCGTGAGAAACTCTAGTTAGCAGGAGGGATGCTAACCCACACATAACTTTTGTTATGTCTGGAAATGTATTTGGCTATGGGTCAACTCTAGTTAGCAGGAGGGATGCTAACATGTACATGAGTTTTGTCATGTCTGAAAATATATGGCTACGGGCCAATACCAGTTAGCAGGTGTGGTGCTAACCCACATATGACCTCGGGTCATGTCTGGACTTATTATTGTTCTCGCTTGGATAACTCCCATTATACTTGAAATTATGTGATTATGTAAAGCTATGTTTCAAGAAATATCATGTTATAGTTATATACATATTGTTATGTTTATATTGTTTTACGATTGTTTTTAGTAGAAACTACGATATCCTATCTCTCATTGAGTTGCAAAACTCACCTGTTGTTATCCATTTTTTTCAGATCTGATTCTTTGGTCTTGGTTCTAGTTCTATTCCTCCGGCTCAGCCATAAGTGCGTTTCAAGTTGGTGAGCCTTCTTGAGAAGGCCTTTATGTTAGAACTTTATATTATCTAGTTTGTTAGTTGCTCCATATGTCACGCGATGATCCCTGACTTATGTTATGTTTATGTTTAAGAAGTAATGACTTAGTTATATAAACTATGTTATGGAAATGAATTTTGAACTTAATTTTGTATTATATTTGAAACATATATTGAGATATCATTATATCTTTGGAAGAGATTCTGAGAACGCTTGATGCCTATTCTTTGGAATTTGAATTGTAAATATTGCGGGTTATATTTCAATTTAGAATGTACTAAAACAGAGGAAACTCATCCGCTTTTCTGGGAAATTTGGTGTTTTAAGGCTTGCTAGGGAAGGTGTTCATGCACGCCACATGGCCTAAGTTGGGTCGTGACAAAGTTGGTATCAGAGCTTTAGGTTTCCCTGTGTATTATGGAGCAAGTGTCCTTTAGTAGAGTCTCGATTGTGTAAATGGTTGCCGGCCCATTTTCACAAAGCGTGACCCTACAAGAGGCCTTTAGGAATGTCTTCTTGAGTATTGTCTTGAGTTGTGTGGTCTTATGTATTCTCTTTTCAAACTTTACATGTATCTGATCCTTAGTTCAACTATTCAGGTACAATGCCTCCTAAAAAACGTCAACGCAATGTAAGGCTAGAAGATTATGATACCTATGGTGCGGAATCTAACCAAGCTCCTTCTCTTCCACCTAGACAGAGAGGGCAAGGCCAGGCTGGAGGCCGTAGAGAGTCAAGGGGAGTCTTTGGGCGTATTGGTAGTGGTGGGAGTGCGGTCATGAAGGACTACTAGACTCAACCTGAACCCGAACTCAACTAGAACTTGAACCCGAACCCGAATCCGAGCAGGTGGTGATGCAAAGAGCCCACAAGGGCAACCGATTGATCTTGATGCAAGAATGTTGGGTATGCAACAATCCATTGACAATTTGGTGGCAGCCTTAACCCAACAGGCAAGGGATAGGGCCCAACCACAAGCTGAACCTGCCCCTGTCACTCAAAGAAATGCCCAGCCTTTTGGACGTGAGGAAGTGACTATTGAAGCATATCTCCGGCTAAACCCACCTACTTTTACAGGGGACTCTATAGATGAAGATCCGCAGGAGTTTTTGGATAGATCAAAAAGAGCTCTTAGGGTCCTTAGATGTGAAGGTGGCAGAGCAGTGGATTTTGTATCATATAATCTTCAAGGCACTGCAGCACACTGGTATGAATCTCTATTAGAAGAATATGTGGCTAATATGAGACCGCCACCAACATGGGAAGAATTTTCTCAAGCCTTCAGGAACAGATTCTTTCCAGACAATAAAAAGGAGAGACTTGCCAATGAATTTGAAAAATTGAAACAAGCTCCTGGAATGTCAATAATCAATATGCCATCTTGAGTTCACTAAACTATCTAGATTTGCACCACATTTAATTGTGAGTGAAGTAATGAAAAACGAAGATTCATCAAGGGGTTGAGAGAACCACTATGCACTAACCTGCTTCCTGAAGTAGGAAGAATGTCTTTTGCTCAAGTGGTAGATGTTGCCTGTGCTATGGAGATGACAAGAGAAGAAAATAGAGCTACAAGGGAATTAGCTAAGAAGCCTAAGATGAAAGGAATTTTTTCAGGAGGTTCTAGCTCAGGAAAAGCCTATACCGCTCCAAAACAATATCAGGAGTACTCAGGTAGAGCCACTTCTTATGTACCTACTCCCATCAATGCATCCGGCTCTAGAGTTAATCAATCTCAAGGGAGCATCCAAGGCTCTGGGCAATCAGGTCCAATAAGGCCATTGTGCCAAACATGTGGAAAACATCACTTTGGAAATTGTCGTGAGAATAGATGGGCATGTTATGGTTGTGGACAAACAGGTCACTTCTTAAGAGACTGCCCACGATCAAGAGAGGTTCAAGGTCCGCATCTAACTCATCAAGCAATACCAGGATCATCTCAATCAGCCCACTCTTCAAGGGGTTCTTTTGGTCCTAGTGGTAGAACAATAAGTGATAGAGGCCCAGGTGGCAGAGGGTTAGGCCCAAGAGGCAGAGGTCAAGCACGTGTATTTGCTATGACACGACAGGATGCTCAGGCATCCAATGCAGTGGTTACAGGTATACTCAAAGTTTGTTCTTTTGATGCACATATTTTAATTGATTCAGGTTCTACACATTCATATGTATCTCCGTATTTTGCATCTCGCTTTGGCGAGCAACCTGGGTTGTTGGAAAATCCATTTTGGGTTAGTACTCCAACGGGTGAATTTTTGTGGATCCAATTGGTATTCCAATCTTGTGTCGTTAATGTGGATGGTGTAGATACCTTAGTTGATCTGAAACTACTGGAGATGGTTGATTTTGATGTTATTCTAGGCATGGATTGGTTATCTCCTTATCATGCCAATGTTGATTGTTATTCCAAGTTAGTGAGGTTTAATATTCCAGATGGTCCATCTTTTGTATTTAAAGGGAGTAATTATCTTACTCCAGCAGCGTTGATCTCATCCATGAGTGCTTTACATTTGATGAATAAAGGCAATCAGGCTTTCCTTGCGGTGGTCAAGAATGTTGAGGCTGAAGTGCCTAACATTGATCAAGTCCCTATTGTCAGAGAGTTTCGGATGTGTTTCCAGGATGAATTACCAGGGATTGCCTCCTGAGAGAGAGATAGAGTTTAGTATAGACTTGGTCCCAGAAGTTCAACCTGTATCCATTCCTCCTTACCGTTTGGCCCTTGCAGAATTAAAGGAGTTAAAGGATCAATTGCAAGATATGCTAGAGAAAGGTTTCATTCGTCCGAGCACATCTCCGTGGGGAGCTCCGGTACTTTTCGTGAAGAAGAAAGATGGTTCAATGCGATTGTGTGTGGACTATCGGCAACTCAATAAACTTACTGTGCGTAATAAGTACCCATTGCCACGAATTGATGATTTGTTCGATCAACTTCAAGGAGCTTCTTATTTTTCTAAAATTGATCTCCGTTCTGGGTATCATCAATTGAGAGTCAAAGATGAGGATATTCCTAAGTCAAATTTTTCGTCCGCTTATGGGCATTATGAATTTTTGGTGATGTCCTTCGGGTTGTGAATGCTCCAGCTGCTTTCATGGACTTGATGAACCGTGTGTTTAAACCCTTCCTGGATCACTTTGTGATTGTCTTTATCGATGATATCTTGGTATATTCCAAGAGTATGGAAGAGCATGAGTGCCATCTAAGAATTGTGCTACAAACTTTAAAGAATCACAAGCTTTATGCCAAGTTCTCTAAATGTGAATTTTGGCTTGATCAAGTGGCTTTTCTTGGTCACGTTGTATCCAAGGATGGGATTATGGTGGATCCGAAAAAGATTGAAGCTATTCAACAATGGCCACGACCCACTTCAGTTACCGAGATTCGTAGTTTTCTGGGATTGGCAGGCTACTATCGTCGGTTTGTTAAAGATTTTTCAAGAATTTCGGCGCCATTGACTAAGTTGACTCAAAAGAATGTGAAGTTTCAATGGTCAGATGCATGTGAGGAAAGTTTCCAAAAACTCAAAGACTGCCTAACCTCAAAGACTGCATTTACTTGTCTTACCTTCTGGTTCTTGAGGTTTCTCAGTTTACTGTGATGCTTCTCGAGTAGGACTTGGTTGTGTTTTGATGCAACCCGGCCGAGTCATTGCTTATGCTTCTACAGCTTAAGAAGCATGAACAAAACTATCCCACTCATGATTTGGAGATGGCAGCAGTAATCTTTGCTTTGAAGATTTGGAGACATTATCTTTATGGTGAGACTTGTGAGATTTACACTGACCATAAAAGTCTAAAGTACATATTCCAACAAAGGGACTTAAATTTGAGACAACGAAGGTGGATAGAGTTGCTTAAGGATTATGATTGCACTATCTTATACCATCCTGGAAAAGCTAATGTTGTGGCAGATGCCTTGAGTAGGAAGTCTATGGGTAGTTTGGCTCATATTGCTCCTGTAAGGAGACCATTAGTGGATGAAGTTCATAAGCTTGAGGCGAATGGTATTCAGTTTGATATGGGGGAGTCTGGGATACTCTTGGCTCATATAAGAGCCCAGTCATCCCTCATGGAGCAAATTAAGAAGCTTCAGAACGAAGATCCTAGATTACTCAAGCTACAGGATGATGTTAGAAGTGGGGCAACCACTGAGTTTGTGATGGATCAAGAAGGAGTGCTTCGATTTGGAAATCGGTTGTGTGTACCTGATGTTGGAAATCTTAGAAAGACCATTTTGGAGGAAGCCCATAATTCTCGATACTCTATACATCCTGGCTCAGCTAAGATGTATCAGGATCTCATGCAATTATATTGGTGGGAAGGCATGAAAAGAGATATTGGTGATTTTGTGTCCCGTTGTTTGGTGTGTCAGCAAGTTAAAGCTGAACATCAAAGACCTGCAGGATTGCTTCAACAGATAGAAATACCTGAATGGAAGTGGGAACGGATCACTATGGACTTTGTGACAGGGTTACCCCGCACCATAAAAGGGTTTGACTCTATATGGGTCATAGTGGACCGTATGACCAAATCAGCTCACTTTCTTCCAGTAAAGACCACTTATCGAGCTCCTCAGTATGCTCAGTTGTATATTGATGAAATTGTCAAACTCCATGGAATTCCGATTTCCATCATATCTGATCGTGGGGCCCAATTTACGGCTCGATTCTGGAGAGCTTTTCAAGAAGCTTTAGGAACTCGACTTGATCTTAGTACGGCTTTTCATCCTCAAACGGATGGACAATCTGAAAGAACCATCCAGATTTTGGAGGATATGCTCCGATCATGTGTATTGGACTTTGGTGGAAATTGGAGTAGTTATCTACCTCTTATAGAGTTTTCATATAACAATAGCTATCAAGCCAGTATTCAGATGGCACCTTTTGAGGCTTTGTATGGGAGACGTTGCAGATCCCCCATAGGTTGGTTTGAAGTTAGTGAAGCTAAGACGTTAGGTCCCGATCTTGTACAAGAGTCTCTTGATAACGTTCGTTTGATCCGAGAACGACTCTTAACTGCTCAGAGTAGGCAGAAATCCTATGCGGATCATAGAAGGCGTGCCTTAGAGTTCTCTGTGGGAGAACATGTCTTTCTTCGAGTTTCCCCTATGAAAGGAATTATAAGATTTGGCAAGCGAGGAAAGCTCAACCCTCGTTTCATCGGCCCTTTTGAAGTTTTGGATAGGGTTGGTGTAGTGGCATACCATCTAGCATTACCCCCTGAATTATCCATGGTTCATCCAGTGTTTCATGTCTCTATGCTTCGGAAATATATTCCTGATCCATCTCATGTAATCTCTCCTCAAGTGGTCCAACTTGATGACAAATTGTCCTATAAGGAGGAGCCTGTGGCTATTGTTGATCGCCAGGTGAAAAAGCTTAGATCTAAGGAGGTGGTGTCAGTGAAAGTGGTTTGGAATAACCATTCTAAAGAGGAAGCGACTTGGGAAGCGGAAGAGGCTATGCGAGTCAAATATCCGCATTTGTTTAATTCTTGAGATGTGTCTTATCTCCGAATTGTTGGAAATTCGGGGACCGAATTTCTTAAGGGGGGAAGACTGTGATGACCGTAAAAAAAAAAAAAAAAAATGAAGTGAGGACCACCGTGCACCTTAAGTGGTATAGACCACCATAGAATTCTCTCTTTTTCTTTATCTTCTCTCTTCCTCCTCTCCTGATTCTTTTTCCCGAAGCCCCTCCCCCCCTTCGTTTCTTCTTCTTCTCCTTTTCTTCTCTATTCTCTTCTCCCTCCACTCTTTTCTTACTTCTTCTTCTTATCTTCACAAATAAATATCACCACCACCTCCATCATCATCATCTCTTCCTCCTCTTCATCATCTTTTCTCTCTTTTCCTCTCCTTTACTCCATTTTTCTCTCTAACTCCATTAGAGAGAATTGAAGATTTTAGAAGCTTTGGGAGTGATTTTCTTCACCAATTATACTCCCCAAGTGGTAAGTAAGCTTCTACCATACTCCAATTAAATTATTGAAATTTATAAATCTTTTTGGATTAAATTAGGTTTCTTAAATCTTTAAATTTGGGGTTTTTAGTGAATTAGCATTAATTGATGTTAATTGATAGCGTAATTAGCTCACAAATATTAATATTGTCTTGTTCCTAGAGCGATAGAGCAATCGGACAACAACACTTGCATTGGTGACATTAAAGGCGTTGATCTTCGGTTCTTTGAACCAGTAATTGTGAGTAGATAGTGTATCTGTAGGTTACTTTGTGCATGATAAACAATATAAAATTATATAAAGAGTTGAAAGTATGTTGATATATAAGAAAATAATTTATTTATTGAAAATGAGGCATTATGTTTGAAGTGAAAAATATTTAATTGGAGCCTATAATGTGATTGTTAGTCTTATTCATATATTTTTGGTTGAAATGTAACAAATATTGCATTTTAGAACATTTTATATCAATTATTAAATTTGAGTATATTTTATGTCTAATGTATTTCATATAACATGAGAAAGGATTATGTGTTGGAAAATGTTCTGGAAGTGGAATAAGTATTACTTTGAGTTAATTTGGGGAAATATTCCTAGATAGAACCTGTAGTTAACGGCAGGGATGTTAGCCTTGGTGCACAGTGAGAAACTCTAGTTAACAAGAGGGATGCTAGCCCACACATAACTTTTGTTATGTCTGGAAATGTATTTGGCTATGGGTCAACTCTAGTTAGCAGGAGGGATGCTAACATGTACATGAGTTTTGTCATGTCTGAAAATATATGGCTACGGGCCAATACCAGTTAGCAGGTGTGGTGCTAACCCACATATGACCTCGGGTCATGTCTGGACTTATTATTGTTCTGCTTCGGATAACTCCCCATTATACTTGAAATTATGTGATTATGTAAAGCTATGTTTCAAGAAATATCATGTTATAGTTATATACATATTGTTATGTTTATATTGTTTTACGATTGTATTTAGTAAACTACGGATATCCTATCTCTCGCTGAGTTGCAAAACTCACCCTGTTGTTATCCATTTTTTTCAGATACGATTCTTTGGTCTTGGTTCTAGTTCTATTCCTCCTGGCCACCATAAGTGCGTTTCAAGTTGGTGAGCCTTCTTGAGAAGGCCTTTATGTTAGAACTTTATATTATCTAGTTTGTTAGTTGCTCCATATGTCACAGGCAGGATCCTCGGACTTATGTTATGTTTATGTTTAAGAAGTAATGACTTAGTTATATAAACTATGTTATGGAAATGAATTTTGAACTTAATTTTGTATTATATTTGAAACATATATTGAGATATCATTATATGCTGGAAGGGCGCATTCTGAGAATGCTTGATGCCTATTTGCTGGAATTTGAATTGTAAATATTGCAGGTTATATTTCAATTTGGGGAATGTACGAAAAACAGAGGAAACTCATCTGCTTTTCAAGGAAATTTGGTGTTTTAAGGCTTGCTAGGGAAGGTGTTCCCTATGCGCCGGTCATGGCCTAAGTTGGGTCGTGACAGTAAGACCACAAACATTCACAAGTAATATAACTTTAAAGTTCAGCTTGACAGTGACCAAATTAGTATTCAACCTCGAAAATTTAAAAAAAAAGATAAAAATAAATAAATGGGGATAGAAGAATTAAGGGGGTGGACTTAGGAAAATACCAGTGGGGCTTTCTAACATGGAGACGCCACCTTGGTTGAGAGAGTGATAGAGTGCGTTCATGAAATCCATCTGAATGGAATACGCTTTGAAAGGGAACGCTGCGAACTTCCCTTCCATTTCCCTTTTTTTTTTCCACCTTATTAATCTTCCCTTCTTTCAGTGCTAACTGGATTGAATAATTTGTGTTTTGGTTGCAAGTTATAATTAAGTTGTAGGGTTATGGATTTTGCTCATATCACTGGGCACAGCAATGGGTCTTGGCGCCACTCCCATGGCGGGAACATAACCTAGTATAATTTGATTAATTTCTCTATTCGCTCAATCCAATTAACACATTTAACTATTGGGACTTTTTTTTTATTTTTAATTTAACGCCAAGGTTCAATTGGCAAAAACAAAAACTTGAAATTCCTTAAGAGCTAAATCCCTAATTCCTTTGTTTTAATTCCTATCAATTTCACAACTCAGTCATAATATCTTCGATCAGCTCCTATGACGCAATCTCTAATTCTAATTTATGCTTGTGGTTCTATGCTCTGTGATCCAAGCTTTTGTTCTTTTCTACAAAGCCGCGAACCCAAAAAGCAAAATGCAACACTTTCATTGTACTAAGGAAGCAATCTTTCTAATACCGTGATTTTAAAATTTACATGGTATTAGCACCATTGCAGTATAGAAGTCTTTTGACAAATGTTTTGATGGCAGAAAAAATCACAAGCGGCGGTTGTTGTTGGGTACCAGAGTAATGGAAACAGATCAACGCAACTAAAATAGAGCTGAGAGTAATAGAATTGACACACAATATTTACGTGAAAAACCCCCTAATGATGAGGGAAAAATCACGGGCAAGAATGAGAAAGATTTTCACTATGTGAAAGATAAAATTACACCTCTCTCTAAATATAAGGAGAGAACAATAACACCCTATCTTATACTAGGAGAATACACCTCTCTCTATAAAAATAGGAGAAACTCTCAGAAGACACTATATATTTTTCTCTCAACTATGATCTCTCTGTTTCTGCTGATACGTTTTAAAACCTTCAGCAGCTAGCTATTTATAGAGGCTCGAGAGTTACTGTGCAATCAATGCACAGTAACTTCACATGCATTTTAGTAGGTGCACCGAACCCTCTCACATGTGCACAGTAACTTAATTACTGTGCATGTTTGAAATTTTCGTCAATCAGCATGCATGCACAGTAGAAATTCTACTGTGCACTTTGAAAATTTCTTTTGGTTGGTGGCAGTGGCTTTACACGTTCACAATCTCCCACTTAAAGCCACTTTTGGTGAGCTTTCAAAACCTTTTCTCATCTTGCCAGTTCTATGCTGCCTACGTTTCTGATAGACCATAGGAAGATCTACACCATTTAAACTTGTCAGTGTTGATCGGCTTTGTCATGACATCTGCTAGGTTATCTTTCGCATGAATCTTCTGCATGTCCACATTTCCTTCTTCCACTACTTCTCGAACAAAGTGATATTGAACTCCTATGTGCTTTGTCCTGGAATGAAAGGCTGGATTTCTTACAATATGCAAGGCACTCTGACTGTCACAATACACAGTAATCTTTGACTGCTTGTGCTCGAGTTCCTCCATTAACCTTTGAATCCAAATAGCTTCCTTGCAAGCTTGTGTAGCTGCCATATATTCAGCTTTTGTAGTAGATAGAGCTACACATGCAGAATTTGGATAACCAAACACTCCCCTGCAAGTGTAAACACATAGCCTGTAGTAGATTTCCTTTTATCAAGATCACCTGCAAAATCTGAATCAATATATCCTCTGACAACGAACTCTGATCCTCCAAAACATAGTGCAACACTTGAGGTTCCTTTAATATATCTCAGGATCCTCTTCACAGCATTCCAATGCTCAATACCTGGATTTGCCATAAACCGACTGACCAATCCAACTGCTTGAGCAATATCTAGCCTGGTACAAATCATGGCGTACATAAGGCTTCCCACCGCTGATGCATATGGTACTCGAGACATTTCCATCCTCTCTGCTTCACTGCTAGGACACATATCTGAGGATAATTTGTAGTTCACAGGAAGTGGGGTTGATACTGGCTTGCAATCTTGCATGTTGAAGCGTCGCAAGATTTTCATCAAGTAATTCTTCTGTGAAAGCCAGATCTTCCTGTCCTTTCTATCTCGGTGAATTTGCATCCCTAAAATCTTGTTTGCGGGTCCCAAGTCCTTCATATCAAACTCCTTAGCCAATTGTGCCTTCAATTCTTGGATTCGATCTTTGTTGGGGCCTACTACCAACATGTCATCCACATACAACAATAGAATGATGAAAACATTGTTATCAAACCTCTTGTAGTATGTACAATGGTCTGAACTCAGTCTGTTGTATCCGAGGCCAATTATGAAGGAATCAAATCTCCTGTACCAACACCTTGGCACCTGCTTTAGACCGTATAGAGATTTGGTCAACCTACAAACCAAGTTTTCTTTTCCTTTTTCCTCAAAGCCTTCTGGTTGGAGCATATATATCTCCTCTTCAAGTTCTCCGTGAAGAAAAGCAGTTTTCACATCTAACTGCTCAAGATATAAATCAAATGCAGCACACATAGCCAATACTACTCTGATAGTGGTAAGTCTGACAACTGGAGAAAATATCTCATTGAAATCAATACCTTCCTTCTGAGCAAATCCTTTTACCACCAGTCTTGCACGATATCGTTCCACTCGATCATTGCCATCTCGTTTGATCTTATAGACCCATTTGTTGCCGATGGCTTTTCGACCTTTTGGAAGTGCAACAAGTTCCCATGTTTTATTCCTATGCAAGACCTCCATTTCTTCCTGTATTGCTGCCATCCACAGAGAAGCATCTGGACTATTCAAAGCCTCCTGAAAGTTTGATGGCTCTCCTTCTTCTATTAGAAGACAAAATGCATCGTGACTTGCCATAACATAGTCTGAATGCCATGATGGTGGCTTTGTCTGGCGTGTTGATCGCCTAACTTCTGTATCATTGGTCTCAACTGGTACTTGTTCATCATACTCTGGTTCTGCTTCAGAATCTTTTTCTTCAGATTTCTCATCTATCAGAACTGTAGTTGTTTCTTAATAGTGCTGTCATTTCTTTCTTCACTTTGCAGTTCATTTTCTGCAAATATAACATCCTCACGACAATAATCTTATGGCAAGTGGGATCCCACAAGCGATACCCCTTCACATCACAAGATAGCCCAAGAATATACATTTCCTGGACTTCGGGTCCAACTTTGTTCTTTCTTGGGAATTGTACATCACATATGTTGGACATCCAAACACCTTTAGGGAAGAATAATCTGTCGGCTTGCCATTCCACATCTCCATTGGTGTTTTTAAACCAATTGCAGTTGATGGCGACCGATTGATCACATAACAGGCAGTTTTGACTGCTTCTGCCCAGAAAGACTTGGCTAAACCTGCTGTTCTCATCATTGCTCTTGTTCTTTCTAGAAGAGTCCTATTCATCCGCTTTGCTACACCATTTTGCTGAGGTGTATGTGCAACTGTAAATTGCCTTTAAATACCCTCATGCTTGCAAAATGCTAGAAAATCTCCATTTGTATATTCTCCTCCATTGTCTGTCCTCAAACATTTGATCCTCTTTCTGGATTCAAGTTCTACTCTTGCTTTGAAGTCTTTGAATATTAGAAACACATCTGACTTCTTCTTGATTGGGTACACCAATAGTCTCCTGGAGTAATCATCAATGAATGATACAAAATATTTTGCACCTCCCAAGGACATTTCTGGTGACTCCCACACATCAGAATGAATCAAGTCTAGAATGTGCTTACTACGGGCATTTGATTTATCAAACTTCAATCTATGCTGCTTGCTTGTAACACAATGCTCACAAAATGGTAAGTTCACCGATTTGAGCCCAGGAATGAGATTACGTTCTGCAAGAACCTTCAAACCACGTTCCGACATGTGGCTTAGTTTGCGATGCCACATCATTGTCGTTTCTTCTTCATTTGCTGATGCAACTGATGCATCTGCCTCCTGCAACGTATCTCCTTGAAGTCTGTATAGATTTGTTGTGGTCTTTTCTGCTTTCATCAACACAAGAGCACCTTTAACAACTTTCAAGATTCCACCTTCAGTACAGGTCTTGCACCCGAGATCATCCAATTGCCCAATAGACAATATATTCTTCCTCAAACCCTTCACATGTCGCACTCCTTGAATTGTTCGAATGGAACCATAAAACAATTTTATTTTGACAGTACCAACACCAGCAATTTCTAAGGCATGGTCATCTCCCATGAACACAGATCCTTCCGAGACAGGTTCATAATTGTAAAACCAGTCACGGTGTGGAGTCATGTACCATGATGCTCTTGTATCCATTATCCAAATATCAATGAGCCTTTTATTGCTTTTAGAACCAATTGTTGCCTCGCTACATAGGATTTCTCCATCTTCAGAGGTACTTGCAACACATCCTTGAGAGGTTGATGCTTCTGGGGCTTTATCTGCATTCTTCTTGATATTTCGACAATCTTTCTTCAAGTGCCCTCTCATGCCACAATGGTAGCATTTGAAGTTCTTCCTTCTTCTTGACTTTGATTTACTCCGACCATGACTCCCACTGGAATCACGCTCCATTGATCTCCCTCTCATCACCAACAATGCCTCTCCATGCTTTGAGCTCTCCAATCTATCTTCCTTATTCTTGCGCCTGAATTCTTCTTCAAGAATAGCACCGGCGACATCATCAAAGGAAAAATAGTCGGCAATATTATTATTTGTGATGTTGATAATGAGTTGATCATACGAGTCAGGTACACTTTGAAGTAGAAGCTCCGCACGTTCATTCTCCGCTATTTTATAATCTGATCTTTGTAGTGGGAGAATAATGTGTTCAGATTGTTGATGTGATCCGTTACCGACGTGGACTCACTCATCCGAAGAGTATACAGCCTCCTCTTTAGAAATATTCTATTGTGAAGTGACTTGACCTCGTACAATTTGACAAGAGCATCCCAGATCTCCTTTGCTGTCTTCTTTTCTGCAATACTAGACAATACTGAATCTGCCATTGCAAGATGTAGATTGGCAACAGCATTATCATCCATCTCCTTCCACTTTTCATCAAGAATTTGTGGTCTACCTTTAATTGCTGGTAAGCAATTGTCCTTCCTCAAGATTGCTTTTATCTTCAGTTTCCACAGGGAAAAATTATTCCCATTGAACTTCTCAAACTCAAATTTTGTTGCCATGGTGTTTACCGGAATCTGTTTCTCTACTAGACTGGTCACTTTTTTTATACTGTAAATAGTACCGTATACGTGAATAGTGGCGTATACATGAATAGTGCCTTATATGTTCACAGTACCATATACGTGAACAGTGCCGTATATTTATACCATATATGGAACAAATCCAGTATACGTTAACAATACTATAAAAGTATACAACTACATGTATAAATAGTGACTAAGAGTAGTAACCCGCAGCGTGAACTATAACCAATGACTTTGATAAGTACTAGGTAAAAATTCTTTTCTGATGTGGAAGATCAGCCTAAGCTGCAACCACAGAGCATACTAAGAATAAATACCACCAAACCAGAGCTCTGATACCACTGTTGGGTACCAGAGTAATGCAAACAGATCAACGCAACTAAAATAGAGCTAAGAGTAATAGAATTGACACACAATATTTACGTGGAAAACCCCCTAATGATGAGGGAAAAACCACGGGCAAGAATGAGAAAGATTTTCACTATGTGGAAGATAAAATTACACCTCTCTCTAAATATAAGGAGAGAACAATAACACCCTCTCTTATACTAGGAGAATACACCTCTCTCTATAAAAATAGGAGAAACTCTCAGAAGACACTATATATTTTTCTCTCAACTATGCTCTCTCTGTTTCTGCTGATACGTTTTAAAACCTTCAGCAGCTTGCTATTTATAGAGGCTCGAGAGTTACTGTTCAATCAATGCACAGTAACTTCACATGCATTTCGGTAGGTGCACCGAACCATCTCACATGTGCACAGTAACTTAGTTACTGTGCATGTTTGAAATTTTCGTCAATCAGCATGCATGCACAGTAGAATTTCTACTGTGCACTTTGAAAATTTATTTTGGTTGGTGGCAGTGGCTTTACACATTCACAGTTGCAGTATTATCATCACTTTCTCCCCAAACCACTCAGACAATTTATTGATCCATATTCATTGAGCACAATTTATTGATCCACATTCAAATGAAATAAGAATGGTCAAAAGATCTTTAATACCACTCACCCAGTCAGCTAGAATAGAAGAGGAGTAGAATAAACGATTACGAATGAATTAGTATCTCTTTCACACATCAGTACCAATGAAAAATGGCAGCAGAAAAAATTAAGGCTCTAGTTAAGGGTGAATTTGAAATTTTGCTAAATTTGTGTATTTGTTAAATAGGCTATGGGGTAAGCTAGAAATAAAATATATATATACAAGTCCTAATATTTAAAAATGCTAACTAAACATTGAATGGTAACATATATTAAAATCTATTACATATATAAAGGGAATTCCCAATTTTTGTGTCCATCTTTTTTTGACATTTTTGCCCTTATAAATAATTACTTTAATAATTTATTTTGGGGTTGAAAATGTAATTGACATCGTAAATAGTATTGACTTTATTAATTGCTTTTTCCCTATATGTGCAGTTTACTAAATTAGTTTCTTAACTGCATATTACATAACTTTATTAAGTCAATTTCCCATCCTCATTATCCACTTTCACTCCAGAATCTTTTCATGTTCTTACTCTAGAATCTTTTTCCCATCCTTCATTGTTTGATTAAGTGCTTCCTACAGCTTGCAAACCGGAATGGATAACAACATATGTACATGAAGAATTATACCAATGTTTACATGAGTGCTTCCTTGGATTATCTCGGATGTTTGTTGTAAGTAAACTAACTAATTAAGTCTTCATTATTCAACTTTGTAGATTGAATACTGTTTTCCATAGAGCGAGTCAATAACACAATTACTGAATAGGAACATTAAATATGTTGTTACCACATATATTTAAATCGATATTTCACATACATCCAGTAACATAGTTATAGCCAATTGCATTTTTTTGGAGTCCACTTTCTACACCAGTTTTTAAACTTCCTTCATTCTTCTTTTGGTCTTTTACAATCTCCTTCACCTTTCCTTCTTTCAATATTTTTTATCAGTTTTCATCTTCCACCATTCACTCATTTCCATACCTATTTCCATCGCTAACAAACCACACAATCACTATTGCAAAGGCTTCATCCCTAATCTTTCTCTCATCATTTGGGTAGTAAAAGACATACCAGTGCATAAAGTCCATCCAACACCCCAATATTATGGTCATATTTATCTTTTTCTATGGTCTCTCTTCCAAAGAGGGAAGAAAGAGAATAAATTAGAGTGGTACAATATTGTACAAAGTGTAATTTTTTATGAAATATTCCTAACTTTCCTTTCTTAATGCTTCAAATAATGTAACACATGTATGATATATCTCATTATTTTGTTAATTTATGGCATTGCAATCAACAAATATTAAGCATATTTTGTTTCTTAATATTAGTTTCACATATAATTTATAGAGTTTGATTTTCATGCACTGACAGTATAAAAGAGTTTTACACTATCATCTTATCCAATCTCTTATTTTGTATGATTTTTCAAGTAGTGAGGTTGAAAGTAATCACATTTGCTGATGTATCATTATATGATCAAATGAGTGTGTAAAACTCACTCTTAGTGCATTCCAATTAAATCCTAATTTATAGTAGGTATATTTTTAAAATCATACAATGTATTATTTGAAAACAATGTTAAAGACTTTTGCACTAACGCATATGAATTCATGAAATGTGACTTATACATATAATAATATATATATTGTTATCTCACATTTCAAAAAAATAAAAATGCGACTTGACAGACACGACAGTGCCCGACAAATATCTAGTACCAATAAAGATTCACCACATTATGACATGTTTCGGTATTATCAATCTGTGGAAAGTACCAAAGCAAATAAGCCTAAATATATAAGGATAAATTACTTTAAGTTTTTTGTTTTGGTACCTATAGGATACCAATATTCTTTGATAAATTGCTTTAAATGTGATATCAATGGTTATGCTTTGATAAATTTCGAAAAACTTGAATTAGTAGGACACGTGACTCATTATTAGCCATAAATAACTAAAAGTACCAGTACCCTTAAATTTTATGGGGTACTAGAAAATAAATGTTTTTTGCTTTTTAAATTGCTTCTCCAATAATTTTAAGCATCATTATATATAGAGTAATGAACCTATAGTATCATATTCACTATAAATTTTACACAGGACAACATAGAAACTATTCCAAACATAATTCAGATCAGTTGTCTATTATCTATTATCTATATCTATACAATATAATCTATACAATATAAAAAAGGGAATTATTTGGGTTTGGTGTCCAAGTTTTTTTTCCATTGTTACCCCTATAAATATTGAACAAATAATTGTTAATAGGATTAAAAATGTACGTTGAGAAAATTTTCCCACTTTTTACCGTTGTGGGCAGTTTTTGCGGTTCTAATTTGATTTCCTTTTATCAGTGTCTTTCAATTGTCTTAATTACACACTACAAAAAAAAAATTGCCTTAATAACATGCTTGGGCATCAAGAAATGAAGAAGTGTTCCACTCACTTCTAATTGGGGCAACTTCGGCATGGGAAGGACCATTACCCACAATGCTTATTTTGTATGTGATTTGAATATTAGTTCATTCCATGTACATATTGTTATTGTTTAATGGTGCCATTCATTAAGTATCTCAACTTGCAAAGTAATTTCACCAACAAGCTCACCCTTGCCCCTTTCCCAACGGCATATACAAGAAATGCATATCTTGATTAGTTTTTTGCCTTTTCTTCTTTTTCCTTTCCCAATTATGGTTTATGCTTCAATTTTTTTTAAAGCCACTTCATGTATATAAAAAGTTGCAATGAAATAGATATTATAAGGAAATCATGAGTTGAGTGTTTGGATTTGTTTCATCCTTCTTAAAACTATTGGCAGAGAGTTCAGGAAAGATTGGGTTCAATGAATTAGATGGGTGCTTTTCGTGCAAAGAAAATGTGATCATATGGTTTCAATGTAGTAACCCAAAAAAAGAAGAAGACATGGGCAGCATTGGTGCACCCATAAGGGAGGGTGCACCATAGCCACACCCTTATGACTTAAATCATCCCGGACACACACCCCCCCAAACCCAAATGCTTTTTCCCTTCTTCTTCCTTTCTTTTTCTTTCTTTCCTCATTTCCCTGCATGCTCCCTCTCGGACCCCCTTCCTCTGCTCATGAACAGAAGTCAGCAATGCATGGTGATGGCCAGTCCATGTGACAACGACCCAAAGGGCGGCGACCCCCACGGCCCTCACAGGGAGGAGCGACAATGGAAAGGGAGAAAAGGGGGTTTGGGGTAAAGCCTCTGCAAGATAGCCATGCCACCCAACCACTGCATCGCCGCCACCACCTTTGCTGTTGTCACGTCGCTGTCAACAACAAGCCACCACCTTCCTTCTGCCCGTTCGCGTTCCTTCTCTCCTCTTTTGTAGTGGTCATGATTCTCACTCTCTAGGAAGAGAGTTGCTGTAATTATGAGTTTGATGCATCTACTCCCTCTAATCTTGTCCTTAGAACAATGGGTAAGTTTTCATCTTGTTCTTTTGGTCCTATTGAGCTTTATTTGTGCTCCTATGAGTATATTGTTGTTCTTTGGAATCCTAGGTTACATATTTTGGGGATTTTAGAATTTAGAGCTAATTCATGTTAATTGGTAATATTGTTAGCTCACATATGCTATTATTGTCTTGTCTCTAGAGTTATAGAGCTAACGGACGCCAACTGGAGATCTTGGCAGCTAAAGGAGTAATCTTCAATTCCTTTGGGAATCACTGTTGTGAGTAGATAGTGTATCTGTAATTTACTACTTGCATGATAAGTTTTAATTATAAATATAAAATTATACAAAGAGTTGAAAGTATATAGTTACATGAGAAAATCATTTATTTATCGAAAATTATGCTTTATAATGGAAGTGTTGATTCGAAGGCTAGAATTAAATTATCAAATTGGAATCTATCTTCTGTCCACTATATCTCATAATTTGAGAATGGACTTTATATTGTAAGTATGTCATGGAATTGAAATTGTATTGGAAACACCAATTATTGTAATTATGAGAACTGTTAAGTCCATAATTATGATGCTGAAACTAGAATTATGAAACTATCAGATTGAAATTGGATTTTGTGATTGAAAATATTTTGGGAGTGAACCTAAGTAGAAACTGTAGCTAACGACAGGGACGTTAGCCTTGGTGCACCATGGAACTCCAGTTAGCTGGTGAGGTGCTAACCCACACATAGCTATAGCTATGTCTGGACTTGTATTTGGCTATGGGCCAACTCCAGTTAGCAGGTGTGGTGCTAACCCGCACATGGCTATTGTCATGTCTGGACTTGTATATGGCTACGGGCCAACTTCAGTTAGCAGGTGTGGTGCTAACCTGCACATGACCTTGGGTCATGTCTGGACTTGTTATTTTTCTGCAGTGGATAGCTCCTTATTGGTTTTTTGTGATTATATAAAGTTATGTTTTTTAAGCATTCTTATGTTATGGCTAGAATTCTATTTTTGTGAATACATAGACATTATTATGTGTATTGTTTTATGTTTGCATTTAGTAAATTACGGATATCCTATCTCTCACTGAGTTGCGAAACTCACCCCGTTGTCCTTCATTTTTTTTCCTTCCAGATACAGGTGCTAATATCGGTTTTGTTCCTTCGACTCAGCTATTAATCGATGCTAAAATGGTGAGCTTTCTTGAGAAGGAACTCTTTTATCATCGAGATCCCTTTTTTTTTCTAAATAGTATCTTCTAGTATGTCTGCTGGTCCGTATGTCACAGGCAGGGTCCTTGGCCTTAGGTTGTGCTGTTGAGATTTTATTATTTAACTATATAGATTATGATTAATATATGTTGGTCTATATCGAGATATTATAATCTGGAAGGGCGCATTCTAAGAATGCTTGATGCCCAAGTGCTGTGTTTTGTTTGGGAAAAATTGCAGGTTGAATTTTCACTTTAGGAATGTCCGAGAAACAGGAAATTCTGTCTATTTTCCTAGGAAAATGTAGGTGTTAAGGCTTGCTGGGGAAGTTGTTTTCTATGCGCCGGTCATGGCCTAAGTTAGGTCGTGACATTGGATTTTGTTCTACAGTTGTAATTAACCCACAACCCACGTTCATTTTGCACTAATGCACATGAATACATGGAACACGACTTATATATAAGACTTTAATTTTAATATATTGATAGTGTAAAAATATTTTACAATGTTATCCAATCAAATCTCTATTTTTGTATAACTTTTCAAGTAGTGAAGGTTGAAAGTAACTATATTCATTAATGTGTCATTACATGATTAAATGAGTATGTAAAATTTTTTTATACTATCAATGCATTCCAATTAAAACCTATATATAATAGAAAGATTATAAAAGAAAAAAAATGTATATATTATTGGATTTAATTTATATGCACTAATAATATAAAAAAATTTTATATAGTCATCCAATCATATATCGCTACATTAACTATGATATCTGACTTTTACACAACTTGAAAAGTCGCCTAAATAAAATATTTTGATTACATGACAGTGTAAAGTTGTTTTACATTGTCAGTGAATCAAATTAAACTCTATATTATTTATAAGAAGATGATTAATATAAAATCATCGCCACACTTACACCACCCACTTACACCAAGTTAAAAGTTATAAACCAATATATAAAAAATTAAAACCAGTATGCAAAAAGTTGTAAACCAATATGCAAAAAGTTGTAAAAAAGTATGCAAAAACTTTTTGCATGCTAATTTATAAGATTAATTTGGTGTAAGTGTATAGTATAACTATGGTGATGGTTGTTTATCTTTTTTCTTATAAGAAAAGTACATTCTCCTAAAAGATGTCACTATTATACTATCTATTTCTAAAATATATATTGTTATTATGCATTTCAAAAAACAAAAAATACGGCTTAATTCTTCTATCAACATTGTCAAGTTGAATGGACACTTCTGAATAAAACTTCTAGATTACTAATATTATTGTTTGCATGATAGAATATTATAATAAAGGATGAAAAGAATTAATGAGTAGGAAGCCCTTGACAAAAAAATGAAAGATGGATAGAATGAATTAAAAAATGTAGCTTGATTCTTCTATTAACATCATCAAGTCGAATGGACACTTCAGAATAAAACCACCATACTACTAATACTACTATTTGCATGATAGAATATTATAATGGAGGATGAAAGGAATTAATGAGTAGGAAGCCCTAAACAAAATAATGGAGGATGGATAGAATGAATTAATGCCAAGTCTTCATTGCAAGTGAGCAAGAAGATGCAATGATTTTGGAGTGGAAGTGGATAATGAAGATGGGTAAAAGAAACTAACTTAACAAAATCGTGTGATATGCAATTAAGAAACTAATTTAACTCTATATTATTTATAAGTAAAGTACATTCTCCTAAGAGATTTCACTATTATACTATCTATTTTTAAAATATATATTGTTATTCTACACTTCAAAAAATAAAAAAGATGGCTTGATTCTTTTATCAACATTATCAAGTCAAATGGACACTTCAGAATAAAACTACTAAACTACTAATATTACTGTTTGCATGATAGAATATTATAATGGAGGATGAAAAGAATTAATGAGTAGGAAGCCTTTAACAAAGAAATACAAAATGGATAGAATGAATTAAAAAATGCGGCTTGATTCTTCTATAAAGTAAAATACATTCTCCTAATAGATGTCACTATTATACTATCTATTTCTAAAATATATATTGTTATTCTGCATTTCAAAAAATAAAAAATGCGGCTTGATTCTTCTATCAACATTATCAAGTCAAATGGACACTTCAGAATATTTATAGGGGGATTGTTGGGGTTTGGTGTCCAATGTTTTTCTATTTTATCCTTAAGATTATTTATTGGATAAATTACAACCACTTCCCCTAAGATTTGTGAAAATACAATTCACATCTCCTCTAGTTGTCCAGCTTACACTCACACCCCATTTACTTGTCAAATTTTAACTATTTATATCACAGTCAAACTCCTTATTCACAGAACACTATTAGTAAACTTAACAGAATGACATTTTTATGATATTAACTGTTTTTAATTAATAAAATTATAGAAATACTATTACACACTTTTTTAAGTTTAAGAGTATTTTTAGAATTTGTTTAACTAGGAACAAGTAATATTATAAAAAATATCATTTTGTTAAGTTTACTAACAATGTTCTATGAATGAGGAGTGTGATTATAATATAAATACTTAAAATTTAATAAGCAGAGGGGTGTGAGTATAAGCTGGACAACTAGAGGAGGTGTGAGTTGCATTTCCACAAATCTTAGGGGGAGATGACTGTAATTTACTCTTATGTATTTAGTAATAGTTAATAGGGTTAAAGACATAATTTTATGAACTCAACTACCATATTATGCATACAGTTTTTTTATTTAAGAGGGAGTGCAGTTTTTATTTCTGTTTTTTTTTTTAACACTGTTCAACCCATTGTATTCTCTCCAAAAACTGTAATTTCCTCACCTCCTTCCATTACTACAAAATTGTGGGAAAAGATGAAAATTCGGCTAATTTTTATTTTTTTTTCGGTTTTGTGCTTATTGATGGATTTTTCCCCTGATAAAGGTTCCGTGAAATGAAGGAAAAATAGGGTGAGGCGTTACTGAGGGAATATCCTTTGATAACATTGACACCATATGGTGCCAGTTTAGGTGGTCGGGTTGCAAAAGATTATCCCTCACTTAATTTATGTGAAAAAATTAAAAAGGAAAAAGAATTATGTTACCGAGGGAGGCAATCCCACGGTAACTACAAAGCATTCCATGATCTAACTTTCAAATTAAATATGACATATTATTTTTCCATTGTGCATTATTACCTATGTTTTTTGTCATATATACTTGAGATTGTGTTTATTAATTAAGTGTAATGTTTTTCACTCTTTTCAAATATGGCAGGTTGAGGAAAGTGCAAAAGCAAGAAAGGTACCGTCACCACTTAGGCCTCCATACCTGCCACCTAGCTTGGAGGATCAAGCACTGCAAGCTCCATCCCACCACAGTAGGAAATTAAGATGATCCCCATTCATAGGCATGTGACTCAGGAGCAACAGAGATGGCCTCCATCATCATTGCCACATGTTCCCAAAGCCATTCCTAGTTCAGAAGGAGAATCTGGGAGTGGAGGAGTTGGGAGTGACGTTGTGGCTAATGCCTCCACTGACCATTATACGAATCCAGCACTAATCCCTGCCCTACTATTCTTGATGGCAAGAGTTGGTAAGTCATTTTAAATTTCATTTAATTCATAACTTTCTTATCATTGAATTTTATATGGTCATGTATGCACTTGGCATCCCCAAAAGAAGAGTGTGCGTGAGGTCACGGAAACCATTCAAAAAATGTACTGTGAACCGATCTATATAGCTTTTGTAAGCTAACAAAGGAAGAAAGACGTCACTGATATAACTACTGGAAGGTAAAATGAAATTTGCTTTGCCAACTAATTTACAATATGACAACATAAAAAAAAAAAAAGAAAATTGTTCTATTACTCTCAATAATTTGCTTCATCTTAGCTATTTGAATATTTTTGTAGTTTGATTTATATTAACTATTTTATATTTCTATGTGTAGAATAACTTCACCATCGCCTACGCATGATGCATACAAATTCAAGTCCCAAGCCAAGAAGAGACTGCAAGACATGTACTCAAACATCCATGAGGGGTGGATGAGGAGCATAGGTGGCTAACTGAGGACAATTTAGAGATCTTGCGAGAGTATTGGAATTCTACAAAGTTCAAGGAAAAATCTGCCTAGTCATAGGCAAACATGGCCTCATAGAAGTGTGGCTCAGTGCATTGTGGTGGTTCCAGCACCATAGAGTCCACACAAAAAAGCTTGGTACGTTAATAATGTAAATATCTTTTTTTGTGTAATGTGTGTGTGTGTATTGCAGGCCACCTACTCTAGGCGAGTTGTTCAAAGAGACCCCATACTTAATGTTATGATATCATCAGAGTCGGGTACACCCCAAGTGTAATAAACACTTTCCAGATGTGAGTGGAAGCGTGCCCAAATTGATGAGACAGAAAAATGGAGTATGGTGAATAGTAATTCGTAGTGGGCCCACGTCACTATTCACGTGAATAGCACTATGCAGTGGGACCCACTTCACTATTTATGAATAGTACTAGTTACTATTCACACCAACAAAATAGATCAAGAGAACTGCACACCAATATTTTAACGTGGAAAACCCTCCTGTAATTTTGAGGGAAAAACCACGGGCCAAACTCCAAAAAATACTCCACTATATTTAAAGAGTAATTACAATATAGTGTATCCCCAATGAGACTCTTTTCTACTACAATTAGTAGTATTACAGAGATTTAGAGAATATATCCAAAACCCCCCAGTGTATACTCACACTACACTCTTGGAATTTTCTTACACACACTCTCTATTTTTCTCTCACTACAAGAAGCCTACACTGCTTCTTCCTTTACAACTGAGGAAATGCTTGTCAGTTCGGGATGCAAAAATCGTCTACTTCAAGGCTTTATTTATAAATGATTTTAGAGAGTTACTGTGTATGTTACTGTGCATATTTCGGTGGTACAGCTGTGTATCACATTACTGTGCATGTGCACAGTAATCTCTTTTGTTTTTTCAACATTCGGTGGCTGCAAAATGCACAGCCACCATGCCTCTTTTTCTACACTTAGAAGGGACAGGGGATGGTGGGGGTCGACCCTTACTCCAAATGGACTTATGTAAGTTCTAAACATTACTTTTAATAAGTTCTTCTTATATTTTATTTATTAATTATAGCTTCATAATTCTAATTTACTTCATATTTTCGTTGGACAAATACACCCAACTTATGGAGGAGGCCAGGTTTGGGCAGACCCATCAATTCACAAAGGATACTGAGCCTGTTGACTACCCACCTATTGACGAAGAGATGGTGGTCATTATAAGAATCATATCTTTAGCACGGGGACATTCTTTGCAGATAGTTTGTCCCCTAGCTCTGTGACGGGGGCATCAGTTGTTAATGATGAGATTTGCGATCAAGTTCACTTGCTTAATATGGAACTTCAAGCTCAGGCCATGCAGCAACAACAACAAATGGAGGAGATGCGGGCTGAATTGGTGACATTCAAGGCTAAGAGAAAGCAAAAGCATACACAAACCAAGAAGGAGAAGAAGAGGATGAAATTAAAAAGGAGCTGCTGAAGAAGGAAATGAAGCAGAAGATGATAGTTTGGCTGCTCAAAATTGCCTTCCTACTCCTCTAATGACGATGATGGTGAGTACTCGTGATGAGTACTAAGATTTTTGCTTCTTATACACACACACACATTATATTTTTATTGTTATGTTAAACCATCTTATGTATTGTTATGTTTAAACTATTGATGTTTGGTCTAAATTAAGGATTTCAAGGAATCAGTGCTTTTTATTTTTGTGTTATTTTAATATTTGTTATTAAATATAAATGATTAATAATTAACTTGTATACAAATGTAACAATTAAGTAAAATTTGGCAATTAATAGTAATAATGACTCAAAATAAGAAAAATCTAAAAAAGAGAATAACAACTATTGAGAGATTTTCTTTTCCCTTGATAATGTTTTTAAAAACAAATCTAGCATTTATCAAGGGATTTTCCCGTACCAATATGTTTGAAAAAAATTTGACGATTATAGGAGGATTTTTCCCTCAATAATTTTTTAATTTATCAACTTTTGAGGAGAAAACCCTCAGTGAAAAATGAAAATTCTGTCGATAAGTCATTTTTGTTGATGAAAATGATGATGACTTTGTGAAGCTTTTATCAAGGAATATATAGCCCAAAATCCCTCAGTAATTCCCTTGAAAACATTACCGAGGGATTGGTTCCATTAACTCCCTCAATAATAGTTACCGAAGCTATTGCTATTGAGGCCATTTTTCCCTCAATAAATCCCTTGCTAACATGAACTACCGAGGAAATCGAAACTAAAATCCTTCTATAAATCCCATGTAATCAACAAATATCTAGTAGTGTTCTCATTTGTCTTTAATTAACATCTTACATACAGAATTGTGTTCCAAGAAGATACCTGGCCACCACCACCAACACTGTAGGCACTTCCTCATTCCTTAAACTCCCTTTTAACCCTTTCTTGGTTTGCTTTGTTTTCCTGTTTCTCTCTGAGCCGCTTCTCTAATGTTGCCAACATGATGTGATGTGACGGAGAAACAACAACCACATGTTCCACGAAAGGTTTGCCTGACTCTCCAACGGCAACCATGTTGGCACAACATTTTAAAAATCCACTATGATGATGATTGTAGTTTAGTTTCTACACTTCTCTTTTCTTATTTTGGTTTTTGAAGTTAAATTTTTAGTTTGTCGCAGTAGAATGTGAAAACATTCTATCTCTGAACTTTCAATATTGAAAGATGAAGATGGGTAGGATATCATATCACAAAATTGTGTTTAAACTGGCGATATAAAACGGGAGAATTGATTCACTTTGCTGCTCTCCAAACCTGATTCTGATCACCACTGTCCACTTCAGAAATAGTGAGAAACTTAAAGATTGTTTGACTAAAATTTTGATTAGATATTAACATAGAAAGTTTTAGAACTTTTAAGTGAAACAATTATATTTGCATTCTTTAAGGGTAAGAGTTAGAAATTTGTTTATAATGTAACAAAACATAATTACATGATAATATAAAATTTATTTATATTTTTTTAAAAAGAAGGATATTAAAGTTGGTAATTTTTCCTAAAAAATTTTGGAAAAAAAGAAAGTGGGATCAAAGACGAGACCTTACACTCAAAGATATGAAAGATAATCACAACCTAATGGCTATGGACTCAACCACAAAGTTTATCTCTACTTGTAATACATGAAAATTAAATTCTTATTTACGTATTGATTGTGATGTATTCTCAATGTTCAGTCACATTATTCCGCTGTATCCTCCAAACTTTTTGTTTCCCAATGTCCAACCAAAGGATTAACTATTTTAAGAAGAATCAAGGTTCAGGTTCAGATCATGCGAGCACCACTAGATGAACCAACTTTTACCATAACTATGGGTCATTCGATGGTTTGCATATATACTTCAAGAGACACCTTTTTGGTCTTCCTATTAATAAGAAATTTGCTTAAAATCAACGTGATACATTTTCTTTTAGGTGAATGCTAGTAAGTTTCACTCTTTTAATTGATATATTATAAACAGTAATGATGATCAAAGAGAGAAGCATGCCAGGGAATGATGCATACGAAAACATATGTATCATTTCGATATTGATAAAAACTTTGCTTAAAATCAATATATTAATTTAATATTTTTAAAATATATAAGAATAAGAGTCCTTTTTCACGAAATAAAAGTTGTTTGATTATATTTTGATTGATATTTAATTGTTTATTAAATTTGACATGAATAATCTACATATAAGTGATTGTAATTCAACACTTTGCCGTTCTATGTGTCGCATTGTACCACTCATGAATCACTTCAAACATCTGTATATTAATTCTTTCTGTGTTTTATACAACAAATATTTTGAAGTTTCAACACGAATATTTCTATTAATTTTTCTGCCGTGTGTCATGATGTTTAAATTGTTAAAAGAGCTACGCATTTTATTTCATTTCACCATTATGACAGACATTCATGATTAAAAGCACAACGGTCTAAATTTAGGATGAAAGCTTTATCCTAAGAAAATTAATTTTCCCACAACAAAGGGAAGTATAAAAGATGGAGATTAGTTTCATAATGTTGTTTCATCCATAGTACCATATACAAGTATGTTTCCTTGTATTTTTTTTTCATAAACATACCTTTATTATTCTCCTAGTCCATGCGTGCTGCATATCTTTATCATATGAATTATTTTATCATATATTTTTCTTATAGCCTAGGCACAAAATTGATATTATCGGCAACAAACGAGATACGCATTATATTGGCATCCAAATCCCAAAAATTATATGACTTTTTATTATATTTATGTAGCTTTTATTATTTGATATATATAATCCGATGCTCTTCTGAAAATTAATTTGCTTCTATCTTTACGAAAACTTCAAAATAAAACAAAATATTCCTCCAAATCAATCTCCTTCATGAACGGGCCCCATTTATCAGGGCCAGTGCTATAATGCAGCGGATTCCAAGCATTGTGATGCACCTGATCATCTAAAGACTAAGATTAATTATAAAGTGTATGATATATTAAGAGGCATATATGTGGTGCATTGAAATAGTTTTTATTTTAATTAAATTTAAAAAATGTGATTAAATATATTTTTTAAATGATCAAATTTTATCTACATTATGAAGAAATAGACTAAACTTTTTAAAAAATATGTAAAATAAAGAAATAAAGTCTAATTACTTATGAAATTCACGTATAAAATATGTTCACTTGCGAAATTCAAAAATATATTCAAATGTATTTTAAAATTAACCAACATTTATCTCTGTAATGATTAAATTAAATATAATTTTTATAAATATCATGTATATAGATATTGGTCACTAATAAAATACACTTGGTCACAATTTTAAAGTCTGGCTAAACAGAAAAATTATTATAGTGCGTATTTTTTTACACACCATACACCCTATTATCTTGGTTTTTTTAATCGGCACAAAAAACTCAAGTCTGGTGCATCAAAGACACATCCCATTAAATTATATATAGGTTTAATTAATCCACTAATCCCTATGATTTCATCATTTTCAATTAGGTCCCTGGCCCTATCTACTATTATAAAAATATGAGAGTTAACGGGATGACATAGCACTTTCCTCTATATTTGAACTAGGACTCATTTCAGCCCCTAATTTACCAAAAATTGGCCATAGCCAAACATCATCTACATTTGAAGCTTATATTGGCACTTTCTTATCAATAATCCAAACTTTTGCTTCCTGCTATCCCCCCAGTCTTCTTATTTTTCTCCTTTTTTTCATTCAAGCTATCATCCGTAGCACCTTACATAGTTGCCACTTCCACCAAAAGCGAAATCATTGTCTCTCACCCAAAGACTACAAAAAAGAAGACCATAAGCCTTCTGGTTCTAATGTGCTAAAATACTCACTACAAACAACCACAAATTTCTTTGAATAAGAGATGCTACTTTCTACGTCTTTCTATTGCTAAACATAAATTGTACAATGAAAGTCTAGTGTAGATGCAGAGTAACAACGTTTAATTACCTATACACAATAAGTTCCAACCAAATCCAGAATGAAAATAAACCAGATGTAGCCTTAGCTTGTTGACAATAGGGAAGAAGCCACAAACGCATAAATTCAGCTTTGATTTGAGTTCTATTGATTTGGTGCCGCAATTTGCCTATGGTTAGGACGGCTTGGACGTGGTGTTTTTGTTGTCCGAGGCTGTGTCATCAGTTAAGGAACTTGTCGCTGCTGTCCTCAGGGCAGGTTAGACTCAAGCCAATGAGACAAAATTCAGGTCCAACATCGCATGCTTTCACTCATACTTATTATTAATCTCATATTGAAACAACTACGATTTGATCTTTTTGCGAACTAGGTATCGTGAGACCCTAGACTTCCTTCTTGTTTAATTCTTTATCCATTTTCATATATTTGACGCTAAAACTAGATCATTTAGTCTTATTATAAATTTAATAGAATCATATAATCAATTTAATAGTTCACATGTTTTTTATTTTTCATTTTTACTAAGCTCTATAATGATGAGTTAAAATAAAAATTAACATATCTCTTTCTATACAAAATAAAGGATAACAAGCAAAATTATTAAATTATGAAGAATTAATTAATACTGTAAAATATTTATTAAAATTTGATGATTTACTCTCAAATCGAAAGTAGCATTTCAGAAAGAAAAAAAAAAATCTTCCACAAAAGTAACTCTGTAATACCATAAAGCATATTTCGTGAAATCACTTTGGATTCCACGGAACAACTTTGCCGAGTTTGTTGTTCCAGAATTCACTATTGGTACTTCTACCTTCTTTTGTTTTTTTGTTTTTGATAAGATGGCACTTACATACTTGAAAGGGTCTTTGCATTGTGGATTAATTATTATGTCATCACGCGGCATGTGATTGACAGTATGAAAAAGATAAATAATGGTCCCACACGCACTTGCAAGCTACCTCCCATTGACTTCATTGGTTTGCTTCAGCTTCAATGGAGTTCAGGTCGGCATATCAAAACAGGTCCTTCATAAACTTTTTCCACACTTTGATAATATAATATTTTTTTAATTTTATTTTAAATATTTTAAATATTATTTTATTTTAAAAAATATAATTTAATAATTAATAAATTAATTATGTGAACTAAATATAGAGGATCTCATATTTAGACTAATCAATCTCTTAATTATATTTTGTATATTTAAAAATTTGAATTATTTAAATAAAATATGAAAATAAGCGAGAAATAAGTGTATTTAAGGATAAGAATTATCGATAATTTATATTTTATAAACCAAAAGGGAGGAAATTTATGATTTGGGACTTTTTTTGACATATTTTAGGAATTTTCAAGAACTATTTTGACACATTTAGAAATTTCAGAGACTAATTTAAACTTATTTTGATCCGATGCAACTTCAGTATACCAAGTAGGATTAATATGACACGTCATGCCATATGTCATTTAATGTGCCACGTCTGTAAAATATAACTATCGATTAATGGTTGTTTGACCAAGGACTAAAGTCACCAACAGAACTAAGGAGTTAATTTTAAGAATTAAGGAGTTAATTTTAAATTTTCAAGAATTAAAGTAAAGTACGCTTACAATTCTAGGGATTAAAGTGACATTTATTTTGCTGATTGTAAATTTTTTTTTTAATTACTTTTTTTTTTTTTTTTTGTAAATCTTTACACAGTCAATTCCTTTCTTGCCCCAGATCAGAAAGAGGCTAAACTTAATAGTTGTCTTTTGGGGTCGGAGCGCATCAAATTATCAAGGTTCAAAGTTCAAACCTATGATATGAAACTCACAAAAAAGTAAGGCAAGCTAGGAACCATTTGGACAAGAAATTTCGAGCTGGGTCAGCGACTCGAATTCCGGAGCTAACTAAACTGTTTTAAAATATGGAATACATAGTAATTAATTTTGATCGAGCAGAGAAATAACATTTACTAGGATATGATTTTAATTAGCCAGCAAAGAAGGAAATAACACTAGTACATACATTCCACGATCATGCATGTTATCATACCAGTTTGCTTTTATTTGAAAACAAAAGTAGCTTTGATTAAAGTAAAAGTGATTTCCACCAAAGTCTCACACGCTTTAATAATGCCAGACAGCATAATCCGTGAATAAATTACTTTTGGTTTTGGATTCCATTGAACAAAATGACCCCACTGCTGGTTCCTCGAAGTTTCGTTGGAAAGAGACAGCATTTTCTGATTTCAAGCTGGTTCCCATTAACTTAATTGGTTTACCTCAAGCTATCATCAGAACTCCTCCGAGCAAAACCAATCTCTGATAATCCTTTTTCTTTCTTCCTCAACTTTTTGCATTTCTGAGAATGGCTGACGCCCTGCTTGGAGTTGTCGTCGAGAAATCGCTCTCTTTGATCCGAAATGAATTTGCAACACTTTCTGGACTCAGAAAGAAGGTTGAAAACCTATCAAACACTCTAACTCTGATAAGGGCTGTTCTTGAAGATGCTGAGGAGAGACAAATGACAGAGAGTGCTGTGAAGGTTTGGCTTCAACAACTCAAAGATGCAGCATATGTGTTAGAAGATATCCTTGAAGATTGTTCTTCGGAATCTGTCACGACCCAACCTAAAGCTATGACTCCAGATAGAACATTTTCTCTAGCCAAATTTAACACACAATATTTTATAGAAAAAGCGGATGTAGCCTCTCTGCTTTTTCGGACATTCCCAAATATAATATAACCTCGCAACATTTTCAATTAAAATTCCAAAGAATGGGCATCAAGCATTCTAACGCGCTCTTCCAAAGATATAACAACATTTAACGTAGTTCAAAACATAATATCAATTTAAGTTTACAAATCATTTACATAACATAATCTATATGGCTAAGTCATAAATTCTCAATCATATCATAATACAAGTCCGAGAACCCTGCTCATGACATATGGAAAGAACTAATAAACTAGACAACATAAAGCTCTAACATAAAGGCCTTCTCAAGAAGGCTCACCAACTTAAAACGCACTTATGGCTGAGCCGGAGGAATAGAACTAGAACCAAAGACCAAAGACTCAGATTCGAAAAAAATGGATAACAACAGGTGAGTTTTGCAACTCAATGAGAGATAGGATATCCGTAGTTTACTAAATACAATCTTAAAACAATATAAACATAATAATGTACATATACTCATAAAACATATATATATAGCTATAACATGAGATATCTTGAAAACATAACTTTACATAATCACATAATTCCAAGTATAATGGGAGATTATCCTAAGTAGAACAATAACAAGTCCGGACATGACTCAAGGTCATGTGCGGGTTAGCACCACACTGCTAACCTGGAGTTGGCTGCAGCCATACAAGTCCGCATACACGACAAAGTCATGTGCGGGTTAGCACCTCACCGCTAACCTGAGTTGGCCCGTAGCCATATACAAGTCCGCACATACCGCAGACTATGTGTGGGTTAGCACCACTCCTCGCTAATCGGGATTTCTCACTTGCACCGAGGCTAACGCCCTGCTGCTAACTACATGTGTTCTAACTATGGAATTTCCCCAAATTACTCTAAATCATGCATATTCCACTTCTACGATATTTTACAACATAAAAACCATCCTCATGTATAATATGCATAATAGACATAAAATAACTCAATTTTAGTAATTAACATAATATGCTCTAAAAATATAAAATTTGTTGCAATTCAACTATAAGTATTTAAATAAGCATAATAATCATATTATGGCATCCAAATACAGATTTTTCATTTTAAACATAAAGCCTCATTTTCACTAAATAATTATTTTCTTCTATGTCAATATACTTTCAGCTCTCCATATAATTTTATATTGTTTATCATGCATAAAGTAACCCATGATACACTATCTACTCACAAATCTTGGTTCAAAGAATCAAGATCAACGCCTTTAATGTCACCAACGCAAGTGTTGTTGTCCGATTGCTCTATCGCTCTAGGAATAAGACAATATGAATATTTGTGAGCTAACTACACTATCAATTAACATCAATTTACGCTAATTCACTAAAAACCCCAAATTCAAGGGTTCTAAAACCTAAATTAATCCTAAAAATTTAGAAATTTCAATAATTTAAATGGAGTATGGTAGAAGCTTACTTACCCCTTGGAGACTAGAATTGATGAAGAAATTCACTTCAATACCTTCCTAATCTTCAATTCTCTCTAATGGAGTTAGAGAGAAAAATTGGGTAAAGGAGAGGAAAATAGAGAGAAAATGATGGAGAGGAAGAGGAGATGATGATGATGGAGGTGGTGGTGGTATTTATTGAAGAACAAAGCAAAGGGGAGGAAGAAGAATGGAAGAAAGTGAGAGGGAAGGAAAGAAATGTGAAGAAGAAGAAGAGAGGGAGAGTGTTACGGGAGAGAATGAGGGAAGGGAAGAAGAAGAGAGAATAAAATAAAAGAGAGAAAACTATGGTGGTCTATACCACTTAAGGTGTATGGCGGTCCTCACTCAAAATTTTTTTTTTTTTTTTTTTTCGGTCATCACAATCTTCCCCCCTTAAGAAATTCGGTCCCCGAATTTCCAATAATTCGAAAATAAAACACATATCTCAAGAATTAAACAAATGCGGATATCTGACCCGCATAGCCTCTTCCGCTTCCCAAGTCGCTTCCTCTTTAGAATGGTTATTCCAAACCACCTTCACTGACACCACCTCCTTAGATCTAAGCTTTTTCACCTGGCGGTCAACAATAGCCACTGGCTCCTCCTCATAGGACAATTTCTCATCAAGTTGGATCACTTGAGGAGAGATTACATGAGACGAATCAGGAATATACTTTCGAAGCATAGAGACATGAAACACTGGATGAACCAGGGATAATTCAGGGGGTAATGCTAGATGGTATGCCACTGCACCAACCCTATCCAAAACTTCAAAAGGGCCGATGAAACGAGGGTTGAGCTTTCCTCGCTTGCCAAATCTTATAACTCCTTTCATAGGGGAAACTCGAAGAAAAACATATTCTCCCACAGAGAACTCTAAGGCACGCCTTCTATGATCCGCATAGGATTTCTGCCTACTTCGAGCGCTTAAGAGTCGCCTCGGATCAAACGAACCTTATCAAGAGACTCTTGTACAAGGTCAGGACCTAGCATCTTTGCTTCACCAACTTCAAACCAACCTATGGGAGATCTACAACGCCTCCCATACAAGGCCTCAAAAGGTGCCATCTGAATGCTGGCTTGGTAGCTATTATTATACGAAAACTCTATAAGAGGTAGATAACTACTCCAATTTCCACCAAAGTCCAATACACATGATCGGAGCATATCCTCCAAAATCTGGATGGTTCTATCAGATTGTCCATCCGTTTGAGGATGAAAAGCTGTACTAAGATCAAGTCGAGTTCCTAAAGCTTCTTGAAAAGCTCTCCAAAATCGAGCCGTAAATTGGGCCCCACGATCAGATATAATGGAAATCGGAATTCCATGGAGTTTGACAATTTCATCAATATATAACCGAGCATACTGAGGAGCCCGATAGGTGGTCTTCACTGGAAGAAAATGAGCTGATTTGGTCATACGGTCCACTATGACCCATATAGAGTCAAACCCTTTTATGGTGCGAGGTAACCCTGTCACAAAGTCCATAGTGATCCGTTCCCACTTCCATTCAGGTATTTCTATCTGTTGAAGCAATCCTGCAGGTCTTTGATGTTCAGCTTTAACTTGCTGACACACCAAACAACGGGACACAAAATCACCAATATCTCTTTTCATGCCTTCCCACCAATATAATTGCCGCAGATCCTGATACATCTTAGCTGAGCCAGGATGTATAGAGTATCGAGAATTATGGGCTTCCTCCAAAATGGTCTTTCTAAGATTTCCAACATCAGTACACACAACCGATTTCCAAATCAAGCACTCCTTTTTGATCCATCACAAACTCAGTGGTTGCCCCACTTCTAACATCATCCTGTAGCTTAAGTAATCTAGGATCTTCGTTCTGAAGCTTCTTAATTTGCTCCATGAGGGATGACTGGGCTCTTATATGAGCCAAGAGTATCCTGCACTCCCCATATCAAATCAATACCATTCGCCTCAAGCTTATGAACTGCATCCACTAATGGTCTCCTTACAGGAGCAATATGAGCCAAACTACCCATAGACTTCCTACTCAAGGCATCTGCCACAACATTAGCTTTTCCAGGATGGTACAAGATAGTGCAATCATAATCCTTAAGCAACTCCATCCACCTTCGTTGCCTCAGATTTAAGTCCCTTTGTTGGAATATGTACTTTAGACTTTTATGGTCGGTGTAAATCTCACATGTTTCACCATAAAGATAGTGCCTCCAAATCTTCAAAGCAAAAATTATCACGCCATCTCTAGATCATGAGTGGGATAGTTTTGTTCATGCTTCTTAAGCTGCCGAGAAGCATAAGCAATGACTCGGCCGTGTTGCATCAAAACACAACCAAGTCCTATTCGAGAAGCATCACAATAGACTGAGAAACCTCCAGAACTAGAAGGTAAGACAAGCACAGGTGCTGAGGTTAGACAGTCCTTGAGTTTTTGGAAGCTTTCCTCACATGCATCTGACCATTGAAACTTCACATTCTTTTGAGTCAACTTAGTCAATGGCGCAGAAATTCTCGAGAAATCTTTAACAAACCGACGGTAGTAACCTGCCAATCCTAGAAAACTTCGAATCTCTGTAACAGAAGTAGGTCGTGGCCATCGTTGGATAGCTTCAATCTTTTTCGGGTCCACCATAATCCCATCTTTGGATACAACGTGACCAAGAAAAGCCACTTGATCAAGCCAAAATTCACATTTAGAGAACTTGGCATAAAGCTTGTGATCCCTCAAAGTTTGTAGCACAATTCTTAGATGGCACTCATGTTCTTCCATACCCTTGGAATATACCAAGATATCATCTATAAAGACAATCACAAAGTGATCCAGGAAGGGTTTAAACACACGGTTCATCAAGTCCATGAAAGTACTGAGCATTCGCCAACCCAAGGACATCACCAAAATTCATAATGCCCATAGCGGTACGAAAGGTTTGTCTTAGGAATATCCTCATCTTTGACTCTCAATTGATGATACCCAGAACGGAGATCAATTTTAGAAAAATAAGAAGCTCCTTGAAGTTGATCGAACAAATCATCAATTCGTGGCAATGGGTACTTATTACGCACAGTGAGTTTATTGAGTTGCCGATAGTCCACACATAGTCGCATTGAACCATCTTTCTTCTTCACGAAAAGTACCTGAGCTCCCCACGGGGATGTGCTCGGACGGATGAAACCTTTCTCTAACATATCTTGTAATTGATCCTTTAACTCCTTTAATTACGCAAGGGCCAAACGGTAAGGAGGAATGGATACGGGTTGAACTTCGGAACCAAGTCTATACTAAATTCTATCTCTTTTCAGGAGGCAATCTGGTAATTCATCAAGAAATACATCTGGGAACTCTCTGACCACAGAGACTTGATCAATGTTAGGTACTTCAGCCTCAACATCCTTAACCACCGCAAGAAATGCTTGATTGCCTTTATTCATCAAGTGTAAAGCACTCATGGATGAGATCAATGCACTGGAGTAAGATAATTATTTCCTTTAAACACAAAATATGGGCCATCTGGAATATTAAACCTCACTACCTTGGAATAACAATCGACATTGGCATGATAAGGAGATAACCAATCCATGCCTAGAATGACATCAAAATCAACCATCTCCAGTAGTTTCAGATCAGCTAAGGTATCTACACCATTCACACTAACGACACAAGATCGGAATACCAATTGGATCCACAAAAATTCACCCGTTGGAGTACTAACCCAAAATGGATTTTCCAACAACCCAGGTTGTTCGCCAAAGCGAGATGCAAAATACGGAGATACATATGAATGTGTAGAACCTGAATCAATTAAAACATGTGCATCAAAAGAGCAAACTTTGAGTATACCTGTAACCACTGCATTAGATGCCTGAGCATCCTGTCGTGTCATAGCAAATACACGAGCCTGACCTCTGCCTCTTTGACCTATCCCTCGACCATGTGGGCCTCTACCACCTGTTGCTCTACCACCTGGACCAAAGAAACTCTCTTGAGAATGGGCTGAATGAGATGATGTTGGCACAGCCTGATAAGTTGAATTCTGACTTTGGAATTCCTTTGAGCGTGGGCAATCCCTCAAGAAGTGGCCTATTTGTCCACACCCATAGCATGCCCTTCTGTTCTCATGACAAACTCCAAAATGATGCTTCCCGCATGTTCTGCATAGTGGCCTCATAGGGCCTGATTGCCCGGATCCCTGCATATTCCCTTGAGTGCAGTTAACCGAATAAGCTCGAGCCCGATGCACTCACAGGAGTAGGCCCATAGGAGGTGGCCCTACCCGAGTGCTCCTGATGTTGCCTTGGAGTCGTGTAGCCTCCTACAGAGCTAGAACCACCAAGGAAAGTTCCTTTTACCTTAGGTTTCTTAATCATTTCCCTTGTAGCTCTATTTTCTTCTCTTGTAGTCTCCATAGCACATGCGACATCTACCACTTTAGGAAAAGACAACCTTCCTACTTGAAGCAAGTTAGTGCATAGTGGTTCTCTCAACCCTTTGATGAATCTCCGAACTTTCATTACTTCATTCACAATTAGATGTGGTGCAAATCTAGACAGTCTGGTGAACTTGGCGTAATATTCTCATCGACATTCCCGTAGTTTGTTTCAAATTCTCAAATTCACTAGCAAGTTTCTCTTTTCTATTGTCTGGAAAGAATCTATCCTTAGAGGCTTGAGAAAATTCTTCCCATACTGGGGGCGGTCTCCTATCAGCTGTACATTCTTCTAACAAAGATTCATACCAGTGTGCTGCGGTACCTTGAAGATTATATGATACAAAATCCATCGCCTGGCACCTTCACATCTAAGGACCCTAAGGGCTCTTTTTGATCTATCCAAAAACTCCTGCGGATCTTCATCTATAGAGTCCCCTGTGAAAGTAGGTGGGTTTAGCCGGAGATATGCTTCAATAGTCACTTGCTCATGTCCAAAAGGCTGGGCATTTCTTTGAGTGACAAAGGTGTTCACTTTGTGGTTGAGCCCTATCCCTTGCCTGTTGGGTTAAGGCTGCCACCAAATTGTCAATGGATTGTTGCATACCCAACATTCTTGCATCAAGATCAATCGGTTGCCCTTGTGGGCTCTTTGCATCACCCTGCTCGGATTCGGGTTCGGGTTCAAGTTCTGGTTCAGGTTCTGGTTCAGGTTCAGGTCTGGTAGTCCTTCTGCGACTTGCACCCCAGCCACTACCAATTCGTCCAGCACCCCGGCCTTGACCTCTACGGCCTCCAACCTGGCCTTGACTTCTACGGCCTCTAACCTGGCCTTGCCCTCTCTGTCTAGGTGGAAGAGAAGGAGCTTGGTTAGATTCCGCACCATAGGTATCATAATCTACTAGCCTTACATTGCGTTGGCGTTTTTTAGGAGGCATTGTACCTGAATAGTTGAACTAAGGATCAGATACATGTAAAGTTTGAAAAGAAAATACATAAGACCACACAACTCAAGACAATACTCAAGAAGACATTCCTAAAGGCCTCTTGTAGGGTCACGCTTTGTGAAAATGGGCAGCAACCATTTACACAATCGAGACTCTACTAAAGGACACTTGCTCCATAATACATGGAAACCTAAAGCTCGATACCAACTTTGTCACGACCCAACCTAGGCCATGACTCACAAGATAGAGAACATTTTCTCTAGCCAAATTTTAACACACAATATTTTATAGAAAAGCGGACAGTAGTCTCCTCTGCTTTTCTGACATTCCCAAATATAATATAACCTCGCAACATTTTCAATTAAAATTCCAAAGAATGGGCATCAAGCATTCTCGAACGCGCCTTCCAAAGATATAACAACATTTAACGTAGTTCAAAACATAATATCAATTTAAGTTTACAAATCATTTACATAACATAATCTATATGGCTAAGTCATAAATTCTCAATCATATCATAATACAAGTCCGAGAACCCTGCCTGTGACATATGGAGCAACTAATAAACTAGACAACATAAAGCTCTAACATAAAGGCCTTCTCAAGAAGGCTCACCAACTTAAAACGCACTTATGGCTGAAATGAGGAATAGAACTAGAACCAAAGACTAAAGACTGTGATTCGAAAAAAATGGATAACAACAGGTGAGTTTTGCAACTCAGCGAGAGATAGGATATCCGTAGTTTACTAAATACAATCTTAAAACAATATAAACATAATAATGTACATATACTCATAAAACATATATATATAGCTATAACATGAGATATCTTGAAAACATAACTTTACATAATCACATAATTCCAAGTATAATGGGGAGATTATCCTAAGTAGAACAATAACAAGTCCAGACATGACTCAAGGTCATGTGCGGGTTAGCACCACACCTGCTAACTGGAGTTGGCCCATAGCCATACAAGTCCGCATACGACAAAAGTCATGTGCGGGTTAGCACCTCACCTGCTAACTGGAGTTGGCCCGTAGCCATATACAAGTCCAGACATAGCTGCAGACTATGTGTGGGTTAGCACCACTCCTGCTAACTGGGATTTCTCACGGTGCACCGAGGCTAACGTCCCTGCCGTTAACTACAGGTTCTAACTATGGAATTTTCCCAAATTACTCTAAATCATGCATATTCCACTTCTACGATATTTTACAACATAAAAACCATCCTCATGTATAATATGCATAATAGACATAAAATAACTCAATTTTAGTAATTAACATAATATGCTCTAAAAATATAAAATTTGTTGCAATTCAACTATAAGTATTTAAATAAGCATAATAATCATATTATGGCATCCAAATACAGATTTTTCATTTTAAACATAAAGCCTCATTTTCACTAAATAATTATTTTCTTCTATGTCAATATACTTTCAGCTCTCCATATAATTTTATATTGTTTATCAAATGCATAAAGAACCTACAGATACACTATCTACTCACAAATCTTGTTCAAAGAATCAAGATCAACGCCTTTAATGTCACCAACGCAAAGTGTTGTTGTCCGATTGCTCTATCGCTTCAGGAATAAGACAATATGAATATTTGTGAGCTAACTACACTATCAATTAACATCAATTTACGCTAATTCACTAAAAACCCCAAATTCAAGGGTTCTAAAACCTAAATTAATCCTAAAAATTTAGAAATTTCAAGAATTTAAATTGAGTATGGTAGAAGCTTTACTTACCCTTGTAGACTAGAATTGATGAAGAAATTCACTTCAATACCTTCCTAATCTTCAATTCTCTCTAATGGAGTTAGAGAGAAAAATTGGGTAAAGGAGAGGAAAATAGAGAGAAAATGATGGAGAGGAAGAGGAGATGATGATGATGGAGGTGGTGGTGGTATTTATTGAAGAACAAAGCAAAGGGGAGGAAGAAGAATGGAAGAAAGTGAGAGGGAAGGAAAGAAATGTGAAGAAGAAGAAGAGAGGGAGAGTGTTACGGGAGAGAATGAGGGAAGGGAAGAAGAAGAGAGAATAAAATAAAAGAGAGAAAACTATGGTGGTCTATACCACTTAAGGTGTATGGCGGTCCTCACTCAAAATTTTTTTTTTTTTTTTTTTTTTTTCGGTCATCACAGAATCCCATCAACTTGGGGGTTTATCCTGTTTCAAACCAAAGAACATCATGTTTCGCTATCGGGTTGGACACAAGCTGAAGGAGATGATGGAGAGACTGGACCCAATTGTTAAAGCCAAGAACGAGTTTGGTCTAAGAGAAGTTGTTAGGGAGCGACCAAGTGAAGTACCTGAATGGCGCCAAACTAGCTCACATCTCGCCAGCCCTGATCAAGTATATGGAAGAGAAGAAGACAAAAAGAAGTTGGTGGAGTTTCTTCTTAGCCCAGCACAGAGCTCTGGTGACTGCCTTTCCGTCTTTCCCATTGTTGGCTTAGGTGGTCTCGGGAAAACAACACTCGCTCAAATGATTTTCAATGATCAAAGGGTAAGTAATCATTTTCCTCAAAGAATCTGGGTATGTGTTTCAGAGATTTTCACTAGGAAGACGATTTTGTGTTCCATTATTGAATATGTCACCAAAGCTAAGTGGGACGTCTCGAATTTAGATGTAATGGAACAAAAAGTGCAGGAACTATTGCAAAGTAAGAGGTACCTGTTGGTTTTAGATGATGTGTGGAAAAAAAGCCAAAAAATGGAATTCGGAGTAAGCCGAGACGAATGGGATATGTTGAAATCTGTGTTGTCTTGTGGATTCAAAGGTGCATCCGTTCTAGTATCCACTCGCGATATGGAAGTTGCAGAAATCATGGGAACATGCCAAGCTCATCATTTGTCCGGTCTATCAGAGGATGACTGCTGGTCACTGTTCAAACAACGTGCATTTGGACCAGACAAAGAAGGGCGTGCAGAGCTCGTAGCAATAGGCAAGGAGACAGTGAAGAAGTGTGGGGGATCTCCTCTTGCCGCAAAAGCATTAGGTGGTCTACTGCACTCTTGGAGTGAGGAGAAAGAATGGCGTGAAGTTCAAGAAAGTAAGCTTTGGACTCTACCGCATGAGAATGGTATTTTGCCTGCCTTGAGGTTGAGCTACTTTCATCTAACGCCAACATTAAAGCAGTGTTTTGCCTTCTGTGCCATGTTTCCCAAAGATGATGAAATCATGAAGCAAGAATTGATCCATCTTTGGATGGCTAACGGGTTTATTTCATCTCGGGAAAACTTAGCTGTAGAGGAGGTTGGCAACATGATTTGGAATCAATTGTACCAAAAGTCATTCTTCCAAGATGTCAGGATCGATGATTTGGGTGTCATTTATTTCAAGATGCATGATCTGGTTCATGATCTTGCTCAATCAATGATAGATCAAGATTGTATATATTTGGAGAATATAAATCTGACCGCCTTGCAAAGAAACACACATCATATTGGTTTTAGCGGGGGTGATAAAAAATCATTCAACAAGAAAGCTCGTGACAAAGTTGAATCCTTGCGAACATTGTTGCAATTAAAAGAACTTTTTTGGGGCGAATTTTCTGCTGGTTGGCTTCCAACTTCTCTTCGGGTTTTGCAAACAAGTTCATTAAAGTTATCGTTACTTGGGAATTTAACCCATTTGAGGTATTTGACACTCTCTAATTTGGAGATAAAGACCCTTCCTGATTCTATTCACAATTTGCGTAAATTGGAAATCTTGAAACTGATTCAGTTATGGAGACTTCGTCATCTACCGAAACGCTTGACTCGCTTGCAGAATCTCAGACATCTTGTCATTGAATCTTGTCCGTCACTTTCTCGTATTGTCCCTGACATTCACAGACTTTCTCATCTGAGAACATTAAGTGTATACATTGTCAAGAAGGAGGCGGGGCATAGTTTGACAGAGTTACGTGACCTGAATCTAGGAGGACAACTAAGCATCGGAGGCCTAGAAAATGTCAGCAGTTTATCTGAAGCTGAGGCCAATTTGAAAGGTAAAGAAGACCTCCGAGAGTTAAGCTTGTCATGGAAAGAGAGTGATGAAACCAATTTAAATGCTATTGACGCTCAGTTGCTTGAAGCGCTTCAACCTCACCAAAATCTCAAGGCACTGACAATAAATGGATGTAAAGGATTACACTGGCCAAGCTGGATGAGAAACAATTTAGTTCTCAACGAATTAGTTTCTCTTCGACTTTGTGGCTGCAGAATCCGTCAGCAGCTTCCCCAACTTGGTAAACTCCCATCTCTGAAAAAACTTGAAATAATTGGGATGGAGTATGTGCAGTACGTGGATGGTGATGAATGTTGTGACGGTGTAGAGGTTAGGGCTTTCCCATCTTTGGAGTCACTCGAAGTGGAAAGGTTGCCAATGCTGGAGCGATTGCTGAAAGTGGAAAAAGAGGACATGTTCCCCCGTCTTTCTCATTTGGTTGTCCAAGATTGCCCTAAACTTCAGTTGTCGTCCCTTCCATGTGTCAAAAACCTCTATGTTCGGAGTAGTAACAATGAGTTACTAAAGTCAATATCTTGTCTCAGTAGTCTTGACTCCCTTACTCTATATGACAGTGAAGACACATCTTTACCGGAGGGAATGATGGATAACCTCACCAATCTCAAAACTCTGCAAATATCAGGGTTTCGAAGATTGAAGGAACTTCCCTCTAAAATCACGAAGCTCAGCGCTTTGGAGTCTCTAAGGATCGAAAGTTGTGATGAGCTGGAGTGTTTTCCGGAACAAGGTCTAGAAGGTCTACGCTCCCTTCGAACTTTGGAGATTAAATGTACAAAGTTGAGATCCTTGCCTGATGGTGTACAACACCTTACTTCACTTGAAGCTCTATATATATATTATTGCGATAAGCTGGAGTGTTTTCCGGATCAAGCTCTAGAAGGTCTACGCTCCCTTCGAACTTTGGACATTATTGGCTGTAGAGGGTTGAGATCCTTGCCTGATGGTGTACAGCACCTTACTTCACTTGAAGCTCTATCTATAATTGGTTGCGATAAGCTGGAGTGTTTTCCGGATCAAGCTCTAGAAGGTCTACGCTCCCTTCGAACTTTGGAGATTAGATGGTGTGAAGGGTTGAGATCCTTGCCTGATGGTGTACAGCACCTTACTTCACTTGAAGCTCTAACTATAAGATCTTGCGATAAGCTGGAGTGTTTTCCGGATCAAGCTCTAGAAGGTCTACGCTCCCTTCGAACTTTGGAGATTTCAAGTTGTGGAGGGTTGAGATCCTTGCCTGATGGTGTACAGCACCTTACTTCACTTGAAGCTCTATCTATAATTCATTGCAAAAAGCTGGAGTGTTTTCCGGATCAAGCTCTAGAAGGTCTACGCTCCCTTCGAACTTTGGAGATTAGATGGTGTGAAGGGTTGAGATCCTTGCCTGATGGTGTACAGCACCTTACTTCACTTGAAGCTCTAACTATAAGATCTTGCGATAAGCTGGAGTGTTTTCCGGATCAAGCTCTAGAAGGTCTACGCTCCCTTCGAACTTTGGAGATTTCAAGTTGTGGAGGGTTGAGATCCTTGCCTGATGGTGTACAGCACCTTACTTCACTTGAAGCTCTATCTATAATTCATTGCAAAAAGCTGGAGTGTTTTCCGGATCAAGCTCTAGAAGGTCTACGCTCCCTTCGAACTTTGGAGATTAGATGGTGTGAAGGGTTGAGATCCTTGCCTGATGGTGTACAGCACCTTACTTCACTTGAAGCTCTAACTATAAGATCTTGCGATAAGCTGGAGTGTTTTCCGGATCAAGCTCTAGAAGGTCTACGCTCCCTTCGAACTTTGGAGATTTCAAGTTGTGGAGGGTTGAGATCCTTGCCTGATGGTGTACAGCACCTTACTTCACTTGAAGCTCTATCTATAATTCATTGCAAAAAGCTGGAGTGTTTTCCGGATCAAGCTCTAGAAGGTCTACGCTCCCTTCGAACTTTGCACATTTCAGGTTGTGGAGGGTTGAGATCCTTGCCTGATGGTGTACAGCACCTTAATTCACTTGAAGCTCTATCTATTTGGTGTTGCAATAAGCTGGAGTGTTTTCCGGATCAAGCTCTAGAAGGTCTACGCTCCCTTCGAACTTTGGAGATTAGATGGTGTGAAGGGTTGAGATCCTTGCCTGATGGTGTACAGCACCTTACTTCACTTGAAGCTCTGACTATTGAATTGTGCCCAACATTGCAGAAGCGGTGTAAGAAAGGAACAGGGAAGGACTGGCACAAGATACAGCACATTCCAAAACTAACTTTGTATCCTTGAGCCGATGAAAACTCAAACTTTATAGGATAGTTTTATCTATTTACTGTATTCTTACTTTCTGCGTTATCCATTGAGTTTTGGCACTTAAGATAATTTGTTCCTTTACCATAGACTTGGTTGAGATATTAATATATTAGTAGCGTGCTTACTGATTCAACATATTCATAAAGGCATGATAATAATCGAGTGAAGAAGGAGGTATTATTAACAAATGCATCATATATATAATAGGAAGGAATTTACTTGTCATTAAGAAATAAATTGGAACTTTGATGGGCTTTTCTCCGATTGTAAGTGTTGTATTAATTTGCTCTATCTCCTATCTTGCCTCATGTCAGTATTGTCTGTGTTATGTTTACAACAGGTTGTCAGTATTTATTCAAAAAGTTAGATGTCTCTAGCAAACATCGCTGATAGTTTTTATCTGTATGAGCATTCTAAATTATGCTTTATGCCTAAATTATAGCCCTAACCTTTTGATGGTGTAACATGAATGTAGAATGATGGATTTTAGCCAGTCCACTAGCAGAAAAATGTTTTGGTGAGGCAACCTGGTCGGTATTAATTTAACAAGTGTCAGATGTTCTGATTTGAAATTGGGGGGGGGGGGGGGGGCGGGGCGAGAGATAAACAAGAATTTTTAATGATAATCAGTTATTGAAAATGGAAAATTTTTAATGACAAGTATTTCTTTTCTATTGTTAACTTTGTGTCTTTTTCTCGGTACGAGGTTAATTGGCTTTTTTAAAATGAGTTTTGCCTATAACTTATTTTGCTGAGTTAGTATCTACTATCTCGTAGTCCAAATGTCTATTGTTGATAGCTCTAGTTTTAAAAACTGTGCACATAATTTCAGCTGAATACCAGACATGAACTATTATATGATTTTCATCAGTATTGAATGCAAAACATGAAAATAAAAAATTGGTAATAGTTACTGCAACACGACTCAGTACCTGTTTTTCTAAAGATGAGTTGAAGTTCCTTAACATGCACAACTCAATTAATCTATATCAGAGACTTCAAATATCCATGAAGAATATTCAATTCCACTGTTATGTTTCTATAGCCTTCAATAATTACCTATTTCTATCTTTTAACATGGTAGTCACGGTCCATTTTTAACCTCATGTATACAATTGTAGGCCAATGAACTTGGTTTTGTCATAATTTTATTTTGCAGCCTCCAAACGATATCATTTGTCATAATTTTATTTTGCAGCCTCCAAACGATATCAACACACTATCAAAGTTGTTTGATTTGGGTCACAATGTTTAGCTGCTTTTGAAAAAGTTGTTTGATTTGGGTCACAAATGTTAAGCTGCTTTTGAAAAAGTTATGGTTCATTATCTTTTACTTTAGACCGTCCCATTAAATTTGCCTATAATAAGTTTAAATATATTTAACTTATTATTTCTTTTTTATTGATAAATAATACTAGGCCTAGAAAAATGTAGATTAACAACATCTATACTTTATGTGGATGACCATGTATCAAAGTACAAGTTTCCCTTATATTTATGAAAACATAAAGTAAATTTGGTATTTATTTAATAAAAAACCAACTGAACAAATCGAATTAGGGTTATTAAAATGGTCAGGTATGATAAAAACGATCAATTGTTAATAGAGGAAAGACAAAGAAAATTAAAATCATTTAAAATCAATTAGTTTTTTATTCACTCATATTCCGTCATATAGTGTAAAAGGTCAAATATCAATTTTATAATTAGATGTTATATTTCCTCTGAAGTATCAATGACAATAATGTGCTCACCAATCTTACAAACAAATGAAAACCCAATTTGCAAATGCCTTTTAGTGAGCACTTGATCACTGACTCTAACTTTATCATGGGATTGATAGCTCTTGAAAAATTGCCTCCAAATCGCAATGCATGATGCAAAAGCTTTCCTGCAAATCAACAAAGAAATTCCTTAAATTGCTCTCAAGATTAAGTAGAAAAGTAATATGATAAATAATTGCACAAGAAACACTTGGGCCACAAGTTTATTTATTAACTTTTAAGACCACATACCCTTAATCCAAAGTTTGAAATTTCATTTAAATATTCATTTCTTTTGTAAACAAATTCAGCATAAGGACTTTTTTATTATCAGTTGACTGATAGAAGAATTTAATTAATACTTGACATATTCAAGCTAATGCAAATCCCATAAGAAAGAAACTTTATCACTTTTTTTCCTTTTCCACAAGAAATATTTCGCAAGAAATGTTTCAACTCATTTAGCAAAATAAAAAAGTGCTGCTACAATGCCTAGAAAATTGCTGCACAAAAATTTGCTAGATACAATTAGCAATTGGGACATTGTGTAAGAAATTTTATGGAAAATCATAAGTGGTTAAAAAATATGAAGTTCTCCTGTTACATTTTGCAACATAATTAAGGCAACTATTTTTTAGGAAATTTTCTTGTTGAGAAATATTTTCCAGTGGGATTATGGCTACAACTTAACCATATGGGCCCTTTAATTCATTTAGAATGCTTCTTCTGCAAGAAGCACTATCTCTTTTTCGTGTACTGATTTCCCTTTTTTCTTCACAAAAATCATCAATCAAATAAAATGAACCAAAAATAGTACAGGAGTTGTGCCCCTAGTTGCTCCAACAAGTGCAAAAATAATAGACCAACGAAGAAGTTTATCACCTATTAAATAAATGTTTGCAGTGTCAGAGATTTCAAGTTATTCTACTCAGTATATAAGATTTTGAATGCAAAATTTAAGTTCCTCGCTTACAACTAACTTGTGCAATATAGTCAGTAAAAAACATCTTAAAAATGTAATGAACTGCCAAAATGCATAGTTCAAGTGTCATAAGCCAACAGACATCCCCAAGTACTAGCATTACTGCACAAGAAACATGAAAGTTAGAAGTCAATAGGAATCAATATATGTAGAAAATTTAGCTATTAGAACTACATTATTGATTATTGGCAAGGGGTTATAAAGAATTCTCAAATCAATTACTTTCTCAAGTCACATTAACAAATGTATCTCTCAACAGACATAGAGCAACATAACTAGAGTACAAATGCAGATATAAATTCAATATGTAAGCAGAATCTAATTTTAAACTCAAATACCACTATGTGAGCTAAACACGGTAAAAGACTACCCAATAAGGACAGGTATTTAATCGAATTTCAACTTCATAAAAAATATCCAAAGGATATAATTATTTCAAATAGTTAAGAAGATGAAACAGCTTGATATTAGGAAGCAATAAAGATGAATGCAAAAAGACGAGTATTACCCAATGCACAGCCAAGCAAATAGCCATTGCTTTGCTCTTATCCTGCCAGGCAGTATTTCAGACAATGGAAGACTAGGAACTGGACCAGCACCAAAAGCAAAAGATAGCACAACCTGCATTGTCCATTTTACAATGAAGAATCAACATTGCATAATTTATAAACATAAATTACAACCTTCTAAGAATTATCAACATTGCTACATGAATGACAGACACCCAGAAACAAATCCGCCACGTGAACAATGATTTCCACATAAATTACAACCTTCTAAGAAATAAAGTTGGGAAAAATTGCTACTGCAGAAATTAGAGTTGATGTATAACACTACAGTAAAAATATGTTCATGAAACCAAGCCTTATTAGCATTCCATACCAACCAACTATTTCCTTGGCAGGAAATCCAATGACGAGAGCACCCATGAGTCCAAGACATGTCGCAATCTGAGTTAAGTCCCCAAAAGTACCTCGTACAGTCTATGTGAGACCTATAAATTCAAATGGATTTTCCAAGTGTTTAAGATAACTGAAGCGACCTCCATTGAGAAATATTGTGATCTCATACCATAGATATATCAACTAATATACTTTAGCTACATAAAGAGCAGCAACAGGTCGGAATGACCTTCCCAAAAGCATGCCCCACAAGCTTTTTGCTGTTGCACTGAAAGGGTTGTGAATAATAAGTTTAGAGCTTTGTCTGCCGTTTTATTGTGATAATATTTTTTCCCTTCTTCCATGCTCTCCTTTTAATTTTCTTTCATCGTTCTGTTCTATATGGAAATATATTGGAATAGGACGTCATTAATTTGAAAGCAATTAGCAAGAGAATATGCACGATATAAATATAAAAAGAGGAGTGATAAACACACATAAGTACACTTACACCATACTCTTCCATCATACTACATGACAAAATAAATGTATGGGGACTATATGACTACAGTTACAAATTTGTTCTAAACTTGTCATAAGAAGAAGGAAACATGCCACTTCATCTCTTGCTTTTTCATGCCCAAAATTTTAAAAGCCCCTTTCAGTAAAACTAAAAATGCTTCCAATTTGTAAAAACAGGTTACTACTATCCACTGCATCATGCTTATTTTGATATGCAGTGTTTCTTTTATTTTAATTCAACATTCACTAGAGAAAAAATATAAAAAATCAGATGTGCAAATGGTGGTTGTCTTCCAGGATAGTTTGGACAACACAAGGAAGGTGAGGATGAACACCTCGGAAGAGAGAGCCTAGAGGGCAGAACAATAAGTGATTGGAAGGATATTAAAAGTTGATAGGGCTAATTTTGTAATTTAAAATATTGTTATTATATTCTTTTATTTTATACAATTATTATAACTTTAAATCTGGACCATATAAATAAAATCTAATATTCAGAAATTGTGGTCCATGTAAAGGTTCAAAAGATATGTTGGACCATTGTATCGTGACCCTATGAAAAAATGAATAAATGTCAACTGCATAAACTAGAGTCATCCAAGTTTTGATGTGCTAACTCATTCTAAGTTTCTATTTACGTGTCTAAACTCTATAACTGCTTTTCCCAATTTCAAGTTTCTTTTCAAAGAGTATTACTGGTGAAATGAAAAAGTATTCAAACTTAAAGAGGCTGGCTTTATAAATGAATATAATATAATGGAAATTGAGGCTTTGTAAGATCTTCTGCAATGACTATTGGCAGCAACTCTTTTTGAATTTGAAAAACTGATGCAGCAACCTATGCACTTCACCGTAGTTTTTGGTGGAACAAACAAGGAGATCTTTTATCCACTGTGGGAGCTTGTTGACTGGGTGGGAAAAGTTCCTTTTTGAGGAATCAGATGCATACCTTGTGTCAACCAACAAAACTGCTGCATAGTCACTAATGAGCAGATTGCTCTACCTATAGGAATAAACATACGTATGTTAGTTAAGGGTTTGTAGGATAACTCAATAAGATGTGTACAAGTGCTATAGGTACATGAGGCACAACAGACCGGATATCTAGTAAGATATCAAGCAATCATGAGTTATGGACCTTAGATTTCCTGGTTGACCTTCCTTTATTAGAATTAACTACTAGTAAACCACTGAATTTTAGTGATGGGAAATTCTATGAAGTGGATGTTTGGTTTGGCATTGAGAAGGCTCAAACTATGGTTTGAAGGATATAAGTTGAATGTCAACCTTTTTCTTCGCATGTTTGGTTTCCGTTTTCCAATCCCAAAATGGTGGTTTTGGTAAAAGCGACAAGGGAGTAGCTTCTGCCAAAACTATGGTTTGGCAAAATTAGGTTGAGATACAGTTCAACATGATTTTTAATCTCTTCATGATTTGAGCAGAAGTGAAAAAAAGTTGCCTTTGCATTAGATCAAACCATGTTATGCAAATTATGAACCAAACCGACCCAAAGAGGTAGATCTCCTAAGAGCTTGAGCTCTATCAATGAATTCTGCATGTTGATTCTTGAGACTTCCATGCTAATTTTTAACAAACAATTTAAACGAGTGGGATCCTATGAAGAATCAATTCCACCAATCAGTGGTCAACCAGTTGAGAGATCTACAGTCAATATAATTACCCTATGGGGCTTGCTGTAGGTATACACCTATTGATTGATTTACAGCTTTCATGCAGAGATTCTCATAGTAATCTTTTCCTTTGTGGCTGCAACTTAAAATGTCAAAACCACATTTTGCATCTCCACTATATACATCATAACTGGAAGAAAATTTAGGATTTCCAAGGGACTTCGAATTTCGGAAACCTTCAATGGGTTTTATTCTCTCCAACAACTCAATGTCAGATGGACTAGCATATGGCAGTCCAACCATGACTATGTCTTGACTTAAGAATTTTAAATGTTGATGACAAATTAACATTGATGACATATATGTTTTGGACAGGAAAGGTTTGAGCAAATAAATTAGTGACACAAATGAAATGAATATGTAATTTATTTGTAACTGATATTGTGAGTAATTCTCTCTCAATAAAGAAAAGATTTCAAGGTTTATGCTTTTACAATCAATCAGGAATATATATATATATACACACATATATATGTATGATGTGTCATTGAAAGATACTATATAAGAAAAAGAAATCATGTGCTGGAGCCATTTGAGCCATTCATTAAATATCAATTGGAACCAAAAGATTCCAACACACTACAGTGCAATGGAGCGCACCAAGTGAGACCAAACAAGTGAAAAAAGGAAGGTCCGAAGCTGCAAGACATATCAGCCAAGACTGAAGAAATATGTCCTCCCCAATGATCAGGTCCAAAACTTAATTGTGCAAATCAACCGTTGGGAGCAAACATGGAAAGAATTGTCTATCACTTGGGAAGACTGCATGCTGCCCAGAATATATAGAAGATACCGTGGAACACCCTCACTCATGTACTTCTCAAATAATCAGAAATATGTGTATACTTTCTTTTGACAAGAGTTTTAATTGTGTGAGACTTATGAGCTTGTATTTGAAAAAAAAATTGTTTGAAAGAAAATCTGAGTGACAAAGCCTCGAACTGAGTGACTCGCAGATATTAGAGGCATTGGAGATTTGAGTTGAGTCTGAGAAAGGTTCTATAAAGGTTGCATTTGGTGATTAGTGGAAAGCTTACCATTTGATGAATACTGGATGTAGACTTCAGAGTTGAAAGTTAAACTAGTATAAATCTTGTTGTGTTAAGTCTTTCTATCTCTCTCTATATTTTGTTTATCTATCTCACTAAATTAAAAATTAAAAAAGAACAAGTTATCTCATAATTTTTAATATATTTTTGCCAGTCCTGTTCATTTTGTTTGAGACTTTTTGATCTGTGCATTCAGTGAGTATTTTGAATAAAGAAAGAAGAAAAAGACTTGATTCACCCTCCCCCCCGCCCCCCCCCAAAAAAAAAAAAAGCACCTTCTCAAGTCTCCTAATACCATCACAATGCAATCATGACTGTGCACCGGCCTATCCCATCACTCAAGTTGATTCCTTCAGATATCCTCCCACCAACATTAGCAAGGAATATTGCACCACTATGACATGCTTGGTTTACTTCTGAGTTCGTACTTGACAATGTATAAATGGTATCTTTATATTCATTGAGAACAGATTCAACATCCATGTTATGTCTAGGCTCTCTAAAGACACGCTTCTTCCTTGTAATTCTTTCAAGAATGCCAAATGACTCCCAGTTTTCATAGAGTTTACCTTCACAATCTAAAGAAGGAAAGAAGGCTACAATACCTTCTGGAATCACAGTCACCAAATTACATAGCAAAAGGCCTAGTTCTTGCATCTATAAAGCACAAGATGGAGCACAATCAGTCATTTTCAACAATTAATATTTCAGAGAAATCTACATTCATGATTGATAGATGAGATATTGATAACAATGATGTACTCACCATGTCTGACGAGCTCCTTGAGCTGTAGCTAAAATCAAAGGAGCAGCCAGAAGGACTGCAGGAAACTGCAATTGGCATAATGCTGTCTGGAGGGACAATATGACCACAAGAAAAGAAATGCAACTGATTTGGTGGTAACCATGAGAAGAATCGCTCCCTTGTCTCTTCTATAGGTTGAAGTGTTCCTCCTCCTAATAGAACGGCATGTGCTTGATCTATAATCTAAAGAAAGTTTCGGAGTTATTTTCTTGTTCAGTACATGTTAGGAAAAGAAGCTTAAGCTATAAGGTCCTTTCTAATTAAGACAACAGGATCAGCCAAACCTCAGAAAAAATCTTCTCTCCACTAAGCATAACATACTTGATATATCCTCCTTGTTTCCTGAAGCTTGTTGGTCTAGACCTTGATACAATTATCCTTCCACTACTATCATTGTTTGTCAGTGATAGCAATATGTCAGCTAATGCCTGGAAGGCAGATAGGCAGCTTCCCTCCTCTCCATGTTCCCCAATTTTACCGTTCACTGATTTCCTATCCGAGGTAGCTAGCTTTTCTCCATAGCCACTAACCGGAAAAATCAAGCAAAGTTTGACATCAATATGATAATAAAAAAATTATACGAAAATGTATATATTTGGTAGCAGGATTCACCTAGTGCATGATATTACTCTCCTATATATCCTTTAATAATTTGAGCGAGTAATCATTGGTGGCCATGGTAAAATCAGAGATTCTGCTTTCTTCAGAAGCCTGCTTTATATCACTGCAAGGGTCTATGAGATTTTCATTCTTCTCGTTAAATAGTACACGGAGAAAAGCCTGTGTCAAAACCATCAGAGTTTGAACATATGTCCAATTAGCAGGTCCCAAAAGATTGCAAAATCTCACAAAGTACCGTTCGACATGGCAATGCACATTCTCCAGCTGTACAAATAAAGAACAACTATCCAATAGTCACTGGAGAAATCAAAACTCAATGTCTACAATACGGGTGGCACTGTGGCAAAATCTATATGCTAGGGCAATGTCTATCTACTGCTAAAGTTTAAATATAAAGAAATGACAAGCATACCTGTGATAAAGTAATTTTGGAGTCATACATGCTGATGAGTGCATCAGCTAAATTATGAGACTCGTCTATTATAACAATATTGGATTTCAAGTTCAAACCAAGTGCTTCACGAGAGGATTTTGACAGAAGTGATTGATAAGGAAAGACAACAAGTTCAGCTCTCAAAACCATGCTTCTAGAGCCATAGTATGACAATTCCCCAAAGTCCTTCCAAGGTTTGCAAGATCTTCAATATCCAAGGGCCCTTGGTGAGATACCTCATTCCTGAATTCTTGTTGTAGTTTATGTTTTCTAAGCATTGGGCAACCAGAAGAGGCCCTTGTTCTGCACGCACCTCTGCCCATTCTTAAGTTCTGCAGGTCAGGACCACCATTGTTCGAGAGACATTAGTGTCTAGATGAGCAACTTATTTAATTGCAAAAGTGTTTGACTAACACTAGGCAGTGAATATTGGATAGAAAAACTTAGCAGCACAATTAGACAATTGACACAAGTTAACAATTCCTGTGGTTTCATCCCCAGTTTATATTTCTAAATAGAATGATTTTTCTTGGTGCTTCGGCCATGCAAACAGACCAATTTCCAAACTGTTTAACAAGTAGAAGCATTCTTTGGGAAATATCCTCCCAGCATCAAAAGTAAAAGAAGGAATATATATCTATGATCATGGAGCCATGAATGGAAAGGTTATGCATTCATAAAAACTTGAGTACAATCTTCTCATTCTTTGTGGATAAGACACATGCAAATTCACCTTTCTATTACTGTAAACATGCCTTGTTGGATGAAAAAGATCTCAACACTAAGCTTTTACATAGCATTTTTCAAAAGAACAGCAATATACCTACAGGGTATAGCCTACACACCAAACCTCAAACACCTTAACTTTTGCAGCTTCATTTTTCTTCTTCTGTTGGAGTTCCAAGCATCGCTCATTTATACGTGTGGAGTTTCCAAGTGAAAGAACATCTGGAAAACATTGGTAAAATATAGACATTTGTTGTTAGCTACTTTAGCTTCAACAATTGAACAGATAAAATCAAAAGAAGAATAGAAAGAATCTTTCAACTCCAGTGAATTCCAAACCTTCGTTAATGCAAAGATTTTTTCCGGAACCTAAACTAACAACACTTATCTCAGTAGCAAAGACTCTCTTCTGTAACTCCTTTATGAACTGTGAAAGCTGCAAATGTGTTCGACTGCAGAAGCAAACCTTAAACTTCTTCTCCTCCTTCTCCTTCTCATCACCATCATCAGACACATCTTTGCTCGAAGAATTAAAGGCACTTTTAGCAGACTTCCTCTTTGACATCATATTCCCGACAACCTCCTCATCTTCACTCTCATACTCTTCAAGTAAAAACTCCTTGTCATCAACATCCACTGCATCAATTTTCTTTTGCAAACTCTCTCTCCCTTTTTCAGCTGGAGAATCTTCAACATCTACAACCCCAAAATCTTTACAAATTCCCTTGCCCTCCTTCTTCTTATCAAGCTTTACTGAAAACTTGTCCTTTTTAATTTCCATTTTTTCCTCTTTGGCTTGTTGGTCTTTGTTGACAAAAGAGTTCCTCATCCAATCTGGTTCATCATCTGAACCATCCACATTTGCCTTATCATTATGACACGCTTCCTGTGATTCCTCTTGTCTCCTCCGATCAAGTGCCCATTGCAAAGCACTACAAATAACAGTCATAGTCTTCCCAGTACCTTTTCCAACATAGGAATGGAACCAACATTATCAAACCCGTTTAGGAATGAACAGAAAAAAAAAAAAGATACAGAGGAATGAAATGGGATTGCTAAACATGTTCTAATAATGCAGGTAAGACCACAAAAACTCACAAATGACTTTAAATTTGAGTGTGACAATGATCAAATTGATCTTGAACCCCAAAATCCAAAAAATAAAAATAAAATGAAATGGGGCTGCTAAACATCTTGTAACATTGCTGTTCCCAGTACCTTTAACAGCATAATAATAACACCAAAATTAAACTCATTTAACAAATGAACAAACCAAAAAAAAAAAAATGGGGTAGCTAAACATTTTCTAATAATGCAGGTAAGAGCACAAACACTAACAAATAACATAACTTTACAGCGTGTTTGTAAACATTTAATGACCAAATTAGTTCTCAACCTCGAAAATCAAAAAAGGAAAAAAGGATAAAAATAAATAAATGGGGATAAAAAAAAAATGGGGTAGCTAAACATTGTCTAATAATGCAGGTAAGACCACCAACACTGACAATGAAATACCAGTGGGGCTTTCTAACATGGAGACGCCACCTCGGTTGAGAGAGTGATAGAGTGCGTTCATGAAATCCATCTGAATGGAATACGCTTTGAAAGGGAACGCTGCGAACTTCCCTTCTTTCCCTTCCATTTCCCTTTTTTCTTTTTTCTTATTAATCTTCCCTTGTTTCAGTGCTAACTGGATTGAATGGTTTGTGTTTTGGTTTTTGGTTGCAAGTAATAATTAAGTTACAGGGTTATGGATTTTGCACACATCACTGGACACAGCAATAGGTCTTGGCGCCACTTCCATGGCGGGAACTAACCTAGTATAATTTCTCTATTCACTCGGTCCAAATTTTTATTTTGGTCTGTCTTGCGTGTTTACTTTATTACTTTCAATAATTAAATAATACCTAAACATGTCAAAATGCGTTAAATTTTTATTGACCATATAATCTGTATAAGCATCCAATTAACACTTTTAAATATTCGGACTTAATTTTTTGTATTTTTAATTTAACCCCAATGTTCAATTGGCAAAAACATAAACTTCAAATTCCTAAGAGCTGAATCCCTAATTCCTTTGTTTTAATTCCTATCAATTTCATAACTCAATCAGAATATCTTCGATCAGCTCTTGTGACGCGATCTGTAAATCTAATTTATGCTTATGGCTCTATGCTCTGTGATCCAAGAGCTTCTTCAAGCTTTTGTTTTTTCTAATTTACTTTGGAGTTTTGGATAAGATAATCATGTACAATGCCTTGAATCCAACCAACAAGGAAATTAGGAAAACAAAATGGAACACTCTCAGGAAGCAATCTTTCTAATTCTGTGATTTAAAATATACATGGTATTGGCACCGTTGCAGTAGCTTTAGACAAATGTTTTAATGGAAGAAAAAATCACAAGCGGTAGTTACCGTATTATCACCGCTTTATTGATCCACGTTCATTGAGCCCTATTTATTGATCCATGTTTGAATTCAGCTCTATGCCAAATTTGAAAATGGAGAATAAGAGTGGTCGAAAGATCTTTAATATCACTCACCGAGTTAGCTAGAATAGAAGAAGAGTAGAAGAAACGAGTATGAACGAATTAGTATTTCTTCTGTACAGTGTTTTGGAAATCTCCAGAATTCAATTCTATTAAGAAATTGAATTGAATTTCATACTTTGAAAATTTAGATAAAAGAATTATATTTCCCTAAAATTTAAATAAGACTCAAATGTGTGTGATTCGATGTGAGAATTGAATTTCAATAAATGAAAATATCAAAATAACTTTACTTAAATATAGTGTCTTATTCCTAACTTATTAATATATGATAAAATAGTAAAAATAATTAAATTAAATTTTTTTAGACTCATTCAAAACTAAAGAATTAAATTAAATTTTTAAATTTATTGATTCATTCTAAAAATAAGAATTCAATTCAATTCCATCTCATTAAAGATTTCCAAACACCAAAGGGTTTTAGTTGAGGATGAATTTAAAATTTTGCTAAATTTGTGTATTTGTTAAATAGGCTATGGGGTAAACTAGAAATAAAAAATGTATATAAGTCCTATTATTTAAAAATGCTAAGTAAACATTGAGTGGATGGTGATATAGATTAAAAGACCAATAAAGATTTGTCATGTTATGATACGTTTCAGCACTGTCAATATATGGAGAGTATCGAAGTAAACAAGTATCTAAGTATATAGGGATAAATTACTTTAAATTTTTTTGTTTTGGTATTTATAAGGTACCAATTCTCTTTGTGTAATTAACCGTTACGATTTGATAGATTTCAAAAAACTTGAATTAGTAGGATATGTTACTTATTTTTAGTCACAAATAATAAAGAAGTATCGGTATCCTTAAATTTTATGAGATACTAGAAAAACCCCTTAATTTAAAAATCTTGCCTCACAATTTAAAAAAAAATAAAAAAATTGGTCTGCAGACTATTGATTAACTTGAAAGCCTCTGCCTCACAATTCAAAAAGACCAAAAATTTTATTCTTAAATTATAGAAAAAAAGAGAAAGAAATACTGTATGAAACAGCTGATTATAGAAAGATTAATTTATCCCGTAATATATGTTTGACAAATAAAAAATTTTAAAATAAATATTTAGTAAAAATTTTGCTTTTTTAATTGCTTCTCCAATAATTTTAAGCATCATTATATTTAGCATAATGATAATATAGTCTCATAGTCACTATCAATCTTACATAGGACAGCATAGCAACTATTCAAAACATAATCCACAATTATTTATTATCTATTATCTATTACATATATAAAGATGATTGCCTCCTTTTAATGTCCAATTTTTTTTTCAATTTTGCCATTATTTTAAAAAATTATAATTATAAAAGGTTAAAATTTTGTGTGTGTGTGTATATATATATATATATATATATTGCACCATCACAGGTGATTGTTCAACTTCCCTTGCCATTAAATAAAAATTCCAAACTACCGAACACATTTCTCATTCTTCTTTAAATTTTTTTTTTTCACTTTCTCAGTCTTTCCACCATGATAGTAGGATGATTGATACAATTTTCTATGCAATTTGCATTAGAGGATCTTATTGGATGACGATGAAGTACATTTTGGTAAGCAGTTATACTTAAACTTTTCTCTTTTCTTTGGAATAGACAAAAACATGATTAGAATTTATAATATTATAGGTGTTGATCCAAAATTGTTTGATTCTAACACATGTTTTGAAGACGATATCTTTCTATGGAAGAATCTACAGCAAATATTATATAGCCTAACATATTGTGCACTGAATTGTTCATAAAAAATTCTCATGACGCAAAATATGTAAGTAACTATTTGCTACTATGGTTTGTTTTGAACACAACAATGATCAAAGTGTTTCCAATTACTATGTATGTGCTCTTTTTCTTTATTAACTATCCAACAGCCTTTTTTTTGGTAGTGGTGAAAAATAGAGAAAAAAGAAAAGAAGAATTATCTCATATGTAGAACCCCAGATGCGTCTGCCAAAAGTAAGAGCTCCATGCCATTCGGCGGTCTATCCCAGTGATGAGTCTCAAGAGGAGAAGAGGCACCTTGCTTAACAAGAAAATTCGCAACTTGGTTACCTTCTCTATAAACATGGGAGATTGAACAAGTCCAATCCCGCTCTATGAGTTTGATGATATCATGCAATACCGACGCATAAACATGAAAGGTAGAAGGGGAAGCCAGCAAACGCAAAATCTCCAAACAATCCACCTCACATACAACATAGCGATATCCAAGCTCTCAGACAAGAGCCAGGTCATAACGTAACCCAAGGAGCTCAGCACAAAGGTTGTCCGCTCTAGGAATATGGCCAGCGTAGCCAATAATCCAAGTACCATTGGTATCACGAATGACCCCACCAAACCCTGCAGGACCAGGATTACCGAGAGAACTACCGTCCGAATTTAATTTCACAAAGTTGACAGGAGGAGGGACCCATGCAATCCACTTGACACTAGAATGTTGCAGTCTATGCAGATCAAAAACAGAAATACATGTGTGCACGAGTTGCCAAAAACAATGCAAAACCTGGGTTAAAGCAATTTTCTCCCTGTTGAATACCCACATATTTCGACGCCGCCAAATGGCCCAGATGGACGAAAGAAAAAGAATACCATTAGGCCCGGTGCATTGGTCTGCAACCAAAAGTGGAGATCTTGGGAGAAAAACTGAGGCCAGCTAGCACATCCTACATGCTCCCACACTTCCCTAGCTAAAGGACAATCACGAAAGCAATGCAAAATGGATTCCACTGTATTCAAACACCAATTACAGAGGGAGGAATTAGAGAGACCTCTATGATGCCGTAATTCATTGGTAGGAATGCTATTTTGCATGGCTAGCCAAATCAAAAAACACACTTTAAAGGGAACTTTCAACTTCCAAATCCAATTCCAAGAGTGGACAATATTATCATCTTGGTGAGAAGTAGTTAGCCAATTGTATCCAGAAGAGACCGTATAGCAACCAGAGAGAGAACCCTTCCAAATTAAACAATCCTCAAAATCATCATTCCAAGGAATGGGAGTCTCCTGAATAAGTTGATGAACTTGAGGAGGCAGAATTGTCCATAAGTCATCCAAATGCCAATTGCCATTAACCCAGCAATCTCGAACCTTCATATGAGAATCTGAGATATGAACAAAATCAACAAGATTAGAAAGGGGGCCTAACTGGGTCCAACTACTGTACCAAAGAGAGGAAGCACCATCGCCTAATCTCAAACCAAACCCATCCTTGAAAACTTGAGCTGTTTGCCACACAAAGACGCCAAATAGGAGAAGAGGTACTAGAACAACTCACGTCAAAGACTGAGCGGTGGTCCAAATATTTTGAAGAGAGCAGCTTGACCCAAAGCTTATCACCATCATGAACTAAAGTCCAAACTAGTTTACCCAAGAGGGCTGTGTTAGAATCTCTAGCACACCGGAGTCCAAGCCCACCTTTGCTAGTAGGCTTAGCAATAGTATGCCAATTAACAAGATGGAGACCCTTCGCCATATTTTCTCTACTCCAAAGGAAGTCCCGAGTAGTTCTGTCAATAACACCACAAATAGAAGAAGGAAGCCAGAAAGATTGCATTGTATATATAGGAGTAAAGGCATAAACTGAACGGGCCAAGGTCAATTTACCTGCCTTATTGAGCAGCTTACCTTTCCAGCTAGCTAAACGCTTATTCAAGTTCTCAATGATAAAATCAAAATCACTTCGTTTGGCTCTCCTGTTGAGCAAAAGGAATCCTAAATATTTTCCTAGATCCGTCGTAAAGCGAATAAAGGAAATACCAGTAAGAACATCTCGCATACCGCTAAGCTGTTGGAGAGTACATACCCCTGGACTTAGAGATATTAACCTTTAAGCCAGAAGCAGCACAAAAGGCGTCCAAGGTTTTCATAACCAGACGAACTTGTGAAGCAGAAGCTTGAGAAAAAAGGAGCAAATCATCTGCAAAAAGTAAGTGAGATATACCAGGACCATTTCTAGAAACCCGCACTGGCTTCCAAGACTCCTTGCTCACCTCCACATTAATAAGAGCGCTAAGACCTTCCATACAAAGAATGAACAGATAAGGAGACATAGGATCACCCTGCCGAAGTCCTCGAGAAGGACTGAAGGGAGGCAACTTCACCCCATTCCAAAGAAGAGAGAGAGTAGAAGAAGAAACACAAAACATGATCAAATTCATAGTAGAAGTAGGAAAACCAAACTTGCCAAGAATAAAGCGGAGAAACCTCCAATCCACTCTGTCATAAGCCTTTTCAAGATCAATCTTGAAAGCCACCACACCTTTCTTGTTTTTGGATTTCCTCATATAATGCATAACCTCTTGAGCAATAATAGCATTATCCTGTGTGCCTCTTCCTGGAACAAATCCACTCTGCATAGGGCTGACAATGTGATGAATGAAAGGGCGCATCCTATTAACAAGGACCTTGGTAATAAGCTTATAAAGAACATTACACAGGCTAATAGGACGGAAATCAGTCATACGCACAGGTTGATCAACCTTAGGAATGAGAACAAGAAGAGTCTCAGCAATACTCGAATAAAAAAACCCTGAGAGAAAGCATTATGCACAAATTTCCAAACCTCATCACCTACTATATGCCAATAATGTTTAAAAAAGAAGGCATGAAAACCATCAATACCAGGAGCATTAAAAGACTTCATACCACGCAGAGCATAAAACACCTCATCCTTAGAAAGCTTGACTCTAGTCAAATTACTCATATCACAAGAGCCCAATCAAGGAAAATGGATATTATCAAAAACAGAAACATCAATGGAGGGCAAAGAAGAAAACAGCCTTTGAAAGAACGATGTAGCTTCAACACGTAATCTATCTTCCTCCATGCACCAAACCCCATCATTAATAAATAGACCAGCAACCTTATTTCTCTTGCGCCTGACAATAGTTTGAGTGTGAAAAAAGGAGGTATTTCTATCACCCAATTTGACCCATTTCTCATTGGATTTTTGAAACCAAAATACCTCTTCTTGGCGTAAAACTTCTTGATATTCCTACTGCAACTTACGCTCAAGAAGAATAAGAGAAACTGCATCCACCCGCTCTAATTTTTCCTGAACGCCTTGTAATCTATTTTGAAGTTGAGCTTTCCTCTTGAAAATGTTCCCAAAAATCTTCTTATTAAAATCTAAGGAATTTTGCTTGACCAAATTCAGCTGAGAAGTAATATCAGAAGAGGCATCCCTCCAAGCCTGACAAACCAAACCTTCAAAATCCTTGTGTCTAGTCCAAGCAAATTTCAAAACGAAAGGGCCTCGGACCAACATAAGATATAGGCAGCCCAGCAGAGCGCATAAGAATAGGGTGATGGTCTGAATGAGTACGATAAAGGGTTTCCAAGAAAGCTTCTGGAAACATAGTACGCCAAGATACATCAACCAAAGCTCGATCAAGACGTTTAGCTATGATACGACGACCTTGTACAGTACGACACCAAGAGAATTTGGGACCCGTAACTCCAATATCCATAAGAGAACAAGCATCAATCACAGAAGCAAACTTGTTAGCTCTAGAATAAGAAAAAATACCCCCTTTAACTTCACTCGGGAGCAAGATCTCATTAAAGTCACCCATAAGAACCCAAGGACCCTGCAGTGTACTACGAAGCATCATCAGATAACTCCAAAGATCATCTCGAACAGAAGGAATGGGACTAGCATAAATCCCGGAGAGAAACCAAGAAGAAGAACCTGAACCAATCTTCACAGTAGCCACCTGAGCAACCACCTCCACTAGCTCAATGGACATTCCTTCCTTGCACATCACCCAAACACCCCCAGCATGACCTCTGGCTTCAGAAACAGCCCCAGCATAAAAGCCTAACCGCCTCCAAAAACAACTAGCTCGCTCAAAGGTACAATGAGGCTCAATGATAATAAAAATGTCAGGCTTATATTTATTAACTAACTCTCTAACTACTCTTTTACCCCCCGCATTCACCGCTCCCCTAAGATTCCAACTTATAATATTCATAAAATTAAAACAAGGAAAGAAGAGGTAGCCTCATACCAATAAGGTCTACGTCTCTGAACCCACTCGGCATTGGAGGTAGAACCTTGAGCAACATCGTAAAAGACTCAACAATCTCAGATCGTGCCCTGTTCTTTGCCAGTATTTTCACAGGTTGGAACTTCTTTGACATTCTGATTGTGATTTCCTTGGGGGCTAGAAATGCGTCCTCTTTTAGGCCTTGGTTTCGGAATAGGTGGGGACCTTGGCTTGACATCCTCTTGAGCTTCTTTACGCATAATTCTTCCTCCAATGATTACTCCAGTTGGTTTCATAGCTTGGAAAACAAATTTAGTTCCCTTTGTGCCTGGCTGTCTTTTGGGTCTTGAAGTCTGAGTAATCTCATGTCCCCTTTGAGAAGTCACCATTCCCTTCTTTGCTGGTTTACTTGGAGTCTGCATGATATGAGTTGTATCATACACATGATCTTCTTCCTCCTATCATTGAGGAGGTCTCATTGCCATGGCATGATGCGTTGATAATTAAGTTGTTGGGAAAAAATCCAGGTTTTGCTGCAATGCAGAAAAGAGTCAAGACCCTTTGGAAGCTCAAAGGGGATTTTGATATTATGTCTGCAGGCAATGGGTACTTCATGGTGAAATTTGACATACCAGAGGACAGAGCTAAGGTGATCTCGGAGGGACCATGGATGATTAATGGAAGTTATCTTGCGGTTAAGACCTGGACTCCAGATTTTAATCCAAATGAGTCTTGTTTTGGGAGAACTATGGTATGGATACGATTTTATGCTCTCAACTTTATGTACTATGATATACGTCTTTTGAAAGTCTATCCAACAGCCTTCGATGAAAGAATAACATCTTTCATGGTTAAATTAAATTATTGATAATACTTTTTTTTTTTGGTAAGTTTCAACAACAAAAAATTCAATGCTTTTTGGTTGTTTCAACATGAACTCTTGACGTATTGCTTTCAATAATCTAGTTGCATAGCATGATCAAGCATATCTTTTCCATTGATTTTTTCTTTACACGTATTTCATTTTCCTTTTTGGATGAAGATTCCACTTGTATATTAATTCCGTATGCTTTTCAAATGAGTTATAATACAACGGTTGAAATGTTGAGTTTCAATTTTCTAACATTTTTACCTCATTTTTTTAACATTTTTTGATCTCTTGCTGAAGAGGTTGTCAGGAGGACAAGATAGAATGATGGAGGAAAGAATATAAAGATTATTAAGAGTTTGACAATGTATACAAATTACATTAAAAAAAAAAAAAAAGCGGCACTAGCAAGATGCTAGTGAATAATCTAGTGAATAAAAGGGGATTGTTGGGGTTTGTATCCAATTTTTCTTTCCTATTTTATCCACAAGATTATTTATTTAGTAATACTTAATAGAGTTAAAGATGTAATTTTATGAACTCAACTACCATATTATGTATATCGTTTTTCAATTAAGAGAGGGAGTGCAGTTTTTATTTCTATTTTTTAACATGGTTTAACCCATTGTATCATCTCTGAAAACTGTAATTTCCATGCCTCCTTCCATTACTATAAATTTGTTGGAAATATTAAGATTCGGCCAATTTTTTTTTTTTATTTTGCACTTACTGAGAGATTTTTCCCTCAAGAAAGGTAGCACAAAATGAAGGAAAAATGACGTGAGGTGTTACTGAAGGAATATCCTCTCTCAATAACATTGACACCATGTGGTGCCAGTTTAGGTGGTAAAGTTACGGAAGGATTATCCCTCATTAAATTTCTGCAAAAAAAAAAATTAAAAAAGAAAAAGAATTATGTTACAGAGGGAGGTAACCGCACGGTAACCAGAAATCCAACTTTAAAATTAAATGTGACGTGATTATTCTTCAATTGTGCATTACTACTTGTATTTTTTGTCACATATATACTTGAGATTGTGTTTATTAATTAAGTGTAATGTTTTTCCCTTTTTTTCAAATATGGCAAGTTGAGGAAAGTCCAAAGGCAAGAAAGGCACCACCACCATCACTTAGACCTCCATGCCCACCACCCAGCTTGGAGGATCAAGCACTGCAGGCTTCATTTCATGACAGTAGGAAATCAATATGATCCCCACTCCTAGGCATGTGACGACTCAGGAGCTGCAAAGACAGCCTCCTGGTTCAGAGGGAGAACGTGGGAGTGATGTTGTGGCTAGTGCCTCCACTGACCATTCCCACGAATCCACCACTGATCCCTACTCGGCTATTCTTGATGGCATGAGTTGGTAAGTATTTTTAAAATTCATTTAATTCATAATTTTCTTGTCATTGAATTTTATATGGTCAGGTATGCACTTGGCATCCTCAAAAGAAGGGTGTGCGTAAGGTCACGGAAACCATTCAAAAAATGCACTGTGAATTGATCTATATAGCTTTTGTAAGCTGACAAAGGAAGAGATACGTCATTGGAATAACTCGTGGAAGGTAAAATGAAATTTGTTTTATTACTCTCAATAATTTGTTTCATCTTAGCTATCTTAGTATTTTTAGTAATTTGATTTACACTAACTATTTTTGCGTAGAATAACTTCACCATATAATTCCTATGCAGTGACAATATAAATTTTTTTACACTATCATGCAATCAAATCATCCATTTTGCATGACTTTACAGTAGTAGTGAGAGTAAAACTTAATTGCTTTACTAATGTGATAATATATGATTAAATGACGATATAAAAAAGTTTAACAGTTAAAAATTAAACTCTTATACTATTTAATATTCAACGTCAATATCTCATCTATCACTCGTAGGATTTAATTTCTATGTTTGCCAATTCAAGACAAGTTCTTCCAATGCACATATAGGAAAAAAATGAATATCAAGTGAAAATAAAATGACACAGATTGAAAAATATTTGTTTGAGAAAGTTAAAAACAATATTGATATTTTTAATTGAAAAAAATAAATTAGAGTTTAATTTTTTATACATTGATACTGTAAGAATTTTTTACATTTAGACCAATATTTATTGTTAAATTAGTAAATGTGATTTAATTTCACACCCATTGCTTAAAAAATTATACAAATGAGGATGTTAGATTGGATGACAACGTACCATAATTTTATATTATTAGTCTATAAAAATTAAACTCATAATTATTATCCGATAAAATAAACTCAAATGACTTACTTATCCTATGAAGGATTAAGACATATCAGTTTAGCAAATAATCTTGAATACAGAATTTTGGCTGTGTAGCATTTTTCTGGTCGAATTTACTATCTTGCTAAAGAAATATTCAATTTTGGGAGAAGCTTTTAAGTAATTGTTATAATAAGAAAAACTTGTTACATTATACTATCTAATTATCAACATCGATGTCTCACCTATTACTTGTAAAGTTTAATTTGTATGTTTGCCAATTCAAGACAATTTACCCCAATGCACGTATGGGTAAAAATGAATATCATTTAATGATAAAATGACACAGAAAGAAAAATTTGTTTGGATGCGTGTAAAGAAAAATACTGATATATTTTGAACAGAAAATAGTTATAATTAAAGTTTAATTTCTATGCATTAATAATATAAAAGTATTTTATACTATTATCTAATTATGTATTGCTAAATAAGTAAGGATAGTTTAATTTCATATTAACTACTTGAAAAGTTATATAAATGAGGATATTTGATTGAATGGTAGTCAATGCATAAAAATTAAACTCATAATTATTTAATGAAATAAATTCAAATGACTTCATTATCCTATCAAGGATTAGCACATATCAACTTGGCAAATGATTTGGAATAAAGAATTTTGATCGTGTAACATTTTTCTGATCGACTTTTTGTTATTAGCATGCTAAAGAAATATTCTATTTTGGGAGAAGCTTATATGTATCGTTATAATAAGAAAAACTTGTCACATTATACTATTGAATATTTAACATTGATATCTCATCTATTACATGTACAATTTAATTTCTATGAATTTGCCAATTCAAGACAAGTTCTCCCAATGCGGATATAGTTAAAAAAATGAATATCATGTGATGATAAAATGACACAGAGGAAAAATATTTGTTTGAGAGAGCTAAAAACAATATTGATATTTTAAATTGAAAAAAAATAAATTTGTTTAATTTTTTATGCGTTGATATTGTAAGAATTTTTTACATTGTCATGCTTAAAAGGTTATGCAAATGAAGACGCTAGATTATATTGGATGATAGCGTATCATAATTTTATATTATTTGTCTATAAAAATTAAACTCATATAATTATTATTGGATAAAATAAACTCAAATGACTTACTTATCCTATCAAGGATTAAGACATATCAGTTTAGCGAATAATCTTGAATAAAGAATTTTGGCTGTGTAACATTTTTCTGGTCGAATTTACTACCTCGCTAAAGAAATATTCAATTTTGGGAGAAGCTTTTAAGTATTGTTACAATAAGAAAAACTTGTTACATTGTACTATCTAATTTTCAACATCGATGCCTCACCCAATTCAAGACAAGTTGCCCCAATGCACGTATGGGGAAAAATGAATATCATTTAATGATAAAATGAAACAGAAAGAAAAATTTGTTTGAATGCGTGTAAAGAAAAATACTGATATATTTTTAACAGAAAACAAATATAATTAAAATTTAATTTTTGTGCATTAATAATATAAAAATATTTTATACTGTTATCCAATTATGTATTGACAAATAAGCAAGGATAGTTTAATTTCATATTAATTATTTTAAAAGTAATATAAATGAGGATATTTGATTGAATGGTAATCAATGCATAAAAATTAAACTCACATAATTATTTAATGAAATAAATTCAAATAATGACTTCATTATTCTATCAAGGATTAGTACATATCAACTTGCAAATGATTTGGAATAAAGAAGTTTGACCGTGTAACATTTTTCTGATCGAGTTTTTGTTATCAGCCTGCTAAAGAAATATTCCATTTTGGGAGAAGCTTATATGTATCGTTATAATAAGAAAAACTTGTCACATTATACTACTGAATATTCAACATTGATATCTCATCTATTACATGTACAATTTAATTTCTATGTATTGGCCAATTCAAGGCAAGTTCTCCCAATGCACATATAGAAAAAAAAAAAATACGTGTGATGCACGGGAAATTATATAATTAAAAAGATTTAGAATTTGATATGGTGAATATATTAATATAAAATTGAATTGGAATGTATTAATTTTATACAATTTTATTATATAAACAATTCAGCAAAACAAATATCTAAAGATCAGAAACAATAATAAATACATGTGGCACAAAATTTGCATCTTCCTTTGTCTCACTCAAAATTTGATTGTGTGGCACAAAAGAAAAACCATTTGAAGGAATGATAAAGTCTAGAATTAACTAAACAGTATTGTCTTTTTTGAAGAATATTCGACATTCATGCTTAGAAGGCTTGAATCTTACTGAATTAGATGCAATAGAAATGTCTAATAGCAAATAAAGATTTCCTTCATTTACCAAGCCTTCAAATATGCATACATGCATATTTTTTACAGTACATTGCATTTTGTCACCCTTAAATTTGAAAAATAAATAGTATCAAAATACATAGTAAGAAATGTAAAGATAAGAATGAGACAACAATTCATGGTGAATACCTGTTCATCCATAACTATCATTTCTATAGAAGGTTTTTGATGAGAAATGAAGCTGGGAAGCCTCCACAGTCGAATAATTCTAACCTTTAAAGTCCAGACCTTTTGCTTGGAGGCAATGTTAATGCTTTTGATCAGATCATACCTGCGAAAATCAATATTTGTGTTGCAAAAGAACAAAATAAAAATAATTAACCATATATCTAGACCATAAAGTAGATATACATATACTTGTCAGCCATAATACAATCCAAACAAATGAGATAAAAATCATGAAACTAGTTAGGCTAAGAACAATGGGCTAAACAAAAAATACCGACACAGTTTATCCAGATAAGGAAATTCAATGTGTCAATTCCTTCTTCATTTGTCCTTTAATTCAATTTTACTATTAAATGGAAGTGAATTATTTAATTAGTATATTTTTTATTAAATGAAAGTCACACAGATTATCCAAATTGATATTATTCGTAAAATAATTATTGTCTAAAATTAATGTAGGATTCACAGATATTAATATATGATCCACATATATATTTAATATTTTTTTTACTAATATTGATTCTCTAATATTATGCTTTAGTCATACCATTCTTATGAATCTGATATAATTTCCAATTTTTATGAACCAAAATTAGACAACCAATATTAATTGTTCTATCATTTTTATTCGAAATTAATTTTTGATTCTTATTTAATATCAATTTTTGTTATATATATATTTTCAATTCTTATGAACCAAAATTGGACAACTAATATCAATTTTTCTTTCAATATTATTCAAAATTAATTTTCCATTACGAGAAATTATAAATTAGAATTTCTTTGTTGGCAAAACAATAGGCACAAGAGAAAACAAGAATAATCATTATTGCGAGAAACTCTTTTCTCTAGAAAAATAGAATATACATCAATAAGTATTAATTTTAATTTTAATATTATTGTTACTTAATGTGTCATATTAATATGATATCATATTTCAATTTATATCCAAACATTAAGATCGTCATTATTGTTATATCGCAATTTTCATTATTTTAATATTTAAAATTTTAATATCATATCGGTTCAGTAGTCTTTTGATTGAGATCAATTAAATAGTATATATAAATCAATTCATTGATGACCATAATATAAATGATTAAATCCAAAATATATACCAAATCTCAATTATCTATATTGACTGATTTCATTGTAAGTTGATTTGCCTGAGATTTTTTTAAGTTATTTAATAATATCGAATATAGTAATTGTTTGAAATGATCATAGATGTATAGATGTATAAAAAATTCATGGAATGATTTACTAAATCAATTGTGCACTCAATAAAAAAACATATAGTCAATCATAAATATATATTGTTATATCAATGCATTCATGAATCAATTAAATAATAGATATATTTTATGAATCAATTGAATTATTTAATTAGTATATTTTTTATTAAATGAAAGTCGCACAGATTATTTAAATTGATATCATTCGTAAAATAATTATTGTCTAAAATTAATGTAGGATTCACAAATATTAATATATTATCCACAAATATATTTAATATTTTTTATTAATATCGATTCTGTAATATTATGCTTTAGTCATATTCCAAATCTCAATTACATATATTGATTAATTTCACTGTACGTTGATTTATTTACTCACCTGAAATTTTTTTGAGTTATTTAATAATTTTGAATAAAGTAATTGTTTGAAAAGATCATAGATATATAGATGTATACAAAATTCATGGAATGATTTACTAAATCAATTGTTGACTCAATAAAAAACAGAGAGTCAATCATAAACGTATATTGTTACATCAAATCAATTCTTTAATCACTTGAATAGTAGATATATTCAGAAAAATTAGATCAGAAATCATAAATGGATGGTTAAAAAATATAAGGAATATTAAATCAATCAGTAATCAATTAAATCGTAATTATTATCTTTGTGAAATTATATATATTGATTTGACAATCATGAATAATTTTGTGTCGGTATTTTTTGTTTAGCCCATTGTTCTTAGCCTAACCAGTTTCACGATTTTTATTTCATTTGTTTCGATTGTATTATGGCTGACAAGTATATGTATATCTACTTTATGGTCTAGATATATGGTTAATTATTTTTATTTTGTTCTTTTGCAACACAAATATTGATTTTCGTAGGTATGATATGATGAAAAGCATTAACATTGCCTCCAAGCAAAAGGTCTGGACTTTAAAGGTTAGAATTATTCGACTGTGGAGGCTTCCCAACTTCATTTTTCATCAAAAACCTTCTATAGAAATGATAGTTATGGATGAATAGGTATTCACCATGAATTGTTGTCTCATTCTTATCTTTACATTTTTACTATGTATTTTGATACTATTTATTTTTCAAATTTAAGGGTGACAGAATGCAATGTACTGTAAAAAATATGCATGTACGCATATTTGAAGGCTTGGTAAATGAAGGAAATCTTTATTTGCTATTAGACATTTCTATTGCATCTAATTCAGTAAGATTCAAGCCTTCTAGGCATGAATGTCGAATATTCTTCAAAAAAAATACTACTGTTTAATTAATTCTAGACTTTATCATTCCTTCAAATGGTTTTTCTTTTGTGCCACACAACCAAATTTTGAGTGAGACAAAGGAAGATGCAAATTTCGTGCCACATGTATTTATTATTGTTTCTGATCTTTAGATATTTGTTTTGCTGAATTGTTTATATAATAAAATTGTATAAAATTAATACATTCCAATTCAATTTTATATTAATATATTCACCATATCAAATTCTATATCTTTTTTTTTTAATACATGAATTTGATATATATAGTGTACACTAATTGGTACGTGTGTAATTCATATGTTTTCATTACCCATGAAAGATATATTCATCACTACTTATATTGTAGATTGTTTGAGTTAGGAAAAAATATCATTATATTTTTGTTATTAAAAAATGACAAAATTAGTGAAATTGTATGTATATTTAATTTTAATTGATGCTAAGATTATTATTATAATTTTTGTATTTTTTTATAAATAATAGATATGCTTTATATACTAAGCAAATGAATTATTTTTGTGTTTATGATAAAAATGTTTACTCTATAACCATTTACCATTTGTAATTGATTGAAAAGAATTCTCATTTTTAATTAAATCTCTTAGACATAATATTAGAATCAGTATTAGATTAAAATGATATCAATTAAGAATAATATCAAAATATCGGTATCAAATAACATGATAATAACAAATTGACATAGATGCAAATATCAATGTTTTTTTGTTTAAAAATTAAATTACATATTAAATTTTAAGATTGAAATTGATATCAAGATTGAGATTTAAGATATGAGATATATATGAAATATCTTTAGTTTACATTGTAATTATTAGAAATCATTTATTGAAAACCAAGAGAAAGAGAAATATTTAAGAATTAAATTCATATGAAAAAATATAATTAATAGAGATATGATTTTCTAATATTATAAAAGATGGATATGATTTAATAATTAAGAATTATTTGACTAAAATGAAAAAAATTAATATTTAATGTGAATATTTATAAATTTAGTAATTATTGATCGATATGACAATTAAAAGAATAAGTCAAGATTTAATTAAAATAGTTAAAATCATAATTAAAAATAGATAATTGTTTAATTGATTTGATCCTTTTAAAACCAAATAAAACAAAAATTATTTAGAATTAAAGTAATATTAACAACTAATTTCATTATTAAATCAACCTAGCATATAAGATTATAAAGAAATGTTTTGAATTTTTTATTTGAAATGTGGATATGATATTCTAATTTTGTAAAAAAAGAGTATAATATTGAGATTAAGAATCATTTAAAATAATTAGTGTGGTGATATTAAAAGATGGATATAATATTAAAGAAATGTTTAAAAATGGAAATATGATATAATCTTAAATAATATTAAATTTCAATAATGTAATTTATAAAACTTATTTAAAACAACATATTATTACTGATTAATTTCAAACTCAAATCAAATATAGTATTAAATACTAAGAAAGAATACATCAAAAGTAAAAATGAATAAATTCAGAAAAAATATATTGAAAGAAATAATTAATCCAAAAATCAAAATCATTTGAAACTATGAGAGCTATATAAATTAAAATATTAAAAAAGAATACAAAATAAAAACTTGATGAACAAAAAACAATAAGATTCAAATCAAATAAAAAAAGAACATTTTGAAAAAAATTACCAACAATACAATTGGAGAGCCTTAGTTCTACTGCAAAAGAAAAGAGGCAAAGTTGAACTAAAGAAAAGTTTATTGACAGATTATTCTAAATTTGATTATCTTGAATTGAATATATATATATATCAACTATAAAAAAAGTAAAAATGAAAAATTAAAATAGATGATTGATGAATATACCACAATAGTTTCACCAAATGGCTCTAAACAACTTGGTACATGTCACCTAAATATGAAAGAAACAAAAAAAAAATGAAAACATTAAATCAATAGGAAAAGCCACAAAGAAGAGGAAAAAAAAAGGAAATAATACAGATATGCATGTGTAGATAGGATGTGCAGAAGAAATGTTATCTATGTTACAATTTATATACAATGATCAAATATGTATATATGCTAAAATTAAGCACATCAAATCTATAAAAAAAATTAATTGCATCAAATCAATTAGAATTAAAGGAAAATTGAAAAAGATAATAATATTAATTAGTATGATAATTATTAAAAATTAATGATACAAATAGATAAGCATTTAAGAATTAAAATGAAAAAGAATAGAAAGATGTTTTCAACCCATAATAGATTAAGATCATATATTAATTGAGATTTGAATCATATATTAATTTTGCTAAAAATAGATAATACAAAAATGTGGTGAGATTAATTTTATGTTAGTTTTATGTTTTAGCTTTTATATGTATTAAGTTTAAATATTGAAATCAAAATCAAAATTTGAAATGTGATATTCATATATTGTAAAAGTGGAAATCGTAAAAATGGAAATGATAAGTGTAATTAAAATTAAGAATAAAAGCAATCAAAATATATTTATTTATTCTTATATTGTAAATTGAATCAATTTATATTGCAAGGATCTTACTTTCAATCATATATAAATTAAGAATAAAATCATATATTAATTGAGATTTGAATCATATATTACTTTTCTTTAAAATATATGATCAAGAATATAAAAAATAAAATAAAATGGTAAATGAAAGTAATTAGAATTTTGGGCAGAAAAATAAGCTAAGGAGGAATTGTCACGTAGCATTTTCCTTATCAATATATATAATTGAGATTTAGATCATATTTCAACTATTAAAATAATGGAAATTGGAATATAACAATAATGAAAATCTTAATTTTTTAGGATATAAATTGAAATCTGATATCATATTAATATGACATATCAAGCTACCATAATATTAAAAGTTAGTATTAAATAAGATTGAAAAAATTAATTACGAATAAGAATGATAGAACAATTGATATTAGTTGTCCAATTTTGATTCATAAAAACTAAAAATTATATCAGATTCATAAAATTAATATCATTGTTGGAAATTATATCAAATTCATAAGAATGATATGACTAAATCATAATATTAGAGAATTAATATTAGTAAAAAAAAATCAAATATATTTGTGGATCATATATTAATATATGTGAATCCTATATTAATTTTAGATAATAATTATTTTATGAATGAGATCAATTTGGATAATTTGTGTGACTTTCTTTTAATCAAATATATATTAATTAAATAATTTACTTTATCTCAATAATCAAATTAAATTAATGATGAATGAAGGAGGGATTGCCACATTGGATTTTCTTATTTGGATAAACTGTGTTTTATATAAATATATTGATATTGATTACAATAGGAGGCGAATATTAGCCACAAAGTCCAAATATGTTGAACATTAAATTTTATATAGTGGTAACTTGTTCTTAGTTTGACAAATATGAATTTTTTAAACTTCGGACCCATGTAACGCATAACCCATTTCGCCACCTATGTTAGCCAAAAGAGCGGAACAAAGTAACAATGGCGCCCGGAAGAGAAATTAAAGATTTTTTTTCTTTTTGTATGAACTTTATACCATAATATACAAATTAAATCAACCTTTGTGATAAGTAAAGACAATTTTTTTTTATTTGACCTATACAATTAATGTTGCACATATCAAAATCGAATTTATTATGTTATGCTGAAATGGAAAATTTTCACCTAATAATAATTTATAGTCTATTACGTGGGGAATCCACTAACATCTCTAATTTTCCTTCATGATCTCCAAAACTCAACTATAAAATGACCTCCTGCATTGAAATTCTTCACACACAAAAACCTTTGCTCCATAGTCAATCCAATCAACACTCACCATGAGTAGTACTGTTCTCATGGCTCCAACAACCATAACACTACCTTTGCTTTTTCTTTGCATCTTATCATCCCAAGTACTGCTACCCCTTCTTGCTTCACGCACTCATCAACCATCTGATGAGACTAGTACTTCTTCAAATGGGTTCTCCTTGGAACTCATCCCTCCCCACTCTCCAAAATCACCCCTTCACAAATACTACACCACAATGCATCAACAATATGATTCTCCTCCTCATGGCTTGTCGCCAACAGAGATTTCACATCAAGACAAATACTCCACTCCCATCCATCGTGAACTCTGGTACATGCTCTTTGTTGAGGTTGGAATTGGAACCTTCACCACCCCTCAACAAGGATCATCCAAAACGTACTACTTGATGATGGGCACCGGAAGCAGCCTCACATGGGTTCAGTGTGAGGAATGCAATCTCAGAAAAGACAGACATTGCTACACAATGAAGGGGCAAAAGGAGTTTCCCAATAGGGAGTCCAAATCATATAAACCTCTCATATGTGAGCCCCCAGAACCACTTTGCACACCAAGGCAGTGCATTGACGAGTACTGCTCCTATTTTACAACTTACGTGGATAAGTCCTACTCTAAAGGGTTTCTTGCAAAAGAGACTTTGAATTTCAGTTCTAGCACACCCTCAACAAAGGAGGCAATATTTGAAGGCATAGTTTTTGGGTGCGGGATTAATAGTTCTGCCGGTGCAAAATTCGGCGTTAAGTTTGAATACCCAGGAGCAGGTATATTTGGGTTAGGAAGAGGTGCTCTTTCTTTTGCAAGGCAAATGGAACAAAAGATAAATGGGAGATTCTCCTATTGTATCGTGAATAATGCTAATTTCTTGAGGAGCGGTGGCAAACCCATGTTTCTTAGGTTTGGCGATGACATTAAACCGCCACAAAAGTTGCAAACCATTAAATTCTTGCAAGATAAGAGTCTCTATTATGTGAACCTACAAGGTCTTGGCGTGAACGGGAAACGGCTTTCTATTGAGCCAAGTGTGTTCGAGAGAAAAAAAGATGGCACCGGTGGGTGTGTTGTGGACTCGGGCGCCAGTGTTTCTAGATTTAACAAAAAAGTTCATGACATACTTGTCCAAGATTTGAAGGTACAATTTTTTCTTTTTCTTTTTCTTTTTTATAATTATTGAATTCTCGATAATGCAAAAGAGTGGAGATTGATACATTGAAGAATGATAAGGCTCTGAAAAAAAAAAACAAAAATTGATCGTAGGCATGCATGATCATATATACCACATCTTACTATCTTTCCTTCTCAAATTCTTGGCACTATTTTTTCCCTTTATTTACACGATTCTTCTTATTTTTGAAGGCGCATTTTGCAAGGGTTAGCGGGTTCGAGAAGTTTGAAAACAAATCATTAGTAGGGGACTCATTGTGTTACAAAAGGAAGGACCAATCACAAGGGTTCAAGGATATAGCCGGCATCAATTTCTACTTTGACGACAATGCTTCTCTGAATGTTGTTCCTGAAGGAACTTTTTCAATAAGGCGTCTGAAAGCAGTTCCCGGATTTGAGATATTTTGTTTGCAGGTTCTTCCAAGTGATGGTTCTTCGACGTTGACCATATTGGGTGCTTATCAGCAAGTCGATCATAAGTTCATATATGATGTCAAGTTAAATCAGCTCCAGTTTGCGCCAGAAGATTGTGCCAATAAAGGTTGATGAATGATGATGTCATAAATGTGTGGTCACAGTTAAATATGTATGTCTCTGCAACATACATCATGAAAAATGCTATATGATAATCATAATGAAATAATGAATAGCTTTTTTAGTTTAAAGCGGGGCCTCAAATTTTTCAGTTTCATTATCATTAATTAGTAGCTTACATAAGCTTAATTATAATTTGTGTGGAAGCTATCTTCTTATTAGCTTGCATTGATATTTACGGTTCGAAGTTAAGACTTCCTCTTAAGAATAAGATATTGATGATCAGTCTCTTTACACGGTTTTGGATAAATTTCATTATCAAGAACTAACAAGTGTAAAATGAAGGCGAACTCTTCAAGACAACCGGATAAAATGGTCGAAATTGTTAGATGTTAGTATTAGACACACTTCAAACTTAAAAATGACCAACTACAATGATTTGAAATTTAATTGATAGTCATAGTAATTAGAAAAGACAATTAGGATGGTGTATTGGAGCTGTTGAGATTATGATTTAGGAGGAATTATGGGGTATCTGTTACAAATCCCCATTAATTATGTGAAGGAGAGGTTGATCAGGAAATTTTTGTGTTGAAATTTAAAGTTTCAACAATATTTAAATTTTTGTTAATATAATATTGTTGCAGATACAAGTGATGTGAGTTTTTTGTAGCGCATGTGTGTGTGGGGTCAGTTATGTGTGGTTCATCATCTGAACCAACAGCGCCATCACTATTTGCCTCGTCATTACAGCATGCTTCCTCTTATTCCTGCTGTCTCCTCTTATCAAGCACCGAATATTATTTGATATATAATAAAGTTGTGAGATGCAACTCTATCACTCTCACTTACACTAATTATTATTTAGTATCATTAAATTATCCTTCTTTTATTTTATTCAAATAAAACTAATATATGCAATGATTATAATATAATGTCTAATTCTAAATGTTATTATCATGACATAACAAATAAATTTATACCATAACATATGAGTGCAAATCTCTATTTAATTTGGCTTTTTTTTCCTCATATTATCTAAAGAAAATAATCAAATAAAATTAATACGTAAGTGATATTTATTGTTTATGAGTCATTATAATGATATCAAAATTTACTATTGTTAATTCAATTAAAAATAATTTAATTATTAAAACATTTAATATTATTTTCATTAGTTTAGTTACAAGCATTTTATATTAACTTATTTGATGCAATAATTAATATTTTCTATATTGACTTATTTCCGTTAAAACTTTCTTAAGGTAATAATTGCCTAAATATTTTAGAAAAAAGAAAAATAATGAATAATGTGATAAAAAAAGATAAATATTGAATCAAACTATACAATGCACTTGCCATTATTTAATTTTAAAGTCCAATCTTTATATAATTTGAAAAGTATTAAATAAACTTGTTATATTAAGATTTTTTTTTTTTTTACAATCACTTACTCTTAATGGTTTAAAGACACATATATTAAGAGTTTAATTTCTATGCCAAGTTGGCTTTATACTACCAGTCAATAAAATTTCACTGAACACGAATAATTGTGATATTTGATAGTTATTTTCTATGATTTGCCATTTTAATAAAATTCTATTGGTTATCAGAGTGCAGAAATTAAATTCATAATGCATCTATTGCTATTGACAACCACTTTTTGATTAGTGTGAACCTTGTGGTGATGATCAACGGTGATGATCTTGTGATGGGATTTGGAATTTGGTTATTTTGATTGGTATTTTTTTTTTTTATGAGTACCGATACACAAACACCACCAATCCTCCACCAGCTACTTACACTAAGAAAAATAACAAAATTGACGTATTTCTAATGGTATCCATATGGAGGGGCAATTTTGGTAAACAAATAAAAAGAAACCCAAAAAGCAAACAAAAGGAAAAAATAGAAACATGCATTCTCTGTCTTTTCTTGTCTCTCTCCTTTTCATTTTTTTCTCTCTCAAGTTCTTCATTTTTTGCAGGAAGAAGAAGAAGGAGGAGGAGGAGGAGAACCAAGATCTGGGAATAGTGCACAAAACTAATACTTCCACATGAAATCCAAAGCACACAAAAGTATAAAAAAAAAAGGAGAAACTTCCATCCTCTCTTTTTTTTATGTTTCTCTCGCTAGTTCTTCTTGTTTACAGGAAAAAGAAGAAGAAGAAGGAGAACTAAGATTTGTGGGATAGCGCACAAACATAATCCTTACGCATGAAGGCTTAATTTATTTCATTTGATTTTTCATGTTTTTGTGGTTTATGTCTCAAAACGTATATGATTATTTTTTTTAGTGTTTTGAACAATAAAACGAACTGAGAATGACTTTGTTAAAAGTTGGGATTTGCTGTTATTGTTGGAAATTGGAGTTAAAAAGTTATAAATGTGTGTTATAAAAAGTTATAAACCAGTATGTAAAATATTATAAACCATTACACAAAAAATTGTAAACTAGTAGCAAAATATTGTAAACCAATTGAGGATATATACTAACCATATTATTAAAAGGTAGAGTTGAAAAATTGTAAATGCGTGTTACGAAATATTGTAAACTAGTAGCAAAATATTGTAAACCAATTGAGGATACACACTAAATAGGTTGTTGAAAACTGGAGTTAAAAAATTGTAAATGCGTATTACAAAATATTGTAAATCAATATGTAAAAAGTTGTAAACCATTACACAAAAAGTTGTAAACCAGTAGCAAAATGTTGTAAACCAATTGAGGACACATATTAACCAGATTTTTGAAAAATACAGTTAAAAAATTGTAAATGTGTGCTACGAAATGTTATAAACTAGTATGTAAAAAGTTATAAACCATTGTATAAAAAGTTGTAAACTAGTAGTAAAATGTTGTAAACCAATTGAAGACATATATTAACCAAATTATTGAAAACTAGAGTTAAGAAACTGTAAATGCGTGTTACGAAATGTTGTAAGGTAGTATGCAAAAAGTTGTAAACTGTGATGACCGTTAAAAAAGAAAAAAAAAAATTTAGTGAGGACCACCGTGCACCTTAAGTGGTATAGACCACCATAGAGTTCTCTCTTTTTATTTATTTTCTCTTCTCCTTCCCTTCTCCTTAAGAACTCCAGAACCCCTCCCCTCCTTCATCCCTTCTTCTTCTCTTCTCTATTCTCTTCTCCTTTCGTTCCCTCTCTTCTTTCTTCTTCTTAATTCACAAATAAATACCACCACCACCTCCATCATCATCATCTCTTCCTCTTCTCCATCACTTTCTCTCTCTTTCCCTCTCCTTTACTCCATTTTTCTCTCTAACTCCATTAGAGAGAATTGAAGATTATGAAGGTATTGAAGTGATTTTCTTCACCAATTATATTCTCCAAGTGGTAAGTAATCTTCTACCATACTCCATTTAAATTATTGAAAATTTTAATTATTTTAGAATTAATTTAGGTTTTTAGAACCCTTGAATTTGGGATTTTTAGTGAATTAGCGTTAATTTATGTTAATTGATAGCGTAGTTAGCTCACAAATATTAATATTCTCTTGTTCCTAGAGTGATAGAGCAATCGGACAACAACACTTGAGTTGGTGGCATCAAAGGCGTTGTTCTTTGGTTCTTTGAACCAATATTTGTAAATAGATAGTGTATCTGTAAGTTACTTTATGCATGATAAACAATATAAAATTATATAAAGAGCTGAAAGTATGTTGATATAGAAGAAAATAATTTATTTATTGAAAATGATGCTTTATGTTTGAAGTGAAAAATATCTAATTGGAGGCCATTATGTGATTGTTAGTCTTATTAAAATATTTTTGGTTGAAATGTGATAAATATTGCATTTTAGAACATTTTATATCAATTATTGAATTTGAGTATATTTTATGTCTAATGAATTTCATATAACATGAGAATGAATTTTGTGTTGGAAAATGTTCTGGAAGTGGAATGTGCATGATTTTGAGTTAATTTGGGGGAAAATTCCTAGTTAGAACCTGTAGTTAACGGCAGGGATGTTAGCCTCGGTGCACCGTGAGAAACTCTAGTTAGCAGGAGGGATGCTAACCCACACATAGCTACAGCTATGTTTGGATTTGTATTAGACCATGGGCCAACTCTAGTTAGCAGGAGGGATGCTAACCCGCACATGACTTTTGTCATGTCTGAACTTGTATGGCTACGGGCCAATCCCAATTAGCAGGTGTGGTGCTAACCCACACATGACCTTGGGTTATGCCTGGAATTATTATTGTTCTGCTTTGGATAACTTCCCATTATACTTGAAATCATGCGATTATGTAAAGTTATGTTTTCAAGATATCTCATGTTATAGCTATATATATGTTATATGAGTATATGTACATTATTATGTTTATATTGTTCTATGATTGTATTTAGTAAACTATGGATATCCTATCTCTCGGTGAGTTGAAAAACTCACCCCGTTGTCTTCCATTTTTTTACTGAATACAGTGCTCGTCTTTGGATCTAGTTCTATTCCTCATTTCGGCCTTAAGTGCATTTCAAGTTGGTGAGCCTTCTTGAGAAGGCCTTTATGTTAGAACCTTATGTTGTCTAGTTTGTTAGTTGCTCCATATGTCACAGGCAGGGTCCTCGGACTTATATTATGTTTATGTTTAAGAACTAATGACTTAGTTATATAAACTATGTTAAAGAAGTGAATTGTGAACTTAATGTGGTATTATGTTGGAAACATATGTTAAGATATCATTATATGCTGGAAAGGCACATTTTGAGAATGCCTGATGCCCATTTACTGGAATTTAAATTGTAAATGTTGCAGTTTATAATTGTATTTGGGAAATGTTGAAGAAATAGAGGAGACTCTGTCCGTTTTTTTGGAAAATTTGGTATTTTAAGGCTTACTAGGGAAGGTGTTCCCTATGCGCTGGTCATGGCCTAAGTTGGGTCGTGACATAAACTATTATATAAAAAATTATAAACTAATAGCAAAATGTTGTAAATTAATTGAGGACACATACTAAACACATTCAGGATGAAATGTGAAACCATATGCAGAAAAGTTGTAAACCAATATGTAAAATATTATAAACCAGTAGGCGAAAAGTTGTAAACCAGTATGTAAAATGTTGTAAACTATTGCACAAAACGTTGTAAATCAGTTTTAAAATTATTTAATTCTATTTTATATTCATACAATTATGAATTTTATTAATATAATATTATTAGTACAATTTTAAAAATTTTAAATTTCCTATTTGTGCAATGGTTTGATTTTATTATTATATTTAGGTCTATTTTATATTTATAAAATTTTGAAGATATAGAGTCCTCAATTGGTTTATAACATTTTGCTACTAGTTTACAACTTTTTGTGCAATAGTTTACAACTTTTTGCATACTGATTTATAACATTTCGTAACATGCATTTATAATTTTTTAACTCTAGTTTTCAATAACCTAGTTAGTATGTTTCCTCAAATAGTTTATAACATGTTGCTACTGGTTTATAACTTTTTACATATTGGTTTACAATATTTTGCAACACGCATTTACAATTTTTTAACTCCAGTTTTCAACAACTTAGTTAGTATATGTCCTCAATTGGCTTACAATATTTTGCTACTGGTTTATAATTTTTTGTACAATGGTTTACAACTATTTTCATACTGATTTACAACATTTCATAACACGCATTTACAATTTTTCAACTTTAGTTTTCAATAATCTGGTTAGTATATTTCCTCAATTGGTTTACAATATTTTGCTATTGGTTTGCAATTTTTTATGCAATGGTTTACAACATTTGACATACTGGTTTACAACTTCTCGTAATACACATTTGTAATTTTTTAACTCCAGTTTCCAACAATAACAACAAAATCTCAGCTTCTAACAAAGTTATTCTCAGTTTGTTTTATTGTTGAAAACACTAAAAAAATAATAATAATCATCCACGTTTTGGGACATAAACCACAAAAATATGAAAAATCAAATGAAATGAGTTAAACATTCATGCGTAAGGATTATATTTGTTTGCTATCTCACATATCTTAATTCTCCTTCTTCTTCTTTTTCATGTAAATATGAAGAACTAGAGAGAGAAATATGAAAAAGAGAGAGAATGAAAGGTTTTTTTTCCCCTTTTGTGTGCTTTGGGTTTCATGCTGAAGGATTAGTTTTGTGTGCTATCTCTAGATCTTGGTTCTCCTCCTCCTCCTCCTCCTCTTTCTTCTTGCGAAAAATGAAGAACTTGAGAGAGAAAAATGAAAAGGAGAGAGACAAACAAAGACAAAGAAGGCATGTTTTTTGTTTTTTCCTTTTGTTTGCTTCTTGGGTTTCCTTTTGTTTGTTTGCTAAAATTGTCCCTCCATATGGATACTATCGGAAATACATCAATTTTATCATTTTCCTTGGTGTAAGTAGCTGGTGGAGGATTCATGGTGTTTAGGTATCATTACTCTTTTTTATTGGAATGAGAGTATTGGCAATTTTGGCAGGACTACAACTTGTACGGTGGGGGAGGAGGGGATTCAATGGAGGGAATGATTATCCATATTGTTATAACATGGAGCTTTCAACGTCGAAGAAGATGATCGCGGAGGAAGATTTGGCTGGTGGCTTCAGCCCTCCTATTGGATCTGCATCCCTTTGATACTGAGCTTCTTCCTGAGGTTACTACTTGAAGTTTTAATATTTTCATAAATAAAAAAGAGGGGGGAAAAACTTACATTTGATTTATGTGCTTGTGTTGCTTAAGAATTTACATATTTAATCATATTTGAATAGGGTAAATACTCAAATTGATCCTCCATAGATATGTATGACATCAAATTAGTCCTTTTAAGTAATTTTTAGAGCAAAACCTCGAATTGGCAATTGAAAGAGTTGTAGGACATCAATTTGGTCCTCGAAAAATTAAACTTTATTTCAAGTTAGTCCAAACTTTTTTAATCTTTTGGACTAACTTGAAATAAATTTTAATCTTTAAAGGATCAAATTGATGTCCCACAGCTTTTTCATGGATCAATTTGAGATTTTATTCTAATTTTTACATCAATTTAGTCCTTTAAACTATAAAATAGCTGTCGATTAAATTAATGTTTAAATATATATTGGAGGACTAAATTGATGTCCCTTTTAAATAGTGAGAAATCAAATTGACGTCACAATATGTTTAGAGGACTAATAGGAGTGTATAATGTACTTGGTTATCATTATGAATAATGCATGTGCTGTGTATTTGAAGTAGGATGATTGATCTTTCATTATCGATTTGTGCGTAGATAAGGATGGAAAATTGTAGCTTAAATGTTTGTTTGTAATTTGTCTCTCTGTCTCTTGGTAGATGCCAGCTTCCACATTCGATGCTGCCCTGTATCAGCCTAACCCCGGTAGAGGGTTGGATGATGCTGAGCCTTACATTTTGGGCAAGCAGACTAGTAGAGCTCGTGTTCCTGAAAACAATGCTTGAATAATGTTTCTTCGGATAAAGAGAAATCTAGCTCTATAGCAAAGATTAAAGTCGTGGTATGTGCTTCTTTCTTATGTCTCAATACATCATGTCATTGGTACTTCATTTTTTCACCTAAAATGTTTTGCTGACTGCTTGCTAGTGCATTTGAAGGTTTTCTCAAAAACTGCATTGGCATTTGGCAATAACATATTCCCCGGCATTGTGTATATAGAACTTTAGAAAAATAAAATGAAATCATTGTAGTATTTGAAAATGATAATTGAAATTTGTTGACACTCTTTGTTTTGTTCCAACTTTGGCATGTGCTGGTTCGCAAGAGACCACTTAATAAGAAGGAAATAGCGAAGAATGAGGAAGATATTATTGAGACGGTTTGGAATTCTTTAACAGTGCATGAGACTAAACTTTGACAGGTGTAAGATTAAGCAGTCATCCATGACTCATGAGTACTAAGAAATTGAGAATGAAGCTGCCCAATGTACCTAATATATCTAATTCTTATTGAATCTGTAATATCTCCTCTGAAAATAGTGCAGAGAATCTGGTTAACCCTTCCATGCTATGATATATAGACCCTGACACGAATACAGACACGGACATAGACACACATACGGAGACATATCAAACTAAAAAAATTACGGTATATGAACACAACACACACACACACACATATAATTTTTTTTTTGTCTAATTTTTTTTTTGTATTTGTATAATTTTTTTTATCTAATTAATTCTTCTTTTTGTTTTTGTGTGATCAACTAAATAATTTTCAAAATAAAATGAACTAACAGCACAAGTCCAACTAAACAACTAGGGTTGGTTTTGGGCTCATGTTGGTATTCAAATTTTTTTAAACAAAATAAAGAAACCAACTCAGGCGTAATGCGGTGTGTCCAAGCTATGTCCACAATGAATTAGAGCTGTGTCCGATGTGTGTCTGAGCCCAAAAAAATTGTTTTTTTAATTGGATACGTATGGATGCGTGTCCCACACACGGACACACCACCAAATTGGTGTATCCGTGCTTCTTAGCTTCCATGTGTAAGTATCTTGATGTTTATTTCAATAATTCAAAAATATTTCTAGGAATAATATACTTCTATCATGGTAATAATTCACAAAGCCTAGTTTTAGCAATGTCCAATGTATCTAAAAACTTCTTCGTTATTAATATTTACCCACCTATTTTTCTCATTAGTCATTGCATATAACAAAGTTTTGGTATGGTTAATGTTTTCAAAATACAAGTTGACCTAACTCAGTATGTAGATAAGCATGAATTTGTTTTTGATGCTGTCTTGAATGAAGAGGTTACCAATGATGAAGTAACTACAATGCAGTTAATGTTCAGTTTGAAAAGAATGAATTGGCAATATATAGCCCTATATATATGTAACTTTTGCTTTTAACATTTTGATTGCCTTAGGTGTATCATGAAACAGTGGAGCCCATTGTTCCAATAATTTTTCAACGCACTAAGGCAACTTGTTTTGCATATGGTCAAACAGGTGATAGCGGCCTCCCATATCTGTTCTAGTTGCTATTATCATTACTGCCTGCGTTAGGATGAGTCAGATTATGCCTATTTGAGAATGAACTTCATATAATGTGACCCTTTAGACTATTTTAAATTTTCTTTTCATTTTCTGTAAATCATAATTCTTTTGTAACTGTCATTTATGCCAAAATGACTTTGTTGACTTGCACTATTGCTGACCGCCAGCTATGTACCTAGAAAATTTCTAAATACCACTTTCTGATTATCTAGGAAGTGGGAAAACGTACGCAATGAAGCCACTGCCTATAAAAGCATAAAGGGACATCTTGAGATTGATGCATCAGACTTACAGGAATCAGGGATTTCAGTTGTTTTTGAGTTTCTTTGAAATATATGGTGGGAAGCTTTTTGATCTCCTTAATAATCGAAAGTGAGTCATTTGATCCTTATTGTTTGCACCTGTAGTCTCTGTATTCTTGAGGTGTAATGGTGTACTTCTGCAGAAAACTATGTATGAGGGAGGATGGTAAGCAGCAAGTTGGCATTGTTGGTTTGCAAGAGTACCAAGTGTCGGATGTAGAGACCATCAAGGAACTGATTGACCAAGGAAATGCCACACGAAGTACTGGCACCACTGGTGCAAACAAGGAATCTTCGCGATCACATGCAATACTTCAGCTTGATATCAAGAGGACAGCTGATGGCAATGCATCCAAGCCTCCCCGTGTTGTTGGCAAGCTCTCCTTCATTGATCTTGCTGGAAGTGAACGAGCAGCAGATACCACAGATAATGACAAACAGACAAGGTATGTTCAAATGAGCTTGAAAGGGGAAATTGTGAGACGTATTAGTAACACGTCACATCTCAGATCTTCCCCCCTTGACCCTCTTAATGAGTTTGTGTTTTTGTTGGCTGTTCCAAATTATATGATGCAGAATAGAAGGTGCTGAGATTAATAAGAGCTTACTTGCCCTGAAGGAGTGCATAAGATCTCTTGATAATGACCAGGGACATATCCCATTCAGAGGCAGTAAGTTGACAGAAGTTTTGAGTCATTCATTTGTTGGCGATTCCCGAACTGTTATGATATCATGCATATCACCAAGCTCTGGTTCGTGTGAACATACTGTCAATATGTTAAGATATGCTGACAGGTAACAAAAGAATAAATTTTCTGCTGTTGATAGTCTCTGATGTGTATCAAAATAGAGAGAAGTTATGGTTTTGTTATAAAATATTAAGGGTAAAAAGCCTGTCAAAAGGGAACAGCTCTAAGAAGGATGTTTTATCTTCAACCAACCTTAGGGAATCAACTACGGTTCCAGTTCCATTATCTTCTTTTACTGCATCTGCCTATGAGGATCGCACAGCTGATACATGGCCAGAAGAAAATGATGGGGACAAATTGTGACCTCCTGAAGAGTACTATGAGCAGGTGAAACCATCATTGAAGAAAAATGTAAAGATAGAACCCTACAGTGTGGCAGATGACAAATTGAAGAAAACCAATGATCAGACTCAGATCAAATGGAAGGACCTCCCAAAAGTTGAATCTAAAACTGGACATTCGGACGATGTCACGACCCAACCTAGGCCATGACCGGCGCATAGAGAACATTTTCTCTAGCCAGCCTTAACACACAATATTTTATAGAAAAACGGACAGAGTCTCCTCTGTTTTTCGGACATTCCCCAAATACAATATAACCTGCAACATTTTCAATTAAAATTCCAGCAAATGGGCATCAAGCGTTCTCAGAATGCGCCCTTCCAGTATATAACAACATTTAACGTAGTTCAAAACATAATATCAATTTAAGTTTACAAATCATTTACATAACATAATCTATATGGCTAAGTCATAAATTCTCAATCATATCATAATACAAGTCCGAGAACCCTGCCTGTGACATATGGAGCAACTAATAAACTAGACAACATAAAGCTCTAACATAAAGGCCTTCTCAAGAAGGCTCACCAACTTGAAACGCACTTATGGCTGATGGGAGGAATAGAACTAGAACCAGACACCAAGACTTTGTATCTGAAAAAAATGGATAACAACAGGGTGAGTTTTGCAACTCAGCGAGAGATAGGATATCCGTAGTTTACTAAATACAATCATAAAACAATATAAACATAATAATGTATATGTACTCATAGAACATATATATATAGCTATAACATGAGATATCTTGAAAACATAACTTTACATAATCACATAATTCCAAGTATAATGGGGAGATTATCCTAAGTAGAACAATAACAAGTCCAGACATGACTCAAGGTCATGTGCGGGTTAGCACCACATCTGCTAACTGGAGTTTGCCTGTAGCCATATACAAGTCCAGACACGACAAAAGTCATGTGCGGGTTAGCACCTCACCTGTTAACTGGAGTTGGCCCGTAGCCATATTCAAGTCCAGACATAGCTGCAGACTATGTGTGGGTTAGCACCACTCCTGCTAACTGGGATTTCTCACGGTGCACCGAGGCTAACGTCCCTGCCGTTAACTACAGGTTCTAACTATGGAATTTTCCCAAATTACTCTAAATCATGCATATTCCACTTCTAAGATATTTTACAACATAAAAACCATCCTCATGTATAATATGCATAATAGACATAAAATAACTCAATTTTAGTAATTAACATAATATGCTCTAAAAATATAAAATTTGTTGCAATTCAACTAAAAGTATTTAAATAAGCATAATAATCATATTATGGCATCCAAATACAGATTTTTCATTTTAAACATAAAGCATCATTTTCACTAAATAATTATTTTCTTCTATGTCAATATACTTTCAGCTCTTCATATAATTTTATATTGTTTATCATGCATAAAGTAACCTACAGATACACTATCTACTCACAAATACTGGTTCAAAGAACCGAAGATTAACGCCTTTAATGTCACCAACGCAAGTGTTGTTGTCCGATTGCTCTATCGCTCTAGGAATAAGACAATATGAATATTTGTGAGCTAACTACACTATCAATTAATATCAATTTAAGCTAATTCACTAAAAACCCCAAATTCAAGGGTTCTAAAAACCTAAATTAATCCTAAAAATTTAGAAATTTCAATAATTTAAATGGAGCATGGTAGAAGCTTACTTACCACTTGGAGAGTAGAATTAGTGAAGAAAATCACTCCCAAAGCTTCTAAAATCTTCAACTCTCTAATGGAGTTTAGAGAGAGAAAGTGAATTTGAGGAGAGGGAGAGAGAGAGAAAGTGATGAAGAGGATGAGGGGAGTTGATGATGATGGAGGTGGTGGTGGGGTTTCTTGATGGTAGAAGCAAGGAAGATGAAAAATTGAAGGAAGTGATGAGGAGGGGGGAGGCTACGGGAAGCAAGGGAAGGAAATTTGAGAGAAGAAGCAAATAACATTTCTGCTGGGAGAAGAGAAGATAAAGAGAGGGAGAGGGAACTACAATGGTTCGCACCACTTAAGGTGCACCTTGCACCTCACTTCAGTTTTTTTTTTTTTTTTTCAGTCACGACATTCTTCCCCCCTTAAGAAATTTGGTCCCCGAATTTTCAAACAAACTTGGATGTAAGATATATATCTCAAGAAGCAAACAGATGCGGATATCTGGCTCGCATAACCTCCTCCACTTCCCACGTCGCTTCTTCTCTAGAATGGTTATTCCAAATCACCTTCACTAACACCACCTCTTTTGATCGAAGCTTTTTAACCTGGCGGTCCACAATGGCCACCGGTTCCTCCTCATAGGACAATTTCTCATCAAGTTGGATCACTTGAGGAGAGATTACATGAGACGGATCGGGAATATATTTCCGAAGCATAGAAACATGAAACACTGGATGAACCAGGGATAATTCAGGGGGTAATGCTAGATGGTATGCCACTGCACCAACCCTATCCAAAACTTCAAAAGGGCCGATGAAACGAGGGTTGAGCTTTCCTCGCTTGCCAAATCTTATAACTCCTTTCATAGGGAAAACTCGAAGAAAGACATGTTCTCCCACAGAGAACTCTAAGGCACGCCTTCTATGATCTGCATAGGATTTCTGCCTACTCTGAGCAGTTAAGAGTCGTTCTCGGATCAAACAAACCTTATCAAGAGACTCTTGCACAAGATCGGGACCTAGCATCTTAGCTTCACCAACTTCAAACCAACCTATGGGAGATCTACAACGCCTCCCATACAGGGCCTCAAAAGGTGCCATCTGAATACTGGCTTGATAGCTATTGTTATATGAAAACTCTATAAGAGGTAGATAACTACTCCAATTTCCATCAAAGTCCAATACACATGATCGGAGCATATCCTCCAAAATCTGGATGGTTCTTTCAGATTGTCCATCCGTTTGAGGATGAAAAGCTGTACTAAGATCAAGTCGAGTTCCTAAAGCTTCTTGAAAAGCTCTCCAGAATCGAGCCGTAAATTGGGCCCCATGATCAGATATAATGGAAATCGGAATTCCATGGAGTCTGACAATTTCATCAATATACAACTGAGCATACTGAGGAGCCCGATAGGTGGTCTTCACTGGAAGAAAATGAGCTGATTTGGTCATACGGTCCACTATGACCCATATAGAGTCAAACCCTTTTATGGTGCGAGGTAACCCTGTCACAAAGTCCATAGTGATCCGTTCCCACTTCCATTCAGGTATTTCTATCTGTTGAAGCAATCCTGCAGGTCTTTGATGTTCAGCTTTAACTTGCTGACACACCAAACAACGGGACACAAAATCACCAATATCTCTTTTATTGCCTTCCCACCAATATAATTGCCGCAGATCCTGATACATCTTAGCTGAGCCAGGATGTATAGAGTATCGAGAATTATGGGCTTCCTCCAAAATGGTCTTTCTAAGATTTCCAACATCGGGTACACACAACCGATTTCCAAATCGAAGCACTCCTTCTTGATCCATCACAAACTGGTGGTTGCCCCACTTCTAACATCATCCTGTAGCTTGAGTAATCTAGGATCTTCGTTCTGAAGCTTCTTAATTTGCTCCATGAGGGATGACTGGGCTCTTATATGAGCCAAGAGTATCCCAGACTCCCCCATATCAAACTGAATACCATTCGCCTCAAGCTTATGAACTTCGTCCACTAATGGTCTCCTTACAGGAGCAATATGAGCCAAACTACCCATAGACTTCCTACTCAAGGCATCTGCCACAACATTAGCTTTTCCAGGATGGTACAAGATAGTGCAATCATAATCCTTAAACAACTCCATCCACCTTCGTTGCCTCAGATTTAAGTCCCTTTGTTGGAATATGTACTTTAGACTTTTATGGTCGGTGTAAATCTCACATGTTTCACCATAAAGATAGTGCCTCCAAATCTTCAAAGAAAAAATTACTGCTGCCATCTCTAGATCATGAGTGGGATAGTTTTGTTCATGCTTCTTAAGCTGCCTAGAAGCATAAGCAATGACTCGGCCGTGTTGCATCAAAACACAACCACGTCCTATTCGAGAAGCATCACAATAGACTGAGAAACCTCCAGAACTAGAAGGTAAGACAAGCACAGGTGCTGAGGTTAGACAGTCTTTGAGTTTTTGGAAGCTTTCCTCACATGCATCTGACCATTGAAACTTCACATTCTTTTGAGTCAACTTAGTCAATGGCGCAGAAATTCTTGAGAAATCTTTAACAAACCGACGGTAGTAACCTGCCAATCCTAGAAAACTTTGAATATCTGTAACTGAAGTAGGTCGTGGCCATCGTTGGATAGCTTCAATCTTTTTCGGATCCACCATAATTCCATCCTTGGATACGATGTGACCAAGAAAAGCCACTTGATCAAGCCAAAATTCACATTTAGAGAACTTGGCATAAAGCTTGTGATCCCTCAAAGTTTGTAGCACAGTTCTTAGATGGCACTCATGCTCTTCCATACCCTTGGAATATACCAAGATATCATCGATAAAGACAATCACAAAGTGATCCAGGAAGGGTTTAAACACACGGTTCATCAAGTCCATGAAAGCAGCTGGAGCATTCGTCAACCCGAAGGACATCACCAAAAATTCATAATGCCCATAGCTGGTATGAAAGGCTGTCTTAGGAATATCCTCATCTTTGACTCTCAATTGATGATACCCAGAAAGGAAATCAAGTTTAGAAAAATAAGAAGCTCCTTGAAGTTGATCGAACAAATCATCAATTCGTGGTAATGGGTACTTATTACGCACAGTGAGTTTATTGAGTTGCCGATAGTCCACACATAGTCGCATTGAACCATCTTTCTTCTTCACGAAAAGTACCGGAGCTCCCCACGGGGATGTGCTCGGACGGATGAAACCTTTCTCTAACATATCTTGTAATTGATCCTTTAACTCCTTTAATTTTGCAAGGGCCAAACGGTAAGGAGGAATGGATACGGGTTGAACTTCTGGAACCAAGTCTATACTAAATTCTATCTCTCTTTTAGGAGGCAATCCTGGTAATTCATCAGGAAATACATCTGGGAACTCTCTGACCACAGAGACTTGATCAATGGTAGGCACTTCAGCCTCAACATCCTTAACCACCGCAAGGAATGCTTGATTGCCTTTATTCATCAAGTGTAAAGCACTCATGGATGAGATCAATGCAGCTGGAGTAAGATAATTATTTCCTTTAAACACAAAATATGGGCCATTTGGAATATTAAACCTCACTATCTTGGAATAACAATCGACATTGGCATGATAAGGAGATAACCAATCCATGCCTAGAATAACATCAAAGTCAACCATCTCCAGTAGTTTCAGATCAGCTAAGGTATCTACACCATTCACACTAACGACACAAGATCGGAATACCAATTGGATCCACAAAAATTCACCTGTTGGAGTACTAACCCAAAATGGATTTTCCAACAACCCAGGTTGTTCGCCAAAGCAAGATGCAAAATACGGAGATACATATGAATGTGTAGAACCTGAATCAATTAAAACATGTGCATCAAAAGAGCAAACTTTGAGTATACTTGTAACCACTGCATTAGATGCCTGAGCATCCTGTCGTGTCATAGCAAATACACGTGCCTGACCTCTGCCTCTTTGACCTATCCCTCGGCCATGTGGGCCTCTACCACCTGTTGCTCTACCACCCGGACTAAAGAAACTCTCTTGAGAATGGGCTGAATGAGATGATGTTGGCACAACATGATAAGTTGAATTCTGACTTTGGAATTCCGTTGAGCGTGGGCAATCTCTCAAGAAGTGGCCTATTTATCCACACCCATAGCATGCCCTTCTGTTCTCATGACAAACTCCAAAACGATGCTTCCCGCATGTTCTGTATAGTGGCCTCATAGGGCCTGATTGCCCGGATCCCTGCATATTCCCTTGAGTCTGGCTAACCGAATAAGCTCTGGAGCCCGATGCACTCACAGGAGTAGGCCCATAGGAGGTGGCCCTACCTGAGTGCTCCTGATGTTGCCTTGGAGTCGTGTAGCCTCCTCCTGAGCTAGAACCTCCAAAGAAAGTTCCTTTTACCTTAGGTTTCTTAATCATTTCCCTTATAGCTCTATTTTCTTCTCTTGTAGTCTCCATAGCACATGCGACATCTACCACTTTAGGAAAAGACATCCTTCCTACTTCAGGAAGCAAGTTAGTGCATAGTGGTTCTCTCAACCCTTTGATGAATCTCCGTACTTTCATTACTTCATTCACAATTAAATGTGGTACAAATCTAGACAGTCTGGTGTACTTGGCAGAATATTCTGTTACTGACATTCCCGTAGTTTGTTTCAAATTCTCAAATTCACTAGCAAGTCTCTCTTTTCTATTGTCTGGAAAGAATCTATCCTTAAAGGCTTGAGAAAATTCTTCCCATACTGGGGGCGGTCTCCTATCAGCTGTACATTCTTCTAACAAAGATTCATACCAGTGTGCTGCGGTACCTTGAAGATTATATGATACAAAATCCACTGCTCTGGCACCTTCACATCTAAGGACCCTAAGAGCTCTTTTTGATCTATCCAAAAACTCCTGCGGATCTTCATCTATAGAGTCCCCTATGAAAGTAGGTGGGTTTAGCCGGAGATATGCTTCAATAGTCACTTGCTCATGTCCAAAAGGCTGGGCATTTCTTTGAGTGACAGTGGAGTTGAGCTTGTGGTTGAGCCCTATCCCTTGCTTGTTGGGTTAAGACTGCCACCAAATTATCAATGGATTGTTGCATACCCAACATTCTTGCATCAAGATCAATCGGTTGCCCTTGTGGGCCTGCTGCATCACCCTGCTCGGATTCGGGTTCGGGTTCATGTTCTGGTTCAGGTTCAGGTCTGGTAGTCCTTCTGCGACTTGCACCCCAGCCACTACCAATTCATCCAGCACCCCGGCCTTGACCTCTACGGCCTCCAGCCTGGCCTTGCCCTCTCTGTCTAGGTGGAAGAGAATGAGCTTGGTTAGATTCCGCACCATAGGTATCATAATCTACTAGCCTTACATTGCGCCTTACATTGCGTTGGCGTTTTTTAGGAGGCATTGTACCTGAATAGTTGAACTAAGGATCAGATACATGTAAAGTTTGAAAAGAGAATACATAAGACCAGACAACTCAAGACAATACTCAAGAAGACATTCCTAAAGGCCTCTTGTAGGGTCACGCTTTGTGAAAATGGGCCGGCAACCATTTACACAATCGAGACTCTACTAAAGGACACTTGCTCCATAATACACAGGGAAACCTAAAGCTCTGATACCAACTTTGTCACGACCCAACCTAGGCCATGACCGGTGCATAGAGAACATTTTCTCTAGCCAGCCTTAACACACAATATTTTATAGAAAAACGGACAGAGTCTCCTCTGTTTTTCGGACATTCCCCAAATACAATATAACCTGCAACATTTTCAATTAAAATTCCAGCAAATGGGCATCAAGCATTCTCAGAATGCGCCCTTCCAGTATATAACAACATTTAACGTAGTTCAAAACATAATATCAATTTAAGTTTACAAATCATTTACATAACATAATCTATATGGCTAAGTCATAAATTCTCAATCATATCATAATACAAGTCCGAGAACCCTGCCTGTGACATATGGAGCAACTAATAAACTAGACAACATAAAGCTCTAACATAAAGGCCTTCTCAAGAAGGCTCACCAACTTGAAACGCACTTATGGCTGAGCCGGAGGAATAGAACTAGAACCAGCACCAGCACCTGTATCTGAAAAAAAATGGATAACAACAGGGTGAGTTTTGCAACTCAGCGAGAGATAGGATATCCGTAGTTTACTAAATACAATCATAAAACAATATAAACATAATAATGTACATGTACTCATAGAACATATATATATAGCTATAACATGAGATATATTGAAAACATAACTTTACATAATCACATAATTCCAAGTATAATGGGGAGATTATCCTAAGTAGAACAATAACAAGTCCAGACATGACTCAAGGTCATGTGCGGGTTAGCACCACATCTGCTAACTGGAGTTTGCCCGTAGCCATATACAAGTCCAGACACGACAAAAGTCATGTGCGGGTTAGCACCTCACCTGCTAACTGGAGTTGGCCCGTAGCCATATTCAAGTCCAGACATAGCTGCAGACTATGTGCGGGTTAGCACCACTCCTGCTAACTGGGATTTCTCACGGTGCACCGAGGCTAACGTCCCTGCCGTTAACTACAGGTTCTAACTATGGAATTTCCCCAAATTACTCTAAATCATGCATATTCCACTTCTAAGATATTTTACAACATAAAAACCATCCTCATGTATAATATGCATAATAGACATAAAATAACTCAATTTTAGTAATTAACATAATATGCTCTAAAAATATAAAATTTGTTGCAATTCAACTAAAAGTATTTAAATAAGCATAATAATCATATTATGGCATCCAAATACAGATTTTTCATTTTAAACATAAAGCATCATTTTCACTAAATAATTATTTTCTTCTATGTCAATATACTTTCAGCTCTTCATATAATTTTATATTGTTTATCATGCATAAAGTAACCTACAGATACACTATCTACTCACAAATACTGGTTCAAAGAACCGAAGATTAACGCCTTTAATGTCACCAACACAAGTGTTGTTGTCCGATTGCTCTATCGCTCTAAGAATAAGACAATATGAATATTTGTGAGCTAACTACACTATCAATTAACATCAATTTAAGCTGATTCACTAAAAACCCCAAATTCAAGGGTTCTAAAAACCTAAATTAATCCTAAAAATTTAGAAATTTCAATAATTTAAATGGAGCATGGTAGAAGCTTACTTACCACTTGGAGAGTAGAATTAGTGAAGAAAATCACTCCCAAAGCTTCTAAAATCTTCAACTCTCTAATAGAGTTTAGAGAGAGAAAGTGAATTTGAGGAGAGGGAGAGAGAGAGAAAGTGATGAAGAGGATGAGGGGAGTTGATGATGATGGAGGTGGTGGTGGGGTTTCTTGATGGTAGAAGCAAGGAAGATGAAAAATTGAAGGAAGTGATGAGGAGGGGGGAGGCTACGGGAAGCAAGGGAAGGAAATTTGAGAGAAGAAGCAAATAACATTTCTGCTGGGAGAAGAGAAGATAAAGAGAGGGAGAGGGAACTACAATGGTTCGCACCACTTAAGGTGCACTATGCACCTCACTTCAGTTTTTTTTTTTTCCAGTCACGACAGACGATAACTGAAATGCCCTCTTACAGTTAACACTACTGACTGATATGATAGATTTTCATATGCACAAAATCTAGAGTAAAAGTATCATATCATAATTTCAGGAAGAAGACGACCTTGTAAATGCTCACCGGAAACAAGTAGAGGAGACCATGAATATTGTTAGAGAGGTGTGAACACTTTATTTTTGTTTTCAATTTATTGTTATTATTATTAGTTGTGCATTTGAATTTAAATTTAGTTTCAGCTAACAAAAAAAAAATCAATCAAATCAAAATTTTAATTGACTCAATCAAAATCAAATCAAAATCTTAACTGACTTAACCCTAACTGCCTACCAAAATCTCTCCCCTCTATACTCTATATAATAATCATTCCCATCAGATAAAAGGGGTTCAGTGACATAGAAAGGAGGCACAAAGAAAAGGTTCAGCTACAAGAGGAACACGGGCACAAAAGGTTCAACAACAGAGGAAGCAATAGAGACAGAGAGAGAGATATGCAGGAGAAGAGGAGAGTGCACAGCGATAGAGGGTATTAGTCTCATTTAGATTATAGGGATTTAACAAGGTAAGGTTGAATTTTTTTTTTCTACTACTAACAACATCAACATCACCATGATCATTTTCATCAATATCTTTCCCCCACAAGAGCAATTCTAACCCAATACAATGTGGAGTGCATGAAGTCTGGAATCAGCCACTGTTATGGTTATGACATAACCTTTAGGAAATTAGCTTTTGTTTATTTCTTTTCTTTTCTATTTTATTTTATTATTTTATTCATTTGTTTGTGTGAGGTTTTACATACTTTACGTTTGTTTAGTTTGCTTTTAGGAATTTTCTTTTTCTTTACTATTACTATTATTTTATTTCATTTCTTTCTTTATTTGCGTCAGGATTCTTTTTTTTAATTTTTATTGGGTTTGTGTAGTTTAGATTATGTTTGTTTAGTTTGCTCTTAGGATCTTCCTTTTTTTTCTTTATTATTATTATTATTTTTATTCATTTCTTTCCTTATTTGCGTTAGGATTCAATTTTTTTTTTTTTAATTTTCATTGAGTTTGTTTAGTTTAGGTGGGTGTTTAAGACTAAAGCTCTGTTTCAATACATGTTTATTTATTTATTTTAAAAAAAACAGAATTTGGTTTTCTTTTTTTGTTATTTACTTATTCTTGTTAGATTTATATTCCATGCAACAACTTATGACGTTGATGTATGACTTGTCATCCTCAAGTTTCACAATAATGTAAGGGCTTATTGTATAGTTTACACTATCCTAAGTCTTGTGCAAAAATGAAATTTTTATTTTTATTTTTTTTAATAAAATCAATCCAACACACACTTAGTTTCTACAAGAACGACGTAGCTTTGAATTCCTGATTGCACCAGAGGATACGTCGGCGTAGCCTACAACTATCAAGCTAAAATTAATTTTTCTTTAAATTTTTTCCTTATTCATTATTTTCTTTTTTGTTATTTATTCATTTATTTATTTGTGTATAATTATTATATTTTTGGGGAAAAATAAATACTATTAAAGTTATAAATTAATTTGTAAAATAAACTCTGGGGTAACCGTATTTATACGAATGTATTAGGGGTGCAGTGGGATTAAATTTCTACCCTTCCCTAATCATAATTAGACTTCCGAACTCAAATCTTTTTCAATAGACCAGTTTTGCAAATCAAAAAGTTTTTCAATTTTAGCTAAAATTAAAATTGGTGGCGACTCCATTTATTTCTTTTAGAAATAAACTTTTGTTGTCATTTTGTTATGACACCTTCCGGGTACGTTGTAACAGTCTGGCGACTCCACTGGGGATAGTTAGAGAGTCAAGCCCATTAGAGTTAATTATGCAAATAATTATAATTTTATAATATTTATTTTTCCCCCTTTATAATATGTTTGTTTTATTTTTGTAAATAATTGTCTTCCTTTTGTAAATAATTGGTTGTTTTATTTTGTAAATATTTGTCAGTCAAACCTTAGGGTAGAAGACTTTATTTTTATTTTTATTTTAGGAAAGTCTATTTTGTTTCTTGTATATATATTGTTCTATTTATTTATATTTTTTGGGAAAGGGTAGTTTTAGGATCACAAGGTTAGTATGCTCCCTACACACACTTCCACTATCACTATCCTCACACACTTTTTGGGCTCTATACCCAAGCCTTGGAAAACCATAGGGTAAGAAGGGGTTTTGACGTTGTCATTGTGAGGCTTATGCTTCCCTGATAGTCGTTGACTCACCGCTCAGGTTGTTACTAGAACTATGGGTTGCCATATTGTGACTTTCATGTCCCTATGGGTTGATTCATGGAACTAGGACTTTATCTTATTGGTAAAAGCAACCTGGGGACCATAATCCTTTAGGGGTCTAGATCCATCCAAAAGTTATGCACTATTAGAATGACCTTAGTTGATTACCTTAAATAGGGTTTGACCTTAGAACCATCAAGCATTAGGTCCTACCCTACTACGACACAAGGGAGCATGTTTCTTCATATTTTTTCATACATCACGCATCTTTGATATCATGTAACATTCATCATAAACATGACAACATGCATGATTATTTTTTGTTCTTTTGTTTTTTTTTCCATAAATAATTCATATTTCAATCACGCATAACATCTGCATTTTTAATTTCAAGCATAAAAATAACAATTCATAATTTGCATGCATTTAGCCATACTACATGCATTCTCTTCATGCCACATACATATTTATTTTATTTGCAACATATATCTCATTCATTTTTCTTTTAAAAGATCCATTGACGGCTGATAGCATATTAGACGGCAAATGATGGAAAGAGCACAACATGCTAGCAATGTATCCAACTTGAAGAAGCTTGGATATATTATCAATTACATTTCTGCCTTATAGGAAATTCTTCCTTCTGTGTGGACTGTAAGAAAGAATATTAAGATTGCTAGTGTGCTCTTAACAAAGTATATTGTGGAATGATAGTCCCCTATACTTTTGTCCATCATGTACCCTATCTTATGGACAATATGTCCTCTGAATAGGATACGAATTGTGTTCATCGTTGTCAAATACAAATGCTATTCCTCACCATCAAAGGATTTCTAAGCCCTTATTTGTTATTTGCTTTTTCTGACACAAGGTTGCCAAACATTGCTCCTTCAAAGAAAATTTCATCTGATCTCAGTACTCCGGCTAGAGAGCCGTACGAACTACGACCCAGAATCGAGACAGAGAAAGTTGAAAAGAGAAAAAACAAGAAAAAGGCTATGGCTGTGGAAAGTGAGACCCAAAGAAGGAATCTGAGTCAAGAAATTGATGAACTCAAGGCCATGATGAAGTCCATGTTCGGACCAGAGTTCAGGAAGTTTATTGTTGACACCGTGAATACGGCCAAAGAGAATGCTGAAAATGCTGAGTATGAGGAGCAGCTTGGATATGAGAATGAAGATGAATTTGCTCCGCACAAGCAAAATGATGGCTCTGCTAATGAAACTGCTAGGGAGTTGGAATGAGTGAAACTAAGAGAAGAATTGGAAGAAAAGATGCAAGAGCAATTCCGGGCATTAAGGGGACCGAGTCCATTTGGCCCTATGAACATTAAGGAGTTATGCCTTGCTCCTAATGTTACTATTCCCAAAGATTTTAAAATGCTAGAGCTTGTCAAATTTAATGGCAGCTCTAATCCCATCATGCACCTGAAGATGTACTGTACCAAGATGGGTATGTGGTCTCGAGATGAGAACTTCCTCATTAGTTTCTTCCCCGAAAGCTTAGAAGGGGCCGTGTGGGAATGGTATATGCAATTGGACATGGCTCGAATCAAGTGTTGGGAAGACTTGGCTGTGGCTTTCACCAATCAATACAAGTTCAATTTGAATGCCGCACCTACAAGGGACCAACTCAAGGGGATGAAAAAGAGAAGTGATGAATCATTTAAGGAGTATGCTCAAAGATGGAGAGCTCTAGCAGCCAGAGTCGCCCCACCACTACTGGAACAGGAAATGTGTTCATACTTTATTCGCACATTAGAGGGTCCTTTTTTCAAAAACATGTTGGGCACTCATGTGAAGGAATTTGTTGACTTAATAGAAATTGGAGAAAGGATTGAAGCTAATATTCAGGATGGCAAAGTGGAGCTGACTACTGGAGAAATGAATGAGTCTCAGTTCAGGAAGGGACAGTCTTATAAGAAGAAGGATGCGACCATTAACTTCATACAATCACAACCACAACAACTACCACAACCACCACAACATAACCAACTAACCTTTCAGCCTAGACCTGTTTCACCATATCAACCCCCATCCTACCCCTTACCTCCATATCAACCTCAACCATACCAAGTCAATAACATTTCTTACCCTAGACCTTATACACCCACCACACCTACTCCCTATCAAATCAACCCAAATCACCCGATGGCGTATCCTTCCGCAACACCTCCTCAACTACCTCCCAAAACCAATACCACCCCCAAACTACCCATGAATAATCGTCCCTTGCTTGATTTTCATATGAGCAATTCAGAGTTATTCAGACGTCTATGTGGAGAAAACCTATTAGTTCCACGAGCAGGAAAGACTTTCTATCCACCTTATCCTCATTGGTATAATCCTAACCTGACTTGTGAATTCCATTCCAACTCTCAAGGGCATTCCATTGAAGATTGTTATGACTTTAGAAATGTTGTATGGCATTTGATTGATTCGAAGCCTATAAATTTAGAAGTTGATGGGGGACCTAACGTGCGAAACAATCCATTCCCGAATCATGGTGAAAGGCAAGTAAATGCTGTTTATAGTGAAGACCAAATAGGAGGGGAAGTTGAAGATATTAGATTCACAATGAAAGCTGTCCTTGAAGGGTTGAGAGTTGCAGGATATGAGATGATCGGGGAAAGGAAAAGGGGGAGACGAGTATTGACAGGGGAAGAAGGTTTGCTTTGTGAATGTGCTGGGGCTGGAGTGTGGCATCACATAGAAAGCTGTCTAGAATTTAAGCTCTTTGTGACCAAAATGATCAAACTGGGAGTGCTTAAGATGCACAAAACATTTAACGTGTCAGTTTTAAAGCCAATACTTAAATTTAAGGTGCCAGGGGCCATTCCTTCTACTTTGCATCAACGGGTGAAATTCATAGCTGAGGGCAAAATCATCACTGCCAAAGGAGAAGAAGAATTAATCATGACAAAGCCAGTTAAAGTGCCCTATATTGACTGTGCTGAGGGATGTCTGGAAGTATTAATTGATCCCTGTGTTACAATGGAAACAAAGTTAAATAAAGAAGATGAAGATCCTGAGTTGTGCCAATAGTTTGCTAAAATGATAAACTCAAGAGAAAATAGGATAAATCCACATGAAGAAATTGTTGAAACAATAAATCTGGGATTTGATGAGAATATAAGGGAAATAAAAATTGTTGACAATCCAGAAAGGGAAGAAATGATTGCGCTGTTCAAAGAATATGTAGATGTTTTCACTTGGTCCTATAAGGACATGTCAGGTTTGGATCCAAACATAGTTGCGCATAGAATTACATTAATTGATGGAATGGAGCAGTGGAAGCTGTGAACAAAAACATCAAAAGGGTCCTTGGAAAAATGGTGGTCACCTACAAAGATTGGAGTGAAATATTGCCTTATGCACTACATGCATATCGCACTTCAGTCAGGTCATCAACTGGGGCAACTCCATACTCGTTAGTATATGGGATGGAGGCAGTGACTTCGGTGGAAGTAGAAATCCCGTCATTGAGAGCTTTGATTGAGGCAGAATTGGAAGAGGCTGAATGGGTCAAGGCAAGATACGAATAGTTGAACATGATTGAGGGAAATGCTTGGCAGCAATATGTCATGGACAACTATACCAAAGTAGGATGACAAGGGCTTTCAATAAAATGTTTGTCCTCGATCATTCTAATCAAGAGATCTAGTTTTGAAGAGAATCTTGACAAATCAAGAAGATAGCAGAGGCAAATGGGCTCCCACATATGAAAGGCCTTATATTGTCAAAGAAGCATTTTCTGGAAGAGTACTGACTTCGAGTAGCTTGGATGGCCAAGTGCTTCCAAAGCCAATCAATTCAGATGTAGTCAAGAAATACTTTGCCTAAAAAAAAAAAAAGGAGCTCGCTAAGTTGAAAACTCGAAAGGGTGACTTAGGCAAAAGTTAGAGCTAAAAAAGAGAGAGAGAGAGCTCGCTAAGTTGAAAACCTGGAAGGGCGGCTTAGGCAAAAAAGCAAAAAAATTATTGACCTAAAAGGGCAATCGATTCAAAGATACAACATGTTGAGAAGCCAGAATGACATTAGACTGGGGCAATTTAATCGGCCTAAGGTGAACGAGGAAGAGCCAGTGGATTACAGCATATCTGTTTGGCCAATAAAGGATCAGAATTTTGATCGGCAATCAAGTCCATTGCAATCAAGGGATCAATCAAATGAGTTAATTGGAGAAGAACTACAAAGCTACCCAGTCTTTCATTTCTTGTTCATTCTTTATTTATCTTTTTCCTCTTGTTCTTTGTTGTCTGTCATTTCAAACAAATCATAGTCTGTTGGTGTTTATTCTCATTGCTATCATTTTTTTCCCTTTTTCTTTCTTTCTCTTTCTTCATCTCATGTCATTCATTTATCCATTTTGAAAGAAACCATGCATAATTAAGACATTATAATTGAATAAAGGAAAGTGTTATTAGCAAAGGAAGTCCAGCTTCAATATTCTGCTCAACGGTGGATCCAAAAATAAAAAATTGCTAGATTGAAAACTAGAAATGGCAGTTTAGGCAAAAGTTAGAGGTAAAAAAAAAAAACTCGCTAGATTGAAAATCAGACATGGCAGTCTAGGCAAAAGTTAGAGTTAAAAAAAAAGAAGAAAAAGAAGAAGAAGAATCGCTAGATTGAAAACCTGAATAAGCAATCTATGCAAAAGTTGGCCTGATCACAAACAGGGACATTAGACTCAGTGAAGGTCGTAAAGGAAAGTCATAGTCTTTCAGAAAAAAATATCAAAAGGGGATAGTTCGAACGGCTCTCTTAGCATAATTCTCAAGCTAAATCAGACGAAACTCTCTAAGCAAAAAAGCCATTCTAAACATCAAGCAACTGGGGCAAACTTTTAATTACATGCCATTATTTGGGGTCCATTACATGCCATTTGCATCATTCAAATCCACATTGCATGTCATTGCATTACTCAAATTTCCATTTACATGCCATCATATCATTGCAACATTCAAATATTGTCATTTTCATAGCGTCAAGCAAATTGGGGCAAATTTTATGTTATCTTCATCTCGTTTAGTTTTCATCATCATTATCATCACATCATTCATCATGTGCAAAGTTTTCTTATTGCATTAGGGCATTCATCATGTTCATGCCATTAACATCTTCATTCTCATGCTACAAACTGGGGCAAATTTTTAGGGCATTCTCATCTCATTTAGTCTTTCTCATCATTATTATTACATTATTCATCATGTGCAAAGTTTTCTCATTGCATTAGGGCATTCATCATCAAATCATTTAGAGCATTCATCATGTTCATGCCATTAACATTTTCATTCTCATCATTATTATTACATCATTCATCATGTGCAAAGTTTTCTCATTGCTTTAGGGCATTCGTTATCAAATCATTTAGGGCATTCATCATGTTCATGCCATTAACATTTTCATTCTCATGCTACAAACTGGGGCAAATTTTTAGGGCATTCTCATCTCATTTAGTCTTTCTCATCATTCATCATGTGCAAAGTTTTCTCATTGCATTAGGACATTCGTCATCAAATCATTTAGGGCATTCATCATGTTCATGCCATCAACATCTCTGTGCTACAAATTGGGGCAAGGTTTTAAGGCTTTAGCATTCAACGTCCTCGTCAGTTATCCAGCCTTTATTTTCACATATTTCCAGCATTGTCAGATATTTACTTTCACATACTTTCAGCCTTGTCAATTTACTTTCACATACTTTCAGCCTTGTAAATTTACTTTCACATACTTTCAGCACTGTCAAAGATTTAATTTCACATACTTTCAGCATTGTCTTTACTTTCATATACTTTCAGCACTGCCTAGTCAATTTACTTTCACATACTTTTAGCATTGTCTTTACTTTCACATACTTTCAGCATTGCCTAGTCAATTTACTTTCACATACTTTTAGCACTGTCAATTTATTTTCACATACTTTTAGCACTGTCAAGTCAATTTATTTTCACATACTTTTAGCACTGCCAAGTCTATACTTTCACATACTTTCAGCACTGTCTTTACTTTCACATACTTTCAGCACTGCCTAGTCAATTTACTTTCACATAATTTCAAAGATCACAATTTATTTTCACATACTTTCAAAGATCGCTTAGTCAATTTACTTTCACATACTTTCAAAGATCACAATTTATTTTCACATACTTTCAGCACTATCAGACATTTACTTTCACATACTTTCAGCACTGTCAAACATTTAATTTCACATACTTTCAACACTGTCAATATTTTCTTTCACATACTTTCAGCACTGTCAATCATTTTCTTTCACATACTTTCAGCATTGTCAATTTACTTTTACATACTTTCAACACTATCAGACATTTACTTTCACATACTTTCAGCACCATCAATCATTTACTTTCACATACTTTCAGCACCGTCAATTTTACTTTCACATACTTTCAGCAATGTCAATTTACTTTCACATACTTTCAACATTATCATTCATTTGATTTTCACTTACTTTTATGCATTCACTTTTCACACACCTTCATTCCACATGCATTTAACTTTAGGTTGAAACAAAAATATGTGTTCATATCTTTACTAGTTTCTTACAACGAAAATATCAAAAACTATTGTTTTTATATTATCTGAGTAAGAAACAAGTAAAGAGGGGCAACTGTGAACACTTTATTTTTATTTTCAATTTATTGTTATTATTATTAGTTGTGCATTTGAATTTAAATTTAGTTTCAGCTAACCAAAAAAAATCAATCAAATCAAAATTTTAATTGACTCAATCATAATCAAATCAAAATCTTAACTGACTTAACCCTAACTGCCTACCAAAATCTCTCTCCTCTACACTCTATATAATAATCATTCCCATAAGATAAAAGGGGGTTCAGCGACATAGAAAGGAGGCACAAAGAAAAGGTTCAGCTACAAGAGGAACACGGGTACAAAAGGTTCAACAACAGAGGAAGCAATAGAGACAGAGAGAGAGATATGCAGGAGAAGAGGAAAGTGCACAGCGATAGAGGGTATTAGTCTCATTTAGATTATAGGGATTTAATAAGGTAAGGTTGAATTGTTTTTTTCCTACTACTAACAGCATCAACGTCACCATGATCATCTTCATCATTATCTTTTCCCCGCAAGAGCAATTCTAACCCAATACAGTGTGGAGTGCATGAAGTCTGGAATCAGCCACTGTTATGATTGTGACACAACCTTTAGGAAATTAGCTTTTGTTTATTTCTTTTCTTTTCTGTTTTATTTTATTATTTTATTCATTTGTTTGTGTGAGGTTTTACATACTTTACGTTTGTTTAGTTTGCTTTTAGGAATTTTCTTTTTCTTTACTATTACTATTATTTTATTTCATTTCTTTCTTTATTTGCGTCAGGATTCTTTTTTTTAATTTTTATTGGGTTTGTGTAGTTTAGATTACGTTTGTTTAGTTTGCTCTTAGGATCTTCCTTTTTTTTCTTTATTATTATTATTATTATTTTTATTTCATTTCTTTCCTTATTTGCGTTAGGATTCAATTTTTTTTTTTAATTTTCATTGAGTTTGTTTAGTTTAGGTGGGTGTTTAAGATTAAAGCTTTGTTTCAATACATATTTATTTAAAAAAAAAACAGAATTTGGTTTTCTTTTTTTGTTATTTACTTATTCTTGTTAGATTTATATTCCATGCAACAACTTGTGATGTTGATGTATGACTTGTCATCCTCAAGTTTCACAAGAATGTAAGGGCTTATTGTATAGTTTACACTATCCTAAGTCTTGTGCAAAAATGGAATTTTTATTTTTATTTTTTTAATAAAATCAATCCAACACACACTTATTTTCTACAAGAACGACGTAGCTTTGAATTCCTGATTGCACCAGAGGATACGTCGGCGTAGCCTACAACTATCAAGCTAAAATTAATTTTTCTTTAAATTTTTTCCTTATTCATTATTTTCTTTTTTGTTATTTATTCATTTATTTATTTGTGTATAATTATTATATTTTTGGGGAAAAATAAATACTATTAAAGTTATAAATTAATTTGCAAAATAAACTCTAGAGTAACCGTATTTATACGGATATATTAGGGGTGCAGTGGGATTAAATTTCTACCCTTCCCTAATCATAATTAGACTTCCGAACTCAAATCTTTTTCAATAGACCAGTTTTGCAAATCAAAAAGTTTTCCAATTTTAGCTAAAATAAAATTGGTGATGACTCCATTTATTTCTTTTAGAAATAAACTTTTGTTGTCATTTTGTTATGACACCCTCCGGGTACGTTGTAACAAGAGGTATTTAAATTCACTCTTTTGTTCATCCGGTTTTCATTCGTTCATATAAGTCAATAATTGCTTGGTTAATATATGTAGAAAACAAAATAAATAAATAAAGGGTGGCCCAATACATGAGGGTCTTGCCTGGTGAGGTTTAGGAAAGGTAGATGTATGCAACCTTATCCCCATTTCGCATAAAGTCTGTTTCCATAATTTGAACTCGTGACCTCTATATCTCAAAGCAACAACAACCTTACTGTTGCGTCGAGACTCATCCTCATATGAATAAATAAATAAAACGCAATAAATAGTTGCTACACCCAAGTGATGTGTTTCTTAATGATGTCCTCGCCATTGCATCCTTGGAGGCATATTAGAAAGTCCACACTGTTTTTTTTTTTTTTTTCTTTTGCTCAGTTCAGATTTCTATTTGCTTTACATACGCAGGAGATGAACCTCTTGGTTGAAACAGATCAACCAGGGAATCAGCTGGATGATTATGTCACAAGACTAAATGCACTTCTATCTCAGAAGGCTGCTGGCATCATGCAGTTACAAACCCGTCTAGCTCATTTCCAGAAACGTTTAAAGGAGCATAATGTTTTGGTTTCATCTACCGGCTACTAATTTAAATGAGACTCTTCGGAAGATTTTATTTTTCTCTGGTTGCAATCATGCATTTCTGTGATTATGCTGCAGTCTTTCATCATTATTTTTTACCTTAGCTTTTCTCTAGGGGATCATAAGCTGGGGTCTCTTCATTTTTTCTCTTTCGCTTTATGAGCACATAATATTGAGGTGTATTGGTTTTACGTGCCACTACAAGGCACAATGTCAATGTATAAAGCTTTGATTTGATGTTTGATTAATCAATGGAGTTTCTTATGGATTAAGCCTCTTGTTCGGTGGAGGATTAGTCATTACTCTGAATCTGTTCATACAGCTTGGTGAAACGTTAAGTTTTTATGAACACATATGATTAAAATTTGTTATATGTTAACCTTTTATCCAATAGAGTATATAGGGTGTGTTTAGATTTAGAAAATAGTTTCCAGTTTTCATTGTTTATTCTTCTATTTTTTGGATTTTATATAGGAAATACTGAAAAGTGTTGAACTATAAAATTGAATTTTCAATTTCCATATCCAATTTTAAGTTTTTTTTTTCATAAAATCTTGAAAATAAGAAAATTGAAAATGAAAATGGAATTGTTTTCCAAAACTGAACACATCCCTAGAAGTTTTATGATATCTTGCTTTCAAACTCAGAAGAAAACAAAAGAACCAACGTCTGCATAAAAAGAGGTAAACGAGATTAGTGATCTTTAAAATTATAACATATGAAGAATATAACTTTTTTACACCCTATCTTCGTAGTATAACTTTTAAATAAGATTAAGAAAAGTTCTGTTTTTCTTTATAATCTCAAGGAAGGTAATTTGGTTTCAGCTTGTTCTTATTAATTTCATTCTAGTAATAAAAGCAACATCCAAACATAGTGTTGAACTAAAATTTTAATTTAGATGTGATATTCCTAGTCATGTTATGGTGCAAAAGCATTTGTTAGAAATCCATTTTAAAAATGAAAAAATGCCACGGGGCCCGAAAATTTGCCTATAATTGTTGCGTGACACACCTGGCTTTATTTGTGCTCACGTTGAATGGAACTCTTACAATAGTCTTTGCAGGATCTCGCATTAGCTTGCGCCAATCTCTCTCTCTCTCTCTCTCTCTCTCTCTCTCTCTCTCTCTCTCTCTAATAATCACTGTTCCAGTCTCTCTTCGTGATTCAACTAAACAAAATCCCATTAAGTGCTTCCCATCATACTTTAACTCAACTCTGAATTATCATAATTTCATACTAATCTCCAAGACTTTCGAGCTTCTTTTCTGAGAACTAGTTTAAAGGCCAACATTCAAGATTAGCATCATTATCATTATTAGTCTTATTTAATAAAACAAAAATCATTATTAGTGTTAAAAGTAAGAACTTACTTGTCAATGATGGTCAGAATATGAAATATTCAAAAAGATCAATCAAGTTAAAAAGAAATTATAGAAAGACTCTAATTTATATATAGATTCTATGTGCCAAATAACAAGACGTTAATTAAGCACTAAATAAGCAAAATCTTGCTAAGTCTGGCAGGATGACATAAATTTTAAAAAGACGAGGCCTTATAGAAGTTATAAGATTTACACTTAAACGGCCTTTTTTGTTTTTGTAAATAACTAAAGTCTTACTTCTCTTAAACAAAAAAGGGAGAAAAGAAAAAAAGGAAAAATACTTAAAAGTCTTAACAGATTGCCTGCACTGCAAGCCTGTTAACAATATCTCCACAAGATGTTGGCCCAAATGTCTTCTCTGAAACGTCAATTGAACATGATTCCTTGCCAACACATGCCTACAAAATCCGAAATATGAAACCAAACAATTATCATGGTAGACAGTTTAAAAACATACATGATTTAAAGATATTTTTAGTCCCAATAAATATAAACTACTTTGGTTCTGTAATTTTTTTTTCCCTTTTGACCTCTCTTTTGTAATATTATATTTTTAATCCTTGCATTATATATTTAGGTCTCTAAAAACATATTAAAACTCACATCTAATCCTTAAACATATTGAAAATTTTGTTTCTTATTCTTATAAATTGAAATCTTAAAAAAAATTCCTTTGATCCATATTATTTTCATCACTGAACAGCATAAACTAACGGAGTAAAGGTAGAGATAAAAGCATAATACTAAAAAAAATGAAGGACTGAAAAAGAAAAAAAGTTAGAGACTAAAACTAAAATGACCAACATTTATAGGAAACATAATCATATTTAAGTCAACATATATACTCTCATAGAAACAGGCAATAAGAGTCTTACAGTTTGGACAATGGACAAAGCATCGTTCTTGCTTCCACAAGTGCCCTTGGTGAATGCTCCACATTCACCTTGTGGATCACCAAAAGTTGCAAATTTGATAGCAGAGATTGGGCGACCTTGGCAAGACAGCTCCAAGGTCTTGTTCTCATGTGCATTCCCGCATGCTGTGCCAACAGTCACTGTTTGGAAGTTCACCAGTCATGGATTGCCACCAATCTCCTCAGGCAAGACCAATGTATTAACACCATCTTCAGCCAGGAAAGAGCGAGGAACATGGAACCTGAATCAATCAAAACACAATATATGTTATTGTAAATATATACAACAAATTTATTGACATATATAGGAAGATGAGTGAAAAAAAAATAAAGGCTTAAATATATTTTTAATTCATGTAAATATGAGCCATTTTGGTTTTGATCTCTCTAAAATTTTTATTTTGGTTTTGGTCCTTGCTTTTTTACGTTTTTGGTCCCAAAGTTAATATTAAATTGTAATATTTTGAAGGACCAAAGGAACTTTTATGAAACATTTAAAGTATAAACATAAATCTTTGAATATTTATGACAATTAAATGCATATTCAAAAATATTTATTTAGACTAAAATATAGGACAATAAGGATCAAAGGCAAAGAAAATGAAAAAAGAAGGACTACAACAAAGCAAAAAATTTATAGGGATCAAAAGAAAAACTTATATTTATAGAAACTAAAAACATATTTAAGTGAAAAATAAAATAGTAAACTAACCATCTCTGTGAAGGTTTGCCACAGTTGGAGACACATTTTGTGTCAGTATAATCACCACGGTAATCACAAGGGTCAGCACTGCAAACATCTTCATCAGCCAAGTAACTAGGCCAGGTGCGACCAAGGCAATTACCATTTACCCAAGCATAGCCTTTGCCCATACCTTGCAAATCCACCACAACAGGGTCTTTTCCCAAAGGAGCTTTGAAAGTGGTCTACCAATTATAAATTAAACACACCAATTAATTAGTTTTGCAACTTAAAAACAAAATAAAATATGAATTTGATCACAACAATTTGGAAATTAAGTAAATGAAGATGTTAATTACCTTGTACCAAGTGAACATCCTGTTTGTGGGTGGCTGCTCAGATTCCCATTTGGAAGGATAAGCAAAGAGTGAGTCTTCACTGAAGAATCTATGGTCCCATTTGGCTGCTCAGATGCTAGGTATCTTACTCGCAGATATCAATAAGGATAAATATATTTCAGCAGTACAAAATGAAACCTTTTTGGAAATGAAAAAGAAAATTAAAGAGAAGGAGTTAAAGAAAGTGCACCAAGAGCTTTTATATTAGTTCAACTTCAATGTGAAGTCGACTCCAATCCTCACCAGTGTTTATGAGAGTTTCACTAATTTTCAAGTCCAGATACAAATTCCAAATCAAGAATACAAAGTTTTCCAAGCTACAACTAAAAGTAGTCTTTAGCAAGAGCCTCTCCAAGCTCACCTCAAGAGTAGTGTTTTATAGTAGCCTCTTCAAGCTCTCACAAGATTCACTTACAAAGCCTCAATAAATTCCCTTTTCACAATGACTTTCTGCTTCTCTCACAAATAAAAGGAACCAAGTTCCTTAACCAAAAGCTCACACAAATTTGGTTTTTGTTACTCAAAAGCTCACAAATAAATTTGCCTTTTTTTTTACAGAGATTTTCTAATGTGCTTAATACACTCAAACTCACCAACTTGTTATGAAAACAACACTTGACAGTGCTTGAACAATATTTAGCAATGTGAGAAGAGAAGAAGATAGGAAGTATTTCTTCAAAGGATATGCAACAATGAGCTCTCTTTTTCCCTTTTTCTTGATGAGTCTGCAATATTGTAGATTAGCTCTGTTTTGAGCATATATAGGTACAACCTGTAATGCATCCAGGAGAGAGAAAGATCAAGGAATTTGAGGAGTGCTTGCAGTAATGTAATGTTGGTGCAGCAGAAGTGTTTCAGCAAGCAAGTCCCAAGTTGGAGTAAAAATATGACCATTTATTGAGCTATATTGTTGCTGTCCTTTTACTATGTGCTGTCATATAGAAAAGGGCTGATGTCCTATTGTTTACTTTCCCGTGCATTTTAGCTTGTTAAGCACACTTTTTCTTTCTTGCTTGATCTTATAGATGTGAGCTTTTTCTATATTCATGGGTCCCTCAACTCCAGAGAGTATGACTTTTATTTGTACAGTATTGCCATCTTTCAGTTTTGTCAATCTCTGTATATATTATTTTGGTCTATGTGGTGTGTGAGTCATTTTGAGTTAGACCAAGAATGTCTCCTGTGCGATTAGTAGATATTTGTTGTCTGATACATTTCTAAAACACTTAGCAAATATATTAAAATATTCAACATATTTATGTTTGTCATCATTTACGGTTCTCAAGCCAACAAGAAGATTATTAAAATATTTAAAATGCAAAATTAAATTTTTCAATATTTGTATAAACTAAATATAGATTAAAAAATATTTATTGAGACTAAAATTTAGAATAATAAGGACCAAAAATAAAGAAAATGAAGCAAAAGACTAAAATCAAAGCAAAATTTTTAAAAGGATCAAAATAAAAATAACTTATATTTATAGAGATTAAAAACATATTTAAACCTAATAAAAAAAAATTCGTCACCTCAGCTTTCCTGAGATCTTAATATGCATTTACCAATAAATAAAGGGATCAAATTTTGAAGACTTGTTTAAAGTACTAATGAAATCGGAGCTGTAAAAATTTTGGAAGAAATGCATCAGAAATATTGTTCTGTAAATGGACATAAATGTAAAACAAAGCAAAACAACCGGCGAGGTTTACCTCGGCTGTGTTATACTCTTCATTTTGACCATCGGGAAGAAGGATAACAGACCATGCGGGAACTGTGTAGTTCCTTCCTCTGAATGTAACAGCGGCATCTGTGGTGGTGTTGGCATTGGTCAATAAGCAGCTTGATGTCTCATTTGTAGCATACACAGTGGCCTAACGGAATTTGAAAGTATATGTGTCATCATGTTAAGTTTTGGAATTCCTTAAAGAGAAATTATATGTGTACAATAATATCTTTGTACAACATACAACATAGGAAGAAAACAAACAATGTGACAACCTGGGAAATTTTTTTTTTTTAAAAAAATTGAAATAGATTCATCACCTCATTTATTTTGTTCCTATATTACAGAAAGATTTACACATGTCATTTCTCATTCCTTTGGAAATAAGGTCATTAATCAAATTTGTGATTATGTTTTCATTTATATACCGTAACAGAGTTGCCAAAATCAATATGTGAGACGTTCACATAATTTGTGGGACTCTCCTCCATTGACTTAAGAACTCTGTGAAGTTCTTTGAGGTGACCCCATTTTGGTTGGGCTATGTTGCCTGCAAATATTCCCAGCAAATCAAAAGTTTATTTGTGGATATTTGATGTTCAATGAAGAAAATGTAACAATATATATATATATATATATATATGTAGAATCTAACTACCAATTACCATATTCATCGAGAGGAGCATCATAATCGTATGAAGTGGTAATTTATGGACCACCGGCAGTTCTACCGAAGTTAGTACCACCATGATACTGGGAAAAAAAATAATTATAAGCATTTAGTAAGAAACATGCTATGATCAATTGATCATTAATAAATAATAATTTGAACTAGAATTTTTTTTACCATGTAATAGTTCTGGATGTGCCTCCGGTTTGGAAAAATCTAGCCACAGCATAGGCAACATCTTCGGCAGTTCTGTGAGGATCTTTGCCACCCCAATTCTTGAACCTTAATTCAGAAACAGAAATAAAAAAATGAAAAAATGAAATACAACCCATGACAAGCTGACCAAAGCAATTAACAAAATAGATTAAAGAAGATTTATTGTTATTTGTTAAAAGATAAAAAAAATGATAACAAAATATGGTGTTGAAATTTATAAAAGTTAAAACCTTCGAGAGCATAGGAAATAGGGCACAGTTGAACTTAAAACCTCAACAAAACTGAAATAAGAGTAATTTAAGCATACCAGCCCACCCAATTTTCAGTCCACATCTTGGGACCGTTTGGATTGTTGGGCTCGAAGTCGTGACAATACCAACCGTTGCAAGTATTGATCTAACAAAGAAATCAAATTAACAGCTTCACATATTAATTATATAACAAGATCACATAATACAATATTAAAAATATAAAACTAATATCCCATTGGCTGAGGGGCATCATCTTCTTGGTACATGATCCATGGAACCCCAATGTGTAATGACTCGGCCATGTTTGCGCACCAATTTATGTAAGATTTTCCAGTGTCTCCATAATTCGAAATCACATTCCCATATTCATTTTCAATCTAACATTAATAACAAATCGATCATTATCTCCATAAGTCAATATTGAATTGAATAATAATCTCAATTTGATATGTTTTTGAGGGAAAAACAAATAAATTACCCGGGCAAGGATTATGGGACCGCCTTGAAAAGCAAACAATTTCTCTTTCTTGACCATGTCAACGATCAAAGTAGCGAAGTTTTTCATTTCATTCTTAAATCCAAATTTTTTTTAAAAAAATCAGCAAAATATCTTTTGGATAAAAAAAACAAATAAATCAATTACTCAACAGTAAAATACTATTCTTTCGTAAAAAATGAAGAAAAATGAAACATCACCATGTATACTATTAAAGAATGAGAGAAAATGTAAACGTGTAACTGATTGCTTTCATAGAATGATGAATCACACTTTTGTAATGGTGCAACTCAAGTTTATATACAAAGTGAATTGGTGATGTAACTAACTATAATGACAGTAACAATAAGTAACTATAATGACAATAACAAAAAGTTAACAACCTAAATAACTGAAGCTACCTAAAATTATACATCAGGTAACACCCCCTTGCAAGCTTGGACTACTGGGAGTATGAAAATCAAGCATTCCAAGCTTGGGACGAATATTTGAGAAAGGTCCTGGTGCTAAAGCTTTGGTTAGTATGTCTGCTGTTTGATCTTTAGTCTTTATTGGCTGTAACTGAATGAATCCACTTTGCACTTTGTCGCGTACTATATGGCAATCAATTTCAATGTGCTTCGTGCGTTCATGAAAAACCGGATTCCTAGCTATATGTATTGCAGATTGATTATCACGGAAAATAGAAATTGGCTTGGTTATTGGCACTTTGAGATCAGCTAATAAGTAGGCCAGCCACTTCACTTCACATGTTGCTTGTGCTAGAGATCTATATTCAGCTTCTGAGGAAGATATAGCCATTGTTACTTATTTCTTGCTTTTCCACGATACTAATGAGTTTCCTAGAAAGAAGCAATATCCTAAAATTGATCTTCGTGTATCCGAGCATGAACCCCAATCTAAATTAGCATATCCAGTGAGGTTGAGGTTTGAACTTGCAGAAAAAAATAATCTTAAAGCTGGAGACTGCTTCAAGTATCTTAATATTCTATGAGCAGCTTGCATATGTAGGGATGTAGGACAATCTAAAAATTGGCTTAATCTTCCTACAACATAAGATATATCAGGTCTGGTATTGGTGAGGTATATGAGCCTCCCAATTAGTCTTCTATAGCTTGACACATTAGTTAATGGGGATCCTGAATCTTTGGACAATTTTAATGTGTAATCCATTGGTGTGGAGATAGGTTTTGCTCCTATCAAACCAGCATCTTCTATGAGATCAAGGGCATATTTCCTTTGGTAAATGGCAATTCCATCTTTGTTCCTGGCTATTTCCAGTCCTAGGAAGAATTTCAAATTTCCTAAGTCCTTTATTTTGAACTTGTCATCCAATAACCCTTTCACAACATTAATCTCATTCATGTCATTACTTGCAAGAACTAGATCATCCACATATACCAAGATAGTTGTGAAACCATGAGTTGAACTTTTGGTAAATAAAGAATAATCTGACTTTGATTGAGTGAAACCAGTGGCCACTAGTACAGATGTTAGTTTGGCGTTCCATTGCCTACTTGCTTGCTTTAATCCATATAGGGATTTTTCTAACTTGCAAACAAGTTTTGAGTTGTGAACATCAAGGCCAGGAAGGACCTGCATATAAACTTCTTCATCTAATTCTCCATGTAGGAAAGCTGTATTAACATCTAGCTGATGAATAAACCAGTGTTTTGCTGCAGCAATTGACAAAAGAAGCCTAAGGGTGGTCATTTTAACCACAGGGCTGAAGGTATCAACATAGTCCAGTCCAGCAATCTGAGTATAACCCTTGGCAACTAGGCGAGCTTTGTACCTCTCAATGCTCCCATCTGGGTTAAATTTTACCTTGAATACCCACTTGCATCCTATTGCTTTCTTGCCAGGAGGAAGTTCAGTAATACTCCAGGTCTTATTTTGCTCTAGAGCATGTAGTTCAGTAGAAATTGCTTTTCTCCAGCATTCATGAGATATGGCTTCAACATATGTTATGGGTTCGGGATTGGTGGAGATAGCAAGAGAAAAGGCTTTTTGCTTGGCAGACAGAGAAGAATAAGAAAGATAATCTGAAAGGGGGTATCTGCATGATGATTGAGGGGCTAAAGAGGTAGTGGTCATCATACAATGGAAGTCTTTAAGATAAGATGGAGGTTTCTTGGGTCTGGTTGATTTCCTTAGGTGTTGCTGTGTGGAAATTGGTAAATGGTTATTATTTGAACTTTCAGAGTTTATAGGGTGGTTCATGGATGTTGGCTGTGTATGATTATCTGGTATATGTATAGATAATGTGTTTGAGGTAGGTGCAATATGGTTATGTGTGTATATGTCACATTCATAGGAGAAGGGATCAATTTGAGAATGAATATATGTTGGTGCTGTCTGTCATTTCTCATAACTATGTATGTTTGAGTTGAGTATGTAAGGAAAGTTTGATTCATAGAAAATGACATTTCGAGAGATGAATAATTCTCTAGTTTTTAAATAAAATAAAATGAAGCCCTTGGTTCCATCTTTATATCCTAGGAATATACATTTCCTAGCTCTAGGATCTAATTTTGTTCTGTTTACTTGTAAAGTTGATGCAAATGCTAGGCATCCAAAAACTTTTAGATGAGATAAATCAGGTAGAGTTTGAAACATTTTCTGAAATGGTGAAGCATCATTTAAGAGTTTGCTAGGCAACCTGTTTATTAAGTGCACTGAGTGTGCTACAGCATAATGCCAAAAACATTTTGGGATGTTGGAGTGAAAGATCAGTGCTCTAGCAACTCCTAGGATATGTTGATGTTTTCTTTCCATAATGTCATTTTGTTGAGGTGTCTCAACACAAGTGGTTTGATGTATAATGCCATTTTCAGCATAGAAACTTGTCATTAAAAATTCTTTACCATTGTCAGACCTTATGCATTTTATTGTTTTTGAAAATTGAGTTTGAATGAGATGAACAAATGATTTAACTAGAGATGATGCCTCAGATTTCTGTTTCATGAAGTATACCCATGTAAATCGACTCATGTCATCAACTATTGTAAGAAAATACTTGTGACCTGCACTCGATGGGGTGGATAAAGGACCCCAAATGTCAATGTGTACCAAATCAAAAACAGATATAGAACTTGTATTACTGACAGCAAAGGGTAATTTTCTTTGCTTAGCAAAGTGACATGGTTGACAAGGTTTTTCATTTGCTTTATAATCTATGAATGGAAAATGCTTTTTCATTACAAGTAATTTGTTTTGAGATAAGTGTCCTAGTCTAAGGTGCCATGAAACTTGCTTTGAATTCAAGCTAAGTGTTGCTGAAGAAAGGATTTGTGAGTGAGTTTGTGAAGTTGTGATGTCATTCATTATGTAGAGGCCATTGTTCTCCTTAGCTATACCAATCATCCTCAAAGAAGGGTGCTTCTGTATCTTACAACATGTGTCAGAGAAAAGGAATGAGCATTTCAAGTTTTTGGTTAGTTTAGAGATAGATAAGAGATTGAAAGTGAATGATGGTATGAATAAAACATTGGTAAGGTAAAGATCATTGGAAAAATATACTGTTCCTGCAATATTAGTTACAGTTTCAGTTCCATTTGGCATTTTTACTAAAATTGGTTTGATATGATGATAAGTTTGAAAAAGATCAAGGCAAGAGCATACATGATCAGTAGCACCACTGTCTAGTACCCATGTTTTTTATTTTTCAGAAGTGATGGACAAGATATGAATACCTGGATTTTCTGAATTATGTTGATTGTTCAGGTTGATTGTTGAAATTTGGTTAATTGTGGAGGCAGCCTGTGTTTCTTGATTTTGGAGTATAGCAATCAATGCAAGCCTTTGTTCAAAAGATAAAACTGGGAGTGGAGTTCCATTTGTTTCTTTCTGGTTCGAAGGATTAACACTATCATTGAGATCACCAATAACCTCATTGGTGGAGATGTTGTTGGTAGCAGTGATCCTTTGTGATTTGAGATGAGGAAATTTCTTGAAACATGATTCAAGAAGATGACCTGTTTTGCCACAAAAAGTACAAATTCTGGGGTTAGATGGGGTTGATCTGCCACTTTGTCCACGCCCTCTGCCTCCTCTACCTCTTCCTTGACTTCTTGAGGCTGAGATTGAGTTCCCATTATAGGAGTAAGATGAATCTGTGAGGAGAACTCGCGGTTCTTGAGAATCTGAATTCAGCTATCTTTCTTGTTGTGTTAACAAAGAAAGTGTTGAGTCAATGTCAGGTAGAGGTTTCATAAGCATGATTTGGGAACGAATTGTTGCAAATTGCTCATTAAGACAGCGCAAGAATCGCACCACATAGTCTTCTTTCTTGTAGTTTCGGACAATGTCTAGTCCACATACACATGAGTTCGTGCAAGAAATGCAAGGGGGAACAAGTCTGAAATGATCTAGTTCTTCCCAAATTGATTTCAATCGAGTAAAATATGAAGTGATGTTTAAATCACCTTGCTTGATCACATGAAGTTCTTCGCTTAACTCAGCCACTTTGTAGACATCTCCTTGGTAGAATCTTCGTTTCAAATCTTTCCACAGATCATGAGCTATATTGATCCAGAGAACACTCTGTGAGATTTCTTGGGAAAGAGATAAATTGATCCAAGAAACAATGAGAGTGTTGCATCTATCCCATGCATAAAAAATGGGATCATTTTTCTCTGGAATAGGAATAGAACCATCAATAAACTTCAGCTTGATCTTTCCTTTCAATGCTAGCCACATTGATCGTGACCAAGTGTTGTAATTGCTACCAGTTAGAATCACAGATGTAAGAGGTATACCAGGATTTTCAGAAGGATGTAAGAAGTAAGGACTTGCTGGATTTGATGTAGGACTGATGTTTGTTCGCGAAATGTGAGCTTGCAGTGCTGAAAATTGATTCAGAATGTTCAAGAAGGCTTGAACATCTGCATTCAAAGTTGTGTTTGATGGGTTCATCATGGGATCATCATGATTCGCCATTTCTTTTATGTAACAGATGAAGAACTGATTGAAAAAAAATCAAGATATGTGTTTCAAGAAGAGAAGGCTCTTGATACCATATTAAAGAATGAGAGAAAATGTAAATGTGTAACTGATTGCTTTCATAGAATGATGAATCACACTTTTGTAATGGTGCAACTCAAGTTTATATGCAAAGTGAATTGCTGATGTAACTAACTATAATGAAAGTAACAATAACTAACTATAATGACAGTAACAGAAAGTTAACAACCTAAATAACTGAAGCTACCTAGAGTTATATATCAGGTAACATATACAGCATTTGCAGTCCGAATCTCAACACCAGGTAGATTGTGAACCCATACGGGAATCCCACTAAAAAACATCAAAATAACAAATAATAATTTAGTCAAAAAATTATAATTAAAAATCATAAAATAAAAAATAAATATACTACAATATAATATGGCAATTATATATGTACCCATAATTCCATTCAGCGCAGACATACGAACCAATGCGAAGAACTGAGTAGAGTCCAGCTTCTTGAATAGTCTTGAGAAATCTGATAAGGTCATTTTTACCATTGAAGTCATATGATCGACGAGCTGGTTCATGTGCATTCCCAAAAAAATATGTCTCAATGGCATCTAACCCTCCTTCTTTAGCTTTTTGGATTAAATCTAGCCACATCTAATATAACCAAAAAAATGTGATAACAATAATAGTTATTGGTATATACATAATACTACAATCGAAATAGTATTTAAGAATAACAAATTAGAAGGAAAAATTATGGTGCTCCTGAAATTAAATTAAAGCTACTTCAGTGGTGCTTCTTGGGTAATGAATTGATCCAGATATCAAGACCCTACGTTTGCCATCAATTTTGATGGCCCTTCCATCATGAGAGACTTCAACAGCATTGGTGCCAACAAAGAAGGATAGGCTAAGAAGGGAACAAAATACAGCCACCAAGAAGAAGAAAATACTTTTGGGAGAGGCCATGTTGGCTTTGCTTTAAGTTGTTTGTATTCTGAATGACTAATACTCTATGTTTATACAGACCACAGGGAGGATGAAAAGTTGCTGCACTCAAATTCAACAAAGATTTTCTTCTATCCTGTTATCCAATTTACAATGAGCTGTTAAGATTTCTTGTTTATCTAGGGTTCGTTTGGTTACCCATAAAAATTTAAGGAAAAAACTTTTAAAGGGCAAATTTTTAGATAGTAAGTATTAAGGAAAATTTTTCTCTTTTTCATCTTATTTGGTATGTTTTATAAATATGTTATAACTTTTTATCTCAAAAAGTTAAGTATGTTTGGTATGCATATAAATTTTAAGTTATAAAAATTATTTTCATTATTTATAAAGTAGAAAAATAACTATTTTTTTTAAAAAAGTAACCATAAAATAGTTAAAAAATAAATATATTTATTTCAACCAGAGTGAGAGGAGAGCGACAAGAAGGAGAGTGAGAGCAGAGTGAAGAGAGTGGAGTGAGGAGACTACAAAAAGTAAAGTTCACCCTGAAATAAATGTGAGTAAAATTTTCTTTCATTTTCTTAAAATATGTCTCCCTCTAAAAATTTACTCTGTTTTGCTTGTTCCAACCAAATACTCTTTTTTCGCAAAAAGTTTACTCCATTAAATTTTAACCTCAACTAAACAAAACCATGTATGTTAAGATGATTTTATTTTTCTCTATCAGTTTTGTTTCTTTATAATCTCAAGCAGGAAGGTAATTTGGTTTCCAATCAGAAAAAAAAAAAGGAAAGCAATTTGGTTTCAGCTTATTGATCTTATTAATTTCATTCTAGTAATGGAAGCAACATCAAAGCGTAGTGATTAGTGTTAAACTAAAATTTAAATTAGGTGTGATATTCATAGTTACTTTATGGTCAAGAGGAATTGTTAGAAATCCATTTTAAAAAAGAAAAATGCTACTAAGACATATCCATAAAAAGGAAAAATGCTACGTGACCGGAAAATTTGCTGTATTTGTTGCGTGACACACCTGGCTTCATTTTCGATTGTCAGTCACCATGTTCATGATTTTTTTGCACCATGGACCATCACTTATTGAACATCTCTTTTAACTACTAAGCCAGGTTCGTATGGCATAATTAACTTACTCACCATATTCCGGTCACGTGGCACAATTATTTAAAATAATATGAAATCAGAAAATAACATAACTCAAAAGGGTTTATATCAAACCGAAACAAAGGGTTTACCTTTTTTTTTTCTTTTGTTTCCAAGAGTATCCACAGCTGGATGCAGGGTCGGAACTAAGTTAGTAGAGGTGGGGGGATAAGCCCCCACAACAATTTTAAAATCTCTTTAATAATTAGGTAGAAATACAGATTTTTGACCTCATAATTTTATTAAGTTTAACCCCACAATGACTCTAAATAAGACAAAATAAAAAGTTATAGTACAATCCACTTATTCTCATAATAATATATATTTCTTGCCCCCATTATAAAAAATTTTTGGATCTGTCCTTGGCCGGATGCAGTCTTTGTGTATTATAGGCCCGTTTAAAAGAGTATACGCTGACCATGAATTTTAAAGTTGTTTCATTCCCAAGGCGAGAATTGAACCCTTGATACTTGTTTAAAGAAGGAGAGAGCTCTTACCATCTCGCATTAATCCCGTGCTTAAAAAGGGATTTGCTTTGATATATAGTTAATGTCAAATTTATTAGACAAATATTCAATCATTTATAACCAAAGTATTAAAAATATTTGACTTTATATCATAACAAGCACAAAAATTATATAAAAGTTATAACCAAATTTCTTCGAAACAAAAGATAAATTTAATTCTTTAGCAACATAAAAATTTTTTCACAGTTATTTCATTAAATCATGTGTTGCAACTCAATATGAACTTTACTTTTAATATCACAAGTTTGAATCTGAAAGTGGCGACTTCGAAGAAGATTACACCTAGCTACTACCCTCACCTGGAATTGTGAGTAATTTCCTAGACTTCAAAAAATATCAATGTATAACTAAGCTGACACAGCTATAACCTAGCAAAAACAAAAATGCTATTTTAACACCTAAAAAGTGGGTGTCTATTGGGACACCCACTTAATAATCGTTGGATGTGATGATGGATCCCACATACTATTCATCCTAGCACATCCAATAGTTATTAAATGGGTGTCTCAATAGACATCCACTTTTTGGGTGTTTGAATAGCAATAAGCAAAAGAGATAATGAGCAAAGTATAATAAAACATTGTAAAATGAGCAAAAACACTATGGATGAAATGTGGATCCTTCCACTTAAGAAGCACATCATATTCATCGGTAGATAATTTGTTACTTTGACAGTTGACAGTTTGACACCAAACAGACCAAACGAACTCTCTTCCCGCCATCATCTTCTTCATCATGGCTGAACTCTGGAACTTCTCCACATGAATGCAACTCATACACAAAACCACTTTTAAGTTTCTTTTCCAAAATCAAAACACCCCCATTAATTGAATTGCCATCACTGAGAGAATGAAAAGGAAAAGATGGCACTAAGTTTGATAATGAACATGGACAAAATGCCCAAGATGAGCTTCCTCATGCACCTCTTTTGCCTCTTGCTCTCTTTCCACACCAACCCCACCACCAACAAGTACAAAACTACCATTACTACCCCCTCTTTTTCTTCCTGTTCTTCTTCATCTTCTTCACACTCACATTTTGTTCTCTTGGATTCCTTTTCCAACTACCCCGTCCTATTATCGGTCAAGAACCACGACAATGATCATGATATTATTGATCATGATGATCATGATCATGGTGATGGTGATGGTGATGGTGGCGATGATGTTGATGATGTTGATGGTTCTTCTGAGACCCTTCAGTATGATTACTACCGCAGTTCCTGCCCACATGCAGAGCGCATTGTTCGCTCCACCATTCACCATGTCTACCATGCTACACCCTCTTTGGCTCCTGCTATCATTCGTCTTGCTTTCCATGATTGCTTCATTCAGGTTCCATTTTTTCTTCTTTTTTCTTCTGGGCCTCTTTCTTTTCTTGTTGGACAAAAAGAAAAAAAGAGAGAAAAGAATGGGGTCTTTTATTATGTTATTTATTTTAATCCTTTTTTTTTTTTTGGTTTTCTGGTTCTGGGTTATACAAGTCTTGTTTTTGTGATTTTGATAAATCTTTAGTGTTTCTTGGTGAAATTTCATTTGGGTCGGTCTTGAATTGGTCTTGGCCTTCATGTTTTATTTGATTTCTTAAAAGTCAAGATTGTTGAATTTCATTTCATTTTTTCATGTTTTCTGATATAAATTGAATTGAATTCCCATCTCCAATTTGTTGTCTTAAGCTGTTTGGTTTCTCGTTGTTCTCTAGTTCTGAGGCTTTTTTGGACTTTTGGACTAAACTAGTTCTGCTGTCTAATCAATAGTTTCTTGGAGAATTTCATATTGGTCTCTTGGAAATCAAGTTTTTACTTGTTTCTTGAAGACCACATTTGTGAAATTCGATTCTTATAGTGAGATTTACTGTGATATTATTGCTTGTTGCTTACTTCAGATGTTACCTATTCTGCATTTGTTGGGTAAGATTGTATGTGGTTCTCAAGCTTTTTAACTGAATTGTGTTGATTTTCAATCCGTTTTGCTTCAGGGATGTGATGCTTCTGTTTTGTTAGATGATGACGATTACATTGATTCAGAGAAAGAGTCACCTCCCAATGGAAGTCTCAAAGGTTTCGATGTAATTGACACCATCAAGTCCAAGCTTGAAGAAGCTTGCCCCGGGGTTGTTTCTTGTGCTGACGTTCTTGTACTGGCAGCTAGAGACTGTGTGGCTGTGGTAATGTATTTTCTCAACTCTTCCTTTCTATCATTGTATGTGTTTATGTGTCATAGACAATGAAGCGGGATTTAGATCTGTGTTTTTTTCAGGCTGGTGGCCCCTTCTATCCATTATATACTGGCCGGAGAGATGGTTCGAACTCTTACTCTGACATTGCAACATATGAGCTTCCTTCACCCTATGCTGATTTATCACAAACCCTTGCATCCTTCAAAGCAAAGGGATTCGATGAAAAGGAGATGGTCACTCTTCTAGGTTAGTTTCTAGTTATTCTTTCCCCATCTCATTTTAGTAACGTGTAACAAAAGCCTTTGGCCTCATATCATGTTAAAATTTCATGATGTTGGAGCAGATTGTATGGGATGCTTATACCCTCAAGGTTTGGCACAAGGAAATTGTATATCTCAGAAGCTAACGTTTAGGACATGCATCATTTCCTTACAAAACTACATGAATGCCTGAAAATTTGCTTGCCATTAATTAATAGAACCTAGTACATAGATAGGACATATTTTCTGGTTAAAATGTAGTAAGTAATTTTAAGAAAATACTTGTTGATGTCAATGCCCTCATGGCCTTCTTAATTAGCTGGTCTCTTTGATCAATTTAGGGTCAGTGTTTGGATGTGTATTTGGGTTCTACTTTTGTGCAATTCTCGTAATCAATGGATGACTTTGTCTGTCCAGTCTTTCCTTCCAGGTGCTCACAGCATTGGTGAAATCCACTGCAAATTCTTCCAAAGCCGTCTCTTTAACTTCACCGGAACTAATGAACCTGACCCTTCTATAGAAATTGAATTTCTGGAACTGCTAAGATCAAGATGCAGTGACACTAATGCATCATCTTCATCAGGATTAGGATATTCTTCCCACAGCTCACTTTCATCGTCAGCATTCAAGTCAACTCCCCTTGACGGCTTGCCTTCTTCCTCGTTCGATGAGCCAGGAATTACCATGGACTTAGAAGATCCAGGAATCACTAAGGACTTGGAGCAGCCTCAGTCAGATTTTGGGACGATATACTACCGCAGCCTACTGCAAGGTAGAGGAATTCTGTATGCTGATCAGCAGCTAATGGAAGGGGAAGGAACCAGGTCTTGGGTTAAAGCATATGCATTGGATCCTACTTCGTTCCATAAAGATTTTGCCCTGGCAATGATGAAGCTCTCAGATCTCCGGGTCTTGATGCCTCCTATGGGTCAGATTCGGCTCAATTGTTCAAAGGTTTTATGACAGTCTGCCAAGATTGGAACCTTGATAAAATGTTTGTATGCATTACATTTTAGTTGCCAGCTATAAGTCCGGAGCAGCTAGAAATTTTTAAATGAGTTTCTGTTTTCTAACATTCTTTTCAAGTGTCTAAACAAAGTCGGAGATTCTAATATTTTAAGAAATCATTATGGATCAATGAGCTATGTGGGGATTCAATTCACACAATAACCATAAAGTAGAAAAAAAAGAAGAAAGCTCTAAATGGTGGAAATTGAACCAAACAAAATCAGCCATACAGCACACTTGGAAATAAGAGGCACAAAATTGTGATATAACATATTCCCTGTACACTACAACAAGCTGTGCCTTGTGGTTATCTCATCTACAACCGGACTGAGCCAAGTCTTTGCTTTGAGGGTCTGATGCTGACAGAGGGCTGTGGAACAGATAAGTCTGAGTGCATGTCCATGAAAAACTGGTCCACAATATCTAAATATACAGGGCTTCCAAGGCGAGAATAGTAGTGTAGTGCCTCTTCTATGTCTAGTACATGCTCAAGATCACCTCCATCCATCATGTCCAATTCCTTCATCTTCTGTGCTAAACCATGAGCTCCCTTATTCATGTTGTGTGAGTTCAAACTCTCCTTTTTTCCCATTTGTGAGTTCCCTTTGTTCTTCTTCTCTTTTGGTCTGTCTTCATGAAATCTCTTTCGTGGACTTTGCTTTTCAAAACTCATGGAGCTACTACATGCAGCATCTCCAATTGCTGGCTCCTTTGACTTGGATATGTTATTGCTGCCAAACCTTAGACTCAGAGCAGATTGTAAATGATTATAAAACTCATTGTAAAATTGGTCACTTGTGTGAGTCCTTGCATTGCCACTTCCACAAAGGAATGGTTTGATAGAGAGTGATCTGGGTAGGTTTTGGTATCCCCCCATAGAAGAAAGACCTGAATTTTCTGAGGCTTTTGTGAAATAAAGCCTTGGTCTTGTGGATGGTTTCTCTTGGCAGCATTTGTGATTCTAGTGAGAAAAGGAGAGGCTTTCTCCAAGTGGCACTGTCTTCAAGAGCGGGCATGGTTTTAATATTATGCTGTAGTTGTTCTTGTGTAATCTCCAATTTTGTCCTGATTCGGATTCATAAATAAAGAGGCAAGCAATTGTAACTAATTTCTTGAGGTTACTAAAAGACAAAAAATAAAAATAAAAAAGATTGTTTCCCTTTATGTTTCAACCATACCCTTTTGTCTCTGGCATCCCCATGCTATCTGTCCCTTCCAAGCCCTCTGTCTCAAACACTAACAATATATTTGGGAGTTTTATAGACCATGGATGGGAATAGTCTTTAATAGAATGGAGAAGAAATGTGAGGAGTGGAAAAGAGTATGTGACACTCTTATTTGAGAGTTTATAATATAAGTGAGTGGAATGCAAAATGATATAAATTTTATTTTTCACTTTTATCCTTTTATTTTGTGGATATTTATATAATAAGGCCAAAACAGTAAATAAACAAAGGTTAGATCACCTCCCCAATTTTGACCCCCGATTTGGGATGTCGCTAATTTCACTATATGGGATGACCTAGCAGAGCTCCTGTGAATCCGTTATCCTTAGTTGCTCGGCCCTCCCCTTCCAACAAATCACTTTTAAACACACATAAACATGTCCCTTCCCTTCCATTCCATGCTTCTCCCTCAATTTTTATGAGAACATTGGTATTTAAATTTTATCAAATATATTAATACATTGTTTTAGCTAAGCGTTACCAAGTCCAACAGCATTGATTAATATACAAACCTAAAAGTAGTTGTTGGCTAAAAGATTAAATCAAGAACTTGCAAAACTTGGCCAAATTCGAAACCATGTATTGCTACATCAAATTATTCTTAATTTGGAGTTTTTCAGGAGGTCTATGCCCTTTTTGTCATGACATGCAACTGAAGTAGTTTTCAGTAGCATCTTGATTATCATCTATCACAAGTGCTTCTGAAGGAGAAAACCTTATTTACATTTTGTAAGGAAGAGGTGCATGGTCCCCATTGTGTAGCCTAATTTGCACACAGAAGAGTGCATTCCATACACTGCACTGAGGTCACTATCAGACAGTTGCAGCAGTTTTTTTAATTCCTGTACCCACCTCTGTCCAAAATTATGAAGTTGAAGTTACTGCAGATTTTGACAAACATCCTTTTCTTTCCTGGAGACTGTTTGCCCTGCAAACAAGGAGAGCTACTGAACTCTGGCAACTGACATAACTGTGGATGTGCAAACACGGATTACAAGTGCCAAAATTGCACTGCTCATTCATGAGGATGGCATGAGATTTGCCAGACTGATATTAATGATGGACTATAAGTAATTTTGTACGAAAAAAATTCTTAGGTACCACCGGAAAAAGAAAAGGTTGGTATCTTGAACTATTGAATGAAAGAACGTTTATCATTTCAACAATATTAAAAATTGCTATAGTGAGAGATAATGAGGAAAAATTTATTAATATCTGGGGCATGAAGTCAATGAGACTGAACATCTACAGATTGCCCAACGTAAAATCTTAAATAAGCTCTAATGTCATTTTAGGAACTTTGAACTAATGGCATGTTTGGGTTAGTTTTAAAAGATTTTCAAACTATGATTTGTGCAAAAGCTTGTGTTTTAGAGCTTTTGCGGAAACCATAGGTTATTGCCTTGGATCTAAGCTATATTGGTTGGATGCATGTTAAATATCTGACACCAAACTTGCTGCCCGTGAATAGAATTTAGTTTCCAAAGAAGGTGACAGATGGCAGCTAGATCATCAATTAATCTGCATCTTGAAGGACATTCATTGATTCAATTCTCTCAGCATTGAATAGGATTGCAACATGTCAACTGCTTATGACACGTTGATGGATCACAAAATCGACAAGTAAGAAATGACTAATGTAAGACTAATGTAAGGCTATGAGCCATATGTGACGATGAAAGTCAAATTAACCAGTTATACACATTTATCGCTGCCAAAAGACAGTCTTAAGTTTTTATCTGAAGTTCCATCAGATAACATATACAAACCCTTATCAGTCCACATTTTTAACAATTGAGGATAAAATAGTGTACATACAGGAACAGCTCCCCCATCAAAACAAAAAAAAAAATGTGTACAAACATCAAAGTTGAACAAGGGTATGAAAAATGAATAAATGTCAACTGCATAAACTAGTCATCCAAGTTTTGATTTGCTAACTCATTATAAGTTTCTATTACCTGTCTAAACTCTATAACTGCTTTTCCCAATTTCAAGTGTTTTTCACAAAGAGTACTACTGTTGAAATGAAAAAGTATTTAAACTGAAAGGCTGGCTTTATAAATGAATATAATATAATGGAAATTGAGGCTTTGTAAGATCTTCTGCAGTGACTATTGGCAGCAACTCTTTTTGAATTTGAAAAACTGATGCAGCAACCTATGCACTTCACCATAGTTTTTGGTGGAACAAACAAGGCGATCTTTTATCCACTGTGGGAGCTTCTTGACTGGGTGGGAGAAGCTCCTTTTTGAGGAATCAGATGCATACCTTGTGTCAACCAACAAAATGGCTGCATAGTCATTAATGTGGCGGATTGCTCTACCTATAGGAATAAACATACTTAGATGAGGGGCAACAGACAGGGTATCTAGTAAGATGTCAAGCACTCGAGTTATGGGCCTTAGATTTCCTGGTTGACCTTCCTGTATTAGAATTAACTACTAGTAAACCACTGAATTTTAGTGATGGGAAATTCTATGAAGTTTATGTTTGGTTTGGCATTGAGAAGGCTCAAACTATTGTTTGAAGGATATAAGTTGAATTTCAACTTATGTCTTGCATGTTTGGTTTTCCCATTTGCAATCCCAAAACCATGGTTTTAGCAAAAGTTACAAGAGTAGCTTCTGCCGAAACTATGGTTTTGGGTTTTCTATGAACATGCTATTCGACTTGTTTCGCAAAATTAGGTGGAGATCAAGTTCAACATGATTTTTAATCTCATACCATGATTTGAGCAGAAGTGAAAAAAAAAAAAATTTGCCTTTACGTTAGACCAAACCATGTTATGGAAATTATGAACCAAACCGACCCAAAGAGGTAGATCTCCCAAGAGGTTGAGCTCTAACAATGAATTCTGCATGTTGATTCTTGAGACTCCTATCTTAGTTTTTAACAAACAATTTAAACTAGTGATATCCTATGAAGAATCAATTCCACCAATCATTGCTCAGCCACTTGAGAGATCTACATTCAATAGAATTACCCTATGGGGTTTACTGTAGGTACGCACCTATTGATTGATTTACAGCTTTTATGCAGAGATTCTCATAGTACTCTTTTCCTCTGTGGCTGCAACTTCTTAAGATGTCAAAACCACCTTGTGCATCTCCACTGTATACATCATAACTGGCAGAAAATCTAGGATTTCCGGGGGACTTCGAATTTCGGAAACCGTCAATGTGTTTTATTCTCTCCAACAACTCAATGTCAGATGGACTAGCATATGGCAGTCCAACCATGACTATGCACCGCCCCATCCCATCACTTAAGTTGATTCCTTCAGATATCTTCCCACCTACAACAGCAAGGAGTATTGCACCACTATGACATGCTTGGTTTACTTCTGAGTTCATACTTGATAATGTACAATTGGTATCCTTATATTCCTTGAGAACAGATTCAACATCCATGTTATTTCTTGGCTCTCTAAAGACATACTTCTTCCTTCTAATTCTTTCAAGAATGCCAGATGACTCCCAGTTTTCATAGACTTTACCTTCATAATCAAAAGAAGGGAAGAAGACTACAATTCCTTCAGGAACCACAGTCACCAAATTACATAGCAAAAGGCCTAGTTCTCGCATCTATAAAGCACAAGATGGAGCATAATCAGTCATTTTCAACAACTAATATTTCAGAGAAATCTACACTGATGACTGATAGATGAGATATTGATAAAAATGGTATACTCACCATGTCTGATGAGCTCCTTGAGCTGTAGCTAAAATCAAAGGAGCGACCAGAAGGACCACGGGAAACTGCAATTGGCATAATGCTATCTGGAGGGACAATATGACCACATGAAAAGAAATGCAACTGATTTGGTGGTAACCACGGAAAGAGTCGCTCCCTTGTCTCTTCAATAGGTTGAAGTGTTCCTCCTACTAATAGAACAGCATGTGCTTGATCTATAATCTAAAGAAAGTTTCAGAGTTATTCTCTTGTTCATTACATGTTAGGAAAAGAAGCTTAAGCTATAAAGTCCTTTCCAATTAAGACAACAGGATAAGGCAAACCTCGTAGAAAATCTTCTCTCCACTAAGCATAACATACTTGATATAGCCTCCTTGTTTCCTGAAGGTCGTTGGTCTAGACCTTGATACTATTATCCTTCCATCACTATCATTGTTTGTCAGTGATAGCAATATGTCAGCTAATGCCTGGAAGGCAGACTGACAGCTTCCCTCCTCTCCATGTTCCCCAATTTTAGCGAGTGCTGATTTCCTATCCGAGGTAGCCAGCTTTTCTCCATAGCTATTAACCTGAAAAATTAAGCAAATTTTGACATCAATATGATAACAAAAAATTCATAGGAAAATGTATTATATCTAGTAGCAGGATTCACCTTGTGCATGATATTACTCTCCTTTATGTACTTTAATAATTTGAGCAAGTTGATATTGTCTATATTAAGTTCAAAGATAAAATCATTGGTGGCCATGGTAAAATCAGAGGTTCTACTTTCTTCAGAAGCCTGCTTTATATCGCTGCAAGGGTCTATGAGATTTTCATCCTTCTCGTTGAGTAGTACACGGAGGAAAGCCTGTGTCAAAACCATCAGAGTTTGAATATATCTCCGATTAGCAGGTCCCAAAAGATTGCGAAATCTCGCAAAGTACCATTCGACATAGCTGTGCACATTCTCCAGCTGTACAAATAAAGAACAACCATCCAATAGTCACTGGAGAAATCAAAACTCAATGTCTATAACACGGGTGGCACCGTGGCAAAATCTATAGGGTAGGGCAATGTCTGTCTATTGCTAAAGTTTAAATAGAAGGAAATGACAAGCATACCTGTGATAAAGTAATTTTGGAGTCACACATGCTGATGAGTGAATCAGCTAAATTATGAGCCTCGTCTATTATAACAATATTGGATTTCAAGTTCAGACTAAGTGCTTCACGAGATGATTTTGACAGAAGTGATTGATAAGGAAGGACAACGAGATCAGCTCTGAAAACCATGCTTCTAGAGCCATAATATGGACAAGTCCCCAAAGTCCTTCCAAGGTTTGCAAGATCTTCAATATCCAAGGGCCCTTGTTGAGATACCTCATTCCTGAATTCTTGTTGTAGTTTATGTTTTCCAAGCATTGGGCAACCAGAAGAGGCCCTTGTTCTGCCCGCGCCTGTACCCACTCTTAATTTCTGCAGGTCAGGACCATCATTGTTCAAGAGGCATTAGTGTCTAGATGAGCAACTATCTTATTTATTTAATTGCAAAAATGTTTCGCTAACACTAGGCAGTGAATATTGGATAGAAAAACTTAGTAGCACAATTAGACAATTGACACAAGTTAGCAATACCTATGGTTTCATCCCCAACTTATATTTCTAAATAGAATTATTTTTCCTGGTGCTTCGGCCATGCAAACAGACCAATTTCCAAACTGTTTAACAAGTAGAAGCATTCTTTGGGAAATATCCTCCCAGCATCAAAAATAAAAGAAGGAATATATATCTATGATCATGGAGCCATGCTCATGGAATGGAAAAGTTATGCATTCATAAAAACTTGAGTACAATCTTCTCATTCTTTATGGATAAGACACATTAAATTCACCTTTCTATTACTGTAAACATGCCTTCTTGGATGAAAAAGATCTCAACACTAAGCTTTTACACAGCATTTTTCAAAAGAACAGCAATATACCTACAGGGTATAGCCTAGACTCCAAACCTCACATACCTTAACTTTTGTAGCTCCGTTTTTCTTCTTCTTCTGGAGTTCCAAGCATCGCTCATTTATACATGTGGAGTTTCCAAGTGAAAGAACATCTGGAAAAAAATTTGGTAAAATATAGACATTTGTTGTTAGCTACTTCAGCTTCAACAATTAAACAGAGGAAATCAAAAGAAGAATAGAAAGAATCTTCCAACTCAAGTGAATTCCAAACCTTCGTTAATGCAAAGATTTTTCCTGGAACCTAAACTAACAACACTCATCTTACTAGCAAAGCCTGTCTTCTGTAACTCCTTTATGAACTGTGAAAGCTGCGAATGTGTTCGACTGCAGAAGTAAACCTTAAACTTCTTATCCTCTTCCTCCTTCTCATCACCATCATCAAACTCATCTTCGCTTGAAGAATTAAAGGCACTTTTAGCAGAGTTCCTCTTTGACATCATATTCCCTACAGCCTCCTCATCTTCACTCTCATACTCTTCAAGTAAAAACTCCTTGTCATCAACATCCACTGCATCAATTTTCTTTTTCAAACTCTCTCTCCCTTCTTCAGCAGGATAATCTTCAACATCCACAACCCCAAAATCTTTACAAATTCCCTTGCCCTCCTTCTTATCAGGCTTTACTGAAAACTTGTCCTTTTTAATTCTCATTTTTTCTTCTTTGGCTTGTTGTTCTTTGTTGACAATAAAGTTCCTCATCCAATCAGGTTCATCATCTGAACAATCCACGTTTGCCTTATCATTATGACACGCTTCCTGTGATTCCTCGTGTCTCCTCTGATCAAGTACCCATTGCAAAGCACTACAAATAACACTCATAGTCTTCCCAGTACCTTTTCCAACATAAGAATGGAACCAACATTATTAAACCCGTTTAGGAATGAACAGAAAAAAAAAAAGAGAGATAGAGAGGAATGAAATGGGATTGCTAAACATGTTCTAATAATGCAGGTAAAACCACAAAAATTCACAAATGACTTTAAATTTGAGTGTGAGAATGATCAAATTTATCTTGAACCCCAAAATCCAAAAATAAAAATGCAATGAAATGGGGCTGCTAAACATCTTGTAACATTGCTGTTCCCAGTACCTTTAACAGCATAATAATAACACCAAAATTAAACTCATTTAACAAATGAACAAACCCAAAAACAAAAAAAATGGGGTAGCTAAACATTTTCTAATAACGCAGGTAAGAGCACAAACACTCACAGATAACAACTTTACAGGGTGTTTCGAAACATTTAATGACTAAAATAGTCCTCAACCTCGAAAATTCCAAAAAAAAAAAAGGATAAAAATAAATAAATATGGATAGAAGAATTAAGGGGGTGGAATTAGGAAAATACCAGTTGGGCTTTCTAACATGGAGACGCCACCTTGGTTGAGAGAGTGATAGAGTGCGTTCGTGAAATCCATCTGAATGGAATACGCTTTGAAAGGGAACGCCGCGAACTTCCCTTCCATTTCCTTCTTCTTTTTTCTTATTAATCTTCTCTTCTTTCAGTGCTATGGTTTGTGCTTTGGGTTTTTGGTTGCAAGTTATAATTAAGTTAGGGGGTTTTGGATTTTGCTCATATCACTTGGACACAGCAATGGGTTTGGCGCCACTCCCATGGCGGGAACATGCCCTAGTATAATTTCTCTACTCACTCAATCCAAAATTTTATTTTGCTCTCTGCTTAGACGTGTACTTGGATACTTTCAATAATTAAATAGGATTAAAATATGTTAAAATGTGTTAAAGTTTTATTGATCTTATGATTCATATAAGCGCTCAACCAACACTTTTAAATATTGGGACTTTTTTTTAATTTTTAATTAAACCCCAAAGGTTCAATAGGCAAAAACATAAACTTAGAATTCCCAAGAGCTAAATCCCTAATTCGTTTGTTTTAATTCCCAAGAGCTTCTCTAAGCCTTTGTTTTTTTTTCTAATTTAGTTTGGAATTTGGGTAAGATAATATAATCTACAAAGCCTCGAACCCAGCCAACAAGGAAATTAGAAAAACAAAATGCAACACTTTCATTGTACTACTCAGGAAACAATCTTTCTAATACCGTGATTTTAAAATTTACATGGTATTAGCACCGTTGCAACAGAGAAGTCTTTAGACAAATGTTTTGATCGCAGAAAAAATCACAAGTGGCGCGGTTGCAGAATTATCATCACTTTCTCCCCAAACCTCTCAGACAATTTATTGATCCACATTCAAATTCAGTTCTATGCCAAATTTAAAAATGAAAAATGAGAATGGTTGAAAGATCTTTGATACCACTCACCTAGTCATCTAGAATAGAAGAAGAGTAGAATAAACAATTACGAACGAAATAGTATCTCTTTCACACATCAATACCAATGAAAAATGATAGAAGAAATTAAGGTTTTAGCTGAGGATGAATTTGAAATTTTGCTAAATTTTGTATTTGTGTATTTGTTAAATAGGCTATGGGGTAAACTAGAAATAAAAATATATATAAGTCCTAATATTTAAAAATGCTAACTAAACATTGATTGAACGTTAACGTAGATTAAAATACCAATAAAAATTCACTATGTTATGACATGTGTCGATACTATCAATCCATGAAGAGTATTGAAGCAGACAACCCTAAATATATAGGGATAAAATACTTTAAGTTTTTTTTGGTACCTAGGATACCAATATTTTTTGTGCAATAAATGATTATGATTTGATAGATTTTAAAAAACTTGAATTAATAGGACATGTGACTCATTCTTTACTACAAATAACTAAAAAGTACTAGCACCCTTAAATTTTATGAGGTACTAAAAAAAAAAACCCCTTAATTTAATAGTCTTACCTCACAATTGGAAAAAAAATTGGAAAAATTGGCCTGCGGACTATTGATTAATTTGAAAGTCTTGCCTCACAATTCAAAAAGATAGAAAATTTAATCCTTAAATTAAAAAACAAAAAAACACTATAAAGACGTGTATAAACTACAAATTATAGAGAGATTAATTTGTCCCGTAATATATATTTTATGAATTAGAAAGTTTAATATAAATATTTAGTCAACAAAATTTCTTTTTTAATTGCTTCTCCAATAATTTTAAGCATCATTATATCTATACATATAGATAAAGAGAATACTTAAAAATAACTACTCTTTAGCATTCAAATTTTATCCCAATTATACATTTCTAATCAAATTTTTATAACTACCTCGTACTAATTTTTTTATAACTGCTTCTCAATTTACTTCCCCATCTGCCACTATTCTTTCTCATTTGTTATTTTACTTCCTTGTCTGCCACTGTCCATTCTCAATCATTCACACAAGCCAACGATTACTTTTTAATCTCAAGCATCTCTCACCAAGATACCAGCATATATCTCTCTCCTGTCACATTCAAGGTGAGTCATTGATGGAAGAAGAAACCCATCACAACTTCTTACTCACTTTTTTAATATATTTATTTTTTATATTTAATTTTGTTTTAATTCTATGTTTAACAATGCACAAAAGTTCCATCATACATAACTTTCTATGGCATTGGAGAACCAAAGCAATTAGTGTAGAGCATCAAATTCTTCTTATGCTTCTTAGTTTTTTAATTAAAAAAATATTAATATATATATATATACACACACACATGCAAAACTCCATCACACACTTCTTTTGATTACTTTTATACGAGACTCAGTACCATAATTGCATCGAAAAAAAAAAAACAGTACTGTAATTCTTTGTTTTGCTACATTATCGTCATACATTATTAATAGACAAATGAGCATATGATATGGGAACAGAAAAGATTGTCATATTACCTGAAAGTTTTGCGATGTTTAATGATGATTTGTGCCGTGGTTGCTCTGTAGCGGTGCATCCTCTATGAAGTTGAAAGAACTAAGCCGTTATCAAGAGAGAGAAGGAGGGAAAATAGTACTATATTTGAAAAATAAAAATAATATACATATTTTATCAATAATCATGTTTTCTTATGCTTACATTATTATTTTTATTTGAAAAATACAAAGGCCTCCCATCAAATAATTTTCTTAATAAAAACTGTAATCACGCAAATTGGATTTTATGGCTTCCTAGAAAATATTTAATATACATATTGATTATATATATATATATATATATTATATACAAAACTCCATCACACTGTTCTTATAAGTAAAAAAAAAAAAAACAATGACACAATTTTATGGGTTTTAAAAAATTTATGTTTCATATTAAGTTTTTATGTTACGGATTCCTTACTTCCACTCAGATCTTTTCCTCTTTACCATTTATATTTTCATTATATTAGTACCTAAAAATTAAAAATAAAAGACTTAGCAGGCACAATAGTTGTGGAAGCTTTTCCTGTATGTATTGAAAAGATTTAAGGGGAGTGGATACTCAAAGATGGAAAACAGGGTTCTTCATATATTTTAAAAATAAAAACATAACTATTTAAAAACCTGACTATTCAGATAAGTTTCATTAAAATACATAAAAAAATAATTAAAGGTAGGTTTAATTATAATACATAGAAAATTAAAAATGTGAACACATTTTTTAATTCCATGTATTGTCATAAAATTATCTATTAAAGATAAATTGACATTTATATTTAATTATTATTGATTATATAATCATCTAAGAAATAAAAAGGCGATTTGACGGGCATAACAATACCAGGCAAGTCGCTAGTTAAATATAATGTTTTTCTTTTTTTTTTCCCCTCCAAGTGTGGCAGGTTGAGGAAAGTTCAAAGGTAAGAAAGGTACCGCCACCACTCAAACCTCCATGCTTGCCACCCAGCCTGGAGGATCAAGCACTGCAGGCTCCATCCCACCACAGTAGGAAATCAAGATGATCCCCACTCCTAGGCATGTGACTTAGGAACAGCAGAGACGGCCTCCATCACTATCGCCACATATCCCTGAAGCCACTCCCAGTTTAAAGGGAGAACCTGGGAGTGGAGGAGTTGGGAGTGACGTTGTGGCTACTGCCTCCACTAACCATTATACGGATCCACCACTGATCCTTGACCCGGCTATTCTTGATGGTAAGAGTTGGTAAGCAATTTTAAATTTCATTTAATTCATAACTTTCTTATCATTGAATTTTATATGGTCGCGGAAACCATTCAAAAAATGTACTATGAACCGATCTATATAGCTTTTGTAAGCTAACAAAGGAAGAGAGACGTCATTGGTATAATCAGTGGAAGGTAATATGAAATTTGTTTTATTACTCTCAATAATTTGCTTCATCTTAGCTATCTTAGTATTTTAGTATTTTGATTTACATTAACTATTTTATATTTTTATGTGTAGAACAACTTCACCATCGCCTAAGCATGATGCATACATGTTCAAGACATTCAAGTCCCAAGCCAGCAAGAGACTACAAGACATGTACTCAGATATCCACGAGGGGCGGATGAGGAACACAAGTGGCTAACTATTTTGGGGAAAGGCTCATAATTTCTCTACGAGGCAGAGAGCTCACTATGAAAAGATTGAAATGATGAAGAAGAAGAGGGTTGATATCCCCTTGTGTCCATCCCCCCTCTTTCCATTTCTCTATGTTATATATAAAGAAAAAGTGGCCCCAGCAAATGGGGTGAAGGAGAGTGCTTTTAACATGAAGGGACCTCCCCCCTTTTCCTTTTATTGTTTTTTTATGTCATATCACATGTAACTCTTTTGTTCATCGGATAATAATATTTTTACATACTGAACAATGAGCTAAATTAGATAACTATGACCAAACTTTCCAGAGGCTTTATTAACATCCCTCCATTGCCAGGCGATTATTTCATCAGGTCTGCTTGAAGTTGCTTAAGGTGCCTAGGCAGAAATATTCTTCCTTTATTTGACTCCAAAACACTAACTAAGGGCAATCAAGCGATCTTGCGAGAGTATTGGAATTAAGCAAAGTTCAAGGAAAAATCTGTCCAGTCGAAGGCACACATGGCCTCATAGAAGTATGGCTCAGTGCATTGTAGTGGTTCCAGCACCATAGAGTCCACACAAAAATGCTTGGTAGGTTAATAATGTAAATATCATCTTTTTGCATAAAATATATGTGTATATATATATATATATATTAGTCGTTGGATCCGTGCGATGCACGGGGAGATAATAAAAAATAGTTTGTTGATCATTATTGAAAATAAATGATAATTTATTTAAATATATCTTATTGAAAATTAAGTATATAAATTTATTTTAAAAGTAAGTTAATATTTAAATAATTAAATAAGTGGACAAAATATAAATATATCATTCTATTTTATATCTTATTTTGAATATCATATTTATAAGATTGAAAAAATCTCGATAGATGACCTACAACTAACAATAAAAAGCCTAGTTTATGAAAATATTACACATTTCGAAAGTTGAAATTGTTAAATAAAAAAAGAGAATAGATGAATAATTTTACTATATCATGAGCCACTTATAGGGAGAATAATGAGTATCCATGAGAAAGAGACATGTCCCACACCTCTCATCATTGTTTAAAATTTTACCTCTCACCCTCATCCCTATTTCCCTTATGGGGTCCCTATTTCTCATTTTCTGTAGGAATTTTGAATCACTATTATATTCAGGGGTTTATTAACAAATTTCAAAAAGAGAAAAATTTTAAAAATATTTTATAATTTAAAAAATAAATATCCATAATAACAAATACTATTAATGAAACATAATCTAAATTAAAATTAAAGTACATACATAATGTAAATACAATAAAAATAATTAAAAAATGAAGGTGTGCTATCCCCATTGCTATCCTGTTTAACGAACAGGGACTTAGCATCATCCATCGTCCCTATGAAGATAAAATGTGTCTAAACTCTCTTTCCCATTGTGGGTAATTCCCGCATGTACCCACTATCAATTTTTTTTATCATCCCTACCCGTTTATATCTTTTCAGTAAATAAAAAATATTTAATTTATAAAAATTTATTTTATAATTAAAATAATAATAAATAAATTTAATTTATACGATTTCAATTACACGTCTTTCCTTGTACATTCTTTTGATAAATTAAAATATCAATTTTAAAATATATGTTATAATTAATGTATAATAATTAGTATGTATATATATATAATTCTAATTTATATAATCTCAATTATTAGAGTAGTATATCAATTATAATATTATTTTGAATAAAAAAGTAATATAATTATTTAATTTTTAAAATTAATAAATATTTAGTATCATTATCAAAGAAGTGTAAATTATGGAATTAATTTTTTTAAATATTTTAGTGTTGAAAAATTAAATGTGTTTTTTTCAAAAAAATTAGTATGAAAAAATTATGGAATTAATAGATTGGAATATGCAAGTTGTAAAAAATTAAATAGAATATAGTGATATAGGTAGATAGATAATTTTTTTATTATGATTTTCAAAAGTGCTAAATTTAAAGTAAGAAAATTTTCGCTTAATCCTATCCTCATTTAGAATTTTGCCTCCATTTTTGTCCATATCCCCGTCATGGGTCTCTATTCATCATTCTACGTGAAGATTTAAATCCATATTGATATTTATGGGTTCATTAAAAAAATTTAAAAATACTTTGAACTTTAACATATAAATATCCATAATAACAAATGCTTCTAATGCAACATAAATATAATAGCTTTATTATCATTAATACTATAATTATATATAATTTTTATGGTATAATATATCAAATTATAATTTTTTATGTTATTTTTTATATTACTTTTTTTAATGGTAGAGAGATATAAAGGTATTATTGAAAAACATAATTGATAATTAGAAGGTAAATTAAATTCAAAAACTTATTTTAAGTATTAAGATTATGAAATGATAGGATATAATTTTTCTATGAATAACGCATGGAAAATTTTTTATGTAATGAGTTTTAAATCTGTTATTCAAGCGGCCTTAATGAACTCAAGAGGGGGGGTGAATTGAGTTCTCTTAATTTTTAAGGTTTATCCCACTCTAAAACTTTATCCAACAAAATGTAGAGAAGTGTTGTAAAGACTTGATTGTAAAAATGAAAATGCAAGTGATTAGGAATTGAAATTCTATAGTTGATGAAGATAACGAAGATTAAACTTGCAATAAAAGTAAAGAGATAAAGGAAAAGAGATTGCAAACTTAGTTTATACTGGTTCGGTCACGTCTTGTGTCCTACATCCAGTTCTCTCAAACAACCCGCTTGAGAGTTCCACTAACTTCAATTTCTTTACAATCAAAAGAGCACTCCAACACCTTGGGATTCCTCACCCTTGTGTTTGAGTCTCTCAAGAACCAAGAGATACCACACTCTTGTTCTTCCAAGGGATACCCCACCCTTGTTCACAACCTAGAGTAAAAGAAAAGAGTACAACAATTCACTCTCTGAATAGAGTAGATGTTACAAATTAAAGTCCTATAAGGTTTCTCAAGAATAAGATAATTTGGCTAAGTATTGATTAAAAGAATTGAGAAGTGAGAATGATTGTTTGAAAAATCTTTGAAGTATTTTTTCTTGCATCCTAAAGAGTGTTAAAAGATGGATATTTATAGGCAAAACTTATGTAGACCATTGGGGATCACTCCCAAGAGAAGTATCTCCTCAAAACACACCTGTTGGTGCATTTCTGAGTCTGGTAATCGATTACAATGACTGGTAATCGATTACACAGTTCAAAATTTAAAAAACTGGCAACGGTCACTTGCTTTAATTTTGAATTCTGACACATTTTGCATCCTGGTAATCGATTACACTGTGTTGTAATCGATTACACTGGTTTCATAATATGCAAAACATAAATTTTAACACATTTTTTCAAACTCTTGTTCATTCTAAAACATTTGTAACCATAATTATATTTTCATAAACCAAAATTAAGTTTTTCATTAAAAAAAACAATTGAATTATTCTAAATCAAGTTTTTTTTTCTCAAAATCAAACTTATTTCTTAAATTAAAACTTGATTAACTTGAAAGATGGCCAATTAAACTTATCAAAAGAAACCTTTTAACCAAGTGATCTAAATCCTAATTCTAACCATTTAACCTTGATCACTTTGAGTGTTCATCTTCAAGAATTGCTATGTCATTTTTGCGTCTCTTCTTGTTGTCATTTGCTAGTTCATTGTCATCATCAAAACCATCATCAAAACCTACAAAATCGCATTCACATTCTCCCCCTTTTTGATGATGACAAGCATCTTAGGTGAGGAGCAATAATGGATATGACGTACCACATGCATTGTTCACTCCCCCTAAGTATATGCATAGATTACTCAGAGACAAATAACAAAACTATATGCTGCCCCTTAATCAATGCTTATTTTCATATCCTCACCACAACATCTCTCCCCCTTTGTCATTATCAAAAAGAGATAGATACAAAAACAACAAAAGCATATAGTTCACCACATATCAAAACCATCAACTATACGAAGCATAAAAAAAAACCACACAGATATAAACCATGATATAGATAAGTACTGAAGTCAAACAATAAGTCCACTTATGAGTCATAAGGAATGAGATAAGTATAAGTCCAACGATAAAATAACTAAAAGTCTTAAATATAAACCAAAATAATGTCAAAGTCCATGAGATAAAATAAAACAAAGACCATAAGCAACAAAGAACTAAAGTCATGGTGCATCATCAGCAGCAGAGTCATCCGGAATATCAAGGTGACAACGGATAGATCACATGTTCCTCTCAATATGAGCCATACGAGTATCAAGCGCATCAAAGCGCTCTTCAACATAGACACGAAGTTCACGCAATTCAGAAAGAAGTTCGGCCATAGATGAGGAGGAAGGGTCTGAAGCTGAGGTAGGTGGAGGGGAAGGAGTTCAGTCGGCTTGATCATCGTGCTGAATGTCCCTTTTTCGAACCCATTGATTATTAATATTCTTCATATATCCAAATGAAGAGATGGCACCATCACCAATAGCATAGGAATGTTGAACAGTAACGAAGTGCTCACCATCTAATGGGACATCAAAATACTCTAAGAATATGGTGATCAGGTGAGCATACGGAAGTGGTGCGTTTGCCCTAAGGGCCTTTTGCATCCGATAGCGTACAAGATGTGCCCAATCAATTTGGCGACCAGTCAATAAAGCCCATATCAGAATAATATCTTCCTCAGTTAATTGCGCAAGATTTGTGAGCCTAGGATGTAGAATTCGAGCAATAATATAGTGTGTAACACCCTAAAGTTAATTAAAAATTAATTTAAGCTTTATTAATAAAAATTTCAACACTTTGATAGATGTAATGATAATAAGGACGATCTGGCAGACAAGTTAAAAAAAAAAAAATATATATATATATATATATTAAAGATGAATAGTAACTTGGTGGGCCCCACAAGCTTGTTGAGACATGTGAAACCTGCACTGGGATCCGAAAATGCCTAAGACTGAGAAAATATAGGATTAATATTAGAAATGAAAATCTTAGACCCAAAATTTAATTTTGTGTGAATTTTGTTTTATAGGCATAGTATTTTACACATTTGGTTAAATTATGATGTGTAGTTTTTACACTGTATGAAGTTTACAGTGTAACTTGCCACCTAGTATGATGAGTGAATGACCTGATATGAAACACCCATCACCTTTGCAAGAACAAATGAGAGTTGCACAAATATTGTAATTTTATTTTGATTAAATAATTGTTATAGTAGTAAAACTATACACATGTCACCTTAAATAAAAAAAAAAAAAAGGGAAATAATCACATCTCTTACACGTATCCTTCTCAAAGCTTACGCCAACTTCTTCATTTTCAGCTTCTTCATCTTCCATACACAACTACCTTATAAACTTGCTCAAACTCCATTTTTCAATACAAAATATCCAAGATTTGGACACAAATTTCATACTAGTTCTTGATATCCTCAATTCAAGTCTTCATAAACAATTCTCATCTCAACATCTTATCAACCTTGCTACTATCCTTGCTGTGATATCAGAGGAACTAAGAGAGTTTGATCCATTATTGGGTGTAGGATTTCTTGAGAACAACCAAGAAGAAGAGCAAGAGCACATAAGAGTCAAGTAGGGCCTTATCTGTCCTCTTTTCTTTCCAATTTTTCTCTAAATTTTTCTAATTATTTTGGCTGAAACTTTCTGGACATATTGGTTGATGATAGATAGATATAGATGTGTTTAATTTGGTGAAGTGATTGGATGATGGTAAAATTCATTTTTCTCAAAAATATGTTTTGAACCTGGTTGCTGGAAAATCCCGATTTTAAGCAGGCAGATAGTTTGTTCGAATTTTATGATCTATTTAGAGATCTTAGATTGAGCTGAAAATTTTATGGGATGTTGCTAACATGTTAAGGTATCTCTAGTAAAAATTTTGAGTCATTCTGGGCACTTTTACTATATTTAAAAATTCAAGAACTGAAGTAGTTAAGGTTGCTGCCAGAACAGTCCATTCTAAAGCACTAAATTTGTCTAATTTTGTTATTATAGTAAATGATCGAATTATACTTTGAAATTTTTACAGGGTATTGAGAACATATTGAGGTCCAACTTTGAATTTTTATACAAAGTTCTGGGCTCATTTAATGGGATAGAAAAATTTATACTTTTGGTTGTTGGATGAGAATAAGCAGTTTCTGACTTCTAAATTTGTAGATTTTCTTTTATATAGCTAGAGACATTATTATACCTTGAAATTTTTACAGGATCTATTAGACATGATTAATTGACTCTAAAAATTTAATTTGCTTTGTTTTCATGAAGTTTAGTAGTTGATTCATAATTTTCTTTAGAACTGAAATTCTGGACAGCATGCTGAATTGTTGAATTTGTGATGAAACATTAATGATTTGATCTCAATTATACTATATGGATCTATGAATTATGTGAAGCACATATGAAGGTGAATACTTATTACAATTGCTTACATGTGAAAGAAAGTATGAGATTATGATTTTTGGGCTGGAGAAAGTAAATGGTCAGTGCATTGGGGAAAGTAAACTGACTACCTTTGAATGAGTCGTAAAAGAACCTCGACTAGGAATAGATCTGTATGAGAATTGGAGAAAGTAAATCCAATGATCATGTATAGGAATGAGCTCGATCCTGAAAAGCAGTCTATTACCCGTAAGTGGAATAAACCACCCTAGTCAAGGGCCAAGACAAGAAATAGCAATTGTTCTAAGTAGTCCTTTATCTTAAGTTATGATATGTGCTATGAGGATGAGTTTTATTATTCTATTATGGTCCCATACTTGTATTCTAAGTTGATGTTTTAAGTTCCAAGAATAATGGATGAATAAAATGAACCTGCTTCGGATAAAGATTTTACAAATTATGATGATCTGTTATTGGATCACATTATTTACATGAAATTTTTAAAATAAACCTGAGTACTGGGGTAGATAATGATGACATTTGTATGTTTAAGGGAACACCCTACCGAGAATTTTAGAATTCTCATCCCTATTTGCATTCCATGTCTACCTCAGCACAGGAGATGATCTTCATTAGAGAATTCGGTGACACTCAAGCCGACATCCTGCTCGTACTATGTTAGGAGTTGTACCAAAGATATCTGCCACTAGTATACTTGAAATGAATAGATCATTGTGTATGTACTCTTGGATGGATTTACACTAGAACGAGTTATAATATGTATTTCGCAGTTTGTGACATATGCCATATTATTATTGGATTACTGTATATTATAAATGTACTGATAAGGCATGTTTGCCTAGTTATATGTAACAAATATACTGATAGTATTAGTACTTTGAGGAAATCCAATAAGACTCGTTTATGTATTACTTTCCCTTTATTTCCAATGTTCAAAACTATGTGTCACAAAACGTTATTCCTCCTGACTATGAATACGAATAAGGAAAAACTTACTAGAATAAGAGCTTAAAGATAAATAAGTCGATTATTACATGGCATACGCAATGATACGTAGTACCACACTCTTAGTTACGGTGTTACATCCTAGGTAAAATACTGTAATTAAGGGGGTGTTACAATTTGGTATCGTGAGGCTTCATCCTAGTACGGCCTAAGGAATGGACCGACTATACTTCAGTATACTTTGAGCATGTTAGAGAGAGTCATGCAGTTTAAATTTTGATTGTTTAAGTTAGATCCAAGGTTTGGTATGCATGATTGCCGGGCCAGAATGTTATGGGCTACTGCCGCACTTGGCTTAATGTTGAGCCTGATCAACTCAATACTTTTGTTTGGTGTGACAGGAACTGATGGCTTCCAACAGGCACGATGGGAATGATGGAGGCGATGTGAATGAAAATGAAATAGGAATAATGGACACTTTTCGTGAAATGGCTGCAGCAATGAGAGAACAGACTGCGGCGGCCAATAGAATGATGGAAAGATTGGACCGAACTGTTGATAGAAATCCAGTTGGGAACCCAGGAAGAGCAGAGATGGATGTAGAATACCGGAAATTTGCTGAGTTTAGGAAGGCTAACCCAATGCCTTTTAGAGGAGCTTTTAATCCAGGCAAGGCAGAGGAATGGATCAAGGCAATGGAGAAGATTTTCTCGGTATTGGCCTGTATAGAAAATCAAAAGGTGGCCTTTGCTACCTACATGTTAGAGGCCGATGCTGAGTTTTGGTGGAATGGGACTAGGAGATTGCTTGAGGCTTCTCAGACAGAAATCACTTGGGATACTTTTAAGGAGGCCTTTTATCAGAAGTATTTTCCCGCTTCAGTGAGGAACGCAAAGGAGCTGGAATTTATGATGCTTAAGCAAGGAAATATGAGCATAGCAGAGTATACTGCAAAATTTGAGGAGTTGTGTAAGTTTTCTACTATCTATCAACGTGATCCCGATGAGACTTGGAAATGTATCAAGTATGAAGGTGGATTACGAGAGGATATTGAAGCTGCTGTCGGACTTCTGGAAATTAGGGACTATGCAGCATTGGTGGACAAATGTCGATTGGTGGAGGGATATAATAGGAAGTTAGCAAACTCCAAGTCTACAAAGGATGACTCTAAGAGAAGATTGGCACCACAAGGCCAAAGGTTTAAGCCTGCATTCCAACCAAGAGGGAGATTTCCACCAAACAACAGTAGAGGAAAGCAACAACAACAGCCACAGTTATGTGTGAAGTGTGGAAAGAATCATGGGAACAGGCCATGTTTAGCAGGGCAGAATGTTTGTTTTGGTTGCGGTAAACCAGGACATAGAATTTATGAGTGCCTTACCCGAAACCAGCAGCCTAGCTCCAGGCCACAACACCAAGGGCGCGTTTTTACTCTGAATGCTGAAGAAGCTTCTCAATCTAAAGATATGATCCAAGGTAAGTGTGAAATTAATGGTCACATCTTAAATGTGCTGTATGATACGGGAGCTTCTCATTCTTTCATATCCCATGATTGTGTACATAAGTTACAGCTACTTGTATCTATACTACCCTATGATCTGATAGTCTCCACCCCTACTGATAAGAAGTCTGTTAAAACCAGTCAAGTATGTAAAGACCTTCCTTTTCGAATAGACGATAGGGAGTTTGTGTTTGATTTAATATGTCTTCCCATGTCAGGTTTAGATGTAATTCTAGGTTTAAATTGGCTGACTACCAACCGAGTACTTTTACATTGTGGTGACAAGACTGTTTCATTTTGTTCAACCTTATCTGCTAAACCTGTGGCCTCCATGTGTTTTTACTTAAATTCCATTGAGTCAAACCCAAGAAAAGCTGAAAGTCAAGGATATGTTCTCCTCTTGGAAAGTGAGGCTGAAAGTGAGAAGAAGCTAGATAAAATTCCTGTAGTGAAGGAATACCCTGATGTCTTCCCAGAAGATATTCCGGAATTTCCTCCAGAAAGAGAAATTGAGTTTTCAATTGAATTGGTGCCAGGAACAGGTCCTATTTCTATTTCCCCATATAGAATGTCTCCCCTGGAGTTAGCAGAGTTGAAGGCGCAGCTTGAAGAGCTTTTAAGGAAGCAATTTATTAGACCAAGTGCTTCGCCATGGGGAGCCCCTGTCCTTTTAGTCAAGAAAAAGGATGGAGGCATGAGGTTATGTGTTGATTATAGGCAATTGAATAAAGTAACAGTGAAGAATAAATATCCTTTGCCGAGAATTGATGACCTTATGGACCAATTAAGAGGGGCAGCAGTATTCTCAAAAATTGATTTAAGGTCAGGGTACCATCAGATTAGAGTTCGAGATGAAGATATTCCTAAGACAGCTTTTAGAACTCGTTATGGACACTATGAGTATGCAGTAATGTCATTTGGGTTAACTAATGCTCCTGCTGTTTTTATGGATTATATGAATCGGATTTTTCGGCCTTACTTGGATAAGTTTGTAGTTGTTTTCATAGAAGACATTCTTATTTATTCAAAGACCGAAGAGGAGCATGCTGAGCATCTTAGGATAGTACTCCAAATTCTAAGGGAAAGGAAGCTCTATGCCAAGTTGTCCAAATGTGAGTTTTGGATGGAAGAAGTCAAATTCTTAGGACATGTGGTGTCCCGAGAAGGTATATCAGTAGACCTTAGTAAGGTTGAAGCAGTACTTCATTGGGAAAGACCAAACACGGTTACTGAAATTCGGAGTTTCTTAGGGTTAGCTGGATATTATAGACGGTTTATCAAGGGCTTTTCACAGATAGCCTTACCTTTGACAAAACTGACTAGGAAGAATGCCATATACCAATGGACAGCTGAATGTGAGAAGAGTTTTCAAGAGTTGAAACAAAGGTTAACCACAGCACCAGTGTTAGTACTACCTGATCCTCATGGACCATTTGAAGTATATTGTGATGCTTCTAGTAAAGGATTAGGGTGTGTGTTAATGCAGAACAGGAATGTAGTTGCCTATGCTTCTCGACAATTAAAACCACATGAGGTGAATTACCCAATTCATGACTTGGAACTCGCAGCTGTAGTCTTTGCTTTAAAGATTTGGCGACATTACCTCTATGGAGTAAGATTTGAAGTTTTCTCTGATCATAAGAGTTTAAAGTACCTTTTTGATCAGAAAGAACTAAATATGCGACAAAGGAGGTGGATGGAGTTCCTTAAGGATTATGAGTTTAATTTGAATTATCACCCTGGCAAGGCTAATGTTGTTGCCGATGCATTAAGCAGGAAGTCTTTAAGTGTGGCATGGATGATGATTAAAGAGGAAGAACTTATGGAGAGCTTTAAAAATCTCAATTTAGGAATTTCTATAACTCCCCAAAGTATCTCCTTGAACCAGATAAGGGTGACAAGTGAATTCAAGGATCTAATTCTAACGGCACAACATAATGACCAAGAATTCCAAGAGACCTTGAACTTGGTTCACACAGGAAAGTTGATAGGATTTGATCAGGATGAACAAGGAATGTGGAGATACAAGGGTAAAATATGTGTACCAGCAAATAATGATCTCAGGAAAAGAATTCTACAGGAAGCTCATGAAAGCAACTTCACTATGCACCCCGGAACAAGCAAGATGTATGCAGATCTTAAGAAGATGTTTTGGTGGCCAAAAATGAAGTCGAACATAACAGAGTTTGTCAGAAAATGTTTGACTTGTCAAAAGGTCAAGATAGAACATCAGAAACCTGCAGGAACACTCCAACCTCTAGACATCCCTGAGTGGAAGTGGGAAAGTATCTCGATGGACTTTGTAATGGGATTACCGAGAACATCCTCAGGATATGATGCCATATGGGTTATAGTGGACCGATTAACTAAGTCTGCACATTTTTTACCCATTAGAGCCAATTATCCTTTAGAGAAACTAGCTCACCTGTACATTCAAGAGATAGTACGGTTGCACGGTGTCCCTTCTACTGTAGTTTCTGACCGAGACCCAAGATTTACTTCAAGGTTTTGGGGAGCCCTTCAAAAGTCATTTGGAACTAAGCTTTGCTTAAGTACTGCTTATCATCCTCAAACTGATGGACAGACAGAGCGAACCATACAAACCTTGGAGGACATGTTGAGGGCATGTGTACTTGAACAAAGAGGGAGTTGGGATAAAATGTTGCCACTGATTGAATTTGCCTATAACAACAGCTACCACACTAGTATTGGCATGGCTCCATATGAAGCTTTGTATGGTAGAAAATGCCAATCTCCTTTATGTTGGTATGACTCGGGAGAAGCAAAATTATTAGGGCCTGACTTGGTTAACCAAACCACTGAGCAAATAAGGAAAATTCGAAGCAAGATTCTCACTGCCCAAAGTCGGCAAAAGAGTTATGCTGACGTTCGGAGGAAGCCTCTAGAATTCCAAGAGGGAGAACATGTATTCTTGAAGATCACCCCCACCATAGGTATAGGTAGAGCTCTAAAAGTTAAGAAGTTGTCATCCCGATTCATAGGTCCTTTCCAAATCCTTCAACGTGTCGGTCTGCAGCTTGCATATCGAATAGCTTTACCCCTCACTTGTCAAACCTTCATGACGTCTTTCATATATCTCAGCTTCGAAAATATCATCCAGATCCGAGTCATATACTAGAACCCGAATTTATACAGATAAAAGATGACCTTACATTTCAAGTACTTCCGATTCAGATCATTGGAAGAGAAGTTAAACAGCTTAGAAATAAACATGTGCCATTGGTAAAGGTAGCTTGGGGAAGGCTCGGGAATGAAGAGTACACATGGGAATTAGAGTCAGATATGAAGAAGAATTATCCAGAACTATTTCCAGGTATGAAATTTTGAGGACAAAATTTTTATTAAGGTGGGTGGTAATGTAACACCCTAAAGTTAATTAAAAATTAATTTAAGCTTTATTAATAAAAATTTCAACACTTTGATAGATGTAATGATAATAAGGACGATCTGGCGGACAAGTTAAAAAAAAAAATATTAAAGATGAATAGTAACTTGGTGGGCCCCACAAGCTTGTTGAGACATGTGAAACCTGCACTGGGATCCGAAAATGCCTAAGACTGAGAAAATATAGGATTAATGTTAGAAATGAAAATCTTAGACCCAAAATTTAATTTTGTGTGAATTTTGTTTTATAGGCATAGTATTTTACACATTTGGTTAAATTATGATGTGTAGTTTTTACACTGTATGAAGTTTACAGTGTAACTTGCCACCTAGTATGATGAGTGAATGACCTGATATGAAACACCCATCACCTTTGCAAGAACAAATGAGAGTTGCACAAATATTGTAATTTTATTTTGATTAAATAATTGTTATAGTAGTAAAACTATACACATGTCACCTTAAATAAAAAAAAAAAAGGGAAATAATCACATCTCTTACACGTATCCTTCTCAAAGCTTCTGCCAACTTCTTCATTTTCAGTTTCTTCATCTTCCATACACAACTACCTTATAAACTTGCTCAAACTCCATTTTTCAATACAAAATATCCAAGATTTGGACACAAATTTCATACTAGTTCTTGATATCCTCAATTCAAGTCTTCATAAACAATTCTCATCTCAACATCTTATCAACCTTGCTACTATCCTTGCTGTGATATCAGAGGAACTAAGAGAGTTTGATCCATTATTGGGTGTAGGATTTCTTGAGAACAACCAAGAAGAAGAGCAAGAGCACATAAGAGTCAAGTAGGGCCTTATCTGTCCTCTTTTCTTTCCAATTTTTCTCTAAATTTTTCTAATTATTTTGGCTGAAACTTTCTGGACATATTGGTTGATGATAGATAGATATAGATGTGTTTAATTTGGTGAAGTGATTGGATGATGGTAAAATTCATTTTTCTCAAAAATATGTTTTGAACCTGGTTGCTGGAAAATCCCGATTTTAAGCAGGCAGATAGTTTGTTCGAATTTTATGATCTATTTAGAGATCTTAGATTGAGCTGAAAATTTTATGGGATGTTGCTAACATGTTAAGGTATCTCTAGTAAAAATTTTGAGTCATTCTGGGCACTTTTACTATATTTAAAAATTCAAGAACCGAAGTAGTTAAGGTTGCTGCCAGAACAGTCCATTCTAAAGCACTAAATTTGTCTAATTTTGTTATTATAGTAAATGATCGAATTATACTTTGAAATTTTTACAGGGTATTGAGAACATATTGAGGTCCAACTTTGAATTTTTATACAAAGTTCTGGGCTCATTTAATGGGATAGAAAAATTTATACGTTTGGTTGTTGGATGAGAATAAGCAGTTTCTGACTTCTAAATTTGTAGATTTTCTTTTATATAGCTAGAGACATTATTATACCTTGAAATTTTTACAGGATCTATTAGACATGATTAATTGACTCTAAAAATTTAATTTGCTTTGTTTTCATGAAGTTTAGTAGTTGATTCATAATTTTCTTTAGAACTGAAATTCTGGACAGCATGCTGAATTGTTGAATTTGTGATGAAACATTAATGATTTGATCTCAATTATACTATATGGATCTATGAATTATGTGAAGCACATATGAAGGTGAATACTTATTACAATTGCTTACATGTGAAAGAAAGTATGAGATTATGATTTTTGGGCTGGAGAAAGTAAATCTGGTCTGTTGGGGAAAGTAAACCTGACTACCCTTGAATGAGTCAGGTAAAAGAACCTGACTAGGAATAGATCTGTATGAGAATTGGAGAAAGTAAATCCAATGATCATGTATAGGAATGAGCTCAGTCCTGAAAAGCAGTCTATTACCCAGAAGTGGAATAAACCACCCTAGTCAAGGGCCAAGACAGTAAATAGCAATTGTTCTAAGTAGTCCTTTATCTTAAGTTATGATATGTGCTATGAGGATGAGTTTTATTATTCTATTATGGTCCCATACTTGTATTCTAAGTTGATGTTTTAAGTTCCAAGAATAATGGATGAATAAAATGAACCTGCTTCGGATAAAGATTTTACAAATTATGATGACTGTTATTGGATCTGTTATTTACATGAAATTTTTTTAAAATAAACCGGAGCAGCTGGGGTAGATAATGATGACATTTGTATGTTTAAGGGAACACCCTACTGAGAATTTTAGAATTCTCATCCCTATTTGCATTCCATGTCTACCTCAGATACAGGAGATGATCTTCATTAGAGAATTCAGTGACACTCCGAAGCCGACATCTGTTCGTACTATGTTAGGAGTTGTACCAAAGATATCTGCCACTAGTATACTTGAAATGAATAGATCATTGTGTATGTACTCTTGGATGGATTTACACTAGAACGAGTTATAATATGTATTTCGCAGTTTGTGACATATGCCATATTATTATTGGATTACTGTATATTATAAATGTACTGATAAGGCATGTTTGCCTAGTTATATGTAAACAAATATACTGATAGTATTAGTACTTTGAGGAAATCCAATAAGACTCGTTTATGTATTACTTTCCCTTTATTTCCAATGTTCAAAACTATGTGTCACAAAACGTTATTCCTCCTGACTATGAATACGAATAAGGAAAAACTTACTAGAATAAGAGCTTAAAGATAAATAAGTCGATTATTACATGGCATACGCAATGATACGTAGTACCACACTCTTAGTTACGGTGTTACATCCTAGGTAAAATACTGTAATTAAGGGGGTGTTACATAGTGCATGATGCGACAGTTAAAGTTAAGAGAACCAGCAAGTAAACGACTAGAGATATCAGCCCCCTCATGACAAATCATTTTACGGGCATCATGATTGGAGTAATCCTCCTTCCAATCATCAACAATACGGCCCTCAAATTGTTCACCATCAGAACTCAACTTTGTGATATTATAAAACAGACCTTGATCAATAACAATTGGAACTTTCTTGACCTCAGAGTAACTGCACCCATCACGAATTTCCAAATTGCAATAGAATAAACGAACTAAGTCCGGAAAATGATGCTTTTTGATAGTCATGAACTCCAATAAATCATAATTCCTAAAAACTTGGTAGCAGTCAAAATCTTCAAGCTCAAAGAATCTTTCATCCAAGTATTTAGGATCTATAATGTCTCTAGACTGAAAAGATGTGAAATACCTCTCTTGTTGGGTCACACTAGAGAAGAAGGAAGAAATTCTTGAAGAGGAGAAAGAGGGAGGGACATCCGCGGGTTGAACAGGGGCTCTGTCCATGGTGGTTCCTTCACCGGCGGTGGGAGCGCGACGGCGTCCCGTGGTGGGGCGGCATGGTTAAGCGGCGGCGGAGGCGGGTTGCTTCCTCTTCGTGGATGCTTTTGATGATTCAGCCATTTGGACGGTTTTGAGTGAAATCTAATCGGTGGGATTTGTAAATGGAGATGGGATGAGATGTTTACAAGTTATTTGGAGTGATTTGGTTAAGAAAAGAGGAAGATATGGAAGAGAGAAGTTAGTGAGAGAGAGGGGCGCGCATGGAGGAGAGATAGAGAGAGTGCTTCGAATAGAGGAGAGAGAAGAGTCAGTTTGTCCTTAAAATAGCCCCTGGTAATCGATTACTTATTTAAGTAATCGATTACTTGACCCCCCAGAAACGGTCTCAAAGGAATGCGCCTTCACTGGTAATCGATCACAGGATTACTGTAATCGATTACAACACTTTTTTTTTTTTTAACTTAGCAATCTAGTACTAATTGCAAAATTTAACCAATATATATATATATGTATATCAACTAGTTTAAGCAATTATGAACAATTACAAGATTAAAAAAAAATCATATTATATAAACAAACAATCAAACAATCACACAAGTGAAGATGATATATATAAACTCAATCAAGTTTCAAGTGCAAAAAAAAAAAATGAAATAGTATAAGTTTATATTTATGAAACATAATTAATATTTAGTAAATAAAGTCACATAATATTCAGTGATTACTATATATATATTATATGAAATAAACACATTATTAAAGTAAATTAACACACACAAAAAAATGAAAATAATTATATTAACATAAAGTGAGAATCATATAGTATAAACAAAAAGTTAAACAATCATACAAATACCATGAACTAAAATTAATTAAATGCTTGAGAAGTCTATTATTCCTAGTTCTCTTCTTATATAGAAGAAGTTTTCCTTGGACAAGGGTTTTGTGAAAATATCTACTAATTGCATGTTTGTTTCCACAAATTCTAAAACACAATCTCCTTTTTGCACATGATCTCTTAAGAAATGATGTCTTATTTCAATATGCTTAGTTCTAGAGTGCAAAATAGGATTCTTAGACAAGTTGATTGCACTTGTATTATCACATTTTATAGGAATATGATCAAGTACTACACCATAATCTGAAAGTTATTGTTTCATCTAAAGGATTTGAGCACAACAACTTCCAACCGCAATATATTCTGCTTCAGCTGTGGATAGTGCCACACTATTTTGTTTCTTACTGTTCCAAGAAACTAATGCAGATCCAATTAAGTGACATGTTCCACTAGTACTTTTTCTATCAGATTTGCACCCGGCAAAATCAGAATTTGAATATCCAATTAAATTGCATGAGTTCCCTTTAGGGTACCATAATCCTAATTCATAGTGCCAATTAAATATCTCAAAATTCTTTTAACAGCACTAAGATGTGATTCTTTAGAATTAGCCTGATATCTAGCACATAGACAAACACTAAACATTATATCAGGTCTACTTGCAGATAAATAGAGGAGGGATCCGATCATACCTCTAAATCTTTTTATATCTACTGACTTGCCTCCTTCATCCTTGTCCAAGTAACAAGCAGTACTCATAGGAGTAGCAATCTTTTTTGCATTATCCATTCCAAATCTTTTGAGCAACTCCTTGCAGTATTTTGATTGATTGATGAATATGCCATCCTTGGTTTGCTTGATTTGGAGTCCAAGAAAGAAATTTAATTCTCCCATCATAGACATCTCGAACTCACTTTGCATGATTTTAGAAAATTCCTTACATAGAGACTCATTAGTGGCATCAAAGATAATATCATCCACATATATTTGTACCAAGAGAATGTCATGCTCCTTTCTTTTAATAAAGAGTGTAGTGTCAACTTTTCCTCTTGAAAATTCTTTTTCTAAAAGAAATTTACTCAACATTTCATACCAAGCCCTAGGGGCTTGTTTTAAACTATATAAAACCTTTTTCAATTTAAAAACATGGTTGGGTAAATCAAAGCTTTCAAAACCAGGAAGTTGTTCAACATACACTTCTTCTTGTATAAGACCATTTAGAAAAGCACTTTTAACATCCATTTGGTAAAGTTTAAAATCCATGATAGATGCAAAAGCAAGTAACATTCTAATTGCTTCTAATCTTGCTACAGGAGCATATGTTTCTTCATAATCTATTCCTTCTTCTTGGTTATATCCTTTAGCCACTAATCTTGCTTTATTTCTCACTAAGACACCATTCTCATCTAATTTGTTCCTAAAGACCCATTTAGTGCCTATTATTTGATGATCATTGGGTTTAGGAACTAATTCCCAAACTTGGTTTCTTTCAAATTGATTTAATTCATCTTGCATAGCTATGATCCAATGTTCATCAATAATGGCTTCATTAATGTTCTTAGGTTCAATTTGAGAAACAAATGCCATATGATTACATGCATCTTTAAGAGAGTTTTGAGTTGTTACTCCTTTTGATATGTCACCTATGATGTTGTCGAGTGGATGATTCTTTGAAGTTTTCCACTCCTTTGGAAGATCACTTGTGCTTGGTTCCTCTTGAAGAGAAGTTTCCTTCTTAATTTCCTCTTGCTTAGTCTCTAACTCTTTTCCATGAATGTGAGTGTTTTCCAAGGCATCTACAAGATCATCAATAATTTCCTTTCTCGGCTTAAGGAGGTTAGTTTCATCAAAAGCAACATGAATATACTCTTCTATGGTCATAGTTCTTTTGTTATAAATTCTAAAAGCCTTACCGTGTAGAGAATAACCAAGAAATATTCCTTCATCAGATTTTGCATCAAATTTGCCCAAGTTATCCTTCCCATTGTTTAAAACAAAACATTTACATTCAAAGATATAAAGGTGAGAGATATTAGGTTTTCTCCCTTTGTATATTTCATAGGGGGTTTTCTTTAAACTTGGCCTTATTAAGGCTCTATTCATAACATAACAAGCAGTATTTACTGCATCCGCCCAGAAATATTTAGGGAGATTTGAGTCATTGAGCATAGTTCTTGCCATTTCTTCTAAAGATCGATTTTTCCTTTCAACAACTCCATTTTGTTGAGGAGGTCTTGGGGCAGAAAAATTATGCTCAATTCCATATTCATCACAAAAATTTTCAAAGGATAAATTTTCAAATTCTCCACCATGATCACTTCTTATGGATGTAATGTTGAGATTTTTCTCATTTTGAATAACTTTTGCAAGTTTTTTAAATGCATGGAATGCATCACTCTTATGAGTAAGAAATAAAGTCCATGTATATCTAGAGTAATCATCTACAATTACAAGAGCATAGTAATTTCCTCCAAAACTCATAGTTCTAGATGGACCAAAAAGATCCATGTGCAAAAGTTGCAAAGGTCTAGTTGTTGAAATAACATTTTTAGATTTAAAAGAGACCCTTACTTGTTTTCCCTTTGGACATGCATCACAAAGTTTATCTTTTTCAAATTTGAGTTTTGGTAGACCAATTACTAGATCTTTGGAAACCAATTTATTTAAATGATCCATGTGAATGTGTGCAATTCTTCTATGCCATAGCCATGAATCATCTTCTTTACTCATAAGACATTGTGCATGGTTTGAAGGAATATTTTCTAGATTTATTATGTACACATTATTTATTCTATGTCCTATGAACTTTACTTGTCTATCCTTTTTGTTTTCAATAAAGCAATGAAGTGAGTCAAAAAGTACCCAATATCCTTTATCACATAATTGACTAACACTCAATAGACTATGTTTCAGACCATCAACAAGTAAAACATTTTCTATGGAGGTTGAGGGATCTTTTCCAACTTTACCAACTCCAAGAATTTTTCCTTTGTTATTATCTCCATATGTTACATGTCCACTATTCTTGGGAGTAATGTGTGCAAACTTTGAAACATCTCCTGTCATGTGCTTGGAACATCCACTATCAATGTACCAACTTTGCTTCAAATGTTCCTCTTCATCGCTTTCACAATCTCTAGCCATAAGACTTAGATTTGCAACTTCATTTTCAGAATAACTTGATGAATTCATATCATTTTCCTCCCATGTTATGTATGCTTTCTTTCCTTTCTTTTCTTTGAAAGATCTCTTCCCAAGTTTCTCCATTTTCTTTTTATAGATAAGACATTCCATTTTCATGTGTCCCGGTTGATCACATTCATAGCATTTTGGGATTTGAGAGGATTCTTCACCCTTCTTGAAATTCTTCTTAGGGTTGAAATTTGGCTTTCTTTGATTTCCCTTCTTCTTTAGAAACCTGCCAAACTTTTTCACAAATAAACTAAAACTTTCATCATTTTCATCTATACCTTCTTGTTCATCAAAGTCATCATCATCGCTTTCTTCATATGCGGAAGATGAAGCTTTGAGTGTAATTCCTTTATTCTTTTTGTCATTCTCTTCATGTTGATTGAGTCTTGTGAGTTCCAACTCATGTTCTTGAAGTTTTCCAAAAAGAGTGGTAAGAGACATAGTAGCCAAATCCTTTGATTTTGCAATAGCCGTCACTTTCGGTTGCCATTGCCTACTTAAACATCTCAACACTTTGTTAATAAGTTCCTCATTTGGAAATGTCTTTCTCAAAGAGGCGAGATGATTAACAATATGAGTAAATCTCTTTTGCATGTCTTGAATGCTTTCATTTTGATTCATTCTAAAGAGTTCATACTCGTGTGTGAGAGTGTTTATTCTAGATCTCTTGACATCACTAGTACCTTCATGAGTAACTTGTAAGGTGTCCCACCTTTCTTTTGCATTTTTACAATTTGACACTCTAAAGTACTCATCAATTCCTAAAGCCGAAGTGATTATGTTCTTGGCTTTCAAGTTATATTGAACTTTTCTTTTATCCTCATCACTCCACTCATTTATGAGTTTTTCAACTTTCTTATCTCCTACAATGTTTGTAGGAATGAAAGGACCATTTTCTATTGCATCCCATATATCTAAATCTATAGCTTCTATAAAAATTTGCATGCGAGTTTTCCAATAATGGTAACCATCACCATTGAAAATAGGCAGCCTATTTATAGAGTTTCCTTCGGGAAAGAAAGAGTTTGATGAGGCCATAACTATTCTTGAAGCTTTTAAGCCTTATACAAGAATCTAGCTCTGATACCACTTGTTATTCAAGCGGCCTCAATGAACTCAAGAGGGGGGATGAATTGAGTTCTCTTAATTTTTAAGGTTTATCCCACTCTAAAACTTTATCCAACAAAATGTAGAGAAGTGTTGTAAAGACTTGATTGTAAAAATGAAAATGCAAGTGATTAGGAATTGAAATTCTATAGTTGATGAAGATAACGAAAATTAAACTTGCAATAAAAGTAAAGAGATAAAGGAAAAGAGATTGCAAACTTGGTTTATACTGGTTCGGTCACGTCTTGTGTCCTACATCCAGTTCTCTCAAACAACCCGCTTGAGAGTTCCACTAACTTCAATTTCTTTACAATCAAAAGAGCACTCCAACACCTTGGGATTCCTCACCCTTGTGTTTGAGTCTCTCAAGAACCAAGAGATACCACACTCTTGTTCTTCCAAGGGATACCCCACCCTTGTTCTTCCAAGGGATACCCCACCCTTGTTCACAACCTTGAGTAAAAGAAAAGAGTACAACAATTCACTCTCTGAATAGAGTAGATGTTACAAATTGAAGTCCTATAAGGTTTCTCAAGAATAAGACAATTTGGCCAAGTATTGTTTAAAAGAATTGAGAAGTGATAATGATTGTTTGAAAAATCTTTGAAGTATTTTTTCTTGCGTCCTAAAGAGTGTTAAAAGATGGATATTTATAGGCAAAACTTATGTAGACCGTTGGGGATCACTCCCAAGAGAAGTATCTCCTCAAAACACACCTGTTGATGCATTTCTGAGTCTGGTAATCGATTACAATGACTGGTAATCGATTACACAATTCAAAATTTAAAAAACTGGCAACGGTCACTTGCTTTAATTTTGAATTTTGGCACATTTTGCATCCTGGTAATCGATTACACTGTGTTGTAATCGATTACACTGGTTTCATAATATGCAAAACATAAATTTTAACACACTTTTTCAAACTCTTGTTCATTCTAAAACATTTGTAACCATAATTATATTTTCATAAACCAAAATTAAGTTTTTCATTAAAAAAAACAATTGAATTATTCTAAATCAAGTTTTTTTCTCAAAATCAAACTTATTTCTTAAATTAAAACTTGATTAACTTGAAAGATGGCCAATTAAACTTATCAAAAGAAACATTTTAACCAAGTGATCTAAATCCTAATTCTAACCATTTAACCTTGATCACTTTGAGTGTTCATCTTCAAGAATTGCTATGTCATTTTTGCTTCTCTTCTTGTTGTCATTTGCTAGTTCATTGTCATCATCAAAACCTACAAAATCGCATTCACAAAATATTAGTATTATATCAATTGTTATCATATTTGATTAAAAATAAATTATCATATTTGTATTATAATGAGTCTTAAATATTTGGTTAACAATAAATTTGGTAGAAATTGAATTTTGAATTATTATCATATCAAAATCAATCAATTAGTAATTCGTTAACAAATTGACCTGCCCGTTTTCTTTGGAAAAAAATACGAATTTTAAAGCTTATTTATTTTGTAAGTATTTTTTTTATAATTTTTTATATTACCTTCATAATTTGATGCTATTAATGGTTCTTAATTTAATTGTAAGTCGTAATTATATTGATATGAGTTCTTTCTTAGTGCAAATTGTAATTTTTAATGATTATAATATTTGATTTTATTTCTTATGAAAATAATTAATAAGTAAATTGTAAACTAAGTTTAAAAAAATCTTTAAACAAAAAGATTGAAGAAAGGTGGTGCCTAAATCACTATATGAATAATACATGAATCCTAAATCACCATATGAATGACACGTGTAATAGTTTTCATGAAATGAGTCTGAAATATTAGTATAGCAAAATTTATAATATATAATTATAACAATAATATAATAATATAATTTGTATATAATAAATAATATTGTCTGTATTTTTCAATTGATATATATTATTGTATAAATGAATGTCTCGCTCTAAAAAAGAAAAAGTAAAAGACACGGTTTGTTATTTTTATAGATATGCAAGTCATAGAGGACACATTGTATTTTTTAGAGGTGGTTATTTACTTTGTTTAATTTTAGAAATGACAAATGCTTACTTTCATTTCAATCTAAAATAGATTGATAGAAAAAAAAATGCTCCATAAAATTCTGAGACAAATTCATCTATTTTCTATGATCAGCCTGGCGAAATCCTTCATTAAGCATCAGACAAATTAAAATAGATAATCATGAAAGACACTTGTAATACTTTCTATGAAATGACTCTCAAATATTATAATAGTAGATGATTCTTAATTCTATATTTGTTTTCCATTCTTAATGATTCTTGATTTTAATTGTAAATCATAATTTTAATGATTTGTAATCCCATAAATATATCTTAATGATTCTAATTTTATTGATTCACATAATCTTTAGTGATAGTATATTTGATTTTATTAATAATTAATAATTTAATTGTAAATTAAGTAAAAAAACCTATAAACATAAATGTTTAAAAAGGTGGGTCCTAAATCACTATATGAATGACACGTGTATCCTAAAACTCTGTATGAAAGACACTTGTAATACTTTCCATAAAATGACTCTCAAATATTATAATAGTAGATTGCTATCTTCATGTTATTTCAATTGCAGGAAAGTCTTTTGAAAAGGCCACCTATTCAAGGCGAGTTAGAGACCCCATACTCAGAAGGAACAGAAGATGGTGGGGGTTGACCCGCGCTCCAAATGAACTTATGTAAGTTCTGAACATTACTTTTAATAAGTTCTTCTTATATATTTAATTTATTAATTATACCTTCACAATTCTAATTTACTTTATATTTTTGTTGGACAAATACACCCAACTTATGGAGGAGGCTGGGTTTGAGCAGACCTATCAGCTCACAGAGGACGCTGAGTCCGTTGACTACCCATCCATTGATGAAGACATGGTGTGGGATTAGGTAGTTAGTGGTCATTAGAAGAATTGTATCTCTAGCAAGGGGACATTCTTTGCAGATAGGTTGTCCCTTAGCTCTGTAATAGGGGTATCGGTTGTTAATGATGAGGTTCGCGATCGAGTTCACTTGCTCAATGCAGAACTTCAAGCTCAAGCACAGATGGAGGAGACGCGGGTTGAATTGGTGACGTTCAAGGCTAAGAGAAAAGCATAAGTATACTCAAACCAAGAATGAGAAGAAAAAGATGAAAAAGCAGCTGAACAAGGAAATAAAGTAGAAGATGATAGTTTGGTTGCTTAAAATTCCGTTCCTACTTCTCTGATGACGATGATGGTGAGTACTCTAGATGATATATATATATATATATATATATATATATATGACATTATATTTTTATTATTATGTTGAACCATTTTATGTATTGTAATGTTTAAACTATTGATGTTTGGTCTAAATTAAGGATTTCAAGGAATTGATGCTTTTATTTTTGTGTTATTTTAATATTTGTTATTAAATATAAATGAGAAATAATTAACTTGTATACAAATGTAACAATTAAGTAAAATTTGGCAATTAATAGTAGTAATTACTCAAAATAAGAAAAATCTAAAAAAGAGAATAACAACTACCGAGAGATTTTCATTTTCCTCGGTAATGTTTGAAAAAAAAATCTGGCATTTATCAAGGGATTTTCCCACAACAATATGTTTGTAAAAAATTAGACGATTATAGGAGGATTTTTCCCTTGATAATTTTTTATTTTATCAACTTTTGAGGAGAAAACCCTTGATGATAAATGAAAATTCCGCCATATGTTATTTTTCTTGATGAAAATGATGACGACTTTGTATGGCTTTTATGAAGGGATATGTAGCTCAAATCCCTCAATAATTCCCTTGGAAACATTACCGAGGGATTGGTTCCATTAACTCCTTCGATAATAGTTACCTAAGCTATTGCTACCGAGGCCATTTTTCCCTCAATAAATCCCTTGCTGACATGAACTACCAAGTAAATCAAAGCTAAAATCCTTCTATAAATCCCACATGTAATCAACAAATATCTAGTAGTGTTCTCATTTGTCTTTAATTAACATCCTACGTACAAAATTGTGTTCCAAGAAGATGCATGGCCGCCACGACCAACACTGTAGGCACTTCCTCATTCCTTAAACTCCCTTTTAACCCTTTCTTGGTTTGCTTTGTTTTCCTGTTTCTCTGTAAGCCACTTCTCTAATGTTGCCAACATCACGTGACGGAGAAACAACAACCATATGTTCCACGAAAGGTTTGCCTGACTCTCTAACGGCAACCATGTTGGCACAACATTTTTAAAATCCACTATGATTATGATTGTAGTTTAGTTTCTATACTTCTCTTTGCTTATTTTGGTTTTTGAAGTTAAATTTTTAGTTTGTCGTAGTAGAATGTGAAAACATTCTATCTCTGAACTTTCAATATTGGAAGATGAAGATGGGTAGGATATCAAATCACAAAATTGTGTTTAAACTGGCGATATAAAATGGGAGAATTGATTCACTTTGCTGCTCTCCAAACATGATTATGATCACCACTGTCCACTTCAGAAATAGTGAGAAACTTAAGATTGTTTGACTAAAATTTTGATTAGATATTAACATAGAAAGTTTTAGAACTTTTAAGTGAAACAATTATATTTGCATTCTTTTAGGGTAAGAGTTAGAAATTTGTTTATAATGTAACAAGACATAATTCATGATAATATAAAATTTATTTATATATTTTTTTTAAAAATATTAAAGTTGGGAATTTTTCCTAAAAAAATTTGGAAGAAAAGAAAGTGAAATCAAATACGAGACCTTACACTCAAAGATACGAAAGATAATCACAACCTAATGGCTGTGGACTCAACCACAAAGTTTATCTCTACATAAATTCTTATTTACGTATTGATTGTGATGTATTCTCAGTATTCAGTCACATTATTCCGTTGTATCCTCCAAACTTTTTGTTTCCCAATGTCCAACCAAAGGGTTAACTATTTTAAGAAGAATCAAGGTTCAGGTTCAGATCATGCGAGCACCACTGGATGAACCAACTTTTACCATAACTATGAGTCATTCGATGGTTTGCATATATACTTCAAGAGACACCTTTTTGGTCTTCCTATTAATAAGAAATTTGCTTAAAATCAACGTGATACATTTTCTTTTAGGTGAATGCTAGTAAGTTTCACTCTTTTAATTGATATATTATAAACAGTAATGATGATCAAAGAGAGAAGCATGCCAGGGAATGATGCATACGAAAACATATGTATCATTTTGATATTGATAAAAACTTTGCTTAAAATCAATGTATTAATTTGATACGTTTTAAAATATATAAGAATAAGAGTCCTTTTTCACGAAATAAAAGTTGTTTGATTATATTTTGATTGATATTTAATTGTTTATTAAGTTTGACATGAATAATCTACATATAAGTGACTGTAATTCAACACTTTGCCGTTCTATGTGTCGCATTGTACCACTCATGAATCACTTCAAACATATGTATATTAATTCTTTCTGTGTTTTATACAACAAATATTTTGAAGTTTCAACACGAATATTTCTATTAATTTTTTTGTCGTGTGTCATGATGTTTGAATTGTTAAAAGAGCTGCGCCTTTTATTTTATTTCACCATTATGACAGACATTCATGATTAAAAGCACAATGGTCTAAATTTAGGATGAAAGCTTTATCCTAAGAAAAATTAATTTTCCCACAACAAAGGGAAGTATAAAAGATAGTTTCATAGTGTTGTTTCATCCATAGTACCACATACAAGTATGTCTCCTTGTCCATGCATGCTGCATATTTGTATCATATATTTTTCTTACAGCCTAGGCACAAATTGATATTATTGGCAACAAACGAGATATGCATAATTTTGGCAACCAAATCCCAAAAATTATATGACTTTTATTATATTTATGTAGCTTTTATTATTTGATATATATAATCCGACGCTCTTCTGAAAATTAATTTGCTTCTGTCTTTACGAAAACTTCAAAATAAAACAAAATATTCCTCCAAATTAATCTCCTTCATGAACGGGCCCCATTTATCAGGGCCAATGCTACAATGCACCGCATTCCAAGCATTTTGATGCACCTGATCATCTAAAGACTAAGATTAATTATAAAGTATATGATATATTAAGAAGCATATATGTGGTACATTGAAATAGTTTTTATTTTAATAATATTAAAAAATATGATTAAATATTTTTTTTAGTGATCAAATTTTATCTACATAATGAAGATGGAGACTAAACTTTTTTAAAAAATATAAAATATAGAAACAAAATCTAATTACTTATGAAATTCACGTATAAAATATGTTCCCTTGCGAAATTCAAAAATATATTCAAATGTATTTTAAAAATAACCAACATTTGTCTCTGTAATGATTAAATTAAATATAATTTTTTAAAATATCATGTATATAGATGTTGGTCACTAATAAAATACACTTGGTCACAATTTTAAAGTCTAACTAAACATAAAAATTATTATAGTGCGTATTTTTTTATACATCATACACCCTATTATCTTGGTTTTTTAATCGGCACAAAAAACCCAAGTCTGGTGCATCAAAGACACATCCCATTAAATTATATATAGGTTTAATTAATCTGCTAGTCTCTATAATTTCATTATTTTCAATTAGGTCTCAGATCTTATCTACTGTTATAAAAATATGAGAGTTAAAGGGATGACATAGCACCTTGCTATATATTCGAACTAGGACTCATTTCAGCCCCTAATTTACCAAAAATTGGCCATAGCCAAACATCATCTACATTTGAAGCTTATATTGGCACTTCCTTATAATAATCCAAACATTTGCTTCCTGCTATAACCCATTCTTCTTATTTTTTCTCTTCTTTTTCATTCAAGCTATCATCTGTAGCACTTTACATAGTTGCCACTTCCACCAAAAGCAAATCATTGTCTCTCACCCAAAGACTACAAAAAAGAAGACCATAAGCTTTCTGGTTCTAATGTGCTAAAATACTCACTACAAACAAACACAAATTTCTTAGAAAAGAGATGCTACTTTCTATGTCATTCTGTTGCTAAACATAAGCTGCGCTGTACAATGAAAGTCTAGTGTAGATGCAAAGTAACAACGTTTCATTACCTATACACAATACGTTCCAGCCAAATCCAGATAGAAAATAAACCAGATGCAACCTTAGCTTGTTGACAGTAGGGAAGAAGCTACAAACTCATAAATTCAGCTCTGATTTGAGTTCTATTGATTTTGTCCACAATTTGGCTGTGGTTGGGAGGGCCTCGACGTGGTGTTACTATGAGAAATTTGGCCTAAAATAACACTTATTTTTAAGAACATTTGAAAAGTATTACTTTTTGTATACATAGGTAACACTTTTTTTAAATGTGTTGCTTTTGATATCTAAAAAATGTTGCTTTCTCTACTCAAAAGTGTTGCTTTAAACAATTAACCACACTTGATATGATAACACTATAAAAAGTGATGCATTAGCTTAAAAATGTAACCTTTTGTTAAAAAATGTTGCCTTTGACAATTGGCCACATGTGATATAGCAACTCTTTAAAAAGTAATGTCTTAACTTAAAAAAGTATAGCATTTGTTATATCAAAAATAACATTTTTTAAATGTACCTAAAACTAAGTGTTCTTTTAGGCATAAATTTCTTGGAGTGTGTATTTGCTGTTCGAGGTTCTATCATCAGTTAAGGAACATGTTACTGCTACCATCTTCTTCTTCGACACATGTCAAAACATTCCTGAGAATAAATTTCTAATTGTACTCTTATAGGATTGTTGCATGTTTTGTTAATAGTCCTCAGGCCAGTTCAGACTCAAACCAATGAGATATAATTCATGTTTGACATCGCATGTTTCCACTAATACTTATTATTAATCTCATATTGATACAACTACGTTTTGATACTTTTGCCAACTAGGTTTATATATCCTCAAACCCTAGACTCCCTTCTTGTTTAGTTCTTTATCCATGTTCATATATCTGACGCTAAAACTAGTTCGTTTAGTGTTACTAGCAACTTGTCGGGTATTTTCATGTCTATCAAGTCGCCTTTTTATTTTTTTTATAATTATATAATTAACAATGACAATTATAAAAATTTAGGATGAGGTGGTTATAAAAGTTTGATTGGAAGGGTATAATTGAAATAAAAACTTAGACACCAAAAGAGCATTTATATTGAAGTATTCCCTTTATATATGTGTATAGATTATAACTTCAATAGTTCACGTGTCTTTTATCTTTTATTTTTACTAAGCTTTATAATGATGAGTTAACATAAAATTTAACATATCTCTTTCTATACAAAATAAAGGATAACAAGGAAATTATTGAATCACGAAGAATTAATTAATCCTGCACAATATTTATTAAAATTTGATTATTTACTCTCAAATCAAAAGTAGCATTTCAGGAAGGAAAAAAAAAAAAATCTTCCACGAAATACCATAAAGCATATTTCGTGAAATCACTTTGGATTCCATGGAACAACTTCGCTGTGTTGGTTGTTCCAGAATTCATTATTGGTATTTCTTAATCACTATGGGGCATATATCTTCGATTTTGGACCATGGCATTTTTTAATTGCAATTAAATTTGTCCTTCTTTATGGATTTAAATATATTTACTTCTTTTCTTATAAGATGAACATATATGAGACATAAATAAACTCTACACAAATTATTGTGCTTGCTGTAAACTTTTTTTTTTTTTTAAATAGCTTTGTTTGTAAATCTTTACACAGCCAATTCTCTTTCTAACCCCAGATAAGAGAGAGACTATATTTAGTAGTTGTCAGTCAACACAAAAAAAATTTCCCCCTCCTTTTTGAATTTTTTGGGTTGGAGCGCATCTAATTATCAAGGTTCAAATTTCAAACCTATGATATAGAACTTACAAGTAAGCAAGGCAAACTAGGAACCATTTGGATAAGAAATTTTCAGCTGGGTCAGCGACTCGAATTTCGGAGCTAACTAAACTGTTTTAAAATATGGAATACATAGTAATTAAGATACATTACAATTTTGATTGAGCAGAGAAATAACATGTACTAGGATAGGATTTTAATTAGCCGGCAGCAAAGAAGGAAATAACACTAGTACATACATTCCACAATCATGCATGTTATCAAGCCAGTCTGTTTTTATTTGAAAATAAAAGTAGCTTTGATTAAAGTAAAAGTGATTTCCACCAAAGTCACACACACACTTTGATAATGCCAGACAGCATATTCCGTGAATAAATTACTTTTGGTTTTGGATTCCATTGAACAAAATGTCCCCCCTGCTAGTTCCTCGAAGTTTCATTGGAAAGAGACAGCATTTTCTCATTTCAAGCTGCTTCCCATTAACTTAATTGGTTTACCTTCATCTATCAGAACTCCTTCGAGCAAAACCGATCTCTTAACCTTTTCTTTCTTCCTCAACTTTATGCATTTCTGAAAATGGCTAATGCTTTGCTTGGAATTATGGTCGACAACTTTCTTCCTCTTCAATTTTATTAATTAGAATTAAAATTTCATTTTTCTATTATATTCCATAAAGTAACTCCGTAATTCCATAAAGCATATTCCGTGACAACATTTTGGATCCCATGGAACAACTTTGCTGTGTTGGTTGTTCCAGAATTCATTGTTGGTGCTTTTTACCTTCTTCTTTTTTTTATAAGATGGTACATTCTTTGTGATAAGATGGTACATACATCTTTGAAAGGGACTTTGATGTGTGGAGTGATTATTATGTCAATACGCGGCATGTGATTGGTAGTAGGAAGAAATAAATAATGGTCCCACACGCACTGCTGCTTCCTGCAGGTTTCTTCCAAGTTCGAACAGAGACCGCATGTCGCATCTTAAGCTACTACTTCGCGTTCACTTCACTGGTTTGCTTCAGCTGCAATATCAAACACGTATATCACATATATAATAATTTAGATTTTTTTAATATATTGTTACTGGTTAAAATAATAGAAATCAGAGTTTCAAAAATTTTTAAAGCGTCACATGCATTAAAAATATATTTTCTCTATCCATTTTTAATTATCTTTTAAAAAATTAAAATATATTTGTTAGTACATTACAAATTCTTATACCTTGACATAAATAATAGTAAAGTAAAATTATTTATACTCTTGCTTTATATAATATTATATTAATATATTTTTATTTATTATTAATGATGTCTTATAAATAATAATAAGAAGTACAAATTTCATTTCTCCTTCCAGTGCCACGTCCCGTGAAATCACTTTGGATTCCATGGAACAACATGACAGGGACTTTTCAGATTAATTACTGTGTCGTCACCCGGCATGTGATTGACAGTGTGAAAAAATAAAAAGGGTCCCACTTGCACTTCCAAGCTACCTCCCATTGACTTCATTGGTTTACTTTAGCTTCTATGAGGTTTAGGTCGACAAAAAGTAAATGTGATCCATGTTCAATAATATAATATTTTAAATTTTATTTTTAATATTTTAAAATTTATTTAAAGAATAATATAATAATTAATAAATTAATTATATTAGTAAATATGGATGATCTCAAATTTAAACTAATTAATCTTTTAATTATATTTAGTATATTTACAAATTTTGATTATTTAAAAAGATGTAAAAATGAGAGAGAAATACATAGATATAAGAATTATCGATAATTTAGATTTTATGAATAGAAAGAGAATAAATTTATGATTCGAGATTTTTTTGACACATTTAAAAAAAATTTAAGAACTATTTTGAGAAATTTCATGGGCTAATTTGAATTATCTTGATCCAATTCAACGTCAGCATACCACTTGGCATGACACGTGAGATTAATATAACACATCATTGACACGTGATATGCCATGTGTCACTTAATATGTCATGTCAATAAAAATACAATAGTTATTTGACTAGGGACTAAAATAACCTAAAAAATATAATTTTAAGGATTAAAGAGTTAAGTTTAAAATTTTAAAAACCAAAGTAAAATAGCTTATAATTTCAGGGATCCAAGTGACACTTTATTCTAAATAAACTCTACATGCAGTATTGCACTTGTTGCAAATCTTTTTTTTTTAATAGCTTCTTTTTGTGGTAAATCTTTACACAATCAATTCTCTTTCTAACCCCAGATCACAGAGAGGCTAAATTTAGTAGTTGTCAGTCAACATAAATTTTTTTTATCCCTTGTTTTTGAATTTTTCGGGTTGGAGCGCATCAAATTATCAAGGTTCAAAGTTCAAACCTATGATATGAAACTCACAAATAAGCAAGGCAAACTCGGAACCATTTGAACAAGAAATTTCCAGCTGGACTCAGCGACTCGAATTTCGGAGCGAACTAAACTGTAATTAAGATACATTGCAATTTTGATTGAGCAGAGAAATTAACATTTACTAGGATATGATCTTAATTAGCCAGCAAAGAAGGAAATAACACTAGTACATACATTCCACAATCATGCATGTTATCATGCCAGTCTGTTTTTATTTGAAAATAAAAGTAGCTTTTTTGATAGAAAAATAAAAGTAGCTTTGATTAAAGTAAAAGTGATTTCCACCAAAGTCACACACACTTTAATAATGCCAGACAGCATATTCCGTGAATAAATTACTTTTGGTTTTGGATTCCATTGACCAAAATGACCTCGCCTGCTAGTTCCTCGAAGTTTCGTTGGAAAGAGACAGGATTTCTCATTTCAAGCTGGTTCCCATTAACTTAATTGGTTTACCTTCATCTATCACAACTCCTTCGAGTCAATTCTACCTAATAATAATAGAAGATTCAGATAAGCTTTTAATAATCTGTCATGTCTAGTGTAGACTCTATAAGATTTTACATTTCATAATATCATCATTTATTTATTAATAAAAAATTATAATAAATAAGTTTATATAATATATTCTTAGCATCAAATAAAAGATAAAAATATAAGGTATAATATTAGTTTTATTTTATTATATCTAACACATGTACCATCCAAATAACAAAATACACATTAACGCCCAATAAGGGTAAAGGAAAATATAAAAGTTAAATTTCAAATACATATTAACCTGCAAAATGGTGAAATAACCTCTAATAACAAGTTAGAATACGTATAAAATTTATAATTTATAACGTCTAAGATAGGCAACTGAACATCTTGGTACTTAAATCTAACTATTCAGGTTTAAAATATTTAATAAAACAATAATTGGAAAGAAAGGTCCATGACAGAACATTTATTAAAATATTTAATAAACAATACTAAGACACATGACAGAAAGGTCCCACTGCTTCTTCATTTCGCATTTCATGCCAGTTCAGTTCCCTTTAACTTCTTTGGTTTTCTTACTTTACCCCCTCGTCTATCAGAAGCTTACTCATCCAAGCAAAACCACCAATCTCAAATCTTTTTCTTTCTTCCTCAACTCTTTGCATTTCTGAAAATGGCCGATGCTTTGCTTGGAATTGTGGTCGACAAATTGGCCTCTTTGATTGAAAATGGATTTGCAACACATTTTGGACTCAGAGAGAAGGCTGAAAAGCTATCAGACACTCTAACTCTGATAAGGGCCGTTCTTGAAGATGCTGAGGAGAGACAAATGACAGACAGTGCTGTGAAGGTTTGGCTTCAACAACTCAAAGATGCAGCATATGTGTTAGATGATATCCTTGAAGATTGTTCTTCAGAGTCCCTTCAACGTGGGGTTTTGTCCTCTTTGAACCCAATGAACATGTTTTCCGGACGGCCCAAGCTGGATGACATCATGGAGAGGCTAAACAAAATTGATCAAAACAAGAACAGGTATGGTCTAAGAGAAGGTGTTGTTAGGGAGAGGCCAAGTGGAGTGGCTGAATGGCGCGAAACCAGCTCAAATCTCGCCAGCCCTCAAGTATATGGAAGAGAAAAAGATAAACAGAAGGTGGTGGGGTTTCTTCTTAGCCCAGCAGGGAGCCCTGACGACTCCCTTTCTGTCTATTCCATTGTTGGCTTAGGTGGTCTCGGGAAAACAACACTTGCTCAAATGATCTTCAATGATCAAAGGGTAAGGGATCATTTTCCTCTAAGAATCTGGGTATGTGTATCCGAGAATTTCACTAAGAAGGGGATTTTGTGTTCCATCATTGAATATGTCACGAAAGCTGAGTGGAAAGTCTCGAATTTAGATGTAACGGAAGAAAAAGTGCAAGACCTGCTGCAAAGGAAGAGGTACCTATTGGTTCTAGATGATGTGTGGAAAAAATGCCAAAATCTGGCAGAAGGAGTAAGCCAAAAGAAATGGGAAGAGTTGCAATCTGTGTTGCGTTGTGGATCCAAAGGTGCTTCCATTCTAGTATCCACTCGCGATAAGGGTGTTGCGGCAACCATGGGAGCATGCCAAGCTTATGAATTGTTCGGTCTATCTGAGGATGACAGCTGGTCATTGTTCAAGCAATATGCATTTGGACCTAACAAAGAAGGGCATGCAGAGCTTGTAGCAATAGGCAAGGAGATAGTGAAGAAGTGTGGGGGATCTCCTCTTGCTGCAAAAGCATTAGGAAGTCTATTGCACTCTAAGAGTAAGAAAGAATGGCTTGAAGTTGAAAAAAGTAAGCTTTGGACTATATCGGATGAGAAAGATATTTTGCCTGCCTTGAGGTTGAGCTACTTTTATCTAACGCCAACATTGAAGCAGTGCTTTGCTTTCTGTGCCATGTTTCCCAAAGATGAAGAAATCGAGGAGCAAGAATTGATTCATCTTTGGATGGCTAATGGGTTTATTTCATCTCGAGAAAACTTGGAGGTGGAGGAGGTTGGTAACGTGATTTGGAATGAATTGTACCAAAAATCATTCTTCCAAGATGTCAGGATCAGTGATTTGGGTGATATTTATTTCAAGATGCATGATTTAGTCCATGATCTTGCTCAGTCAATTACGAAGCAAGAATGTATATATTTGGAGGAAATAAACTCGACCTATTTGCCAAGAAACACACATCATATTTGTTTTGGATCTGGTAGTGGAACAATATTCAACAAAGCTCGTGACAAATTTGAATCCTTGCGAACAGTTTTTCAGGTACGAAACATTTCGTCAGGAATTTCTAGTTGGCAGCTTCCAACTTCTCTTCGGGTTTTGCGAGCAGTGTCTTTCGACTTGTCGTTACTCAGGAATTTAATTCACTTGAGGTATTTGGAACTCAAATTTTTGCATATAGAGACCCTTCCTGGTTCTATTTGCAATTTGCGTAGATTGGAGATCTTGAAACTGTCTGGTTGCTCTAAGCTCCACTGTCTTCCGAAAGACTTGACTCGCTTACAGAATCTCAGACATCTTGTCATTCAATATTGTCAGTCACTTTCTCATATTTTCCCTGACATTCACAAACTTTCTCATCTGAGAACATTAGGTGTATACATTGTTGAGAAGAATGCGGGGCATAGTTTGGCAGAGTTACATGACCTAAATCTAGGAGGACAACTAAGCATCAAAGGCCTAGGAAATGTCGGCAGTTTATCTGAAGCTCGAGAGGCCAATTTGAAAGGTAAAGAAGACCTCCGAGAGTTAAGCTTGTCATGGGAATGGAGTTTTGAAACCAATTCAAATGCTATTGACGCGGAGGTGCTTGAAGCGCTTCAACCTCACCAAAATCTCAAGGCACTGACAATAAATGGATATAAAGGATTACACTGGCCAAGCTGGATGAGAAACAATTTAGTTCTCAACGAATTAGTTTCTGTTCGACTTTTTAGTTGCAGAATCTGTCATCAGCTTCCCCCACTTGATAAACTCCCATCTCTGAAAAAACTTGAAATACAATTTACGGAGACTAATGATTGTGTGCAGCACGTGGATGGTGATGAAGGTTACGACGGTGTGGAGGTTAGGGCTTTCCCATCTTTGGAGTCACTCGAAGTGGTAGGGTTGCCAATGCTGGAGCGATTGCTGAAAGTGGAAAAAGAGGGCATGTTCCCCCGTCTTTCTTATTTGCGTGTCTCAGATTGCCCTAAACTTCAGTTGTCGCTCCTTCCATCTATCAAAAACCTCTGTGTTAGGGGATGTAACAATGAGTTACTAAAGTCAATATCTTGTCTCAGAAGTCTTGACTACCTTGCTCTTTATAACAGTGAAGAAACATCTTTACCGGAGGGAATGATGGATAACCTCACCAATCTCAAAACTCTTCAAATATCAGAGTTTCGAAGATTGAAGGAACTTCCCTATGAAATCAGGAAACTCAGCGCTTTGGAATCTCTAAAAATCGAGTATTGTGACGAGTTGGAGTCTTTTCCGGAGCAAGCTCTAGAAGGTCTACGCTCCCTTCGAACTTTGGAGGTTCGGCACTGTACAAGGTTGAGATCCTTGCCTGATGGTGTACAGCACCTTGCTTCACTTGAAATATTGCGATAAGCTGGTGTGTTTTCTGGATCAAGCTCTTGAAGGTCTACGCTCCCTTTGAACTTTGGAGGCTTCAGCTTATGGTGTACAACACCTTACTTCACTTGAAGCTCTGACTATTGAATTCTGCCCAGCATTGCAGAAGCGGTGTAAGAAAGGAACAGGGGATGACTGGCACAAGATAAGACATTTCAAAAGTAACTGTACGATGAAGACTCATCTGAAGACTCATAAACTTTATTGGATAGTTTTATTTGTTTACTGTATTCTTACTTTTTGCGTTGTCCACTGAGTTTTAACACCTAAGATGTTTAATTTGTTCCTTTTTTTTTTTTTTTTTGTAAACTAATTTGTTCCTTTACCATAGACTTGGTTGAGATATTAGTATTACTATATTAGTAGCATGCTTACTGATTCAACATATTCATAGAGGCATGATAATAATTGAGTGAAGAAGGGGATATTATTAACAAATGCATCATATATATAATAGGAAGGAATTTACTTGTCTTTAAGAAGTAAATTGGAACTTTGATGGGCTTTTCTCCAGTTGTAAGTGTTGTATTAATTTTCTTTATCTCCTATCTTGCCTCATGTCTGTATTGGCTATGCTATGTCTACAACAGGTTGTCAGTATTTGTTCAAAAAGTCAGATGTCTCTGGTAAACATAGCTGATAGTTTTTATTTGTGTGAGCATTCTAAATTATGCTTTATGCCTAAATTATCCCCCCGATCTTTTGATCGGGTAACATGAATGTAAAATGATAGATGTTAGCCAGTCCACTAGAAGAAAAATGGCCCTTCTCCCTTTATTTTGGTGATGCAGCATGCTCGATATTAATTTAACGAGTGCTAGATGTTCTGATTTGAAATTGACGGGAGATAAACGAAAACAATTCAAAGATAGAATTGGCCCCAGTTAAATCGCTTTCATGATAATCAGTTATTGAAAATGGAAATTTTTAATGACAAGTGTTTCTTTTCTATTATTAACTTTGTCTTTTTCTCAGTATGAGGTTAATTGGCTTTTTTAAAATGAGTTTTGCCTATAAGTTATTTTGCTAAGTTGGTATCTACTATCTCGTAGTCCAAATGTCTATTGTTGATAGCACTGGTTTTAAAAGCTTTGCACATAATTTCGACTGAATATCAGACATGAACTATTATATGATTTTCATTAGTATTGAATGCAAAACATGAACAAAATTTTGGTCATAGTTACTGCAACACGACTCAGCACCTGTTTTTCTAAGATGAGTTGAAGTTCCTTAACATGCACAATTCAATTAATCTATATCAAAAACTTAAAATATCCATGAAGAACATTCAATTCCATTGTTATGTTTCTATTGTCTGCAATAATTACCTATTTCTATCTTTTAACATGGTAGTCACAATCAATTTTTAACCTCATGTATATGATTATTTTCAGTTGGCCAATAAACTTAGTTTTGTCATAATTTATTTTGCGGCCTCCAAACGATATCAACACACTATCAAAGTTGTTTGATTTGCGTCACAATGGTAAGTTGCTTTTGAAAAAGCTACGGTTCATTATCTTTTGCTTTAGACCGTGCCATTAAATTTGTCTATCATAAGTTTAAATATATTTAACTTCTTATTGCTTTTTTATTGATAAATAATACTAGGTCTAGAAAAATGTGGATTAACAACATCTACATAGTTCATGTGGAAGAGCCAGGCACCCAAGTACAACTTTCCTTTATATATACGAAAACATGAAGTAAAATTGGTATTTATTTAATCAAAAATCAATTGGAAAAAATTGAATTGGGCTTATTAAAATGGTATAAAAATGACAAATTGTTAATAGGGGAAAGTCAAAGAAAATTAAAATAAATGAAAATTAATTAGTTTTTTTATTCACTCATATCTCATCATATGGTGTGAAAGGTTTGATATCAATTGTGTAATTAGCCATTACATTTCCTTTGAAGTATCAATAGCAATAATGTACTCGCCAATCTTACAAACAAATGAAAACTCAAAATTTACAAATGCCTTTTAATGAGCACTTGATGAATGGCTCTGACTTTATCATGGAATTGATAGCTCCGGAAAAATTGCCTCCAAATTGCAACGCATGAAGTAGAAACTTTCCTGCAAATCAGTGAAGACAAAGAAATTCTTAAAATTGATCTCAAGATTAAGTAGAAAAGTAAAATGATAAATAATTGTGCAAGAAACACTTAAGCCACAAATTGAATTAACTTTTAAGACCACATACCCTTAATCCAAAGTTTGAAATTTCATTTAAATATTCATTTCTTTTGTGAACAGGTCCATTCAGCATAATGACTTTTTGCTCATCACTTGATTGATAGAAGAATTTATTTAATAACTGACATATTCAGGCTAATGCAAATCCCGTGAGAAAGAAGCTTTTCACTTTTGTTCTTTTCCACAAGAAATATTTCACAAGCAATGTTTCAACTCATTCAGCAAATGAAAATGAGCGCTCATACAATGCCTAGAAAATTGCTGCATGAAAATTAGCTAGATATAGTTTGCAGTTGGCACATTGTGTAAGAAATTTTATAGAAAATCATAAATGGTGAAAAAATATGAAGTTCTCCTATCACATTTTCCAACATAATTAAGGCAATTATTTTTTGGGAAATTTTCTTGTTGAGAAATATTTTCCAATGGGATTATGGCTACAACTTAACCATATTGCCCCTTTAATTGATTTAGAATACTTCTTGTGCAAGAAGTGCTATCTCTTTTTCATGTACTGATTTCCCTTTTGTTTCTAGAACATATTTCTTCACAAAAATCACATCAATCAAATAAAATGAACCAACAATAGTATGCAGGAGTTGTGTCCCTTGTTGCTCCAACAAGTGCAAAAATAATAAACCAACAAAGAAGTTTATCACCTGTTAAATAAATGTTTACAGTGTCAAAGATTTCAAGTTATTATACTCAGTATGTAAGATTTTGAATGCAAAATTTAAGTTCCTCGCTTGCAACCAACATGTGCGATATAATCAGTAAAGATCATCCTAAAAATTGTTATGAACTGCCAAAATGCATAGTTCAAGTGTCATAAGCCAACAGACATCCTCAAGTACTTGCATTACTGCACAAGAAACATGAAAGTTATAAGTCAACAGGAATCAACATATGTTAGAAAATCTAGCTATTAGAACTACACTATTGATTATTGGCAAGGGTTCTCAAATCAATTACTTTCTCAAGTCACATTAACAAATTTATCTCTCAACAAACATAGAGCAGCATAACTAGAGTACAAATGCATATATAAATTCAATATGTAAGCAGAATCTAATTTTAAACTCGAATACTACCTTGTGAGTTAAACGTGGTAGAAGACTACCCAATAAAGACAGGTATTTAATCGAATTTCAAGTTCATAAAAAAAATCCAAAGGATTTAATTATTTCATATATTTAAGAAGATTAAACAGCTTGATATTAGGAAGAAATAAAGATGAATGCAAGCAGAAGAGTATTACCCAATGCACAGCCAAGCAAATAGCCATTGCTTTGCTCTTAACTTGCCATACAGTATTTCAGACAAGGGAAGACAAGGAACTGGACCGGCACCAAAAGCAAATGATAGCACAACCTGCATTGTTCATTTTACAATGAAGAATAAATAGTGCATAATTTATAAACATAAATAAAAGCTCAAAATGCCACACTAGATTTATTGCACTATGATTCCGCAGCTAGAGTGCAATTGAAGCTCCTAGTAACCACTTACTAATACATTTACCAGTGCATCTGATGCAGCCAATGACAAATTTAAGATGCTAGTTAAATTCAAGTGAGCCGTTCACTGAATATCCTTCTATGAGGAGAGAAATTTTATACGTTGCTAGAGTATTTCATCTTGATTAAATAAGCCGTTCCCACCCCCCCCCCCCCTCCCCAAAAAAAAAAAGAAAAAAAAAACCAAAACCATGCAAGTTGAAGCTTTCTGACCACTTACAGCAACATGCCCCAACAGATAGATACATTGCTACAGGCATAAGATGGAGGGAGGTTTGGGACTTTATAATGTCCAAAAACATTGCTTTTGCAGCGAAATGGTTATAGTGCTTTGATATAGAGGTGAACTCATTATGGCACCCAAGTGATAAGTGAAGGACCTCTTAATGTCCTTAAGATGCAATATCAGATTTTGGAAGTGTAGATGAAATGCATGAATAATAGACAACTACTGTGCAGATGAAATTTTATCCGAAGTAATATTAGTTTTTTTAAAGAAAAATAATAACTCTGCAAAGTTATTATTTTCATTTTTTCCTTTCTTAACATGCCCAAAAAGCTACCCAAAAGAAGCACTTTCCTTCCAAGTTTATCCATAAGAATCATTGCAATAATTGACCCTCCAGTGGCACGAACAATAATGTTCAGTGAAATATACATCAATAACGTAACCAAATTGGCAAAAAGAAAAGAAACTGAGCCAGAAGTACCTACTAAATTGCAAATTCCTACACTTGTGTTTGCAAGATTTGATGATACACAAACCTTTCAAATACAGTTGAAGAGAAATAGAAACCAACATTTATGCCAGAGAGCTGTTGCAAAGCAAAAAAGCGTAGATCCAATGAACATTATTGCAAAATGCATTTAGTGATTTAGCAACCACCAATGAGGCACAGCCATATAGTATTATTTGTGAGAATTCTGAGCTTGTACTGAAAAAAAAATTGTTTGAAAGATAATCTGAGTAACAAAACCCCAAAGCGAGTGACTCACAGATAGTAGAGGCATGGGAGATTTGAGTTGAGTCTAAAAAAGATTCTATAAAGGTTGAATTTGGCGTTTAGTGGAAAACTCACCATTTGGTGAGTACTGGATATAAATTTCAAAGTTGGAAGTCGAACTAGTATAAATCTTCCTATGCTAAGTCTCTCTATATATTATTTATCTATCTCTAAATTTAAAATAAAAAGGAACAAATTATCTCATAATTTTTAATAGATTTTCACTAGTCCTGTTCATTTTGCTTGAGACTTTTTGACCGTACATTCAGTGTGTAGTTTATGAATAAAGAAAGGAGAAAAAAACTTGGTTCAACCACGCTTCTCAAGTCTCCTGATACCATCACTATGCAACCATGACTATGGACCGGTCCATCCCATCACTCAAGTTGATTCCTTCAGATATCTTCCCACCAACAACAGCAAGGAGTATTACACCACTATGACATGCTTGGTTTACTTCTGAGTTCATACTTGTACAAATGGTATCTTTATATTCATTGAGAACAGATTCAACATCCACATTATGTCTAGGCTCTCTAAAGACACGCTTCTTCCTTGTAATTCTTTCAAGAATGCCAGATGACTCCCAATTTTGATAGGCTTTACCTTCATAATCAAAAGAAGGAAAGAAGGCTACAATTCCTTTAGGACCCACGGTCACTAAATTACATAGAAAAAAGCCTAGTTCTCGCATCTATAAAGCACAAGATGGAGCATAATTAGTCATTTTCAAAAATTAATATTCCAGAAAAATCTACACTGACGATTGATAGATGAGATATTGATAACAATGATATACTCACCATGTCTAATGAGCTCCTTGAGCTGTAGCTAAAATCAAAGGAGCGGCTAGAAGGACTGCGGGAAACTGCAATTGGCATAATGCTATCTGGAGGGACAATATGACCACATGAAAAGAAATGCAACTGATTTGGTGGTAACCATGGGAAGAGTCTCTCCCTTGTCTCTTCTATAGGTTGGAGTGTTCCTCCTACTAATAGAACAGCATGTGCTTGATCTATATTCTAAAGAAAGTTTCAGAGTTATTCTCTTGTTCATTACATGTTAGGAAAAGAAGCTTAAGCTACAAAGTCCTTTCCAATTAAGACAACAGGATAAGGCAAACCTCAGAGAAAATCTTCTCTCCACTAAGCATAACATACTTGATATAGCCTCCTTGTTTCCTGAAGCTCGTTGGTCTAGACCTTGATACTATTATCCTTCAATCACTATCATTGTTTGTCAGTGATAACAATATGTCAGCTAATGCCTGGAAGGCAGACACTATAGGTAGAAAGGAAGCTTAAGGTTGTCGTGCTTCAATCCGACTAAGGTATAAGGCTTTCCCCTTCTTATTCTTGCTTGGGCCAATGCCTTTTTCCATCCTATCAGTCCGAAAATCCCTTTCAAAAATCTCCTCTCTCGCCTCAAGTGCTGATTTTCATTTCTTCATTGAGGACTAGGCCAATTCTCCTATTGGTTGGTCTTTGCCGACTTGATTCTCCCTCCACTCCATGTTCCCCAATTTTATCGTACGCTGATTTCCTATCCATGGTAGCCAGCTTTTCTCCATAGCTACTAACTTGAAAAATCAAGCAAAGTTTGACATCAATATGATAACAAAAAATTCACAGGAAAATGCATATATTTAGTAGCAGGATTCACCTTGTGCATGATATTACTTTCCTTTATGTCCTTTAATAATTTGAGCAAGTTGATATTGTCTATATTAAGTTCGAAGACAAAATAATTAGTGGCCATGGTAAAATCAAAGGTTCTACTTTCTTCAGAAGCCTGCTTTATATCGCTACGATGGTCTATGAGATTTTCATCCTTTTCGTTGAGTAGTACACGGAGGAAAGCCTATGTCAAGAGCATTAGAGTTTGAATATATCTCCAATTAGCAGGTCCCAAAAGATTGCGAAATCTCGCAAAGTACTATTTGACATGGCAATGCGCATTCTCCAGCTGTACAAATAAAGAACAACCATCCAATAGTCACTGGAGAAATCAAAACTCAATGTCTACAATACAGGTGGCACCGTGGCCAACTCTATATGATAGGGCAATGTCTGTCTACTGCCAAAGTTTAAATAGAAGGAAATGACAAGCATACCTGTGATAAAGTGATTTTGGGGTCATACAAGCTGATAAGTGAATCAGCTAAATTATGAACCTCGTTATTATAACAATATTGGATTTCAAGTTCAGACCAAGTGCTTCACGAGATCATTTTGACAGAAGTGATTAATAAGGAAGGACAAGAAGATCAGCTCTCAAAACCATGCTTCTAGAGCCATAGTATGGAGAAGTCCCCAAAGTCCTTCCAAGGTTTGCAAGATCTTCAATATCCAAGGGCCCTTGTTGAGATACCTCATTCCTGAATTCTTGTTGTAGTTTATGTTTTCTAAGCATTGGCCAACCAGAAGAGGCCCTTGTTCTGCATGCACCTACACCTACTTTTAAAGTTCTGCAGGTCAGAACCACCATTGTTCAAGAGACATTAATGTCTAGATGAGCAACTATCTTATTTATTTAATTGCAAAAGTGTTTCACTAACACTAGGCACTGAATATTGGATAGAAAAACTTAGTAGCACAATTAGACAATTGACACAAGTTAGCAATACCTATGATTTCATCCCCAATTTATATTTCTAAATAGAATTATTTTTCTTGGTGCTTCGGCTATGGAAACAGACCAATCTCCAAATTGTTTAACCAGTACACGCATTCTTTAAGAAATATCCTCCCAGCATCAAGAGTAAAAGAAGGAATATATATCTATGATCATGAAGCCATGCTCATGGAATGGAAAAGTTATGCATTCATAAAACCTTTAGTACAATCTTCTCATTCTTTATGGATATGACACATGCAAATTCACCTTTCTATTACTCCAAGCATGCCTTGTTGGATGAAAAAGATCTCAACACTAAGCTTTTGCACAGAATTTTTCAAAAGAACAGCAATATACCTACAGGGAATAACCTAGACTCCAAACCTCACACACCTTAACTTTTGTAGCTTCATTTTTCTTCTTCTTATGGAGTTCCAAGCATCGCTCATTTATGCATGTGGAGTTTCCAAGTGAAAGAACATCTGGAAAACATTAGTAAAATATAGGAATTTGTTGTTAGCTGCTTCAGCTTCAACAATTAAACAGAGGAAATCAAAAGAAGAATTGAAAGAATCTTCCAACTCAAGTGAATTCCAAAACCTTCGTTAATGCTAAGATTTTTCCTGGAACCTAAACTAACAACACTGATCTCACTAGCAAAGACTGTCTTCTGTAACTCCTTTATGAAATGTGAAAGCTACGAATGTGTTCGACTGGAGAAGTAAACCTTAAACTTCTTCTCCTCTTCCTCCTTCTCATCACCATCATCAGACTCATCTTCGCTTGAAGAATTAAAGACAATTTTAGCAGACTTACTCTTCGACGTCATATTCCCTACAGCCTCCTCATCTTCACTCTCATACTCTTCCAGCAACATCCACTGCATCAATTTTCTTTTGCAAACTCTCTCTCCCCTTTCCAGCAGGAGAATCTTTAACATCGACAACCCCAAAATCTTTACAAATTCCCTTGTCTTCCTTCTTCTTATCAGGTTTTCCTGAAAACTTGTCCTTTTTTATTTTCATTTTTTCCTCTTTGGCTTGTTGGTTTGCTGACAAAAAAGTTCCTCATCCAATCAGATTCATCATCTGAACCATCCGCATTTGCCTCATCATTATGACACGCTTCCTGTGATTCCTCATCTCCTCTGATCAAGTACCCATTGCAAAGCACTACAAATAACACTCATAGTCTTCCCAGTACCTTTTCCAGCATAAGAACGGAACTAAAATTATCAAACTCGTTTACGAATGAAGAAAACAAGAAGATAAAGGGAAATGAAATGGGATTGCTAAACATGTTCTAACAATGCAGTTAAGACCACAAAAATTCACAAATGACTTTAAATTTGAGTGTGACAATGATCAAATTGATCTTGAACCCCAAAATCCAAAAAATAAAAATGAAATGAAATGGGGTTGCTAAACATCTTCTAACATTGCTGTTCCCAGTACCTTTAACAGCATAATGATAACACCAAAATTAAACTCATTTAACAAATAAGCAAACCAACACAAAAAAAAAAGGGGTAGCTAAACATTTTCTAATAATGTAGGCAAGTGTCACGACCCAATCTTAGGCTGTGACCGGCGCACAGGGTAGATGAACCCACCTAGCCCAACAAGCCTAAAGATATGATTTCATTAAAATAAATTTCAAACTTAACTAATTTGGCTACCGAAAATCCGGCAGCACCTCCCTAAAAATTGAACAATCCATAAATCAAATTTAACCTGTTAAACAATTGAATATCATAAATCAATATCAACAGCTAGTACATCCCAGTATTTTCAGTTATTGACATAGTAAGGACTAGTTATACAAAAGAATCATGCTTAGCTCTTGCTCATACACATAACCAAAATACCTAACCTAGGTCCTATAGCTGCAAAATATACTAGAGTCAACGATCAAAAAGCCTCAACTGATCATAGAGGCCTACCAAAAAGAATATCCTGGGCCAATAGCAATCCCAGGACCTGCTACTCAGCTACCTGAAAATCTGGAGGAAAAACGAGGGGTGAGTCAAATAGACCCAGTGAGGACTATAAACAAAGTGGACAAGGAGGAGAAACCAATCATCGCACGAGCATTTAAAATGAAATGAAGTAGCTTGTAAACCATACAAATTTGTAAAACTCATGAATAAGAATAATAGTTCACAATTTTCATATTTCTTCTATAGTATTAACGAAAGTACATTTCAAATTTTCAATTCTAAGTAAAATATCAAAATAGTTACTAAATACAGTTTCTCACTATTCTTGCCACTTGCTCATTTGTCAAATAAGAATCAACTTCAATATCAAATACTCAATTTCTCATGAGAGTTACATAAGAAGCATACATTTTATCCGGGGAGTAATCTCAACCCATCAATCATAAGATTTATCATTTCTCAAATATCTCACTAAAACTATCTATGTGCACATAAGCCGTTACATCTCTTCGCTACAGCAAGCGGTAAAGCCATTATATCTCTTCGCTATGGCAAGCGGTATGGCCATTATATCTCTTCGCTATGGCGAGCGATAATGCCATTACATCTCTTCGTTATAGCCAGCGGTAATTCCATCTTAGAACCCATCATGATTTTTCTTAAATAGAGTTTTACTAAATACAATTTATAAATCTAAAACTCAATCCTCATATTAATTCAATCTTGCAAGTATCAACATAATAAATTTTCCAATGCACATTGAAACAATATATATAGCAAAAATTATGGCATTAATAAAATCAACAAAGAGAGCTAGTAATAATATCAACCAAGTCATCAAGTCATATTTAATAACAATTGCATTTAAGGAAATCATTCAAATCAAGCTAACCAAATAATCTAAGTGGCTTAGAATAAAATTTTTATCAAATATATTAATATAGTTTCTCCCATAAAAATAATTTAAAACAGTGCCACTATGTAAATAGCCACTCACAATACAACAGAATCAACTGTGCCTCTCCCTGACAGCTCCGGAGGAAGTAGCTCGCTCCACGTTAACAGAATTTAGCAAATATAAGCATTTGCAAGGGTTCAAATAATTTATTTCAAAACAATTTATCAATTAGAGAGGTCATTGAACAAAACCACCAATTTATGGAACCTAGGGTTCCTAAGGATTAGAGAAAAATCAACTCTTGACGCTACCCACTACAACCTATTGATATTAGAGCTTTTAACACACTAAATTCATACTTACAATATCAAATATATATTTATCTATCATTTTTGAGAGCTCACTAGTTTTATGATATACCCTAGAGTAACAAAGAAAATAAATGAGATTGAGAGTAGAGACTTACATTGAATCTTGGGAGCTAGAGGGTATCAAGTTTTGATGATAGAAATTAACAACTATGTGATTTATGGTTGAAATGGAGGAAGAAAAATAAAATAAAATAAAAAGAAGAAGAGGAAGAACGAAGAAGAAGACGGACAGAGAGTGGGAGAGAGCATGAGAGAGTTTTTTTTTTCTTTTGTGGGGGAGGGGTTACGGTAACTTAAGCCACCTCCCCCTTTTATTTTTTTTTTGTTTTAAAAAGATTGGAATAAAATTTCAAAACTACCCTCACTTAAAATTGTTTTTCCATCTCCCTCCCTAAAAGAAAACACAGTCTGACAATATCTCCCCCCTCAAAAGAAATTCGTCCTCGAATTTCAATCTAATTACTAACCTTGAGCTTCAAATAGATGTGGATATTTTTCTCGAATAATGGCTTCAGGTTTCCATGTTGTTTCTTCACCAGATTTTCCCCACCAAAGAACCTTCACAGATGCAACATCCTTGGATTGCATATGCTTTACTCACTTGTCTAATAGTGCCACAGGTTCCTCACTATAACTTAGGTTCTCATCAAGCTCAACTGATTGATGTTGTATGATGTGAGAAGGGTCATGGACATATTTCCGAAGCATCGAAACATGAAAAACTGGATGAACTCCTGAAAGGTCTGGTGGAAGAGCTAGACGATAAGCTACTTGCCCCACCTTTTCTAGTATCTCAAAAGGTCCAATGAACCTTAGGCTTAACTTCCCTCTCCTACCAAATCTCAACAAGCCTTTCCTGGGAGAAACTCGTAAGAACACATGTTCCCCTATGCCAAACTCTAAAGGTCGACGTCTCCGATCTGCATAAGATTTTTGCCTGCTCTGAGCTGTCACTAAGCATTCTCAAATTAATTGAACCTTCTCAATGGCTTCTTGAATTAAATCTGGACCAACCAACTTGGACTCTCCAGTCTCAAACCAACCAACAGGTGACCTGCAACGTCTTCCATATAAAGCTTCAAATGGAGCCATCTGGATACTAGATTGATAACTATTATTGTAGGCAAACTCCATCAATGAGAGATATTGGTCCCAACTACCTTTGAAATCTAAGACACAAGCACGAAGCATATCCTCTAAGATTTGTATTGTCTTCTCAGACTGACCGTCCGTTTGAGGGTGAAAAGCAGTGCTCAAGTCCAACCTGGTTCCCAACGCTGACTGAAAGGGTTTCCAGAAATGAGAAGTGAATTGAGACCCTTGATCAGATATAATAGATATTGGCACTCCATGCAAAGACACAATCTTCTCCAAATAAAGCTTGGCATACTGAGCTGCTGTGTAGGTAGTTTTCACAGGTAAAAAGTGTGCAGACTTTGTCAATCGGTCTACAATCATCCAAGCTGAATCATAACCCCTTACCATTTTAGGCAACCCTGTCACAAAATCCATTGTGATCCTCTCCCACTTCCACTCTGGTATTTCAATCTGTTGGAGCAAACCTGCAGGCTTTTGATGTTCAGCCTTCACCCGTTGACATACTAAACATCTAGAAACAAACTTAGCTACCTCCTTTTTCATCCCTTCCCACCAATAAAACTCTTTCAAATCTTGATACATTTTTGTAGAACCTGGATGAATAGTATAAGAAGAATGGTGCGCTTCCTCTAATATCTTCTTTTTCAAATCCGCTACGTTAGGAAAACATAAGTGTTTGCCAAGACACAAAACACCATCAGAATCAACCACAAACTTTGAAGTTTTGCCTGTTTGGACCTCCTCCATAACTTTCTTCAAATAAGGATCTTCTCTTTGATTACCCTTAATATCATCTAACAAGGTAGAACGGACTTGAACATGAGCTAATAAGGATTGTGCACCTGTGACTTCAAATCACACTCCTCCATCAACAAGTTCTTGGAACTCTCTCACCATTGGCCTTCAAACCTTAGCTATATGTGCAAGACTTCCCATAGACTTTCTACTCAAGGCATCAGCCACCACATTTGCCTTTCCTGGATGATACATAATCATGCAATCATAGTCCTTTAAGTGATCCATCCACCTCCTTTGCCTTAAATTCAAGTCCTTCTGTTGAAAAATATACTTAAGGCTTTTATGATCAGTGTAAATTTCACATATCTCACCATATAAGTAATGCCTCCAAATCTTGAGAGCAAAGACCACCGCTGCCATTTCCAAATCATGTGTGGGATAATTTTGCTCATGCTTCTTAAGCTGTCTAGATGCATAAGCAATCACCTTCCCCTGTTGCATCAACACACAACCAAGACCAACTCTAGAAGCATCACAATAAACTGCATAACCACCACCTGAAGTAGGCAGTGCTAGCACTGGAGCGAATGTCAGACAACTCTTCAACTGTTGAAAACTTTGCTTACACGCATCACTCCACTGGAATTTAACTTGCTTCTGTGTCAGCTTTGTTAAAGGTGTTGCTAGCTTAGAGAAATCCTTAACAAATCGACGATAATATCCTGCAAGTCCAAGGAAAATGAGAATCTCTGTCATAGAGGTGGGTCTTGGCCAATTCTGAACTGCTTCCACTTTCTTAGAATCAACACTTATCCCATCTTTAGATACAACATGACCTAAGAAAGTCACATTGTCCAACCAAAATTCACATTTGAAGAACTTGGCATAAAGCTTATGTTCTCTTAAAGTTTGCAAGGCTAACCTCAAATGTTGTTCATGCTCTTCCTTACTCTTGGAATACACTAAAATGTCATCAATAAAGACTATAACAAAGTGATCCAAGAATGGCTTGAAGACTCGGTTCATCAAATCCATAAAGGCTGCCGGTGCATTGGTAAGCCCAAAGGACATAACCAAGAATTCATAATGGCCATAACGAGTACGGTCTTAGGAACATCTTCACCCCTTATCTTCAAATGGTGATATCCAGATCGCAAGTCAATCTTTGAGAAACATTGAGATCCTTGAAGCTGGTTAAATAGATCATCGATACGAGGAAGAGGATACCTATTCTTCACTGTTATTTTGTTTAACTGCCAATAGTCAATACACAAACGGAGTGAACCATCCTTCTTTTTAACAAACAACACTGGTGCGCCCCAAAGAGAACAACTTGGGCGAATGAAGCCCTTATCAAGCAACTTCTTCAACTGTTCCTTCAATTCTTTAAGTTCGGCTGGAGCCATTCTGTATGGAGGTATAGATATTGGTTGGGTATCTGGAAGCAAATCTATGCAAAACTATATCTCCCTGTTAGGTGGTAACCCTGGTAACTCTTCCGGGAAAACATCGGGATACTCGCATACCACAGGGATATGTTCCAACCTCTCCTATGATAAATTAGTATCTCTTACCATCGTTAGGTATCCATAACAACCCTTTCTCAACAGTTTTTGAGCCACCATGAAAGTAATCAAGTTACTTGGTAACCAATCTCGATCCCCTTGAAATGTAAATGGCGCTTCACCTAGAATGCTAAAATTCACCGCTTTATTGTAGCAATCTACATTAGCATGACAAGAAGCTAACCAATCCATGCCCAATATCACATCAAAATCTACCATGTTAAGAACTTTGAGGTCAACTGCTAAAAGTTTACCATCCACTAAAATTTCACATGCTCTAAACACCAAAGTGGCTAACAAGGTACCCTTTGGCATAACTACTATCAAAGGTTCCTCAAGGGGTGTAGGGTCCCTTCCAAAACAAGATGCAAATGAAGGTGATACAAAAGAATGGGTAGCTCCTGAGTCAATTAAAACATGTGCATCATGAGAACATACTGAGAGTATACCTGTTACAACAGCATTAGATGCCTGAGCATCCTGTCTGGTCATAGCAAAAACACGAGCTTGTCCTCTACCAGCCTGCCCCTGACCTCTGGCACCTGATCCTCGACCACTCCACTGAGTACTGCTAGATCCTCGCCCATATGAACCATTTCCCTGTCGGCCTGGTAACGTAGATGCCGGAGCTCCACTAGTAGAAGGCTGAGAATGCATCATAGGACAACTTCTAGCAAAGTGTCCCACCTGCCCACACTGATAACAGCCTGTAAAGCCCTATCTGCATGGTCCAAAATGTGTTTTCCCACATGTAGCACAAGTAGGAGGGGCTCGATCGGAATGCCTCTGATGTGGTGGAAAGCCCCGATTAGGAGCACTGCTAGCAGTCTGACTACCAGGGAAGGTCTGTGACTGAGGGGCTCTCTGTTGGCCCCGACGACCCTGACTGATATCATCTCTAGAACTCACACTGTTGCGACCTTGATGGCCCCCAAAAGTGCCCCTGATCGTGGTCTCTTGCGTGAGTCACGTGATGCTCCACCTTTCTCCTTACCTCCCCACTTAATGGCCAAAGCCCTATTCAAAGCTTGCTTATATGTCATCTCAGAACCTGCTAGTACCCTATATATATAAGGCCTTAAACCATCAATAAAGCGATCAACTCGCAACTCCTCAGTAGCAACCATGTGCTATGCATATCTAGCCAACTTTTCAAATTGGGTGCTATATTCCATCACAGTCATCTGATCTGTCTGTACAAGAGACTCAAACTGCTATCTCCTACTAACCCGAATGCTCTTTGGTAGGAAATGAGTTAAGAATAATTGAGTAAACTCATTCCAAACCAAAGGCGGTGATCCTCCAGGCCTCGCATAAAGCATAGTCTCATACCAACCTCAATTGCCACATCTCGTAGTTGGAAGGCTGCCAACTCAACCATCCGAGTAGGAGAACATCCCAAAGCTCTACATATCCAAGCCACATCATCTAAGAACCTCTCAAGGTCCTCACTAGAGTCAGAACCACTGAATACTGGAGGGTTATGCCTTGTAAATGAAGATAAAGAAACCACGGGCCCTTGACGGTGTACTATTGGCTGCTCAACATTTGCCACCTCTTGACTAGATTCTGAACCTTCTTGATTTTGATCTACATGAGGCTGTTGATTTCCTCCAAGAGCATTCACCAATTGCTGAATTGATTGTTGAACATTATCCATACCTACAACTAGCCTAGCTAGTGTAGGATCCCCGCGTGTAACTCTAGGGACCTGGAATTGGGGCATTGCACCACCCCGTGTATGTCTAGCACGGCGGCCAACACGCCCACCACCTCTCATGGCAGCTGCATGAGGTTGAGTGGAAGCCTCATCAGTAGTCGGCCTCCTAGCAGGCTTTTTCCTGGGTGGCATTATCACCTAGGACATAAATAGAGATTAGAAAATAGGTGTAATCATCATAGGAGAATTGCAAAGACAACACCAAATAGAATATGACAACCAGAAAAAGAGACTCTAGTTTAACAATGGACACCTATAGCCTCCTACTTGTACGTTGTGCCCGGGTACACAAATTACAAGCAAGATTCCATAATTGCCCAAATATTTGCAGCCATTAGGACAACAGGACCTACTAACCACGGCTCTGACACCAACTTTGTCACGACCCAATCTCAGGCCGTGACCGGCGCACAGGCTAGATGAACCCACCTAGCCCAGCAAGCCTAAAGACATGATCTCATTAAAATAAATCTCAAACTTAATTAATTTGGCTACCGAAAATCCGGCAGCACCTCCCCTAAAAACTGAACAATCCATAAATCAAATTTAACCTGTTAAATAATTGAATATCATAAATCAATATCAACAGCCAGTACATTCCAGTATTTTCAGTTATTGATATAGTAAGGACCAGTTATACAAAAGAATCAGGCTTAGCTCTTGCTCATACACATAACCAAAATACCTAACCTAGGTCCTATAGCTGCAAAATATACTAGAGTCAACGATCAAAAAGCCTCAACTGATCATAGAGGCCTACCAAAAAGAATATCCTGGGCCAATAGCAATCCCAGGACCTGCTACTCAGCTACCTAAAATCTGGAGGAAAAACGAGGGGTGAGTCAAATAGATCCAGTGAGGACTATAAACAAAGTGGACAAGGAGGAGAAACTAATCATCGCACGAGCATTTAAAATGAAATGAAGTAGCTTGTAAACCATACAAATTTGTAAAACTCATGAATAAGAATAATAGTTCACAATTTTCATATTTCTTCTATAGTATTAACAAAAGTACATTTCAAATTTTCAATTCTAAGTAAAATATCAAAATAGTTACTAAATACACTTTTTCACTATTCTTGCCACTTGCTCATTTGTCAAATAAGAATCAACTTCAATATCAAATACTCAATTTCTCATGAGAGTTACATAAGAAGCATACATTTTATCCGGGGAGTAATCTCAACCCATCAATCATAAGATTTATCATTTCTCAAATATCTCACTAAAAGAATCTATGTGCACATAAGCCGTTACATCTCTTCGCTACGGCAAGCGGTAAAGCCATTATATCTCTTTGCTATGGCAAGCGGTATGGCCATTATATCTCTTCGCTATAGCGAGCGGTAATGCCATTACATCTCTTCGCTATGGCTAGCGGTAATTCCATCTTAGAACCCATCATGATTTTTCTTAAATAGAGTTTTACTAAATACAATTTATAAATCTAAAACTCAATCCTCATATTAATTCAATCTTGCAAGTATCAACATAATAAATTTTTCCAATGCACATTGAAACAATATATATAGCAAAAATTATGGCATTAATAAAATCAACAAAGAGAGCTAGTAATAATCTCAACTAAGTCATCAAGTCATATTTAATAACAATTGCATTTAAGGAAATCATTCAAATCAAGCTAACCAAATAATCAAAGTGACTTAGAAGAAAATTTTTATCAAATATATTAATATAGTTTCTCCCATAAAAATAATTTAAAACAGTGTCACTATGTAAATAGCCACTCACAGTACAACAGAATCAACTGTGCCTCTCCCTGACAGCTCCGGAGGGAGTTGCTCGCTCCACGTCAACAGAATCTAGCAAATATAAGCATTTGCAAGGGTTCAAATAATTTATTTCAAAATAATTTATCAATTAGAGAGGTCATTGAACAAAACCCCCAATTTATGGAACCTAAGGTTCCTAAGGATTAGAGAAAAATCAACTCTTGACACTACCCACTACAACCTATTGATATTAGAGCTTTTAACACACTAGATTCATACTTACAATATCAAATATATATTCATCTATTGTTTTTGAGAGCTCACTAGTTTTATGATATAACCTAGAGTAACAAAGAAAAGAAATGAGATTGAGAGTAGAGACTTACCTTGAATATTGGGAGCTAGAGGGTATCAAGTTTTGATGATAGAAATTAACAACTATGTGATTTATGGTTGAAATGGAGGAAGAAAAATAAAATAAAAAAAAGAAGAAGATGAAGAACGAAGAAGAAGACAGATAGAGAGTGGGAGAGAGCATGAGAGAGTTTTTTTTTTCTTTTGTGGGGGAGGGGTTACGATAACTTAAGCCACCTCCCCCTTTTATTATTTTTTTTATTTTAAAAAGATTGGAATAAAATTTCAAAACTACACTCACTTAAAATTGTTTTTCCATCTCCCTCCCTAAAAGAAAACACGGTCTGACAGCAAGACCACAAACACTCAGAAATAACATAACTTTACAGGGTGTTTGGAAACGTTTAATGACCAAATTAGTCCTCAACCTCAAAATTTTTTTTTAAAAAAGGATAAAAATAAATAAATGGGGATAGAAGAATTAAAGGGGTGGAATTAGGAAAATACCAGTTAGGCTTTCTAACATGGAGACACCATCTCGGTTTAGGAAGTGATAGATTGCGTTCATGAAATCCATCTGAATGGAATACGCTTTGAAAGGGAACGCTGCGAACTTTCCTTCTTTCCCATCCGTTTCCTTTTTTTTTTTTCTTATTAATCTTCCCTTCTTTCAGTGCTAAGTGGATTGAATGGTTTGTGTTTTGGGTTTTTGGTTGCAAGTTATAATTAAGTTATGGGGTTATGGATTTTGCTCACATCACTGGACACAGCAGTGGGTCTTGGCGCCACTTGTTATGATATCATCAGAGTCGGGTACACCCCAAGTGTAATAAACACTTTCCGGATGTGAGCGGAAGCGCGCCCAAATTGAAGAGACGGAAAAATGGAGCACGGTGAATAGTAATTCGCAGTGGGGCCCACGTCACTATTCTCATGAATAGTACTATATAGTGGGACCCGCTTCACTATTTATGAATAGTACTCGTTACTATTCATACCAACAAAATAAATCAAGAGAACTGCACACCAATATTTTAACGTGGAAAACCCTCCTGTAATTTTGAGGGAAAAACCACGGGCCAAACTCCGAAAAATACTCCACTATATTTAAGAGTAATTACAATATAGTGTATCCCCAATGAGACTCTCTTCTACTACAATTAGTAGTATTACAGAGATCTAGAGAATATATCCAAAACCCCCAGTGTATACTCACACTTCACTCTTGGAATTTTCTTACACACACTCTATTTTTCTCTCACTACAAGAAGCCTACACTGCTTCTTTCTTTACAACTGAGGAAATGCTTCTCAGTTCAGGATTGCAAAAATCGTCTGCTTCAAGGCTCTATTTATAGATGATTTTTGAAGATTACTGTGCATGTTCTTGTGCATATTTCGGTGATACAATCAGTATTTCACATTCGTGCATGTGCACGATAATTTCTTTTTGATTTTTCAGCGGTCGGTGGCTGCAAAATACACAGCCACCCCCACTTTTTCTACAATTCTCCACCTTGGCTGCATTTTACCTTGACTTTCAACCTCTGCAAATATTAACTAAGTCCAAGCAATGCTTAAACTTGTCAATTGGCAATGGTTTTGTCATCATATCGGCTGGGTTCTCAGCTGTGGCTATCTTCTGAATTGCAACAGTACCATTATTGATACATTCTCTGACAAAATGAAGTCTGACGTCAATGTGCTTTGTCCTTTCATGATAGACTGGATTTTTAGCTAGATGAATGGCGCTTTGACTATCACAATGTACAATTGGTACATGTTGATTCAATCCAAAACTATCCAAAAGACCGTGCACCCAAATACTCTCTTTATGACCTCGATCAATGCCATATACTCGGCTTGATGAGTTGACAATGCCACTGTTGATTGCAATGTCGCCTTCCAGCTAATAGTACATCCAAAGATTGTAAATATATAGCCTGTCAATGACCTTCTTTTATCCAAGTCACCTGCATAATCAGAATCTACATAACCTACAACTCCACGGTTCTTTTGACCTTCAAATACCAAACAGACATCAGTGGAACCTTTTAGGTACCGCATGATCCATTTCACAGCTTCCCAGTGTGTCTTTCGGGTTTGCTCATAAATGCCGCTTTACCACACTCACTGCATGTGAAATGTCTGGTCTAGTGCACACCATGGCATACATGAGACTGCCAACTGCACTAGAGTAAGGTTTATGAGACATGTGCTCCACCTCTTCCTCAGTTCTCGGACATTCTTTCAAAGATAACTTAAAATGTGCAGCCAATGGAGTGCCAACTGGTTTGGATTGATCCATTTTGAAGCGTTGTAGCACTTTTATAATATAATTTTGTTGTGTTAAACACAACCTGCCACTATGTCGCTCCCTATGAATTTCCATTCCAAGAATCTTCCTTGCCGTACCTAAGTCCTTCATCTCAAACTCTTTTCCCAACTGAGTTTTCAACATACTAATTTCAGCCTTATTACGAGCTGCAATTAGCATGTCATCTACATACAACAACAAATATATCTTCGAACCATCTGGAAGCTCCTTAGAGTAGATGCAATTATCATATTGGTTTCTACTATATCCAGTACCAATCATAAATGCATCGAACCTTTTGTACCACTGCCTTGGAGACTGCTTCAAGCCATATAATGACTTCTTTAATAGGCAAACATGATTTTCCTTACCAAGATTTATGAACCCCTCTGGTTGACTCATGTAGATCTGCTCCTCTAGCTCACCATGTAAGAACGCCGTCTTCACATCAAGCTGTTCTAGCTCCAAGTCAAACGTACTTACAATAGCTAATAGGATCCGAATAGAGCTATGCTTCACCACAGGAGAGAATACTTCATGGAAGTCAACACCCTCCTTCTGAGTATAACCCTTTGCTACCAGTCTTGCCTTGAACCTTGGAGGCTCAGTGTCAGGGATTCCTTCTTTTCTTTTGTAAACCCATTTACAGCCAACTACTCTTTTCCCCTTTGGAAGTTGTACGAGCTCCCACGTTTGATTTTTCTGAAGAGACTCAATCTCCTCATTCATTGCTATCAGCCACTCCTTCGACTCCTTACTTTCTATTGCATCATGATAGGTACATGGTTCATCTCCAACTGCACCATCCGCCATAGCCAAAGCAAAGGCTATAGGATCTGCATCTAATGAGTCAAGTGCACAAGCAGCAGAATCCAGATATCTTTTTGGTTTACGGATTTCTCGTCTTTCTCTGCCCGATGCAATCTTGTATGGCTCGCTTCTCTGGTTGGTTCACCGGTTTCCTCATAGTCGAGTTCATCTTGTTGTTCTACTTGGGTTGAGCAATCCTCAAGTACTTGGCTGATTCATTATATCATTTTCTTGCTTCACCTTCCCACAGTCAATCTCTAGCTCCACCTGCTTCTTAGCACCATGATCTGTCTCTGCATCATCTAAGTTAGACTCCTTCTTCTGATTTAGCATTGCCGCCTCGTCAAAAGTGACATCTCTGCTGACAATGATTTTAGGTGAACTTGCCTTCTCTATACACCACAATTTGTAGCCTTTCACCCCTCGTGCATATCCTAGAAATATACACCTTCTTGCCCTTGCCTCAAGTTTACCATCATTCACATGGGCATATGCGGGACAACCAAATATCTTTAAATCAGAATAGTTTACGGGTCGACCAGGACCATACCTCTTGTGGAATCTTGATTAATAGCGATTGATGGAGATCTGTTTACGGATATATTTGTATTGGATCGCCTCAGCCCAAAATGATTTGGGAAGTGTTGCGTTGATTCACATGCATCTTGCACGCTCTAGAAGTGTTCTGTTCATCCGTTCTGCAACTCCATTTTGCTGTGGTGTTCCTGGTACAGTATGGTGCCTCACTATACCAGCATTTCTGCAGAACTCCTCAAATTCTTTGCTGCAAAATTCTCCGCCATTGTCAGTTCTTAGTCTCTTGACTGACCGCCCGGTTTGCTTCTCGACCATGGCCTTCCATTGCTTGAATTTGTCGAACACTTCTTCTTTTTTCTTCAGGAAATAAATCCAGACTTTTCTGGAATAATCATCTATCAGAGTAAGAAAATAGCGAGCTCCACCTAAAGAGTTAACAGGGGCTGGACCCCAAACATCCGAGTGGACATACTCCAATATTCCCTTGCTATTGTGTTTGCCAGAATTGAACTTCACCCGTTTCTGCTTTCCAAATACACAGTTTTCACAGAAACTAAGTTTACAATTCTTTAGGCCTTTCAACAAGCCTTTGCCAGCAAGTATGGTCATTCCTTTCTCGCTCATATGACCAAGCCGCATGTGCCACAATCGTGTAGCATCATTCTTTGTTTCAGAGGATAGAACAGCAGCGGTTCCATCGACTGTGCTTCCTAACAATAGATAGATCCCGCCCTGCAGCTTTCCTTTCAATACCACCATTGAGCCTTTGAATACCTTCAAGAAGCCACCCTCTCCAGTGAACTTGTACCCCCGATTGTCTAGGGCACTCAACGAGATCAGGTTTCTACCCAGTTCTGGTACATGCCATGCTTGAAACGTCCTTTTAGTACCATCATCTAAATTGACTTGCACATCTCCTTCACCAGCAATTGGAATAATTCTATTATCTCCTAATCTAACTTTTCCCTCCCGCATTTTATAGGATGAGAAAAAATTTCGATTAGGCGTCATGTGAAAGGATGCGCCAGAATCTAGGATCCACTCATTTCCGGTGTCACTGTGAATCTTGTCAAGGCCGAATGATATCGGCATCACTATCTTCAGAACTTTCAATTGTTACATTGGCAGAATCTCCTGATTTCTCCTTTCTCTCTGGGCAATTTCTTCTGATATGTCCCGTCTGGTGACAATGAAAGCACTTCACAGATTTATGCTTTCTGGACTTTGATCTTCTCTTGCTTTTGCTTCCCGATCCTCTTTCTTGACTACGCCCTCTCGTCACGAACATTCCATCTGCAGGACCTTCGACATTGGATCCGGCTACTAACTTCTGATGTTCCTTTATCATCAGTGATTCTTTAACATTTTTCACTGAGATATCGGATCTACCATAAAGTATGGTATCACGAAATTATCATAAGGCGGAGGTAGTGAAGTCAACAAGATCATAGCTTGATCAACATCTTCAACTTTAATTCATTTGCTCCAACATTAGAGATCATCAGGTTGAAGTCATCTATATGTTCTTGCATTGATTTTCCTCTGAATATTTGAATGTGTGTGATCGCTTTCTACGATAAAGCTTGTTGGATAAGGTCTTTCTGAATATTTTTCTTCCAAAGCCTTCCATAGTGAATCAGCGGTTTTTTCATCCATGACTTCTCGCAGAACATTGTCCGCAAGACTCAACTGTATTGTACTCAGTGCTTTGACCATCATCTCCTTCTTCTTGTCATCACGTGTAATGACCACAGGTCCTCCAACGTCTCTGCAAGACCTTTGACCTAGCAATGCCTGCACTTTCGGTTTCCATAGCCTGAAGTCATTGGACCCGTCAAATTTCTCCACTTCAAATTTTGGCACCGACATCTTGGATCTTAGTCAGAACCTTATACTGTTAACCGTATACTGGAATAGTGCAACTCAACTGTAAACCGTGCACCAAGAGGCTTCCCAGGAAAGAGAGGTGGGTCACAATGGACACGCTTAAATACCAAGTCTTTCCTTAGCCAGAACCTCTTCAAACTGCACTCTCACAGTATCACCTTTGTCTTCCAAAGACTTGACAACCAAAAGGTGATTCTCAAGTATTAGGGAGAAACTCTTTTCTGATGTGGAAGATCAGACTAAGCTGCAACCACAGAGCATACTAAGAATAAATCCCACCGATCCAAAGCTCTGATACCACTTGTTATGATATCATCAGAGTCGGGTACACCCCAAGTGTAATAAACACTTTTCGGATGTGAGCGAAGCGCCCAAATTGAAGAGACGGAAAAATGGAGCACGGTGAATAGTAATTCGCAGTGGGGCCCACGTCACTATTCTCGTGAATAGTACTATATAGTGGGACCCGCTTCACTATTTATGAATAGTACTCGTTACTATTCATACCAACAAAATAAATCAAGAGAACTGCACACCAATATTTTAACGTGGAAAACCCTCCTGTAATTTTGAGGGAAAAACCACGGGCCAAACTCCGAAAAATACTCCACTATATTTAAGAGTAATTACAATATAGTGTATCCCCAATGAGACTCTCTTCTACTACAATTAGTAGTATTACAGAGATCTAGAGAATATATCCAAAACCCCCAGTGTATACTCACACTTCACTCTTGGAATTTTCTTACACACACTCTATTTTTCTCTCACTACAAGAAGCCTACACTGCTTCTTTCTTTACAACTGAGGAAATGCTTCTCAGTTCAGGATTGCAAAAAATCGTCTGCTTCAAGGCTCTATTTATAGATGATTTTTGAAGATTACTGTGCATGTTACTGTGCATATTTCGGTGATACAACTGTATTTCACATTACTGTGCATGTGCACAGTAATTTCTTTTTGATTTTTCAACGGTCGGTGGCTGCAAAATACACAGCCACCGCCACTTTTTCTACACCACTTCCATGGCGGGAACTAACCTAGTATAATTTCTCTATTCACTCGGTTCAAAATTTATATTTTGATCTCTCTTGCGTGTTTACTTTAGTACTTTCAATAATTAAATAATACCCAAACATGTGAAAATGCGTTAAATTTTTATTGATCTTATAATCCATATAAGCGTCCAATGTTAACTTTTAAATATTGGGACTTAATTTTTTTTTATTTTTAATTTAACCCCAAGGTTCAATTGGCAAAAACATAAACTTCAAATTCCTAAGAGCTAAATCCCTAATCCCTTTGTTTTAATTCCTATCAATTTCACAACTCAATCATAATATCTTCGATAAGCTCTTGTGACGCGATCTCTAAATCTAATTTATACTTATGGTTCTGTACTCTGTGATCCAAGAGTTTCTTCAAGCTTTTATTTTTTCTAATTTAGTTTGAAATTTTGGATAAGATAATCATTTACAATGCCTCGAATCCAACCAACAAGGGAATTAGAAAAATAAAATGCAACACTTTCATTGTACTACTCAGGAAGCAATCTTTCTAATACTGTGATTTTAAAATTTACACGATATTAGCACCGTTGTAGTAGAGATGTCTTTAGACAAATGTTGTGATGGAAGAAAAAATCACAAGCGGCGGTTGCAGTATTATCACCGCTTTATTGATCCATGTTCATTTGAACCCAATTTATTGATCCATGTTTGAATTCAGCTCTATGCCAAATTTAAAAATGGAGAATAAGAGTGGTTGGAAGATCTTTAATATCAATCACCCAGTTAGCTAGAATAGAGGAAGAGTAAAGAAACGATTATGAACAAATTAGTATTTCAGTGTTTGGAAACCCCTATAATTCAATTGGAATTTAATTCTATTAAGAAATTGAATTGAATTCCATACTTTGGAAGCAACTTTGGTGAATGAATTGAAATCCTATAGGAATTGAAATATAACAAAACTAAGGAATTGAAATGCCAAAAGAACTTTACTTGAATATAACATTTTATTCCTAACTTATTAATAAAGGAAAAAATGATAAAAATAATTAAATAAATTTATTTTTAGACTCATTTCAAACTAAGGAATTGAATTCAATTTTAAAATTTATTGACACATTCCCAACATAAAAATTCAATTCAATTCAATCTCATTAAAGATTTCCAAACACCATAGGGTTTTAGTTGAGGATGAATTTAAAATTTTGCTAAATTTGTGTATTTGTTAGATAGGCTATGGGGTAAACTAGAAATAAAAAACATATATAAGTCCTATTATTTAAAAATGATAAGTAAACATTGAGTGGATGACGATATGGATTAAAAGACTAATAAAGATTTGTCATGTTATGGTATGTTTCAGCATTATCAATCTATGGAGAGTATTGAAGTAAACAAGTACCTAAGTATATAGGGATAAATTACTTTTTTTGTTTTGGCATTTATAAGGTACCAATTCTCTTTATGTAATCAACGTTTACGATTTAAAAAACTTAAATTAGTAGGACATGTTGCTCATTTTTAGCTACAAATAATAAAAAAGTACTAGTATCCTTAAATTTTATGAGGTACTAAAAAAACCCCCTTAATTTAAAAATCTTGCCTCACAATTTAAAAGAAAAATGAAAAAATTGGTCTGCAGACTGTTGATTAATTTGAAAGCCTTGCCTCACAATTCAAAAAGACTGAAAAGTTTATCCTTAAATTATTAAAAAAAGAAAGAAAGAAAGAAATACTCTATGGACATGTACAAACGGCTGATTATAGAAAGATTAATTTATCCTCTAATATATGTTTGACAAATTAAAAAGTTTAAAATAAATATTTAGTCAATTTTTTGCTTTTTTAATTGCTTCTCCAATAATTTTAAGCATAATTATATAGAGTAATGATAATATAGTCTCATATTCACTATGAATCTTACACAGGACAACATAGCAACTATTCAAAACATAATTCACAATTATTTATTATCTATTATCTATTACATATATAAAGACGATTGCCTCCTTTTGATCTACATTTTTTTCTAATTTTTCCATTATTTAAAAAAAATTATAATTATAAAAGGTTAAAATTGTATATATATATTGCACCATCACATGTGGTTTTTCAACTTCCCTTACCATTAAATAAAACTTCCAAACTACCCTACACATTTTTAATTCTTCTTTAATTTTTTTTCACCTTCTCAGTCTAGTAGGATGATTGATACAATTTACTATGCAATTTGCATTAGAAGATCTTATTGGATGACGATGAAGTACATCTTGGTAAGCAGTTATACTCAACTTTTCTCTTTTCTTTGGAATAGACCAAAACATGATTAAAATTTATAATATTATTGGTGTTGATCCAAAATCGTTTGATTCTGACACATGTTTTGAAGACGATATCTTTCCATGGAAGAATCTGCAGCTAATACTATATAGGCTAACATATTGTGCATTGAATTGTTCATCAAAAATCCTCATGACGCAAAATATGTAAGTAACTATTTGCTACTATAGTTTGTTTTGAACCCGACAATGATCAAAGTGTTTCTAATTACTATGTGTTGGTTTTGATTGAAATAAAGCATCTTGGAAGAAGCCCCACATCGCCTAGAATTGTAAGTGGAGAGGGGAGGTCATGGCTATATATATGGACCCAAGTTCTTTGCTTCAATCTATACCAGTCAGAAACACTTTAAACTTGTATCTGATTTTTTTCTTCCTCTGTACTCTTGTTTTAGAGTGTTGTGAAGGGTAGTTCAAATATTTGCTTTGGAGAGTGTGGGTGTACTAGGGTGGGGGTATTTGAGAGAAAAGTCTATGTATTGTAAAAATTTTCACATAGTATTATTCTCTGGTTGTCGTTTGGCAACGGCCGTGGTTTTTCTCCGGTTTTGAAGTTTTTCACGTTAAATTCTTGTATTGTGGTTGTGTTCCTATTTTATTTCTCTGTTTAGGGTAGTTCTCAATAAGGGGAATTGGCATATTTTCCCAACACTATGTATGTGCTCTTTTTCTTTATTAACTATCCGATAGCCTTCGATGAAGGAATAATATCTTTCAGGGTTAAATTGAATTATTGATAGTACTTTTTTTTTTGGCTTAAGTTTCAATAAAAAAATTCAATGTTTTTTGGTTGTTTCAACATGAACTCATGAAGTTCTTAACATATCGCTTTCAATAATCCAGATGTATAGCATGATCAAGCATATATTTTCCATCGGTTTTTTCTCTACACGTATTTCATTTTCCTTTTTGGATGAAGATACCACTTTTATATTGATTCTGTGTGCTTTTCAAATGGGTTATAATACAACAGTTGAAATGTTGAGTTTCAATTTTCTAACATTTTCACCTCATTTTTTTTAACATTTTTTGATCTCTTGCTGAAGAGGTTGCAAGGAGGATAAGATAGGATGATGGAGGAAAGAATATAAAGATTATTAAGAAATTGACAATGTATACACATTACATTTAAAAAAAAAAAGGGCAACGGCAAGACTCTAGTAGTGAATAATCTAGTGAATAAAAGGGGATTGTTGGAGTTTGTGTCCAATTTTTCTTTCCTATTTTGTCCACAAGATTATTTATTTAGCAATAGTTAATAGAGTTAAAGATGTAATTTTATGAACTCAACTACCATATTAAGCGTATCGTTTTTCATTTAAGAGGGGAAGTGCAATTTTTCTTTCTATTTTTTTTAACACGGTTTAACCCGATGCATCATCTCTGAAAACTGTAATTTCCACGCCTCCTTCCATTACTATAAATTTGTGGGAAAATATGAAAATTCGGTCAATTTTTTTTTTTTTCAATTTTGTGCTTACTAAGGGATTTTTCCCTCAATAAAGGTGGCGCAAAATAAAGGAAAAATGGCGTGAGGTATTACCAAAGGAATATCTTCCCTCAGTAACATTGACACTATCTGGTGCCAATTTAGGTGGTAAAGTTACACAAGGATTATCCCTCACTAAATTTCTGCCCAAAAAAAAAATAAAAAGGAAAAAGAATTATGTTACAGAGGGAGGTAATCCCATGGTAACTAGAAATCCAACTTTAAGATTAAATGTGACGTCATTATTTTTCAATTGTGCATTACTACTTGTGTTTTTTGTCACATATATACCTGAGATTGTGTTTATTAATTAAGTGTAATGTATTTCCTTTTTTTCAAATATGGCAGGTTGAGGAAAGTCCAAAGGCAAGAAAGGTACCACCACCACCTAGACCTCCATGCCCGCCATCCAACTTGGAGGATCAAGCACTGCAAGCTCCATTTCACCGCAGTAGGAAATCAAGATGATCCCCACTCCTAGGCATGTGACTCAGGAGCTGCAAAGATGGCCTCCATCACCATCGCCACATGTTCCCAAAGCCATTTTCAGTTCTGAGGGAGAACGTGGGAGTGACGTTGTGGCTAGTGCCTCCACTGACCATTCCCACGGATCCACCACTGATCCCTGCCCGGCTATTCTTGATGGTAAGAGTTGGTAAGTATTTTTAAATTTCATTTAATTCATAACTTTCTTGTCATTGAATTTTATATGGTCATGTATGCACTTGGCATCCCCAAAAGAAGAGTGTGCATAAGGTCATGTAAACCATTTAAAAAATGTACTGTGAATCGATCTATATAGCTTTTGTAAGCTGACAAAGGAAGAGAGACGTCATTGGTATAACCCGTGGAAGGTAAAATGAAATTTGTTTTATTACTCTCAATAATTTGTTTTATCTTAGCTATCTTAGTATTTTTAGTAATTTGATTTAGACTAACTATTTTTTATTTCTATGTGTAGAATAACTTCACCTTTGCTGAGCATGATGCATACAAGTTCAAGGCATTCAAGTCTCGAGCCAGCAGGAGACTGAAAGACATGTACTCAAGCATCTGTGAGGGGTGGGATCAGGAACACAAGTGGCTAGCTGAGGGCAATCTAGCGATCTTGTGAGAGCATTGGAATTATGCAAAGTTCAAGTAAAAATATGCCTAGTCAAAGGCAAACATGGCCTCGTAGAAGGGTGGCCGGTGCATTGTGGTGGTTCCATCCAGCACCATAGAGTCCATAGGAAAATGCTTTGTAAGTTAATAATGTAGATAGATTTTTTGTATATATATATATATTACTGTCTTCCTGTTATTTTAATTGCAGGAACGTCTCTTGAGAAGGCCACTTACTCAAGGTGAGTTGTTCAAGGAGACACCATACTCAGAAGAGACATAAGAGGATGTGGGTCAACCCTCACTCCAAACGGACTTGTGTAAGTTCTAAAAATTACTTTTAATAAGTTCTTTTTATATATTTAATTTATTAATTATATCTTCACAATTCTAATTTACTTCGTATTGTTATAGGACAAATACACCCAACTTATGGAGGAGGCCAGATCTGAGCAGACCTAGCAATTCATAGAGGACGTTGATCATGAGCCCATGGACTACCCACCCATTAATGAAGACATGGTGATGTAGGATCAGGTAGTTGATGGTCCTTTTAACCATATCTACAACAAGGGAACATTCTTTGAAGATAGTTTGTCCCTTAGTCTGTGACAGGGGCATTAGTTGTTGATGATGAGGCTCGCAGCAAGTTTACTTGCTTAATAAAGAACTTTAAGCTCAGGCTCAACAACAACAACAAATGGAGGAGATGTGGGCCGAATTAGAGACGTTGAAGGCTAAGAGAAAGTAGGAGCATACATAGATCAAGACGGAGGATAAGAGGATGAAAAAGGAGCTGAAGAAGGAAATGAAGCAGAAGAATATGAAGTAAAAGATGATAGTTTGGCAGCTCAAAATTGCCTTCCGACTCCTCCTTTGTTGACAATGATGATGAGTATTTGCAATGAGTACCAAGACTTTTGCTTTTTCACATATTATGATGTTATATTTTTATTATTATGTTGGACCATTTTATGTATTGTTATGTCTAAACTACTGATGTTTGGTCTAAATTAACGATTTTAAGGAATTGATGCTTTTTTTTATTTTAATATTTGTTGTTAAATATAAATGATAAATAATTAACTTGTATACAAATGCAACAATTAAGTAAAATTTGGCAATTAATAGTAATAATTATTCAAAATAAGAAAAATATAAAAAAATAGCTACCGAGGGATTTTCTTTTCCCTCAATAATGTTTGAAAAAAAAAATCTTGCATTTATCAAGGAATTTACCTACAGTAGTGTGTTTGAAAATTTTTTGACAATTATCAAGCGAACATCTCGATAATTCTTTAATTTATCAACTTTCGAGAAGAATATCATTGCATAAAAAATGAAAATTTCATGTTCGAATTCTATCATCCCATAGGAAGAATTTATAACTTTAATACCTTTATAAAAAAAAAAAGAAAAAAGAAAAAAACAAGACTCTAATCATTACGTGACAATTTTCGATAATTCAAAATTTATTCTTTTACGACATAAAGTAAATGTCACATAAGTCAAATAAAAGTCGTGACCTTAAAATAAATATATATTATTCAGTGGTAATATATATAGTAACCGTATCTCCCCGTCAACCCATGTATATATATATATATATACACGTCAAAAAATATACATATATATTTTTTTGTTAGAAAAATATATATACATTTATATGTAACTACGGAGAAATGAAAATGAATAGTGTCTCCTTCAACCATCAGAGTATAGTTAATCATTATACGTATTAGAATAATGAATTTCTTGTTCGCATGCGTTTTGCATTATTTGCCATTGCCAATTCAAGACAAGTTCTCCTCATGCACGTGTATATATATATATATAAAGAAGATCATTTGATGATAAAATGACACAAAGGAATTTTTTTTTTTTGCTGCTAAAGGAAAAATATTTGTTTGAAAGCGTGTTAAAAAAATACTGATATTTTTAACAAAAAGATAAATATAATTATTAGATGAAATAAATTGAAATGACTTACTTATCCTATCAAGAATTAACACATACAGCAAATGATTTTGATTAAAGAATTTTGGCCATGTTATATTTTGTTTTCTGGTCGAATTTGTGCCACTAGCTTGCTAAAGAAATACTCAATTTTGGCAGAAGCTTTTATGTAATGTTATAATAAGAAAAACTTGTTACATTATACTAAGCAATTTAATTTCTATGTAATGACAATATAAATTTTTTTACAATATCATTCAATTAAATCATTCATTTTGTATGACTTTACAGTAGTAGTGAGAGTAAAATTTAATTACTTTACTAATGTGATAATATATGATTAAATGATGATGTAAAAAAGTTTAGCAGTTAAAAATTGAACTCTTATACTGTTTAATATTCAACATCAATGTCTCGTCTATTACTTGTAGGATTTAATTTCTATGTTTGCCAATTCAAGACAAGTTCTCCCAATGCACATATAGGAAAAAAAAGATGAATATCATGTGATGATAAAATGACACGGGAAAAATATTGTTTGAGAGAGTTAAAAACAATATTGATATTTTTAATTGGAAAAAAATAAATTAGAGTTTAATTTTTTATGTGTTGATACTGTAAGAATTTTTTACATTGTCAGGCCATTATTTATTGTTAAATTAGTAAAGATGATTAGTTTGACATTCACTACTTAAAAAGTTATATAAGTGAGGATGCTAGATTGGATGACGGCATATCATAATTTTATATTATTAGTCTATAAAATTTAAACTCATATAATTATTATCAGATAAAATAAACTCAAATGACTTACTTATCCTATCAAGGATTAAGACATATCAGTTTAGCAAATAATCTTGAATAAAGAATTTTGGCTGTGTAACATTTTTCTGGTCGAATTTACTATCTTGCTAAAGAAATTTTCAATTTTGGGAGAAGCTTTTAAGTATTGTTATAATAAGAAAAACTTGTTACGTTGTACTATCTAATTTTCGATCAACATCGATGTCTCACAAAGTTTAATTTCTATGTTTGCCAATTCAAGACAAGTTTCCCCAATGCACGTATGGGTAAAAATGAATATCATTTAATGATAAAATGACACAGAAAGAAAATTTTGTTTGAATGCGTGTAAAGAAAAATACTAATATATTTTTAATAGAAAATAAATATAATTAAAGTTTAATTTCTGTGCATTAATAATGTGAAAATATTTTATACTGTTATCTAATTATATATTGCCAAATAAGCAAGGATAGCTTAATTTCATATTAACTACTTAAAAAGTCATAAATATAAGAATATTTGATTAAATACTAGTCAATGCATAAAATTAAACTCATATAATTATTTAATGAAATAAATTCAAATGACTTAATTATCCTATCAAGGATTAGTACATATCAACTTGGCAAATGATTTGGAATAAAGAATTTTGACCGTGTAACATTTTTCTAATATAATCGAGTTTTTGTTATTAGCATGCTAAAGAAATATTCTATTTATGGAGAAGCTTATATGCATCGTTATAATAAGAAAAACTTATCACATTATACTATTGAATATTCAACTTTGATATCTCATCTATTACATGCATGTACAATTTAATTTCTACGTATTTGCCAATTCAAGACAAGTTCTCCCAATGCACATATAGGAAAAAAAATGAATATAATGTGATCATAAAATGACACAGAGGAAAAATATTTGTTTGAGAGAGTTAAAAACAATATTTGTATTTTTTATTGAAAAATAAAATAAATTAGAGTTTAATTTTTCATGCATTGATACTATAAGAAATTTTTACATTGTTGGGCCATTATTCATTGTCAAATTAGTAAAGGTAGTTTAGTTTTACATCCACTGCTTAGAAAATTATACAAGTGAAGACGCTAGATTGGATAACAGCATATCATAATTTTATATTATTAGTCTATAAAAATTAAACTCATAATTATTTTCAGATAAAATAAACTCAAATGACTTACTTATCCTATCAAGGATTAAGACATATCAGTTAGCGAATAATCTTGAATGAAGAATTTTGGCTGTGTAACATTTTTCTGGTCGAATTTACTATCTTGCTAAAGAAATATTCAATTTTGGGAGAACCTTTTAAGTATTGTTCAAATAAGAAAAACTTGTTACATTATACTATCTAATTTTCGATCAACATCGATGTCTCACCCCTATTACGTGTAAAGTTTAATTTCTATTTTTGCCAATTCAAGACAAGTTTCCCCAATGCACGTATGGGTAGAAATGAATATCATTTAATGATAAAATGACACAGAAAGAAAATTTTGTTTGAATGCGAGTAAAGAAAAATACTGATATATTTTTAACAGAAAATAAATATAATTAAAGTTTAATTTATGTGCATTAATAATGTGAAAATGTTTTGTACTGTTATCCAATTATATATAACAAATAAGCAAGGATGGTTTAATTTCGTATTAATTACTTAAAAAGTCATACAAATAAGCATATTGATTGAATGGCAGCCAGTGCATAAAAATTAAACTCATATAATTATTTAATAAAATAAATTCAAATGACTTGATTATCCTATCAAGGATTAGTACATATCAACTTGGCAAATGATTTGGTATAAAGAATTTTGACCGTGTAACATTTTTCTGATCGAGTTTTTGTTATTAGCATGCTAAAGAAATAGTCTATTTTGGGAGAAGCTTATATGTATCGCTATAATAAGAAAAACTTGTCACATTATACTATTGAATATTCAACATTGTTATCTCATTTATTATGTCGTAACCGAGAGAGAGAAAACAAAAAAAAAAATGAAGTGAGGTGCATGGTGCACCTTAAGTGCTACATATCACCATAGAGCTCTCCCTTTTCTTTTTATTTCTCTTCATCCCCTTCCCCTTACAGAAACTCCTGTAGCTCTCTCCCTCTCTTCTTCACGTTTGCTTCCTTCTCACTTTCTCAAAATTTTTTTCATCTCCTTTGCTTTGTTCTTCAAGAAACATCATCATATCCTCCATTATCATCATCTCCTCTTCATCCTCATCCCTATCACCGCCCCTCTCTCTCTCCCTCTCCTCTAATCCACTTTCTCTCTCTAAACTCCATTAAAGAGTTGAATATTTTAGAAGCTTTGGGAGTGGTTTTCTTCATCAATTTTACTCTCCAAGTGGTAAATATGCTTCTAAACTTCTCTATTTTAATTGTTAAAGCTTCTAAATTTTTTAGAGATATTGTTAGGTTTCCTAAACCCTTGAATTTGGGGTTTTTAGTGATTTGGAGTTAATTAATGTTAATTGATTGAATAGTTAGCTCATAAATATTAATATTATCTTGTGCCTAGAGCGGTAAAGCAATCAACACTTGAGTTGGTGGCATTAAAGGCGTTGTTCTTCGGTTCTTTGAACCAATATTTGTGAGTGAATAGTATATCTGTAGGTTACTTTATACATCATAAATATTGATTATAAATTTAGAATTATATGAGAAGTTTAAAGTATGTTGATATATGAGAAAATAATGTAATTATCAAAAAGTGTGCTTTATGTTTGAAATGAGAAAATTTCAATTGGAGACTAGAATTTGGCTGTCATGTTTATTTAAATATTTTTAGTGAAATTATAACGAATATTGAATTTTAGAACATCTTATATAAAATATCAAATTTGACTTTATCTTATATGTCTCATAACTTGAGAATGAATTTTATATTGTAAGACTATCCTGAATTTAGAGTTGCGTTAGAAATATGAATAAATATATTTGTGAGAATTGTTAAGTCAATAATTATGATATTGAACAGAGATTATGAAACTATAAGATTGAAATTAATTGAAAAGGTTTTGGGATGAACGAAAGTAGAATCTGTAGCTAACGCAGGGACGTTAGCCTTGGTGTACTATGGAACTCCAGTTAGCAGGTGAGGTTCTAACCCGCACATAGCTGCAGCTATGTCTGGACTTGTATTTGGCCATGGGCCAACTCCAGTTAGCAGGTGAGGTGTTAACCCACACATGACTTTTGTCATGTCTGGACTTGTATGGCTACGGGCCAACTCCAGTTAGTAGGTGTGGTACTAACCCGCACATGACTTCGGGTCATGTCTGGACTTGTTATTATTCTGCTTCGGATAACTCCCCATTATGTTTTGGAATTATTTGATTATTTTATAGAGATATGTTTGAGAAATCTGGAATCATGACTAGAAACATATTCATATAAGTTTATATATACGTTACTATATTTATCTTGATTTATGATTGCATTTAGTAAACTATGGATATCCTATCTCTCACTGAGTTGCAAAACTCACCCCGTTGTCTTTCCATTTTTTTCAGATACACGTGCTGGTGCTGGATCTGGTGTTCCTCCAGCACAACTTTAGTACTTCAAAGTTGGTGAGCCTGTTTGGAAAGGTCGTTTTTGTTGTCCATCTCGTATTTTGTTTAGTCTGTTAGTTTTTAGTTGCTTCATATATCACAGGTAGGGTCCTTGGATCCATGTTATGTCTATATTGAAATTTTGATACGTAGCTATGTAAATTATGTAATGAAAAGGATTTGTAAACTTAATTTAGTTTATGTTTGAATTATATAATGTATTATGTTTAATAGAGCTGAAAAGCTAATTTGGTATATGGAATATTGTTATATGTTGGACGGGCGCATTCTGAGATTGCTTGATGCCATTGCTGGAATTTAAACTGTAAATGTTGCAGGTTGTGTTTCATTTTGAGGAATGTCCAAAAAACAGAGGAAACTCTGTTCGTTTTTCTAGAAATTTTGGGTGTTTTAAGGCTTGCTGGGGAAGGTGTTCCCTATGCGCCGGTCACTACATAAGTTGGGTCGTGACATATTACATGTACAATTTAATCTCTATGTATTTGCCAATTCAAGACAAATTCTCCCAATGCACATATAGAAAAAATAAATATGTTTGATGATAAAATGAAATTGAGGAAAAATATTTGTTTGAAAGCGTGTAAAAGGAATACTGATATTGTTAACAAAAAAAAAAATATAATTATCAGATGAAATGAATTGAAATTACTTACGTTCCCTATATCAAGGATTAACACTATGCCACATCAATTTAACAAATAATTTTGAATAAGGAATTAAAATTTTTCTGGCCCATTTGTGTTACTAGCTTGCTAAAGAATATTCAATTTTGGGAGAAGCTTGTATGTATTGTTGTAAAAAGGAAAACTTGTTACACTATACAATTTAATAGTCAACATCGATATCTCATCTATTACATTTAAAGTATAATTACAATAGGAGGCGAATATTAGTCACAAAGTCCAAATATGTGGAACATTAAATTTTATATAGTAGTAACTTGTTCGACAAAACGTATGAGTTTTTTCAACTTCGGACCCATGCAACGCATAACCCATTTCGCTACATATGTTAGCCAGAAGAGCGGAACAAAGCAACAACGGCGCCCGGAAGAGAAACTAAAGTTTTTTCTTTTCTTTTTGTATTAACTTTATACCATAATATACAAATCAAATCAACCTTTGCGAAAATTAAAGTAAAGGCAATTTTTTTTTTGACCTATACAATTTTGCACATATCAAAATCAAATTTATTATGTTATGCTGAAATGGAAAAATTTCACCTAATAATAATTTCTAGTCTATTACGTGGGGATCCACTAACATCTCTAATTTTCCTTCATGATCTCCAAAACTCAACTATAAAATGACCTCCTCCTCCATTGAAATTCTTCACACACAAAAACGTTTGCTCCATAGTCAATCCAATCAATACTCACCATGAGTAGTACTGTTCTCATGGCTCCAACAACCATAACACTACCTTTGCTTTTTCTTTGCGTCTTATCATCCCAAGTACTGCTACCCCTTCTTGCTTCACCCACTCCTCAACCATCTGATGAGACTAGTACTTCTTCAAAGGGTTTCTCCTTGGAACTCATCCCACCCCACTCTCCAAAATCACCCCTTCACAAATACTACACCTCCATGCAACAACAATATGATTCTCCTCCTCATGGCTTGTCCCCAACAGAGATTTCACATCAAGACAAATACTCCACTCCCATCCGTCGTGAACTCTGGTACATGCTCTCTGTTGAGGTTGGAATTGGAACCTTCACCACCCCTCAACAAGGATCATCCAAGACGTACTACTTGAAGATGTACACCGGAAGCAGCCTCACATGGGTTCAGTGTGAGGAATGCAATCTCAGAAAAGACGGACATTGCTACACAATGAAGGGGCAAAAGGAGTTTCCCAATAGGGAGTCCAAATCATATAAACCTCTCATATGTGAGCCCCCAGAACCACTTTGCACACCAAGGCAGTGCATTGACGAGTACTGCTCCTATTTTACAACTTACGTGGATAAGTCATACTCTAAAGGGTTTCTTGCAAAAGAGACTTTGAATTTCAGTTCTAGCACACCCTCAACAAAGGAGGCAATATTTGAAGGCATAGTTTTTGGGTGTGGGATTAATAGTTCTGCCGGTGCAAAATTTGGCGTTAAGTTTGAATACCCAGGAGCAGGAATATTTGGGTTAGGAAGAGGTGCTCTTTCTTTTACAAGGCAAATGGAACAAAAGATAAATGGGAGATTCTCCTATTGTATCGTAAATAATGCTGATTTCTTGAGGAGTGGTGGCAAGCCCATGTTTCTTAGGTTCAGCGATGACATTAAACCGCCACAAAAGTTGCAAACCATTAAATACTTGCAAGATAAGAGTCTCTATTATGTGAACCTACAAGGTCTTGGCGTGAATGGGAAACGGCTTTCTATTGAGCCAAGTGTGTGGAAGCTATTTTCTTATTAGCTTTCATTGATATTTTACGGTTCGAAGTTAAGGCTTCCTCTTAAGAATAGGATATTGATGATCAGTCTATTTACACGGTTTGGGATAAATTTCATTATCAAGTGTAAAATGAAGCCGAACTCTTCAAGACATCCGGAGAACATGGTCGAAATTGTTAGATAATGTTATTATTAGGCACACTTCAAACTTAAAAATGACCAACTACAATGATTTGATATTTAATTGATAGTCATAATAGTTAGAAAAGACAATGAGGATGGTGTATTGGAGCTGCTAAGATTAGGATTTAGGAGGAATTATGGGGGATCTTTTACAAATCCCCATTAATTATGTAAAGGAGAGGTTGATCAGGCAATTTTTGTGTTGAAATTTAAAGTTTCAACAACATTTAAATTTTTGTTAATATAATATTGTTGTAGATACAAGTGATGTGAGTATTTTGTAGCGCATGTGTGTGTGGGGTCAGTTATGTCTGGTTCATCATCTGAACCAACCGCACCATCACTGTTTGCCTCGTCATCACAGCATGCTTCCTCTTATTCCTGCTGTCTCCTCTTATCAAGCACGGAATAATATTTGATATATAATAAAGTTGTTAGATGCAACTCCTAAATGATTATTGTCACTCTCATTTATATTAATTGTTATTTAGTATCATTAAATTATTCTTCTTTTATTTTATTCAAATAAAACTAATATATGCAATGATTATAATATGATGTCTAATTCTAAATGTTATTATCATAACATAACAAATAAATTTATACCATAAAATATGAGCACAAATCTCTATTTAATTTGACTTTTTTTTTCTCATATTATTTAAAGATAATAATCAAATAAACTAATACATAATTGATATTTATTGTTTATGAGTCATTTATAATGATATCAAAATTTATTATTATTAATTTAATTAAAAATAATTTAATTATTAAAATATTTAATATTATTTTCATTAGTTTAGTTACAAGCATTTTATATTAACTTATTTGATGAAATAATTAATATTTTCTATATTGAATTATTTCCTTTGAAACTTTCTTAAGGTAATAATTGCCTAAATATTTTAGAAAAAAGAAAAATAATGAATAATGTGATAAAAAAAAAGACAAATATTGAATCAAACTATACAATGCACATGCAATTATTTAATTTTAACATCCAACCTTTATATAATTTGAAAAGTATTAAATAAACTTATTATCTTAAGGTTTTTTTTACAATCACTTACTTTTAATGGTTTAAAGACACATATATTAAGAGCTTAATTTCTATGCCACGTTGGTTATATACTATTAGTCAATAAAAAAAATTTCACTGAAGGTGAAAATTGTGATATTTGGTAGTTATTTTCTACGATTTGCCATTTTGGTGAAACTCTATTGGTCGTCGAGAGTGTAAAAATTAAATTCATAATGCATCTATTGCTCTCGACAACCACTTTTTGATTTGTCTGAATCTTGTCGTGATGATCAACGGTGATGATCTTGTGATGGGATTTGGAATTTGGTTATTGTGATTGGTGTGTATTTTTTATTGGAATGAGAGTATTGGCAATTTTGGCAGGACTACAGCATGTACAGTGGCGGACGAAGCAGGATATATAGGAACAACGTGCAGAGGGGATTCAATGGAGGGAATGATTATACATATTGTTATAACATGGAGCTTTCAACGCCGAAAAAAATGATCGCGGAGGAAGATTTGGCTGCTGGTTTCAGCCCTGGCCTATTGAATCTCCATCCCTTTGGTAGCATTTGGTTATGAGACAGAGATACAGAGATCGTGGAGACGGTGATAAAAAAAATTATCTCAATATCATGTTTGGTTGTGAAGACGGAGACAGAAAAAAGATTGACTGTTGACCATCATTGACCATCATTGACCGGAGACTGCCGATGTTGACCGTTGACCTCAGCATTGACCATTGACTTTCAACATTGACCGTTGACTTCCGGTATTGACCGGTGGCGGTGGCGATTGACTGATGGTGGTAGGTGGCCGGACCACTGTCCCCACTTTTTGGAACGACAAAATTACAGGAAATCTTTATCTTTAGGACAGAAAAATTTTCCATCCCGGTATCCCCTCTCCACCGCCAAACATGATATAGGGACAAATTATCCTTGTATTTCTGTCCTGAGACAGCAACCAAACACTACCTTTAAGCTTTGATATTGAGCTTCTTCCCGAGGCTACTACTTGAAATTTTAATATTTTCATAACTAAAAAAGAGGGGGAAAAAAACTTACATGTGCTTTATGTGTTTGTGTTGCTTAAGAATTTACATATTTAATCATATTCGAATAGAGTAAATACTCAAATTGATCCTTGATAGATATGTATGACATCAAATTAGTCCTTTAAATAATTTTTAGAGTAAAAACCTTGAATTGACCATTAAAAGAGTTGTAAGACATCAATTTGGTCCTTGAAAGATTAACTTCATTTCAAGTTAGTCCAAACTTTTTTAATCTTTTGGACTAACTTGAAATAAATTTTAATATTTATAGGATCAAATTGATGTCCCACAACTTTTTCATGAATTAATTTTAGATTTTACTCTAATTTTTATATCAATTTAATCCTTTAAACTATAAAATAGGTGTCGATTAAATTAATGTTTAAATGTTTATTGGAGGACTAAGTTGATGTCTGTTTTGGAAAGTGAGGAATCAAATTGACGTCACAATACGTTTAGAGGACTAATATGAGTGTATAATATACTTGGTTATCATTATGAGTAATACGTGTGTTGTGTATTTGAAGTAGGATGATTGATCTTTCATTATCGATTGGTGAGTAGATAAGGACGGAAGATTGTAGCTTAAATGTTTGCTCGTAATTTGTCTCTCTGTCTCTTGGTAGATGCCAGCTTCCACTTTTGATGCTGCCCTGTATCAGCCTAACCGCAGTAGAGGGTCGGATGATGCTGAGCTCTGTGGCATTGTCTTGAATAATGTTTCTTCGGATAAAGAGAAATCTAGCTCTGTGGCAAAGATTAAAGTCGTGGTATGTGCTTCTTTCTTATTTCTCAATACATTATGTGATTGGTACTTCATTTTTCACCTAAAATGTTTTGCTGACTGCTTGGTAGTGCATTTGAAGGTTTTCTCAAAAACTGCATTGGCATTTGGCAACAACATATTCCCCGGCATTGTGTGTATAGAACTTTAGAAAAATAAAATAAAATCATTGTAGTATTTGAAAATGAGAAAGGAAATTTGTTGACACCCTTTGTTTTGTTCCAACTTTGGCATGTGCAGGTTCGCAAGAGACCACTTAATAAGAAGGAAATAGTGACGAATGAGGAAGATATTATTGAGACAGTTGCGAATTCTTTAACAGGGCATGAGACTAAACTTAAGGTGAGTGTGATAGGAAATAGAAATCCATAGTTCTAATGTTGTATGATTGTCATAAACTTTGACAGGTGTAAGATTAAGCAGTCATCCATGACTCATGAGTACTAAGAAATTGTGAATGAAGCTGCCCAATGTACCTAATGTATATAATTCTTATTGACAGGTGTAAGATTAAGCAGTCATCCATGACTCATGAGTACTAAGAAATTGTGAATGAAGCTGCCCAATGTACCTAATATATATATATCCTTTGAAAACAGTGCAGAGAATCTGATTAATCCTTCCATGTTATGATGGATAGACACTGACACGGACACAGAGATAATCAAACTCAAAAAATTACAAGATATTAACACAACACACACACATATATATAATTTTTTTATTTTATTGTATGATTTTTTTGTCTGATTTTTTTTGTGTTTGTATAATTTTTTATATCTAATTAATTTTTCTTTTTATTTTAATGTGATCAATTAAAGAATTTTCAAAATAAATTGAACCAACAACACAAGTCTAACTAAACAACTAGGGTTGGTTTTGGGCTGATGTTGGTATTCAAATTGTTTTTAAAAAATAAAGAAACCAACTTAGGCGTGCTTGCGATGTGTCCAAGCTGTGTCCACAATGAATTAGAGCAGTGTTTGGTGTGTGTCCAACCCCAAAAAAATTGTTTTTTTAATTGGACACGTACAGACACGTGTCTGACACGTGTCATGTGGGTGTCTGTGTCCGACACACAGACACACCACCAAATTGATGTGTCCATCCTTCTTAGCTTGCATGTGTAAGTATGTTTATTTCAATAATTCAAGAAGATTTCTAGGAATAATATACTTCTATCATGGTAATCATTCACAAAGCCAGTTTTAGCAATGTCCAACATATCTAAAAACTTCTTCGTTATTAATATTTACCCACCTATTTTTCTCATTAGTCATTGCATATAACAAAGTTTTGGTATGATTAATATTTTCAAAATACAGGTTGACATAACTCAGTATGTAGAGAAGCATGAATTTGTTTTCGATGCTGTCTTGAATGAAGAGGTTACCATGATGAGGTAACTACAATGCAATTAATGTTCAGTTGAAAAGAATGAATTGGCAATATATAGCCCTATATATATATATATATATATAACTTTTGCTTTAACATTTTGATTGCCTTAGGTGTATCATGAAACAATGGAGCCCATTGTTCCAATAATTTTCCAACGCACTAAGGCAACTTGTTTTGCATATGGGCAAACAGGTGACAGCGGCCCTCCCATATCTCTTATAGTTGCTATTATCATTACAGCCTGCGTTAGGATGGGTCAGAATATGCCTATTTGAGAATGAACTTCATATCATGTGACCCCTAGACTATTTTACAATTTTCTTTTCATTTTCTGTAAATCATAATTCTTTCGTAACTGTCATTTATGCCAAAATGACTTTGTTGACTTGCACTATTGCTGGCATGTTTCTGCCAGCTATGTACCTAGAAAACTTCTAAATACCACTTTCTGATTATCTAGGAAGTGGGAAAACTTACACAATGAAGCCACTGCCTATAAAAGCATCAAGGGACATCTTGAGATTGATGCATCAGACTTACAGGAATCAGGGATTTCAGTTGTTTGTGAGTTTCTTTGAAATATATGGTGGGAAGCTTTTTGATCTCCTTAATGATCGAAAGTGAGTCATTTGATCCTTATTGTTTGCACCTGTAGTCTCTGTATTCTTGAGGTGTAATGGTGTACTTCTGCAGAAAACTGTGTATGAGGGAGGATGGTAAGCAGCAAGTTTGCATTGTTGGTTTGCAAGAGTACCAAGTGTCGGATGTAGAGACCATCAAGGAACTGATTGACCAAGGAAATGCCACACGAAGTACTGGCACCACTGGTGCAAACGAGGAATCTTCACGATCACATGCAATACTTCAGCTTGCTATCAAGAGGATTGCTGATGGCAATGCATCCAAGCCTCCGCGTGTTGTTGGCAAGCTCTCCTTCATTGATCTTGCTGGAAGTGAACGCGGAGCAGATACCACAGATAATGACAAACAGACAAGGTATGTTCAAATGAGCTTGAAAGGGGAAATTGTGAAAGATGTATTAGTAACATGTAACATCTCAGATTTGCCCTCCTTGACCCCATTAATGACTGTTTTTGTTGGCTGTTCCAAATTATATGATGCAGAATAGAAGGTGCTGAGATCAATAAGAGCTTACTCGCCCTGAAGGAGTGCATAAGGGCTCTTGATAATGACCAGGGACATATCCCATTCAGAGGCAGCAAGTTAACAGAAGTTTTGAGGGATTCATTTGTTGGCGATTCCCGAACTGTTATGATATCATGCATATCACCAAGCTCTGGTTCGTGTGAACATACTCTCAATACGTTAAGATATGCTGACAGGTAACAGAAGAATAAATTTTCTGTTGTTGCTAGTCTCTGATGTGTATCAAAACAGAGAGAAGTTATGGTTTTGTTGTAAAAAATTCAGGGTTAAAAGCCTGTCAAAAGGGAACAACTCTAAGAAGGATGTTTTATCTTCAACCAACCTTAAGGAATCAACTACGGTTCCAGTTCCACTATCTTCTTTTACTGCATCTGCCTATGATGATCGCACAGCTGATACATGGCTAGACGAAAATGATGGGGATGAATTGTGCCCTCCTGAAGAGTACTATGAGCAGATGAAACCATCATTAAAGAAAAATGAAAAGATAGAGCCATATGGTTTCACAGATGACATATTGAAGAAAACCAATGGTCAAACTCGGATCAAATGGAAGGACCTCCCAAAAGTTGAATCTAAGACTGGAAATTCAGATGATGATTTAAATGCCCTCTTACAGGTAACACTACTGACGGAGATGATAGATTTTCATATGCACGAAATCTAGAGTAAAAGCATTATATCATAATTTCAGGAAGAAGACGACCTCGTGAATGCTCACCGGAAACAAGTAGAGGAGACCATGAATATTGTTAGAGAGGTATTTAAATTCACTCTTTTGTTCATCCAGTTTTTTATCTGTTCATATAAATCAATAAATGTTTGGTTAATATCTGTAGAAAACAAAGTAAATAAATAAATAAATAAAAGAAAAAAAGTAGTCGCTTGACCCAAATGTTGTGTTTCTTAACGCTGTCCTTGCCACTGCATCCCTTGAAGGCATATTAGAAAGTCCACAGTTATTTTTTTTTCGTTTCTTTTTTTGTCAATTTAAATTTCTGTTTGCTGTATGCAGGAAATGAACCTCTTGGTTGAAGCAGATCAACCAGGGAATCAGCTGGATGATTATGTCACAAGACTAAATGCGCTTCTATCTCAGAAGGCTGCTGGCATCATGCAGTTACAAACCCGTTTAGCTCTTTTCCAGAAACGTTTAAAGGATCATAATGTCTTGGTTTCATCTACCGGTTACTAATTTAAATGAGACGCTTCGAAACATTTTATCTTTCTCTGGTTGCAATCATGCATTTATGTGATATTATGCTGCAATCTTTCATCATTATTTTTCACCTTAGCTTTTCTCTAGGGGATCATAAGCTGGGGGTCTCTTCATTCTTTCTCTTTACCTTGGTTTTACGTGCCGCTACGAGGCACAATATCAATGTATAAATCTTTGATTTGATCTTTGATTAATGAAGAGTTTCTCATGGATTAAGCCTCTTGTTTGTCAGAGGATTAGTCATTTTATTTTTGAGGGACTACTCTGAATCTCTTCATTCAGCTTAGTGAAACGTTGTGCTTTGATAAACATATATGATTAAAATGTTATATTTTAACCTTTTATCCAATAGAACACGGTGTGTTTGGATATAGAAAATAGTTTTCAATTTTTATTTTTTATTTTGTTATCTTTTGGATTTTATATAGAAAATACTAAAAATTGTGAAAATTATAAAATTGAATTTTCAATTTTCATATCCAATTTTAAGGTTTTTTTTTTAGATAAAATATTGAAAATAAAAAAAATTGAAAATGAAAATGGAATTGTTTTCCAAAACTAAACACATCCCTAGCTTTTGAAGTTTTATGATTTCTTGCTTTCAAACTAAGAAGAAAACAAAAGAACCAAAGGCTGCATAAAAAGAGGTAAACAACAGTAGTGATCTTAAAAATTATAACATCAGAAGAATATACATTTTTTACACCCTATCTTCATAGTATAACTTTTAAATAAGATTAAGAAAGTTCTGTTTTGATTCTTTATAATCTGAAGGAAGGTAATTTGGTTTCAGCTTGTTCTTATTAATTTCATTCTAATAATGAAAGCAACATCCAAACATAGTGTTGAACTAAAATTTTAATTTAGATGTGATACTCATAGTCATTTTATGGTCAAGAGCATTTGCTAGAAACCCATTTTAAAAATGAAAAAAATGCTACGGGGCTCGAAAATTTGCCTGTAGTTGTTGCGTGACATAACGAGAAATGCTAATTCAACACCCCGCTCAGGTGTCTATACAGACACCGTATGGCACTGTAGCGGGGTGCATGTATGGAGACAAAAAAATGAGCCCATCATAGTGCAGCCCAAAACTCATTCTTATGTTACCTCCCGTGTTTATACTATCTCCCTCCTCTTCACTTTACTTCCACACACAGCACCGTTTGTTTCCACCCTCTGTTTCTTGTTTCCTTCCACTCTTATCGAAGATCCTCCACCCCAAAGCCTCTTCCCTCACCACCGTTTGCATCCTCGGGTTTGCGGAGTCACTGTCCCGGACAACTACCAACGGCGGTCTCAATCTCATACGCTCCGTGTAGCTCACTTCCCTTCACAACAGTGGCATAGCCATAACTCTCACAATCGCTCACTCTCGGTGCCTATCTCTGTCAAACCTCTCTCTCGAGATGTGCTTTGTTGGCGCCTCGTCTTGTGTTGTCATCAGCAGTTTCGTGTTTGCCGTGTTCCCTTTTGTTCTTCTCAGATTGTGTGTGGGTTCTTTTTCCCGGTGAGTGGTTGTGTTCTATCATCTTTTTTTTTTTTGGCAAACTGTGAGGTTCATTTTGTTAGGGTTTTCATGTCGCTATTATTTTTTACGCTTTTTGTCTGCTATTTCTGGGTTTGTTGCAAAATTTGTGTTGGTCTTGGTTCTAAGTGTGCTTGTTTTATGTGACTAACATATTTTGTTCGATAATGATCTAACTTGATTTGTAGGTAATTATGCTTCGCTTGATGCTCTGGCAATGTCGATTCTGAAACATAACTTAGACTTTAGTGTTGTTTGGGGCCAGCTATTGTTTCCAAAAGATTTTTTAGGAATTTGATATGCCATATAATTTCAGTGTGTAGGAAATATTTATTTTTTCTTAGGATCTATTACCAAGTTCTGTTTGTGTTGGGGCTTTTCTTTAGCTGTTGTTTAGGATTTATCTCTTACAAGGTAGCTAAAGAGCATTTGAGACATCCTTCATCGACAAATTCCTGGTAGGAAATGAAACTCTGATATTAAGGTGTGTAAAATTTATAGCAGTAAGGTGTGCTTCTTATCATCTTGGTTCACATTAATTAATGAATGGTGGCTCACTTGCAAGGTATCTTCATCTTTAATATCTTTTATTTGAGCTTAGTACCTGGAAAAGGTGAGAAAAAACTATGATCTCTTCAAATTTCTGAAGAACAAAAGTAAAACATCTGCAGCTGTGCTTCCCCCCTCCAAAATTGATATGTTTGCATATATTAACCACTGCTGATGTAAGTTCATTACTTTATTAAATAAAATCCCTTTTTGCTTCGTATGACATTATCATGCATGTGTTAATCTAGATAATGGAGCAGTGGATGGAAAGATTAGACATGGCTATGTTCAATGCTATTCTTCGTGAGTCTGTGGATGAAATCTGTATCAGATCCTATTAGTGATCCCAAGGTTCTCCCCATTCCACCTGGGAAATCAAGCTTTGGAGTTGGTGCGCAGCTAAAATCAAGTTTTTCCATGATCCAGTTCCCTCTGTTGTTTTTGAAGCTCTAGACTCAGAGGTTAGACACTCAAATCTTCACTCAATTTTGGGCTCATGATTTATGTACGATTGTCTATTGGACATAACCTGTATATACTCATGCATACATAAATGAAGTACATAAACTTCTCATATGATTAGGTAAGTTATAATTGGGCAAGTTAACAACACTCATGTATAACTATTTGATATACGATGCTCAGAGATTATGAGCTGAAACTCCGACAGATTTGGCGTGTGATCTCTAGCTTTTGTTGTGAATTTGATACAGAATGATATTGAGGAAGAGAAGTCTGTCGACAACTTCCCATGCATTGCAACTTCCATTGTGTATTCACCTCCACCAATAACTTCCATTGCAAGCATTATTGGGGAGTTTGGAAGAAAATCTCAGCTGAGAAGAAGCACATCATCTGTTGTCAGGAAGTCGTACACTAGTGACGACGAGCTAGATGAATTTAAATGTCCATTATCTTCAATACTCTTCAATGGTTCATTGTCCCCAGCAGTCTCAGCAAAACCCAGCTTGAAGTCAAAAGAATCACCACTAAGATATGAACTCCTCAAAGATGTGTGGATGAACAGCGAGTAGTCTTCTTGCAGAGCTCCTAAATTACGCTTTTCCTGTTACCTTTCTTAGATACTATACACTCCAGGCGTAGCAGAGTAGAAGTTTTTCCTTTTTTTTTCTTCTATCTATGTAAAATTATTGAAAGATATGGAGAGAATAGTATGCGTAGAGTCCTATATGAGACGCTAGCTAGATTTTGAGTTGTTAATAGCATACAGCCAAATATTATGGCAGGTTATGTTGCACATTTTTCTGTATTACTATAATTCTATCTGTATTCAAACAACACGAGAATATCTAGAACAATTTACCTTGGAAATTGGAAAATCTGGAATATACTCAAATGTCTGTTACAGGAAAAGGGTTTTTAACCCAATGCATGAATATTCACGGTTATATGCAAGAAAACTAATTGAACCTACACACGACTATCTCTGGTTGAAATGCTGACACTAGTACCAAAATGAGTGGAATTTCATTTTAATTTGAATGGGAAACGCTGGTAAATTCATTCAGATGTTGGTAATTGTATTGAAAGCTGCTCGTAAATTTTGAGAAACGCTGATAATACAGCAGGTCTGGACAAAGAATTTGTTGCTGCCTCTCATAAGCAATAGTCAAGTTTATTAAAGGTTTCATAGACTTTTGCCCTTTTCTAGGACCTAGAACAACAACTAACAAATTGACACTAGTGTCAAAGAGAGTTGAATTTCACTTTAATTTGACTGACCAACGTTGGTAATAAGAAACAATCACTAGTAATTTACTCATAAGATGCTAGTAATTCCTTGAAAAGGATGGTAATGTTCCAGGTTTGTACAAATAATTGCTTAACCCACTATAATAAGTGATAAGCAACTTAAGTCAAAGTTTCCGTAACCTTTTGACCTTTTTGAGACAATTTTCAACAAATAACAAGTGGCACTAGTCGTTAAATAAGTAGAATTAACCTAGAATTGGACTGACCAACGTTGGTAATAAGAAACAGTCGCTAGTAATTGACTCACAAAAAGCTAGTAATTCCTTGAAAACGATGGTAATTTTCCAGGTCTGTACAAAGAATTGCTTAACCCACTCTCATAAGTGATACTCAACTTGAGAAACTTATTTGTTAGCCTTGTGCCCTTTTGATTCATTTCCCAACAAATAACAATTTCCCCAACTGCTACAATATGTAGAATTAACCTAGAATTGGACTGACCAACGCTGGTAATCAGAAACAGTCGCTAGTAATTCACACATAAGATGCCAGTAATTCCTTGAAAATGATGGTAATTTTTGAGGTCTGTACAAAGATTTGCTTAACCCACTGTCATAAGTGATACTCAACTTGACTAACTTATACCTTAGCCTTGTGTCCTTTTTGACACATTTCCCAACAAATAAAAATTTCCCCAAGTGCTACAATATGTAGAATTAACATTGAATTGGACTGACCAACGCTTATGGATTTTGAAGGCGCTGGTAATTATTGGAAAATGCTAGTAACCTTGTTTTGAAGGTGCTGGTAATTATTGGAAAATGCTAGTAACCTTACAGGCCTTCAAAAAAAGCATTTTCCCACTCCCATAACTCTTACTGAACTTAATTAAAGGGTTCCTTAGCATGTAGCATTTTTTTAGGAACAATACCAATAAATACAAATGTCACTTGTGCTAATATGATTAGAACCCCTTGAATTGAACTATTAAAAGATGGTAACTTGGCATGTATCGCTGGTAACTTGTTTTGAAGGTGCTGATAATTATTGGGAAATGCTAGTAATTGTACAAGTCTCTTAAAAAAAAAAAAATTCTCACTCCCATAAGCTTACACAACTTAATTAAAGGGTTCCTTAGCATGTAGCTCTTTTTAGGACCAATACCAACAAATACAAATGACACTTGTGCTAAAATGATTAGAATTTCCCTTGAATTGGATTGTCCACTGCTAGTAAATTGGCATAATATGCTGGTAACTTATTAGAAGGCTCTGGTAATTTTTTTAAAAAGCTAGTAGTTATGCAAATCTCTTCAAAAACATGTTTTTCCAATCCTATAAGTCATACTCAACTTAATTAAAGTCTTTCATAGTCTGTACCCCCTTTTTTAAGAAAAATACCAACAAATAAAAATGACATTAGTGCTAAAATGATTATAATTCCCCTTGAATTGAACTGCCTTTATTGGTAATTTCATACAATATGTTGGTAATTTTTTCAATTACGCTGGTAATTATATGAAAAAGCTAGTAATCTTATAGGCCTCTTCAAATTTTTTCCAATCCTCTTGAATAAGTTTCATTTTGCTTTAATTTCCAATTCAAAAATAGGTTAAGGAAACAAAACCATCGATAGTAATTCATATAGACAATAACATAAAAGTAACATTAAATCATATAACATATAACATAAAATCATGTCCGCTTAGAAGAACCACTGTTGTAGCCTCAGCAGCTGGTTTTCTTTGTTTCAATCTCAGTCACAGAGGTATCAATTTTTCAGCTTCATTAAGTACTTGCCAAGACCTAGGTAAGAACAATGCTCTCATAATACAAAACAAAATAAATAGAAAACAACTCATGTCTTTTTAGAAGGGGCTTTCTTTGCAGCCTCAGCAGCTGTTTTCTCAGCTTCAATCTTAGCAACAATGGCATCAATTACAACTTCCTCTAGTTGTCATAGGCCATCCTCCTTAGTCATCACAACAACTTTAATGTTCTAGCCTCCACTCTCAAGGATCTTATTGCATATGCCAACAAGGAAAAGTCATAAGTGAAGCATATTCATAGGGTCCAGCTCCGAATAGATAACGATCATGCAACACACATGGAAAGAATCAGTAATCAAACAAGGGACAATTAACCAAAAATGATCATAAAAACTTTTACAGTTCTATATTATATATCTACAAGAAGTTGAAGTTCGGAAAGATCGGATTAAATATCTGAAATTTTTATGACATTCATACAATTGTTTAAATGAGTAGAAAAGCTAAATAGAATTGTCTTTACCCTGAGTTTGCAGCCTTTCTTCTTGTAATTACTACTCTCAAGTCCTCAGCAGTTTATCTGAACTAGTTCACAGGTGAGAAAAACATCTCTGACCATGTAGCATATGCTCATTACACAAGATAAGCTAGCACACAATATGTAACAATATCAATTACATTGCTTCCCCAAAAATAAGCTGCTAGGATTAAAAAAGGTGCCTTGTATAGAGAGAATAAAAGGCATATCAAGTACATTGCTTCCCCAAGTCGGGGTATATGAAACTAATAAAGTAACTGACCTCAATTTTGACAACCTATTGCCAAAAGGCACTCAAAAGTAGGGGTATATACATGAACCTTGTCACTAGTGATGGGTGTGTCTCTATCTCTGCTGTTCACAAAAGAAATGCTTGGATATGCTACATCTCTATCATTCACAGAACAATCAAATAGGAAGACTCCATCTTCCAAAATAGGTTGCGAAATCATTCTTCCGGAGCTGACATGCATATCTGCAAGGAATTTCATCTCCGTATGCACTCAAATAAGTATACTATCAAAATTATTTAAAAGCCTCCATTCTGAATGGCCTTCCTCCCGGTTTAAAAGGCATAATTAACTAACAGGGAAAGGTTAGCATACCGTTAAATAGTTAGTAACAAAGTGATCACGTAGAAAATGTGCAATTCGAGGTAGTAAAGAAGTTATGCTGAGGCAAACAAGCCGGTCCCGGTGTTCTAGGTATCTGAGAACAATATCCACAACTTTTCGGTATCTGGACATCATGAACTGACCAGTATTCCTGCCCAACAATAACTAGTTACAGATAAATCGATTACAGAAATCATAAGATTAATAACTAGTATCTGAAACTGACATCATAATACTATAATAGTACATAAAACAGAAAAATAAATTCATTAAACAAATCTAGCCTTTTAGACTTGTCCATAGAGACAATATGGAGAATATTTGTCCCAAAATAAAGCTTTCCGGTAACATTATTAGGCCCACTGGGCACAATTGGCACCTGACCTTTTTTCCTTCTTTATAGATCAGCTATTTAACTTTCAATATGCCACGTAGGTTGACAATATTAATCCCGTCCATTGGGCAAGAACATATTACACTTGGCTGATGACTATAATCTCTAGCATGCTTAATCTAAACAAGTAAATCAGGTAATTAAAAGGATAAGGATGGACTTCTTTCAAATAAATCAGCTCCAATAGTTCCAATTATGCTGAAAGTGTAGTATAGTTCTAATAGGTTCATTGTAGCCATAATATGCCCAAACCTTCTTTCAACAGTAAAAATGATGGTAAGTTAACAACCACTCATTTTTCATATTCATTTAATACGAATCTATTTAAACATAGTTTTTCCATAGCACACTTCATAAAGGACAGAACACTAGCAACAGACTGAGTTGACTAGTAACAATGCTTAAATAAACCAGGCAACAATTCACAAGCTTGCAATGGTTGTGAGCTTAAATTATTTTATAGATGCAAGCAAATATGTCTCTTTGTCAGCATTGAAGCATATAATAATGCTCGCAAAAAATAGAAGCAATGAGTCAAGAATGCTAGCTTGAAAAAATTACAAAACTTCTACAGATGAATGCAAATGTTCAAACTTATATCAACCTCAAAAGCTCTCCAACAGCTAGCAGTGAACCCTGTATGCTGTGCACCGGAGCATTTCTACCCAATCCGCCTTGTGTTGCCTTAAACATTCTATAGTACCTGCCATCAAATAAAAAGTAACAGAATTGATCTCTGATATGGACATATTGGGCAAAAAATTAACAAAAATAAGTTAAGCATGTTGTGAGATGAAGGTCAGTGAAACACATATGTCTGAAGGGGAATGACGTGCTTATTCTAGACGACACCCTCCAAAAAGCACTGCTGCTACAATCTTGTATATATTAAAAAGCAGTGAATCGCTGGAGAAAATTCCTTTAGTAGTAAGATATAGAGAAAGTTTTTTTTACATTAAACCAAACCTACAAAGCTGTACACAATAAATAGACCTTATCAATATGTTATTTGGTTAGTGGTTACCACAAATTCTCAACCTAACAACCACAAAAAGGGAAAAGGAGAAACAAAAAATGAAGAATACTCTATCAATCTACTGCTACTATATCTCCAAGTTATCTAGCGGTGGCGGAGAAGACTTTGTTGTACCAAACAGAATGAAGTATCATATGAAATATATCATACTTAAAACCGGTTTCTGATGCCGAAGGAAATGCTGCAGCACCTTTTTGACCCTCATCTGCAATCGAAGATACCTTTTTTCTGGAATAGAAAGAAGTATACTTTTCAAATTTGGAATATCCTTCTCCGGAACAATAACGGCAAAGGATTCTCAATTCAAAACCTCAAGAAATGGAGGCACAAAATTGTCAAATACAATAACTGGAACACATTCATAGAATATGGCCTCCGCAACTCATGGGCTGTTCACTTCATAGCCTTTGCACAAATGCAGTACTTGCTGCTCTTCATGTACTGGATGTAGTTCCTGTTGCCCCTAACTTATCTTTATGTTTCCTTTTATCTATTGCTTTCAATTTCTCATGTCTCTTTCAAGTCAAAGGAAATGCATCAACACCATAATCTTCCATTCAAACCTCTGACCTGCAATAGCCCAATAGAACATTAGCAGATACAATAAAAAAAAGTACAAATTTAAACTAACTACCCATTGGTATATACATTTCTACATAGTTGCCCAATTCAAAAGCAAAAAGACAAAGAAAACTATCTCATAGTTGCCCATTGGTATATCAACTTTATATAAGCTTGATATTTAAAGTTCAACCTCTGCAAAATTCAAAAATTGGAATAATCTTAAAGAAAATAGCAATGAAGCTACTTTGCACTATAACAAAAAAGTTTGATATACAAAGAAAAGTTTCCAACTGAATGTGTGATTTGAGAGAGCATTTGATGACCTTGAGAGCGGATTTGAGAGGGAGAGCAAATGGATTCAGGTGGGAGGCGCGGTCGCAGCTAGTTTGAGAATGGGTGCGGGTTTTACAACCTTTCAAGCGGCTTTGAGAGGGCCGAGCTTGATAGCAGATTTTAGATGGAGAGCAGAGCAAATGGGTTCATTTCATTTTCACAGGGTGGGAGGCGCGGGCAATATTCTAAGGTTGGAGGGAAGCAGAGGAATGAAGTAAAATTAAAATGAAAGTTTGGGATCCATTATGGTGTGTGGCTTTTTTTTTCTCCACCAATGCACCCCGCTACAGTGCTATACGGTGTCTGTATAGACACCTGAGCGGGGTGTTGAATTAGCATTTTCGGTGACATAACTGGCTTTATTTGTGCACTCTTGCAGCAGGATCTCTCTCTCTCTCTCACTCACTCTCTCTCTCTCTCTCTCTCTCTCTCTCTCTCATTAATGTGCCAGTCTCTCTTCGTAATTGAACTAAAGAAAACCCCATTAAGTGCTTCCCATCATACTGGAACTCAACTTTGAATTGTCATAATTTCATACTAATCTCCAGACTTTCGAGCTTCTTTTTCGAGAACTAGTTTAAAGGCCAACATTCAAGATTGGCATCATTATCATTATTAGTCTTAAAAAGTAAGAACTTACTCGTCAATGATGGTCAGAATATGAAATATTCAAAAAGATCAATCAAGTGAAAAAGAAATTACAGAAAAACTCTAATTTATATATAGATTCTATGTGCCAAATAACAAGACATTAATTAAGCACTAAATAATCAAAATCTTGCTAAGTATAATAGGATGACATAATGCCAAAATTTAAAAAAGACGAGGCCATATTGCAGTTATAAGATTTACATTTAAACGGCCTTTTTATTTAGTAAATACCTAAAGTCTTACCTCTCTGAAAAAAAATAGGGAGAGAAAAGAAAAAAAGGAAAAATACTTAAAAGTACAATTTAAAAACATATATGACTTAAATATATTTTTGGTCCTAATAAATATTAGTTATTTTGATTTTAGACCCTATAATTTAATATTCTTTTTATTTTGATATATCTTTTCTAATATTATGATTTTAATCTTTGTACTATATATCAGATTGAAATTCATCACATCGATCTAATCCTTAAACATATTGAAAATTTTGTTTCTTACTCTTATAAATTAAAATCTTAACAAAATTCCTTTGATGCTTATTATTTTCATCACTTAACAGCATAAACTAATCTAGTAACGGTAGAGATAAAAACATAATACCAAAAGAATGAGGGACTGGAAAAAAGAATTAAAGAGATTAAAACTAAAATGACCCATATTTATAGGAAACATATTCATATTTAGGTCAACACATATATACTCTCATAGAAACAGGCAATAAGAGTCTTACAATTTGGACAATGGAAAAAGCATCATTCTTGCTTCCAGAAGTGGCCTTGGTGAATGCTCCACATTCACCTTGTGGATCACCAAAACTTGCAAATTTGATAGCAGAGATAGGACGACCTTGGCAAGACAGCTCCAAGGTCTTGTTCTCATGTGGATCCCCGCATGCTGTGCCAACAGTCACTGTTTGGAAGTTCACAAGTGATGGATTGCCACCAATCACCTCAAACAAGACCAATGTGTTAACACCATCTTCAACCAAGAAAGAGCGAGGAACTTGGAACCTGAATCAACCAAAACACAGTACATATGTCATTGTAAATATATACGAAAATTTTTGACATATGTAGGAAGATGAGTGACAAACAAAGAAAAATAAAGGATTAAATATGTTTAGTTCTCATAAATATGATCATTTTGGTTTTGATATCTCTAAAATTTTTATTTTGGTTTTGATCCTTGTTTTTTATGTTTTTGGTCCCAAATTTGATATTAAATTATAATATTTTGAAGGACCAAAGGAATTTTTTTTTGAAATATTTAAAGGATAACATAAATCTTTCAATATTTATAACAATTAAATGGATATTCACAAATATTTATTTAGACTAAAATACAGAACAATAAGGATCAAAACCAAAGAAAATGAAAAAGAAGGACTAAAGTCAATGCAAAAATTTATAGGGATCAAAATCAGAAAAACTTATATTTATATAAACTAAAAACATATTTAAGTCAAAAATAAAATAGTAAACTAACCATCGCTGTGAAGGTTTGCCACAGTTGGAGACACATTTTGTGTCAGTATAATCACCATGGTAATCACAAGGGTCAGCACTACAACCATCTTCATCAGCCAAGAAACTAGGCCAGGTGCGACCAAGGCAATTACCATTTACCCAAGCATACCCCTTGCCCATGCCTTGCAAATCCACCACTACAGGGTCTTTTCCCAAAGGAGCTTTGAAAGTGGTCTACCAATTATAAATAAAACACACCAATTAATTAGTTTTGTGACTTAAAACATAATAAAATATGAATTTGATCACAACAATTTTGAAATTAAGTAAATGAAGATATTAATTACCTTGTACCATGTGAGCATCCTGTTTGTGGGTAGCTGCTCATCAGATTCCCATTTGGAAGGAGAAGCAAAGAGTGAGTCTTCACTGAAGAATCTGTGGTCCCAACCATGCAACCCAACCTTGTATAACCATTTGTGTGAGGATATGTCTTTGATAATGGTTTCATCACCTTTTCTACTAACCACCTCAATAGGTCCAACAAGACCAGCGTGCCATTTGTCATAGTTTTTCCCGTAGTTCTGTTCCACAAAATAAACAAACATGTTAGGAAACAATAAAATTGGAACTATCATGTTATAATTTGGCCCAATTGAGTCATCATGATCCAAAAGTAAGTACTATACAATATGATGATACCTGAAGTCCAACAGTGATACTAAGCAGGCTGATAATATTCTTCCCAGGCTTCAACTTAAGCTTTGTCTCAAATTTATCATTGTGAATGCCATATGTGGCCCAATGGGAGCCTATACATTGAAATGGTGTGAAATTTCTGGCACAATTATAGCTAACATGGCATGTCAATCAGTATTTGGAACATTGCCAATATGTTTTCCATCAACAAATGCATGAATTACATGGCCGCTGCCGTTAATCCTAAGAGACACATCATCACTCCAAACTGGGTCATTTGGATCAAGTTGAAGTCTGTCCAAAAAGACCAAATGAAACAAAACTTTGTTAGCGCTCATGAGGGGGAAATAAAGAGAGCTAGCAAAACAAAATTAAAACCAAATAAAATAAAATAAATAAATGAGCATGTTTGATTACCTTATTGTGTACCAAAGATAGTCACAGGCATCATTAGCAACATCTTTTTGGTCAAGAAGTGCGTTTGCAGAGTATGAGGCATTAACTTTACCAAGAAGAGCGGCATCAACATTCTCTGGCCTCCACGTCCACTTCAAAGAGACTCGCTCGTCTTCTGATTTGTTTTGTACTTTAACCATTAGAGAGGTTTGCACATTCACCTGTTTTAAGAAAATATAGACGAATCAATGAAAAGGCTTGACTATGCTTTTAGTTCCCATAAATATAAGTCATTTCGATTTGATCTCTTTTTTAATATTTTTTATATTTTTGCTCCCTTTAGTATAAAGTTAATATTAAATAATGATATTTATATAGATCAAAGAAGATTATTAAAATATTTAAAATGTAAAATTAAATTTTTCAATATTTTTAATAGCTAACTACACATTAAAAAATATTGATAGAGAATAAAATTTAGAATAATAAGGACCACAAATAAAGAAAATGAAAAAAAAGACAAAAATCAAAGCAAAAATTTTAAAAGGGTCAAAATAAAAATGACTTATATTTATAGAGATTAAAAACATATTTAAACCTAATAATAATAAAAAAAACCTTTGTCACCTCAACTTTCCTGAGATCTTAATATACATTTACCAACAAATAAAGGGATCAAATTTTGAAGACTTTAACGTACTAATGAAATATGAGCTGTAAAAATTTTGGAACAAGTGTACCAAAAATATTGTTCTCTAAATGGGGCACAATTAATTTGAACTTGAAACCTCGACAAAACTGAAATAATAGTCATTCAAACACACCAGCCTACCCAATTTTCAGTCCACATCTTGGGACTGTTTGGATTGTTGGGCTCGAAGTCGTTACATTACCAACCGTTGCAAGTATTGATCTAACAAAGAAATCAAATTATCAGCTTCACATATTAATTATATAACAACATCATATAATAAAATATTAAAAATATAAAACTAATATACCATTGGCTGAGGAGCATCATCTTCTTGGCACGTGATCCATGGAATCCCAATGTGTAATGACTCGGCCATATTTGCGCACCTATTTATGTAAACTTTTCCAGCATCTCCATAATTCGAAATCACATTCCCATATTCATTTTCAGTCTAACATTAATAACAAGTCGGTCATCATCTCCATAAGTCAATATTGAATTGAATAATAATCTCAATTTGTTATGTTTTTGAGGTAAAAACAAATAAATTACCTGAGCAAGGATTATGGAACCGCCTTGAGAAGCAAACAATTTCTCTTTCTTGACCATGTCAACGATCAAAGTAGTGAAATTTTGCATTTCATGCTTAAATCCAAATTAAAAAAATAATCAGAAAAATATGTTTTGGATAAAAAATAAATAAATGAAGAACTCAACAGTAAAATACTATTCTTTAGTAAAAAAAATGAAACATCACCATGTATACAGCATTTGCAGTCCGAATCTCAACACCAGGCAGATTGTGAACCCATACTGGAATCCCACTAAAAATCATCAAAATAAAAATTAATGATTTACAAAAAAAAATTATAATTAAAAACCTCATAAAATAAAATAAATAAGAGTGGAAAAAGTAAATATGCTACAATATAATATTGCAATTATATATAAGTACCCATAATTCCATTCGGCGCAGACATATGGTCAAACCGAGTTTTTGTTTAGGGAGGGGGATGGAAAAACAAAAGTAAAGTGGGGGTAGTTTGGTAATTAGAGGGGTTTAAAAAAAAAAAAAAGGGAGAAAAGGGGGGTGGTTTTAAAACCACCACACCAACCCCCTTTCCCCTCAATCTCTCACGCTCTCCCTCGACTTCTGTTTCCTTTTCTTCATTTTTTTTTTTCATTTTCCTCAAATCACATGATTGTTATTTTTTATCATCAAGATTTGATATACACTAGATTCCAAAATTTGAGATAAGTCCCCAATCTCAAAAACAAGTGAGCTCTCTGGTGGATTGATATATGTTTGATATTCTAAGTATAAATCTAGTGAATTAGAAGCTTTAATATTAATAGGTTATAGTGGATAGTGTCAACACTTGATTTTTCTCTAATCTTTAGAAACTCTAGGTTCTATAAATTGGAGGTTTTGTTCAATAGGCTCTCTAATTGATAAATTATTTTGAAAAAAATTGTTTAAACCCTTAAAAGTGCTTATGTTTGCTAGATTCTGTTGATGTGGAGCGAGCTACTCGCTTCGGAACTATCAAAGAAAGGCCCAGTTGATTCCATTGTACTGTGAGTGACTATTTATATAGTGACGGTGTTTTAAATTATTTTTATGAAAGAAACTATATTATTATATTTGATAAAAAATTTATTCTAAGCTACTTGGATTATTTGGTTAGCTTGATTGGTTGATTTTCTTAAATATAATGGTTCTTAATATGACTGGATGATTTGGTTGAAATTATTGCTAGCTCTCTTTGTTGATTTTATAATGCCACGATTTTACTATATGTTGTCTCAATGTGCATTGAAAAAGTTTATGATATTTGATACTTGCAAGGTTAGATTATTATGAAGATTGAATTTTAGATTTGTAAATTGGGTTTGATGAAAATTTACTTAAGAAAACCATGATGAGTTCTAAGATGAAATTACTCTAGCCATAGCGAAGAAAAATAATGACAATACCGCTCGTCATAACGAAGAGATATAATGACATTATCACTTGCTATAGCGAAGAAATGTAACGGCTTATGTGCACATAGTTTCTCTTAGTGAGATAAAGTTTGAAAGAACCTTATTTGAGAAATAATAAACTTTGTGATTGATGGATTGAGATTACTCCTCAAATAAAATTTATGCTTCTTATGTAACCCTCATAAGTATATGAGTATTTGATGATGAAGTAAACTTTATGTAAGAATAAGAAATTGGAGAAAATAGTGAGAAAGTGTTATTAGTAATTTATTTTGAGATTTTGTTTAGAAATAAAATCTCAAAGAGTATGCATTTTCAAACTATGGAAGAAGTCTATGAAGTATGGACTATTATATTTTAGTTATTGACTTTTAGAAATGTGTATGATTTATAGTCTATCCCTTTTTATATCACATTCTCGTGCGTTGATCAGTTTCTCCTTCTTGTCCACTTTTTTTTATAGTCCTCACTGGGTCTGTTTGACTCACCCTTTCCCTTTTCCTCTAGATTTTCAAGTAGCTGAGTAGCAGGTTTCTGAGATTGCTGTTTACCCAGGACATTCTTTTTGGTAGGTCTCTATTGTCAGTTAAGACTTTTTTGTTGTTGACTATAGTATTTTGTAATTATAGGACATAAGTATGAATTTTTTTTGTATAACTAGTTCTTATGATGTCAATAACTGGAAATACTGGAATGTACTAGCTGTTAAAATTGGATTATGTCATTGCATTGTATAACAGGTTAAACTTGATATATGAGTTCTTCAATTTCTAGGGGAGGTGCTGCTGAATTTTTGATAGCCAAAATAATTAAGTTTAAAATTTATTTTAGTGAGATCATATCTTTAGACTTGCCGGGCTAGGTGAGTTCATCTAGCTTATATGCCGGTCACAGCTTATGATTGGGTGGTGACACATATGGACCAATGCGAAGAACAGAGTATAGAACCCAGCTTCTTGAATTGTCTTGAGAAATCTGATAAGGTCATTGTTACCATTGATATCATATGATCGACGAGCTGGTTCATGTGCATTCCAAAATACATATGTCTCAATGGTATCTAACCCTCCTTCTTTAGCTTTTTGGATTAAATCTGGCCACATCTCATATAACCAAAAAAATGTGACAACAATAATAGTTATTACTTATTAGTATATACATAGTACTAAAATCGACATAGTATTTAAGATTAACAAATTAGAAGGAATAATTATAGTGCTCATGAAATTAAATTAAAGTTACTTCAGGGGTGCTTCTGGGGTAATGAATTGATCGAGATATCAAGACTCTACGTTTGCCATCAATTTTGATGGCCCTTCCATCATGAGGGACTTCAACAGCATTGGTGCCAACAAAGAAGGATAGGCTAAGAAGGGAACAAAATACAGCCACCAAGAAGAAGAAAATACTTTTGGTAGAGGCCATGTTGGCTTTGCTTTAAGTTGCTTGTAATCTGAATGACTAATACTCTATGTTTATATAGAGCACATGGAGGGTGAAAAAGTTGTTGCACTCAAATTCAAAAAAGATGTTCTTCTATCCTGTTATCCAATTTACGATGAGCTGTTAGGATTTATTGTTTATCTCTGTGGGTTCTTTTGGTTACCCATGAAAATTTATGGAAAAAAAAATTTAAAGAATAAATTCTTAGGGATTAAATATTAAAGGGAACTTTTCTGACCTTTTTCATCTTGTTTGGTAATATAAATATATTATAAATTTTTATCCCCAAAAGCTAAGTATGTTAGGTATGCATATAAAATTTTAAGTTATAAAAATCATTTTAATTATTTATAAAGTAGAAAAAAAATTATTTTTTAAAAAAAGTAATCACAAAATAGTTAAAAAAAAGTAAATATATTTATTTCAACCAAAGTGAGAGGAAAGTGACGAGAACGAGAGCAAAAGTGGAGTGACGAGAGCAAGAGGAGAGACGAGAATGAGAGTGAGAGCCAAGTGTCGAGAGCAGAGTGAAAAAGAGACCGCAAAAAGTAAAGTTTACCCTATTACAAATGTGAGTAAAATTTTCTCTCATTTTTTTAAAATATTTCTCTCCTCTAAAAATTTACTCTGTTTTGCTTATTCCAACTCAACACTTGTGAACACCTGATTTTGTTTGGTTCATATTAAAATAAACTCAAGTTTCTTTCAAAAAAATTAGAGTATCAGGTTCATTTTTATGTTTCATGAAGATGCTTAATTAATTGAGTTCTAAGTTCATTTTGTATGAAAGGTGAGCTCGTTTTATTTATTTGTTTATTTGTTTATTATTATTGTTATTTTGTTTTCTTCTTCTTCTTCTTTCTTCTTTCGTTTTTAGCCCAAACAAAAAATAATAATAATAAGAAGAAAAAAAGAGAGCTCCAGTTTCTCCGTGCTTGATCAAAAAAATAATAATAATAATAATAAAAGAAAAGGAGTCAAAAGATGCACAGGATTACATTGAATGTTCTAACGGAGCATTTAATGCTCAGACTTGACAACTACATCAAAAAAAATCGGGGCATTTAATGCCTCAGCAGACAGCAAATCAAAAGCATTAAATTGTCTGACAAAAGCATTTGATTCGGCATGTGTATAAATAAGGAAGTTAAAAGAGAGAGAAGGGGGCTAGTACGATCTTCACTTTAAAAAAAAATAAACAAACAGAGAGAACTTTTTTTTTTGAATTCAAAAATTTTAACAGAGGCAGAAGGAGATCAAGAAGGAGAATTTTGTTTAGAAATCAACCACCAGCATCAATACTTGCTCCTGAGTTGTTATTTTCATCTACAAGAGTGATCTAATTTTAGAGACTCTGAGAGAAGTGGTAGCAATTATATTACAATCTGAATTTTCTCAAGCAGAAAAAGGAAATCAACAAGAAAGGAGAGGGAGTTACAGGTAAGACATCCATGCTTTGAATGAATGTTTCGCTATTATTGATTTATCTATCACACATGTCCCAAAATTGTTGATAGTCCTCATCACCGTGAACAAGTGAACAATCCTACAGTTTTAATTTCTTTTTTTTGTCACTCAAACATATACCCATAAAATTAGTTTTCATCATCTAAACAACCTCACACATCATCACCAACAATTCATCCAAACCATCATTCAAGATAAAAAGAAAAAAAATCAACCATACAAGACCCATAAATTTTACACTAAGCCAGAAACCATTCCATGACCAAAATAAAACCAAACCATTCATCAAGGAAGAAACAGCCACAATAACAGCTCAAGCATCATCCTCAATAAATCATTCCATCCATAAGCCAAATCTTAAGTCTTGAAACATTTTCACAACCAGCCAATAAAAGGTAAAAAGGGAAAGGATAACAGAAGCCCAAATTTGCCATCATCCCCATCAAGTTAGCGCCACCGCAGCGCATCCCTGTTCTTCTTGGTTATATCGCCAAATCTGGTCTCCTTCCTCATTGTGGTGCGTCCCTGCTCTTCTCCAGCGACCTCGCCGTAGCTCTGTGCCGAGAACAGCCCCCTCCTCCCGACCTTGTGTGCCCCTTTCTCCTTCCCCTCCATCGGTCTCTCTCTTCCCCACATGCAAGAAGAGGATCTAACTCTCTCTCTGTTTGTATGTTATATGGGATATGTTTGAAGTCCTTCTGAAAAATGGAACCCCAAGTCTCCAGACCCTTCTACCTTTCATTTCTTATTCTTGTTTTAACCAAGAGAACTTTCTTGCCTCTGTTTTCGAAAGGTGAAGGCAAAATGACAAAAAACTAAACTCCACTTTCAAAAGCTATGGGAATGTTCCCGTATTATTTTTTTTATTTTATTTTTCTTTCATTTATTTATGTTTCTTTCCTAAGTGTGGTTTGCTTTAGTCTTGGCCTATTATTGTCTTGTTTTAAATTGTCATGAGTGTGGTTCCCGTATTCCTTTTTTTTGGTTTTTTCTTTTTCTTTTCATTCATTTTTTAATGTTTCTTTCCTAAGTGTGGTTTGCTTTATTCTTGGCCCATTATTGTCTTGTTTTTTTGTGATGAGTGTGGTTCCCGTATTCCCTTTGTCTTCTTTCCTGGTGGGTATCTATGTTTTTAAATGTTTTTGGCCTTTAGTTCCTTTTTTTTATGTTATAGATTTTATTTTGGGTTTTGAATGATTTCATTTGAAATTTAGATTTATTTTTTGATTTGGTTTGCATGATGAAAAGAAAGCCTTTTAGATATCGTAAATTCCTTATGAATTTTTGTGAAAAGTGAAAAATGTTGGAAATAAATAAAATAAATATACTTCTTTCTTGTAAATAATTAATTTGTAATATGTTCTTAGACAATTTTTTTTAATTATTTGAAAAAGAAATAAATATTTTAGAGAGTGTTTTAATTATTTGTAATTTAGTAAATTTTGTGCTAAAGGCTTTTATTTTTAAAAAATAAAATAAAATCAAAAGGGTTGGAGTAAGATAAAAATAGTAATTAGGGCCGTTGCATTTTTAAGTTCGATTATTTTACTAGTCCTGGTATTTTGTACATATTGATTGTAGGGTTATTATTTGTTTATGAATTAGTTTTGTCAATTCATATTGAAATTAGTTTTAAACATAAATAAAATAAATATTTTTCTTGTAAATAAAAGTATCTTTTAAAAAATAATTTCTCATACAATGATCAATAATAGTGATTGAATAGCAAATGTTATCTTCACTGTCGTTGAATCACAAAAGTTTATTGATTACCCTATTGCTAACTTGAATTTTGTACATAGGCGGATTTTATTTTCAAAGAATGAGTTCTTTACTGAAAACGGTTTTAATTAATTAAAATTAACCAACACACAAGTATCTTCTACAGAACTACGTGACTTTGAGTTCCTCATTGCACCAGAGGATACGTAGGAGCAGGCTATCCCTGTCAAGCCAAAATTAATTTTTCTTAATTTATTTATCAAATTGTAAATATTTTGTGTAAATTATTTATTAGTTGTTAAGATTGTAAATATATTTTTCAAAACTAAATTTTCTTAATGTATTTGTTTAAATTTTAAATATACTTGCCAAAATTAATTTGCTTAATTTATTTGTTAAATTGTAAATATTTTGTATAAGTCATTTTTTAATTTATGTGTTAAAATTGTAGGTATATTTTTCAAAATTAATTTTTCTTAATTAATGTGTTTAAGTTGTAAATATTTTAATAAATTAATTTTTCTTAATTTATGTGTTTAAATTGTAAATATTCTACTAAATTAACTTTCCTAACTTAAGTATTTAAATTGCAGCTTTTGTATTCTTTTATTGAAATTTTTAAGGGTTATTAATTAATTTGCACAATTTTCTAAGGTACCGTCTAAGGACGGGTGTACTAGGGGTGCTATAAGATTAAATTCCTATCCTTCCTTATGCATAACCGACTCCCGAACCCATATCTGGTTTATGAAGATTATTTTCTAAAATAAAATGGGTTTTTCCAAGGTTTCCCAATTTAAATAAATCTGGTGGCGACTCCATTTTAAAAAAAAAACACTATTATTTTTTTGTCCGTCATGATCCGGCTATGACAGATGGCGACTCCACTGGGGATCATCAGTAAGAGAGTCAGGCCTATATAGTTAATTGAGCAAATTATATATAACCCCGTTGATTCTTGTTTTCTTTTTATTTTGTACAGTATTTCTTTTATTTTTCTTTTACAAGATTTAGTGTTCATATATTTGCTTTATTTACTAAAACCTTAGGATAGATGATTATTGTATTTTGTATATATTTGTTGTTTGAATTCTGTTTGTATTTTTCTCATTATTTTGTATAGTGTTTCTTTATTTTTCTTTTTTCGAACGATTTAAATATTCCTTCTGTTTAAATATAATGTTTAATTAATTTGCTAAAACCTTAGGTTAGAAGACTTTTGTTATTTTGTATATATGTATTCTCTGAATTTTGTTTTGCAGGAGTATATAGTGTTAGGATTGAAAGGTTTGTATGCTCCCTGCACACACATCACAATCACTTCACACACTGTGTTTTTGGACTCTATACCCGAGCCCGTGCGAGCTAAGGATTAGGGGGTTTCCTGACATTGCCATGAGGGGCTTCATGCTCACTTGGTAGTTGTTGGGACACTACTCGGATTGTTACTGCTTTATGGATCAATCATATTGAGAGGGTTCATCCCTACTTGTGGTTGGTTCAAAAGTCAGATTCTTGTCCTGTGGACAGAGGCAATCTGGGGACCATGGTCAGTAGAAGTCTAGATCCACCATGAATGTGTGTACAAATAGTTGAAATTTAGCAACCTCCCAAATAGGGTTTTTGGCCTTAGAACTTCCCACCCGTTAAGCTTTACCCTGTTAGGACAGAGGGAGCATGCTTCTTTCATCTCTTTACACTATACTCCTTTATGTTTTACTTTTTGTTGTTTTTGCATTATCACATTGTATTTAAGTTAACTAGCTTATTGTCTCATGCTATACATTCTCATCATTCATAACATAGACAAGCATTGTGTTCATTGTAGCATGTATTTCATTTTCTCATGTTTTTCTTAACACAACATACTCTTAGCATTCACATGTATTTTCTTGTTTATTTGATCATGTAGGATTGTGCATTTCATAAAAGAATATTCTTAATAAGAGCATGCATTTTTTTTTATTTTTTTATTCTTTCATTTTACTCAATTATTTCATTTGTGCTCACATTGGTTTTTAATTGATAATAAAACAAAGTCATCATTAGTTCAGATCAAATGGAAACAACACAGATGAACACTAGCAATGCACATGACTGGAAGAGAAACATCAAAGTTACAGTGACAAGCAGCGAGTTAGAGAAAGTGAAAGAATTAATTCAATTGATGCCTCGTGAAGTCTTATCTTCTTTCAAGGATATGTATGGGCGCATATTGGATTTGTTGCTCATCCCTGTAGAAGCTCCAGCTTTGAGTGCTCTCTCACAATTTTGGAATCTTTCTCTTTGCTGTTTCGAATTGCCTGATCTTGATGCAACACCAACTATAGAAGAATATATAGTCATGTTAACGCTACCAATTCGAGAAGAATCTGGTGTATACCACTACCAAGGACATTATGTTAGCAAAGAAAAGATTGCCAGAATAATTGGAGTTGATCCAAACCAGATGAGAATGGAAGTAAGGGGATCTACTCAAGGAATCAGAAAGAGTTTTTTAGAAACCCATATGCAGATGTTGGCTCAACAAGGAAGTTGGGATTTCTTCAATCGTACACTAGCACTGACAATTTATGGATTGATCTTATTCCCATTCACACCAGATGTTGTTGACCAGGCTGCTATGGATGTGTTTTTCAAATTCGAGACGTGTGGCATGAATCCTATCCCAGCTATCTTGGCAGATACATTTCTTTCCTTGGGAGTTTGCATTCAGAAAAATGGAGGAAGATTGCGTTGTTGTTTGCCTATGTTGTATGTCTGGTTCATGACTCATGCATATGCTGATAATCGCATGGGCCTCTTTCCTAATCCATTAGGAGACTTCTATCGCATCTGAGATAAATCATCAAGAGGCAAAAATGTGGAAAAAGGAGTTCTCACAGATACAATCTAGTACTTTCAAATGGGTTTGTCCTTGGTATCATGGAGAAAGTGTTATCTACAGTTGTGGCGATTTTCACAACGTTCCTTTAATGGGTCCAAGGGGATGCATTGCCTATACACCCGCATTGGTGCTCAGACAACTTCACTGGACCCAAACAAAGCCAGAAGAGGAGCAACTAAAGGGGTTCAGCTTCTTGTATCAGAAAGATAAAAACACCATGGAACAAGAAAGGAAGATTAAAATGGCATGGAATGATATCAAAATCCTAGGGAAAAGGGAACTTGGCCAACAACGTTTAACCTCTTCTCAAGAATACAGGGAATGGAGGAAAACAAGAATTGGCAGAGATAACTGTTCAAAGGATATTCTAAGCAATTTCATTCCTATGCAAACATTAAAAGTACCTCAATGGACATCCCAAGTAGAATCAATGAAGGCACAAATGCGATGCTTGGAAGAAGAAAAGGAGGCAGCTGACCTAAAAGCTAACATTCTGCAACACCAATGTGAGAAAATGACTAAGGAGATTGAGACCCTGAAAGATGAGTGCGCCGAAGCTGCAGAAATTGCAAAGTCCAGAAAAGGCAAAGAGAAGATCTCAACCACTCATTTGGCCAAGATCAAAGAGCTTGAAGAAAAACTCCACACGTCCATGAAAGAAAGGAGCAAGTTAGAGCAAGAGGTTAATAAGAAGAGCCGCCTGGTGGGAAGAATGGAACAAGAAATCAACAGTAGGGATAAGAATGTTTGCAACTTAAAAATAGAGATCAATAAAGAGAAAGATGTGCGAAAGAAGTTGGAAGAACAAGTGGAATATCTGTCAACAGTTTTGGCACAAACTGAACAAAATGCCACTCGAGGGTGGGCAGCAGCAAATCATTATCACGATTTGTTTGTTGACGCAGTGGAATTTGGAAAGTCATGGAGAGAAAAGGCTTTGGGGTGGGAAGAAAAGTATGGAAAACTCAATAGTGAATTGAGTCATTATATCCCCAACTTCATATACCGATTTGAGCAAGCCAATGAACAAACTAGCAAGATGCCACCATTCAGATTACCTCGAGAAGTGACAGAGTTTATGGACGTATGTGAAAGCATCACTAAAGACCTCAGAAGAAAAAAGATGAAGTTTTTGATGTAGTAATTTGTATAAAGGGTTGCTGATGTAGTAATTTTCTATGTTATCAATTTTGAAAAGGCTTGTACTCGGAACTTCACCTGGGAATTAATGAAATTCTCAATGTTTGTGCTATTGTGAATTTCTCTAACTCATTAGATACTTTGTATAGAGGAATAAATGTTCCCTTAGAAAGTAATCAATCACATTTTTACCTTGAGATGGTTCATCCTCGTGCAAAAATGTGAGAAGCTTAGTCATCAGAAAAACAATTGCATTGCTAGTGTTCATCAGATAGCACCTACAGAGGAGTGGATTCTCCCTGTAGATTTGTTATCAACCACACCTTGACTTATAGGGTAACTTACCCATAAGAATAGGTGTGGGGTATCCTTACTATTGAAAAGAACTTTTGATGATTGTTGTTCGATTTTTGTTTTACATAAAAAACAAATAGGAAATCTTTAACCCTTCTGGTTATTGTTATACACAGAGTGTGCGTGAGTGTGCACGTGTAACTCGTAACCATTGGGCGCCCAAGGAAAGAGGATACCGATCTAACTCGTGTTCATAACACCAGAGCTCAAACCAAGATGGCAGGAGGTAATGGTGATTCAGGGAGAATCATCACAGCTGTAGCTAATTCTGAACCAGGGAGGAATCTGAGTATAGAAGTTGACGAAATGAGGGGACAGTTGAATGCAATGACGGATACTCAAGCCAGGATGGAAGAAATGATGCGAACCATGAAAGAATCACTCGACTTATTGGGAGCTAATCAAAATCGAGATAGAGTGAGTACGCCAGTAAGTGTGCAACCTAGTGCTGCAATGATAACCATACCTGTGGTATCAGATGCAACTCTAAATGTTACACAATGGATGAATGACATGGGAGGGGCACTAGGTAATCCTCATGAACAACCACCACCGACAATGCCAATTACCCTCCCCATTGGAGAAGGTTATCATGCCATAGAAAACACACATACTGAAGGACATGGGCATGCTACCCACACTTGGGAGCAACCTCGTGTTGCTGTTCAAAGACAATTATCTTCCTCGGGGAATAATCGCGCGGAGACGGAAAAGGATAAGTTCAAAGAAGAATGGATGAAGAAGATTCAGGATCAAATTAAGGCCATCCAAGGACCTACTACCTATGGTTATGTGGAGGTTGAACAACTGTACCCTCCCGTTGATCTGATAGTTCCCAAGGACTTCAAAGTTCCTGATTTCTCAAAATATGATGGGACTGGTAACCCTTTGTTCCACTTGAAGAGTTATTGTACCAAAATGGCAATATGGTCCAAAGATGAAAGGTTTCTTGTTAGCTTTTTCCATGAAAGCTTGATCGACCTGCTTTAGAATGGTACATTCAACTGGATCATTCGAAGATCACAAGCTGGAGAGAATTAGTTGATCTGTTCATGAGCCAATACAAGTTTAACCTTGAAGTGGCACCGACAAGAGAGCAACTAAGCACAATGCAGAAAAAGAAAGATGAAACATTTAAACAATATGCTCAAAGATGGAGAACATTAGCTGCTCAAGTCCAACCACCTCTCATCCCAACAGAAATGTGCTCATACTTTTTGGGAACCTTAGGATCGCCTTATATTGGAGCTATGGCAGGAGCAGCATACAAAGATTTCTCTGAGTTGATCATTCTTTGGAGAAAGGATTGAGACTCTTGCTAAAGCTGGCAAGCTTCCAAAGAACTCAGTGAAGACACAAGAAAAGGTTTTCCGCCTAGGAAGAAGGAGACTGATGTGAATTATGTGCAGAGTCAACAACCCTTTATCCCAAGATACACACCAATGCATCCAAGACCCCAAACACCACCATACCAAACCTCAGCCACTGCTTACCCAATTTACCAAACCTCACAAACCACAAATGCCATCCCATATCCCCAGCCTCAGGTTAATAACATTCACATACGACCATACCAACCAGCACGTCCTACATATCCAACCACATATCACCAGAACTACCAAAACACCTCAACACTCCGACCCAATTTCCAAAACCAAAATCGCAATCGATTCCCAAACCTTCCACCATTCCCAAAGTTATCCATTTCAAATGCTGACCTTTTTCAAAAGTTATTTGAGGCTCACCTGATCTCACCGTGTCCCGTAAGGCCCATTAGAACCACCATTCCCAACATGGTACAATCCAAACTTAACTTGTAAATATCACATGGATATAGTGGGGCATTCAATTGAAGATTGTGAAAGTTTCAAGACGGCGGTAAAGAAACTAATTGCTTGTGGATGATTGGACCTTCAAGAAGAGTCAAAACCAGATATTGTCCATAACCCAATGCCAAATCATGAAGGAGGAAGTCGGGTTAATGCTTTAGAGGAAGAAGAACCGCTAGTCAAGAAGGTTTTGAGTCTCCGTACACCAATGGAGAAAGTGTTTAATGCTTTGAAGGAGACTAACTATAACATCACAGCACCCGCTTTGATGATGAAAGAAGAGGAGAAATATGATATGGAATCAAGATGTGCATACCATTGTGGAAGCCTTGGACATGATATTGAGAATTGTTGGGATTTCAAAGTTCGTGTACAAGAACTACTCACTTTAGGTGTGATACAAGCCAAAAAAAAGCAGAATTCCATTGAAGAGGTGGATGTAATCGAACCCTTTGTGCTCCGAGTGCCTCCACTTAACCCAACTCCGAAACCAGAAAAAGTGGTAATTACTTTGAAGAAACCAACACCTTTTAGGTATCAAGACACACATGCTATACCTTGGAATTATGGGACTGAGGTGGAAATAGGAGAAACCTCAAAGGCCCAATCAAGTAAAGAAGAGGCTGGTATCATGGAAATAAAGGGAATCACAAGAAGTGGAAGGATTTATGGGCCTGGAGAGCTGGCAAAAGGAAAATTTGTTGACGATAGAAATGTTGAAAAAGGTTCAGATGTAGGAAGAAAAGAAGAAGATGATGATGAGGAATTCCTAAAGATCATGAAGCAAAGTGAGTATGATATTTTAGAGCAACTGAAGAAGACTCCCGCTAGAATATCTCTTTTGTCATTAATCTTATCATCTGAACCTCATCAGAAAGCAGTGCTAAAAGTCTTGAAAGAGGCTTATGTCAAACCTGATACTTCATTACAGAACATGGTGAATATGGTGGATCCAGTGAAACGTGTCAACATGATCACATTCTCAGACGAAGAAATAGTGTCACAATCTAACCCACGAGCACTGTATATAACCCTCAAATGTAAAGGTTATATAGTACCCAGAGTTCTCATTGATGGAGGGTCAGGATTGAATGTCTTACCTGTGTCGACTTTAAGCTATTTGTCGATGAGTAAGGATAATATTCTGCCACAAATAATGGTAGTGAAAGCTTTCGACGGAGCTAAGAAGAGCATCCTTGGGGAGATGGTATTGTTGCTAGATATTGGCCCAAGTAAATTTGAGGTGTTATTCCAGGTAATGGAGATTGAGTCCGACTACAATATGCTACTTGGAAGGCCATGGATAAACAGCGTTGGTGCTGTCCCTTCAACCTTGCATCAAAAGGTTAAGTACATTGAAAATGGTTCAGTCGTTACAATCCATGGGGAGAAAGAAATCATAGTATCCAAACCAGTGGCATTGCCATATGTTGAAAATGTAGAGCTAGTGGAGAGCAGTTTATGGCACAACCTAGAGGTGGTAGGGTTGAGACAGGAACAGGAAAAGACCCCAATACAAAATCAAGTAGTGGCTCATATCATGACCAAGAGTGGGTATCTGGAAGGTAAAGGATTGGGACCATGGTTGCAAGGCACCCGAACACCTATATTGGTCCCAGAGAAGTTCAACCGATTTGGTCTAGGGTACGAGATCCCATTGGACGAAAAGATGAGTGCTTTGAGTTTGGAGCAGAAAAAGCAAAAAGGACGAATGAAACAGATCCCTCACCTGAAGGAGACATTTCCTAGTCCAGCTGAAGTAATTATAGCCGAGGAAGTTCAATTCCCTTGCTACCGCCTCGCCATCAATACCTTGGATGTCGAAACAATTCAAGAAGACAATAAGTTTCTTGCTGCCAGCAATGATGAGATGCTGATGAACTGGACAACGGAACCAATGCTTGATGTTATTGCTGAAAAGTAATTATTTAGGTTGTACTATTCAAGAATTGCTTATGCTTTTGTTTATGCTACTTAGAGACATCATCTAAATGAACTTGCATGATTTTTCAATAATCTTTCTTTATATGTTCCTTTTGCCTCGCTTTCGCTTTTACATTCTTTAATCTCTCCTTTCTTTTATTTCTTTCCTTTACCACTCTCGCTCGTTAATTTGTGTTTGTTCCATGTTGTTTATGTTTTATGATCCACCATTTGTTTTAAGCATTCCAACCCACCACAATTGCTTTCCAGGAATTTGAATGTCATAGAAATTTTGCCACATGAAAAGGAATTTGGGGCTTTATCAATCGATTCTCTTGCTACAATTGACTATGATAACCATGAGTCTGAAAATGATGAAGAAGCTGTTGAGCAGTTTTCAAATTTACTGGAATACTCAGAAAAAGGATTCGACCTAGATAATGAGGTGATTGAGGTGGTTAACATAGGCACTGAAGAAGAAAAGAAGGAGCTAAAAATAGTGGAAAATCCTGAACGCCCGGAAATGATTGCATTGTTCAAAGAATTCCTTGATGTGTTTGCATGGTCCTATCATGATATGCCAGGATTAGACCCAGAGATTGCATCACACAAGATTCCTTTGTATCCAGAAGTTGAGCCGAAAAAGCAAAAGTTGAGGAGAATGCGACCAGATATGTCATTAAAAATAAAAGAAGAAGTGACTAAACAGTTGGAGGGTGGGTTTTTGGAAGTATCAAGACACACTGATTGGGTGGCTAACATTGTGCCTGTGCCTAAAAAGGATGGGAAGGTTAGAATGTGTGTAGACTATCGGGATTTAAATAAAGCTAGCCCGAAAGATGATTTTCCTTTACCCCATATTGATGTCCTTGTTGATAATACAGCCGGAAATCATCGATTTTCCTTTATGGATGGATACTCTGGGTATAATCAGATTCCTATGGATATTCATGACAAAGGAAAAACTACTTTCATAACCCCGTGGGGAACATTTTGCTATGCAGTCATGCCGTTCGGATTGAAGAATGCTGGCGCCACATACCAACGTGCCATGGTCGCATTATTTCATGACATGATGCATAAGGAGATTGAAGTGTACGTGGATGATATGGTCGCCAAGTCCAAGGAGGGAGAAAGTCATGTGGCAGTTTTACGAAAGTTGTTTGAAAGGCTCAGAAGATATAAACTCCGATTGAACCCGAATAAATGCATTTTTGGAGCTTCTACAGGGAAATTACTTGGGTTCATTGTCAGCAGAGAAGGGATAAAGGTAGATCCTGATAAGGTGAAGGCGATACAGGAGATGCCTGCTCCCCGAACTGAACGGGAGGTTAGAAGTTTTCTGGGAAGACTCAACTATATTGCTAGATTTATTGCCAATCTAACTAGCACTTGTGAGCCTATATTCAAGCTGCTGCGAAAACAACAACCTGGAGAATGGAACAAAGAATGCCAAGAAGCCTTTGACAAAATAAAGGCTTATTTAATGAAGCCTCCAATTCTGACCCCACCTGTACCAGGTCGTCCTTTAATATTGTATCTCACAGTATTGCCCACCTCACTCGGGGCAATGTTGGGACAATATGATGAGTCTGGAAAGAGGGAACAAGCAATTTATTATCTAAGCAAGAAGTTTAATGACTGTGAATCCCGCTATCTGGCAATTGAAAAAACCTGTTGTGCGTTAGTGTGGACTTCCAAGAGATTGAGGCAGTATATGTTATACTACACCACCTGGTTAATATCTCGAATGGATCCATTGAAATACATATTTGATAGTCCTCATGTGTCGTTAAGAATGTCAAAATGGCAAGTGATGCTGTCCGAATTTGATATCAAATATGTAACTCAAAAGTCCATCAAGGGAAGTGCAATCGCTGATCATCTAGCTGAAAATCCACTTGAGGATAGACAGCCCACCTCGTCTGAATTCCCTGACAATGAAGTGTTGTCGGTAGAAAAAGAAGATGAAGAAGAGGAGAATGTGTGGAAAATGTACTTTGATGGGGCTGTCAATATGAATGGATGTGGAATAGGAGCTGTAGTGGTGTCCCCAACCGGGAAGCAATACCCAGTTTCCATCAAACTAGACTTTGACTGTACCAACAATATTGCAGAATATGAAGCATGTGCAAATGGTTTACAAGTTGCAATGAACTTGGGAATCAAGGAATTGAAAGTCTTTGGAGATTCTGCACTTATCTTTTATCAGGTCAATGGACAATGGCGAACCAAGGATCCAAAATTGATGCCTTATCAGAGGTATTTGTCTCGACTAATCGAATGGTTTGATGATGTGTCGTTCTCCCACTTAACTCGAGATCATAACCAATTTGCGGATGCCTTGGCGACTTTGGCTGCAATGACCAAGTTGGAAGTCCACTCCAATGTCCAACCCATCCATATAGAAGTGCAAAGTGAACCAATATACTGTGATAGTGTAGAGATGGAGCCAGATGGTCAACCTTGGTATCATGATATCAAGCAGTATATTCAAAAGGGAGAATACCCAGACGGGGCGAACGAGGTGAATAAAAAGACAATTCGTCGCCTGGCTATGGCATTTTTCTTGAATGGTGAAGTCCTCTACAAAAGGAGTTATGATGGTACCCTCCTAAGATGCGTAGATGCTCATGAAGCCCGTGTAATCATGACAGAAATTCATGAGGGGATTTGTGGAACTCACGCTAATGGGCATATGATGGCACGCAAAATTTTAAGGAGTGGTTATTATTGGTCCACCATGGAAAGTGATTGTATCAGTTATGTTCGAAAGTGTCACAAATGTCAAATTTATGCAGACCGAGTTAATGCTCCTCCAGTTCCATTGCACAACATGGTATCTCCTTGGCCTTTCTTAATGTGGGGCATGGATGTCATTGGCCCAATTAATCCCAAGGCATCCAATGGTCATCGTTTCATTTTAGTCGCAATCGACTATTTCACAAAGTGGGTGGAAGCTGCTTCATATACCAACATCACACAGAAGGTGTTCATCAGATTCATCAAGAGAGGCATTATCTGTAGGTATGGGATTCCAGAAAGAATTATCACGGATAATGCCCCTAACCTCAATGGTGCAGAAGTTCAGAAGTTCTTAGAGATTTTCAAAATCAAGCATCACAACTCAGCTCCTTACAGGCCTCAAATGAATGGTGCGGTTGAAGCTGCAAATAAGAACATCAAGAAAATCATCGCCAAAATGGTGGTGAATTATAAAGATTGGCATGAAATGCTACCATATGCTTTACACTCATACCGTACCAACATTCGGTCAAGCACAGGAACAACTCCCTTCTCGTTGGTATATGGAATGGAAGCGGTATCTCCTATTGAAGTGGAAATCCCATCGTTAAGGGTTTTAATGGAGGCTGAATTGGAAGAATCTGAATGGGTAAAGACTCGATATGAACAGTTAAACATGATAGAAGAAAAAAGATTGGCAGCTATTTGTCATGGCCAGTTGTATCAAAGCAGAATGGCTAAGGCTTTTAATAAGAGAGTCCGCCCTAGAGATTTTCATCCAGGGGATTTGGTTTTGAAGAAAATTCTCCCTAATCAAGAGGATCTTGTGGGGAAAATGGGCTCCAAGCTATGAAGGTCCTTTCATTGTCAAGCAAGCATTCTCGGGTGGAGCGTTGATTTTGGAGAACATGGACGGACAAGAATTGCCCAAACCAATCAATACTGATGCAGTCAAAAAGTTTTATGCTTGAAAAGATGAAAAAAAAGGGGGGGCCCGTTAGGTCAAAAACTCGAAAGAGTGACCTAAGCAAAAGTTAGGGTCAAATCAAAAAAATCAAATCAAAAAAAAAAAAAGAGCTTGTTAGGTTGAAAACTCGAAAGAGCGACCTAGGCAAAAGTTAGAGCAAAAAGATAAGCATCATCTCAAGTAACCTACACTGGGGCAATTTTTGGGTGTTGAATTTGTCCATAGGATCAAGCAAACCAAGACTGAAATTGGGGCAACTTTTGGAAAGAAAGGGTTTGAAGACATATCATCAAAGATCATGGTTATAGTGTTCAACTTGTTTCAAGAAGTCGATTGAGCGTGCCACAAAGAACCTAAACTGGGGCAAGATTTCATGTCTTTCACAATTCTATCTTTCACTTTTGTGTTTTGCCTTTTCTCAGACATTTTGTCACCCAAAACACCAAGCAATAAATATTCTTATTCAGCTAATTCTTCCATTTTCTCTTCGAATGCATGTTTATTTATGATGTCTCGAGTAAGCACAAATTTAAGTTTAAAGCTATACAACCTGACAATGCTACAGCAATACATTAATAGCCAGCATCTCAACAAGAGAATTCAGAAGTTTCAGCAAAGTTTATTGGAAAAGTAATCATCATCCCGTAAAAAGGGAGAGAAAAAGAATGGACAAGAAATGAAGCAAAGGAAGCTATAGGAGAAAAGGAAAACCTCATATGTGCTAGAAGGCTCAACACATGAAATACGAGTTTGACCGGTTGAAGTCTTCCTTGAGGCTTACTTGATTTGGTTACGGTTTGTTTTCAAGAATGTGTTTGAAATAAACTGAAAATACATGATGAATTCATGATTTTTGAAAATAAGAAAAAAAATGTGAAAATTATTGTTTTCTGTGCCAATTTATTGTTCTAGTTGGCCTCAGATCGCCACTTTACTTTTCTGTCAGTTTTAGATTGCCAATTTACTTTTTCGGCTAGCCCCCGTCGGCTTTTAAATTTCTATCATTACATCGACTTTTAAATTCTGCCGACCAGTCGACTTTTAAATTTCTATCGACATCGGCTTTTAAATTCTGTTAGCCTATGCCTTTTAAATTCTGTGGCCCCAGATTGGCTTTTAAATTTCTATCTCGACATCGACTTTTAAATTCATTAGCCCACATGTCGGCTTTTAAATTCTAGGCCCAGTTATTTTAAATTTACTGCTTGACCAGTCGACTTTTAAATTCTGTCATTACAATCGGCTTTTTAGTTCTGTCGACTATCGGCTTTTAAATTTTACCCAGTTGATTTTTAAATTCTGCCGATACAATCGACTTTTAAATTTCTATCAGCCCCTTTCGACTTTTAAATTTACGCTAGCCCAGTCGACTTTTAAATTCTGTCGACCCTATCGACTTTTTAAATTTTGCCGACCAGTCGATATTAAATTCTGCCCGACCACTGTCGGCTTTTAAATTTCTACCGACCACAATCGACTTTTAAATTTACTAGCCAGTCGACTTGTAAATTTTTGTCAGCCCCTATCGGCTTTTAAATTTCTGCTAGCCCACAATCGGCTTTAAATTCTGTCCCTGTCGACTTTTAAATTCTGCTAGCCAGTCGACTTTTAAATTCTGTCGACCCAGTCGACTTTTAAATTCTGCCGATCTGTCGACTTTTAAATTCTGTCATTAATCGGCTTTTAAATTCTGTCATTACAATAAATTTGTTAAATTTCTAGTTAGCCCCTGTCGGCTTTTATATTTCCAGTGAGCCCCTGTTGGCTTTTAAATTCCAGTCGGCCTTAAATTCCAGTTAGCCCCCATCGATTTTTAGATTTCAGTTAGCCCTATCAAATTTCCAATTTCAGTTAGCCTTCGTCGGTTTTTCAAATTACATTAGGCCTGTTGGTTTTAAAATTTCTGTTAGCTCCTGTTGGCTTTCTAAGATATTTGTTAACCCCAATGGGCTTTTGAATTCCTGTCAATTCTCGTCAGCTTTTTGCTTGTATAAATAAATTTCACTTCTTGTCACTCATACATCTTGGTTCCTGAATTACATCATTTGCATGTAACTTTTAAGAATGATGATATTCTTGTACAGTTTGAGTTTAGAAGTCTTGCATTTCGTGCATTACCAAACAAAATTGATGTTCATATCTTCACTCATTCCTTATGAAGGCAATATGAAAAACTCAGGTTTTTCATATTCTCTAATAAGAAATGAGTAAAGAGGGGCAACTGTGAACACCTGATTTTGTTTGGTTCATATTAAAATAAACTCAAGTTTCTTTCAAAAAAATTAGAGTATCAGGTTCATTTTTATGTTTCATGAAGATGCTTAATTAATTGAGTTCTAAGTTCATTTTGTATGAAAGGTGAGCTCGTTTTATTTATTTGTTTATTTGTTTATTATTACTGTTATTTTGTTTTCTTCTTCTTTTTCTTTCTTCTTCGTTTTTAGCCCAAACAAAAAAAAATAATAATAAGAAGAAAAAAAGAGGGCTCCAGTTTCTCCGTGCTTGATCAAAAAAAAAATAATAATAATAATAAAAGAAAAGGAGTCAAAAGATGCACAGGATTACATTGAATGTTCTAACGGAGCATTTAATGCTCAGACTTGACAACTACATCAAAAAAATCGGGGCATTTAATGCCTCAGTAGATAGCAAATCAAAAGCATTAAATTGTCTGACAAAAGCATTTGATTCGGCATGTGTATAAATAAGGAAGTTAAAAGAGAGAGAAGGGGGCTAGTACGATCTTCACTTTAAAAAAAAATAAACAAACAGAGAGAACTTTTTTTTTTGAATTCAAAAATTTTAACAGAGGCAGAAGGAGATCAAGAAGGAGAATTTTGTTTAGAAATCAACCACCAGCATCAATACTTGCTCCTGAGTTGTTATTTTCATCTACAAGAGTGATCTAATTTTAGAGACTCTGAGAGAAGTGGTAGCAATTATATTACAATCTGAATTTTCTCAAGCAGAAAAAGGAAATCAACAAGAAAGGAGAGGGAGTTCTGGTGTAAGACATCCATGCTTTGAATGAATGTTTCGCTATTATTGATTTATCTATCACACATGTCCCAAAATTGTTGATAGTCCTCATCACCGTGAACAAGTGAACAATCCTACAGTTTTAATTTCTTTTTTTTGTCACTCAAACATATACCCATAAAATTAGTTTTCATCATCTAAACAACCTCACACATCATCACCAACAATTCATCCAAACCATCATTCAAGATAAAAAGAAAAAAAATCAACCATACAAGACCCATAAATTTTACACTAAGCCAGAAACCATTCCATGACCAAAATAAAACCAAACCATTCATCAAGGAAGAAACAGCCACAATAACAGCTCAAGCATCATCCTCAATAAATCATTCCATCCATAAGCCAAATCTTAAGTCTTGAAACATTTTCACAACCAGCCAATAAAAGGTAAAAAGGGAAAGGATAACAGAAGCCCAAATTTGCCATCATCCCCATCAAGTTAGCGCCACCGCAGCGCATCCCTGTTCTTCTTGGTTATATCGCCAAATCTGGTCTCCTTCCTCATTGTGGTGCGTCCCTGCTCTTCTCCAGCGACCTCGCCGTAGCTCTGTGCCGAGAACAGCCCCTTCCTCCCAGCCGCGCGCGGTGCCCCTTTCTCCTTCCCCTCCATCGGTCTCTCTCTTCCCCACATGCAAGAAGAGGATCTAACTCTCTCTCTGTTTGTATGTTATATGGGGTATGTTTGAAGTCCTTCTGAAAAATGGAACCCCAAGTCTCCAGACCCTTCTACCTTTCATTTCTTATTCTTGTTTTAACCAAGAGAACTTTCTTGCCTCTGTTTTCGAAAGGTGAAGGCAAAATGACAAAAAACTAAACTCCACTTTCAAAAGCTATGGGAATGTTCCCGTATTATTTTTTTTATTTTATTTTTCTTTCATTTATTTATGTTTCTTTCCTGAGTGTGGTTTGCTTTAGTCTTGGCCTATTATTGTCTTGTTTTAAATTGTCATGAGTGTGGTTCCCGTATTCCTTTTTTTTGTTTTTTTCTTTTTCTTTTCATTCATTTTTTAATGTTTCTTTCCTAAGTGTGGTTTGCTTTATTCTTGGCCCATTATTGTCTTGTTTTTTTGTGATGAGTGTGGTTCCCGTATTCCCTTTGTCTTCTTTCCTGGTGGGTATCTATGTTTTTAAATGTTTTTGGCCTTTAGTTCCTTTTTTTTATGTTATAGATTTTATTTTGGGTTTTGAATGATTTCATTTGAAATTTAGATTTATTTTTTGATTTGGTTTGCATGATGAAAAGAAAGCCTTTTAGATATCGTAAATTCCTTATGAATTTTTGTGAAAAGTGAAAAATGTTGGAAATAAATAAAATAAATATACTTCTTTCTTGTAAATAATTAATTTGTAATATGTTCTTAGACAATTTTTTTTAATTATTTGAAAAAGAAATAAATATTTTAGAGAGTGTTTTAATTATTTGTAATTTAGTAAATTTTGTGCTAAAGGCTTTTATTTTTAAAAAATAAAATAAAATCAAAAGGGTTGGAGTAAGATAAAAATAGTAATTAGGGCCGTTGCATTTTTAAGTTCGATTATTTTACTAGTCCTGGTATTTTGTACATATTGATTGTAGGGTTATTATTTGTTTATGAATTAGTTTTGTCAATTCATATTGAAATTAGTTTTAAACATAAATAAAATAAATATTTTTCTTGTAAATAAAAGTATCTTTTAAAAAATAATTTCTCATACAATGATTAATAATAGTGATTGAATAGCAAATGTTATCTTCACTGTCGTTGAATCACAAAAGTTTATTGATTACCCTATTGCTAACTTGAATTTTGTACATAGGCGGATTTTATTTTCAAAGAATGAGTTCTTTACTGAAAACGGTTTTAATTAATTAAAATTAACCAACACACAAGTATCTTCTACCGAACTACGTGACTTTGAGTTCCTCATTGCACCAGAGGATACGTAGGAGCAGGCTATCCCTGTCAAGCCAAAATTAATTTTTCTTAATTTATTTGTCAAATTGTAAATATTTTGTGTAAATTATTTATTAGTTGTTAAGATTGTAAATATATTTTTCAAAACTAAATTTTCTTAATGTATTTGTTTAAATTTTAAATATACTTGCCAAAATTAATTTGCTTAATTTATTTGTTAAATTGTAAATATTTTGTATAAGTCATTTTTTAATTTATGTGTTAAAATTGTAGGTATATTTTTCAAAATTAATTTTTCTTAATTAATGTGTTTAAGTTGTAAATATTTTAATAAATTAATTTTTCTTAATTTATGTGTTTAAATTGTAAATATTCTACTAAATTAACTTTCCTAACTTAAGTATTTAAATTGCAGCTTTTGTATTCTTTTATTGAAATTTTTAAGGGTTATTAATTAATTTGCACAATTTTCTAAGGTACCGTCTAAGGACGGGTGTACTAGGGGTGCTATAGGATTAAATTCCTATCCTTCCTTATGCATAACCGACTCCCGAACCCATATCTGGTTTATGAAGATTATTTTCTAAAATAAAATGGGTTTTTCCAAGGTTTCCCAATTTAAATAAATCTGGTCGCGACTCCATTTTAAAAAAAAAAACACTATTATTTTTCGCCGTCCCGTCGCGATCCCGGTTGCGACAACACTCTTTTTTGACAAAAAAATTTACTCCATTAAATTTTAACCACATTTTATGTCCCAACCAAACATACCCATGTATGTTAAGATGGTTTTATTAATCTTTCAGATTATGTTCTTTATAATCTCAAGCAAGAAGGTAATTTGGTTTCAGCTCATTGATCTTATTAATTTCATTCTAGTAATGGAGGCAACATCAAAACGTAGTGATTAGTGTTAAACTAAAATTAAAATTTATGTGTGATATTCATAGTTACTTCATGGTCAAGAGGAATTGTAAGAAATCTATTTTAAAAAAGAAAAATGCCACTACGAAATATCAATAAAAAGAAAAAAAATGCTACGTGACCGGAAAATTTGCCTGTATTTGTTGCGTGACACACCTGGCTTCTTTTTTAAATTGTCAATCACAATGTTCATGAATTTGTTGCCGCATGGACCATCACTTATAGCACATCTCTTTTAACTACAAAGCCAGGTTGGAATGGCATAATTAACTTAGTCACCGTATTCGGGTCATGTGGCACAACTATTTAAAATAATATGAAATCAGAAAATAACACAACTTAAAAGGGTTTAAATCAGACCAAAAAAGGGGTTTACTTTTCCTTTCTTCGGTTTCCAAGATCTCCATGACTGGACAAGATCTTTGTCCATGGTAGGCCTGTTTAAGAGAATGTACGTTTAAGAGAGGAGAGAGTCTTTATCATCTCACTTCAACCTTATACTTAAAAAGGATTTATTTGATATATAATTATCGTAGAATTTATTGGATAAATATTCAATCATTTATAACTAGATTATTAAAAATATTTGACTTTATATCGTAACAAGCGAAAAAATTATATAAAAGTTACAACCAAATATCTTTGAAACAAAAAATAAATTTAATTCTTTAGCAACGTAATTTTTTTTTCGCATAATTATTTCATTAAATCACGTGTTGTAACTCAATATGAACTTTACTTTTAATATCACAAGTTTGAATCTGAAAGTGGCGACTTCGAAAAAGATTACACCCAGCTACCACCCTCACCTGGAATTGTGTGAGTAATTTCCTAGACTTCCAAAAAAACCAATGGATAACCAAATTGACACAGGTATAGTGTAGCAAAAAAGAGAATGAGCAAAGCATAATAAAACATGGAAAATGTTATGTTAACGCACAAATACGACGCATACGGCGACGCATACGGTACTGTGCAGGTGCCTATTACGATGGATGCGCAGCATTGAGGCAACACGGTGGATAACGTGTGAAAGAGAAATTAAAAAAAAGGCTTGCAGCGCGCCCTCAGTTCCCCCCCAAACCAAGCAGTTCCCCCAAACCCCTCAGCACTCTCTCAGTCAAAGAAGGCAACTCTCTGCCCCCCAACTCTCTCCCCCAACTGTACCAACATCACTCAGGTGCTTCTTTCATCGTAAGGCCGCCACCCCCGCCACACCACCGGTCTCCCATAAGAGCCCTTCAAACCGTCGCCCTTCAAACCCTCTCCTCTGCGCGTGAAGAAAACTCACACAAGGAGGTTGTTTTTCACCGGAGGAAAGCGCCCCCTTGCCGCACCAGGAGACGCGTCGGAAGCTCGTGAACTCAGTCGGCGGCCTCATCTTTCATCATACGTGTCCGCCACCATCCTCATCAGCAACAACATTGGTGAGACAACAAAGTAGCCACCGGAAGGGCGTCACACACTCCGCATCCATAGACCTCCTCCATAGCGGGCTCTTCCTATCACACTATCACAGTTGTGTAAACGTTAAAGGTTTGTCATTTTCCCCTTTTTGTGCTTTAATGTTAGGGTTTTACCACTCTCTACAAGTCAAACGGATGGTTTCATACTTTGAGTCTTTGGAATGCAAAGATTTGGGATTTTAATTGATTGGGAGTTAGTGTTCCATTTTGATGTTTTACATTTGGGTAAGCACCATGTTGTGTAGTATGTGCTGCGAAACCCCTATTTGTCGTGAATTGCTTGGAACTATAGATTTAGCTTAGGCCCTCCTCCACCAAGTTGTGTGATGTCTTCAATTTGCCATATAAGAATGTTATATTTGTGTGGAGTCATTTTAAAGGTTTAAAGGGAGCATGTTTTAAATAAATATCAAAATATAAGGGAAGAACATGGTGCGAATTGTTGGTTATGGTTTAACTATAAGTATAAGATGGTATAAATGTCTTACATATGGGTTGTGATGAGTAATTATGCAGAACTAATGTTTTCATAAGAAGCTGTTGTAAGATTGGAAAAGAATTTAAGTTGTGTCCTTAGGCGTTATTCAGGGGCTTGAATGTATCTCAAATAGGATTGAGGGCATGTTGGACTTCATTTTACGGAGTAGGTTGTTATATCATCTAGAGTTATGATACTTTTTCATATTTCTGCTTTACTTTATGGATGAGGAACATACTACCAGATAGATTGGTGTTTATTGTGTTGGCAACTATGGGCTGAATGTACTGGAAGTAAGATCATGGCTAGTGGTTTGTCATGCTTTTAATATGTTGGTGATTCCCTATAAATTTGTTAGTGATCTTATAAAAAAAAGAAAAAGACAGTATGTTAATAGGTTTTGTTTATATTTATAGTAAAGGAGATAAGAATTTTATGAAAAATTGAGTTATAAAACAAGTCTAGAGAACTTGTGAACTCTATGAATTGATAAATCGGGCCTCAACACGACATCCAAATCGTGTTTCAAGACTAAAGTAATTCAAATTTTTTTTTTTCTGAAACATGTTGATAGGTGCTTCCTAGATGTTGGTGCTTCTCTATTAATTTGTTGGTGATCCTTCAAAAAAGATGGTAATAAATTTTTTTGTAATTTGTTAAAGAAGATAGGAATTTTATGAGAAATAGAATTACAAAAGTAATATATAGAACTTGGAGTCTATGGATTGATAAATTGAGTCTCAACTTGACATCTAATTTGTGCTCTAAGATGAAAGTGATTTAAAATTTTGTTCTAAAATATGTTGGTAAGTGGTTCGTATATGTTGGTGAACCTGTATCAATTTGTTGGTGATTTTACAAAAAAGTTGGTATCTTATTAGTTTTTTTTTATAAATTAAGGCTAAACTTACTTTGTAATCCAAATTTAAATAAGATTCCTAAAACTATGAAGATTGTCAAAACCTGAAAAATTACCAACTTTCTAAGCCAGTAAACCAACATGTTGAACTAAAGTTACCAACATTTTTAAGGTAATTGGCAATCAAGTGCATAAAATTTTTCAAGTCACTTTGCTATAGTATTAGTTTTTTTATATTGCATATAGGCTCACTTTGCTATGGTGGATTTTATTTGTCTATGGTTTTAATATGAACATAAAAGTACTTGGTTGGACTCATTAGTTGAGGTTTAATGAAATTTGTGTAGTTGTTTTTAAATTTATCCTAAATGTGTATACTATTAATTTGTAGGTGAATCAAATGGGGCGAAAGAAAGCAAAAACTAGAAGGCATCATGAAGGTATGTCATGCTTGATTAATTTTGTATTTATATTTTTTAATGCTGCCAAACTTAAGAACCCACGAGCATGTTTTTGTAACAGAATTTTATTGATCATGTGTTCTAACGTTGGACATATTTGCAATTGATAGAGAAATCGGACCCGGACTTTGTTGCAAGAAATATTGATGAAGGTGAGTAGTCAATATGCATAGAATAGCTAAAATATAATCTTGTGTATTCATAAAATAAATTCACCTCATGTAAGATGAAGTTGCTGCAGATGAAAAAACTCGAAGTACGGAAGATTCAAGTGATAACAATCTATTGCCTAATGAACATGTGGACAAGCGCAAAAGGATGTCCATTAATAGGAATAAGAGTGAGGTATGTTGTTAAGTGAAATAATTTAAAATTACCAATGTAATGTAACATATGTGGTGTTCTTTTGTTTAGAGTGACAAGCCAAAGCAGCATAAGAATCTTGATTATAAAGCTAAGAAGAAAGGGTGCAGAAGTTCAGGCTGGAGACGGGTAAACATGCAATTATGTTGACTACAGTCTATGTATTGTATTGAATTTTTTTTTTTCATTCTATTTTGTCCATACTTAGGTTATAGGACTAAGCGTATGCATTTAAATTGCCATGCACTGCAGGCAGCAATTGACACCAGGTGTTCACCGAGTCGTATGACAAAATTGTGCAAGGTGTTGACAACAGATCAAGTTGAAATTGTCAACGCTATGGGGTTTGGTTCAATATTTCATATCAAACCTCCTCTGAACCGTAAATTATGCTGTGAGCTAGTAAATGCTGTAGACCTAAGTATGATGTCCATGTTCATAAAGGGTGAACCTATCCGAATTAGCCATGAGGACGTCGGTCTGGTGTTTGATCTACCGATCATAGGTATTTTAACCTTCATACTGCACATGTATAATTCAAATTATGACAAAAATTTTGGTCATTGGTCAAGTAGTCTGTAGGGTGTGGGAAAAGTATTGTGAATAGTTGCAATGCACCAAACTTATGTAAATTTAGAAATTTATTATCCAAACATACTATTTTTTCTATAATGATTCATATCTTTTGGATGCAATGATAGGCCTGAAAATTCCAAAATCTGTCACAAAAGAGGAAGAGTCCATGTTGGCGGAATTTGTTGGGGTTAATGATGCTCAATTGCTTAGGATGATTCAAAGAAGGCACAACTGATGCCCTGTTCAAGCGAGCGTTCATCTTGTATGTATTGTCTGGATTCTTTTGCCCCACGTCAGATCTTAGGCCAAGCCCAAGGTTAATGGGAGCAATTATTGATGTTGATGATGTGCGCAAATACAATTGGAGTCAATTCATTTTTGAATGGCTCGTACATCAAATGACAATATACAAGACCAGTCAATGCAAGATCAGGAACATAGGCGGTTGCTTGTTCTTCCTCATGGTATGTACTAGAACTCGTTTGCCTAGTTAAACAAAAGCTTCTTGTGTATGACCTTCAGATTTGTCTATACAATTTCTTAAAGTTGGTCATTTATCATGTAAAGACAAGGTTCAAATTTGTGTACTTTTGATTTATACCTATACATTTGCAAAAACTGGGTGCCTGATCTTGTAGTCTGAACTTGTTGTTGTACAGATTGTGTATTTTCATCGCCATCCACTTGGGAAGACGGGCTCAACAGTAGTTCGTCCTTTGGTTGCAAATTGGGATGAATTTAGCCTACGAATGAGGATGCGGCAGGAAAGGACAAATATAAAGGTACAAATGTACATGATTACACAAAACAAGAGAGTTTTGGTTTTGATTAATTTGGGAAAAAAAAATATAAGAAAGTGCAAATCAGTTAGTTAATTTCACAGTGATTGTTATTACATACGTGGTTATTTTTGCATAGGGTTTATTTTATCGCATCCATGATCGCCCCATTCTATTCAACTTTCATGTACAACAAGCAGTCGTAGCCAATTAAAATGCAGAGTGCAACAGCAAGTTCAACGAAGAGGACTATGGATCTCCTATCACATGTACACAGTGATTATTCTATCAAATTACAATCAACACATTATGAAGAAGGTCAAAAAATAGAGCATAGACATTGCACAACTGCTTAGATAATGCTCCTACTGTCATCTTGAAAGAGGATTCTTATAGTGCTTTGTTGTATTACAAATCTAAAAGCAAGGCAGCTGGTTATTGGTTAATACAACTACAAAAAGACTAATTCAAATCGATATAAGTTCCATTCACAAGGGGTTCCTGTAGCAATAGCAGTCAATGTCTAAAGGAATATGTAAACAACATTAACAAGTATAGAACTTTCAAAACTTAAAAATCACATGGTTAAAATTAAAACATGACTAGAAGTCCTTGATCAATAAGAGTTACTATGAAAGTGGTTAGGAATTCTTAAGATGGTAAACCATATTAAGATGGTAAAAAATTTTGTAGACAATGCCTTTCTTTTGGTGAAAGAGGATCCGCATCAGTGCCTCAACGATCAAAATAAATATAAATATCGTACGGTCATTTGTTCCAAATGCGAATTGGTTTGCTAGTTACATACATTAAACACATATAGATGAAGGTTACAAACCCCACCAAACTTAAGCAGAATCTTAACAAAAATGCATATCAAATATCAATATTCCAACATATAATGATATTAGTAATTTGCTCAAAAAGCACGGCATACATAAGTAAAGAACATAACATGGACACCTTAACTCTGACAGTAATAACCATTTTTTCCAATATCATTGATTAGAGGGAAACCAACAGAACTATGCCATATCACTAGCATCCCCGAAGATTGATTGATCATCCACGCTACTCTTGAGAAATTGGCACAAAGAATGATAAAAAGTCACAAAAATACATCTACTTTCTCCATTTTATGCTTCACATAATAACACTAACAGCAATTGCAGCAGGGTTTAGGAGATAGTGTGCAATTAAAAAACCCATCGACATCTTAATTTTGATACATAAAAAAAAAAAAAATTCAGCACTTGGCACTTTGCACTTCAGCACTTTGCACTGTTCTTCTCCCAAAACATTCAACAACAAGGATAAAGAATACACCAAGCAGCAGCAACAAAAAATCTGAGTCCCCCCCCCCCCAACCACACCCAAAAAAAATATTCTTCTCCAAAGTCAGTCACCAAAGTCCTGTATGTCTCACCAAATCAGTAAGGATGCATGGTTTAGGATACTTACTGCTGGCAGAGGATGAGGTCTCGTGGTGGAGGCGGAGGACGTCACTTGGTTGCAGCTGCAGGGGAGGCCATCGCCGACTTCTGGTGGCTCCGAACCAAACTCCCGATGCCTCCACTGCTAACTCGCGGAGCCTCCATCGTCAACTCAAGGTGCCCTCGTCCTCAACTCGCCGTGCTTCACGTCGATGACACCCGCTCCTGCTCCCTTCACTGTCGTACCTTCCTTCACGATGCGGGAAAGAACACGTGAGTGTTAGAGAGAAACTTGACAGCTGATACCAGCTGAGAGTTGAGAGGTGAGAGTTCTACATACCTTTTTCTCTTTCTCTTTTCTGCTTTGTCTACTCTTTTTCGCGCCCTCAGGTTTGCGCGTGTTATTTCAGAAGTTTAATGAGCTGATAATGAGTGCTATCCACCCTGTGCCTTGCCCGCTGCTTGTCTATGCTAGATTCGCCATCAACAGTGTCGTATGCGTCGCACCAATGCGTCGCGCTAGTGCGTCAAAATAACGGACCTCATAAAACATTGTAAAACATTCGTCTTGCTTTCCATGATTGCTTCATTCAGGTTTCATTTTTTCCTCTTTTTTCTTCTGCGCGTCTTTCTTTTCTTCTTGGCAGAAAAAAAGATAGAAAAAAATGGGGTGTTTTATTAAGTTATCTATTTTTTTTTTCTTTTTGATTTTCTGGTTCTGGGTTATATTAGTCTTGTTTCTGTGATTTTGATATATCTTTAGTGTTTTCCTGGTGAAATTTCATCTGGGTCGGTCTTGAATTGGTCTTGGCCTTCAATGTTTTATTTGATTTCTTAAAAGTCAAGATTGTTGAATTTCATTTCATTGTTTTATGCTTTCTGATATAAATTGAATTGAATTCCCATTTCCAATTTGTTGTCTTAAGCCATTTGGTTGCTCGTGATTCTCTAGTTCTGAGGCTTGTTTGGACTTTTGGACTAAACTAGTTCTGGTGTCTAATCAATAGTTTCTTGGAGAATTTCATATTGGCCTCTTGGAAATCAAGGTTTTCACTTGTTTCTCGAAGTCCACATTTGAGAAATTCAATTCTTATAGTGAGATTTACTGTGATTTTATTGCTTGTTGCTTACTTCAGATGTTACCTATTCTGCATTTGTTGGGTAAGATTGTATCTGGTTCTCATGCTTTTTATCTAAATTGTGTTGATTTTCAATCCGTTTTGCTTCAGGGATGTGATGCTTGTGTTTTGTTAGATGATGACGATTACATTGATTCAGAGAAAGAGTCACCTCCCAATGGAAGTCTCAAAGGTTTCGATGTAATTGACACCATCAAGTCCAAGCTTGAAGAAGCTTGCCCCGGGGTTGTTTCTTGTGCTGACATTCTTGTACTGGCAGCTAGAGACTGTGTGGCTCTGGTAATGTATTTTTTCTCAACTCTTCCTTTCTATCATTGTATGTGTTCATGTGTCATAAACAACGGAGCGTGATTTAGGTCTGTGTTTTCTTCAGGCTGGTGGCCCCTTCTATCCATTATATACTGGTAGGAGAGACGGTTCAAACTCTTACTCTGACATTGCAACATATGAGCTTCCTTCACCCTATGCTGATTTATCACAAACCATTGCATCCTTCAAAGCAAAGGGATTCGATGAAAAGGAGATGGTCACTCTCCTAGGTTAGTTTCTAGTTACTCTTTCCCCTTCTCTTTGTGCTGATGTGTAGCAAAAGCCTTTAGCCTCATATCATGTTCAAATTTCATGATGTTGAAGCAGATGGTATAGGATGCTTATTCCCTCAAGGTTTGGCACAAGGAAATTGTATTTTTTCAGAAGCTAACGTTTATGACATGCATCATTTCCTTACAAAACCACATGAATACCTGAAAATTTGCTTTGCCATTAATTAATAGAACCTAGTACATAGATAGGACATATTTGCTGGGTAAAATGTAGTTAGTAATTTTATTCCATACTAGTTGATATCAATGCCCTCATCATGGCCTTCTTAATTAGGTGGTCTCTTTGATCAATTTTGGGTCAGTGTTTGGATTTGTATTTGGTTTCTACTTTTGTTCAGTTCTCATAATCAATGGCTGGCTTAGTCTGTCCACTCTTTCCTTCCAGGTGCCCACAGCATTGGTGAAATCCACTGCAAATTCTTCCAAAGCCGTCTCTTTAACTTCACTGGAACTAATGAACCTGACCCTTCTATTGAAATTGAATTTCTGGAACTGCTAAGATCAAGATGCAGTGACACTAATGCATCATCTTCATCAGGATTAGGATATACTTCCCATAGCTCACTTTCATCATCAGCATTTAAGTCAACTCCCCTTGATGGCTTGCCTTCTTCCTCAGTCCACGAGCCAGGAATTACCACGGACTTGGAGCAACCTCAGTCAGATTTCGGGATGATATACTACCGCAGCCTATTGCAGGGTAGAGGAATCCTGTATGCTGATCAGCAGCTAATGGAAGGGGAAAGAACCAAGTCTTGGGTTAAAGCATATGCATTGGATCCTACCTCGTTCCATAAAGATTTCGCCCTGGCAATGATGAAACTCTCAGATCTCCGGGTCTTGATGCCTCCTATGGGTCAGATTCGGCTCAATTGTTCAAAGGTTTTATGACAGTGCTGCCAAGATTGGAACCTTGATAAAATGTTTGTATACATTACATTTTAGTTGCCAGCTATAAGTCCGGAGCAGCTAGAAATTTTTAAATGAGTTTCTCGTTTTCTAGCATTCTTTTCAAGTGTCTAAACAAAGTCGGAGATTCTAATATTGTAAGAAATCATTATGGATCAATGAGCTATGTACGGATTCAATTCACGCAATAACCATAAAGTAGAAAAAAAAAGAAGAAAGCTCTAAATGGTGGAAATTGAACCAAACAAAATCAGCCATACAGCACACTTGGAAATAACATATTCCCTGTACACTGCAGCAAGCTGTGCCTTGTACTTATCTTATCTACAACCGGACTGAGCCAAGTCTTTGCTTTGAGCGTCTGATGCTGACAGAGGGCTGTGGAACAGATAACTCTGAGTGCATGTCCATGAAAAATTGGTCCACAATATCTAAATATACAGGGCTTCTAAGGCGAGAATAGTAGTGTAGTGCCTCTTCTATGTCTAGTACATGCTCAAGATCACCTGCAACCATCATATCCAATTCCTTCATCTTTTGTGCTAAACCATGAGCTCCCTTATTCATGTTGTGTGAGTTCAAACCCTCCTTTCTTCCCATTTGTGAGTTCCCTTTGTTCTTCTTCTCTTTTGGTCTGTCTTCATGGAATCTCTTTCGTGGACTTCGCTTCTCAAAACTCATGGAGCTGCTACATGCAGCATCTCCAATTGCTGGCTCCTTTGACTTGGATATTTTATTGCTGCCAAACCTCAGATTCAGGTCAGATTGTAAATGATTATAAAACTCATTGTAAAATTGGTCACTTGTGTGAGTCCTTGCATTGCCACTTCCACAAAGGAATGGTTTGAGAGAAAGTGATCTGGGTAGGTTTTGGTATCCCCCATAGAAGAAAGACCTGAATTTTCTGAGGCTTTTGTGAAATAAAGCCTTGGTCTTGTGGATGGTTTCTCTTAGCAGCATTTGTGATTCTAGTGAGAAAAGGAGAGGCTTTCTCCAAGTGGCACTGTATTCAAGAGCAGGCATGGTTTTAATATTATGCTGTAGTAGTTCTTGTGTAATCTCCAATTTTGTCCTGATTCGGATTCATAAATAAAGAGGCAAGCACAAATTGTAACTAATTTCTTGAGGTTACTAAAAGACAAAAAAAAAATGTTGTTTCCCTTTATGTTTCAACCATACCCTATTGTCTAGGGCATCCCATGCTATCTGTCCCTTGCAAACCCTTTCTCTCAAACACTAACACTTGTTTTGGAGTTTTATAAAGGATGGAAGAGAATAGTCTTTAATAGAATGGAGAAGAAATGTGAGAAGTGGAGTGGAAAAGAGTATGTAACACCCTTATTTGAAAGTTTATAATATAAGTGAGTGGAATACACAAGGATGTAAATCTTATTTTCCACTTTTATCATTTTATTTTGTGGATATTTATATAATAAGACCAAAACAGTAAATAAACAAAGGTTAAATCACCTCCCCCATCTTGAACCCCAATTTGGGGTCTCACTAATTTTACTGTATGGGATGGCCTAGCAGATCTCCCATGTGATCCTTAGTTGCTCGGCTGTCCCCTCCCCAAAAATCACTTCCAAACACATATAAACATGTCCCTTCCCTTCCATTCCATACTTCTCCCTCAATTTTTATGAGAACAATTGTATTTACATTATCAAATATATTAATACATTGTTTTGGCTAAGTGCTACCAAGTCCAACAGCATTGATTAATATACAAAGCTAAAGCTAAAAGATTAAATCAAGAACTTGCAAAACTTGGCCAAATTTGAAACCATGGATTGCTATAGCAAATTATTCTTAATTTGAGTTTTCAGGAGGTCTACGCCTTTTTTGTTATGATATGCAACTGATTTTAAATTTTTTGAAACTACACTTACTATGTACCTCCAACGCAGATTCAGCCAGTGCTTTTAGCAGAAAAATCAGTATGTGTCACTGAGAATAATTAATGGCACACATGCTCACATTCCAAGCCAAAGTTGGTGCATTGTAGTAGCATCTTGATTATCATCTATCACAAGTGCTTCTAAAGGAGAAAACCTTATTTATATTTTGTAAGAAAGAGGTGCATGGTCACCATCATGTGGCCTAATTTGCACACAGAAGAGTGCATTCCACACACTGCACTGAGGTCACTATCAGACAGTTGACACAGTTTTTTTAATTCCTGTACCCACCTCTGTGCAAAATTATGAAGTTGAATTTACTGCAGAGTTTGACAAACATCATTTTTTTTCCTGGAGACTGTTTGCCCTTCAAACAAGGAGAGCTACTGAACTCTGGCAATTGACATTACTGTGGATGTGCAAGCACGGATTACAAGTGCCAAAATTGCACTGCCCATTCATGAGGATGGCATGAGATTTGCAGACTGATATTAATGATGGACTATAAGTAATTCTCTGAGAAAAAATTCTTAGGTACCACCGGAAAAAGAAAAGGTTGGCATTTTGAACTATCGAATGAAAGAATGTTTATCATTTCAACAATATTAAAAATTGCTATAGTGAGAGATAGCGAGGAAAAATTTATTAATATATAGGGCGTGAAGTTCTTAAGATTGAACATCTACAATGGCCCAACATAAAACCTTAAATAAGCACTGATGTCATTTTAGAAACTTTGAACTAATGGCATGTTTGGGTTAGTTTTAAAAGATTTTCAAACTATGATTTATGCAAAAGCTTGTGTTTTAGAGCTTTTGCGGAAACCATAGGTTATTTATTGCCTTGGATCTAAGCTTGGATCTAAGCTTAATTGGTCGGATGAATGTTAAATATCTGACACCATACTTGCTGCTCGTGAATAGCATTTAGTTTCAAAAGGTGACAGACTGGCAGCTAGTTCATCAATTAATCTACTTCTTGAAGGATATTCATTGATTCAATTCTCTCAGCATTGAATAGGGTTCCAACATGTCAACTGCTTATGACACGGTGATGGATCACAAAATCGACAAGTAATAAATGACTACTATAAGACTATGAGCCATATGCGATGATGAAAGTCAAATTAACCAGTTATACATATTTATCGCTGCCAAAAGACAGTCTAAGTTTTTATCTTAAGTACCATCAGATAACATATACAAGCCCTTGTCAGTCCACATTTTTAACAATTGAAGATAAAATATTACATACAGGAACAGCTCCGCCATCAAAACAATTAAAAAAAAAAAAGTGTACAATCATCAGAGTTGAACAAGGGTATGAAATATGAATAAATGTCAACTGCATAAACTAGAGTCATCCACGTTTTGGTTTGCTAACTCATTCTAAGTTTCTATTAACTGTCTAAACTCTATAACTGCTTTTACCAATTTCAAGTTTTTTTCCACAAAGAGTACTACTGTTGAAATGAAAAAGTATTGAAACTGAAAGAGGCTGGCTTATAAATGAATATAATATAATGGAAATTGAGGCTTTGTAAGATCTTCTGCAGTGACTATTGGCAGCAACTCTTTTTGAATTTGAAAAACTGATGCAGCAACCTATGCACTTCACCATAGTTTTTGGTAGAACAAACAAGGCGATCTTTTATCCACTGTGGGAGCTTGTTGACTGGGTGGGAAAAGCTCCTTTTTGAGGAATCAGATGCATACCTTGTGTCAACCAACAAAATTGCTGCATAGTCATTAATGTGGCGGATTGCTCTACCTATAGGAATAAACATACTTATGTTAGTTAAAGGTTTGTAGAATAACTCAATAAGAAGTGTACAAGTGCTATAGGTACGTGAGGGACAACAGACAGGATATCTAGTAAGATGTCAAGCACACATGAGTTATGGGCCTTAGATTTCCTGGTTGACCTTCCTGTGTTAGAATTAACTACTAGTAAACCACTGAATTTTAGTGATGGGAAATTCTATGAAGTGTATGTTTGGTTTGGCATTGAGAAGGCTCAAACTAGTGTTTGAAGGATATAAGTTGAATTTCAACTTATTTCTTGCATGTTTGGTTTCCCATTTACAATCCCAAAACAATGGTTTTAGCAAAAGTTACAAGAGAGTAGCTTCTGCCAAAACTATGGTTTTGGGTTTTCTATGAACATGCTATTCAACTTTTTTGGTAAAATTAGGTGGAGATACAGTTCAACGTGATTTTTAATCTCATCATGATTTGAGCAGAAGTGAAAAAAAAGTTGCCTTGACGTTAGGCCAAACCATGTTATGCAAATTATGAACCAAATCGACCCAAAGAGGTAGATCTCCCAAGAGGTTGAGCTTTAACAATGAATTCTGCATGTTGATTCTTGAGACTCCTATCTTAATTTTTAACAAACAATTTAAACCAGTGAGATCCTATGAAGAATCAATTCCACCAATCAGTGCTTAACCACTTGAGAGATCTACATTCAATAGAATTACCATATGAGGGTTACTGTAGGTACGCACCTATTGATTGATTTACAGCTTTCATGCAGAGATTCTCGTAGTACTCTTTTCCTTTGTGGCTGCAACTTCTTAAGATGTCAAAACCACCTTGTGCATCTCCACTGTATACATCATAACTGGCAGAAAATTTAGGATTTCCGAGGGACTTTGAATTTCGGAAACCTTCAATGTGTTTTATTCTCTCCAACAACTCAATGTCAGATGGACTAGCATATGGCAGTCCAACCATGACTATGCACCGCCCCATCCCATCACTTAAGTTGATTCCTTCAGATATCTTCCCGCCAACAACAGCAAGGAGTATTGCACCACTATGAGATGCTTGGTTTACTTCTGAGTTCATACTTGATAATGTAAAAATGGTATCCTTATATTCCTTGAGAACAGATTCAACATCCATGTTATTTCTTGGCTCTCTAAAGACATGCTTCTTCCTTCTAATTCTTTCAAGAATGCCAGATGACTCCCAGTTTTCATAGACTTTACCTTCATAATCAAAAGAAGGGAAGAAGACTACAATTCCTTCGGGAACCACAGTCACCAAATTACATAGCAAAAGGCCTAGTTCTCGCATCTATAAAGCACAAGATGGAGCATAATCAGTCATTTTCAACAATTAATATTTCAGAGAAATCTACACTGATGACTGATAGATGAGATATTGATAACAATGATATACTCACCATGTCTGATGAGCTCCTTGAGCTGTAGCTAAAATCAAAGGAGCGACCAGAAGGACCGCGGGAAACTGCAATTGGCATAATGCTATCTGGAGGGACAATATGACCACATGAAAAGAAATGCAACTGATTTGGTGGTAACCATGGAAAGAGTCGCTCCCTTGTCTCTTCTATAGGTTGAAGTGTTCCTCCTACTAATAGAACAGCATGTGCTTGATCTATAATCTAAAGAAAGTTTCAGAGTTATTTTCTTGTTCATTACATGTTAGGAAAAGAAGCTTAAGCTATAAAGTCCTTTCCAATTAAGATAACAGGATCAGGCAAACCTCGGAGAAAATCTTCTCTCCACTAAGCATAACATACTTGATATATCCTCCTAGTTTCCTGAAGCTCGTTCGTCTAGACCTTGACACTATTATCCTTCCATCACTATCATTGTTTGTCAGTGATAGCAACATGTCAGCTAATGCCTGGAAGGCAGACTGACAGCTTCCCTCCTCTCCATGTTCCCCCATTGCTGATTTCGTATCTGAGGTAGCCAGCTTTTCTCCATAGCTACTAACCTGAAAAATTAAGCAAATTTTGACATCAATATGATAACAAAAAATTCATAGGAAAATGTATTATATTTAGTGGCAGGATTCACCTTGTGCATGATATTACTCTCCTTTATGTACTTTAATAATTTGAGCAAGTTGATATTGTCTATATTAAGTTCAAAGATAAAATCATTGGTGGCCACGGTGAAATCAGAGGTTCTACTTTCTTCAGAAGCCGGCTTTATATTGCTGCAAGGGTCTATGAGATTTTCATCCTTCTCGTTGAGTAGTACACGGAGGAAAGCCTGTGTCAAGACCATCAGAGTTTGAATATATCTCCGATTAGCAGGTCCCAAAAGATTGCGAAATCTCGCAAAGTACCGTTCCACATGGCTATGCACATTCTCCAGCTGTACAGATAAAGAACAACCATCCTATAGTCGCTGGAGAAATCAAAACTCAATGACTACAATACGGGTGGCACCATGGCAAAATCTATATGCTAGGGCAATGTCTGTCTACTGCTAAAGTTTAAATAGAAGGAAATGACAAGCATACCTGTGATAAAGTAATTTTGGAGTCATACATGCTGATGAGTGAATCAGCTAAATTATGAGCCTCGTCTATTATAACAATATTGGATTTCAAGTTCAGACCCAGTGCTTCACGAGATGATTTTGACAGAAGTGATTGATAAGGAAGGACAACAAGATCAGCTCTCAAAACCATGCTTCTAGAGCCATAATATGGACAAGTCCCCAAAGTCCTTCCAAGGTTTGCAAGATCTTCAATATCCAAGGGCCCTTGTTGAGATACCTCATTCCTGAATTCTTGTTGTAGTTTATGTTTTCTAAGCATTGGGCAACCAGAAGAGGCCCTTGTTCTGCGTGCACCTGCACCCACTCTTAAGTTCTGCAGGTCAGAACCACCATTGTTCAAGAGACATTAGTGTCTAGATGAGCAGCTATTTTATTTATTTAATTGCGAAAGTGTTTCACTAACACTAGGCAGTGAATATTGGGTAGAAAAACTTAGTAGCACAATTAGACAATTGACACAAGTTAGCAATACCTATGGTTTCATCCCCAATTTATATTTCTAAATAGAATTATTTTTCTTGATGCTTCGGCTATGCAAACAGACCAATTTCCAAATTGTTTAACAAGGAGAAGCATTCTTTAAGAAATATCCTCCCAGCATCAAAAGTAAAAGAAGGAATATATATCTATGATCATGGAGCCATGCTCAGGGAATGGAAAAGTTATGCGTCCATAAAAACTTGAGTACGATCTTCTCATTCTTTATGGATAAGACACATGCAAATTCACCTTTCTATTACTGTAAGCATGCCTCGTTGGATGAAAAAGATCTCAACACTATGCTTTTACACGGCATTTTTTTAAAAGAACAACAATATCTCTACAGGGTATAGCCTAGACTCGAAACCTCACGCACCTTAACTTTTGTAGCTTCATTTTTCTTCTTCTTTTGGAGTTCCAAGCATCGCTCATTTATGCGTGTGGAGTTTCCAAGTGAAAGAACATCTGGAAAACATTGGTAAAATATAGACATTTGTTGTTAGCTACTTCAGCTTCAGCAATTAAGCAGAGGAAATCAAAAGAATAGAAGGAATCTTCCAACTCAAGTGAATTTCAAACCTTCGTTAATGCAAAGATTTTTCCTGGAACCTAAACTAACAACACTCATCTCACTAGCAAAGACTGTCTTCTGTAACTCCTTTATGAACTGTGAAAGCTGCGAATGAGTTCGACTGCAGAAGTAAACCTTAAACTTCTTCTCCTCTTCCTCCTTCTCATCACCATCATCAGACTCATCTTCGCTTGAAGAATTAAAGACACTTTTAGCAGACTTCCTCTTTGACATCATATTCCCTACAGCCTCCTCATTTTCACTCTCATACTCTTCGAGTAAAAACTCCTTTTCATCAACATCCACTGCATCAATTTTCTTTTGCAAACTCTCTCTCCCCTTTTCAGCAGGAGAATCTTCAACATCTACAACCCCAAAATCTTTGCAAATTCCCTTGCCTTCCATCTTCATCTTATCAGGTTTTCCTGAAAACTTGTCCTTTTTAATTTTCATTTTCTCCTCTTTGGCTTGTTGGTCTTTGTTGACAGAAAAGTTCCTCATCCAATCAGGTTCATCATCTGAACCATCCACATTTGCCTCGTCATTATGACACGCTTCCTGTGATTCCTCTTGTCTCCTCTGATCAAGTACCCATTGCAAAGCACTACAAATAACACTCATAGTCTTCCCAGTACCTTTTCCGACATAAGAATGGAACCAACATTATCAAACTCGTTTTGGAATGAACCAAAAAAAAAAGACAGAGGAGTGAAATGGGATTACTAAACATGTTCTAATGATGCAGGTAAGACCACAAAAATTCACAAATTAAAATAAAAATAAAATGAAATGAATTGCTAAACATCTTCTAACATTGATGTTCCGAGTACCTTTAACAACTTAACACCAAAATTAAACTCATTTAACAAATGAACAAACCAAAAAGAAAAAAAAAGGGGGGGGGGGGGGGTGTAGCTAAACATTGTCTAACAATGCAGGTAAGACCACAAACATTCACAAGTAATATAACTTTAAAGTTCAGCTTGACAGTGACCAAATTAGTATTCAACCTCGAAAATTAAAAAAAAAAGATAAAAATAAATAAATGGGGATAGAAGAATTAAGGGGGTGGACTTAGGAAAATACCAGTGGGGCTTTCTAACATGGAGACGCCACCTCGGTTGAGAGAGTGATAGAGTGCGTTCATGAAATCCATCTGAATGGAATACGCTTTGAAAGGGAACGCTGCGAACTTCCCTTCCATTTCCCTTTTTTTTTCCACCTTATTAATCTTCCCTTCTTTCAGTGCTAACTGGATTGAATAATTTGTGTTTTGGTTGCAAGTTATAATTAAGTTGTAGGGTTATGGATTTTGCTCATATCACTGGGCACAGCAATGGGTCTTGGCGCCACTCCCATGGCGGGAACATAACCTAGTATAATTTGATTAATTTCTCTATTCGCTCAATCCAATTAACACATTTAACTATTGGGACTTTTTTTTTATTTTTAATTTAACGCCAAGGTTCAATTGGCAAAAACAAAAACTTGAAATTCCTAATTCCTTTGTTTTAATTCCTATCAATTTCACAACTCAGTCATAATATCTTCGATCAGCTCCTATGACGCAATCTCTAATTCTAATTTATGCTTGTGGTTCTATGCTCTGTGATCCAAGCTTTTGTTCTTTTCTAATTTAGTTTGTTCTTTTCTACAAAGCCGCGAACCCAAAAAGCAAAATGCAACACTTTCATTGTACTAAGGAAGCAATCTTTCTAATACCGTGATTTTAAAATTTACATGGTATTAGCACCATTGCAGTATAGAAGTCTTTTGACAAATGTTTTGATGGCAGAAAAAATCACAAGCGGCGGTTGCAGTATTATCATCACTTTCTCCCCAAACCACTGAGACAATTTATTGATCCACATTCATTGAGCACAATTTATTGATCCACATTCAAATGAAATAAGAATGGTCAAAAGATCTTTAATACCACTCACCCAGTCAGCTAGAATAGAAGAGGAGGAGTAGAATAAACGATTACGAATGAATTAGTATCTCTTTCACACATCAGTACCAATGAAAAATGGCAGCAGAAAAAATTAAGGCTCTAGTTAAGGGTGAATTTGAAATTTTGCTAAATTTGTGTATTTGTTAAATAGGCTATGGGGTAAGCTAGAAATAAAAAATATATATACAAGTCCTAATATTTAAAAATGCTAACTAAACATTGAATGGTAACATATATTAAAATCTATTACATATATAATGGGAATTCCCAATTTTTGTGTCCATCTTTTTTTGACATTTTTGTCCTTATAAATAATTACTTTAATAATTTATTTTGGGGTTGAAAATGTAATTGACATCGTAAATAGTATTGACTTTATTAATTGCTTTTTCCCTATATGTGCAGTTTACTAAATTAGTTTCTTAACTGCATATTACATAACTTTGTTAAGTCAATTTCCCATCCTCATTATCCACTTTCACTCCAGAATCTTTTCATGTTCTTACTCTAGAATCTTTTTCCCATCCTTCATTGTTTGATTAAGTGCTTCCTACAGCTTGCAAACCGGAATGGATAACAACATATGTACATGAAGAATTATACCAATGTTTACATGAGTGCTTCCTTGGATTATCTCGGATGTTTGTTGTAAGTAAACTAACTAATTAAGTCTTCATTATTCAACTTTGTAGATTGAATACTGTTTTCCATAGAGCGAGTCAATAACACAATTGCTGAATAGGAACATTAAATATGTTGTTACCACATATATTTAAATCGATATTTCACATACATCCAGTAACATAGTTATAGCCAATTGCATTTTTTTGGTGTCCACTTTCTACACCAGTTTTTAAACTTCCTTCATTCTTCTTTTGGTCTTTTACAATCTCCTTCACCTTCCCTTCTTTCAATATTTTTTATCAGTTTTCATCTTCCACCATTCACTCATTTCCATACCTATTTCCATCGCTAACAAACCACACAATCACTATTGCAAAGGCTTCATCCCTAATCTTTCTCTCATCATTTGGGTAGTAAAAGACATATCAGTGCATAAAGTCCATCCAACACCCCAATATTATGGTCATATTTATCTTTTTCTATGGTCTCTCTTCCAAAGAGGGAAGAAAGAGAATAAATTAGAGTGGTACAATATTGTACAAAGTGTAATTTTTTATGAAATATTCCTAACTTTCCTTTCTTAATGCTTCAAATAATGTAACACATGTATGATATATCTCATTATTTTGTTAATTTATGGCATTGCAATCAACAAATATTAAGCATATTTTGTTTCTTAATATTAGTTTCACATATAATTTATAGAGTTTGATTTTCATGTACTGACAGTATAAAAGAGTTTTACACTATCATCTTATCCAATCTCTTATTTTGTATGATTTTTCAAGTAGTGGGGTTGAAAGTAATCATATTTGCTGATGTATCATTATATGATCAAATGAGTGTGTAAAACTCACTGTTAGTGCATTCCAATTAAATCCTAATTTATAGTAGGTATATTTTTAAAATCATACAATGTATTATTTGAAAACAATGTTAAAAACTTTTGCACTAACGCATATGAATTCATGAAATGTGACTTATACATATAATAAAATATATATTGTTATCTCACATTTCAAAAAAATAAAAAATGCGACTTGACAGACACGACAGTGCCCGACAAATATCTAGTACCAATAAAGATTCACCACGTTATGACATGTTTCGGTATTATCAATCTATGGAAAGTACCAAAGCAAATAAGCCTAAATATATAAGGATAAATTACTTTAAGTTTTTTGTTTTGGTACCTATAGGATACCAATATTCTTTGATAAATTGCTTTAAATGTGATATCAATGGTTATGCTTTGATAAATTTCGAAAAACTTGAATTAGTAGGACACGTGACTCATTATTAGCCATAAATAACTAAAGTACCAGTACCCTTAAATTTTATGGGGTACTAGAAAATAAATGTTTTTTGCTTTTTAAATTGCTTCTCCAATAATTTTAAGTATCATTATATATAGAGTAATGAACCTATAGTATCATATTCACTATAAATTTTACACAGGACAACATAGAAACTATTCCAAACATAATTCACATCAGTTGTCTATTATCTATTATCTATATCTATACAATATAATCTATACAATATAAAAAAGGGAATTATTTGGGTTTGGTGTCCAAGTTTTTTTCCATTGTTACCCCTATAAATATTGAACAAATAATTGTTAATAGGATTAAAAATGTACATTGAGAAAATTTTCCCACTTTTTACCGTTGTGTGCAGTTTTTGCGGTTCTAATTTGATTTCCTTTTATCAGTGTCTTTCAATTGTCTTAATTACACACTACAAAAAAAAAATGTCTTAATAACATGCTTGGGCATCAAGAAATGAAGAAGTGTTCCACTCACTTCTAATTGGGGCAACTTCGGCATGGGAAAGACCATTACCCACAATGCTTATTTTGTATGTGATTTGAATATTAGTTCATTCCATGTACATATTGTTATTGTTTAATGGTGCCATTCATTAAGTATCTCAACTTGCAAAGTAATTTCACCAACAAGCTCACCCTTGCCCCTTTCCCAACGGCATATACAAGAAATGCATATCTTGATTAGTTTTTTGCCTTTTCTTCTTTTTCCTTTCCCAATTATGGTTTATGCTTCAGTTTTTTTTAAAGCCACTTCATGTATATAAAAAGTTGCAATGAAATAAATATTATAAGGAAATCATGAGTTGAGTGTTTGGATTTGTTTCATCCTTCTTAAAACTATTGGCAGAGAGTTCAGGAAATATTGGGTTCAATGAATTAGATGGGTGCTTTTCGTGCAAAGAAAATGTGATCATATGGTTTCAATGTAGTAACCCAAAAAAAAAAGAAGACATGGGCAGCATTGGTGCACCCATAAGGGAGGGTGCACCATAGCCACACCCTTATGACTTAAATCATCCCGGACACACACCCCCCCAAACCCAAATGCTTTTTCCCTTCTTCTTCCTTTCTTTTTCTTTCTTTCCTCCTTTCCCTGCATGCTCCCTCTCGGACCCCCTTCCTCTGCTCGTGAATAGAAGTCAGCAATGCATGGTGATGGCCAGTCCATGTGACAACGACCCAAAGGGCGGCGACCCCCACGGCCCTCACAGGGAGGAGCGACAATGGAGAGGGAGAAAAGGGGGTTTGGGGTAAAGCCTCTGCAAGATAGCCATGCCACCCAACCACTGCATCGCCGCCACCACCTTTGCTATTGTCACGTCGCTGTCAACAACAAGCCACCACCTTCCTTCTGCCCATTGGCGTTCCTTCTCTCCTCTTTTGTAGTGGTCATGATTCTCACTCTCTAGGAAGAGAGTTGCTGTAATTATGAGTTTGATGCATCTACTCCCTCTAATCTTGTCCTTAGAACAATGGGTAAGTTTTCATCTTGTTCTTTTGGTCCTATTGAGCTCTATTTGTGCTCCTATGAGTATATTGTTGTTCTTTGGAATCCTAGGTTACATATTTTGGGGATTTTAGAATTTAGAGCTAATTCATGTTAATTGGTAATATTGTTAGCTCACATATGCTATTATTGTCTTGTCTCTAGAGTTATAGAGCTAACGGACGCCAACTGGAGATCTTGGCAGCTAAAGGAGTAATCTTCAATTCCTTTGGGAATCACTGTTGTGAGTAGATAGTGTATCTGTAATTTACCACTTGCATGATAAGTTTTAATTATAAATATAAAATTATACAAAGAGTTGAAAGTATATAGTTACATGAGAAAATAATTTATTTATCGAAAATGATACTTTATAATGGAAGTGTTGATTCGAAGGCTAGAATTAAATTATCAAATTGGAATCTATCTTCTGTCCACTATATCTCATAATTTGAGAATGGACTTTATATTGTAAGTATGTCATGGAATTGAAATTGTATTGGAAACACCAATTATTGTAATTATGAGAACTGTTAAGTCCATAATTATGATGTTGAAACTAGAATTATGAAACTATCAGATTGAAATTGGATTTTGTGATTGAAAATATTTTGGGAGTGAACCTAAGTAGAAACTGTAGCTAACGGCAGGGACGTTAGCCTTGGTGCACCATGGAACTCCAGTTAGCTGGTGAGGTGCTAACCCACACATAACTATAGCTATGTCTGGACTTGTATTTGGCTATGGGCCAACTCCAGTTAGCAGGTGTGGTGCTAACCTGCACATGACTATTGTCATGTCTGGACTTGTATATGACTACGGGCCAACTCCAGTTAGCAGGTGTGGTGCTAACTTGCACATGACCTTGGGTCATGTCTGGACTTGTTATTTTTCTGCAGTGGATAGCTCCTTATTGGTTTTTTGTGATTATATAAAGTTATGTTTTTTAAGCATTCTTATGTTATGGCTAGAATTCTATTTTTGTGAATACGTAGACATTATTATGTGTATTGTTTTATGTTTGCATTTAGTAAATTACGGATATCCTATCTCTCACTGAGTTGCGAAACTCACCCCATTGTCCTTCATTTTTTTTCCTTCCAGATACAAGTGCTAATATCGGTTTTGTTCCTTCGACTCAGCTGTTAATCGATGCTAAAATGGTGAGCTTTCTTGAGAAGGAACTCTTTTATCATCGAGATCCCTTTTTTTTTCTAAATAGTATCTTCTAGTATGTCTGCTGGTCTGTATGTCACAGGCAGGGTCCTTGGCCTTAGGTTGTGCTGTTGAGATTTTATTATTTAACTATATAGATTATGATTGATATATGTTGATCTATATCGAGATATTATAATCTGGAAGGGCGCATTCTAAGAATGCTTGATGCCCAAGTGCTGTGTTTTGTTTGGGAAAAATTGCAGGTTGAATTTTCACTTTAGGAATGTCCGAGAAACAGCAAATTCTGTCTATTTTCCTAGGAAAATGTAGGTGTTAAGGCTTGCTGGGGAAGTTGTTTCCTATGCACCGGTCATGGCCTAAGTTAGGTCGTGACATTGGATTTTGTTCTACAGTTGTAATTAACCCACAACCCACGTTCATTTTGCACTAATGCACATGAATACATGGAACACGACTTATATATAAGACTTTAATTTTAATATATTGATAGTGTAAAAATGTTTTACAATGTTATCCAATCAAATCTCTATTTTTGTATAACTTTTCAAGTAGTGAAGGTTGAAAGTAACTATATTCATTAATGTGTCATTACATGATTAAATGAGTATGTAAAAATTTTTTATACTATCAATGCATTCCAATTAAAACCTATATATAATAGAAAGATTATAAAAGAAAAAAAATGTATATATTATTGGATTTAATTATATGCACTAATAATATAAACAAAATTTATATAGTCATCCAATCATATATCGCTACATTAACTATGATATCTGACTTTTACACAACTTGAAAAGTCGCCTAAATAAAATATTTTGATTACATGACAGTGTAAAGTTGTTTTACATTGTCAGTGAATCAAATTAAACTCTATATTATTTATAAGAAGAGGATTAATATAAAATCATCGCCACACTTACACCACCCACTTACACCAAGTTAAAAGTTATAAACCAATATATAAAAAATTAAAAACCAGTATGCAAAAAGTTATAAAAAAGTATGCAAAAACTTTTTGCATGCTAATTTATAAGATTAATTTGGTGTAAGTGTATAGTATAACTATGGTGATGGTTGTTTATCTTTTTTCTTATAAGAAAAGTACATTCTCCTAAAAGATGTCACTATTATACTATCTATTTCTAAAATATATATTGTTATTATGCATTTCAAAAAACAAAAAATACGGCTTAATTCTTCTATCAACATTGTCAAGTTGAATGGACACTTCTAAATAAAACTTCCAGATTACTAATATTATTGTTTGCATGATAGAATATTATAATAAAGGATGAAAAGAATTAATGAGTAGGAAGCCCTTAACAAAAAAATGAAAGATGGATAGAATGAATTAAAAAATGTAGCTTGATTCTTCTATTAACATCATCAAGTCGAATGGACACTTCAGAATAAAACCACCATACTACTAATACTACTATTTGCATGATAGAATATTATAATGGAGGATGAAAGGAATTAATGAGTAGGAAGCCCTAAACAAAATAATGGAGGATGGATAGAATGAATTAATGCCAAGTCTTCATTGCAAGTGAGCAAGAAGATGCAATGATTCTCGAGTGGAAGTGGATAATGAAGATGGGTAAAAGAAACTAACTTAACAAAATCGTGTGATATGCAATTAAGAAACTAATTTAACTCTATATTATTTATAAGTAAAGTACATTCTCCTAAGAGATTTCACTATTATACTATCTATTTTTAAAATATATATTGTTATTCTGCACTTCAAAAAATAAAAAAGATGGCTTGATTCTTTTATCAACATTATCAAGTCAAATGGACACTTCAGAATAAAACTACTAAACTACTAATATTACTGTTTGCATGATAGAATATTATAATGGAGGATGAAAAGAATTAATGAGTAGGAAGCCTTTAACAAAGAAATACAAAATGGATAGAATGAATTAAAAAATGCGGCTTGATTCTTCTATAAAGTAAAATACATTCTCCTAATAGATGTCACTATTATACTATCTATTTCTAAAATATATATTGTTATTCTGCATTTCAAAAAATAAAAAATGCGGCTTGATTCTTCTATCAACATTATCACGTCAAATGGACACTTCAGAATATTTATAGGGGGATTGTTGGGGTTTGGTGTCCAATGTTTTTCTATTTTATCCTTAAAATTATTTATTGGATAAATTACAACCACTTCCCCTAAGATTTGTGAAAATACAATTCACATCCCTTCTAGTTATCCAGCTTACACTCGCACCCCCTTTACTTGTCAAATTTTAACTATTTATATTACAGTCAAACTCCTTATTCACAGAACACTATTAGTAAACTTAACATAATGACATTTTTATGATATTAACTGTTTTTAATTAATAAAATTATAGAAATACTATTACACACTTTTTTAAGTTTAAGAGTATTTTTAGAATTTGTTTAACTAGGAACAAGTAATATTATAAAAAATATCATTCTGTTAAGTTTACTAACAATGTTCTATGAATGAGGAGTGTGACTATAATATAAATACTTAAAATTTAATAAGCAGAGGGGTGTGAGTATAAGCTGGACAACTAGAGGAGGTGTGAGTTACATTTCCACAAACCTTAGGGGGAGATGACTGTAATTTACTCTTATGTATTTAGTAATAGTTAATAGGGTTAAAGACATAATTTTATGAACTCAACTACCATATTATGCATACAGTTTTTTTATTTAAGAGGGAGTGCAGTTTTTATTTCTATTTTTTTTTAACACTGTTCAACCCATTGTATTCTCTCCAAAAACTGTAATTTCCTCACCTCCTTCCATTACTACAAAATTGTGGGAAAAGATGAAAATTCGGCCAATTTTTATTTTTTTTTCGGTTTTGTGCTTATTGATGGATTTTTCCCCTGATAAAGGTTCCGTGAAATGAAGGAAAAATAGGGTGAGGCGTTACTGAGGGAATATCCTTTGATAACGTTGACACCATATGGTGCCAGTTTAGGTGGTCAGGTTGCAAAAGATTATCCCTCACTTAATTTATGTGAAAAAATTAAAAAGGAAAAAGAATTATGTTACCGAGGGAGGCAATCCCACGGTAACTACAAAGCATTCCATGATCTAACTTTCAAATTAAATATGACATATTATTTTTCAATTGTGCATTATTACCTATGTTTTTTTGTCATATATACTTGAGATTGTGTTTATTAATTAAGTGTAATGTTTTTCACTCTTTTCAAATATGGCAGGTTGAGGAAAGTGCAAAAGCAAGAAAGGTACCGTCACCACTTAGGCCTCCATACCTGCCACCTAGCTTGGAGGATCAAGCACTGCAAGCTCCATCCCACCACAGTAGGAAATTAAGATGATCCCCATTCATAGGCATGTGACTCAGGAGCAGCAGAGATGGCCTCCATCATCATTGCCACATGTTCCCAAAGCCATTCCTAGTTCAGAAGGAGAACCTGGGAGTGGAGGAGTTGGGAGTGACGTTGTGGCTAATGCCTCCACTGACCATTATACGAATCCAGCACTAATCCCTGCCCTACTATTCTTGATGGCAAGAGTTGGTAAGTCATTTTAAATTTCATTTAATTCATAACTTTCTTATCATTGAATTTTATATGGTCATGTATGCACTTGGCATCCCCAAAAGAAGAGTGTGCATGAGGTCACGGAAACCATTCAAAAAATGTACTGTGAACCGATCTTTATAGCTTTTGTAAGCTAACAAAGGAAGAAAGACGTCACTCGTATAACTAATGGAAGGTAAAATGAAATTTGCTTTGACAACTAATTTACAATATGACAACATAAAAAAAGAAAAAGAAAATTGTTCTATTACTCTCAATAATTTGCTTCATCTTAGCTATTTGAATATGTTTGTAGTTTGATTTATATTAACTATTTTATATTTCTATGTGTAGAATAACTTCACCATCGCCTAAGCATGATGCATACACATTCAAGTCCCAAGCCAAGAAGAGACTGCAAGACATGTACTCAAACATCCATGAGGGGTGGATGAGGAGCATAGGTGGCTAACTGAGGACAATTTAGAGATCTTGCGAGAATATTGGAATTCTACAAAGTTCAAGGAAAAATTTGCCTAGTCATAGGCAAACATGGCCTCATAGAAGTGTGGCTCAGTGCATTGTGGTGGTTCCAGCACCATAGATTCCACACAAAAAAGCTTGGTAAGTTAATAATGTAAATATCTTTTTTTGTGTAATGTGTGTGTGTGTGTATTGCAGGCCACCTACTCCAGGCGAGTTGTTCAAGGAGACCCCATACTTAGAAGGGACAGGGGATGGTGGGGGTCGACCCTTGCTCCAAATGGACTTATGTAAGTTCTAAACATTACTTTTAATAAGTTCTTCTTATATATTTTATTTATTAATTATAGCTTCATAATTCTAATTTACTTCATATTTTCGTTGGACAAATACACCCAACTTATGGAGGAGGCCAGGTTTGGGCAGACCCATCAATTCACAGAGGATACTGAGCCTGTTGACTACCCACCTATTGACGAAGAGATGGTGTGGTAGTTGGTGGTCATTATAAGAATCATATCTTTAGCACGGGGACATTCTTTGCAGATAGTTTGTCCCCTAGCTCTGTGACGGGGGCATCAGTTGTTAATGATGAGATTTGCGATCAAGTTCACTTGCTTAATATGGAACTTCAAGCTCAGGCCATGCAGCAACAACAACAAATGGAGGAGATGTGGGCTGAATTGGTGACATTCAAGGCTAAGAGAAAGCAAAAGCATACACAAACCAAGAAGGAGAAGAAGAGGATGAAATTAAAAAGGAGCGGCTGAAGAAGGAAATGAAGCAGAAGATGATAGTTTGGCTGCTCAAAATTGCCTTCCTACTCCTCTAATGACGATGATGGTGAGTACTCGTGATGAGTACTAAGATTTTTGCTTCTTATACACACACACACATATTATATTTTTATTGTTATGTTGAACCATCTTATGTATTGTTATGTTTAAACTATTGATGTTTGGTCTAAATTAAGGATTTCAAGGAATCAATGCTTTTTATTTTTGTGTTATTTTAATATTTGTTATTAAATATAAATGATAAATAATTAACTTGTATACAAATGTAACAATTAAGTAAAATTTGGCAATTAATAGTAATAATGACTCAAAATAAGAAAAATCGAAAAAAGAGAATAACAACTATTGAGAGATTTTCTTTTCCCTTGATAATGTTTTTTAAAAAAAATCTAGCATTTATCAAGGGATTTTCCCGTACCAATATGTTTGAAAAAAATTTGACGATTATAGGAGGATTTTTCCCTCAATAATTTTTTAATTTATCAACTTTTGAGCAGAAAACCCTCAGTGAAAAATGAAAATTCTGTCGATAAGTCATTTTTGTTGATGAAAATGATGATGACTTTGTGAGGCTTTTATCAAGGAATATATAGCCCAAAATCCCTCAGTAATTCCCTTGAAAACATTACCGAGGGATTGGTTCCATTAACTCCCTCAATAATAGTTACCGAAGCTATTGCTATTGAGGCCATTTTTCCCTCAATAAATCCCTTGCTAACATGAACTACCGAGGAAATCGAAACTAAAATCCTTCTATAAATCCCATGTAATCAACAAATATCTAGTAGTGTTCTCATTTGTCTTTAATTAACATCTTACATACAGAATTGTGTTCCAAGAAGATACCTGGCCACCACCACCAACACTGTAGGCACTTCCTCATTCCTTAAACTCCCTTTTAACCCTTTCTTGGTTTGCTTTGTTTTCCTGTTTCTCTCTGAGCCGCTTCTCTAATGTTGCCAACATGATGTGATGTGACGGAGAAACAACAACCACATGTTCCACGAAAGGTTTGCCTGACTCTCCAACGGCAACCATGTTGGCACAACATTTTAAAAATCCACTATGATGATGATTGTAGTTTAGTTTCTACACTTCTCTTTGCTTATTTTGGTTTTTTAAGTTAAATTTTTAGTTTGTCGCAGTAGAATGTGAAAACATTCTATCTCTGAACTTTCAATATTGAAAGATGAAGATGGGTAGGATATCATATCACAAAATTGTGTTTAAACTGGCGATATAAAACGGGAGAATTGATTCACTTTGCTGCTCTCCAAACCTGATTCTGATCACCACTGTCCACTTCAGAAATAGTGAGAAACTTAAGATTGTTTGACTAAAATTTTGATTAGATATTAACATAGAAAGTTTTAGAACTTTTAAGTGAAACAATTATATTTGCATTCTTTAAGGGTAAGAGTTAGAAATTTGTTTATAATGTAACAAAACATAATTACATGATAATATAAAATTTATTTATATTTTTTTAAAAAGAAGGATATTAAAGTTGGTAATTTTTCCTAAAAAATTTTGGACAAAAAGAAAGTGGGATCAAAGACGAGACCTTACATATCTTTCAAAGATATGAAAGATAATCACAACCTAATGGCTATGGACTCAACCACAAAGTTTATCTCTACTTGTAATACATGAAAATTAAATTCTTATTTACGTATTGATTGTGATGTATTCTCAATGTTCAGTCACATTATTCCGCTGTATCCTCCAAACTTTTTGTTTCCCAATGTCCAACCAAAGGATTAACTATTTTAAGAAGAATTAAGGTTCAGGTTCAGATCATGCGAGCACCACTAGATGAACCAACTTTTACCATAACTATGGGTCATTCGATGGTTTGCATATATACTTCAAGAGACACCTTTTTGGTCTTCCTATTAATAAGAAATTTGCTTAAAATCAACGTGATACATTTTCTTTTAGGTGAATGCTAGTAAGTTTCACTCTTTTAATTGATATATTATAAACAGTAATGATGATCAAAGAGAGAAGCATGCCAGGGAATGATGCATACGAAAACATATGTATCATTTCGATATTGATAAAAACTTTGCTTAAAATCAATATATTAATTTAATATTTTTAAAATATATAAGAATAAGAGTCCTTTTTCACGAAATAAAAGTTGTTTGATTATATTTTGATTGATATTTAATTGTTTATTAAATTTGACATGAATAATCTACATATAAGTGATTGTAATTCAACACTTTGCCGTTCTATGTGTCGCATTGTACCACTCATGAATCACTTCAAACATCTGTATATTAATTCTTTCTGTGTTTTATACAACAAATATTTTGAAGTTTCAACACGAATATTTCTATTAATTTTTCTGCCGTGTGTCATGATGTTTAAATTGTTAAAAGAGCTACGCATTTTATTTCATTTCACCATTATGACAGACATTCATGATTAAAAGCACAACGGTCTAAATTTAGGATGAAAGCTTTATCCTAAGAAAAATTAATTTTCCCACAACAAAGGGAAGTATAAAAGATGGAGATTAGTTTCATAATGTTGTTTCATCCATAGTACCATATACAAGTATGTTTCCTTGTATTTTTTTTTTCATAAACATACCTTTATTATTCTCCTAGTCCATGCGTGCTGCATATCTTTATCATATGAATTATTTTATCATATATTTTTCTTATAGCCTAGGCACAAAATTGATATTATCGGCAACAAACGAGATACGCATTATATTGGCATCCAAATCCCAAAAATTATATGACTTTTTATTATATTTATGTAGCTTTTATTATTTGATATATATAATCCGATGCTCTTCTGAAAATTAATTTGCTTCTATCTTTACGAAAACTTCAAAATAAAACAAAATATTCCTCCAAATCAATCTCCTTCATGAACGGGCCCCATTTATCAGGGCCAGTGCTATAATGCAGCGGATTCCAAGCATTGTGATGCACCTGATCATCTAAAGACTAAGATTAATTATAAAGTGTATGATATATTAAGAGGCATATATGTGGTGCATTGAAATAGTTTTTATTTTAATTAAATTTAAAAAATGTGATTAAATATATTTTTTAAATGATCAAATTTTATCTACATTATGAAGAAATAGACTAAACTTTTTAAAAAATATGTAAAATAAAGAAATAAAGTCTAATTACTTATGAAATTCACGTATAAAATATGTTCACTTGCGAAATTCAAAAATATATTCAAATGTATTTTAAAATTAACCAACATTTATCTCTGTAATGATTAAATTAAATATAATTTTTATAAATATCATGTATATAGATATTGGTCACTAATCAAATACACTTGGTCACAATTTTAAAGTCTGGCTAAACAGAAAAATTATTATAGTGGCGTATTTTTTTACACACCATACACCTTATTATCTTGGTTTTTTTAATCGGCACAAAAAACTCAAGTCTGGTGCATCAAAGATACATCCCATTAAATTATATATAGGTTTAATTAATCCACTAATCCCTATGATTTCATCATTTTCAATTAGGTCCCTGGCCCTATCTACTATTATAAAAATATGAGAGTTAACGGGATGACATAGCACTTTCCTCTATATTTGAACTAGGACTCATTTCAGCCCCTAATTTACCAAAAATTGGCCATAGCCAAACATCATCTACATTTGAAGCTTATATTGGCACTTTCTTATCAATAATCCAAACTTTTGCTTCCTGCTATCCCCCCAGTCTTCTTATTTTTCTCCTTTTTTTCATTCAAGCTATCATCCGTAGCACCTTACATAGTTGCCACTTCCACCAAAAGCGAAATCATTGTCTCTCACCCAAAGACTACAAAAAAGAAGACCATAAGCCTTCTGGTTCTAATGTGCTAAAATACTCACTACAAACAACCACAAATTTCTTTGAATAAGAGATGCTACTTTCTACGTCTTTCTATTGCTAAACATAAATTGTACAATGAAAGTCTAGTGTAGATGCAGAGTAACAACGTTTAATTACCTATACACAATAAGTTCCAACCAAATCCAGAATGAAAATAAACCAGATGTAGCCTTAGCTTGTTGACAATAGGGAAGAAGCCACAAACGCATAAATTCAGCTTTGATTTGAGTTCTATTGATTTGGTGCCGCAATTTGCCTATGGTTAGGACGGCTTGGACGTGGTGTTTTTGTTGTCCGAGGCTGTGTCATCAGTTAAGGAACTTGTCGCTGCTGTCCTCAGGGCAGGTTAGACTCAAGCCAATGAGACAAAATTCAGGTCCAACATCGCATGCTTTCACTCATACTTATTATTAATCTCATATTGAAACAACTACGATTTGATCTTTTTGCGAACTAGGTATCGTGAGACCCTAGACTTCCTTCTTGTTTAATTCTTTATCCATTTTCATATATTTGACGCTAAAACTAGATCATTTAGTCTTATTATAAATTTAATAGAATCATATAATCAATTTAATAGTTCACATGTTTTTTATTTTTCATTTTTACTAAGCTCTATAATGATGAGTTAAAATAAAAATTAACATATCTCTTTCTATACAAAATAAAGGATAACAAGCAAAATTATTAAATTACGAAGAATTAATTAATACTGTAAAATATTTATTAAAATTTGATGATTTACTCTCAAATCGAAAGTAGCATTTCAGAAAGAAAAAAAAAATCTTCCACAAAAGTAACTCTGTAATACCATAAAGCATATTTCGTGAAATCACTTTGGATTCCACGGAACAACTTTGCCGAGTTTGTTGTTCCAGAATTCACTATTGGTACTTCTACCTTCTTTTGTTTTTTTGTTTTTGATAAGATGGCACTTACATACTTGAAAGGGTCTTTGCATTGTGGATTAATTATTATGTCATCACGCGGCATGTGATTGACAGTATGAAAAAGATAAATAATGGTCCCACACGCACTTGCAAGCTACCTCCCATTGACTTCATTGGTTTGCTTCAGCTTCAATGGAGTTCAGGTCGGCATATCAAAACAGGTCCTTCGTAAACTTTTTCCACACTTTGATAATATAATATTTTTTTAATTTTATTTTAAATATTTTAAATATTATTTTATTTTAAGAAATATAATTTAATAATTAATAAATTAATTATGTGAACTAAATATAGAGGATCTCATATTTAGACTAATCAATCTCTTAATTATATTTTGTATATTTAAAAATTTGAATTATTTAAATAAAATATGAAAATAAGCTAGAAATAAGTGAATTTAAGGATAAGAATTATCGATAATTTATATTTTATAAACCAAAAGGGAGGAAATTTATGATTTGGGACTTTTTTTGACATATTTTAGGAATTTTCAAGAACTATTTTGACACATTTAGAAATTTCAGAGACTAATTTAAACTTATTTTGATCCGATGCAACTTCAGTATGCCAAGTAGGATTAATATGACACGTCATGCCATATATCATTTAATGTGCCACGTCTGTAAAATATAACTATCGATTAATGGTTGTTTGACCAAGGACTAAAGTCACCAACAGAACTAAGGAGTTAATTTTAAGAATTAAGGAGTTAATTTTAAATTTTCAAGAATTAAAGTAAAGTACGCTTACAATTCTAGGGATTAAAGTGACATTTATTTTGCTGATTGTAAATTTTTTTTTTTAATTAGCTTTTTTTTTTTTTTTAAATCTTTACACAGTCAATTCCTTTCTTGCCCCAGATCAGAAAGAGGCTAAACTTAATAGTTGTCTTTTGGGGTCGGAGCGCATCAAATTATCAAGGTTCAAAGTTCAAACCTATGATATGAAACTCACAAATAAGTAAGGCAAGCTAGGAACCATTTGGACAAGAAATTTCGAGCTGGGTCAGCGACTCGAATTCCGGAGCTAACTAAACTGTTTTAAAATATGGAATACATAGTAATTAATTTTGATCGAGCAGAGAAATAACATTTACTAGGATATGATTTTAATTAGCCAGCAAAGAAGGAAATAACACTAGTACATACATTCCATGATCATGCATGTTATCATACCAGTTTGCTTTTATTTGAAAACAAAAGTAGCTTTGATTAAAGTAAAAGTGATTTCCACCAAAGTCTCACACGCTTTAATAATGCCAGACAGCATAATCCGTGAATAAATTACTTTTGGTTTTGGATTCCATTGAACAAAATGACCCCACTGCTGGTTCCTCGAAGTTTCGTTGGAAAGAGACAGCATTTTCTGATTTCAAGCTGGTTCCCATTAACTTAATTGGTTTGCCTCAAGCTATCATCAGAACTCCTCCGAGCAAAACCAATCTCTGATAATCCTTTTTCTTTCTTCCTCAACTTTTCACATTAACAAATGTATCTCTCAACAGACATAGAGCAACATAACTAGAGTACAAATGCAGATATAAATTCAATATGTAAGCAGAATCTAATTTTAAACTCAAATACCACTATGTGAGCTAAACACGGTAAAAGACTACCCAATAAGGACAGGTATTTAATCGAATTTCAACTTCATAAAAAATATCCAAAGGATATAATTATTTCAAATAGTTAAGAAGATGAAACAGCTTGATATTAGGAAGCAATAAAGATGAATGCAAAAAGAAGAGTATTACCCAATGCACAGCCAAGCAAATAGCCATTGCTTTGCTCTTATCCTGCCAGGCAGTATTTCAGACAATGGAAGACTAGGAACTGGACCAGCACCAAAAGCAAAAGATAGCACAACCTGCATTGTCCATTTTACAATGAAGAATCAACATTGCATAATTTATAAACATAAATTACAACCTTCTAAGAATTATCAACATTGCTACATGAATGACAGACACCCAGAAACAAATCCGCCACGTGAACAATGATTTCCACATAAATTACAACCTTCTAAGAAATAAAGTTGGGAAAAATTGCTACTGCAGAAATTAGAGTTGATGTATAACACTACAGTAAAAATATGTTCATGAAACCAAGCCTTATTAGCATTCCATACCAACCAACTATTTCCTTGGCAGGAAATCCAATGACGAGAGCACCCATGAGTCCAAGACATGTCGCAATCTGAGTTAAGTCCCCAAAAGTACCTCGTACAGTCTAGGTGAGACCTATAAATTCAAATGGATTTTCCAAGTGTTTAAGATAACTGAAGCGACCTCCATTGAGAAATATTGTGATCTCATACCATAGATATATCAACTAATATACTTTAGCTACATAAAGAGCAGCAACAGGTCGGAATGACCTTCCCAAAAGCATGCCCCACAAGCTTTTTGCTGTTGCACTGAAAGGGTTGTGAATAATAAGTTTAGAGCTTTGTCTGCCGTTTTATTGTGATAATATTTTTTCCCTTCTTCCATGCTCTCCTTTTAATTTTCTTTCATCGTTCTGTTCTATATGGAAATATATTGGAATAGGACGTCATTAATTTGAAAGCAATTAGCAAGAGAATATGCACGATATAAATATAAAAAGAGGAGTGATAAACACACATAAGTACACTTACACCATACTCTTCCATCATACTACATGACAAAATAAATGTATGGGACTATATGACTACAGTTACAAATTTGTTCTAAACTTGTCATAAGAAGAAGGAAACATGCCACTTCATCTCTTGCTTTTTCATGCCCAAAATTTTAAAAGCGCCCCTTTCAGTAAAACTAAAAATGCTTCCAATTTGTAAAAACAGGTTACTACTATCCACTGCATCATGCTTATTTTGATATGCAGTGTTTCTTTTATTTTAATTCAACATTCACTAGAGAAAAAAAAAAAAAAAAACAGATGTGCAAATGGTGGTTGTCTTCCAGGATAGTTTGGACAACACAAGGAAGGTGAGGATGAACACCTCGGAAGAGAGAGCCTAGAGGGCAGAACAATAAGTGATTGGAAGGATATTAAAAGTTGATAGGGCTAATTTTGTAATTTAAAATATTGTTATTATATTCTTTTATTTTATACAATTATTATAACTTTAAATCTGGACCATATAAATAAAATCTAATATTCAGAAATTGTGGTCCATGTAAAGGTTCAAAAGATATGTTGGACCATTGTATCGTGACCCTATGAAAAAATGAATAAATGTCAACTGCATAAACTAGAGTCATCCAAGTTTTGATGTGCTAACTCATTCTAAGTTTCTATTTACGTGTCTAAACTCTATAACTGCTTTTCCCAATTTCAAGTTTCTTTTCAAAGAGTATTACTGGTGAAATGAAAAAGTATTCAAACTTAAAGAGGCTGGCTTTATAAATGAATATAATATAATGGAAATTGAGGCTTTGTAAGATCTTCTGCAATGACTATTGGCAGCAACTCTTTTTGAATTTGAAAAACTGATGCAGCAACCTATGCACTTCACCGTAGTTTTTGGTGGAACAAACAAGGAGATCTTTTATCCACTGTGGGAGCTTGTTGACTGGGTGGGAAAAGCTCCTTTTTGAGGAATCAGATGCATACCTTGTGTCAACCAACAAAACTGCTGCATAGTCACTAATGAGCAGATTGCTCTACCTATAGGAATAAACATACGTATGTTAGTTAAGGGTTTGTAGGATAACTCAATAAGATGTGTACAAGTGCTATAGGTACATGAGGCACAACAGACAGGATATCTAGTAAGATATCAAGCAATCATGAGTTATGGACCTTAGATTTCCTGGTTGACCTTCCTTTATTAGAATTAACTACTAGTAAACCACTGAATTTTAGTGATGGGAAATTCTATGAAGTGGATGTTTGGTTTGGCATTGAGAAGGCTCAAACTATGGTTTGAAGGATATAAGTTGAATGTCAACCTTTTTCTTCGCATGTTTGGTTTCCGTTTTCCAATCCCAAAATGGTGGTTTTGGTAAAAGCGACAAGGGAGTAGCTTCTGCCAAAACTATGGTTTGGCAAAATTAGGTTGAGATACAGTTCAACATGATTTTTAATCTCTTCATGATTTGAGCAGAAGTGAAAAAAAGTTGCCTTTGCATTAGATCAAACCATGTTATGCAAATTATGAACCAAACCGACCCAAAGAGGTAGATCTCCTAAGAGCTTGAGCTCTATCAATGAATTCTGCATGTTGATTCTTGAGACTTCCATGCTAATTTTTAACAAACAATTTAAACGAGTGGGATCCTATGAAGAATCAATTCCACCAATCAGTGGTCAACCAGTTGAGAGATCTACAGTCAATATAATTACCCTATGGGGCTTGCTGTAGGTATACACCTATTGATTAATTTACAGCTTTCATGCAGAGATTCTCATAGTAATCTTTTCCTTTGTGGCTGCAACTTAAAATGTCAAAACCACATTTTGCATCTCCACTATATACATCATAACTGGAAGAAAATTTAGGATTTCCAAGGGACTTCGAATTTCGGAAACCTTCAATGGGTTTTATTCTCTCCAACAACTCAATGTCAGATGGACTAGCATATGGCAGTCCAACCATGACTATGTCTTGACTTAAGAATTTTAAATGTTGATGACAAATTAACATTGATGACATATATGTTTTGGACAGGAAAGGTTTGAGCAAATAAATTAGTGACACAAATGGAATGAATATGTAATTTATTTGTAACTGATATTGTGAGTAATTCTCTCTCAATAAAGAAAAGATTTCAAGGTTTATGCTTTTACAATCAATCAGGAATATATATATATATACACACATATATATGTATGATGTGTCATTGAAAGATACTATATAAGAAAAAGAAATCATGTGCTGGAGCCATTTGAGCCATTCATTAAATATCAATTGGAACCAAAAGATTCCAACACACTACAGTGCAATGGAGCGCACCAAGTGAGACCAAACAAGTGAAAAAAGGAAGGTCCGAAGCTGCAAGACATATCAGCCAAGACTGAAGAAATATGTCCTCCCCAATGATCAGGTCCAAAACTTAATTGTGCAAATCAACCGTTGGGAGCAAACATGGAAAGAATTGTCTATCACTTGGGAAGACTGCATGCTGCCCAGAATATATAGAAGATACCGTGGAACACCCTCACTCATGTACTTCTCAAATAATCAGAAATATGTGTATACTTTCTTTTGACAAGAGTTTTAATTGTGTGAGACTTATGAGCTTGTATTCGAAAAAAAAATTGTTTGAAAGAAAATCTGAGTGACAAAGCCTCGAACTGAGTGACTCGCAGATATTAGAGGCATTGGAGATTTGAGGTGAGTCTGAGAAAGGTTCTATAAAGGTTGCATTTGGTGATTAGTGGAAAGCTTACCATTTGATGAATACTGGATGTAGACTTCAGAGTTGAAAGTTAAACTAGTATAAATCTTGTTGTGTTAAGTCTTTCTATCTCTCTCTATATTTTGTTTATCTATCTCACTAAATTAAAAATTAAAAAAGAACAAGTTATCTCATAATTTTTAATATATTTTTGCCAGTCCTGTTCATTTTGTTTGAGACTTTTTGATCTGTGCATTCAGTGAGTATTTTGAATAAAGAAAGAAGAAAAAGACTTGATTCACCCTCCCCCGCCCCCCCCCAAAATAAAAAAAAGCACCTTCTCAAGTCTCCTAATACCATCACAATGCAATCATGACTGTGCACCGGCCTATCCCATCACTCAAGTTGATTCCTTCAGATATCCTCCCACCAACATTAGCAAGGAATATTGCACCACTATGACATGCTTGGTTTACTTCTGAGTTCGTACTTGACAATGTATAAATGGTATCTTTATATTCATTGAGAACAGATTCAACATCCATGTTATGTCTAGGCTCTCTAAAGACACGCTTCTTCCTTGTAATTCTTTCAAGAATGCCAAATGACTCCCAGTTTTCATAGAGTTTACCTTCACAATCTAAAGAAGGAAAGAAGGCTACAATACCTTCTGGAATCACAGTCACCAAATTACATAGCAAAAGGCCTAGTTCTTGCATCTATAAAGCACAAGATGGAGCACAATCAGTCATTTTCAACAATTAATATTTCAGAGAAATCTACATTCATGATTGATAGATGAGATATTGATAACAATGATGTACTCACCATGTCTGACGAGCTCCTTGAGCTGTAGCTAAAATCAAAGGAGCAGCCAGAAGGACTGCAGGAAACTGCAATTGGCATAATGCTGTCTGGAGGGACAATATGACCACAAGAAAAGAAATGCAACTGATTTGGTGGTAACCATGAGAAGAATCGCTCCCTTGTCTCTTCTATAGGTTGAAGTGTTCCTCCTCCTAATAGAACGGCATGTGCTTGATCTATAATCTAAAGAAAGTTTCGGAGTTATTTTCTTGTTCAGTACATGTTAGGAAAAGAAGCTTAAGCTATAAGGTCCTTTCTAATTAAGACAACAGGATCAGCCAAACCTCAGAAAAAATCTTCTCTCCACTAAGCATAACATACTTGTTAAAAAATTAGTTTTGATGGCTTGATTTTTCAAGCTATTGGTAAACTTTGAACAACCTTCCAAGTTGGTGGCTAACAACCTTCAAACTTAGTGGCTAACAACCCTCAAAGTTAGGTGAAGTTTGGCAATGTTAGATGAAAGTAGGTGAAGGTAGATGAAAGTTAGGCAATGTTAGGCATTGAAGCTTTGAAAGTGGTGCATTTGGACTCTATAAATAGAGCATGCATTAGAGCTTCAAGGTATTCCAAATCCATTGGCTCTTTTGGTGTTAGAGAAGTTTGTTCTAGTATTTTTGTTACTTCTCTTTTGTATGTTGAGCATATACACTTGTGAGAAAAATATTAGGGTGTATTTGGGGATTTGGGTTTGAGTAGAGTGTGTTCACCATTTGTATCTCTATCATATTTCTATAGTGAAATATTTTGTTGTCGTCTTTGCCCGTGGACGTAGGCTTTAAGCTGAACCACGTAAATTTCTGGTGTCATTTATTTTACGCTTCCGTATATTTATTTTACACCACTCTGTTTGTGCCTTTTGGGCCCACCATTTCACAACAAACTGGTATCAGAGCTCTTATAGAGTTCTGGGCAAATTTGTTCAAAGATGTCATCCATGAAATTTGATATTCAACAATTCGATGGTCGCATCAACTTTGGGATGTGGAAGGTGCGGATGATGGCTGTTCTTGTACAACAAGGCTTGAAAGTAGCACTTTCTAACAAAGAAAAGAGGCCCGAGGCAATGAAAGAATCTGAATGGGAAGATGCCGATCAAAAGGCTCTATCCATTATTCAGTTATGCATTACAGACGATGTGCTGCAGGAGGTCCTTTCGGAGAAAACAGCAGAATCACTGTGGACCAAGTTGGAGTCATTGTATATGACTAAGACGGTGGCTAATCGTCTCGGTGTTTTGCAACGTCTGTATATGCTTCGTATGGCAGAAGGGACATCTATGAGAACTCACATAGCTGAGTTCACATCACTTGTGATGGAGTTGAAAAATATGGATGAGACATTCTCTAGTGAGCAACAAGCAATGATGTTGCTTTGTTCTTTACCTCATTCCTACAGGCATTTTCGTGAAACACTCATCTATGGACGTGAGCGTCTTGATATTGATGAAGTCAAGTCCTCACTTTTGTGTCGTGAAAGGATGGAGCATGATAGTGGTGATCTTAATGGTACCGCATCTGGCTTGGTAGCTAGAGGTAATTGGAAGAATATTAGTTCAAGTAGTAGCAGAAACAAAGGCAGGTGTAGATATTGTAAGAAAGAAGGGCATTGGAAAGCAGATTGTCCAAAGCTCAAAGATAAGAAAGATTTAAGTGATGCAGCAGGTGTTGCTGAAGATGCCGGAAATGTTCTTGCAGTATCAACCGGTTCGATTGGTGATACTTGGATGCTTGATTCATTTGCTCTTACCACATGTGTCGAAACCGGAATTGGTTTACAACTTACCGGTCAATTAATAGTGGTATTGTTCTTATGGGAAATAATACATCCTGTAAGGTTGTCGGCATTGGTACAATCCGAATCAAGTCACATGATGGAACCGTGAGAACTTTGTCTAATGTTCGGCATATTCCTGACTTAAAGAAAAATCTTATTTCTTTGAGTACTCTTGATTCTCAAGGGTATAAGTATTCTGCTGAAGGTGGAGTTTTGAAAGTCTCCAAAGGTGCTCTTGTAGTGATCAGAGGTAGATTGGTTAATGATCTTTATCTACTTCAAGGTAGCACGGTTATTAGTGCTACATCAGGATCATCTTCATCTGATTTAGATACTACTCGCTTGTGTGAGGCAGGAATGCCTATGGTGAGCAAGCATGGTTTGCTTAGTGATCAAAAATTCGTTATTCCTGACTTTTGTAAACAACGTGTTTGTGGGAAGCAAACTAGTATTAGATTTAGTACTACCATTTATAGGACTAAGGGTGTTGATTCTAATTTGTGGAACCCAATGCCTATCCCATCAAGAGGTAGTTTGCATATTTGAGTATGCCTATTGGCATATTGGAGAAGACGATTTTGAAAATTTGAAGCTTGATAAAATTCAAGCCAAGGTGGAGATTTGTTAAAAAATTAGTTTTGATGGCTTGATTTTTCAAGCTATTGGTAAACTTTGAACAACCTTCCAAGTTGGTGGCTAACAACCTTCAAACTTAGTGGCTAACAACCCTCAAAGTTAGGTGAAGTTTGGCAATGTTAGATGAAAGTAGGTGAAGGTAGATGAAAGTTAGGCAATGTTAGGCATTGAAGCTTTGAAAGTGGTGCATTTGGACTCTATAAATAGAGCATGCATTAGAGCTTCAAGGTATTCCAAATCCATTGGCTCTTTTGGTGTTAGAGAAGTTTGTTCTAGTATTTTTGTTACTTCTCTTTTGTATGTTGAGCATATACACTTGTGAGAAAAATATTAGGGTGTATTTGGGGATTTGGGTTTGAGTAGAGTGTGTTCACCATTTGTATCTCTATCATATTTCTATAGTGAAATATTTTGTTGTCGTCTTTGCCCGTGGACGTAGGCTTTAAGCTGAACCACGTAAATTTCTGGTGTCATTTATTTTACGCTTCCGTATATTTATTTTACACCACTCTGTTTGTGCCTTTTGGGCCCACCATTTCACAACAATACTTGATATATCCTCCTTGTTTCCTGAAGCTTGTTGGTCTAGACCTTGATACAATTATCCTTCCACTACTATCATTGTTTGTCAGTGATAGCAATATGTCAGCTAATGCCTGGAAGGCAGATAGGCAGCTTCCCTCCTCTCCATGTTCCCCAATTTTACCGTTCACTGATTTCCTATCCGAGGTAGCTAGCTTTTCTCCATAGCCACTAACCGGAAAAATCAAGCAAAGTTTGACATCAATATGATAATAAAAAAATTATACGAAAATGTATATATTTGGTAGCAGGATTCACCTAGTGCATGATATTACTCTCCTATATATCCTTTAATAATTTGAGCGAGTAATCATTGGTGGCCATGGTAAAATCAGAGATTCTGCTTTCTTCAGAAGCCTGCTTTATATCACTGCAAGGGTCTATGAGATTTTCATTCTTCTCGTTAAATAGTACACGGAGAAAAGCCTGTGTCAAAACCATCAGAGTTTGAACATATGTCCAATTAGCAGGTCCCAAAAGATTGCAAAATCTCACAAAGTACCGTTCGACATGGCAATGCACATTCTCCAGCTGTACAAATAAAGAACAACTATCCAATAGTCACTGGAGAAATCAAAACTCAATGTCTACAATACGGGTGGCACTGTGGCAAAATCTATATGCTAGGGCAATGTCTATCTACTGCTAAAGTTTAAATATAAAGAAATGACAAGCATACCTGTGATAAAGTAATTTTGGAGTCATACATGCTGATGAGTGCATCAGCTAAATTATGAGACTCGTCTATTATAACAATATTGGATTTCAAGTTCAAACCAAGTGCTTCACGAGAGGATTTTGACAGAAGTGATTGATAAGGAAAGACAACAAGTTCAGCTCTCAAAACCATGCTTCTAGAGCCATAGTATGACAATTCCCCAAAGTCCTTCCAAGGTTTGCAAGATCTTCAATATCCAAGGGCCCTTGGTGAGATACCTCATTCCTGAATTCTTGTTGTAGTTTATGTTTTCTAAGCATTGGGCAACCAGAAGAGGCCCTTGTTCTGCACGCACCTCTGCCCATTCTTAAGTTCTGCAGGTCAGGACCACCATTGTTCGAGAGACATTAGTGTCTAGATGAGCAACTTATTTAATTGCAAAAGTGTTTGACTAACACTAGGCAGTGAATATTGGATAGAAAAACTTAGCAGCACAATTAGACAATTGACACAAGTTAACAATTCCTGTGGTTTCATCCCCAGTTTATATTTCTAAATAGAATTATTTTTCTTGGTGCTTCGGCCATGCAAACAGACCAATTTCCAAACTGTTTAACAAGTAGAAGCATTCTTTGGGAAATATCCTCCCAGCATCAAAAGTAAAAGAAGGAATATATATCTATGATCATGGAGCCATGAATGGAAAGGTTATGCATTCATAAAAACTTGAGTACAATCTTCTCATTCTTTGTGGATAAGACACATGCAAATTCACCTTTCTATTACTGTAAACATGCCTTGTTGGATGAAAAAGATCTCAACACTAAGCTTTTACATAGCATTTTTCAAAAGAACAGCAATATACCTACAGGGTATAGCCTACACACCAAACCTCAAACACCTTAACTTTTGCAGCTTCATTTTTCTTCTTCTGTTGGAGTTCCAAGCATCGCTCATTTATACGTGTGGAGTTTCCAAGTGAAAGAACATCTGGAAAACATTGGTAAAATATAGACATTTGTTGTTAGCTACTTTAGCTTCAACAATTGAACAGATAAAATCAAAAGAAGAATAGAAAGAATCTTTCAACTCCAGTGAATTCCAAACCTTCGTTAATGCAAAGATTTTTTCCGGAACCTAAACTAACAACACTTATCTCAGTAGCAAAGACTCTCTTCTGTAACTCCTTTATGAACTGTGAAAGCTGCAAATGTGTTCGACTGCAGAAGCAAACCTTAAACTTCTTCTCCTCCTTCTCCTTCTCATCACCATCATCAGACACATCTTTGCTCGAAGAATTAAAGGCACTTTTAGCAGACTTCCTCTTTGACATCATATTCCCGACAACCTCCTCATCTTCACTCTCATACTCTTCAAGTAAAAACTCCTTGTCATCAACATCCACTGCATCAATTTTCTTTTGCAAACTCTCTCTCCCTTTTTCAGCTGGAGAATCTTCAACATCTACAACCCCAAAATCTTTACAAATTCCCTTGCCCTCCTTCTTCTTATCAAGCTTTACTGAAAACTTGTCCTTTTTAATTTCCATTTTTTCCTCTTTGGCTTGTTGGTCTTTGTTGACAAAAGAGTTCCTCATCCAATCTGGTTCATCATCTGAACCATCCACATTTGCCTTATCATTATGACACGCTTCCTGTGATTCCTCTTGTCTCCTCCGATGAAGTGCCCATTGCAAAGCACTACAAATAACAGTCATAGTCTTCCCAGTACCTTTTCCAACATAGGAATGGAACCAACATTATCAAACCCGTTTAGGAATGAACAGAAAAAAAAAAAAGATACAGAGGAATGAAATGGGATTGCTAAACATGTTCTAATAATGCAGGTAAGACCACAAAAACTCACAAATGACTTTAAATTTGAGTGTGACAATGATCAAATTGATCTTGAACCCCAAAATCCAAAAAATAAAAATAAAATGAAATGGGGCTGCTAAACATCTTGTAACATTGCTGTTCCCAGTACCTTTAACAGCATAATAATAACACCAAAATTAAACTCATTTAACAAATGAACAAACCAAAAAAAAAAAAAAATGGGGTAGCTAAACATTTTCTAATAATGCAGGTAAGAGCACAAACACTAACAAATAACATAACTTTACAGCGTGTTTGTAAACATTTAATGACCAAATTAGTTCTCAACCTCGAAAATCAAAAAGGAAAAAGGATAAAAATAAATAAATGGGGATAAAAAAAAAATGGGGTAGCTAAACATTGTCTAATAATGCAGGTAAGACCACCAACACTGACAATGAAATACCAGTGGGGCTTTCTAACATGGAGACGCCACCTCGGTTGAGAGAGTGATAGAGTGCGTTCATGAAATCCATCTGAATGGAATACGCTTTGAAAGGGAACGCTGCGAACTTCCCTTCTTTCCCTTCCATTTCCCTTTTTTCTTTTTTCTTATTAATCTTCCCTTGTTTCAGTGCTAACTGGATTGAATGGTTTGTGTTTTGGTTTTTGGTTGCAAGTAATAATTAAGTTACAGGGTTATGGATTTTGCACATATCACTGGACACAGCAATAGGTCTTGGCGCCACTTCCATGGCGGGAACTAACCTAGTATAATTTCTCTATTCACTCGGTCCAAATTTTTATTTTGGTCTCTCTTGCGTGTTTACTTTATTACTTTCAATAATTAAATAATACCTAAACATGTCAAAATGCGTTAAATTTTTATTGACCATATAATCTGTATAAGCATCCAATTAACACTTTTAAATATTCGGACTTAATTGTTTGTATTTTTAATTTAACCCCAATGTTCAATTGGCAAAAACATAAACTTCAAATTCCTAAGAGCTGAATCCCTAATTCCTTTGTTTTAATTCCTATCAATTTCATAACTCAATCAGAATATCTTCGATCAGCTCTTGTGACGCGATCTGTAAATCTAATTTATGCTTATGGCTCTATGCTCTGTGATCCAAGAGCTTCTTCAAGCTTTTGTTTTTTCTAATTTACTTTGGAGTTTTGGATAAGATAATCATGTACAATGCCTTGAATCCAACCAACAAGGAAATTAGGAAAACAAAATGGAACACTCTCAGGAAGCAATCTTTCTAATTCTGTGATTTAAAATATACATGGTATTGGCACCGTTGCAGTAGCTTTAGACAAATGTTTTAATGGAAGAAAAAATCACAAGCGGTAGTTACCGTATTATCACCGCTTTATTGATCCACGTTCATTGAGCCCTATTTATTGATCCATGTTTGAATTCAGCTCTATGCCAAATTTGAAAATGGAGAATAAGAGTGGTCGAAAGATCTTTAATATCACTCACCGAGTTAGCTAGAATAGAAGAAGAGTAGAAGAAACGAGTATGAACGAATTAGTATTTCTTCTGTACAGTGTTTTGGAAATCTCCAGAATTCAATTCTATTAAGAAATTGAATTGAATTTCATACTTTGAAAATTTAGATAAAAGAATTATATTTCCACAAAAATTTAAATAAGACTCAAATGTGTGTGATTCGATGTGAGAATTGAATTTCAATAAATGAAAATATCAAAATAACTTTACTTAAATATAGTGTCTTATTCCTAACTTATTAATATATGATAAAATAGTAAAAATAATTAAATTAAATTTTTTTAGACTCATTCAAAACTAAAGAATTAAATTAAATTTTTAAATTTATTGATTCATTCTAAAAATAAGAATTCAATTCAATTCCATCTCATTAAAGATTTCCAAACACCAAAGGGTTTTAGTTGAGGATGAATTTAAAATTTTGCTAAATTTGTGTATTTGTTAAATAGGCTATGGGGTAAACTAGAAATAAAAAATGTATATAAGTCCTATTATTTAAAAATGCTAAGTAAACATTGAGTGGATGGTGATATAGATTAAAAGACCAATAAAGATTTGTCATGTTATGATACGTTTCAGCACTGTCAATATATGGAGAGTATCGAAGTAAACAAGTATCTAAGTATATAGGGATAAATTACTTTAAATTTTTTTGTTTTGGTATTTATAAGGTACCAATTCTCTTTGTGTAATTAACCGTTACGATTTGATAGATTTCAAAAAACTTGAATTAGTAGGATATGTTACTTATTTTTAGTCACAAATAATAAAGAAGTATCGGTATCCTTAAATTTTATGAGATACTAGAAAAACCCCTTAATTTAAAAATCTTGCCTCACAATTTAAAAAAAAATAAAAAAATTGGTCTGCAGACTATTGATTAACTTGAAAGCCTCTGCCTCACAATTCAAAAAGACCAAAAATTTTATTCTTAAATTATAGAAAAAAAGAGAAAGAAATACTGTATGAAACAGCTGATTATAGAAAGATTAATTTATCCCGTAATATATGTTTGACAAATAAAAAATTTTAAAATAAATATTTAGTAAAAATTTTGCTTTTTTAATTGCTTCTCCAATAATTTTAAGCATCATTATATTTAGCATAATGATAATATAGTCTCATAGTCACTATCAATCTTACATAGGACAGCATAGCAACTATTCAAAACATAATCCACAATTATTTATTATCTATTATCTATTACATATATAAAGATGATTGCCTCCTTTTAATGTCCAATTTTTTTTTCAATTTTGCCATTATTTTAAAAAATTATAATTATAAAAGGTTAAAATTTTGTGTGTGTGTGTATATATATATATATATATATTGCACCATCACAGGTGATTGTTCAACTTCCCTTGCCATTAAATAAAAATTCCAAACTACCGAACACATTTCTCATTCTTCTTTAAATTTTTTTTTTTCACTTTCTCAGTCTTTCCACCATGATAGTAGGATGATTGATACAATTTTCTATGCAATTTGCATTAGAGGATCTTATTGGATGACGATGAAGTACATTTTGGTAAGCAGTTATACTTAAACTTTTCTCTTTTCTTTGGAATAGACAAAAACATGATTAGAATTTATAATATTATAGGTGTTGATCCAAAATTGTTTGATTCTAACACATGTTTTGAAGACGATATCTTTCTATGGAAGAATCTACAGCAAATATTATATAGCCTAACATATTGTGCACTGAATTGTTCATAAAAAATTCTCATGACGCAAAATATGTAAGTAACTATTTGCTACTATGGTTTGTTTTGAACACAACAATGATCAAAGTGTTTCCAATTACTATGTATGTGCTCTTTTTCTTTATTAACTATCCAACAGCCTTTTTTTTGGTAGTGGTGAAAAATAGAGAAAAAAGAAAAGAAGAATTATCTCATATGTAGAACCCCAGATGCGTCTGCCAAAAGTAAGAGCTCCATGCCATTCGGCGGTCTATCCCAGCGATGAGTCTCAAGAGGAGAAGAGGCACCTTGCTTAACAAGAAAATCCGCAACTTGGTTACCTTCTCTATAAACATGGGAGATTGAACAAGTCCAATCCCGCTCTATGAGTTTGATGATATCATGCAATACCGACGCATAAACATGAAAGGTAGAAGGGGAAGCGACAAGCATAAAATCTCCAAACAATCCACCTCACATACAACATAGCGATATCCAAGCTCCCAGACAAGAGCCAGGCCATAACGTAACCCAAGGAGCTCAGCACAAAGGTTGTCCGCTCTAGGAATATGGCCAGCGTAGCCAATAATCCAAGTACCATTGGTATCACGAATGACCCCACCAAACCCTGCAGGACCAGGATTACCGAGAGAACTACCGTCCGAATTTAATTTCACAAAGTTGACAGGAGGAGGGACCCATGCAATCCACTTGACACTAGAATGTTGCAGTCTATGCAGATCAAAAAGCAAATACATGTGTGCACGAGTTGCCAAAAACAATGCAAAACACAGGTTAATGCAATTTTCTCCCTGTTGAATACCCACATATTTCGACGCCGCCAAATGGCCCAGATGGACGAAAGAAAAAGAATACCATTAGGCCCCAGTGCATTGGTCTGCAACCAAAAGTGGAGATCTTGGGAGAAAAACTGAGGCCAGCTAGCACATCCTACATGCTCCCACACTTCCCTAGCTAAAGGACAATCACGAAAGCAATGCAAAATGGATTCCACTGTATTCAAACACCAATTACAGAGGGAGGAATTAGAGAGACCTCTATGATGCCGTAATTCATTGGTAGGAATGCTATTTTGCATGGCTAGCCAAATCAAAAAACACACTTTAAAGGGAACTTTCAACTTCCAAATCCAATTCCAAGAGTGGACAATATTATCATCTTGGTGAGAAGTAGTTAGCCAATTGTATCCAGAAGAGACCGTATAGCAACCAGAGAGAGAACCCTTCCAAATTAAACAATCCTCAAAATCATCATTCCAAGGAATGGGAGTCTCCTGAATAAGTTGATGAACTTGAGGAGGCAGAATTGTCCATAAGTCATCCAAATGCCAATTGCCATTAACCCAGCAATCTCGAACCTTCATATGAGAATCTGAGATATGAACAAAATCAACAAGATTAGAAAGGGGGCCTAACTGGGTCCAACTACTGTACCAAAGAGAGGAAGCACCATCGCCTAATCTCAAACCAAACCCATCCTTGAAAACTTGAGCTGTTTGCCACACAGCACGCCAAATAGGAGAAGAGGTACTAGAACAACTCACGTCAAAGGCGGCGGTGGTCCAAATATTTTGAAGAGAGCAGCTTGACCCAAAGCTTATCACCATCATGAACTAAAGTCCAAACTAGTTTACCCAAGAGGGCTGTGTTAGAATCTCTAGCACACCGGAGTCCAATCCCACCTTTGCTAGTAGGCTTAGCAATAGTATGCCAATTAACAAGATGGAGACCCTTCGCCATATTTTCTCTACTCCAAAGGAAGTCCCGAGTAGTTCTGTCAATAACACCACAAATAGAAGAAGGAAGCCAGAAAGATTGCATTGTATATATAGGAGTAGCAGACAAAACTGAACGGGCCAAGGTCAATTTACCTGCCTTATTGAGCAGCTTACCTTTCCAGCTAGCTAAACGCTTATTCAAGTTCTCAATGATAAAATCAAAATCACTTCGTTTGGCTCTCCTGTTGAGCAAAAGGAATCCCAAATATTTTCCTAGATCCGTCGTAAAGCGAATAAAGGAAATACCAGTAAGAACATCTCGCCGCGCCCTGCTAACTGTTGGAGAGTACATACCCCTGGACTTAGAGATATTAACCTTTAAGCCAGAAGCAGCACAAAAGGCGTCCAAGGTTTTCATAACCAGACGAACTTGTGAAGCAGAAGCTTGAGAAAAAAGGAGCAAATCATCTGCAAAAAGTAAGTGAGATATACCAGGACCATTTCTAGAAACCCGCACTGGCTTCCAAGACTCCTTGCTCACCTCCACATTAATAAGAGCGCTAAGACCTTCCATACAAAGAATGAACAGATAAGGAGACATAGGATCACCCTGCCGAAGTCCTCGAGAAGGACTGAAGGGAGGCAACTTCACCCCATTCCAAAGAAGAGAGAGAGTAGAAGAAGAAACACAAAACATGATCAAATTCATAGTAGAAGTAGGAAAACCAAACTTGCCAAGAATAAAGCGGAGAAACCTCCAATCCACTCTGTCATAAGCCTTTTCAAGATCAATCTTGAAAGCCACCACACCTTTCTTGTTTTTGGATTTCCTCATATAATGCATAACCTCTTGAGCAATAATAGCATTATCCTGTGTGCCTCTTCCTGGAACAAATCCACTCTGCATAGGGCTGACAATGTGATGAATGAAAGGGCGCATCCTATTAACAAGGACCTTGGTAATAAGCTTATAAAGAACATTACACAGGCTAATAGGACGGAAATCAGTCATACGCACAGGTTGATCAACCTTAGGAATGAGAACAAGAAGAGTCTCAGCAATACTCGAATAAAAAAAACCCTGAGAGAAAGCATTATGCACAAATTTCCAAACCTCATCACCTACTATATGCCAATAATGTTTAAAAAAGAAGGCATGAAAACCATCAATACCAGGAGCATTAAAAGACTTCATACCACGCAGAGCATAAAACACCTCATCCTTAGAAACAGCTCTAGTCAAATTACTCATATCACAAGAGCCCAACTGCGGAAAATGGATATTATCAAAAACAGAAACATCAATGGAGGGCAAAGAAGAAAACAGCCTTTGAAAGAACGATGTAGCTTCAACACGTAATCTATCTTCCTCCATGCACCAAACCCCATCATTAATAAATAGACCAGCAACCTTATTTCTCTTGCGCCTGACAATAGTTTGAGTGTGAAAAAAGGAGGTATTTCTATCACCCAATTTGACCCATTTCTCATTGGATTTTTGAAACCAAAATACCTCTTCTTGGCGTAAAACTTCTTGATATTCCTGCTGCAACTTACGCTCAAGAAGAATAAGAGAAACTGCATCCACCCGCTCTAATTTTTCCTGAACGCCTTGTAATCTATTTTGAAGTTGAGCTTTCCTCTTGAAAATGTTCCCAAAAATCTTCTTATTAAAATCTAAGGAATTTTGCTTGACCAAATTCAGCTGAGAAGTAATATCAGAAGAGGCATCCCTCCAAGCCTGACAAACCAAACCTTCAAAATCCTTGTGTCTAGTCCAAGCAGCCTCAAAACGAAAGGGCCTCGGACCAACATAAGATATAGGCAGCCCAGCAGAGCGCATAAGAATAGGGTGATGGTCTGAATGAGTACGATAAAGGGTTTCCAAGAAAGCTTCTGGAAACATAGTACGCCAAGATACATCAACCAAAGCTCGATCAAGGCGTTTTGCTATGATCCGACGACCTTGTACAGTACGACACCAAGAGAATTTGGGACCCGTAACTCCAATATCCATAAGAGAACAAGCATCAATCACAGAAGCAAACTTGTTAGCTCTAGAATAAGAAACAATACCCCCTTTAACTTCACTCGGGAGCAAGATCTCATTAAAGTCACCCATAAGAACCCAAGGACCCTGCAGTGTACTACGAAGCATCATCAGATAACTCCAAAGATCATCTCGAACAGAAGGAATGGGACTAGCATAAATCCCGGAGAGAAACCAAGAAGAAGAACCTGAACCAATCTTCACAGTAGCCACCTGAGCAACCACCTCCACTAGCTCAATGGACATTCCATCCTTGCACATCACCCAAACACCCCCAGCATGACCTCTAGCTTCAGAAACAACCCCAGCATAAAAGCCTAACCGCCTCCAAAAACAACTAGCTCGCTCAAAGGTACAATGAGGCTCAATGATAATAAAAATGTCAGGCTTATATTTATTAACTAACTCTCTAACTACTCTTTTACCCCCCGCATTCACCGCTCCCCTAAGATTCCAACTTATAATATTCATAAAATTAAAACAAGGAAAGAAGAGGTAGCCTCATACCAATAAGGTCTACGTCTCTGAACCCACTCCGGCATTGGAGGTAGAACCTTGAGCAAATACTGTAAAAGACTCAACAATCTCGGTATCAGGCCCCTGTTCTTTGCCAGTATTTTCACAGGTTGGAACTTCTTTGACATTCTGATTGTGATTTCCTTGGGGGCTAGAAATGCGTCCTCTTTTAGGCCTTGGTTTCGGAATAGGTGGGGACCTTGGCTTGACATCCTCTTGAGCTTCTTTACGCATAATTCTTCCTCCAATGATTACTCCAGTTGGTTTCATAGCTTGGAAAACAAATTTAGTTCCCTTTGTGCCTGGCTGTCTTTTGGGTCTTGAAGTCTGAGTAATCTCATGTCCCCTTTGAGAAGTCACCATTCCCTTCTTTGCTGGTTTACTTGGAGTCTGCATGATATGAGTTGTATCATACACATGATCTTCTTCCTCCTATCATTGAGGAGGTCTCATTGCCATGGCATGATGCGTTGATAATTAAGTTGTTGGGAAAAAATCCAGGTTTCTTTGCAATGCGAGAAAGAGTCAAGACCCTTTGGAAGCTCAAAGGGGATTTTGATATTATGTCTGCAGGCAATGGGTACTTCATGGTGAAATTTGACATACCAGAGGACAGAGCTAAGGTGATCTCGGAGGGACCATGGATGATTAATGGAAGTTATCTTGCGGTTAAGACCTGGACTCCAGATTTTAATCCAAATGAGTCTTGTTTTGGGAGAACTATGGTATGGATACGATTTTATGCTCTCAACTTTATGTACTATGATATACGTCTTTTGAAAGTCTATCCAACAGCCTTCGATGAAAGAATAACATCTTTCATGGTTAAATTAAATTATTGATAATACTTTTTTTTTTTGGTAAGTTTCAACAAAAAAAATTCAATGCTTTTTGGTTGTTTCAACATGAACTCTTGACATATTGCTTTCAATAATCTAGTTGCATAGCATGATCAAGCATATCTTTTCCATTGATTTTTTCTTTACACGTATTTCATTTTCCTTTTTGGATGAAGATTCCACTTGTATATTAATTCCGTATGCTTTTCAAATGAGTTATAATACAACGGTTGAAATGTTGAGTTTCAATTTTCTAACATTTTTACCTCATTTTTTTAACATTTTTTGATCTCTTGCTGAAGAGGTTGTCAGGAGGACAAGATAGAATGATGGAGGAAAGAATATAAAGATTATTAAGAGTTTGACAATGTATACAAATTACATTAAAAAAAAAAAAAAAGCGGCACTAGCAAGATGCTAGTGAATAATCTAGTGAATAAAAGGGGATTGTTGGGGTTTGTATCCAATTTTTCTTTCCTATTTTATCCACAAGATTATTTATTTAGTAATACTTAATAGAGTTAAAGATGTAATTTTATGAACTCAACTACCATATTATGTATATCGTTTTTCAATTAAGAGAGGGAGTGCAGTTTTTATTTCTATTTTTTAACATGGTTTAACCCATTGTATCATCTCTGAAAACTGTAATTTCCATGCCTCCTTCCATTACTATAAATTTGTTGGAAATATTAAGATTCGGCGAATTTTTTTTTTTTTTATTTTGCACTTACTGAGAGATTTTTCCCTCAAGAAAGGTAGCACAAAATGAAGGAAAAATGACGTGAGGTGTTACTGAAGGAATATCCTCTCTCAATAACATTGACACCATGTGGTGCCAGTTTAGGTGGTAAAGTTACGGAAGGATTATCCCTCATTAAATTTCTGCAAAAAAAAAAATTAAAAAAGAAAAAGAATTATGTTACAGAGGGAGGTAACCGCACGGTAACCAGAAATCCAACTTTAAAATTAAATGTGACGTGATTATTCTTCAATTGTGCATTACTACTTGTATTTTTTGTCACATATATACTTGAGATTGTGTTTATTAATTAAGTGTAATGTTTTTCCCTTTTTTTCAAATATGGCAAGTTGAGGAAAGTCCAAAGGCAAGAAAGGCACCACCACCATCACTTAGACCTCCATGCCCACCACCCAGCTTGGAGGATCAAGCACTGCAGGCTTCATTTCATGACAGTAGGAAATCAATATGATCCCCACTCCTAGGCATGTGACGACTCAGGAGCTGCAAAGACAGCCTCCTGGTTCAGAGGGAGAACGTGGGAGTGATGTTGTGGCTAGTGCCTCCACTGACCATTCCCACGAATCCACCACTGATCCCTACTCGGCTATTCTTGATGGCATGAGTTGGTAAGTATTTTTAAAATTCATTTAATTCATAATTTTCTTGTCATTGAATTTTATATGGTCAGGTATGCACTTGGCATCCTCAAAAGAAGGGTGTGCGTAAGGTCACGGAAACCATTCAAAAAATGCACTGTGAATTGATCTATATAGCTTTTGTAAGCTGACAAAGGAAGAGATACGTCATTGGTATAACTCGTGGAAGGTAAAATGAAATTTGTTTTATTACTCTCAATAATTTGTTTCATCTTAGCTATCTTAGTATTTTTAGTAATTTGATTTACACTAACTATTTTTGTGTAGAATAACTTCACCATATATGACCAAAATTCTTTTATGTAATGTTATAATAAGAAAAACTTGTTACATTATACTAAGCAATTTAATTTCTATGCACTGACAATATAAATTTTTTTATATTATCATCCAATCAAATTATCCCTTTTGCATAACTTTACAGTAGTAGTGAGAGTAAAACTTAATTGCTTTACTAATGTGATAATATATGATTAAATGATGATGTAAAGAAGTTTAACAGTTAAAAATTAAACTCTTATACTATTTAATATTCAACATCAACATCTCATCCATCACTCGTAGGATTTAATTTCTATGTTTTCCAATTCAAGACAAGTTCTCCCAATGCACATATAGGAAAAAAAATGAATATCAAGTGAAAATAAAATGACACAGACACAAAATATTTGTTTGAGAGAGTTAAAAACAATATTGATATTTTTAATTGAAAAAATAAATTAGAGTTTAATTTTTTATGCATTGATACTGTAAAAAAAATTTTACATTGTTAGGCCATTATTTATTGTTAAATTAGTAAAAATGATTTAATTTCACACTCACTTTTTAAAAAGTTATATAAATGAGGATGTTAGATTGGATGACAACATATTATTAGTCTATAGAAATTAAACTCATATAATTATTATTAGATAAAATAAACTCAAATGACTTACTTATCCTATCAAGCATTAAGACATATCATTTTAGCAAATAATCTTGAATACAGAATTTGGCTGTGTAGCATTTTTCTGGTCGAATTTACTATCTTGCTAAAGAATATTCAATTTTGGGAGAAGCTTTTAAGTAATTGTTATAATAGGAAAAACTTGTTACATTATACTATCTAATTTTCAACATCGATGTCTCACCTATTACATGTTAAGTTTAATTTGTATGTTTGCCAATTCAAGACAATTTGCCCCAATGGACGTATGGGTAAAAATGAATATCATTTAATGATAAAATGACACAGAAAGAAAAATTTGTTTGAATGCGTGTAAAGAAAAATACTGATATATTTTTAACATAAAATAAATATAATTAAAGTTTAATTTCTGTGCATTAATAATGTAAAAATATTTTATACTGTTATATAATTATGTATTGCCAAATAAGTAAGGATAGTATAATTTCATATTAACTACTTGAAAAGTCATATATATAAACGAAGATATTTGATTGAATGGTAGTCAATGCATAAAAATTAACTCATATAATTATTTAATGAAATAAATTCAAATGACTTGATTATCCTATCAAGGATTAGTACATATCAACTTGGCAAATGATTTGGAATAAAGAATTTTGACCGTGTAACATTTTTCTGATCGACTTTTTGTTATTAGCATGCTAAAGAAATATTCTATTTTGGGAGAAGCTTATATGTATCGTTATAATAAGAAAAACTTGTCACATTATACTATTGAATATTCAACATTGATATCTCATCTATTACTTGTACAATTTAATTTCTATGAATTTGCCAATTCAAGACAAGTTCTCCCAATGCGGATATAATATATATATATATATATATATATATATATCATGTGATGATAAAATGACACAGGAAAAATATTTGTTTGAGAGAGCTAAAAACAATATTGATATTTTTAATTGAAAAAAATAAATTAGAATTTAATTTTTTATTCATTGATACTGTAAGAATTTTTTACATTTTGTCAGGCCATTATTTATTATCAAGTTAGTAAAGGTGGTTTAGTTTCACACTTACTAGTTAAAAAAGTTAAGCAAGTGAGAATGCTAGATTATATTGGATGATAGCGTATCATAATTTTATATTATTTGTCTATAAAAATTAAACTCATATAATTATTATTGGATAAAATAAACTCAAATGACTTACTTATTCTATCAAGGATTAAGACATATCAGTTTAGCGAATAATCTTGAATAAAGAATTTTGGCTGTGTAACATTTTTCTGGTCGAATTTACTACCTTGCTAAAGAAATATTCAATTTTGGGAGAAGCTTTTAAGTATTGTTACAATAAGAAAAACTTGTTACATTATACTATCTAATTTTCAACATCGAAGCCTCACCTATTACATGTAAAGTTTAATTTCTATGTTTGCCAATTCAAGACAAGTTGCCCCAATGCACGTATGGGAAAAAATGAATATCATTTAATGATAAAATGACACAGAAAGAAAAATTTGTTTGAATGCGTGTAAAGAAAAATACTGATATATTTTTAACAGAAAATAAATATAATTAAAGTTTAATTTTTATGTATTAATAATATAAAAATATTTTATACTGTTATCCAATTATATATTGACAAATAAGCAAGGATAGTTTAATTTCATATTAATTACTTGAAAAGTCATACAAATAAGGATATTTGATTTAATGATAATCAATGCATAAAAATTAAACTCATATAATTATTTAATGAAATAAATTCAAATAATGACTTCATTATCCTAGAAAGGATTAGTACATATCAACTTGCAAACGATTTGGAATAAAGAAGTTTGACCGTGTAACATTTTTCTGATCGAGTTTTTGTTATTAGCCTGTTAAAGAAATATTCCATTTTGGGAGAAGCTTATATGTATCGTTATAATAAGAAAAACTTGTCACATTATACTACTGAATATTCAACATTGATATCTCGTCTATTACATGTACAATTTAATTTCTATGTATTTGCCAACTCAAGGCAAGTTCTCCCAATGCACACATAGAAAAAATAAATATCGTTTGATGATAAAATGAAATTGAGGAAAAATATTGGTTTGAAAGCGTGTAAAAAGAATACTGATATTGTTAACAAAAAAGAAAAATAAATATCGTTCGATGATAAAATGAAATTGAGGAAAAATATTTCTTTGAAAGCGTGTAAAAAGAATGCTGATATTGTTAACAAAAAAGAAAAATAAATATCGTTCGATGATAAAATGAAATTGAGGAAAAATATTTGTTTGAAAGCGTGTAAAACGAATACTGATATTGTTAACAAAAAAATAATAATAATTATCAGACGAAATGAATTGAAATTACTTACGTATCCTATATCAAGGATTAACACTATGCCACATCAACTTAACAAATAATTTTGAATAAGGAATTAAAATTTTTCTCGCCGAATTTGTGTTACTAGCTTGCTAAAGAATATCCAATTTTGGGAGAAGCTTGTATGTATTGTTGTAACAAGGAAAACTTGTTACACTACTATTTAATAGTCAACATTGATATCTCATCTATTACATTTAAAGTATAATTACAATAGGAGGCGAATATTACTCACAAAGTCCAAATATGTTGAACATTAAATTTTATATAGTAGTAACTTATTCTTAGTTTGACAAAACGTATGAACTTTTTAAACTTCGGACTCATGCAACGCATAACCCATTTGGCTACATATGTTAGTCAAAAGAGCGGAACAAAGCAACAATGGCGCCCAGGAGAGAAATTAAAGATTTTTTTCTTTTGGTATGAACTTTATACCATAATATACAAATCAAATCAACCTTTGCGATAAGTAAAGGCAATTTTTTTTATTTGATCTATACAATTTTGCACATACCAAAATCAAATTTATTATGTTATGCTGAAATGGAAAAATTTCACCTAATAATAATTTCTAGTCTATTTGTGGGGATCCACTAACATCTCTAATTTTCCTTCATGATCTCCAAAACTCAACTATAAAATGACCTCCTCCTGCATTGAAATTCTTCACACACAAAAACCTTTGCTCCATAGTCAATCCAATCAATACTCACCCTGAGTAGTACTGTTCTCATGGCTCCAACAATCATAACACCACCTTTGCTTTTTCTTTGCATCTTATCATCCCAAGTACTGCTTCCCTGTAATAACCTACAAAAAATAAAAAATAAAAAGAGGGATAGACCACCTCATGCTCTCCCTTTTCTTTCCTTCCCTCCTTCCTCTTCTTCTCCCGTCAGAACATTCCGTTCTCTTCTTCTTGTTTTTCTTTTCTTCTATTTTTCTTCTTCCTCTCATTCTCTTCCTCATCTCCCTTCATTACATACCATCACCACCTCCACATTACCCAACTACGATCACTATCTTCTCCTCTTTATCATCATCCTCACCACCACCATTAAAAATCGCGCCTCCTTCTCTCTTTCTTTCTAGCTCACGAATTTCTCTCTCTAAGTGGGGGAAATGAATAGAGCAGTGAATATTTGATTATTCTCCACCTGTAATCATCATCCTAGAGTAATGGATTAGTGATAATCTTGCTTTATTCATTTTATTTAGCTTCCTATGTAGTTGTTCATTGTAAGTTGGGGTTTAGGGGACCTAAGTATAGAGATTTGGGGCTTTCTAGTATATGAGGCTAATTAGTGTAAATTAATGGCATTGTTAGCTCACTAATATTCTATTTATCTTGTTCCTTGAGTTATAGAGCATTTGAGCATCGACTGTTAGATTGGTGGCACTTGGGAGTCGATCTTCGGTTCTTTGGAACCAATTTGTGAGTAGATAGTGTATCTGCAATTTACTTTTTGCAAATTGAATTTTAATTATGAACATGCTATTAAAGTGTTTTATATATTTGTTTAGTGAATTTTTATTTATAAATAGTCATGGAGTTAGTTGAGAATCTATAAATTGGTATTGGAAATTATTATTATTATTTTTTCAAATGAAGTGTGAAGGTTTAGAAGTTCTCGTGTTTGGTTAGTTCAATTTGCTAATTTTCTCAAATATTATCGTTATTAATATGACTGGATGATTTGACTGAAAGTGCTGCAAGCTCTCTTTGTTGATTTTATAATATCATGATTTTGCTATATGTTATTTCAATGTGCATTGGAAAAGATTATGATATTTGATACTTGCAAGGTTAGATTAACATGAAGATTAAATTTTAGATTCCGAATTATGTTTGATAAAATTTTATTTAAGAAAAACCATGATGGGTTCTAAGATGGAATTACCGCTTGCCATAGCGAAGAAAAGTAATGGCAATACCGCTCGCCATAGCAAAGAGATATAATGGCATTACTGTTCGCCATAGCGAAGAGAAGTAATGGCAATACTGCTCGCCATAGCGAAGAGATATAGTGGTAATACCGCTCGCCATAGCGAAGAGATATAATAGCTTTACCGCTTGCTGTAGCGAAGAGATGTAACGGCCTATGTGCACATAGTTTCTCTTAGTGAGATAAAGTCTGAAAGAATCCCATTTGAGAAATAAAAAATCTTGTGATTGATGAGTTAAAACCACTCCCCAAATAAAAAATTTATACTGCTTATGTAACCCTCATGAGTAATTGAGTATTTGATGCTAAAGTTGATTTTATGTAAAAAAAAGGAATTGGTGAAAATATTGAGAAAGTGTATTTAATAACTATTATTTACTTATTATTATTATTATTATTGGAAACTGTTAAGTTTATATTTATGATATTGAAATGGGAATTATGAAACTATAAGATTGAAATTAGATCTTGCGATTATGTGAAGATATGTTTTCAAGAAATCTCATGTTATGAATAGAACTATATTCTTATAAGTACGTGTATGTTATTATATCTATCTTGTTTGTGATTGCATTCAGTAAATTATGGATATCCTATCTCTCACTGAGTTATAAAACTCACCCCATTGTCTTTCCATCTTTTTCAGATACAGGTGCTAGTGTTGGTTCTGGTATTCGTCTGACACAATCTTAAAATATTATAAGTTCGTGAGCCTTTGTGTAAAGGTCCTTCTTGTTAGAACCCTCATTTTGTTTCAGGCTGTTAATTGTCAGTTGCTCCATATGTCACAGACAGGGTCCTTGGATATATTTTACGCTTATGTTTGATAAATTATGACTTAGATATTTGAACTATATTATAAAAAGGATTTGTAAACTTAATTTGATTTTATGTTTGAACCATATAATGTATTATATTTAATAGAGTTTGAAAACTAATTTGGTATTATGGCTGGACTATATTGAGATATTGTTATATGTTGGAATGACGTATTATGAGAATGCTTGATGCCCTTTTATTGTGAATTTAAATTGGAAATATTGCAGGTTGTTTTTTTTTCTTATTTGGGGAATGTCCGAAAAACAGAGGAAACTCTGTCCGTTTTTCTAGAAAATTTTGGGTGTTAAGGCTTGCTGGGGAAGGTGCTCCCCATGCGCTAGTTATGACCTAAATTGGGTCGTGACATATGCCTTCTTGCTTCGCCCACTGCTCAACCATCTGATGAGACTAGTGCTTCTTCAAAGGGTTTCTCGTTGGAACTAATCCCACCCCACTCTCCAAAATCACCCCTTCACAAATACTACACCTCCATGCAACAGCAATATGATTCTCCTCCTCATGGCTTGTCCCCAACAGAGATTTCACATCAAGACAAATACTCCACTCCCATCCGTCGTGAACTCTGGTACATGCTCTTTGTTGAGGTTGGAATTGGAACCTTCACCACCCCTCAACAAGGATCATCCAAAACGTACTGCTTGAAGATGGACACCGGAAGCAGCATCACATGGGTTCGGTGTGAGGAATGCAATCTCAGAAAAGACGGACATTGCTTCACAATGAAGAAGGGGCAAAAGGCGTTCCCAATAGGGAGTCCAAATCATATAAACCTCTCATATGTGAGCCCCCAGAACCACTTTGCACACCAAGGCAGTGCATTGACGAGTACTGCTCCTATTTTACAACTTACGTGGATAAGTCATACTCTAAAGGGTTTCTTGCAAAAGAGACTTTGAATTTCAGTTCTAGCACACCCTCAACAAAGGAGGCAATATTTGAAGGCATACTTTTTGGGTGTGGGATTAATAGTTCTGCCGGTGCAAAATTTGGCGTTAAGTTTGAATACCCAGGAGCAGGAATATTTGGGTTAGGAAGAGGTGCTCTTTCTTTTACAAGGCAAATGGAACAAAAGATAAATGGGAGATTCTCCTATTGTATCGTAAATAATGCTGATTTCTTGAGGAGTGGTGGCAAGCCCATGTTTCTTAGGTTCGGCGATGACATTAAACCGCCACAAAAGTTGCAAACCATTAAATTCTGGCAAGATAAGAGTCTCAATTATGTGAACCTACAAGGTCTTGGCGTGAATGGGAAACCGCTTTCTATTGAGCCAAGTGTGTTTGAGAGAAAAAAAGATGGCACCGGTGGGTGTGTTGTGGACTCGGGCGCCAGATTTGACAAAAAAGTTCATGACATACTTGTCCAAGATTTGAAGGTGCAAATTTTTTTCTTTTTCTTTTTTTATAATTATTGAATTCTCGATAATGCAAAAGAGTGGAGAGTGATACATTGAAGAATGATAAGGCTCTGAAAAAAAAAAAATTGATCGTAGGCATGCATGATCATATATACCACATCTTACTATCTTTCCTTATCAAATTCTTGGTACTATTTTTTCCCTTTATTTACACGATTCTACTTATTTTTGAAGGCGCATTTTGCAAGGGTCAGCGGGTTCGAGAAGTTTGAAAACAAAACATTAGTAGGGGACTCATTGTGTTACAAAAGGAAGGACCAATCACAAGGGTACAAGGATACACCCGGCATCAATTTCTACTTTGACAACGATGCTTCTCTGAATGTTGTTCCTGAAGGAACTTTTTCAAGGCGGCGTCTGAAAGCAGTTCCCGGATTTGAGGTATTTTGTTTGCAGGTTCTTCCAAGTGATGGCTCTTCGACGTTGACCATATTGGGTGCTTATCAACAAGTCGATCATAAGTTCATATATGATGTCAAGTTAAATCAGCTCCAGTTTGCGCCAGAAGATTGTGCCAATAATGGTTAATGAATGATGATGTCATTAATGTGTGGTCACAGTTAAAAATGTATGTCTCTGCAACATACATCATGAAAAATACTATATGATAATCATAATAAAATATTGAATAGCTTTTCTAGTTTAAAGCGGGGCCTCAAGTTTTTTAGTTTCATTGTCATTAATTAGTAGCTTACATAAGCTTAATTATAATTTGTGTGGAAGCTATCTTCTTATTAGCTGGCATTGATATTTACGGTTCGAAGTTAAGGCTTCCTCTTAAGATTAGGATATTGATGATCAGTCTCTTTACACGGTTTTGGATAAATTTCATTATCAAGAACTAACAATAAGTGTAAAATGAAGGCGAACTCTTTAAGACAACCGGATAAAATGGTCGAAATTGTTAGATGTTAGTATTAGACACACTTCAAACTTAAAAATGACCAACTACAATGATTTGAAATTTAATTGATAGTCATAATAATTAGAAAAGACAATTCGGATGGTTGATCAGGCAATTTTTGTGTTGAAATTTAAAGTTTCAACAATATTTAAATATTTGTTGATATAACATTGTTGTAGATACAAGTGATGTGAGTATTTTGTAGCGCATGTGTGTGCGGGTCAGTTATGTGTGGTTCATCATCTGAACCAACCGCACCATCACTATTTGCCTCGTCATTACAGCATGCTTCCTCTTATTCCTGCTGTCTCCTCTTATCAAGCACCGAATAATATTTGATATATAATAAAATTGTGAGATGCAACTCCTAAATGGTCATTGACACTCCCACTTATATTAATTATTATTTAGTATCGTTAAATTATCCTTCGTTTATTTTATCCAAATAAAATTAATATATGCAATGATTATAATATAATGTCTAATTCTAAATGTTATTATCATGACATAACAAATAAATTTATACCATAAAATATGATTGCAAATCTCTATTTAATTTAGCTTTTTTTTCCACATATTATCTAAAGAAAATAATCAAATAAAACTAATACATAATTGATATTTATTGTTTATGAGTCATTATAATGATATCAAAATTTATTATTGTTAATTCAATTAAAAATAATTTAATTATTAAAAAATTTAATATTATTTTCATTAGTTTAGTTACAAGCATTTAATATTAACTTATTTGATGCAATAATTAATATTTTCTATATTGAATTATTTCCTTTAAAACTTCCTTAAGGTAATAATATCCTAAATATTTTAGAAAAAAGGAAAATAATGAATAATCTGATAAAAAAAGATAAATATTGAATCAAACTATACAATATAATTCACATGCTATTATTTAATTTTAACGTCCAATCTTTATATATAATTTGAAAAGTATTACATAAACTTATTATATTAAGATTTTTTTTTACAATCACTTACTTTTAATGGTTTAAAGACACATATATTAAGAGTTTAATTTTTATGCCACGTTGATTTTATACTATTAGTCAATAAAATTTCACCAAACACGAATAATTGTGATATTTGGTAGTTATTTTCTGCAATTTGCCATTTTGGTGAAATTCTATTGGTCGTAAGCAGGATGTATAGGAACAACGTGCAGAGGGGATTCAATGGAGGGAATGATTATCCATTTTGTTATAACATGGAGCTTTCAACGCCGAAGAAGATGATCGTGGAGGAAGATTTGGTTGCTGGTTTCAGCCCTGGCTATTGGATCTCCATCCCTTTGATACTGAGCTTCTTTCTGAGGTTACTACTTGAAGTTCTAATATTTTCATAACTAAAAAAGAGGGGGGAAAAAACTTACATGTGATTTATGTGCTTGTGTTGCTTAAGAATTTACATATTTAATCATATACAAATAGAGTAAATATTTAAATTGGTCCTCCATAGATATATATGACATCAAATTAGTCCTTTAAGTAATTTTTAGAGTAAAACCGCCAATTGGTTATTGAAAGAGTTATAGGACATCAATTTGATCTTCGAAAAATTAAAATTCATTTTAAGTTAGTCCAAACTTTTTTAATTTTTTGGACTAACTTGAAATAAATTTTAATCTTTAAAGAATTAAATTGATGTCCCACAACTTTTTCATGGATCAATTTCAGATTTTACTCTAACTTTTACATCAATATATTCCTTTAAACTATAAAATAGCTGTCAACTAAATTATTATTTAAATGTATATTGGAGGACTAAATTGATGTCCGTTTTAAATAGTGAGGAATCAAATTGATATCACAATATGTTTAGAGGACTAATATGAGTGTATAATATACTTGGTTATCATTATGAGTAATGCATGTGTTGTGTATTTGAAGTGGGATGATTGATCTTTCATTATCGATTTGTGAGTAGATAAGGATGGAAAATTGTAGCTTAAATGTTTGTTTGTAATTTGTTTCTCTGTCTCTTGGTAGATGCCAGCTTCCACGTTTGATGCTGCCCTGTACAGCCTAACCGCGGTAGAGGGTTGGATGATGGTGAGCCTTACATTCTGGGCAAGCAGACCGGTAGAGCTCGTGCTCCTGAAAACATTGTCTTGAATAATGTTTCTTCGGATAAAGAGAAATCTAGCTCTGTGGCAAAGATTAAAGTCATGGTATGTGCTTCTGTCTTATGTCTCAATACATTATGTCATTGGTACTTCATTTTTTCACCTAAAATGTTTTGCTGACTGCTTGCTAGTGCATTTGAAGGTTTTCTCAAAAACTGCATGGCATTTGGCAATAACATATTCCCCGGCATTGTGTGTATAGAACTTTAGAAAAATAAAATAAAATCATTCTAGTATTTGAAAATGAGAATGGAAATTTGTTGACACTCTTTGTTTTGTTCCAACTTTGGCATGTGCAGGTTCGCAAGAGACCACTTAATAAGAAGGAAATAGCGAAGAATGAGGAAGATATTATTGAGACAGTTTCGAATTCTTTAACAGTGCATGAGACTAAACTTTGACAGGTGTAAGATTAAGCAGTCATCCATGACTCATGAGTACTAAGAAATTGAGAATGAAGCTGCCCAATGTACCTAATATATCTAATTCTTATTGAATCTGTAATATCTCCTCTGAAAACAGTGCAGAGAATCTGGTTAACCCTTCCATGCTATGATATATAGACACTGACACGAATACAGACATGGACATGGACACATATACGGAGACATATCAAACTAAAAAAATTACAGTATATGAACACAACACACACACACACATAATTTTTTTTGTCTAATTTTTTTTTTGTATTTGTATAATTTTTTTTATCTAATTAATTCTTCTTTTTGTTTTTGTGTGATCAACTAAATAATTTTCAAAATAAAATGAACTAACAGCACAAGTCCAACTAAACAACTAGGGTTGGTTTTGGGCTCATGTTCATATTCAAATTTTTTTTAAAAAAATAAGGAAACCAATTCAGGCGTAATGCGGTGTGTCTAAGCTATGTCCACAATGAATTAGAGCCGTGTCCGGTGTGTATCTGAGCCCAAAAAAATTGTTTTTTTAATTGGATACGTATGGATGCGTGTCCTACACACGGACACACCACTAAATTGGTGTGTCCGTGCTTCTTAGCTTCCATGTGTAAGTATCTTGATGTTTATTTCAATAATTCAAAAATATTTCTAGGAATAATATACTTCTATCATGGTAATCATTCACAAAGCCTAGTTTTAGCAATGTCCAACGTATCTAAAAACTTCTTCGTTATTAATATTTACCCACCTATTTTTCTCATTAGTCATTGCATATAACAAAGTTTTGGTATGGTTAATGTTTTCAAAATACAGGTTGACCTAACTCAGTATGTAGAGAAGCATGAATTTGTTTATGATGCTGTCTTGAATGAAGAGGTTACCAATGATGAGGTAACTACAATGCAGTTAATGTTCAGTTTGAAAAGAATGAATTGGCAATATATAGCCCTATATATATGTAACTTTTGCTTTTAACATTTTGATTGCCTTAGGTGTATCATGAAACAGTGGAGCCCATTGTTCCAATAATTTTTCAACGCACTAAGGCAACTTGTTTTGCATATGGTCAAACAGGTGATAGCGGCCTCCCATATCTTTTCTAGTTGCTATTATCATTACTGCCTGCGTTAGGATGAGTCAGATTATGCCTATTTGAGAATGAACTTCATATCATGTGACCCTTTAGACTATTTTAAATTTTCTTTTCATTTTCTGTAAATCATAATTCTTTTGTAACTGTCATTTATGCCAAAATGACTTTGTTGACTTGCACTATTGCTGGCTGCCAGCAATGTACCTAGAAAATTTCTAAATACCACTTTCTGATTATCTAGGAAGTGGGAAAACTTACACAATGAAGCCCCTGCCTATAAAAGCATCAAGGGACATCTTGAGATTGATGCATCAGACTTACAGGAATCAGGGATTTCAGTTGTTTGTGAGTTTCTTTGAAATATATGGTGGGAAGCTTTTTGATCTCCTTAATGATCGAAAGTGAGTCATTTGATCCTTATTGTTTGCACCTGTAGTCTCTGTATTCTTGAGGTGTAATGGTGTAATTCTGCAGAAAACTGTGTATGAGGGAGGATGGTAAGCAGCAAGTTTGCATTGTTGGTTTGCAAGAGTACCAAGTGTCGGATGTAGAGACCATCAAGGAACTGATTGACCAAGGAAATGCCACACGAAGTACTGGCACCACTGGTGCAAACGAGGAATCTTCACGATCACATGCAATACTTCAGCTTGCTATCAAGAGGATTGCTGATGGCAATGCATCCAAGCCTCCCCGTGTTGTTGGCAAGCTCTCCTTCATTGATCTTGCTGGAAGTGAACGCGGAGCAGATACCACAGATAATGACAAACAGACAAGGTATGTTCAAATGAGCTTAAAAGGGGAAATTGTGAAAGACGTATTAGTAACATGTAACATCTCAGATTTGCCTCCCTTGACCCTCTTAATGACTCTGTTTTTGTTGGCTGTTCCAAATTACATGATGCAGAATAGAAGGTGCTGAGATCAATAAGAGCTTACTCGCCCTGAAGGAGTGCATAAGGGCTCTTGATAATGACCAGGGACATATCCCATTCAGAGGCAGTAAGTTGACTGAAGTTTTGAGGGATTCATTTGTTGGCGATTCCCGAACTGTTATGATATCATGCATATCACCAAGCTCTGGTTCGTGTGAACATACTCTCAATACGTTAAGATATGCTGACAGGTAACAAAAGAATAATTTTTCTGTTGTTGATAGTCTCTGATGTGTATCAAAAAAGAGAGAAGTTACGGTTTTGTTGTAAAAAATTCGGGGTAAAAAGCCTGTCAAAAGGGAACAGCTCTGAGAAGGATGTTTTATCTTCAACCAACCATAGGGAATCAACTACGGCTCCAGTTCCATTATCTTCTTTTACTGCATCTGCCTATGAGGATCGCACAGCTGATACATGGCTAGAAGAAAATGATGGGGACGAATTGTGCCCTCCTGAAGAGTACTATGAGCAGGCGAAACCATCATTGAAGAAAAATGTAAAGATAGAACCCTACAGTGTGGCAGATGACAAATTGAAGAAAACCAATGATCAGACTCAGATCAAATGGAAGGACCTCCCAAAAGTTGAATCTAAAACTGGACATTCGGACGATGATTTAAATGCCCTCTTACAGGTAACACTCCTGACTGATATGATAGATTTTCATAAGCACAAAATCTAGAGTAAAAGTATCATATCATAATTTCAGGAAGAAGACGACCTTGTAAATGCTCACCGGAAACAAGTAGAGGAGACCATGAATATTGTTAGGGAGGTATTTAAATTCACTCTTTTGTTCATCGGGTTTTTCATTCGTTCATATAAGTCAATAATTGCTTGGTTAATATCTGTAGAAAACAAAATAAATGAATAAAGGGTGGCCCAATACATGAGGGTCCCCCATGGTGAGGTCTAGGGAACGTAAATGTATGCAACCTTATCCCCATTTTGCAGAATGTCTGTTTTCAGAATTTGAACTCGTGACCTCTAAATCTCAAAGCAACAACAACTTTACTGTTGCATTGAGACTCATCCTCATATGAATAAATAAATAAAACGCAATAAATAGTTGCTTGACCCAAGTGATGTGTTTCTTAATGATGTCCTCGCCACTGCATCCTTGGAGGCATATTAGAAAGTCCACAGTGTTTTTTTTTTTTTTTCTTTTGCTCAGTTCAGATTTCTATTTGCTTTACATACGCAGGAGATGAACCTCTTGGTTGAAACAGATCAACCAGGGAATCAGCTGGATGATTATGTCACAAGACTAAATGCACTTCTATCTCAGAAGGCTGCTGGCATCATGCAGTTACAAACCCGTCTAGCTCATTTCCAGAAACGTTTAAAGGAGCATAATGTTTTGGTTTCATCTGCCGGCTACTAATTTAAATGAGACTCTTCGGAAGATTTTATTTTTCTCTGGTTGCAATCATGCATTTCTGTGATTATGCTGCAGTCTTTCATCATTATTTTTTACCTTAGCTTTTCTCTAGGGGATCATAAGCTGGGGTCTCTTCATTTTTTCTCTTTCGCTTTATGAGCACATAATATTGAGGTGTATTGGTTTTACGTGCCACTACAAGGCACAATGTCAATGTATAAAGCTTTGATTTGATGTTTGATTAATCAATGGAGTTTCTTATGGATTAAGCCTCTTGTTCGGCGGAGGATTAGTCATTACTCTGAATCTGTTCATACAGCTTGGTGAAACGTTAAGTTTTTATGAACACATATGATTAAAATTTGTTATATGTTAACCTTTTATCCAATAGAGTATACAGGGTGTGTTTAGATTTAGAAAATAGTTTCCAGTTTTCATTGTTTATTCTTCTATTTTTTGGATTTTATATAGGAAATACTGAAAAGTGTTGAACTATAAAATTGAATTTTCAATTTCCATATCCAATTTTAAGTTTTTTTTTCATAAAATCTTGAAAATAAGAAAATTGAAAATGAAAATGGAATTGTTTTCCAAAACTGAACACATCCCTAGAAGTTTTATGATATCTTGCTTTCAAACTCAGAAGAAAACAAAAGAACCAACGTCTGCATAAAAAGAGGTAAACGAGATTAGTGATCTTTAAAATTGTAACATATGAAGAATATAACTTTTTTACACCCTATCTTCATAGTATAACTTTTAAATAAGATTAAGAAAAGTTCTGTTTTTCTTTATAATCTCAAGGAAGGTAATTTGGTTTCAGCTTGTTCTTATTAATTTCATTCTAGTAATAAAAGCAACATCCAAACATAGTGTTGAACTAAAATTTTAATTTAGATGTGATATTCCTAGTCATGTTATGGTGCAAAAGCATTTGTTAGAAATCCATTTTAAAAATGAAAAAATGCCACGGGGCCCGAAAATTTGCCTATAATTGTTGCGTGACACACCTGGCTTTATTTGTGCTCACGTTGAATGGAACTCTTACAATAGTCTTTGCAGGATCTCGCATTAGCTTGCGCCAATCTCTCTCTCTCTCTCTCTCTCTGTCTCTCTAATAATCACTGTTCCAGTCTCTCTTCGTGATTCAACTAAACAAAATCCCATTAAGTGCTTCCCATCATACTTTAACTCAACTCTGAATTATCATAATTTCATACTAATCTCCAAGACTTTCGAGCTTCTTTTCTGAGAACTAGTTTAAAGGCCAACATTCAAGATTAGCATCATTATCATTATTAGTCTTATTTAATAAAACAAAAATCATTATTAGTGTTAAAAGTAAGAACTTACTTGTCAATGATGGTCAGAATATGAAATATTCAAAAAGATCAATCAAGTTAAAAAGAAATTATAGAAAGACTCTAATTTATATATAGATTCTATGTGCCAAATAACAAGACGTTAATTAAGCACTAAATAAGCAAAATCTTGCTAAGTCTGGCAGGATGACATAAATTTTAAAAAGACGAGGCCTTATTGAAGTTATAAGATTTACACTTAAACAGCCTTTTTTGTTTTTGTAAATAACTAAAGTCTTACTTCTCTTAAACAAAAAAGGGAGAAAAGACAAAAAGGAAAAATGCTTAAAAGTCCTAACAGATTGCCTGCACTGCAAGCCTGTTAACAATATCTCCACAAGATGTTGGCCCAAATGTCTTCTCTGAAACGTCAATTGAACATGATTCCTTGCCAACACATGCCTACAAAATCCGAAATATGAAACCAAACAATTATCATGGTAGACAGTTTAAAAACATACATGATTTAAAGATATTTTTAGTCCCAATAAATATAAACTACTTTGGTTCTGTAATTTTTTTTCCCTTTTGACCTCTCTTTTCTAATATTATATTTTTAATCCTTGCATTATATATTTAGGTCTCTAAAAACATATTAAAACTCACATCTAATCCTTAAACATATTGAAAATTTTGTTTCTTATTCTTATAAATTGAAATCTTAAAAAAAATTCCTTTGATCCATATTATTTTCATCACTGAACAGCATAAACTAACGGAGTAAAGGTAGAGATAAAAGCATAATACTAAAAAAAATGAAGGACTGAAAAAGAAAAAAAGTTAGAGACTAAAACTAAAATGACCAACATTTATAGGAAACATAATCATATTTAAGTCAACATATATACTCTCATAGAAACAGGCAATAAGAGTCTTCCAGTTTGTACAATGGACAATGGACAAAGCATCGTTCTTGCTTCCACAAGTGCCCTTGGTGAATGCTCCACATTCACCTTGTGGATCACCAAAAGTTGCAAATTTGATAGCAGAGATTGGGCGACCTTGGCAAGACAGCTCCAAGGTCTTGTTCTCATGTGCATCCCCGCATGCTGTGCCAACAGTCACTGTTTGGAAGTTCACCATGTTGGGTTTGGACTCACTCCTATGTGGGGAAAAGCCCAAAACCGAGTTAGCCCATTTACCTTATGAGAGTAGTCAGCTAGGGTAACATTGAGAGAGATTATTTGGTCACAATCCCGCAGCCACACAAAGTGAGAGAAGAGAGAAACAACCAAAACCCGTTTTTATTTTCCTTGTCTGACAGTCTCCGTAATACGGCTGTTACGAATTCGTTCACCGTTGGATCGTGCTGAAATTTGGACAGCAGGTTCGCAACAGGTGGTTCTTCATTCTGAACGGTCGGATCATTGAGAAAACGTCTGGAGTGTGAGATATTGCTCACGAACAGAGGTGCTATTTCGGTTTGCAGAATCAGCTTTTCTGGTTTAAGCTGTCACCGTAAATCGCCGTTTGTGAAGTTGTTCACCGTTGGATCGGGCTGAAATTTGGATAGCAGCTCCCAGACAGGTGGTTCGTCATTCTGAACGGTTGGATTGTTGAAATAAGGTCCGGAGAGTGAGAAACTGGTCTCGGACAGAAGCTCCACTTTGGGGTATTTCACATTTCCTTGTTCTCAATTTTATAAATTGATGATTGGTTAGTTTTAGGTTGTTGTTTGCACGGTTTGTGCATTTATTTGAGACTCTCTTGTACCTGTTTTGATCATAGTGGAGCTATTTCATTGGTCTGGACGACCCGTGGTTTTTGTCTCTCACATTGAGGGAATTTTCCACGTTAAAAATCTTGGTGCATTGTTCTGATTATTGTTCTGATTAGTTTGTGGTGTTTGCTGCCATTATTTCGCTGCTAGAATTGTTGCTCCTCTTGTTCTTGTAAGTAGGGAATAGAGTGTTTAGTTCCCAACATTTGGCATCAGAGCTCTATCTTGGACATTATTGATTATAGCTTGCTTGAATGATGGAGGCAAATACAAATAGAATGGTATCATTGAATGGTAGTAACTATCATATATGGAAAGGCAAGATGAAAGATTTGTTGTTTGTTAAAAATCTGCATATGCCTGTGTTTGCTACACAAAAACCAGAGTCAAAAACTGAAGAAGAATGGGAATTTGACCATCAACAAGTTTGTGGTTTTATTCGGCAATGGGTAGAAGATAATGTTTATAATCACATTGCTAATGAGACTCATGCTAGAACTATGTGGGAAAAGATTGAATCCTTGTATGCTTCCAAGTCTGGGAACAACAAGTTGTATTTGTTGAATATGTTGATGAATCTGAGATACAAGGAAGGGTCTTCCATATCTGATCATTTGAATGAGTTTCAAGGAGTTTTAGATCAGTTGTCAGGCATGGGAATCAAGTTTGAAGATGAGGTTCAAGGGCTTTGGTTGCTAAATACTCTACCAGACTCTTGGGAGACATTTCGTATCTCTCTTACTAATTCTGCTCCTAATGGTGTGGTAACTATGCAACTTGTCAAAGGTGGTGTTTTGAATGAAAAAGTGAGAAGGAAGACTCAAGGTTCTTCATCTCACTCAGAGATGTTGGTTACAGAAAATAGGGGGAGAAGTCAGAACAAAGGCACAAAGGGTAGAGGTAAAAGCAGAAGCAAGTCCAGATCAAGGTACAAAAATATTGAATGCCATTACTGTCATAAAACAGGGCACATCCAAAAGCATTGTTTTCTTTGGAAAAGGGAGAACAAAGGTAAGCAAGAGAAGAAAGAACACAATAATGATTGTGTCTCTACTGCTACGTCAGATGATCTTCTCATTGTAGGTTATGAGAACATGATTAATGTAGTATCTGATGAGTCTGACTGGGTAATTGATAGTGGTGCCTCAATACATGTCACGCCAAGGAAGGAGTTCTTCACATCTTACACTTCAGGTGACTATGGAGTGCTAAAGATGGGCAATGATGGATTGGCCAAGGTGATTGGTATGGGAGATATTTGTTTAGAAACTAATGTTGGAATGAAGTTTCTGTTGAAAGATGTTAAACATGCTCCAGATCTCCGCTTGAACTTGATTTCGGTCAGAAAGCTTGATGATGAAGGTTATGTTAGCACCTTTGGTAATAGTCAGTGGAAACTTACTAAAAGAAACTTGGTAGTGGCTCGAGGAAAGAAGACCTCAAGCTTGTATGTGATGAAATCCACAATTGCAAAAGGCAATGTTAATGCAGTTGAAAGCAAAGAAGCTTCAGAGTTATGGCATAGAAGGCTTGGTCATATAAGTGAAAAGGGTCTCAATTGTTTGGCTAAAAAGGATGTACTTTCTGGTTTGAAGAATGCAGAGTTGGAGAAATGTTCTCATTGCATGGCTGGAAAAAAGAGAAGATTATCCTTCAAGAAGCATCCTCCTTCAAGGAAATCAGATTTCTTGGAGTTGGTGCACTTTGATGTTTGTGGTCCATTGAAGGCAAAGTCTTTTAGTGGTGTTCTTTATTTTGTAACTTTCATTGATGATCACTCAAGGAACCTTTGGGCTTATGCTTTGAAGACCAAGAATCAAGTCTTGGAGAAGTTCAAAGAATTCCAAGTTTTGGTCGAGCGGCAAACAGGTAAGAAGCTTAAATGCATTCGTACTGATAATGGTGGTGAATATTGTGGACCATTTGATGAGTATTGTAAAGAGCAAGGTATTAGGCATGAAAAGACACCTCCTAAAACATCTCAGCTAAATGGTTTGGCGGAGAGGATGAATAGGACGTTAATTGAAAGAGTTAGGTGTATGCTTACTGAAGCAAAGCTGCCTAAGCATTTCTGGGGAGAGGCATTGCTTACAGCAGTACATGTGATTAATTTGAGTCCTGCTATGACTTTGGATAATAATGTTCCAGATAATGTGTGGTTTGGCAAGAATGTCTCTTATAATCACTTGAGAGTGTTTGGGTGCAAGGCATTTGTTCATGTTCCAAAGGATGAAAGATCTAAGTTGGATGTGAAGACAAAGCAATGCATCTTTATTGGGTATGGTCAGGATGAGCTTGGCTATAGGCTCTATGACCCAATTGATAAAAAGCTTGTGAGAAGCCGTGATGTGGTGTTTGTCGAAGACCAGACCATTGCAGATATTAAGAAAGTGAAGAAGATTGAATCCCAACATAGTAGTGACTTGATCGATGTAGATCCAGTCCAGCCACCACATGCACAAGAACTAGCAGAGAATCAGGCCCAGGATCATATGCAAGAAGATGACCATAGGGTTCGTGATGACCAGCAGGTAGGAGATCATTTAGATGCTCCAACTGATGATGTTGTTGATGATCAGCATGAAATACCTACAAATCAGCCTGTTGCACTTAGGAGGTCTACTAGAAAGATACAACCTTCAACCAGGTATCCTTCTGATGAGTATGTGACTTTGACTGATGGGGGAGAACCTGAATGTTATGAGGAGGCTATGGATAGTGACCAGAAGAAAAAATGGGTTGATGCTATGCAAGATGAAATACAGTCCTTGTATGATAATCAGACATTTGAGCTTGTGAAATTACCTAATGGTAAGAGAGCTTTGCAAAACAGGTGGATATACAGGTTGAAACATGAAGGGAATTCTTCTTCCCCACGGTATAAAGCTAGATTGGTGGTTAAAGGCTTTAGGCAGAAAAAGGGCATTGATTATGATGAGATTTTTTCTCCTGTTGTCAAGATGTCCTCTATTAGGACCGTTTTGAGTTTGGCTGCAGGTCTTGATTTAGAGATAGAGTAGATGGATGTAAAAACTGCTTTCCTCCATGGTGATCTTGAGGAAGAAATCTACATGGAGCAGCCTGAAGGTTTTAAAGCAAAAGGTAAAGAAGATTATGTGTGCAAACTCAATAAGAGCTTATATGGCTTGAAGCAAGCTCCGAGACAATGGTATAAGAAGTTTGAGTCTATAATGGGAGAGCAAGGCTATAAGAAGACTACTTCAGATCATTGCGTTTTCATTAAACAGTTTGCTAGTAATGATTTTATTATCCTTTTGTTATATGTTGATGACATGCTTATTATTGGTTAAAATGCTTCTAGAATTGATAGGTTGAAGAAGCAACTTGGGATGTCATTTGCAATGAAGGATCTCGGACTAGCAAAGCATATTCTTGGTATAAGAATCATTCGGGATAGAAAGGAGAAGAAACTTTGGCTGTCACAAGAGAAATATATTGAAGCCGTGCTGCAAAGGTTTCAAATGGAGAGTGCTAAGGCTGTTAGTACTCCTCTTGCTACACACTTCAAATTGAGTTGCAAGCAAAGTCCATCAAATGAAGAAGAGAAGAAAGACATGGAGAGAGTTCTATATGCTTCAGCCGTAGGTAGTTTGATGTATGCTATGGTATGCACTAGACCAGACTTAGCTCATGCTGTTGGTAGTGTTAGTCGTTTTCTTTCAAATCCAGGAAGAGAGCATTGGAATGCAGTGAAGTCAATTATGAGATATCTCCGTGGTACTTCTGGCTTGAAGTTATGTTTTGGAAATGAGAAGCCTTTTCTAGTTGGTTACACTGACTCAGACATGGCAGGAGATGTTGACTCTAGAAGGTCTACTTCAGGTTATTTGGTTAAATTTGGAGGTGGAGCCGTAGCTTGGCAATCTAAGTTGCAAAAGTGTGTTGCTTTATCCACTACAGAGGCTGAGTTCATTGCCATTACCGAAGCGTGCAAGGAGATGCTTTGGATGAAGAAGTTCTTACAAGAACTTGATTTTACTCAAGAGAAATATGTGTTATTTTGTGATAGTCAAAGTGCTATACATCTTGGTAAGAACTCAACTTTTCATTCAAGGTCCAAACATATTGATGTGAGGTATCATTGGATACGTGATACTTTGAATGCTAAGTTGTTAGAACTTGAAAAGGTTCATACTGATGAGAATGGTTCAGATATGATGACTAAATCTTTGCCAAGATGGAAGTTTGAAGCTTGTTGTTTGATTGCCGGTTTGGCGGTTACCTCCACATAGTCGTGAGGGGGAGATTTGTTGGGTTTGGACTCACTCCTATGTGGGGAAAAGCCCAAAACCGAGTTAGCCCACTTACCTTATGAGAGTAGTCAGCTAGGGTAACATTGAGAGAGATTATTTGGTCACAATCCCGCAGCCACACAAAGTGAGAGAAGAGAGAAACAACCAAAACCCGTTTTTATTTTCCTTGTCTGACAGTTCCCGTAATACAGCCGTTGCGAATTCTTTCACCGTTGGATCGTGCTGAAATTTGGATAGCAGGTTCGCAACAGGTGGTTCTTCATTCTGAACGGTCGGATCATTGAGCAAACGTCTGGAGTGTGAGATATTGCTCACGAACAGAGGTGCTGTTTCGGTTTGCAGAATCAGCTTTTCTGGTTTAAGCTGTCACCGTAAATCGCCGTTTGTAAAGTTGTTCACCGTTGGATCGGGCTGAAATTTGGATAGCAGCTCCCAGACAGGTGGTTCGTCATTCTGAACGGTTGGATTGTGGAAATAAGGTCCGAAGAGTGAGAAACTGGTCTCGGACAGAAGCTCCACTTTGGGGTATTTCACATTTCCTTGTTCTCAATTTTATAAATTGATGATTGGTTGGTTTTAGGTTGTTGTTTGCATAGTTTGTGCATTTATTTGAGACTCTCTTGTACCTGTTTTGATCATAGTGGAGCTATTTCATTGGTCTGGACGACCCGTGGTTTTTGTCTCTCACATTGAGGGAATTTTACACGTTAAAAATCTTGGTGCATTGTTCTGATTATTGTTCTGATTAGTTTGTGGTGTTTGCTGCCATTATTTCGCTGCTAGAATTGTTGCTCCTCTTGTTCTTGCAAGTAGGGAATAGAATGTTTAGTTCCTAACACACTAGTCATGGATTGCCACCAATCTCCTCAAACAATACCAATGTATTAACACCATCTTCAACCAAGAAAGAGCGAGGAACCTGGTACCTGAATCAATCAAAACACGGTATATAGGTCACTGTAAATATATACAAAAAACTATTGACATATATAGGAAGATGAGTGACCAAAAAAAAAAAAGCGCTTAAATATGTTTTTAATTCTTATAAATATGAACCATTTTGGTTTTGATCTCTTAAAGCTTTTGTTTTGGTTCTGGTCTCTTTTTTTTACCACGTTTGTTTTTTTATCCCTTTTGTGTAAGTTTGATATTAAATTATAATATTTTGAAGGACCAAAAGAACTTTTTTGAAACATTTAAAGGATAAACATAAATCTTTCAAAAATATTTATTTGGACTAAAATATAGAACAATAAGGATAAGGACAAAGAAAATGAAAAAAGAAGGACTAAAACAAAGCCAAAAAATTAATAGGAATCAAAATTAGAAAAATTTATATTTATAGAAACTAAAAACATATTTAAGTGAAAAATAAAATAGCAAACTAACCATCTCTGTGAAGGTTTGCCACAGTTGGAGACACATTTTGTGTCAGTAGAATCACCACGGTAATCACAAGGGCGGCCAGCACTACAACCATCTTCATCAGCCAAGTAACTAGGCCAGGTGCGACCAAGGCAATTACCATTTACCCAAGCATAGCCCTTGCCCCATGCCTTGCAAATCCACCACTACAGGGTCTTTTCCCAAAGGAGCTTTGAAAGTGGTCTACCAATTATAAATAAAACACACCAATTAATTAGTTTTGTGACTTAAGACAAAATAAAATATGAATTTGATCACAACAATTTTGAAATTAAGCAAATGAAGATATTAATTACCTTGTACCAAGTGAACATCCTGTTTATGGGTACCTGCTCAGATTCCCATTTGGAAGGAGAAGCAAAGAATGAGTCTTCACTGAAGAATCTGTGGCCCCAACAATAAGCCAACCTTGTATAACCATTTGTGTGAGAATATGCCTTTGATAATGGCTTCATCACCTTTTCTACTAACCACCTCAATAGGTCCAACAAGACCAGCGTGCCATTTGTCATAGTTTTTCCCATAGTTATGTTCCACAAAACAAACAAACATGTTAGGAAACAATAAAATTGGAACTATCATGTTATAATTTGGCCCATTTGAGTCATCATGATCCAAAAGTAAGTACTATATTATATGATGATACCTGAAGCCAACAGTGACACCAAGCAGGCTGATAATATTCCTCCCAGGCTTCAACTTAAGCTTTGTCTCAAATTTATCATTGTGAATGACATATGTTATCCCAATGGGAGCCTATACATTGAAATGGTGTACATGGTGTGAAAATTCTGGCACAATTATAGTTAACATGGCATGTCAATCAGTATTTGGAACATTACCAATATGTTTTCCATCAACAAATGCATGAATTACATGGCCGCTGCCGTTGATCCTAAGAGTCATATCATCACTCCAAACTGGATCATTTGGATCAAGTTGAAGTCTGTCCAAAATGACCAAATGAAACAAAATTTCGTTAGCGCTCGTGAGGGGAAATAAAGAGAGCTAGCAAAACAAAATTAAAACCAAAAAAAAAAAAATGAGCATCTTTGACTACCTTGTTGTGTACCAAAGATAGTCACTGGCATAATTAGCAACATCTTTTTGGTCAAGAAGTGCGCTTGCAGTGTATGAGGCACTAACTTTACCAAGAAGAGCAGCATGAACATTCTCTGGCCTCCACGTCCACTTCAAAGAGACTGGCTCATCTTCTACTTTGTTTTGTACTTTAACCATTAGAGAGGTTTGCACATTCACCTGATTTAAGAAAATATAGACGTACTAGTGAAAAGGCTTGAATATGTTTTTAGTTCTCATAAATATAAGTCATTTTGATCTTGATCTCTCTTTTTATATATTTTTGCTCCTTTGATATAAACTTAATATTAAATAATGATATTTATATGGATCAAAAGAAGATTATTTAAATATTTAAACTGCAAAATTGAGTTTTTTTTTATCTTTGTAACTACTAAATACATATTAAAAAATATTTATTGAGACTGAAATTTAGAATAATAAGGACCAAAAATAAAGAAAATGTAAAAAGAAGACTAAAATCAAAGTAAAAATTTAAGAGGGTCAAAATAAAAATGACTTATATTCATAGAGATTAAAAATGTATTTAAACCTAATGAAAACAAAAAAAAACCTTCGTCACCTCAACTTTCCTGAGATCTTAATGTACATTTACCAACAAATAAAGGGATCAAACTTTGACAACTTTGTTTAAAGTACTAATGAAGCTGTAAAAATTTTGGAAGAAGTGCACCAAAAATGTTGTTCTCTATGGACATAAATGTGATATAAAGCAAAACAACCGGAGAGGTTTACCTTGGCTGTGTTATACTCTTCATTTTGACCATCGGGAAGAAGGCTAACAGGCCATGCGGGAACTGTGTAGTTCCTTCCTCTGAATGTAACAGTGGCATCTGTGGTGGTGTTGGCATTGGTCAAGAAGCAGCTTGATGTCTCATTTGTGGCATACACAGTCGCCTAATGAAATTTGAAAGTATATGTGTCATCATGTTGAGTGTTAGAATTCCTTAAACAGAAATTATATTTGTACAACAACTTCGTACAACATAGGAAGAAAACAAACAATGTGATAAGCTGGGAAATTAAAAGAAAAAATAAATAAATTGGTCCACAACTTTATTTGTTTTCTTCCTATATTATAGGAAGATGTACACATATCATTTCTCATTCCTTGAAAAATAAGGTCATTAATCAAATTTGTGATTATGTTTTCATTTATTTACCGTAACAGAGTTGCCAAAATAAATTTGTGAGACGTTCACATAATTTGTAAGACTCTCCTCCATTGACTTAAGAACTCTCTGAAAATCTTTGAGGTGACCTCATTTTGGTTGCGCGATGTTGCCTGCAAACGTTCCCAACAAATCAAAAGTTTATTCGTGGATATTTGATGTTCAATGAAGAAAAAGAAAAAAATAGAATCTAACTAGCAATTACCGAGTTTTGCGCAATCATAAGTGCACAATGAAAGGTGTCTTGTGAGTTTTAGTTTTTCTGAGGACCGCTATAGCGGTTTAGGGTTTAGGGTCCTGGACTATAGCGATCCTAGATCCTATAGCAGTGTTAGTTTGCTAGAAACAGTGAGAAATATGACCCTTTCATCAAGTGAACCCCTCCACCCCAGTATATACCCCAAACTCGGAATTTCTTCTCATTTATGAACCCCACTCCAAAAATATCATCTCCTCTTCTTCTTCCCCCCCCCTACTCTTATCCTCCATTAAATTTTCTTTCTCCAAACTTCAAGGTGAGTTTTGTTATTGATTATGCTTCCTTTCTCTCGTTTCTTTCATATTCTATGGTTTGAGTTCTGGTTTTTCTCATTGTTGTCAAGTGAGGGTGCTCCCCCAATATTGTTAGAGCTAGATTAGAGTTATTTAGAGGTTATTAGAGATTAATTTAGAGTTTTTATAATGGTTATAGTCGACATTGGTGCCTTCCCGGCTCCCTGGAGCTCAGTTGGTGTTGACATCATCTCTTCCTCCCCCTCCAGGTGAGTGGGTTTGATCTCATAGCTTTAGTTTCCATATTGTAATTATATTTCTTGCATTATGATTGTTAAATATAGTATTAGAGATGAAAATATGAATATATATGATTTTGCAAAGCTTTGACTTTGAATATATATATGAAAATGAAATTTAGAAAATCATGGGACCATGATTGATAGATTGTATGTTATAGAAATGTTTTAAGCTCAACTCTAAGAGATTTTGTTGCAAGAATCCATGAATTAATAAGTTATTAATTTATCAAAAATATTTTAAGAGTTTATGATATTGTTATGCGTCAAGATTAGAGATTTCAAAATGAGATTTTTGAGTATCAGTTAATATATTTATACGTGCTAGAGAAATGTGGACAAGAGTATAACTTTATATTAAAGACTAGAGATATTATTACAGTTTTAGAGTTTTTAAAATTACGAACACTTTTAGTTTGAAGTATGGCATTGGAGATTTCAAGTAAATGAAAAGATATGTTAGCTTAAGAAATGAATTTAGAACTTTAGTTTTGTAATACCAAGAGGTACGGAATTCAGTGTGATTCCTAACAACTGTCAGATACATATTCTGTGGGCTTGAAATTGAAATGCCTACAAGTGGTGAACCCTTGGGCTCAATTTTCACAACTACAGTTATGTCAAAGTTAGATTGTTAGAGTTATACGAATCCAGAACTCTTAGAGTACTAAGATTTAGGGGCTCGCATTCGCAAGGGGACGGAGTACCCAACTTTCAAAATTTAAAATGAATTTTGTATAAGAGCTAGAGTTTGATTATAACTTGATTTAGAGATTTTATGAATTTTCCCAGTGATTCTAAGAGTAAAGTAATTATGTATTATAGAAATTTAAACCTAGAAAAGAGCCAGAACAGAGTTTCAGAGAAATAATTTGTTTTTATGATTTAGAGATTAGATGATAGCTATAAAGAAACAAACAATGAGTTAACGGCTAGGAAAAACGATCGTTAACTTTGGTCTCAAGTTGTTCTTAGGGGCAATCTCCCAGAGCAGAGATGGAACCTAGTTAGGTGTCCGATTTGGATCCTTGGGGGATCCTAGAGATCAGAAAATTCATTATACCATGGTTAACATGTATAGCTAGAGAATATATTATTATGCAATGCATAACTAGAGATCCATGTTTCTCTATTAGAGTATTGGTATTTATTTTTTCATAGATTATTTATGATTTCAGAGAATATTTGATTTAAGAGCTATTATGTATATGTATGGAAAATAATTTCTCGTTAGACTAAGAATATAGAGATGTTTTTCTATGAATTTATAAATATAGAGATATATTTTCTATATATAATTATGGCTATGAATATCAAATGATTTGTGATTGTTGCATGTATATTATATTATATTATTTGATTGTCCCGTGTGGGTGATGGGTGAGAGTTCACTCACTGAGTCCGTTGACTCACCCCTCTCCCTTCTTCTCATAGTTGTAGGTTTAAAGATGATTCAGATTCATAGACGCAGCTATCTCCAGTGGTGAGTTTTACTTTGCTATAAGACCTAGAGTAGGACTATGTTAGAGTAGGGTGCTCCAGTAGATGTGCAAGCAGGATTCAAACCATGCTTTACTTTCATATTATGTATTTAGTTTTAGTATCAAAAAGGTTATGTATATGTTATCAGTTTATAAGTATGGGTTTAAAAATCTGTAGAGTTTGATTATAGTTTATACAATAAGCTAGAGATGTATTGATGATTTAGTTTTCAAGTGTTAAACAGATATTCAGATATTGAATTAGAGGACTTTAGTGTCTTGTATATTAAAATATTTCAAATTTTTATTTTATTTTAGAATTTCGGTCCTGGATGATGATTTAAATAATGATTTAAAGAATCTATGTTTTAAGAATGAATATTTTTATAAATTACACATTTAGAGAGCCACGTCACCTAGAAAGCTTACGTGGGAATGAGATTCCTCATGTGCCGGTCATGTTCCCAAGTCGGGTCGTGACACTATCGCCTCCCATGTATGACACAATTTCTATGACACAAACACCCTTTCACTCCTCACACACTCTCTAACTTGAGTGTTGGAGTGTCTTTGCAGGTACCCCACCCTCTGTTTCTACAGATGTTGGAGTCACTTGCATCCTTATCGCTACTTTTAGGTAAGAACACCAACCGTTGCAAGTATTGATCTAATACAGAAATCAAATTATCAGCTTCACATACTAATTATACAACAACATTATATAATAAAATACAAAAAATATAAAACTAATATACCATTGACTGAGGAGCATCATTTTCTTGGCACATGATCCATGGAACCCCAATGTGTAATGACTCAGCCATGTTTGTGCTCTAATTTATGTAAGCTTTTCCAGCATCTCCATTCCCATATTCATTTTCAATCTAACATTAATAACAAATAAGCCAGCATCTCCATAACTCAAAATTGAATTGAATAATAATCTCAATTTGATATGTTTTTTAGGGAAAAACAAATAAATTACCTGGGCAAGGATTATGGGACCGCCTTGAGAAGCAAACAATTTCTCTTTCTTGACCATGTCAACGATCAAGTTAGTGAAGCTTTGCATTTCATTCTTAAATCCAAATTAAAAAAATAAATCAGCAAAATATGTTTTGGACAAAAAAACAGCAGTAAAATACTATTCTTTAGTTAAAAAATGAAGAAAAATGAAACATCACCATGTATACAGCATTTGCAGTCCGAATCTCAACACCAGGTAGATTGTGAAACCATACGGGAATCCCACTAAAAAAATCAAAATAACAATTAACAATTTAAAAATATATATATATATATATATATATATATATATATATATATATAATTAAAAATGCTCATAAATAAAAAATAGAAAAAATAAATATACTACAATATAATATGGCAATTATATATATGTACCCATAATTCCATTCAGCGTAGACATATGGACCAATGCGAAGAACAGAGTAGAGTCCAGCTTCTTGAATAGTGTTGAGAAATCTGATAAGGTCATTGTTACCAGTGAAATCATATGATCGACGAGCTGGTTCATGTGCACTCCAAAATACATGTCTCAATGGCATCTAACCCCCCTTCTTTAGCTTTTTGGATTAAATCTAGCCACATCTAATATAACCAAAAAAAAGGTAACAACAATAATAGTTATTAGTATATACATAATACTACAATCGACATAGTATTTAAGAATAACAAAGTAGAAGGAATAATTATGGTGCTCATGAAATTAAATTAAGGTTACTTCAGGGGTGCTTCTGGGGTAATGAATTGATAGAGATATCAAGACTCTATGTTTGCCATCAATCTTGAAGGCCCTTGCATCATGAGAGACTTCAACAGCATTGGTGCCAACAAAGAAGGATAGGCTAAGAAGGGGACAAAATACAGCCACCAACAAGAAGAAAATAGTTTTGGGAGAGGCCATGTGGGATTTGCTTTTATTAGTTGTTTGTAATCTGAATGACTAACACTATATAGAGCACAATGGAGGTGAAAAAGTTGTTGCACTCAAATTCAAAAAAGATGTTCTTCTATCCGGTTATCCAATTTACGATGAGCTGTTAGGATTTCTTGTTTATCTCTATGGGTTCGTTTGGTTACCATGAAAATTTAAGGAAAAAAATTTTTAAAGAGTAAATTTTTATGGAGTAAATATTAAATGGGAACTTTTCTCTTTTTCATCTTGTTTGGCAATATAAATATGTTAGAAATTTTTATCCCCAAAAAGTTAAGTGTGTTAGGTATGCATATAAAATTTTAAGTTATAAAAATCATTTTGATTATTTATAAAGTAGAAAAAATAATTATTTTTCAAAAAAAGTAGTCACAAAATAGTTAAAAAAACAAATATATTTATTTCAACTAAAGTGAGAGGAGAGCGACGAGAACGAGGGTGAGAGTGGAGTGACGAGAGGAAGAGGAGAGACAAGAACAAGAGTGAAAAGCCGAGTGACGAGAGTAGAGTGAAAAAGAGATTGTAAAGAGTAAAGTTCACCCTGATATAAATATAAGTAAAATTTCCTCTCATTTGCTTAAAATATTTCTTCCCTCTAGAAATTTACTCTGTTTTACTTATTCCAACTAAACACTCTTTTTTCACATAAAGTTTACTCCATTAAATTTTGATCACATTTTATGTCCCAACCAAATATATCCATGTAAGTTAAGATGGTTTTATTTATCTCTATCAATTTTTGTTCATTATAATCTCGAGCAGGCAGATAATTTGGTTTCAGCTTATTGATCTTATTAATTTCATTCTAGTAATGGAAGCAACATCAAAACGTAGTGATTAAACAAAAATTTAAATTTATGAGTGATATTCATAGTTACTTCGTGGTCAAGAGGAATTGTTAGAAATCTATTTTAAAAAAGAAAAATGCTACTACGAAATATCAATAAAAAGGAAAAATGCTATGTGACCGGAAAATTTGCCTGTATTTGTTGCGTGACACACATGGCTTCATTTTTCAATTGTCAATCACCATGTTCATGATTTTTTTGTCGCATGAACCATCACTTATTGCACATCTCTTGTAACTACTAAGCCAGGTTGGTATGGCATAATTAGGGTAATGATATTTTAACACTTAAAAAGTGACTGTTTATTCAGATACCAACTTTATAATAATTAGATGTGATGGATATTAAGAATAAATGGGGATATCCATTATATCCAATAGTTATAAAGTGGGTATTTAAATAGATACTCATTTTTTTTTGTTAAAATATCATTACCTGCATAATTAGCTTAGTCACCATATTCGGGTCATGTGGCACACAAATATTTAAAATAATATGAAATCAGAAAATAACATAACTTAAAAGAGTTTAGATCATACCAAAAAAAAGGGCTTTACTTTTCCATTTTTTGATTTCTTAGGGTATTCATGACCCGACAAGGTCTCCGTATACTGTAGATTCATTTAAGAGGACATACGTTTAAGGAAAGAGGGAGTCTTTATCATCTCACTCTGATCCCATACTTAAAATGGGGTTTACTTTAAGATGTAGTTACTGTTAAATTTATTAGATAAATATTCAATCATTTATAACCAACTTATTAAAATATTTGACTTTATATGATAACCAGCTCAAAAATTATATAAAAGTCATAACCAAATTTCTTTGAAACAAAAAATAAATTTAATTCTTTAGCAACGTAATTTTTTTTTTTACATAATTATTTCATTAAATCATGTGTTGTAACTCAATATGAACTTTACTTTTAATATTACACGTTTGAATCTGAAAGTGGCGACTTCGAAGAAGATTACACCTAGCTACTACCCTCACCTGGAATTGTGTGAGTAATTTCCTATACTTTTGTCATGACCTAACTTATGTCATGACCGGCGCATAGGGAATACCTTCCCTAGCAAGCCTTAAAACACCAAATTCTAGAAAAACGGACAGAGTTTCCTCTGTTTTTTGGACATTCCCCAAACAAATACAACCTACAACATTTACAGTTTAAATCCCAGCAAATAGGCATTAAGCATTCCGAGAATGCGCCCTTCCAGCATATACTATCTCAGCATATTCCAGACTTAATACCAAATTAGTTTTTCAATTCTATTAAACATAATGCATATATATTTCAAACATAAACTAAATTAAGTTTACAAATTCTTTTTATAACATACTTACATAGCTCAGTACTAAGATCTCAAACCTAAGCGTAACATGGATACAAGGACCCTGCCTGTGATATATGGAGCAATTTATAACTACAGGCTAAACAAATGGGAGAAACAACAAAAATGGCCTTTACAAAAAGGCTCACCAACTTAGGATTCACTAAAGTTGTGTTGGAGGAACACCAGATCCAACACTAACACCTGTATCTGCAAAAAAAATGGAAGGACAACGGGGTGAGTTTTGCAACTCAATGAGAGATAGAATATCTGTAGTTTACTAAATGCAATCATAAACAATATATACACAATAATGTATATTTACACATAAAGTATGAATTTAGTCATAACATAAGATTTCTTGATAACATAGCTTTATATAATCACATCAATCCAAATATAATGGGGAGTTATCCGAAGTAGAATAATAACAAGTCCAGACATGACTCGAAGTCATGTGCGGGTTAGCACCACGCCTGCTAACTGGAGTTGGCCCGTAGCCATACAACTCCAGACATGACAAAAGTCATGTGCGGGTTAGCACCTCACCTGCTAACTGGAGTTGGCCTATAGCCAAATACAAGTCCAGACATAGCTGCAGCTATGTGCGGGTTAGCACCTCACCTGCTAACTGGAGTTCCATGGCGCACCAAGGCTAACGTCCCTGCTGTTAGCTACAAATTCTACTTTCGTTCACTCCCAAAACATTTTCAATCAATTTCAATCTTATAGTTTCATAATCTCTGTTCAATATCATAATTATCAACTTAACAATTCTCACAAATACATTTATTCATATTTCCAACACAACTCCAAATTCAGGATACTCTTACAATATAAAATTCATGCTCAAGTTATGAGACATATAATATAAAGTCAAAATTGATATTTTATATAAGATGTTCTAAAATTTAATATTCATTACAATTCCACTAAAATATTTAAATATCCATAATAATCATATTCTGGTCTCTAAATATAAATTTTTTCATTTCAAACATAAATCTTCTTTTCAAGAAATAATTTATTTTATTATATATCTGTATATTTTGAACTCTTAACATAATTTTATATTGACAATCCAAACTTATCATGCATAAAGTAAGCTATAAATACGCTATCTACTCACAAACTGGTTCCAAAGAACCGAAGACCGACTCCCAAGTGTTATCAATCCAACGGTTGATGCACATTCGCTATATAACTCTAGGAGCAAAACAAATACAATATTAGTGAGCTAACAATGCAATCAATTATCATCAATTTGCCTTAAAAACTCAAAAGCCCCAATTTGACACAAAAAGGGTTCAAAACCCCCAACTCTAGAATTGATAACTACATAGAGAAGTCAATAGGATTAAAAGAGCAATATTGACACTTACCCATGACACCAAGAGGAAGAATGGAAGGAGGGTACAACCCAAAATTCGCGGCCTCCACCATTTCACCCTCTAGAGAGAGAAGCTGCAACCATGGAAGCAAAGGGAGAGAGAGAACCGCGGCTGCCAGGACCAGGGAAAGGGTACAACGCGGCAACGGCGCGGTGGTATGAGCTAGGTGCTGGTTCCAGCAGGTGAGGCAGCATCGTGTGTTTCTTGTGTTCCATGGCTGTTCTTGATAACTCTGTCACTTGGAGAATTTTTTTGATGAAATCTATTCAGTTAGATTTGTAGAGGAGGAAGAGATGAGAAATTAGAAAGTTGTATGGATGAATTTGGTTGAGAAATGAAAGAGAAATCAAAGAGAGAAGTTAGAGAGAGATGTTGAGAGGAGAGAGAGATGAAATCTGAGAATGAAGTAGAAGAAGAACAAAGTCACCGAGAAAGAAACGGAAAAGAAAGAAAAGGAGGAGGAAGGGGATACTACGGTGGTATCACCATTTTAAGTGCATGTGTGTTTCCTCCTCTCTTTTTTTTTATTTTTTGTGGTTATCACAACTTTAAAAAATATCGATGTATAACTAAATTGACACAGCTATAATGTAGCAAAAAAGAGAATGAAAAAAGTATAATAAAACATTGTAAAAGAAAATAAAATAAAATAAAATAATTATTTGTACGTAATATTTATGAAACAGCACGATGACATATTAGGTAAGATGTCAATCCTTTCCCCTTGAGAAGCACATCATATCTTTCGGTGGATAACATGTGAGTTAGAAGAGAGTTTACTATTATTATGTAAAAATTTCAAAAGGTGTAAAAATATTAAGTAGGAAAGGATGTAAACCTGAATTGCACTGCAAATGACAGTTGTGTTACTTTGACAGTTGACAGTTTGACACCCAACAGACCAAACGAACTCTCTTCCCGCCATCATCTTCTTCGATCATCATGGCTGAACTCTGCAACTTCTCCACATGAATGCAACTGATACACAAAACCACTTTTAAGTTTCCTTCTAAAACAAAACACCCATTTAATTGCATTGTCATCATTGAGAGAAAGAAAAAGAGAAAAGATGGCAATAAGTTGGATAATGAACATGGACCAAATGCCCAGGATGAGCTTCCTCATGCTGCTCTTTTGCCTCTTGCTCTCTTTCAACACCAACCCCACCACCAACAACAAAACTACCATCACTACCACCTCTTTTTCTTCCTCTTCTTCTTCTTCTTCTTCTTCTTCTTCACACTCACATTCTGTTCCCTTGGATTCCTTTTCCAACTATCCTGTCCTATTATCTGTCAAGAACCATGATAATGATCATGACATTGTTGATCATGATCATGGTGATGGTGATGGTGGTGATGATATTGATGATGTTGATGGTTCTTCTGAGATCCTTCAATATGATTACTACCGCAATTCCTGCCCACATGCAGAGCGCATTGTTCGCTCCACTATTCACCATCTCTACCATGCTACGCCCTCTTTGGTTCCTGCTATCATTCGTCTTGCTTTCCATGATTGCTTCATTCAGGTTCCATTTTTTTTCTCTTTTTTCTTCTATGTCTCTTTCTTTTCTTGTTGGAAAAGAAAAAAAGAAAAAAGAGAGAAAAATGGGTCTTTTATTATGTTATGTATTTTTATATTCTTTTTTTTTTTTCCTGGTTCTGGGTTTTACTATTCTTGTTTCTGTGATTTTGATATTTCTTTAGTGTTTTCTTGGAGAAATTTCATCTGGGTCGGCCTTGAATTGGTTTTGGCCTTCATGTTTTATTTGATTTCTTAAAAGTGACGATTGTTGAATTTCTTTCTTTATATTTTCATATGTTTTCTAATATAAAATTGAATTGAATTCCCATTTCCAATTTGTTGTCTTAAGCCGTTTGGTTTCTCTTAATTCTCCAGTTCTGCGGCCTGTTTAGACTTTGGACTAATCTAGTTTTGATATCTGATCAATTAGTTTCTTGGAGAATTTCGTATTGGTTTCTTGGAAATCAAGTTTTTTAGATGTTTCTTGAAGACAACATTTGTGAAATTCGATTCATATAGTGAGATTTACCGTGATTTTATTGCTTGTTGCTTACTTCTCATGTTACCTAGTCTGCATTTGGGTAAGATTGTATGTGGTTCTCATGCTTTGTAACTAAATTTTGTTGATTTTTAATCCGGTTTGCTTCAGGGATGTGATGCTTCTGTTTTGTTAGATGATGATGATTACATTGATTCAGAGAAAGAGTCACCTCCCAATGGAAGTCTCAAAGGTTTCAATGTAATTGACACCATCAAGTCCAAGCTTGAAGAAGCTTGCCCCGGGGTTGTTTCTTGTGCTGACATTCTTGTAATGGCAGCTAGAGACTGTGTGGCTCTGGTAATGTATTTTCTCAACTCTTCCTTTCTATCATTGTATGTGTTTATGTGTCATAGACAATGGAGCGTGATTTAGATCTGTGTTTTCTTCAGGCTGGTGGCCCCTTCTATCCATTATATACTGGCCGGAGAGATGGTTCGAACTCTTACTCTGACATTGCAACATATGAACTTCCTTCACCCTATGCTGATTTATCACAAACCCTTGCATCCTTCAAAGAAAAGGGATTCAATGAAAAGGAGATGGTCGCTCTCCTAGGTTAGTTTCTAGTTATTCTTTCCCCTGCTCTTTGAACTAACGTGTAACAAAAGCCTTCGGCCTTATGTCATGTTCAAATTTCATGAAGTTGAATCAGATGATATAGAATGCTTATTCCCTTAAGGTTTGGCACAGGAAATTGTATATCTCAGAAGCTAACGTTTAGGACATGCATCATTTCCTTACAAAACCACATGAATACCTGAAAATTTGCTTTGCCATTAATTAATAGAACCTAGTACATAGATAGGACATATTTGCTGGTTAAAATGTAGTTAGTAATTTTATTCCATACTAGTTGATATCAATGCCGTCATCATGGCCTTCTTAATTCTTCCATTAATTAATAGAACCTAGTACATAGATAGGACATATTTGGATGTGTACTTGGTTTCTACTTTTGTTCAATTCTCCATAATCAATGGATGACTTAGTCTGTCCACTCTTTCCTTCCAGGTGCCCACAGCATTGGTGAAATCCACTGCAAATTCTTCCAAAACCGTCTCTTTAACTTCACCGGCACTAATGAACCTGACCCTTCTATAGAAATTGAATTTCTGGAACTGCTAAGATCAAGATGCAGTGACACTAATGCATCATCTTCATCAGGATTAGGATATACTTCCTATAGCTCACTTTCATCATCAGCATTTGAGTCAACTCCCCTTGATGGCTTGCCTTCTTCCTCAGTCGATGAGCCAGGAATTACCATGGACTTGGAAGATCTAGGAATCACTAAGGACTTGGAGCAACCTCAGTCAGATTTCGGGACAATATACTACCGCAGCCTATTGCAAGGTAGAGGAATCCTGTATGCTGATCAGCAGTTAATGGAAGGGGAAGGAACCAGGTCTTGGGTTAAAGCATATGCATTGGATCCTACTTCGTTCCATAAAGATTTCGCCCTGGCAATGATGAAGCTCTCTGATCTCCGGGTCTTGACGCCTCCTATGGGTCAGATTCGGCTCAATTGTTCAAAGGTTTTATGACAGTGCTGCCAAGATTGGAACCTTGATAAAAATGTTTGTATGCATTACATTTTAGTTGCTAGCTATAAGTCCAGAGCAGCTAGAAATTTTTAAATGAGTTTCTGTTTTCTAACATTCTTTTCAAATTTCTAAACAAAGTCGGAGATTCTAATATTGTAAGAAATCGTTATGGATGAATGAGCAATATATGGATTCAATTCACATAATAATCATAAAGTAGAAAAAAAAAAAAAAAAAAGAAGAAGAAAGCTCTAAATGGTGGGAATTGAACCAAACAAAATCAGCCGTACAGCACACTTGGAAAATGGAAATAAGAGGCACAAAATAGAGAAATAACATATTTCCCGTGCACTACAACATGCTGTCCATTGTGGTTATCTTATCTACAACCGGACTGAGCCAAGTCTTTGCTTTGAGGGTTTGATGCTGACAGAGGGCTGTGGAACAGATAATGAGTGCATGTCCATGAAAAACTGGTCCACAATATCTAAATATACAGGGCTTCTAAGGCGAGAATAGTAGTGTAGTGCCTCTTCTATGTCTAGTACATGCTCCAGATCACCTGCATCCATCATATCCAATTCCTTCATCTTCTGTGCCAAAACATGAGCTCCCTTATTCATTTTGTGTGAGTTCAAATCCTCCTTTTTTCCCATTTGTGAGATCCCTTTGTTCTTCTTCGCTTTTGGTCTGTCTCCATGGAATCTCTTTCGTGGACTTTGCTTTGCAGAACTCACGAAGCTACTAGATGAAGCATCTCTAATTGCTGGCTCCTTTGACTTGGATATGTTATTGCTGCCAGACCTCAGACTCAGGTCAGATTGTAAATGATTATAGAACTCATTGTAAATTCGGTCACTTGTGTGAGTCCTTGCATTGCCACTTCCACAAAGGAATGGTTTGAGAGAGAGTGATATGGGTAGTTTTTGGTATCCCCCATAGAAGAAAGACCTGAATTTTCTGAGGCTTCTGTGAAATAAAGCCTTGGTCTTGTGGATTGTTTCTCTTAGCAGCATTTGTGATCCTAGTGAGAAAAGGAGAGGCTTTCTCCAAGTGGCACTGTCTTCAAGAGCAGGCATGGTTTTAATATTATGCGATAGTAGTTCTTGTGTAATCTCCAATTTTGTCGTGATTCGGATTCATAAATAAATAGGCAAGCATAGATTGTAACTAATTTCTCGAGGTTACTAAAAGACAAAAAAAATGTTGTTTCCCTTTATGTTTCAACCATACCCTATTGTCTAGGGCATCCCATGCTATCTGTCCCTTGCAAACCCTCTCTCTCTCTCTCAAACACTAACACTTGTTTGGGAGTTTTATAAAAGATGGAAGGAAATAGTCTTTAATAGAATGGAGGAGAAATGTGAGAAGTAGAGTGAAAAAGAGTATGTGACACCCTTATTTGAGAGTTTATAATATAAATGAGTGGAATATAAAAGAATGTTTAATCTTATATTTCACTTTTATCCTTTTATTTTGTGGATATTTATATAATAAGGTGTCACGACCCAATCTCAGGCCGTGACCGGCGCACAGGCTAGATGAACCCACCTAGCCCAGCAAGCCTAAAGACATGATCTCATTAAAATAAATCTCAAACTTAACTAATTTGGCTCCCGAAAATTCGACAGCACCTCCCCTAAAAACTGAACAATCCATAAATCAAATTTAACCTGTTAAGCAATGTAATATCATAAATCAATATCAACAGCCAATACATTCTAGTATTTTCAGTTATTGACATAGTAAGGACCAGTTATACAAAAGAATCATGCTTAGCTCTTGCTCATACACATAACCAAAATACCTAACCTAGGTCCTATAGCTGCAAAATATACTAGAGTCAATGATCAAAAAGCCTCAACTGATCATAGAGGCCTACCAAAAAGAATATCCTGGGCCAATAGCAATCCCAGGACCTGCTACTCAGCTACCTGAAAATCTGGAGGAAAAACAAGGGGTGAGTCAAACAGACCCAGTGAGGGCTATAAACAAAGTGGACAAGGAGGAGAAACCAATCAACGTACGAGCATTTAAAATGAAATGAAGTAGCTTGTAAACCATGCAAATTTGTAAAACTCATGAATAAGAATAATAGTTCACAATTTTCATATTTCTTCTATAATTTTAACAGAAGTACCTTTTGAATTTTTCATTTCTAAGTAAAGTCTCAAAATAGTTACTTAATACACTTTCTCATTTTTCTTGCCTATTGCTCATTTGTCAAATAAGAATTAACTTCAACATCAAATACTCAATTTCTCATGAGGGTTACATAAGAAGCATAAATTTTAATTGGGGAGTATTCTCAACCCGTTAATCATAAGATTTGTTATTTCTCAAATATCTTACTAAGAAAATCTATGTGCACATAAGCCGTTACATCTCTTCGCTACGGCAAGCGGTAAAGCCATTATATCTCTTCGCTATGGCAAGCGGTATGGCCATTATATCTCTTCGTTATGGCGAGCGGTAATGCCATTACTTCTCTTCGCTATAGCGAGCGGTATTGCCATAAATTCTCTTCGCTATGGCTAGCGGTAATTCCATCTTAGAACCCATCATGGTTTTTCTTAAATAAAGTTTTATCAAACATAATTTAAAAATCTAAAATTCAACCCTCATATTAATTCAATCTTGTAAGTATCAACATAATAAATTTCTCCAATGCACATTGAAACAATATACATATATAGCAAAAATTTTGGCATTAATAAAATCAGCAAAGAGAGCTAGTAATAATCTCAATCAAGTCATCAAGTCATATTTGATAACCATTATATCAAAGAAAATCAATCAATCAAGCTTACCAAATAATTCAAGTAGCTTAGAATAGATATATATTTTTTTACTTTTATCAATATAACAATATAGTTTCTCCAATAAATAATTTAAAACAGTGCCACTATGTAAATAGCCACTCATAATACAACTGAATCAACTGGGCATCTCCCTGACAGCTTCGGAGGGAGTAGCTCGCTCCACGTCAACAGAATCTAGCAAATATAAGTATTTTGAAGGGTTTAAATAATTTATTTCAAAACAATTTATCAATTAGAGAGCTTATTGAACAAAATCCCCAATTTATGGAACCTAGGGTTCCTAAGAATTAGAGAAAAATCATCTCTTGACACTACCCACTGCAACCTATTAATATTAGAGCCTCTAACTCACTAGATTCATACTTAAAATATCAAACATATATTCACCTATCATTTTTGAGAGCTCACTAGTTTTATGATATACCCTAGAGTAACAAAGAAAAGAAATGAGATTGAGATTAGAGACTTACCTTGAATCTTGGGAGCTAGAGGGTATCAAGTTTTGATGATAAAAATTAACAACTATGTGATTTGGTGGTTGAAAGTGGAAGAAAGAAAAAAAAAAATTGAAAAACGAAAGAAGAAGGAAGAAGAAGAAGAACGCAGACAGAGAGGGAAAGGGAGCGTGAGAGATTTAGAGGGAAGGGAGGGTTCTGTGGTTTTAAACCACGTTCCCTTCCCTTTCCTTTTTTTTTTTTTTAAAAAAAAAACCTAACAAGATTACTAAAATGCCCCCCACTTAAAAATTTTCTTCCTTCCCCCTCCCTAAAAAAAAAAACTCGTCCTGACATAAGGCCAAAACAGTAAATAAACAAAGGTTAAATCATCTATCCCATCTTGACACCCAATTTGGGGTCTCATTAATTTTACTGTATGGGATGGCTTAGCAGATCTCTCACGTGATCCTTAGTTACTCAGCCCTTCCCTTCCCACAAATCACTTTCAAACACACATAAACATATCCATGTTTATGTGTGTTTGAAGTGCTACCAAGTCCAACAGCATTGATTAATATACAAAGCTAAAAGTAGTTTGTGGCTAAAAGATTAAATCAAGAACTTGCAAAACTTGGCCAAATTTGAAACCATGGATTGCTGCATCAAATTATTCTTAATTTGAGTTTTCAGGAGGTCTATGCCTTTTTTGTCATGACATGCAACTGATTTTAAATTTTTTGGAACTCCACTTACCATGCACCTCCAATGCAGATTCAGCCAGTGTTTTTAGCAGAAAAATCACTATGTGTCACTGAGAATAATTAATGGCACACATGCTCACATTCCAAGCCAAAGTTGGTGCATTGTAGTAGCATCTTGATTATCATCTATGACAAGTGCTTCTGAAGGAGAAAACCTTATTTATATTTTGTAAGAAAGAGGTGAATGGTCCCCATCATGTAGCCTAGTTTGCACACATAAGAGTGCATTCCATACACTGCACTGAGGTCACTATCGGACAGTTGACACAGTTTTTTTAATTCCTATACCCACCTCTGTTCAAAATTATGAAGTTGAAGTTACTGCAGAGTTTGTCAAACATCTTTTTCTTTCCTGGAGACTGTTTGCCCTGCAAACAAGGAGAGCTACTGAACTCTGGCAACTGACATAACTGTGTATGTGCAGGCACGGATTACAAGTGCAAAATTGCACTGCTCATTCATGAGGATGATATTAATGATGGACTATAAGTAATTCGCTAAGAAAAAAAATTCTTAGGTACCACCGGAAAAAGAAAAGGTTGATATTTTGAACTATTGAATGAAAGAATGTTTATCATTTCAACAATATTAAAAATTGCTATAGTGAGAGATAACGAGGAAAAATTTATTAATATCTGGGGCGTGAAGTTCATAAGATTGAACATCTACAAATGGCCCAACATAAAAACTTAAATAAGCTCTGATGTCATTTTAGAAACTTTGAACTAATGGCATGTTTGGATTAGTTTTAAAAGATTTTCAAACTACGATTTATGCAAAAGCTTGTGTTTTAGAGCTTTTGCGGAAACCATAGGTTATTGCCTTGGATCCAAGCTCAATTGGTTGGATGCATGTTAAATATCTGACACGATACTTGCTGCCCGTGAATAGCATTTAGTTTCAAAAGGTGACAGACTGGTAGCTAGATCATCAGTTAATCTGCATCTTGAAGGGCATTCATTGATTCAATTCTCTCAGCATTGAATAGGGTTGCAACATGTCAACTGCTTATGACACATTGATGGATCACAAAATCGACAAGTAATAAACGACAACTATAGGGCTATGAACCATATGTGATGATGAAAGTCAAATTAACCAGTTATACGTATGTATCGCTGCCAAAAGACAGTAAGTTTTTATCTGAAGTACCATCAGATAACATATACAAGCCCCTATCAGTCCACATTTTTAACAATTGAAGATTAAATGTTACATACAGGAACAGCTCCCCCATCAAAACAATAAAAAATAACGTGTACAAACATCAGAGTTGAACAAGGGTATGAAAAATGAATAAATGTCAACTGCATAAACTAGAGTCATCCAAGTTTTGATCTGCTAACTCATTCTAAGTTTCTATTACCTGTCTAAACTCTATAACTGCTTTTCCCAATTTCAAGTTTCTTTCACAAAGAGTACTACTGTTGAAATGAAAAGGTATTTAAACTGAAAGAGGCTGGCTTTATAAATGAATATAACATAATGGAAATTGAGGCTTTGTAAGATCTTCTGCAGTGACTATTGGCAGCAACTCTTTTTGAATTTGAAAAACTGATGCAGCAACCTATGCACTTCACCATAGTTTTTGGTGGAACAAACAAGGCGATCTTTTATCCACTGTGGGAGCTTGTTGACTGGGTGGGAAAAGCTCCATTTTGAGGAATCAGATGCATACCTTGTGTCAACCAACAAAATTGCTGCATAGTCATTAATGTGGCGGATTGCTCTACCTATAGGAATAAACATACTTATGTTAGTTAAAGGTTTGTAGAATAACTTAATAAGATGTTTACAAGTGCTATAGGTACATGAGGGACAACAGACAGGATATCTAGTAAGACGTCAAGCACTCATGAGTTATGGGCCTTAGATTTCCTGGTTGACCTTCCTGTATTAGAATTACCTACAAGTAAACCACTGAATTTTAGTGATGGGAAATTCTATGAAGTGTATGTTTGGTTTGGCATTGAGAAGGCTCAAACTATTGTTTGAAGGATATAAGTTGAATTTCAACTTATTTCTTGCATGTTGGTTTTCCCCTTTGCAATCCCAAAACCATGGTTTTAGCAAAAGTAACAAGAGTAGCTTCTGCCGAAACTATGGTTTTGGGTTTCCTATGAACATGTTATTCGACTTGTTTGGCAAAATTAGGTGGAGATACAGTTCAACATGATTTTTAATCTCATATCATGATTTGAGCAGAAGTGAAAAAAAAAATATTGCCTTTACGTTAGACCAAACCATGTTATGCAAATTATGAACCAAACCGACCCAAAGAGGCAGATCTCCCGAGAGGTTGAGTTCTAACAATGAATTCTGCATGTTGATTTTTGAGACTCCTATCTTAGTTTTTAACAAACAATTTAAACTAGTGAGATCCTATGAAGAATCAATTCCACCAATCATTGCTCAACCACTTGAGAGATTTACATTCAATAGAATTACCCTATGGGGTTTACTGTAGGTACGCACCTATTGATTGATTTACAGCTTTCATGCAGAGATTCTCATAGTACTCTTTTCCTCTGTGGCTGCAACTTCTTAAGATGTCAAAACCACCTTTTGCATCTCCACTGTATACATCATAACTGGCAGAAAATCTAGGATTTCCAGGGGACTTCGAATTTCGGAAACCTTCAATGTGTTTTATTCTCTCCAACAACTCAATGTCAGATGGACTGGCATATGGCAGTCCAACCATGACTATGCACCGCCCCATCCCATCACTTAAGTTGATTCCTTCAGATATCTTCCCACCAACAACAGCAAGGAGTATTGCACCATTATGACATGCTTGGTTTACTTCTGAGTTCATACTTGATAATGTGCAAATGGTATCCTTATATTCCTTGAGAACAGATTCAATATCCATGTTATTTCTTGGCTCTCTAAAGACATGCTTCTTCCTTCTAATTCTTTCAAGAATGCCAGATGACTCCCAGTTTTCATAGACTTTACCTTCATAATCAAAAGAAGGGAAGAAGACTACAATTCCTTCAGGAACAACAGTCACCAAATTACATAGCAAAAGGCCTAGTTCTCGCATCTATAAAGCACAAGATGGAGCATAATCAGTCATTTTCAACAATTAATATTTCATAGAAATCTACACTGATGACTGATAGATGAGATATTGATAACAATGGTACACTCACCATGTCTGATGAGCTCCTTGAGCTGTAGCTAAAATCAAAGGAGTGGCCAGAAGGACCACGGGAAACTGCAATTGGCAAAATGCTATCTGGAGGGACAATATGACCACATGAAAAGAAATGCAACTGATTTGGTGGTAACCACGGAAAGAGTCGCTCCCTTGTCTCTTCGATAGGTTGAAGTGTTCCTCCTACTAATAGAACAGCATGTGCTTGATCTATAATCTAAAGAAAGTTTCAGAGTTATTCTCTTGTTCATTACATTTTAGGAAAAGAAGCTTAAGCTATAAAGTCCTTTCCAATTAAGACAACAGGATAAGGCAAACCTCAGAGAAAATCTTCTCTCCACTAAGCATAACATACTTGATATAGCCTCCTTGTTTCCTGAAGCTCGTTGGTCTAGACCTTGATACTATTATCCTTCCATCACTATCATTGTTTGTCAGTGATAGCAATATGTCAGCTAATGCCTGGAAGGCAGACTGACAGCTTCCCTCCTCTCCATGTTCCCCAATTTTAGCGAGTGCTGATTTCCTATCCGAGGTAGCCAGCTTTTCTCCATAGCTATTAACCTGAAAAATTAAGCAAATCTTGACATCAATATGATAACAAAAAGTTCATAGGAAAATGTATTATATTTAGTAGCAGGATTCACCTTGTGCATGATATTACTCTCCTTTATGTACTTTAATAATTTGAGCAAGTTGATATTGTCTATATTAAGTTCAAAGATAAAATCATTGGTGGCCATGGTAAAATCAGAGGTTCTACTTTCTTCAGAAGCCTGCTTTATGTCACTGCAAGGGTCAATGAGATTTTCATCATTCTCGTTGAGTAGTACACGGAGGAAAGCCTGTGTCAAAACCATCAGAGTTTGAATATATCTCCGATTAGCAGGTCCCAAAAGATTGCGAAATCTTGCAAAGTACCGTTCGACATGGCTATGCACATTCTCCAGCTGTACAAATAAAGAACAACCATCCAATAGTCACTGGAGAAATCAAAACTCAATGTCTATAATACGGGTGGCACCGTGGCAAAATCTATATGCTAGGGCAATGTCTGTCTATTGCTAAAGTTTAAATAGAAGGAAATGACAAGCATACCTGTGATAAAGTAATTTTGGAGTCATAAATGCTGATGAGTGAATCAGCTAAATTATGAGCCTCGTCTATTATAATGATATTGGATTTCAAGTTCAGATTAAGTGCTTCACGAGATGATTTTGACAGAAGTGATTCATAAGGAAGGACTACGAGATCAGCTCTCAAAACCATGCTTCTAGAGCCATAATATGGACAAGTTCCCAAAGTCCTTCCAAGGTTTGCAAGATCTTCAATATCCAAGGGCCCCTGTTGAGATACCTCATTCCTGAATTCTTGTTGTAGTTTATGTTTTCTAAGCATTGGGCAACCAGAAGAGGCCCTTGTTCTGTGCGCACCTGTACCCACTCTTAAGTTCTGCAGGTCAGGACCACCATTGTTCAAGAGGCATTAGTGTCTAGATGAGCAACTATGTTATTTATTTAATTGCCAAAATGTTTCACTAACACTAGGCAGTGAATATTGGATAGAAAAACTTAGTAGCACAATTAGACAATTGACACAAGTTAGCAATACCTATGGTTTCATCCCCAATTTATATTTCTAAATAGAATTATTTTTCTTGGTGCTTCGGCCATGCAAACAAACCAATTTCCAAACTGTTTAACAAGTAGAAGCATTCTTTGGGAAATATCCCGCCAGCATCAAAAGTAAAAGAAGGAATATATATCTATGATCATGGAGCCATGCTCATGGAATGGAAAAGTTATGCATTCATAAAAACTTGAGTACAATCTTCTCATTCTTTATGGATAAGACACATTAAATTCACCTTTCTATTACTGTAAACATGCCTTGTTGGATGAAAAAGATCTCAACACTATGCTTTTAAACAGCATTTTTCAAAAGAACAGCAATATACCTACAGGGTATAGCCTAGACTCCAAACCTCACATACCTTAACTTTTGTAGCTTCATTTTTCTTCTTCTTCTGGAGTTCCAAGCATCGCTCAGTTATACGTGTGGAGTTTCCAAGTGAAAGAACATCTGGAAAACATTGATAAAATATAGACATTTGTTGTTAGCTACTTCAGCTTCAACAATTAAACAGAGGAAATCAAAAGAAGAATAGAAAGAATCTTCCAACTCAAGTGAATTCCAAACCTTCGTTAATGCAAAGATTTTTCCTGGAACCTAAACTAACAACACTCATCTCACTAGCAAAGCCTGTCTTCTGTAACTCCTTTATGAACTGTGAAAGCTGCGAATGTGTTCGACTGCAGAAGTAAACCTTAAACTTCTTCTCCTCTTCCTCCTTCTCATCACCATCATCAGACTCATCTTCGCTCAAAGAATTAAAGGCACTTTTAGCAGACTTCCTCTTTGACATCATATTCCCTACAGCCTCCTCATCTTCACTCTCATACTCTTCAAGTAAAAACTCCTTGTCATCAACATCCACCGCATCAATTTTCTTTTTCAAACTCTCTCTCCCTTTTTCAGCAGGATAATCTTCAACATCCACAACCCCAAAATCTTTACAAATTCCCTTGCCCTCCTTCTTCTTATCAGGCTTTACTGAAAACTTGTCCTTTTTAATTTTCATTTTTTCCTCTTTGGCTTGTTGGTCTTTGTTGATAAAAAAGTTCCTCATCCAATCAGGTTCATCATCTGAACCATCCACGTTTGCCTTATCACTATGACACGCTTCCTGTGATTCCTCTTGTCTCCTCTGATCAAGTACCCATTGCAAAGCACTACAAATAACACTCATTGTCTTCCCGGTACCTTTTCCAACATACTAAGGGAACCAACATTATCAAACCAGTTTAGGAATGAACAGAAAAAAAAAAGATACAGAGGAATGAAATGGGATTGCTAAACATGTTCTAATAATGCAGGTAAGACCACAAAAATTCACAAATGACTTTAAATTTGAGTGTGACAATGATCAAATTGATCATGAACCCCAAAATCCAAAAAATAAAAATAAAATGAAATGGGGCTGCTAAACATCTTGTAACATTGCTGTTCCCAATACCTTTAACAACATAATAATAACACCAAAATTAAACTCATTTAACAAATGAACAAACCAAAAAACAAAAAAATGGGGTAGCTAAACATTTTCTAATAATGCAGGTACGAGGACAAACACTCAGATAACATAACTTTACAGGGTGTTTGGAAACATGTAATGACTAAAATAGTCCTCAACCTCGAAAATTCCAAAAACAAAAAGGATAAAAATAAATAAATGGGGATAGAAGAATTAAGGGGGTGGAATTAGGGAAATACCAGTTGGGCTTTCTAACATGGAGACGCCACCTTGGTTGAGAGAGTGATAGAGTGCGTTCATGAAATCGATCTGAATAGAATACGCTTTGAAAGGGAACGCTGCGAACTTCCCTTCCTTCCCTTCCATTTTCTTCTTCTTCTGCTTCTTCTTCTTCTTCTTTTCTTATTAATCTTCTCTTCTTTCAGTGCTAACTGGATTGAATGGTTTGTGTTTTGGGTTTTTGGTAGCAAGTTATAATTAAGTTACAGGGTTATGGATTTTGCTCATATCACAGGACACAGTAATGGGTTTGGCGCCACTCCCATGGCGGGAACATGCCTTAGTATATTAGGGCTTGTTTGACAACGGGTTTTAAAAGCTGTTTTCAGGTTTTAAAAGCAAAAGACTAAAAACAACTGTTTGGTAAGTTGTTTTACAAGAGTTGGTTTTAAAAATAAAAAAAAAATGGAGCTATTTGGAAGTGTTCTTTTGCTTTTTTTTTTTAAAATTGTTTTATAAAATAAGTTTAAGTTTAACTTTTAAAAACAAAAAAATAGAAAAACTTGTTTGGTAATTTAATTTTAAAAATAGTTTTATAATGATAAAAAACAGAAAATCTGTTTGAATAATTTTTTTAAAAAATAACTTTTAAAATCAATAAAATAAAAAATTGTTTGGTAAATTATATTAAAAACAAGATCACAATCACATCTTAACAGCAAATATCTTCGTCCACCACAATGTTCATCATCATCAACCACAACATTCATCATCATCATCATCATCAATAACTCATTTCAATCCCAAAATCTTCATACCACAATCCAATATCAGAAACATAAACACAAACCCAACCCCAAACCCTTCATCATCATCATCAGTAACCCATTCACACAAAACAAAAAAAGATGACAACCACTGCCAACAACCTCGAAGCACGGCAGATCAGAGGGCTGGGTAGTCGGTGCTTGGTCGCGAAGGAGCTTCGCAAGGCCTGGATCGTTAGCGCGCGAGACTGGGTCTCGGACCAAGTGGCGTTAGCGGATCTGGGCTGCTGGGTCTCGGGGTCGACGAATGGGGGAGGGGGACTCGAGGCTTCGGTCGCGGGCTGGGCTTCACAGCTAGCGGCAACGGCAGATCTCGGCGCCTCAGGGGTCACGGGGTTGGGCTTCACAAGTTGTCGAATCTGGGGCTTGGGGCGGCCGAGCGCCACAGATCGCAGGCTTCGTGGCGAGGTTGGGTGGCGTCTTGGGTCCCAAAGGAGCTTGGTGGCGGAGGAGCTTGGTTTGCGGCAGAGTTACGCGCGGAGGAGCTTGGATGGGTCGCGGAAGAGGGTGGGGACTAGTTCGCGCCCCTCGCCAGCGGATCTGCGGCTTGCTGATGGCAAATCTGGGGGTGGCGGGGTGCTGGGGAAGGAGCTGATGGAGTTGTGGATGGTGAGGCAAAATAAAATGAGAGAAACTCTCCCAGTAAGAGTCGAAGCAAGCAAAAGAGTGGAAGTTCACCATAATTACAAAATTGCCACCGTGTTTTCATCCATCTCCAAAACAATAAAACAACAAAACATGTTAAAATTGTTTTTGTGTTTCAGTTTTTAAAATGCAATTATTGTTTTTCAATTTTTAAAACCAAGTTTTACAAAACACACAAGCAAACAGATTCTTTTGGTTTTTTGTTTTTAAAATACAAAAACTGATTTAGAAAATAGCAACCAAACAGGCTGTAATCCATGTTTTGAAAACAGAAACCCAAAAAGAGTTTTGAGTTGTTTTCACGTTTTCTTGTTTTCAAATAGATGAAAAATGCGGTGGCAAATTTGTTAATAAGTTGAGTTTGTGTTTCTGCCACTCCTTCGAATCCTATCCCAGGCTTCTCTTTTTTTTTTTTTTTGTGGGACCTCGGGGCTGTTCTTCTCACCTTCATCCAGTCTTCTTCTCACCCTCTGCTCCCCATTCGCTGGCGAACCAAGCTCCTCCGTAACCATGTCGAATAACACTGAAACCTTTTAATATCATAAGCTCGGGAGCTCTAGCACAAAAATTTGAAGTCAAATTAGCGTATCAATACAACCAGACCTTCAATGTCAAAATCAGAACCAGCGCACAACAAACTCACTCTCAAGCAATCCGACCGCACAACATTATCCCCAAGCAAAACTGACATTCAAGAATTCCAGAAAAGAAAACGAAAACCAAATTCATCACGCATCAAATCGAAACCACTTTGCGGATGGAATTTGAGTTTCACCTCGGGGTGATCGGAAAGGGAAGGGATCAATATCTTTTCCCTGACCTTGGAGAGATTCATGGCTCCTCCTTGATAGAGCAACAAGAAAGGGAGCAAGAACAAGGTGTAAGAAAATATGTCTCATGTGACATTAAACATGTGTCTTATTTTATTGGTTTAATAAATAAATAATAATATTAATAGAAGGGAAGTTATTAAAGTGGTTACCAACTTGATGGAAGTTGGTTTCTGAAAGTTTTACATATATACTAACCGATCCTATTCCTACCTATGGAAGTCTCTTCTCAATTTTACTACCATCACTAAACAAAGAAGAGAGTAAGGAGAAGGTCAAGGAATATAAATCAGTTTTCTGCACAATTTCAATCCTTTTAATTTGCTGTTCTTCATCTTCATCATGGATCAAGGTATGTTCTTGGATTCCATAAATTATTGTATGTGAGAATCATGAATTTCAAGATCCTTTTATTTATTGATATAATGATAGTTTCTGAATAAAGAATTTTAGAAACTATAACTTACATGTGGTATCAGAGCATTGTTATGAAATTTGTGATTCTTCATAAATGATTATTATTTCCCCAATTTCCATGAACCCTAATCTATGAGATTGGGAACTTTGATGTAATTCCACTGCATCACACTGCACTTAACAATAATTATGGTGTAATATTTGGTGATCATATCACGGTGCATTAATGGGTTGCAATTGGACATGTTCACTGTTCGTCATATCTCTTATGCAATTTAATGTTCATTTTGCATTATCACTGTTACGCAAGTTCACTTTTCATTTAAGAGGATGTATCTTTCTTAAATATTATTTGAAACCATTTAGCATCCATTCTCTATACACTGTTACGTGGGTTTCATAATGAATTCGCAAGTTTTTTCTTTTTTCTTTTTTTTGAAATCGAATTTGCATTCACTGTCACTAGTGAATTATTATTGAATTGCCAAAGGAATTAGTTTACTCACCGTGAATGCATTTTTTGTTCAATTTAGAACAAAAGCATGAATGTTTTGATTTGGAATTATTGTATGTAAGATTTGTTAATCACCAAAGTGGTCAAATCTGAAAATTTTTAATAATTCCAAATTCATGATGTTTTATTTCAATTACTCATAGAATAGATGCTAAATAATGATTATTTGTGTATGAGTAAATTGAAGTTCATTGTTATAAGACATTTAAGGATCACCCAAAGGTTGATTAATTGTTCTTATAATTATTGAACATAATTGTTGGTAGTGTAAATGCACTATTAGTTTTATTTATATATCCAAAGATAATAAATATTTCTAGTTAGTGCATGTATCATTTCCAAATAATATTTAAATTTATTAGCATCATTATGTTTATTGTATGTTGATGTATCACCCAAAGGAGAGCATTGATATACATTGAATGTTTAAATACTTGTTATCTGAATCTATATTTTGTGTTATTTTATGACTCAAAGCATTGATATTAAGCATGTGTTAATTGCAGTAACTGTCCCTATATCATTACATTCGCATGCTACGTCTGTTCCAATTTTTAATGGGCTGAATTTTTCTTATTGGTGTGAACAAGTCCAATTCCACCTTGGTGTATTGGATCTTGATTTAGCACTGCAAGTTGAGAAACCTGCTACTATTACTTATGCTAGTAGCAATGAAGAGAAAACCCATTATAAAGCTTGGGAAAGGTCAAACAGACTAAGTTTGATGTTTATGCGAATGAGCATAGCAAGTAACATCAAATCTGCTCTTCCCAAAACTGAAAGTGCTAAAGAATTTATGAAATTTGTGGAAGAGCGCTCCCAAACTGCTGATAATTCTCTTGCTGGGACATTAATGACTACTTTAACCACCATGAAGTTTGATGGTTCTCGTAGTATGCATGAGCATGTCATTGAAATAACAAACATTGCAGCAAGACTTAAGTCACTGGGAATGGTAGTGGATGAAAATTTCCTTGTGCAGTTCATTTTGAACTCATTACCATCTGAGTATGGTCCTTTCCAAATGAACTATAACACCATGAAGGATAAATGGAATGTGCATGAATTGCACAGTATGTTAGTTCAAGAGGAAACCAAACTTAAGAATCAGGGAAACCACTCCATTCATTATATGAACCATTAGGGAGCTGGAAAGAAAGTTGAAAAGAAACATGGAAAGGGAAAAGGGCTATTAAAGACTATTGAGCCATCTTCCAAGATCCAGAAGAAAGAATCAAAGAACAAATGTCATTTCTGTGGGAAATCTGGACATTTCCAGAATGAATGCCCAAAGAGGAAGGCTTGGTTCGAAAAGAAAGGTAATAAGCTTAGTGCTTATGTATGTTTCGAATCAAATTTAACTGTAGTTCCCCATAATACATGGTGGATTGATTCTGGATGTACAACTCATGTTTCTAATATGATGCAGGGATTCCTTACAACTCGAACCATAAGCCAAAATGAAAAGTTTGTCTACATGGGCAATGGAGAGAAAGTTCCAGTGGAAGCTATTGGGACTTATTGTTTAATCCTAGACACTGGACATCATTTAGATTTGTTTGAAACGTTTTATGTATCTAGTATTTCTAGAAATTTAGTTTCTTTGTCTAAACTTGATGTGGCTGGATACTCTTTTAAATTTGGTAATGATTGTTTTAGTTTGTTTAAGCATACTTGTATGATTGGATCTGGTGTACTTTGTGATGGTTTATATAAATTGAAACTAGATAGTTTGTATGCTGAAACACTTATGACCCTGCATCATAATGTTGGCACTAAACGTAGTTTAGTGAATGAACATTCTGCTCACTTGTGGCATAAACGATTGGGTCACATTTCCAAAGAAAGAATGGAAAGGTTGATAAAGAATGACATCCTTCCAGATTTGGATTTTACTAATCTTAATATTTGTGTGGATTGTGTCAAAGGAAAGCAAACAAAACACACAAAGAAAGGAGCCACAAGAAGTACCCAGCTTCTCGAAATTATACACACTGACATATGTGGGCCATTTAATGTAAATTCTTTCAATAAAGAAAAATACTTCATCACCTTTATTGATGATTATTCACGTTATGGTTTTGTCTATCTGCTGCATGATAAATCTCAAGCAGTTAATGCCTTGGAAATTTATGTGAATGAAGTTGAAAGGCAGTTAGACAAAAAGGTGAAAATTGTCAGGTCTGATAGAGGTGGTGAGTATTTTGGAAGATATGATGAAACTGAACAACACCCAGGTCCATTTGCTAAATTCCTAGAAAAGCGTGGCATATGTGCTCAATACACAATGCCAGGTACACCAGAATAGAATGGTGTATCAGAAAGGCGTAATAGAACATTAATGGAAATGGTTAGGAGCATGATGAGTAATGCATCTTTACCCCTATCATTGTGGATGTATGCTTTAAAAACTGTCGTGTATTTGTTGAACAGGGTTCCTAGTAAGGCAGTTCCAAAAACTCCTTTTGAGTTATGGACTGGTAGGAAGCCTAGTTTAAGGCACCTGCATGTTTGGGGATGCCAGGCAGAAATAAGAATTTATAATCCACAAGAAAAGAAACTGGATGCAAGAACAATCAGTGGATATTTCATTGCTTATCCAGAAAAATCTAAAGGGTATAGATTTTATTGTCCTACCCATAGTACAAGAATTGTTGAAACTGGAAATGCCCGGTTCATTGAAAATGGTGAGACCAGTGGGAGTGAAGCTTCACAAAATGTGGAGATTAAGGAAATTAGAGTACAAGTTTCTTTTCCTTGTACTTCTAATTCTAGACTTGTTGTTCCTCATGTTGTTGAACCGCATGACAATCAAGAAGAACAACAAGTTCTTGATCCCATGGTTAATAATGAACCAATAATTGAACAACCACAGGAAATAGTATTAAGAAGATCTCAAAGAGAAAGAAGATCTGCTATTCCGAATGATTATGTGGTTTATCTACATGAGTCAAAAAATGACTTAAGTGTTGACAATGATCCAGTTTCTTTTTCCCAAGCCATGGATTGTGATAATGCTGATAAATGGTTAGACGCCATAAAAGATGAGCTTAAATCAATGGAACATAATGGTGTATGGGACCTTGTGGAATTGCCTGAAGGTTGCAAGATAGTTGGGTGTAAATGGGTCTTTAAGATTAAACGCGACTCTCGTGGTAATCTTGAACGCTACAAGGCCCGTCTTGTTGCTAAGGGTTTTACTCAAAAAGATGGCATTGATTACAAAGAGACATTCTCACCGGTTTCCAAGAAAGATTCTTTCAGGATTATCATGGCTTTAGTAGCTCATTATGACTTAGAGCTGCATCAAATGGATGTAAAGACTGCCTTTCAAAATGGGAATTTAGATGAAGATGTTTATATGGATCAACCAATGGGGTTTTCAGTTAAGGGCAAAGAACACATGGTGTGTAAACTTAAGAAATCAATATACGGACTTAAACAAGCTTCCTGTCAATGGTATCTCAAGTTTAATGATACTGTCATGTCCTTTGGTTTTAAGGAAAACACTGTTGATCGGTGTATATATCTAAAGGTCAGTGAGAGTAAGTTCATATTTTTGATCCTGTATGTTGATGACATCTTGCTTGCATCTAATGATCTTGGTCTATTAAGTGAGACTAAGAAGTTTTTCTCTAGTAGCTTTGAAATGAAAGATATGGGTGAGGCAAGTTATGTGATAGGAATAGAAATATCCCGGGATATATCACAAGGACTGTTAGGCTTGTCTCAGAAAGCATATATCAATAAAGTCTTATAGAGAGATTCAGAATGGAAAAGTGCTCAGCATCACCCGTTCCAATTCAGAAAGGAGACAAATTTAGTCTCATGCAATGTCCAAAGAATGATTTGGAACAGAAACAAATGGAACAAATTCCATATGCATCTGTTGTTGGGAGTTTGATGTATGCTCAAACATGTACCAGGCCAGATATCAGCTTTGCAGTTGGTATGCTTGGTAGATACCAAAGTAACCTTGGATTGGATCATTGGAAAGCTGCAAAGAAAGTCTTAAGATATTTGTAAGGGACAAAAGATCACATGCTTACTTATAGGAGATCTGATCATCTTGAGGTGATTGGATATTCATATTCAGATTTTGCCGGTTGTATAGATACAAGAAAGTCTACATTTGGCTATTTGTATCTTTTAGCCGGAGAAGTGATATCATGGAAGAGTGCGAAGCAATCAATCATTGTTGCTTCCACCATGGAAGCTGAATTTGTGGCATGCTTTGAGGCCATGGTTTAGGCTAAGTGGCTGCGAAACTTTATTTCAGGGCTTGGAATAGTCGACAGTATTGCTAGGCCGCTGAAAATTTATTGTGATAATTCTGCAGCAGTCTTCTTCTCTAAAAATGACAAGTATTCTAAGGGTGCTAAGCATATGGAATTGAAATACTTTGCCGTTAAAGAAGAAGTACAGAAGCATAGAATGTCAATAGAACACAGTAGCACCGATCTCATGGTTGCTGATCCATTAACAAAAGGGTTGTCGCCTAAAACATTTAGTGCACATGTTGAAAGAATGGGCACTGTTGCTAAATAGGCATTGTTGTATATATATTATGATGTTGTATGTGTTTTATATACTTTGACACTTTGAGCTCATGAATAGATGTTTTTGTGTAACCTGTTTCTGAGTTTGTATACATGATAGAATCAGAATAATGATAACAGGTTTTGTCTTTGATGAAGGCATTATTGTTGGACCAATTATATTATGTGCTTCCCAATTATAGATCATGTTAAGGATGGGACTAACCTTGTAGTACATGGAAGGGACTATGTCGGGTAAATGACGTACAACCGCCATGACTCATTTTAGTTTTATTCTTGATCATGATGAATGATGTTGCAAGTGTAATTGCTTAATGCGCATTATGATAGTTATAATTATTAAACCATAAGGTGAAATAATGACACATGAGCCAAGTGGGAGAAAACATGTAAGTTATAGTTTCTAAAATTCTTTATTCAGAAACTATCATTATATCAATAAATAAAATGATCTTGAAATTCATGATTCTCACATACAATAATTTATGGAGTCCAAGAACATACTTTGATCCATGATGAAGATGAAGAACAGCAAATTAAAAGGATTGAAATTGTGCAGAAAACTTATTTCTATTCCTTAACCTTCTCCTTACTCTCTTCTTTGTTTAGTGATGGTAGTAAAATTGAGAAGAGACTTCCATAGATAGGAATAGGACCAGTTAGTATATATGTAAAACTTTCAGAAACCAACTTCCATCAAGTTGGTAACCACTTTAATAACTTCCCTTCTATTAATATTATTATTTATTTATTAAACCAATAAAATAAGACACATGTTTAATGCCACATGAGACATATTTTCTTACACAAGGCCCCATGACCAGCCCCCGCGACCCAGCACCTGTGACCCAGCCCTGTGATCCGTCGTGCTCCACGAGCTCCTCCCCCAGATTCGCCGTGCTCCCCCAGATGAAGTAGTGGTTGGTTATGCAAGATGATGAAATCAAAAGAATTTCGTTTCATGTATTTTGATGTTTAATTCAAATGGCAGAGCTGAGAGGTGAGAATGGCATGGCCACATGGGAATGAATGCCTTGGTAAGAATTGAGAATGCTTGCCCTGTTTGTATTGGTTTAGACTTTAGAGCATTTTTTTTTTTTTTTTGGATGGGGACTTTAGAGCAATTGGGTATAAGAAGTTGTGGATAATTTTTAAAATAGAAAGTTGTATAAAGGATTTATTTATTAAGTATGTATAAAAAATTATTATCTATAAAATATAATAGTTAAAATTTATTATTTTTAATAATATAATTTGTCAAATATTTTTTTGTTTTATTCATTTTAAAAGTTGTTTTTTAAAAAAATTATCCAAACAAATTTTCTATTTTTTACCATTATAAAACTATTTTTAAAGTTAAATTGGCAAACAAGTTTTTTTTTTTGGTTTTTAAAAATCAAATTTAAACTTATTTTCTAAAACAATTTTTAAAAATTTAAGAACAAAAACACTTCCAAACAATCCCTTAATTTCTCTATTCACTCAATCAGGGCTGGAGCTTCGTAGGGGCAATGGGACATGGCCCCCCAAATTTTTTCAAGAAATTATATATATATATATATATATAAAGAAAACAAATTTAAATTTTGATGTAACAAAAATATTAAAAAAATTATATAATATCACCCAATTATATCTTTTTTATATGTATAATTTTTTAAGTAGTTAGTACGAAAGTTAAATATGTATGATAAATAAAAAGTGTGATATGTCATCTTATATAGATTATGTTATTCTATATAAATATTATTTTAACTTAAGATCCATTACTTGTTTTTTAATTAAAAAAAAAAAGATTGCACCATAATTAAGCATCATTTTAGTTTATTTTTTTACATTGAATAAGCAAGTTATAATAAGAGCACATATTCAATGTAGATAATGGATTTGTTAACTTTATGCTCTACTTTTATTCTTAAAAATACTTACAAAATTTTTGAATTATTAGATGTTTGTTTGGGAATATAAAATAAAAAGAAAGGTTTTGCATCTATATCTGAAATGACTTTACATGATTGGGTAAAAAAAAATAATTTTCATTCTAAAATTCACTTATAAGTGAAAATTAGATTTTTAAATTTTTCATTATAAGTAAAAATAAATTATTTTATCATTTTAATGTTTTTATCAAAACAATCTTAAGTAGCAAATATTACAAAATATAGAAAAATCATTTGATACACTTTTTAGTAATTTATCATATAAGAGTCATTATTTTTGTATAATCCAAATCAAAAAAATCACTTAAAAATTACTTTTGAGCTAGTATAATTGAAAATTGATTTTAAAATAGTCAATTATAAATTCATTCAATTATTGAAATAATTTTAATTCCACAATTAATCCAAAAATGCATTAGTGTTTATCATATTAGTTATTTACTATAAAACTTATATATAAATGTGCAATTAATTTTAGTTTGAACCGACTCTTACAATTTAATTAACATATTATAATCCTTTAGTCCCCCTAAACTTTTTCTTCAAGCTTCACCACTGCACTCAATCCAAAATTTTATTTTGGTCTCTCCTTAGATTACTTTGATGCTTTCCTTAATTAAATAGGATTAAAATATGTTAAAACATGTTAAATTTTTAATGATCTTATGATTCATATAAGCGCTCAACTAACACTTTTAAATATTGTGACTTATTTTTTTCATTTTTAATTTAACCCCAAAGGTTCAATAGGCAAAAACATAAACTTAGAATTCATAAGAGCTAAATCCCTAATTCGTTTGTTTTAATTCCTATCAATCTCACAACCAAATCATAATATCTTCGATCAGCTAATTCTAATTTATGCTTATGGTTCTATGCTCTGCGCTCCAAGAGTTTCTCCAAGCTTTTGCCTTTTCTAATTTAGTTTGGAATTTTGGATAAGATAATCATTTACAATGCCTCGAATCAAACCAACAAGGAAATTAGAAAAACGAAATGCAACACCTTCATTGTACTACTCAGGAAGCAATCTTTCTAATACTATGATTTTAAAATTTACATGGTATTAGCACCATTGCAGTAGAGACATCTTTAGACAAATGTTTTGATGGCAGAAAAAAAAAAATCACAAGCGGCGGTTGCAGTATTAGCACTACTTTCTCCCGGGACCACTGAGACAATATGTTGATCCACGTTCATTGAGCACAGTTTATTGACCCACGTTCAAATTCAGCTCTATGCTAAATTTAAAAATGGAGAATAAGAGTCGAAAGATCTTTAATACCACTCTCCCAGTCAATGGAAGGAAAGTAGAAGAAACTATTACGAATGAATTAGTATCTCTTTCACATATCAATATCAATGAAAAACGATAGTAGAAGAAATTAGGGTTTTAGTTGAGGATGAAATTGAAATTTTGCTATGTATGTGTATTTGTTAAATAGGCTATGGGGTAAACTATGTATATATATATATAAGTCCTAATATTTAAAAATGCTAAGTAAACATTGACCGGACACTGATATAGATTAAAAGACCAATAAAAATTCACCATGTTATGACATGTTTCGATAGTATCAATCTATGGAGAGTATTGAAGAAAATAACCCTAAATATATAAGGATAAATTACTTTAAGTTTTTTTTTTTCTTTTGGGTACCAATAGGGTACCAGTACTCTTTATGTAATCAACAATTATGATTTGATAGATTTCAAAAAATTTAAATTAGTGGAACATATGGCTCATTCTTAACCACAAATAATAAAGAGATTTGGTACCCTTAAATTTTATATGATACTAAAAAAACCCCTTAATTTAAAAGTCTTCATTGCCTCACAATTTAAAAAAAAAAGTTAAAAAAATTGGTCTGCAGACTATTGATTTATTTGAAAGTCTTGCCTTGCAATTGAAAAAGATCGAAGAATTGATCTTTAAATTGAATATATATATGGATATGAATACTCTATATATTATAGAGAGATTAATTTATCTCCTAATAGATATTTGACAAATTAAAAGGTTTAAAATAACTATTTAGTCAAATTTTTGTTTTTTTAATTGCTTCTCCAATTATTTTAAGCAACATTATATTTAGAATAATAATATTATAGTCTCAGATTTACTCTATTATAAATCTTATATACGACAACACAGCTATTATTCAAAACATAATTCATAGTTATCCATTATATATTATCTATTATGGATAATAAGGGATTGTTGGGATTTGTGCCCGATTTTTCCTTCCTATTTTATCCTAAGATTATTTATTTACTAATAGGTAATAGGTTAAAGACGAATTTGATGAACTCAACTACCATATTACGTGTACAGTTTTTCATTTAAGAGGGAGTGCAGTTATTATATCTATTTTTTTAAAAACACGGTTCAACCTATTGCATCATCTCTGAAAACCGAAATTCCACACCTCTTTCCATTACTAAATTTTTGTGGGAAAAGATGAAAATTCGGCTATTTTTTCTGGTTTTCTGCTTATTGAGGGATTTTTCCCTAGATATAGGTGGCGTGAAATGAAGGAAAAATAGTGGGAGGCATTGCCAAGGGGATATACCTCTATAACGTTGACACCATACGATGCCAGCTTAGGTGGTAGGGTTACCAAACGATTATCCCTCACTAAATTTCTACAAAAAAAAATAAAAAGAAAAAGAATTGTTATCAAGGGAGGCAATCCCACAGTAACTAGAAAGCGTTCCATGACCCAACTTTCAAATTAATCGTGATGATTATTTTTCAATTGTGCATTATTACTTGTGTTTTTTGTCACATATATACTTGAGATTGTGTTAATCAATCAAGTGTAATGTTATTCTTTATTTTTTCTTTTTCAAATATGGCTAGTTGAGGAAAGTCCAAAGGCAAGAAAGGTATCACCACCACTTAGACCTCCAGGCCTGCCACCCAACCTAGAAGATCAAGCACTGCAGGCTCCATCCCACCATAGTAGGAAATTAAGATGATCCCCATTCCTATGAATGTGACCTAGGAGGGACAGAGATGGCCTCCATAACTATCGCCACATGTTCCCAAAGCCACTCCCAGTTTGGAGGGAGAACCTAGGAGTGGAGGAGTTAGGAGTGACGTTGTGGCTAGTGCCTCCACTGACCATTATACGGATCCACCACTGATCCCTGCCAAGCTATTCTCAATGGCAAGAGTTGCTAAGTAATTTTAAATTTAATTTAATTCATAACTTTCTTATCATTGAATTTTATATGGTCATGTTTGCACTTAGCATCCCCAAAAGAAGGGTGTGCGTAAGGTCACGGAAACCATTAAAAAAATGTACTGTGAACTAATCTATATAGCTTTTGTAAGTTAACAAAGGAAGAGAGATGTCATTATTATAACCAGTGGAAGGTAATATGAAATTTGTTTTATTACTCTCAATAATTTGCTTCATCTTAGCTATCTTAGTATTTTAGTAATTTGATCTACATTAACTATTTTATATTTCTGTGTGTAGAATAACTTCACCATCGCCTGAGTATGATGCATACATGTTCAAGGCATTCAAGTCCCAAGCTAGCAAGAGACTGCGAGACATGTAGTCAAACATCCGCGAAGGGTGGATGAGGAACACAGGTGACTAACGGTTTTGGGGAGGGCTCATAATTTCTCCACAAGGAAGAGAGCTCATTATGAAAAGATTAAAATAAGGAAGAAGAAGAAGAGGGTTGATCCCTCCTCTTTCCATTTCCCTATGATATATATAAAGAAAAAATGGTCCCAACAAGTGGGATGTGTTGGGCTCAGAGACTGATTCACAGTGTAATTAAATGATGCCAATGTGTGGCAATGAGTACCAAAACTAAATATGATAGAATTAAATATACCAATTGGCACAGCACAGCGAAAATATGAATCAGGATTAATAGTAAATTTTTCTATATTGGGGCCCACTGGGCACTATTCACGTGGGGCCCACTCTTGACTAATCACGTGGGGCCCGCTGGCCACTATTCCCGAATAGTACTATTCACGAATAATACTATTCACACCAGTATCAAGAAATTTGCACACCGAATTTTTAACGTGGAAACCCCCAAATACCGGAGGAAAAAACCACGGGACAAACTCCGAAAAATATTCCACTATATTCTGAATAATTACAACATATCCTTTCCACACTCTCCAACCCAAGAGGTAAATATAGTGTATCCCAGTGAGAACCCTCCTATTCAAATACTACAATTTTGTAGTACCAAGGAGTAATAGAGATGATACCCAAAAAATATTCCCGGTGTATATACCCACACCCTACACTCTAAGGGATTTAGTCACACTCTCTATTTTTCTCTCTCACTCTCAGAGAATAATTCTCTCTCTCTCACTAGCAGCTCTTGTTTTTGCTGCTTCGTTGTGATGAATGAACTGAATCCCTCCTCTATTTATAGAGGCCATCAGCAGTGTGAATGTACACTGCGTATTTCGGCTGCAGAAGAAAATTTCTTCAACAACTATTCACTGTTGTTATTTCAGCTTCAACTTTCTCGGCACCGAAATCATCACGCGTGCACAGTAAAAATTACTGTGCATGCGTTGAAAAATTCTCTCTTCTCCCCCGTTTTCTTTCAATTTTCAATAGTGCATGGGGCCCACGACTGGACCCCACAATTCTCCCCCTCCAGCCGATGGGGAAATAACCTGGGAACAATTATCTAGGATCCATGCCGATCAACTCGGCACAAAGTTGAAGCTTATCTCGTGCTACAACTTTCGTCATCATATCAGCAGGGTTTTCATCAGTGTGAATCTTTTTCAGCTCAAATTGCTTTTCTTCTACTGCTTGACGCAACCAATGATACCTGACATCAATGTGCTTCGTCCGCGAGTGATACATCGCATTCTTGCTCAAATCCAAAGCACTTTGACTGTCGCAATGGATAATGGACTTACTCTGCTTCATTCCCAATTGTTCAAGGAATCTTTTTAACCAAAGCATTTCTTTTCCAGCTTCAGTCATAGCAACATATTCTGCCTCAGTAGTGGACAAGGCAACACACTTCTGCAGTTTTGACTGCCAACACACAACTCCACCTGTAAAAGTAAACACAAATCCGGAAGTAGATTTTCTACTATCCAGATCACCTGCCATATCAGCATCTGTATAGCCTTCCAAAACTGGTTCTGGTCCTCCAAAGCTCAAGCACATTCTTGAACTACCCTTCAGGTATCTTAAGATCCACTTCACAGCTTCCCAATGGTCTTTACCTGGATTGGAAAGAAACCTGCTAACAACTCCAACCGTATGAGCGATATCTGGCCGAGTACAGACCATAGCGTACATCAAACTCCCGACAGCAGAGGAGTAAGGAATATCAGCCATAGCCTTCTTTTCTTCATCAGTCGTGGGACAACTCTTTTTGTTGAGTTTGAAATGATTGGCCAATGGTGTGCTAACTGCTTTAGCATTCTTCATATTGAATCTGCCTAGAACCTGCTCCACATATCTTTCTTGTGACAACCAAAGCTTTCTAGCCATCCGGTCTCGCAAAATCTGCATGCCCAGAATTTGCTTTGCAGGGCCTAGGTCCTTCATATTAAAGGACTTTGATAGCTCCTTTTTTAAATCACCAATCATCTTTGCTTCATGTTCGACTATCAACATATCATCTACATACAATAGAAGAATGATAAACTTATCACCTGGAAATGTTTTAACATATACACAGTGATCTGCATCCGTCCTGGTATATCCATGACCCACCATGAATGAGTCAAACTTCTTGTACCATTGCCTAGGAGCCTGCTTTAATCCATACAAGCTCTTCTTCAATCTGCAAACCATGTTCTCCTTTCCAGCCTCCTTAAAACCTTCTGGTTGATCCATGTAGATTTCTTCCTCCAAATCACCATGGAGAAATGCAGTCTTCACATCTAACTGCTCAAGCTCCAAATCCAAGTTAGCCGTCAATCCGAGTATAACTCTAATAGAACTCATTTTGACAACTGGAGAGAAAATCTCATCAAAATCTATCCCTCGCTTTTGACCAAAGCCTTTTACAACCAAGCGAGCCTTGTACTTCACTAGCTTGTTACCATCTTTCTTCAGCTTGAACACCCATTTGTTCTTCAAGGCTTTCTTGCCTTCAGGGAGTTTTACTAGCTCATAAGTATTGTTCTTCTGCAAGGAATTCATCTCTTCTTGCATGGCTTTGATCCACTGAACTTTATCCTTATGAGTCTGAACTTCTTCAAAACTCTCCGGCTCCCCCTCATCAGTGAGAAGGATATATTCTGATCTGGGGTACTTCTTGGATGGTTGTGGCACTCTATTAGATCTTCGAAGTTGTGGTGTTTGAGCTTGCTCCCCCTGCTCAACACCTCCTCCATCTCCATCATCATCAATTGCTGGCTCATCATCAACCCCATGATCTTGAACCTCTCCCCCTATTGTGGCATTTTCTTTAGGAAGAGAGACTGGTGTAAAATCAACCTTACCACCAGCTTCATCAGTTTTCTCTAGAATAGCAGAATCCAACATAGTTTCTTGCTCATGAAACACTACGTCTCTGCTTCTAATAATCTTCTTATTTTTCGGATCCCATAGCCTATAGCCAAATTCCTCATCTCCATATCCCATAAATATACAAGGAATGGCTCTATCATCAAGCTTCTGTCTCTGCTCCTTACTTACGTGAGCAAAGACTTTGCATCCAAACACCTTCAAATGAGAGTAACTTACATCATGTCCGGACCATACTCTCTCCGGAATGTCAAAGCCCAAAGGAACATACGGAGATCTGTTAATCAGGTAGCACGCCGTTTGAATAGCTTCACCCCATAATGGCTTAGACAGCTTAGCCATTCTCAACATACATCTGACTTTCTCCATAATGGTTCTGTTGATTCTTTCGGCCACACCATTATGCTGTGGGGTGCTAGGAACTGTCTACTCATGCCTGATGCCATGTTCAGAGCAATAGTTCTTGAATTCATGGGAAGTGTACTCTCCCCCATTGTCACTGCGAAGACACTTCAAAGGTTTCCCAGTTTCTCTCTCCACCATGGCATGAAACTTTTTGAAGTATTGAAACACCTGGTCCTTCCTCTTTAGGAAATACACCCACACTTTTCGTGCAGCATCATTAATAAACGTCACAAAATATCTGCTACCACCCAGAGTCTCCACCTCCATGGGACCGCATACATCAGAGTAAAGCATATCCAAAATCTGCAATCCTTTTTCACTCATATGAGCCAATCTTTTATGCCACAAATTTGGCGAAGCATCGTCTTAACCTGCATTCAACCCTCCGATCTGCTTAACTTGAGTCTTATACAAAGTGTTGTATGCTTCTCCTCTGGCAATCACCATTGAACCTTTGGAGAGCTCTCACTTGCCATCACCAAAGTTATTGTGATATCCGGCTAGATCCAGAGCATGCACGAAGATCAGATTCAGGCATAAATCCGACACATGTCGCACATTCTTCAATGTTAGTGTACATCCTATATTTGTTTGAATGCACACATCACCAATCCCCACAATGTCAGAATTACTTTTATTGCCCATATTCACTTTGCCAAAGTCTCCTTCTTTGTACAAAGTAAAAAATTCCTTGTTGGGAGTGGCATGATACGAAGCTGCTGAGTCAATGACCCATTCAACACATAAATCTGCAACATTACATTCTTCATCTACAAAAGAAAGCACCACCACTTCCCCATTTATCACAGGGGTTGTAGTATTTTTTTCATCAGCCACGTCCTGACTTCTCCGATTTTTATTGCCTCTATTCTTCCAAGCCTTACAATTCCTTTTGATGTGCCCTTCTTCGCCGCAATGGTAACATTTAAACCTTCTTCTTGACTGGGACTGCGATCGATCCTTTGGTTTTCTGGACCAACCTCTACTCTTGCTTCTCCCCCTGTTCTCTGTGACAAGGGCCTGGGAATTATCAATTCCCACCAAGTCTTTTCTTCTGGTTTCTTCATTGAACATGTTGTCTTTGACTTAGACTAAAGACTTCCACTTGAAGCAGAGTTGCTCAGTGACACCACCAAGGTCTCCCAACTATCCGGCAAAGAACTCAAAAGTAATAGTGCCTGTAACTCATCATCCAGCACTATCTGCATGGTGCTTAACTGATTCACCATATTTTGGAAGTCACTCAAGTGCTCAGCAACAGACCTTCCATCTCTGTACTTGAGATTTACCAGCTTTCTAATTACGAAAGCTTTATTCTGTGCAGTCTTTCTCTCATAGAGATCTTCTAACTTCTTCCACAAAGTATGTGCATTCGTCTCTGTGGCCACATGGTGGAATACACTGATATCCACCCACTACCTAATTAACCCAATGGCCTTCCGGTGCATCTTTTTCCAATTTTCTTCAGACACTTCTGCTGGCCTTGCATCTCCCTTCTCTACAGGATCATATAAATCCTTATAGAAAAGTATATCCTCCATTTTTGGCTTCCAGATGGAGTAATTTGCTGCTGTTAGCTTGATCATGGTACTCATATTTTCTTCCATTTAATTTACACAGCACAATCCTGAGCTCTATCCCACTTCTGACACCAAGTGGCTCTTCAAGTACCAGGAAGAAATTCTTTTCTGATGTGGAAGATCAGATTAAACTGCAACCACAGAGCATACTAAGAATAAATCCCACCGTACCAAAGCTCTGATACCACTTGTTGGGCTCAGAGACTGATTCACAGTATAATTAAATGATGCCAATGTGTGGCAATGAGTACCAAAACTAAATCTGATAGAATTAAATCTACCAATTGGCACAGCACAGCGAAAATATGAATCAGGATGAATAGTAAATTTTTCTACATTGGGGCCCATTGGTCACTATTCACATGGGGCCCACTCTTGACTATTCACGAATAATACTATTCACACCAGTATCAAGAAATTTGCACACTGAATTTTTAGCGTGGAAACCCCCAAATACCGGAGGAAAAAACCACGGGACAAACTCCGAAAAATCTTCCACTATATTCAAGATAATTACAAAATATCCTTTCCACACTCTCCAACCCAAGAGGTAAATATAGTGTATCCCAGTGAAAACCCTCCTATTCAAATACTACAATTTTGCAGTACCAAGGAGTAATAGAGATGATACCCAAAAAATATTCCCGGTGTATATACCCACACCCTACACTCTAAGGGATTTACTCACACTCTCTATTTTTCTCTCTCACTCTCAGAGAATAATTCTCTCTCTCTCACTAGCAGCTCTTGTTTTTTCTGCTTCGTTGTGATGAATGAACTGAATCCCTCCTCTATTTATAGAGGCCTTCAGCAGTGTGAATGTACACTTCATATTTCGGCTGCAGAAGAAAATTTCTTCAACAACTCTTCACTGTTGTTATTTCAGCTTCAACTTTCTCGGCACCGAAATCATCACGCGTGCACAGTAAAAATTACTGTGCATGCGTTGAAAAATTCTCTCTTCTCCCCCGTTTTCTTTCAATTTTCAATAGTGCATGGGGCCCACGGCTGGACCCCACAGGATGGAGGAGAATGCTTTTAACATGAAGGGACCTCCCCCCTTTTCCTTTTATTGTCTTTTCATGTCACATCACATATGACCTTTTGTTCATTAGGTAATAATATCTTTATCTATTGAACAATGAACTAAATTAGATAACTATGACCAAACTTTCTAGAGGCTTTATTAACATGCCTCCATTGTCAAGTGGTTATTCCATCACGTCCACTTGAAGCTGCTTAAGATGCCTAGGCAAAAATATTCTTCCTTTATTTGACTCCAAAACACTAACTGAGGGTAATGTGGTGATCTTGGGAGAGTATTGAAATTCTGCAAAGTTCAAGGAAAAATATGTCCAGTCGAAGGCAAATATGGCCTCATAGAAATATGGCTTGGTGCATTGTGGTGGTTCTAGCACCATAGAGTCCACACAAAAATGCTCGGTAAGTTAATAATGTAAATGTATTTTTTTAATTATATATATATATAACTATCTTCCTGTCATTTCAATTGCAGGAAAGGAACGTCTCTTGAAAATGCCACCTACTTAAGGCGAATTGTTAAAGGAGACCCCATACTTAGAAGGGACAGAAGACAGTGGGGGTCGACCCTCGCTCCAAACAGACTTATGTAAGTTCTGAACATTACTTTTAATAAGTTCTTCTTATATATTTAATTTATTAATTATACCTTCACAATTCTAATTTACTTCATATTTTCGTTGGACAAATACACCCAACTTATGGAGGAGGCTAGGTTTGAGCAGACCTATTAGTTCACAGAGGACACTAAGCTCGTTGACTACCCACCCATTGATGAAGGCATGGTGTGGGATCAGGTAGTTGGTGGTCATTAGAAGAATTGTATCTCTAGCAAGTGGACATTCTTTATAGATAGTTTGCCCCCAGCTCTGTGGCGAGGGCATCGGTTGTTAATGATAAGGTTTGCGATCGAGTTCACTTGCTCAATGCGGAACTTCAAGCTCAGGTCACATAGCAACAACAACAAATGGAAGATATGCGGGCTAAATTGGTGACGGTCAAGGATGAGAGAAAGCAAAAGCATACACAAACCAAGAATGAGAATAAGAGGAGAAAAAGGAGCTGAAGAAGGAAATAAAGCAGAAGATAATTGTTTGGCTACTTAAAATTGCCTTCTTACTCCTCTGATGATGATAATGGTGAGTATTCAAGATGAGTGCTAAGACTTTTGCTTTTTTTTATTTATATATATTACGACATTATATTTTTATTATTATGTTGAACCGTTTTATGTATTGTAATGTTTAAACTATTGATGTTCGGTCAAAATTAAGGAATTCAAAGAATTGATTCTTTTTATTGTTGTGTTATTTTAATATTTGTTACTAAATATAAATGTGAAACAATTAACTTGTATACAAATGTAACAATTAAGTAAAATTTAGCAATTAACAGTAATAATTACTCAAAATAAGAAAAATCTACAAAAGAGAATAACCGCTAGTAAGAGATTTTCTTTTCCCTCAATAATGTTTGAAAAAAAATCTAGCATTTATCAACGGATTTTCCCACAGCAATATGTTTGAAAAAAATTTGATGATTATAAGAGGATTTTTCCCTTGATAATTTTTTAATTTACCAACTTTTGAGGAGAAAACCTTAAGTGAAAAATGAAAATTCTACCGATAAGTCATTTTTCTTGATGAAAATGATGGTGACTTTGTGAGGCTTTTATCAAGGGATTTATAGCCCAAAATCCCTCAGTAATTCCCTTGAAAACATTACCAAGGGATTACTTCCATTAATTCCCTCGGTAATAGTTACTGAAGCTATTCTTATCGAGGCCATTTTTCCCTCAATAAATCCCTCGCTAATATGAACTATCGAGGGAATCGAAGCTAAAATCCTGCTAAAAATCCTATGTAATCCGCAAATATTTAACATCTTACCTACAAAATTGTGTCCCAAGAAGATGCCTGGCCACCACCACCAACATTGTAGGCACTTCCTCATTCTTTAAACTCCCTTTTAACCATAGTAATAAAAATCGGCTCGTACCAATCGGTTCGACCGGAAAATCGGTGAATCGGTCATGAAATCAGTCCAAGTCACTGCTTGGATCAGTCCTGCTTCGAAACTGGTGCGACTTGATTTGACTCGGCCAAGTTTGTATCAAAACCAATAACTCGGCCGGTTGAATAGAATCGGATCGAGTCTTTTTTTTTTTTTGCTTTATTTTTGCTAAATGATCTCTTTTTTTAAAACCTTAAAAAAAAATTCTAATTTGACTTATAAGAAAATACAGTAACTTTGTTTATATTGTCATGACTTGTGAGTTTGTGATCTAAAACTTTGTGAGTTTGCTTGTGTAATTATGTTTTGAATTTCTCAATTGTGATTTGTGATTACGAAATGGTAATAATATTTATAAATTTATGTTATTTATTCATGTTCTTGTATTTAGACCCCTTAAAGAGTGTCAAATTCTTAATTAGTTATCATTTTATTGTATTTTATTTAAATTTTTATAGATTTTCATTTTTTTTTGTATAAATTTAGTTCAACCGGTTCGACTAGTGACCAACTAGTTGAACCAGAGACACGATGCCTCAACCAGGTTGATCAACGGTCCAAGTCCGAAAACTATACTTTTAACCCTTTCTTGGTTTGCTTTGTTTTCCTGTTACTCTCTGAGCAGCTTCTCTGACGTTGCCAACATGATGTGATGGAGAAACAACAACTACATGTTCTATAAAAGCTCTGCCTGACTCTCCAACGGCGACCATGTTGGCACAACAATTTTAAAATCCACTATGATTATGATTGTAGTTTAGTTTCTATACTTTCCTTCGCTTATTTTGGTTTTTGAAGTTAAACTTTTCCTTTGTCACAGTAGAATATGAAAACATTCTATCTTTAATTTGAACTTTCAATATTGGAAGATGAAGATGGGTATATCAAATCACAAAATTGTGTTTAAACTAGTGATAGAAGAAGAATGAATTGATTCACTTTGCTGCTCTCCAAACATGATTTTGATCACCACTATCCACTTCAGAAATAGTGAGCAACTTAAGCTTGTTCGACTAAAATTTTGATTAGATATTAACGTATAAATTTTTAAAACTTTAAGTAATTAGAAACAATTATACCTGTATTCTTTTAGGGTAAGAGTTAAATATTTTTTTTATAATATAACAATACGTAATTATATAATAATATAAAATTTATCTATACTTTTCTTTTAAAAAAAAGACAGTAAAGTTAGGAATTTTCCCTAAAAAATTTAGGAAAAAGAGAAGGTGGGATCAAATAGAGACCTTACACTCAAAGATGTGAAAGATAAGCACAACTTATTAATTGTTGTGGGCTCAACCACAAAGTTTATCTCTACTTGTAATACATGAAATTTAAATTCTTACTTACGTATTGATTGTGATGTATCTCAATGTTTAGTCACATTATTCCGCTGCATCCTCCAAACTTTTTATTTCCCAATGTCCAACTGAAGGATTAACTATTTTAAGAAGAATCAAGGTTCAGGTTCAGATTATGTGAGCACCACTGGATGAACCAACTCTTACCATGAGTCATTAGATGATTTGCATATATACTTCAAGAGACCCTTTTGGTCTTCCTATTAATAAGAACTTTGCTTAAGATGAACATGATACATTTCTTTTGGATGAATGCTAGTAAGTTTCACTCTTTTAATTGATATATTATAAACAGTAATGATGATGATCAAAGAGAGAAGCATGCCAGACAATGATGCATATGACAACATATATATCATTTTGATATTGATAAAAAATTTGCTTATAATAATTTAATATGTTTTAAAATATATAAGAATAAGAGTCCTTTTTTGACAAAATAAGAGTTGTTTGATTATATTTTGATTGATATTTAATTTTTATTAAATTTGACATGAATAATCTACATATAAGTGATTGTAATTCAACACTTTGCCATTCTATGTGTCGCATTGTACCACTCATGAATCACTTCAAACCTCTATATATTAGTTCTTTCTGTGTTTTATACAACAAATATTTTGAAGCTTCAACACGAATATTTCTATTAATTTTTCTACCGTATGTCATGACGTTTGGATTGTTAAAAGAGCTATGCCATTTATTTTCATTTCACCATTATGACAGAAATTTTGCATGATTAAAAGCACAACAGTCTAAATTTAGGATGAAAGCTTCATCCTAAGAAAAATTATTTTTTCCACAACAAAGGGAAGTGTAAAAGATGGAGATTAGTTTCATAATGTTGTTTCATCCATACTACCATATACAAGTATTTTTCCTTGTATTTTTTCATGAGAAAAGGGAAACATACCTTATTATTCTCCTAGTCCATGCATGCTGCAAATTTTTATCATATGAATTATTTTATCATATATTTTTTCTTACAGCCTAAGCACAAAATTGATATTATAGGCAACGAACAAGATACGCATAATATTGGCAACCAAATCCTAAAAATTATACGACTTTTATTATATTTATGTAGCTTTTATTATTTGATATATATGATCCGACACTCTTCTGAAAATCAATTTGCTTCTGTTGTCTTTACAAAAATATCAAAATAAAACACAAATGTTCCTGTAAATCAATCTCTTCATGAACAGGCCCCATTTATCAGGGCGAGTGCTACAATGCGCTCAAGCATTGTGATGCACCCTATAATCTAAAGGCTAAGATTAATTATAAAGTGTATGATATATTAAGAGGTATATATGTGGTACATTGAAATAATATTTATTGTAATTAAATTTAAAAAATATGATCAAATATATTTTTTTAGTGATCAAATTTTATCTACATGAGCAAGAAATAGACTAAAGTTTTTTAAAAAATATATAAAATAAAGAAATAAAATCTAATTACATATGAAATTCACGTATAACATATGTTCACAATGTATTTTAAAAATAACCAACATTTATCTATGTAATGATTAAATTAAATATAAATTTTTAAAATATCATGTATGTAGATGTTGGTCACTAATAAAAATACACTTGGTCACAATTTTAAAGCCTGACTAAACAAAAAAATTACTATAGTGTATATATTTTTACACACCATATACCCCATTATCTTGGTCTTTTAATCCGCACAAAAAACTCAAGTTTGGTGCATCAAAAACACATCCCATTAAATTATATATAGATTTAATGAAGTAGTCAATTCATATAGTTTCAGTAAATTTTCAATTGGATCTCTGGCCCTATCTACTGTTACAAAAATATGAGAGTTAGCGGGATGACGTGACACCTTCCTCTATATTAGAACTAGAGCTCATTTCAGGCCCCTAATTCAATGAAATCGGCCATAGCCAAACATCATCTACATTTGAAGCTTATATTGGCACTTCCTTCTCAATAACCCAAATATTTGCTTCCTCCTACCCCGCCTCCCCCCAATTCTTCTCATTTTTTCTCTTCTTTTTCATTCAAGCTATCATCTGCAACACTTTACATAGTTGCCACTTCCACCAAAAGCAAAATCATTGTCTCTCACCCAAAGACTACAAAAAAGAAGACCATAAGCCTTCTAGTTCTAATGTGCTAAAATACTCACTACAAACAAACACAAATTTCTTAGAAAAGAGAAGCTACTTTCTAAGTCACTTTATTGCTAAACATAAGCTGTACAATGAAAGGCTAGTGTAGATGCAAAGTAACAACATTTAATTACCCATACACAATAAGTTCCAGCTAAATTCAGACAGAAAATAAACCTGATGTAGCCGTAGCTTGTTGACAATAGGGAAAAAGCCACAAACACATAAATTCAGCTCTGATTTGAGTTCTATTGATTTTGTGCCGCAATTTGGTTGTGGTTGGGAGGGCTTGGACGTGGTGTATTTGCTGTCCAAGGCTGTGTCATTAGTTAAGGAACTTGTTGCTGCTGCCATCTTCTTCTTCGACACATGTCAAAACATTCTCGAGAATAGATTTCTAATTGTATTCTTATAGGATTATTGCAGGTTTTGTTAATAGTCCTCAGGCTAGGTCAGACTCAAGCCAATGAGATATAATTCAAGTGTGACATCGCATGTCTCCACTCACACTTATTATTAATCTCATATTGAAAGAACTATATTTTGATCTTTTTGCAAACTAGGTCTATATATCCTCAAATCCTAGACTCCCTTCTTGTTTAATTCTTTATCCATTCTCATATATCTGATGCTAAAACTAGATCATTTAGTGTTATTATAAATTTAATAGAATCATATAATCAATTTAATAGTTCACTTGTCTTTTTTTTTACTAAGCTTTATAATGATGAGTTAACATCAAAATTAACATAGCTCTTTGTATACAAAATAAAGGATAACAAGGAAATTATTAAATTATGAAGAATTAATTAATCTAGCACAATATTTTTTAAAATTTGATAATTTACTCTCAAATCAAAAGTAGCATTTCAGAAAAGAAAAAAAAATGTCTTCCACAAAAGTAACTCTGTAATACCATAAAGCATATTCGTGAAATCGCTTTGGATTCCATGGAACAACTTTGCTGTGTTGGTTGTTCCAGAATTCATTATTGGTACTTTTTACCCCGTTTTTTTTTGTTTTTTTGATAAGATGGTACTTACATATCTGAAAGGGACTTTGCATTATGGATTAATTATTACGTCATCATGTGGCATGCGACTGATGGTATGGAAAAAATAAATAATGGTCCCACACGCACTTCCAAGCCGCCTCCCATTGACTTCAGTGGTTTACTTCAGCTTCAATGAGGTTTAGGTCGGCATATTAAAGAGTCACTTGACAAACTCCATTTATGATAATATAATATTTTCTTTAAATTTTATTTTTAATATTTTAAAACTTATTTTATTTTAAGAAATGTAATATAATAGTTAATAAATTAATTATGTTAGCTAAATATGAAGGATCTCAAATTTAGACTAATCAAATTCTTAATTGTGTTTAGTATATTTAAAAATTTAGATTATTTAATTAAGATGTGAAAATATGAGAGAAATAAATGGATTTAAGAATTATCTAAAATTTAGATTTTATGAACCAAAATAGGAGAAAATAAAGATTTGATATTTTTTAAAAAATATTTTAGAAATTTTCAAGGACTATTTCTACACATTTGAAAATTTTAGGAACTAATTTGGATCTATTTTGATATAATACAATGTCAGTATGCCACCTGGTATGCCACGTGGGATCAATATAAAACGCCATATCACTTGACGTGTCATGTTAACAAAATATAATGGTTGTTTAGTCTAAATATAAAGTGATTTATAGAATATAATTTCAAGGATCAAAAAGCTAATTTCGAAATTTCATGAATTAAAGTAAAACATACTTACAATTTCAAGGATCAAAATGACATTTACTCTAAATAAACTCTACACACGGTATTGTGCTTATTGTAAATCTTTTTTTTTAATAGCTTTCTTTTTTTATTGGGTAAATCTTTACACAATTAATTCTCTTTCTAACCCCATATCAGAGGGAGGTTAAATCTAGTAGTTGTCAGTCACATAATTTTTTCTATATCCCGTCTTTTTGAATTTTTTGGGGTCGGAGCGCATCAAATTATCAAGTTCAAAGTTCAAACCTATGAGATGAAACTCACAAATAAGCAAGGCAAACCAAGAACCATTTGGACAAGAAATTTCCAGCTGGGTCAGCGACTTGAATTTCGGAGCTAACTAAACTGTTTTAAAATATGGAATACATAGTAGTTAAGATACATTGCAATTTTGATTGAGCAGAGAAACAACATTTACTAGGATATGATTTTAATTAGCCAGCAAAGAAGGAAATAACACTAGTACATACATTCCACAATCATGCCTGTTTGTTTTTATTTGAAAACAAAAGTAGCTTTGATCAAAGTAAAAGTGATTTACGGAACAAAAAAAAGTAAAAGTGATTTCCGCCAAAGGAGTAAAGTGTCATTTAGCATGCTTCACTTTAATTCATAAAATTTCAAAACTAACTGTTTAGTATATGAAATTACAATATATAAGTCACGTTAGTCCCTGATCAAATAAACAACTGTTAGTCAACCATTATATTTTGCTAATGTGACACGTTAAATGACACAAGACATATCACGTGTTAATGACGTGTCATGTTGATTCCCATGTGGCATGCTGACATGGCATCATATCAAAATATGTTCATATTAATCTCTGAAATTTTAAATATATCAAAATAGTCCCTAAAATTTTAAAAAATGTGTCAAAAAAGCCTTGAATCTCAAATTTCTCCTATTTTATTTCATAAAATTTAAATTATTAACATTTGTTAAATCTACTTATTTCTCTTTTATTTTCACACTCTACTTAAACAAAGATCTCTTTAACATAGAATAACAATGAGAAGATAATGTATCATCTATAAGTTATTATTGTTAGATGAGTGATAAGATTTAATCCCTCACAAAGTGCAGTAACTATTGCCACTCCCTATTTATTGAACTTTTGTTCAATTGTTCCAAAATACCCTTTTAATATAATCTAATCTTATTCCTAATTTTATTGGTACTTAATACAATTAATATATTTAATCAAAATTTTTGCTTTTATAATATGGTATTTCATGTTTGGTTGATTTCTCAATTAAATATATTAAATTATATTTTCATTTAATATAAAAAAATACAACACATATGAGAGGAATACTTTGTGGTTCCTCATTTTGACTCTCAATGGATTTACTTGGCTAAAGTTTAAATAGAGGTAATTCCTTATTTTAAGGCTATGACGTGTTATTTGAATTAACTGTAAAGGTATTAATTAAATACATTGTTAGATTAATAAGATGGTGATAAATATGATATGATATGAGTACAAATGATAAATAGAAGGAGAATTAGCTATTATTTTTTCATAACTTTATAATGCCCTTTTTCTTTGGTTATTTATTTTACTTGATTATATGTAATCTCCAGGCACTTTTCTCACCTCCCTTATTTGTGGTTCTTTGATGAGTGTGTTATCTACTTTTTTTAAAAAAATAATTTGAAAACTATATTTAAAATTAACAAAATCAATTTATTAAATTTCTCTTTATTTTAGTGAGATTATATCTTTAGGCTTGTCGGGTTAGATGAATTCATCTAGCCTATGCGTCGGTCACGACCTAAGATTGGGTCATAACACTATATTCTAAATCGGTGTCATTGTGTTCGCTCTATTTGCATCAACATCTCCAAGAGGTGGCCATTTCCTACGATCCATTATTCTTGAGATGAAATAAGAGGCACAATTCTCTACTTGAGCTCAATTAAAGCTCTTATATTTGAGATAATTTGTAATTACATTTGGCATCAAGGGTAGAATCTCTTTTCACTGTTACATTAGACTCTTTTCATACCAAATTCCTTCCCAAATGCAGCTAAAATATTCTAAAGAGGCCATTGATAAACTTTATCCACGTTTGATAACATAATGTTTCCCTTGAATCTTATTTTTTTATATTTTAAAACCTATTTTATTCCAAGAAATGTAATGTAATAGGTAATAAATTAATTATGTTAGTTAAACATGGAGGGTCTTAAATTTGGACTAATCAAGCACTTAATTATATTTAGGATATTTAAAAATTTGGATTATTTAAATAGGTGTAAAAATGGGAGAAAAATAAGTAGATTTAATAATTATCGAGGATTTAGATTTTATGAATCAAAAGAGGAGAAATTTGAAATTTGGGACTTTTTGACATATTTCAGAAGATTTCAGGGATTATTTTGACACATTTAAGATTTCAAGTACTAATATGAACTTATTTTGATCTAATGTCACGTCAGCATTGTGAACACCAAATTTTGTCCAGCCATTTAAATAATAATTTTAAAATTTACATACTTTATAGGTTCTTTTGAAGTCTTTTCAGAAAATCAAAAATAAAAAAAAAGGTTGTTTTGTAATCCCTTGGTCCTTTTCTTTCAAAAAATTTAAAAATGAAAAAATGTCTTCTATTTCTTTTCTATCTCTTAAAAAAAAAAAAATCAAAATTTGTTGTTTTTCAAATGACAACATCAAAAATCAAGTTGTTTTTTTATGCTAGCTCGTGTCTACTTGTGATGGTACTTGTTTGGAGTTTGTGTTTAATGGAAATCTATTTTAGACAGTGAATAGTGGGTCCATTTCATTTTTATGTTACATCCGTATCTGCCCATTTTCATTTGCCTAGAAAAATATAATAATAATAATAATGAAAGGAGACAGCATGGGCAAGCCCCTGTTCCAACTTCAGCATGTCTCCACCGTCATGCCCACAAACACGAGAAAACAAGAGAAAGTGGGACACTGGAGACACCACTCCTTGCAACAAGAATGGTCTCATTACCCCAGTTAGTGGAAGGTCCAGCAAGTGGGCAAGGCAGAAGCGTGGGAGATAATTCAACATGGGTTCCCCTGCGTTCCAGAGACAGCACGAGAATAAACAAAAAAAACAAGCTCAATTTAAATCAGGAGGATCACATCATCAATGGGGGGGTTCGGGTTTTGAGAGGAGCTGGAACCAGAATCTTAACATCTCCACCATATCCATCCTTAACCATCAGCCGCCATCATACCCTTTTACATTATACACGACAACTCTTAACCCATTGTTACAACCCTCCCATCAAAGCCATTATCCTCACAGCCTCCTCCCTGAAACTAAAAATCACATCTACTCAACCATAAACCATCATCCACAACATCCAATCATCATACTTCATCATTCCCCAAATTCCCTGTCATTGTAACAAATCAGCATTAAAGCACAGCCTTTAACCTCCATCATCATAAAACCATAAACCAACTAAAAATAAAAATATAGAAGAAGAGAAGGGCAGCCACCAGCAGGACCAACCGCGCACACCTCATCAACCAGAACCGCACCAGTCTCGCCCCTGCCAATAGCATCGCGAGTTCAGACCAAATCCAATTGCAGTGCCGCCAGCAGGTTCCCCCTTCCTCTCTCTCGTATTCACTCCCTCTCTCTTGATATCACTCTTTCTCTCTCTATGTTTCTCTTGGCAAATAAAAGACAAAGAGAATAAACATAATAACAAGGAAATACTCACTGTCTGCGGCCTCCTTGTTTCTCTCTCCTTCATCCCATATTATTTTAGTCTCAGAAGGAAATGAAACTTAGCGTGTCTCTGGTTCCTTTTTTTAAAAAAAGCTAAAGGAAGACAATATCAAAGCAAACCCGTGAGTCAAAGTCATGAGAGCTTTCTTTCTCTTTATTCTTTGCATAGCATTAAGTTTATGAGTAAAGGAGTGGGGTACTTTTCTTTGTTAGAGTCACGAGAACCATTCCTTTCCTTTGTTTTCTTTATTTTATTTATGTTGCTTTATTTGTTTTTTTTTAATTTATTTTTGTCAGCCAGTTTGCGTTTCTAGACCACTCACCCACAAAAAGACAATGAATTCTAAGTAGTGGAACTTTTAGTGTTTTTGTCTTTTCGCAAAAAGTCTAAGCAATATTGAAATGCAAACCCCTTTATTAGAGATGTCACGTGAATGTCTCATTTCCTTTTATTTTAATTTTTCTTTTCTTTTATTTTGTTATTTTTTTATCTGTCAGGTTGAATTATTAGAAAGTTGGATATGTGTTTGGGTTATATTTTCCTCTTTCTTACTAAAAAATAACAAGCTGTGTTTTGTGTACTTTGAATCCACTTAATGGCTCCTAGATCGAGACCCGCACGCATCATTTCTTGGTAGAATCATAACAAGCTGTGTTTTTTTCTTTTTCTTTTTTCGGTTTCTTTAACTTTTAGCAGATTGTGTTTGTTTATGTTTGGGGTCCGTTTTTTAGTTCATTAATTAAGCTTGGGCTAGGTTAATTATTGGGCTTGATATTTTTTTTGTTGACAGTTTTAAACTAAAAAATAATTGATGAGGATGTGGATTGTTTATTTATTTATTTATTTATTTTTATTTATTTTTTTTTTTTGGGTCTTAGGGTTTAGATCTGATTATTGGATCCTTATGTCAATTTTTGTCATAATCTTGTTTTAGGTCTAATTTATGTTGAGGTCATCGTAGTTATTATTATTTTTTTTGTTTAGTCAGTATTCTGATTTTTTAAATGTCTAAAACATATATATATATATAAAAATAAATAAATAAAAAATAACAAAAATCTTAAAAAATAATTTTTTGTATAGTTCACACTATCCTAAACCCTGTGCAAGAGTGGATTTTAAATTCCTAATTAAAATCAACCAACCAACACATTTTCATTTATTATTTTAACTAAAATCCATCAAACACACAATCATTTTCTAAGAACGACGTGGTTTTGAGTTCCTCATTGCACCAGAGGGTACGTCGGCGTAGCTTACAACTATCAAACCAAAATTAATTTTTCATTAAATTGTTTTCTTTTAATTTAATTTCTTTTGTTTTATTTTATTTTATATTTTACATGTTTGCTAACTTTTGGGGAAAAATAAATACATTAAAGTTATAAATAAATTTGCATAATAAACTCTAGGGTAACCGTATTTATACGGATGTATTAGGGGTGCAGTGGGATTAAGTTTCTACCCTTCCCTAATCATAATCAGACTCCCAGACCTTAAATCTCATTTTAAAAGACCAGTTTGCAAATTAAAGGTTTTCCAATTTTTTTTTCAGAATTAAAATTGGTGGCGACTCCCAAACATTTTCAAAAACCAAACGATCGCCATCCGAGTCTCGGCGCCCCCTCTGGGTATGTTGTGACAGCTTGGCGACTCCACTGGGGACTTCCAGAGAGTCAAGCCTATTGGAGTTAATTATGCAAATAATATGATTTTAAAATATTTATTTTTTCCCCAAATCACACATTTGTTTTACTTTTTGTAAATACTTTATTTCCCTTGTTTTGCAAATAATGGTATGTTTTATTTGTAAATATTCCTTATTCAAACATTAGGATAGAAGACTTCCACTTTTGTATATATTTGAAACCTTAGGGTAGAAGACTTTGTTTGTTTTCTGGATAAATTGTGCTTCTGGAATATATGTTGTTTGGTTTTCTTTTGCAGGAAAGGATAGTTTTAGGATTACAAGGTTGGTATACTCCTCGCACACTGTGCACATTCACACTACCTCACACACTTTTAGGCTCTATACCCGAGCTTGTGCGACCCGAGGATTAGGAAGGAGTTCCAATATTGTCACTGAAGGGCTTCATGCTCACTTGGCATTTGGGGGAACACCACTCAGATTGTTACTGGTCTCATGGTTGATCATACTGAGAGGGTTCATCCCTACTTGTGGTCTCTTCATGAACTGGGTCTCTATCTTATGGATAGGGGCAATCTGAGGACCATGGCTTTTAGATGTCTAGACCCGTCCCAATAACCGTGCACTAATAGATTGGACTCAGGAACTATCCCATTAAGGTTTGGACCTTAGAAATCCCACCTCTAGAATTAACCCTTTTAGGACACGAAGGAGTATCCATTTTCTCTTCTCATTGAACATGTCTCATCATGCACACATGCATTCTTTTCTTATTCTCAAAAAATACATATATGTATAAAAATATTTCCATAAGCATATCATTCATTTCTTTTATTCTCAAAATATAAAAAAAAATGTTTCCATAACAAATCCTTCACTTCTTTTATTTTTAAAAAAAATGTTTCTGTAAGCCTATCATTCATAGGGCGTTTAGTTAAAAAAAAAAAAAAAAAAAAAAACTCATGCATACATATCATGCATAATGTACAAAAAAATTACCATGCATAACATACATTTTAAGGATAGAAGTACCATGAATAACTTTCATATGGGAATTCCATGCATATTGCATAATAATGAAGAGATCATTTCATGCATCGCATGCATCATCCATTACTCATGCATATTTAATATTGTTGAGGTCATTTAATTTTATATTCTTTTTTACAGGGAACAAGGCTTATCATCACTCAAGACAATGGAAATGACTCAAAATAACACTAGCAATGCAAAGAGAAACATCAAGGTTACCGTAGTCCAAAGCGAGCTACGGAAAATAGGAGAACTATGTCGGTTGATGCCGCATGAAACTAGACTTGATTTTCAGAACACATATGGACATCTAGTTGACCTCTTGTACATCACTGTCGAGGAACCCGTGCTTAGTGGACTCGCACAATTTTGGAAGTCTCCTCTACAATGCTTTGAATTGCCGAAGATTGACATAATTCCGACAATAGAAGAATACACGAGGATGATAAGATTACCTATCCGCGAAAAGGCAGGTGTGTACCTCTATCAAGGGAATCATGTAACAGAGGCGAAAATTGCCAAGATAATTGGGGTCCAAGTGGACCAGATGGTGATAGAAGAAAGAGGATCGATTTGAGGATTAAGCAAAGGTTTCCTTGAGACTCACCTTGAAATGTTGGCCCAACAAAAAAGATGGGACTTGTTTAACCGAACTTTAGCACTGACAATTTATGGGTTGGTGCTCTTCCCTTTTACACCAGACATTGTTGATCAAGCCTCAATGGATGTCTTCTTCAGATTCTGCACTTATAAGGCAAATCCGATTCCTGCAATTCTAGCCGACACTTTCCTTTCTATGGAAATATGCCATCGGAAGAAAGGAGGGAGGTTACGATGTTGCTCGCACTTGCTATACGTGTGGGTAATGACACATATGCATGCTGGAAATCATATGGGACATCTGCCAGACCCGCTGAAGCACTTTCATCGCGTACCAATAATTCAACAACCGGCACATAAGTGGATACAAGAGTTTTCTACCATTGAGCCCAAGATTTTTTAAATGGGTTTGCCCATGGTACAATGGTGAAAACATTATCTACAGCTGTGGGGCTTTCCCTTATGTTCCGTTAATGGGTCCGAGGGGTTGCGCATCATACTCTCCTGCTTTGGTATTAAGGCAGCTTCGCTGGACACAAACTAAACCTCAAGAAGAACAATTGCAAGGATTTAATTTCCTCTACCAAAAGCATCAGGATACAAAGAAGCAAGAGTTGGAAATTAAGAGAGCTTGGGAAGACATCAAAATGGTAGGAAGACAAAGGTTAGGAAAGCAACTACCGATCCCAACCCCAGAATATGAAAAATGGAGAAAAGCAAGAGTGGGGCGGTCAGACCTTCAGTGGAAGCTTCGCGAGCTGATGGAGAACAATCTCAGGCAATGTCCCAAATAATTTCTCATGTTGAGGTATTAAAGACACAAATGAGGTTCCTAGAAGAAAAGAAACAAGAAGCCGATGTGCAAGTAGTCATTCTCCAAGACCAGTGTCGCAAAAGGGCAAGAGAGATTGAGACGTTGAAGGATGAATATGCAGACTCCCTTGAAGTCCCAAGAGGAAGAGGAAGCGCAGTAACCGCAAGGCTCCGAGAACTTGAAGGAGAGCTCCGTGGCCTTTTAAATGAAAAGAAGAACTTTGAAAGAGAAATCAAGGTCCAAAACAAGACCAAAGTAAAATTAGAAGCTGAGCTCGACAAGAAGGAGAAAGTATTGCGAGACCTAGGGGCAAAGGTTATGGATGAAAAAGAGAAGAATAGGGAGTTGCAGAAGATAATCAACATGGAACGGCAAGCAAGGAAGGAACTGGAAGGCAAAGTCCAAAATTTGTTGGAAGTCTTAGCACAAACAAAGGATGATTATGCTCGTGCACGGAAGTCGGCAAACCAATACCAGCACCTTTATGTCACGGCAGCTGAACACAGGAAGTTTTGGAAAAATAAAGCGTTGGATAATGTGGAAGAAGCTGAACAATGGAAGATGAAGCATGCCCGAATCATCAAAGAAGTCAATGATCACAGTCAGGGGGTCATACAATGCTTTGAAGAAGCAAAAGAAGAGATAGAGGAAGCACCATTTCTCGACCCACCACAAGGGGTAACCAAGTTCATGAAGAAATGTGAAGGCTATGCTAGGAAATTCAAGAAGCAGAAAACCAAGCTCTTGATGTACTAGACTTAGTAGTTTATGATGTATTGAACTACATTCAAGGAATGAAATGTTTAAGTCTTCCATCTATTATTTGAGTACAAGTATGTGTTCATGAATCAATGGATCTTCTTACAAGAAGCAAAATTCTGCTCCAAAATTGCATTGCTAGTGTTATTAAATGGCATCTGATGAGGAAATAAATATTCCCTTCAGGATCGCTATCAACCACACTTAAGTTAGAGGGTAGGATGCCCGTAATGATATGTGTGGATGATATTTCCATTCGTCGCGAGTGCTGATGATATCCTTCGTGAACTAAAAAAAAGGAGAAAAGAAAAACTAAATCATGCTCCATTTTGCAGGGGAAAGAATCTCTATCAGTTTAGAGGCTGTCAAACATTGCTCCTTCAAAGAAAGCTTTGTCTAGCATTAGTGTGCCGGCTAGAGAGCCGTACGAACTTCGATCCAGAGTTGAGAAAGAGAAGACTGAAAGGGGTAAAGACAAGGAGCAGAGTATGGCTGCAGAAGGAAATAATGAGGGAAGGAACCTAAGTCAAGAGATTGATGAGCTGAAAGACATGATAAAGTCCATATTCGGACAAGAATTCAAGAAATTCATTGTCGATATGGTGAAAGCCGCCAAACAAAACAAGGAGAATGAGGAGGGACCAGGATACGACTCAGACGGGAATGACAACAATGGGACCCCGCGTAACAATGACAACAATGCAGCCTCGTATAATAACGTGGAGAAGGAAGCTGAACGACTGAAGCTCAAACAAGAACTGCAAGAAAGCATGCAAGAGCAGCTCCGAATGCTACGTGGGCCTAGCCCGTATGGCTCAATGAGCATCAACGATCTGTGTCTAGCTCCTAACGTGATCATTCCCAAAGACTTCAAGATGCCCGAGCTCCTCAAGTTTGATGGTAGCACCAATCCTCTCATGCATTTACGAATGTATTGCACGAAAATGGGAATGTGGTCCAAGGATGAGAACTTCCTGATCAGCTTTTTCCCCGAGAGCTTGGAAGGCGCTGCGTGGGAATGGTATATGCAGATGGACCGAGCACAAATTAGATGTTGGGAAGACCTAGCTCAAGCTTTCACCAACCAATACAAATTCAATTTGAACGCTGCTCCTACCAGAGATCAACTGAAAGGGATGAGGAAGAAAGCAAATGAATCTTTCAAGGAATATGCTCAGAGATGGAGAGCAATAGCTGGAAGGGTTATTCCACCAATGCTGGAACAGGAGATATGTTCTTACTTCATTCGTACACTGGAAGGCCCATTCTTCAAAAACATGCTCGGGACACATGTCAAGGAATTTGTCGATCTGGTTGAGATAGGAGAAAGGATAGAAACCAACATCCAGGAAGGGAAAGTGGAACTTGTAGTAGGGGAAACGAGTGAATCAAAGAAGAGCTCCAATTTCAAGAGAAAAGAGGGTACCGTCAACTACATCCACCCCCAGCCTCGTCAATCCACTTCTCAGCCAAATCGTTACCAAAACCACTACCCGCCTTACCCGCATACACAACACCCCTCTTACCCCTGCCAACGATACCCATCCCCTCAAACTATTCCAACCCGAACCCAAGCACCATACATGCCTCAACCACACCAAATCAACCATGTTTCCCATCCACGACCCTATACTCCGATAGCACCTACACCCCACCAAACACTACCTCCGGCTCGCCAGGCAACCAACCCCTTTACAACAACCCCACCATTAACCACCAACAACAGATCCCCACGTAAAAATCGGCCACTACCTGATTTCCATATGAGCAATGCTGAACTGTTCAAATGCTTGTGCAGAGACAACTTGCTAACCCCCCGTCCTGGGAAGACTTTCACGCCACCATATCCTCGGTGGTACAATCCAAACCAGACATGCGATTACCATTCAAATTCTCCTGGACATTCCGTCGAAGATTGTTATGGGTTTAAAAGCGCAGTGTGGCGTTTGATCGACCGCGGCGCCATTAAACTGGAAGAAGAGCCGGGGCCAAACATAAGAAACAACCCATTCCCCAATTATGGTGGAGGACAAGTGAATTCTATCTGTGAGGTGCAAGCAAGTCAGGGAGTAAAGAATGTTAAACTCCCAATGAAACAGATCCTGGAAGCCTTAAAAAGGGCTGGTTATGAGATGGAAGCCGAGGGAAAGAAAGGTAGAAGAATAGTGGAGGGAGACGAAGGTGATCTATTTTGTGAGTGTTCCGGAAGGAAGCATCACATTGAAGAGTGTCCAGAGCTGAAGATCTTTGTTGAAAAGATGATCAAATTAGGGTTGCTTGAGATACCGAAGGGCATCAAACAGAGTATCAATATGATGAACCAAGCTCTTCCTGTTTTTAAGGTTTATAAACCCAAACCGGCAATTGCTCTCAAGGTACCTACGCCATTTTCGTATGAAAGCAATCACACTATTCCGTGGAGATATGACACTGTCACAGAGCCTTGTTCTGCGATATTTGGGGAGATAATCCCTAAACAAGGGGCAGTACCTGTTTTCAAAGTGTCCAGATTGCCTTCTCATCTTGCAACCCATGCAAAGCCTGATCAACCAAAAGCAATGGAAGAGCCCAATAGTAAAGAATGCTTGAAACCCCTTGCATCAGAGTCCATAACGAACGTGACGGGAACAGGGGGATTCACTCGGAGTGGTAGGTGTTATGCCCCCGGAAAGCTACTAAAAGACCTTCAAGCAATACCGGAAAGCAAAGGAAAAGACCCTAAAGATGAAGAAGAAGAATTTCTAAAAATAATGAAACAAAGTGAGTATGATGTGGTGGATCAGTTGAAGAAAACACCGACAAAGATCTCACTTTATTCATTGATCTTATCTTCAGAAGCTCATCGCAGCGCGATTAAGAAAGTGTTGAATCAAGCATACGTCTCAAAAGATGTAACCCCGGATAGAGTCGAAGGGCTTGTGGGTGTAATCAAAACTGCAAATGCAATAATTTTCAAAGAGGATGAAATTTTTCCTCATGCAGTGGGACGCCCGACGGCGCTCCACATCACTTTAAAATGCCAGGGTTGCAATATCGCCAAAGTACTGATTGATGGAGGATCAGCTTTCAATGTACTTCCCTACTCTACTCTGCGGCAACTACCAATCGATCCTTCCGCAATTGAACCAAGCGAGACAATCGTCAAAGCATTTGATGGGTCATTGAGGGAAATCACGGGCACTATTAACCTTCATTTGGAAATTGGTCCGACCATGTTCTTAACTAAATTCCAAGTGATGGACATTGAGCCAGGGTACACAATGCTGTTGGGAAGACCTTGGATCCATGAGGCAGGGGCAGTCCCCTCTACTCTTCATCAGAGGGTGAAATTCATAGATCGCGGAAAGCTCATTACTGTAAAAGGGGAGGAAGAATTGATGGTGACTAAACCAGTGGCAGTGCCATACATTGACTGTGCTGAAGATATTCTTGAGGTCTCATTTCAAAACCTCGAGATAGCTGAACCAGTAGAACGAGGAGGTGGCACACTTCCAGTGGCCTTTAGAATAATGCAGAAGAGTGGATTCGAGGAAGGCAAAGGGTTAGGAAGACAGTTGCAAGGAATCAAAGATCCAATTTTCCTCCAAGACAATCCTGGGAAATTTGGCCTGTATGAAGTAGCAGGTGAGCTGTCATCTTTTGAGCCTATCAAGCAGAAGATCCCGCACATCAGGGACACATTTCCTACACCGGCAGCAGTGGTAATGATAGAAGGAGCAGGAGCCGCTAGCACTCAAGAAGGAGTCAAGGAAACGTCTCAGCTGATCTACCAGAGTTACGAACCATTAGACAATTGGGATTCTGTGCCTTGTGATGATTTATTGTATCTTGAGTAATGGACGCTTTAGTTATCTTATTTGTACTTCAACTTTAATTGAATGATTATGCATGGTTTCTTTACCTTTTCATAATTTTTGTCCTTTCATTTTTTCCTTCCTATATATTTCTTCCTTTTTTATTTATTTATTTCGGGTCTCGTCTAAATTCCAGGGACTCATCTCCTTCAGAATCTCTATCTCGTGTAAATGATTGTGAAAACCCATTAATTGATTATTGCGTTACAACGAACTTGAGTGAACATGAACAAGATGAAGATCCTGAATTATGCCAGCAATTTGCCAAAATCATGAACTCGATGGAAAAGGGGATAAATCCTCATGATGAGATCATTGAAGTTGTGAATCTGGGGACCGACGAGGATAGGAAAGAGGTGAAGATAGTTGACAATCCAGAAAGAGAAGAAATGATAGCATTATTCCGAGAATTCATAGACATTTTTGCCTGGTCTTACAAAGATATGCCTGGTTTAGACCCAAAGATAGTGGCACATAAAATCCCGCTGATTGAGGGCATGGAACCTAAACAGCAGAAGTTGAGAAGGATGAGTCCAGAAATGTCTCTTAAAATCAAGGAGGAAGTCAAGAAGCAGCTTGATGCAGGCTTTCTAGAAGTTCCGCTATACCCGAAATGGATAGCTAACATAGTACCCGTGCCGAAGAAAGACGGAAAAGTTAGAATGTGTGTGGACTATCGAGATTTGAATAAGGCAAGCCCAAAGGACAATTTTCCTCTTCCCCATATAGACATCTTGGTTGATAGCACAGCAAGAAGTCATCGATTCTCCTTCATGGACGGCAATTCAGGCTACAATCAGATTCTGATGGCGGAAGAAGACAAGGAGAAGACATCATTCATTACTCAGTGGGGAGTATTCTGCTATCGAGTGATGCCGTTCGGACTGAAGAATGCTGGAACAACCTACCAACGAGCCATGGTGACATTATTCCATGACATGATTCACAAGGAGTTGGAGGTATATGTAGATGATATGGTTGCAAAGTCACAGGAAGGTGAAAGTCATGTCGTCGTGCTCAGGAAACTGTTTGAAAGGCTCAGACTTTACAAACTTCGATTAAATCCAGCAAAATGCACTTTTGGAGCATCCATTGGAAAATTGTTAGGGTTCATTGTTAACAAGAAGGGTATCGAGGTGGACCCCGACAAAATCAAAGCCATCCAGGATATGCCAACACCTAAAACTGAGAAAGAGGTTCGAGGTTTTTTGGGTCGTCTGAACTATATCGCGAGATTCATCTCCAATATGACCCATACCTGCGAGCCGATATTCAAACTGCTGAGGAAAGATAAGACGATTAAGTGTGATGACAGATGCCAAGAAGCTTTTGACAAGATCAAGAATTACCTATTAAATCCACCTCTCCTGGTTCCACCTACACCAGGACGGCCGCTGATACTATACCTCACGGTGTTGCATGGGTCTATGGGAGCAGTGTTAGGACAACATGATGAGTCTGGTCGGAAGGAGCAAGCCATTTACTACCTGAGCAAGAAATTCAATGATTGCGAATCTCGGTATCTAGCTATTGAAAAGACTTGTTGTGCACTGGTATGGACTGCGAAGAGGTTACGACAGTACATACTCAACTATACAACTCTGCTCATATCACGAGTGGACCCCATGAAGTACATCTTTGAAAGCCCACATATCTCCATGAGAATGTCCAAATGGCAAATGGCCCTAGCAGAATTTGATATCAAGTATGTGACCAGAAAGTCTATAAAGGGAAGTGTGATTGCAGGTCACCTGGCCGAGAATCCACTTGAAGAGTATCAACCAATAGAACTCGAACTTCCTGATGAGGGTGTCTTAGCAACCATGGAAGAAGATAGTGAAGACGGGGAAAGTGAAGATATCATGTGGAAAATGTACTTTGACGGTGCAGTCAACATTCGAGGAAATGGAGTTGGAGCAATGATAACATCTCCTGAAGGAAAACAGTTCCCGATCACTGTTAAATTAGCTTTTGATTGTACCAACAACATGGCTGAATACGAAGCATGCATAACTGGCTTAAAGGCAGCGATATCCCTTGGAGTGCAACACTTGAAGGTCTATGGGGACTCGGCCTTGATCATTTTTCAGGTCAATGGAGAATGGCGAGTTAAAAAACACAGGTTGTTGTCATACTATGAACATCTTATGAGCTTAAAAGAGGAGTTCAAAGATGTCAGTTTCCATTACCTACCTCGCGAACAGAATCAGTTTGCAGATGCCATAGCTACCTTAGCCATAATGACCAAGCTCGACCTGGAAGTGGAAGTGCGACCTCTACAAGTAACTGTTAGGAGAGAACCAAAGATAATTGTTCAAATGTTGAAGAAGAGCTGGATGGTAGACCATGGTTCCACGACATTAAGAAGTTCATTAAGGAAAGGGAATATCCGTTAGCAGCAACTGAAAATGATAGAAAGACACTTAGATGGCTATCCATGTCATTCTTTCTGTCAGGGGAAATGTTGTACAAAAGAAGCCACGATGGAGTTTTGCTGAGATGTGTCGATGCTGCAGAAGCCAAATCCATCATATCGGAAGTTCATGAGGGTATTTGTGGGACCCATGCTAATGGACACACATTATCCCGACAGATTCTCGTGCAGAGGATACCACTGGCTCACAATGGAAAAAGATTGCACAGAATTTGTCAGAAGATGCCACAAATGTCAAATCTATGCAGATCGAATCCATTCTCCTCCTGTATCATTGCACACTCTTACATCACCATGGCCATTCTCAATGTGGGGCATGGATGTCATCGGGCCAATTAACCCCAAAGCCTCTAACGGTCACCGGTTCATTCTGGTAGCAATCGATTACTTTACCAAGTGGGTTGAGGTCGCTTCTTATGCTAATGTAACACGGAAGGTGGTGGTGAAGTTTCTGAAAAACAACATCATCTGCAGATACGGGTTACCAGAAAGACTCATCACAGACAATGCGACTAATTTCAATAATGCAGAGGTACGAAAACCGTGTGAACAATTCAAGATCAAGCATCACAACTCGACTCCTTATCGACCAAAGATGAGCAGGCGGTGGAAGCAAAGAAATAAAAACATCAAGAAGATCTTGGGGAAGATGGTGGTCACGTTCAGAGATTGGAGTGATATGCTACCTTATGCGTTACATGCTTATCGCACTGCCGTCAGATCCTCAACTGGGGCAACTCCGTATTCATTGGTGTACGGGATGGAAGCGATCCACGCCTATAGAAGTAGAGATACCTTCGTTGAGAGTCTTGGTGGAAACTGAATTGGAGGAGGCTGAATGGGTCAAAGTGAGATACGAGCAATTGAACATGCTTGAAGAGAAACGACTAAGTGCGGTCTGCCATGGCCAGTTGTACCAGAAAAGAATGGCTAAAGCATTCAATAAGAACGTTCGCCCTCGAACATTTCAGCCAGGTGATCTGGTTCTAAAGAAAATTCTGCCAAATCAAGAAGATAACAGAGGCAAATGGGCACCCACACATGAAGGCCCCTACATTGTCAAAGATGCTTTCTCTGGAGGAGCTTTGATCCTGACTGATATGGAAGGCCAAGTCCTTGCTAAGCCGATCAATGCGGATGCTGTGAAGAAATATTTTGCTTAGAAATAAAAATGCTCACTAGGTTGAAAACCTGAAAGGGCGACCTAGGCAAAATTAGAGCACGTGAAAGAGAAAAGAGTAAAGAAAATGCTCGCTAGGCTGAAAACCCTGATGGGCGGCCTAGGCAGAAGTTAGAGCAAAAAGGGATAGGAACTGGGTTGAAAACTTGAAACGTATGGCTTATACAATGAGGAAAGGCTGAGACGCTAGGAATGATGTTGACACTGGGGCAGTTTGAATATTGGTGGATTGCAGCATATTGTTGAGCACATGATGAAGAATTGAACTTGCTGTCATAGAATTCAAGTTCGGTGTAACCAGTGAATCAGAGAAATGGGTTGATCGCATAAGAACAGCATTATTAGTCTTGCCTTCCTTCTTTCCTTATCTTTTAACAGTCGTTGAGATTCTGTAAATGCTTCTCAGTTTGAAATCCAATAAAATTGTCTTACCCTTCCTCTTTGTTTTCGGTTATCTTTCCCTTCCCATCAAAATCTTTGTCTTTTTATTCCTTCTTAAACCATGCGTAATCATGATATTGAAACTGAAATACAATAAGGGACTAATTTGCTAATGTAACTCATAAGCGATGAAGTCAGACAGAGGGTTTAAGATTGATTGTCAAAAGAGAAGAGGCAACTCGACTAGCCAAGATTCGAGGTTGATAACCTAAGTGTAGATTTCGGTGGTTCCGAGAAAACACTCGATCGAAAAACCCAGACTGTCGATCAAAGCAAGAATGAGAACAGTGAGACACGAGGCAGAAAAGAGACGCTGAAGCATCAATCAGCCAAAGATATGCTCTACAACTATAATGAAAAAACTCATAGAACTGTGCAGCTAAAGAGACGGCATATTTTGAGATAGACAAAAGCTTTCTTGAAAGACGATGTGAAGACACCTCAGACTGGGGCAATTTTTAGTTTTGAAAAGCTATTTCCATAATGTCATCATTACAGCAATTCCACAACAATTCGTCATATCATCATCACATCAACAGTTTCTTTCATCATATCATCAATACATCAATGTTGCATCAATTCATCATGTCATCATCAGTTAGATCATTCATGTCATTACAACATCAATTTCGCATCATCCATAGCATCATCACACAAATTATGTATCATCATTTCATCAGAGTTGCCAGCCATGCATCTGCATACAACTTTCAGACTCATTCACAGAGTCTTGATCTCGCAGTTTCTTTACATTTCACAAATCTTTTATCTTTCTCAAATTTACAGCTTTCTCCAATTTACTACTTTCACAATTTACAGCTTTCTCCAATTTACAGCTTTCACAATTTACGGCTTTCACAATTTACAGCTTTCTCCACTTTACAGCTTTCACAATTTACTGCTTTCACAAATTTACTGCTTTCACAATTCTGACTTTCTCCAATTCTGACTTTCACAATTCTGATTTCCACAGTTTATCTGCTTTCACAATTTGCATTCACACCCATTTTTATAAATTCTGATTCCACATGTCTGATACACATGCATTTCATATTCATAAGCTTTAAATTCCTCACTCTCTTTTAGTCTCCGTCAGATTTCTGCATGCAGTTTTCCACATATGCAATATGCTTTCATCATGAGATCATTCAGCATTATCACTCTGCATTCATCATGGACTTATCATTATTCAACGACCACTATCATGCATTCAATGTTCGTCATGCATTCATTGAAGTCATGCATAAAGTCATCCATCAGATATTCTCCGCATTGTCACTTTAGCACTCATCATTTCCACCATGCACTTATCATCATGCATTCAGCACCATGTGTATTAGTCGCTTAACATCATCTAATTAGAGCATCCCGCATTGTCGTCATGCATTCAGGGGTCTCGTTGAAACACATCGAAACCCTGCATTAAATTATCTAGCATCATTTCGCACTGTCGTTAAACTTTTTACCCATCATGCATCATGCATTCGGCCAAAATTTGTGTTCATATCTTTACATGTACCTTACGGCAAACTATCAAAGTCCCAGACTTTATATTTTTCAGTAAGATACAAGTAAAGAGGGGCAACTGTGAACACCAAATTTTGTCCAGCCATTTAAATAATAATTTTAAAATTTACATACTTTATAGCTTCTTTTGAAGTCTTTTCAGAAAATCAAAAATAAAAAAAAAAGGTTGTTTTGTAATCCCTTGGTCCTTTTCTTTCAAAAAATTTAAAAATGAAAAAATGTCTTCTATTTCTTTTCTATCTCTTAAAAAAAAAAATCAAAATTTGTTGTTTTTCAAATGACAACATCAAAAATCAAGTTGTTTTTTTATGCTAGCTCGTGTCTACTTGTGATGGTACTTGTTTGGAGTTTGTGTTTAATGGAAATCTATTTTAGACAGTGAATAGTGGGTCCATTTCATTTTTATGTTACATCCGTATCTGCCCATTTCCATTTGCCTAGAAAAATATAATAATAATAATAATGAAAGGAGACAGCATGGGCAAGCCCCTGTTCCAACTTCAGCATGTCTCCACCGTCATGCCCACAAACACGAGAAAACAAGAGAAAGTGGGACACTGGAGACACCACTCCCTGCAACAAGAATGGTCTCATTACCCCAGTTAGTGGAAGGTCCAGCAAGTGGGCAAGGCAGAAGCGTGGGAGATAATTCAACATGGGTTCCCCTGCGTTCCAGAGACAGCACGAGAATAAACAAAAAAAACAAGCTCAATTTAAATCAGGAGGATCACATCATCAATGGGGGGGTTCGGGTTTTGAGAGGAGCTGGAACCAGAATCTTAACATCTCCACCATAACCATCCTTAACCATCAGCCGCCATCATACCCTTTTACATTATACACGACAACTCTTAACCCATTGTTACAACCCTCCCATCAAAGCCATTATCCTCACAGCCTCCTCCCTGAAACTAAAAATCACATCTACTCAACCATAAACCATCATCCACAACATCCAATCATCATACTTCATCATTCCCCAAATTCCCTGTCATTGTAACAAATCAGCATTAAAGCACAGCCTTTAACCTCCATCATCATAAAACCATAAACCAACTAAAAATAAAAATATAGAAGAAGAGAAGGGCAGCCACCAGCAGGACCAACCGCGCACACCTCATCAACCAAAACCGCACCAGTCTCGCCCCTGCCAATAGCATCGCGAGTTCAGACCAAATCCAATTGCAGTGCCGCTAGCAGGTTCCCCCTTCCTCTCTCTCGTATTCACTCCCTCTCTCTTGATATCACTCTTTCTCTCTCTCTATGTTTCTCTTGGCAAATAAAAGACAAAGAGAATAAACAGAATAACAAGGAAATACTCACTATCTGCGGCCTCCTTGTTTCTCTCTCCTTCATCCCATATTATTTTAGTCTCCGAAGGAAATGAAACTTAGCGTGTCTCTGGTTCCTTTTTTTAAAAAAAGCTAAAGGAAGAAAATATCAAAGCAAACCCGTGAGTCAAAGTCATGAGAGCTTTCTTTCTCTTTATTCTTTGCACAGCATTAAGTTTATGAGTAAAGGAGTGGGGTACTTTTCTTTGTTAGAGTCACGAGAACCATTCCTTTCCTTTGTTTTCTTTATTTTATTTATGTTGCTTTATTTGTTTTTTTTTTAATTTATTTTTGTCAGCCAGTTTGCGTTTCTAGACCACTCACCCACAAAAAGACAATGAATTCTAAGTAGTGGAACTTTTAGTGTTTTTGTCTTTTAGCAAAAAGTCTAAGCAATATTGAAATGCAAACCCCTTTATTAGAGATGTCACGTGAATGTCTCATTTCCTTTTATTTTAATTTTCTTTTCTTTTATTTTGTTATTTTTTTATCTGTCAGGTTGAATTATTAGAAAGTTGGATATGTGTTTGGGTTATATTTTCCTCTTTCTTACTAAAAAATAACAAGCTGTGTTTTGTGTACTTTGGATCCACTTAATGGCTCCTAGATCGAGACCCGCACGCATCATTTCTTGGTAGAATCATAACAAGCTGTGTTTTTTTTTTTTCTTTTTTCGATTTCTTTAACTTTTAGCAGATTGTGTTTGTTTATGTTTGGGGTCCGTTTTTTAGTTCATTAATTAAGCTTGGGCTAGGTTAATTATTGGGCTTGATATTTTTTTTGTTGACAGTTTTAAACTAAAAAATAATTGATGAGGATGTGGATTGTTTATTTATTTATTTATTATTTTTTTTTTTTGGGTCTTAGGGTTTAGATCTGATTATTGGATCCTTATGTCAATTTTTGTCATAATCTTGTTTTAGGTCTAATTTATGTTGAGGTCATCGTAGTTATTATTATTTTTTTTGTTTAGTCAGTATTCTGATTTTTTAAATGTCTAAAACATATATATAAAAATAAATAAATAAAAAATAACAAAAATCTTAAAAAATAATTTTTTGTATAGTTCACACTATCCTAAACCCTGTGCAAGAGTGGATTTTAAATTCCTAATTAAAATCAACCAACCAACACATTTTCATTTATTATTATTATTATTTTAACTAAAATCCATCAAACACACAATCATTTTCTAAGAACGACGTGGTTTTGAGTTCCTCATTGCACCAGAGGGTACGTCGGCGTAGCTTACAACTATCAAACCAAAATTAATTTTTCATTAAATTGTTTTCTTTTAATTTAATTTCTTTTGTTTTATTTTATTTTATATTTTACATGTTTGCTAACTTTTGGGGAAAAATAAATACATTAAAGTTATAAATAAATTTGCATAATAAACTCTAGGGTAACCGTATTTATACGGATGTATTAGGGGTGCAGTGGGATTAAGTTTCCACCCTTCCCTAATCATAATCAGACTCCCAGACCTTAAATCTCATTTTAAAAGACCAGTTTGCAAATTAAAGGTTTTCCAATTTTTTTTTTCAGAATTAAAATTGGTGGCGACTCCCAAACATTTTCAAAAACCAAACGATCGCCATCCGAGTCTCGGCGCCCCCTCCGGGTATGTTGTGACAAGCATGCCATGTGTCATGCCACGTGTCACTTAACATGTTACTATTGAGCAAGGAGGCACTAAAAATAAAACTCTCATTATTATTTATTGAATAACTTTATACTTTTGTACACTAGAGCACACCAACACTTGTGTTTTACCTCACTTTGAGCACTAACTCAAGAGACACTTGCTCACTCTCAAGCACTCTCTAATACTTCTCACTAGCACTTGCTACTGCACACACCACAATTGCATCACTAGCCTATTTATAAGAGATACAAGGTGGTGGAGTTACTTACTAAAAGCATCTAGCACTCCTTTGCTTCTAGACACTTCTACAAATTCTAGCAACTTGCCTATAGTCTTAGGAGCTTCCATCTAGATTCATCTAGTGTAGTAATTAATTATTACATCATCTAGAAACTTCTTCCAATGCTAATTGTAAGAAGCTTCCCTAGAGTTAGTGCTCAATGTAGAAACTTCTAGATCCTTTTAATACTTTAGTTCTTTATAAATGTAGAAACTTCTAGATCTAATGTTGATATTTTCATTTCTCCGCCTCAACACTAGATCTTCTTTGTATGTTGTAGGGGCCATTCTTTCCATGACCACTGCAACATTTGTTTATTTCGGATTTGGCTTTATTTGCCTTGTAGATCTCCCTTTTGTGGTTGTTCTGCGACTTCATCTTCCTGCCGAGACACTTCTTGTCCCCTTTGATGAACTCCAGTTTTCCATGGGCTCTAAGCATGTCTCTGGACTTTGCTTGGACTTGGAGACTGAAGTTCTTCACTCTCTTTTTGTTCCCCCATTTTCTCTTCTATCACACCTTCAATATTTTTAGAATCTGATAAAATTACCTGTTGTGGCAACCACCATGAGGAAGCTTCATCAAACACTACATTTCTTGAAGTATAACACTTGCTTGTTGTGGGATCACAACATCTCCAACCTTTTCTTTGACTGTCATATCCCACAAAGATGCAGCGAACAACCTTTTTATCTATCTTGCTCCTTAGATGATCTGGAACAAAGACATAGCATACGCAGCCAAATACTCGGAAGTGACTCACCGTAGGTTTAAGCTTCCATAGCTTCTCGAATGGTGACACGAACCTTAGCTTGGCTTGTGGAAGCTGATTGATTACATGTGCTGCAATCTTCATACATTTGGCCCAGAATCTGCTTGGAACATTTTTGGCATGTAGCATGCTTCGACAAATTTCTGCCAAATGGCGATTCTTCCTCACTGCTATGCCATTTTGTTGAGGAATGTTAGGACACGTTATTTGTCTTCGTATCTTACACTCCTTCAAGAAACTCATAGAATTCTTTTGATGTGTACTCTCCTCCATTGTCTATGCGAAGGCATCTAATCTTTTTTCCAACTTCACTTTCGACCTTCTCTTTAAACTCTTTAAATTTTGTTAATGTCTCAAATTTTTCTTTTATAAAGTAGACCCATACGTACCTTGAGTAGTCATCTATGAAGGTCACCATGTAATGATATCCGCTCATCGAAGGTTGTTTGACCGATCCAAGCACATCTGAGTGAACCAGCTCCAGCGGCTCTTTGGCTTGAAACTTTGAACTTTCATATGGAAGTTGATGAGCCTTACCATACTGACATCTAGCGCATACAACATCTTCTCGCACTTCCAATTAAGGGAGACCCTTGAGCATTGTTTTCTTCATCATCACCTTCAACTTGTGATAGCTCACGTGCCCAAGGCGTGCATGCCACAAATCCACTGTCTCGTTCTTTCGAGTCTTATCTACATAAGCAGATTCTGCAGACATTACGTAGATTGACTCTAAATGTTGTCCTTGTATTACTGGAGTCCGAATAACTTTTATCTTGTCATATATCTTAACATCTTCTGGGCCAAATACCACATACTTCCCTTACTTCGTTATTTGTGATACTGAAAGCAAATTTTTCTTCATTCCAGGTACATAATAGACATTCTGTAAGTGTACCTGATTGTCACTGTAGCGAGGTGTGATCATTGTATCTCCAATATGAGTGATTGGAAACCTCGAATTGTCTGCCGTCACCACAACTCGATTACCTTTGTACTCTATTGTGCTTTCTAGCTTCTCCTTATCGCCTGTCACGTGATTGGAGCATCCAGAATCGATAATCTAATCTTTATTATAGTCAACAGCTAGCGAGCTTGTTACTGTGAGCGCCAATTCTGCCTTAGGTGACTCTTTGAGCTTATCGTCAGTCTTGTCAAAATCTATCTCTTCCTCCTGGTCAATGTCTTCTTCGACTGCCAGTGAAGCGGAAGCGTCCCATTCTTCTTCACTATTATCTTCTTTCTCCACTTGACTACTTGAGGTTGCTGTATTGCTCTTTGCCACCTTCTTCTTGAACCAACAATCTCTTGCAAAGTGTCCCCGCTTTCCACAGTTGAAGCAAGCACCATCTCGGTTCTTTGCCTTTCCAAGTCGGGCATCTCCTACTTGCTCATTCCTTGACTTCTCATTCTTGTTATTTAAATTTTTGTTAAAATGTGGCTTCCCTCTTCCCTTTCTTTTACCAGTGAAGAGTGCTTCTTCTTCACTGTTCACTGATACGCTAGCCATTTGTTTAGCTAACGCCTATTGGTTAGCTAACAAATTTTCTAATTGTAAAAAGGGAAGGTTGGGTAGGCCATCCTTGAATTGCAGCAATAAAACCTCTATACTCTGGTCTCAAATAATAAATAATAATTCTCTTCATACGTTGATCAGATATTTTATTATCGAAATCTAGTTCAGAAATTTCGTAGCAAAGAGACTTTACCTTGGTGAAATATTGGTTAATCATCAAGTCTCCTTGTGTTGTTGATAACAACTCGCACTCCAGGAGTTGTAGCCTCGCATCGTTCTTCTTTGAAAATAGCATTACAAATGTGTCCCATGCTTCCTTCGGCGTTGATGCCTTCCTTATGTGCTCCAGCATATCATCCTCCACCGTGGTCTTGAGTACAAACATCGCCTTCCCAGCTTTAATTTTCCATTTTCGTAGTGCCTCAACTTCATTTCTAGAAGGTGGTGTGGTTTTGCTACCACTAACAACCTCCCACAAATCTTGGCTTTGGAGGTATGACTCCATACATGTTTGCCATGTATTATAATTCTGGACGTTGAGCTTTCTAATTCCACCAACCACTTGGATATCTTCCATAGTGACTTGATGAAATTTTGTCACTACCGCTTTGATCCTAGACCAACAGCGTCACAGTCCCAGACTGCAATTGTACAAGAGCTCCCCCAGAATTAATAATCCTCCCACTTGAATTGGTCCCAGACCGTCAATCTCTGATGCCAAATTGTTGAGCAAGGAAGCACTAAAAATAAAACTCTCTTTATTATTTATTGAATAACTTTATACTTTTGTATACTAGAGCACACTAACACTTGCGTTTTACCTCACTTTGAGCACTAACTCAAGAGACACTTGCTCACTCTCAAGCACTCTCTAATACTTCTCACTAGCACTTGCTAATGCACACACCACAATTGCATCACTAGCCTATTTATAGGAGATACAAGGTGGTGGAGTTACTTACTAGAAGCTTCTGGCACTCCTTTCTTCTAGACACTTCTAAAAATTCTAGCAACTTGCCTATAGTCTTAGGAGCTTCCATCTAGATTCATCTAGTGTAGTAATTAATTATTACATCATCTAGAAACTTCTTCCAATGCTAATTGTAAGAAGCTTCCCTAGAGTTGGTGTTCAATGTAGAAACTTCTAGATCTAGTGTTGATATTTTTCAGTTACATCAGTAAAATGTAATGGTCGACTGACAGTTATGTGACTAGGGACTAACGTGACTTATGGAATGCAATTTTCAGGGACTAAAAAGTTAATTTTGAAGTTTCAGAGATTAAAGTGACACTTTACTCTCCACCAAAGTTACACACACTTTAATAATGCCAGACAGTATATTTTGTGAATAAATTACTTCTGGTTTTGGATTCCATTAAACAAAATGACCCCCCTGCTATTTCCTCAACATTTTGCATTTCTGAAAATGGCTGATGCTTTGCTTGGAATTGTGGTGGACAAATTGGCGTTTTCATTGAAAACGAATTAGCAACACTTTCTGGACTCGGAGAAAAGGCCGAAAAGCTATTAGACACTCTATATATTATGTTTGAGATTTTATTACTTAACTATATATATTATGTTATAAAAAGGATTTATAAACTTAATTTGGTATAACAGTTGGATTGTTAATCTGGATTATGGTTAATACATGTTAGTTTATACTGAGATATTGTTATATGCTGAAAGGGCGCATTTTGAGAATGCTTGATGTCCAAGTACTATGGTTTTATGTGGGGGATATTGCACGTTGAATTTTTGTTCGGGGAATGTCCGAGAAACAGAGAAACTCTATTCACTTTTTTAGAAAATTATGTGTATTAAGGTTTGCTGAGGGAGGTGTTTCCTATGCACCGGTCATGACCTAAGTTGGGTCATGACAAATTTCTTTGGTGAGTGTTTTCTTTTTTCCAGTTTCTCCTTGGTTGGCTATAGCACTCTCTTTACCTTATGGAAACAAATAAGATGTGCGTGGCATTTGCTCTACTTTTTGGCCAAGCAACTTGCTGTGTGTGAGTTCAACAATTGTGAGATGTTCTGATTTCACTTCGCAGAAAATGAATATGATTAAAACATGGAATTGGCCGCTTATATTCTTTTCACAATAGTTAGGTATCTAAAATGGAGATTTTTAATTACAAGTGATTCTTCGTGTCTTTGCACGGTCCAATGCAAATTGGCTTTTTTAAATTTGTGTGGCCTATTACCTTCTTTGCTAATTTGATATCTAGTTGTTAAAATGTCTGTTGCTGATGGCATAGGCTTTGGAAACTATGCACAATATTTCTGCTGCATATCAAGCATGAACTGTTACATGATTTTCATTAATAGGACTCAAATGCGAAACACTTAATGCAACTGGCATCAACTAGACTCACAATCATTCTATCAATTCAAACGCAATTTCTACTATGTGTTGGGGTCAATGAGAAGTTCAGCGATAAGAACTTTGGTTGTAGCTTAAGAAATTGTCAGCATCTGTTTTTCTAAGATAAGTTAAACCCCTTTACATGCTCATTTCAATTAATCTGCATCAAAGACTTTCAAATATCCGTGAAGAATATTCAATGGCACTGTTATTTTTCTGTAGTATTAAATAATTGAAGTGTTCCCATTCGATATCTACCCAACTTTATGTTTATCTATACGATTCTTTTGCAGTAGGTAAATAAACTTGGTTGTGCTACATTATCAAAATTATTGATTACAAAGAAAGACAAGGACTACGACAGAAGAGATAAGCAAATGCATCTAATCATTAAACATTTAAGATGGTGCTTACGTAAAAGCTACGGTACTAACATTAAAAAATAGAAAAAAGGCTATGGTGCCTATCCACAATGCTGCAGCAGAGCTTCTTCGCATCAAATCTTCATTGGGTCAACATTCTTGGAAACTTTGTAAGCTGTACACGAGTATGACAATATCAGTAAATACGCAACTAAGCATCTCAGTAGTAGCCCAGTAGTACTTAAGAATATAACCCTTTGGTCAAGAAATTTGCTGGGTCAGCAACTCCAGTTTTAGAGCTACCTAAACAGGTTTAAAATTGAATGAATACACAGTAAGATACATTTCAGTTTTGATTGAACAGAGAAATAACATATACTGAGAATAGTATATTAACTCATTATTAACACAAGAAAGTACAAAACAGATGTCTTAGCCTGCTAAGAGCGAAATAACTTTACATTCCATAATCCTGTAGGCAATGCATGTTAAGATACCAGTTTGTTTTGATCTGAAAACAACATGCTTTTTCAAAAAGAAATAAGTGATTTCCACGAAAGTTACACTCCAAATGAATAATACCAGAAAGCAAAGCATATTCAGTGAAGTCACTTTGGATTCCATTGACCTGAACAACTTGGGATTGATGTTTGTTAGTCGTTCTCGTTCCAGAATTAGTTAGTATTCCCTTCTTTAAATGGAACTCTGCATTCTAGATTAATTAAAACATCACGCGGTTTCTTTGATGAGAGTAGAAATGGTTTTGGCATAATTAAAAACGTGAAGACATCCACTTGTTTTCAGTGAAATCACTTTGGATTCCATTGACCTAAACAACTTGCGATTGTTATATGTTAGTCGTTCTCGTTCCAGAATTAATTAGTATTCCCTTCTTTGAATGGAACTCTGCATTCTAGATTAATAAAAACATCACGCGGTTTCTTTGATGAGAGTAGAAATGGTTTTGGAATAATTAAATCTGCCCATATGTGTCGTTGGAAAGAGACAGCATTTTCTCATTTCATGCTGGTTCCCATTAACTTAATTGGTTTACCATCATCTATCAGAACTCCTTCGAGCAAAACCGATCAATTATATCCTTTTCTTTCTTCCTCAACTTTTCGCATTTCTGAAAATGGCTGATGCTTTGCTTGGAATTGTGGTCGACAAATTGGCCTCTTTGATTGAAAATGAATTTGCAACACTTTCTGGACTCGGAGAGAAGGCTGAAAAGCTATCAGACACTCTAACTCTGATAAGGGCCGTTCTTGAAGATGCGGAGGAGAGACAAATGACAGACCGAGACAGTGCTGTGAAGGTTTGGCTTCAACAACTCAAAGATGCAGCATATGTGCTAGATGATATCCTTGAAGACTGTTCTTCAGAGTCCCTTCAACATGGGGGTTTGTCCTCTTTGAACCCAATGAACATCATGTTTTCCCGGGCGGTTGGACGCAAGCTGGATGAGATGATGGAGAGGCTGAATAAAATTAATCAAAACAAGAACAGGTATGGTCTAAGAGAATGTGTTGTTAGGGAGAGGCCAAGTGGGGTAGCTGAATGGCGCGAAACCAGCTCAAATCTAGCCAGCCCTCAAGTATACGGAAGAGAAGAAGATAAAGAGAAAGTGGTGGAGTTTCTTCTTAGCCCAGCACGGAGCTCTGACGACTCCCTTTCTGTCTATTCCATTGTTGGCTTAGGTGGTCTCGGGAAAACAACACTTGCTCAAATGATCTTCAATGATCAAAGGGTAAGTGATCATTTTGCTCTGAGAATCTGGGTATGTGTTTCCGAGAATTTCACTAAGAAGGGGATTTTGTGTTCCATCATTGAATATGTCACGAAAGCTGAGTGGAAAGTCTCGAATTTAGATGTAATGGAACGAAAAGTGCAAGAACTGCTGCAAAGTAAGAGGTACCTATTGGTTCTAGATGATGTGTGGAAAAAGAACCAAAATCTGGAAGCCGGAGTAAGCCAAAAGAAATGGGAAGAGTTGCAATCTGTGTTGCGTTGTGGATCCAAAGGTGCTTCCATTCTAGTATCCACTCGTGATAAGGGTGTTGCGGCAGTCATGGGAGCATGCCAAGCTTATGAATTGTTCGGTCTATCTGAGGATGACTGCTGGTCATTGTTCAAGCAATATGCATTTGGACCAGACAAAGAAGGGCGTGCAGAGCTTGTAGCAATAGGCAAGGAGACAGTGAAGAAGTGCGGGGGATCTCCTCTTGCTGCAAAAGCATTAGGAAGTCTATTGCGCTCTAGGAGTAAGCAAGAATGGCTTGAAGTTGAAAAAAGTAAACTTTGGACTATATCGGATGAGAAAGATATCTTGCCTGCCTTGAGGTTGAGTTACTTTTATCTAACGCCAACATTAAAGCAGTGTTTTGCTTTCTGTGCCATATTTCCCAAAGATGAAGAAATCATGAAGCAAGATTTGATTCATCTTTGGATGGCCAATGGGTTTATTTCATCTCGAGAAAACTTGGATGTGGAGGAGGTTGGTAACTTGATTTGGAATGAATTGTACCAAAAATCATTCTTCCAAGATGTCAGGATCCATGATTTCGGTGATGTTTATTTCAAGATGCATGATTTAGTCCATGATCTTACTCAGTCAATTACGAAGCAAGAATGTATATATTTGGGGGGAATAAACTCGACCATCTTGCCAAGAAACACACATCATATTTGTTTTAGATTTGGTGGTGAAACAATATTAAACAAAGCTCGTGACAAATTTGAATCCTTGCGAACAGTTTTTCAGTTAGGAGCCTTTTGGCCAGGATTTTCTGAGCCAGGAATTTCTAGTTGGCAGCTTCCAACTTCCCTTCGGGTTTTGCGAGCAGAGTCTTTGGACTTGTCGTTACTCGGGAATTTAATTCACTTGAGGTATTTGGAACTCAATTTTTTGGCTATAAAGACCCTTCCTGATTCTATCTACAATTTGCGTAGATTGGAGATCTTGAAACTGTCCTATTGCACTCAACTCCACTGTCTTCCGAAACACTTGACTCGCTTACAGAATCTCAGACATCTTGTCATTCACTATTGTTCGTCACTTTCTCGTATTTTCCCTGACATTCACAAACTTTCTCGTCTGAGAACATTAAGTGAATACATTGTCAAGACAGAGGCAGGGCATAGTTTGGCAGAGTTACGTGACCTGAATCTAGGAGGACAACTAAGCATCAAAGGCCTAGGAAATGTCGGCAGTTTATCTGAAGCTCAAGAGGCCAATTTGAAAGGTAAAGAAGACCTCCGAGAGTTAAGCTTGTCATGGGACAATAGTGATGAAACCAATTCAAATGCTACTGATAATGCCCAGTTGCTTGAAGCGCTTCAACCTCACCAAAATCTCAGGGCACTGACAATAAATGGATATAAAGGATTACACTGGCCAGGCTGGATGAGAAACAATTTAGTTCTCAACGAATTAGTTTCTCTTCGACTTTGTGGTTGCAGAATCCGTCAGCAGCTTCCCCCACTTGGTAAACTCCCATCTCTGAAAACACTTACTATAGAGGATGTGGATTGTGTGCAGTACGTGGATGGTGATGAATGTTATGACGGTGTGGAGGTTAGGGCTTTCCCATCTTTGGAGTCGCTCGTAGTGGAAGGGTTGCCAATGCTGGAGCGATTGCTGAAAGTGGAAAAAGAGGACATGTTCCCCCGTCTTTCTGATTTGACTGTCTCAAATTGCCCTAAACTTCAGTTGTCGTTCCTTCCATGTGTCAAAAACCTCTATGTTTGGGGATGTAACAACGAATTACTGAAGTCAATATCTTGTCTCAGTAGTCTTGACTCCCTTATGGTGAATAACAGTGAAGACACATCTTTTCCGGAGGGAATGATGAATAACCTCACCAATCTCAAAACTCTGGAAATATCAAGGTTTCGAAGATCGAAGGAACTTCCCTATGAAATCACGAAACTCAGTGGTTTGGAGTCTCTAAAGATTGGAGATTGTGATGAGCTGGAGTCTTTTCCGGATCAAGCTCTAGAAGGTCTTTGCTCCCTTCGAACTTTGGAGATTTCATGTTGTGAAGGGTTGAGATCCTTGCCTGATGGCGTACAGCACCTTACTTCACTTGAAGCTCTGATTATTGGCTTCTGCCCAGCATTGCAGAAGCGGTGTAAGAAAGGAACAGGGGAGGATTGGCACAAGATAGAGCACATTCCAAAAGTAACTTTCAAATCATACGATGAAGGCCGATTAACTTCAGAGACTTTATAGGATAGTTTTATCTATTTACTGTATTCTTACTTTTTGTGTTGTCCATTGAGTTTTAGCACTTAAGATGTTTAATTTGTTCCTTTACCATAGACTTGGTTGAGATATTACTATATTAGTAGCATGCTTACTGATTCAACATATTCAGAGAGCCATGATAATAATCGAGTGAAGAAGGGGATGATATTATTAACAAATGCATCATATATATAATGGGAAGGAATTTACTTGTCTTTAAGAAGTAAATTGAAACTTTGATGGGATTTTCTCCAATTCTAAGTGTTGTATTAATTTGCTTTATCTCCTATCTTGCCTCCTGTCTGTATTGACTATGCTATGTTTACAACAGGTTGTCGTATTTATTCAAAAAGTCAGATGTCTCTGGCAAACACAGCTGATAGTTTTTATCTGTGTGAGCATTCTAAATTATGCTTTATGCCTAAATTATACCCCTAACCTTTTGATTGTGTAACATGAATGTAAAATGGTAGATCTTAGCCAGTCCACTAGCAGAAAAATGGCCATTCTACCTTTATTTTGGTGATGCATAGCAGCCTGCCAATATTAATTTAACAAGTGCCAGATGTTTTGATTTCAAATTGGCAGGAGATAAACGAAAACGATTCAAAGATAGAATTGGCCTCAACTATATCGCTTTCATGATAATCAGTTATTGAAAATGGAAATTTTTAATGACAAGCGTTTCTATTCTATTGTTAACTTTGTGTCTTTTTCTCGGTATGAGGTTAATTGGCTTTTTTAAAATGAGTTTTCCCTGTAAGTTATTTTGCTAAGTTGGTATCTACTGTCTCATAGTCCAAATGGCTATTGTTGATAGCAATGGTTTTAAAAACTCTGAACATAATTTCAGCTAAATACTAGACATGAACTATTATATGATTTTCATTAGTATTGAATGCAAAACATGAAAAAAAATTTGGTCATAGTTACTGCAACACAACTCAGCACCTGTTTTTCTAAGATGAGTTGAAGTTCCTTAACATGCACAACTCAATTAATCTATATCGAAGACTTCAAATATGCATGTAGAATATTCAATTCCATTGTTATGTTTCTATGGTCTTCAATAATTACCTATTTCTATTTTTTAACATGGTAGTCACAGTTCATTTTTAATCTCATGTATATGATTATTTTTAGTAGGCCAATGAACTTGGTTTTTTGATAATTTATTTTGCGGCCTCCAAACGATGTCAACACTCTATCAAAGTTGTTTGATTTGCGTCACAATGTTAAGCTGCTTTTAAAAAATCTATGGTTCATCATCTTTTACTTTAGACCGTGCCATTAAATTTATCTATCATAAGTTTAAATATATTTAACTTCTTATTTCTCTTTTATTGATAAATAATACTAGGCCTAGAAAAATGTGGATTAACAACATCTATAGTTCATGTGGATGGCTAGGTACCAACGTACAAGTTTCCCTTATATATACGAAAACATAAAGTAAAATTGGTATTTATTTAATCAAAAACCAATTGGACAAAATTGAATTAGGCTTATTAAAATGGTCGGGTATGATAAAAACGACCAATTGTTAATAGAGGAAAGTCAGAGAAAATTAAAATAAATGAAAATCAATTAGTTTTTTATTCACTCATATCCCATCATATGGTGTAAAAGGTCTTATATCAATTGTGTAATTAGACGTTACATTTCCTCTGAAGTATCAATGGCAATAATGTGCTCACCAATCTTACAAACAAATGAAAGCTTAATTTACAAATGCCTTTTAGTGAGCACTTAATGAATGACTTTAACTTTATCATGGGATTGATAGCTCCTGAAAAATTGTCCAAATCGCAATGCATGATGCAAAAGCTTTCCTGCAAATTAGTGAAGACAAAGAAATTCTTAAAATTGTTCTCAAGATTAAGTAGAAAAGCAAAATGATAAATAATTGAGCAAGTAACACTTGAGCCACAAATTTATTTATTAACTTTTAAAACCACATACCCTTAATCCAAAGTTTGAAATTTCATTTAAATATTCATTTCTTTTGTGAATAGATCCATTCAGCATAAAGACTTTTTTATTATTAGTTGACTGATAAAAGAATTTAATTAATACTTGACATATTCAAGATAATGCAAATCCCATAAGAAAGAAGCTTTTTCACTGTTTTCCCTTTCCACAAGAAATATGTCGCAGGAAATGTTTCAACTCATTCAGCAAATGAAAATGAGCGCTGCTATAATGCCTAGAAAATTGCTGCATGAAAATTTCCTAGATACAATTGGCAGTTGGTATGTTGTGTAAGAAATTTTATGGAAAATCATAAGTGGTTAAAAAATATGAAGTTCTCCTGTGACATTTTGCAACATAATTAAGGCAACTATGTTTTAGGAAATTTTCTTGTTGAGAAATATTTTCCAATGGGATTATGGCTACAACTTAACCATATGGTCCCTTTAATTCATTTAGAATGCTTCTTGTGCAAGAAGTACTATCTCTTTTTCCTGCAGTGATTCCCCTTTTGTTTATAAGATATATTTCTTCACAAAAATCACATCAATCAAATAAAATGAACCAAAAATAGTATACAGGAGTTGTGCCCCTAGTTGCTCCAACAAGTGCAAAAATAATAGACCAACCAAGAAGTTTATCACCTATTAAATAAATGTTTACAGTGTTAGAGATTTCAGGTTATTATACTCAGTATATAAGATTTTGAATGCAAAATTTAAGTTCCTCGCTTGCAACCAACATGCGCACTATAGTCAGTAAAAGAACATCCTAAAAAATGTTATGAACTGCCAAAATACAAAGTTCAAGTGTCATAAGCCAACAAACATCCTCAAGTACTAGCATTACTGCACAAGAAACATGAAAGTTATAAGTCAATAGGAATCAACATATGTTGGAAAATCTAGCTATTAGAACTACACTATTGATTATTGGCAAAAGGTTATAAAGAATTCTCAAATCAATTACTTTCTCAAGTCACATTAACAAATATATCTCTCAACAGACATAGAGCAACATAACTAGAGTATAAATGCAGATATAAATTCAGTATGTAAGCATAATTTAATTTTAAACTCGAATACCACTATTTGAGTTAAACATGGTAAAAGACTACCCAATAAGGACAGGTATTTAATCGAATTTCAAGTTCATAAAAACATATCCAAAGGATTTAATTATTTCAGACAGTTAAGAAGATGAAACAGCTTGATATTAGGAAGCAATAAAGATGAATGCAAGCAGAAGAGCATTACCCAATGCACAGCTAGGCAAATAGCCATTGCTTTGCTCTTATCTTGCCAGACAGTATTTCAGACAAGGGAAGACAAGGAACTGGACTGGCACCAAAAGCAAATGATCGCACAACCTGAGTTGTCCATTTTACAATGAAGAATCAACAGTGCATAATTTATAAACATAAATAAAAGCTCAAAATGCCACACTAGATTTATTGCACTATGATTCCGCAGCTAGAGTGCAATTGAAGCTACTATTAACCACTTGCTAATACATTTACCAGTTCATCTGATGCAACCAACGACAAATTTAAGATGCTAGTTAAATTCAAGTGAGTCGTTCACTGAATATCCTTCTACGATGAGAGAAATTTTATATGTTTTTAGAGTGTTTCATCTTGATTAAATAAGTCGATCCCCCACCCCCCTCCCCCCCCCCAAAAAAAAAAAAAGCATGCGAGTTGAAGCTTTCTGACCACTTACAGCAACATTCCAACAACAGATAGATACATTGCTACAGGCATAAGATGGAGGGAGGTTTGGGACTTTGTAATGTCCAAAAACATTGCTTCAGCAGTGACATGGTCATGGTGCTTTCCTATGGAGGTGAACTCATTATGGCACCAAGTGATAAGTGAAAGTCCTCTTAATGTCCTTAAGATGCAATATCAGATTTTGGAAGTGTAGATGAAATGCATGAATGATAGACAACTACTGTGTAGATGAAATTTTATCCAAAGTAATATATGTTTTTTTTAAAAAAATAATAAATCTGCAAAGTTGTTATTTTCATTTTTTCTTTCTTAACATGCCCAAAAAGCTACCCAAAAGAAGCACTTTCCTTTCAAGTTTATTCATCAGGATCATTGGAATAACTGACCCTCCAGTGGCATGAACAATAATGTTCAGTGAAGTATACGTCAATAACCAAATTGGCAAAAAGAAAAGGAACTGAGCCAGAAGATACCTACTAAATTGCAAATTCCTCCACTTGTGTTTGCAAGATTAGATGATACACCAATGCTTTCAAATACAGTTAAAGAGAAATAGAGAACCACATTTATGCCAGAGAGCAGTTGTAAAGCAAAAAGCGTAGATCCAATGAACATCATTGCAAAATGCATTTAGTGATTTAGCAACCATCAATAAGACACAGCCATATAGTATTGCAAAAGCAAGGCATTTTCAGATATTATGATATGATTAAGGGTGTGTTTGGCTTAGATTTTGAAAAAAGTGATTATAAAACTTAAATTTTATATTTATTTAGAAAATCTGAAAGTTGATCTTTTTTCAGAAGCTACTCTTTTCAGCTTCTACAAAAGAGTTGAAAATTAACTGTTTTTGAAATTCTGAGTATTTTTTAAAAATTCTTCAAATGTATGAAAAGTGATTTTTGGAGTGAAAAAAAATGATTCTGAGCTGAGAAAATCAGAAACAAACACACCCTAAGGGCCTGTTTGATTTCAATTTTTAGTTTTCATTTTCAATTTTTCAGTTTTTAGGATTTTGTGAAGGAATACTGAAAAATGAGAATGAAAATCGAAAACTGAAAACTGAAATTTATAATTTTCAGAATTTTCAGTATTTTCTTCATAAAATATGGAAAACTAAAAAACTAAAAATCAAAAACTCAAACCAAATAGACCCTGAGTGTTCTAGAAACAAAATACTTGAAAAAACAGTTATGGTATGTACCTCTAGCATGGTAGCCATAGAGTAATTCTAATAGTTTTACTGAATCAGACTCCTCACCTCTGTCATATTTTGACAGTTCAACCATTGCAGGTTTCACATTTATCCCTCCCAAGAGTTTCTCAAGTTTAGCTTCAGCTTCAATGGTTCTCCCTCTCTGAACAAAGCCAAAATACTTATAAGTGTCTATATAGACAACTTGCCTTAATTAATTAATAACAGAAAGGAAATAAATGCATTTCGTTGCCATTCAATAAAAAATCTAAAAGAAATAAAAAAAAATACATTGACAAACAAAACCAGATTATTTGGGTGGTAATTAGTGCTTCAGTTTATTGCTGTTTTTTTTAATAATGTTTGTAGCCATTGTTTGGGGACTGAGTTTACTGTTGTTAGATTTGGGTTCCAACAAATGGTTCTGCTCTGAATTTACGAGTTTAACTGTGATATGAATTTTGCATTTTTCCCCACTGATATGGCGAGGCCCCGCATGTTGGGTTTAACTGAGATGTGTTGTGTTGAGATGTTGGGCATTTTTTAAACATGTTTCTGCATTTTTTTTCCCAGATCGTAAATACCTCCTTCCTTTTTCAGGTGAATTAATGTTCTTTCCATTTCCTCTACAAGGTTACCATTGTCACTTGTGGGTCTTGAACTTTCTTTTTCAGTTTCTTTTTGTAACTCATTGTTCAATATTTTTGGTGTTGAAGGTTTTCATGGTTGCAACATGAAGTCATATTGGCCAATAAAGATGTTGCTGAGTTTGTGAGAAATTCTGCTAGTGTTAGTGCAAAGTTGGAGTTAATCACAATTTAGGGAATTTTGCACCTGATGGGCAACTCACTGAGTGAAGTCTCTGAGCAAATTCTAGCCAAACTACCCTTAGCATCCTCGAAGAAGCCACAAAACAGAAAGACTAGGAGATTATTTTAAGGGAACTTGATCTTTTTAAGATTTCACTTCAGATTGTTTGTTGGATCTAATGGCTTAAAGGTTGTTTCTTGCTCTTCTTATTTGATTCATATTTTTTTTTATCTAGATATTCATTTATCTATACCATTAAATAAAATGGATTCCAAAAGTAACTTCTTTTTTAGTATCTACAAGACACAAGGCATGCTCTTCCTTTGCACCGCTGAGAATTATAGGAAAATGAAATGAACCAATCAATGTGATAGAGGTCCCAGAAACTGTGTTTAACTATTTTGGAGTTTCTCTCTGTGAGAATGCTTCTGGATCTGATCATTTTCCAAGCAACAAACAGGAATGGCAGAATTAATTAGGAAGAAGAATTTAGTGAAATTCTAACAATGCCAATGGCTGGCACCACTCACATATTTATGCCATGTGATTGTGAAAGCAGATCTAAAACATAAAATTACTAGTATTTATAATTACTAGATTATGTGCTGGTTTTGCTTATCTCATGGCATAAGGAATAATAAATGAAAAGCATTTAGAACAAACAAAATGACAGTTCAAAGATCCAAAGGTCTTCATTCCCTCTGTCAGGAAAAGATAAAAAGAAAAGCCAGGGCAAGGAGGAAAAGATGAAAAGGATCTAGCAAGAAAAACTCTGCTCCCCTCAAAATAGAATATATGCCCATCTTTCCATTCATATCTTCCTAGCTTTCTAAATAGCAAGTCCATGTTAGTGGCTCAAAAAAACTTCAGCAACATAAGGCCAAGGTATCTCATCTTTCTATTCATTAATTATAATCTCTAACTAATTAATATGTTGATTACTCCCATCTTTTATTGCAACAATGCAATTTCCCTTGACTTTGTCACGACCTAACTTAGGCCATGACCGGCGTATAGGGAACACCTTCCCTAGCAAGCCTTAAAAACACCAAATTTTCCAGAAAAACGGACAGAGTTTTCTCTGTTTTTCAAACATTTCCCAAATAAAATACAACCTGCAACATTTACAGTTTAAATTCCAGCAAATGGGCATCAAGCATTCTCAGAATGCGCACTTCCAGCATATAATGATATCTTAACATATGTTTCCAACATAATACCACATTAAGTTCACAATTCACTTCTTTAACATAGTTTGTATAACTAAGTCATTAGTTCTTAAACATAAACACAATATAAGTCCGAGGACCCTGCCTGTGACATATGGAGCAACTAACAAACTAGACAACATAAGGTTCTAACATAAAGGCCTTCTCAAGAAGGCTCACCAACTTGAAATGCACTTAAGGTGTATGAGGAATAGAACTAGATCCAAAGACCAAAGACTGTGATCTGTAAAAAAAATGGAAGACAACGGGGTGAGTTTTGCAACTCAGCGAGAGATAGGATATCCATAGTTTACTAAATGCAATCATAGAACAATATAAACATAATAATGTACATATACTCATAGAACATATATATAGCTATAACATGAGATATTTTGAAAACATAACTTTACATAATCACATGATTTCAAGTATAATGGGGAGTTATCCGAAGCAGAACAATAATAATTCCAAACATAACCCAAGGTCATGTGTGGGTTAGCACCACACCTGCTAACTGGGATTGGCCCGTAGCCATACAAGTTCAGACATGACAAAAGTCATGTGCGGGTTAGCATCCCTCCTGCTAACTAGAGTTGGCCCACGGCCTAATACAAATCCAGACATAGCTGCAGCTATGTGTGGGTTAGCATCCCTCCTGCTAACTAGAGTTTCTCACTTGCAGAGGCTAACGTCCACATCGTTAACTCTGAGGTTCTAACTAGGAATTTTCCCCCAATTTAACTCAAAATCATGCACATTCCACTTCCAGAATACTTTCCAACACAAAATCCAATCTCATGTTATATGAAATACATTGGACATAAAATATACTCAAATTTGATAGTTGATATAAAATGTTCTAAAATTCAATATTTATTACATTTCTACCAAAAACATTTAAATAAGCATAACAATCACATTATGGCCTTCAAATAAATATTTTTCATTTTAAACATAAAGCCTCAATTTCCATAAATAAATTATTTTCTTCTATATCAACATATTTTCAACTCTTTATAAAATTTTATATTGTTTATTATGCATAAAGTAACCTATAAATACACTATCTACTCACAAATACTTGTTCAAAGAACCGAAGAACAACGCCTTTGATGCCACCAACTCAAGTATTGTCGTCCGATTGCTCTATCGCTCTAGGAATAAGACAATATTAATATTTGTGAGCTAATTACACTATCAATTAATATCAATTAACTCCAATTCACTAAAATCCCCAAATTCATGGGTTTAAGAACCCTAACAATATCCTAAAATAATTAAAAATTTTAATAATTTAAATGGAGTATGGTAGAAGCTTACTTACCACTTGGAGAGTATAATTGGTGAAGAAAATCACTCCCAAAGCTTCTAAAATCTTCAATTCTCTCTAATGGAGTTAGAGAGAAAAATGGAGTAAAGGAGAGGAAAAGAGAGAAAAGATGATGAAGAGGAGGAGGAGATAATGATGATGGAGGTGGTGGTATTATTTCTTGAAGAGGAAAGCAACAAAAATGAAAAAGAATGGGAAGAGGATGTGAGGGGGAGAGCTACGCGAGAAGAAGAGAAGAAAAAGAAGAAAAGAAAGAGAAGAAAGGGAAGGGGGATTACGGGAGAGTGAGTTAGGAAGAGAGGAAGAGAGAATTAAAAGAAAAGAGAGAAACCTATAGTGGTCTATACCACTTAAGGTGCACGGTGTTCCTCTCTTCATTTTTTTTTTTTATACACGGTCATCACAGACTTTGAGCTGAGTTTTTTTATTTGAACTCAGACCTTGGCAGAAGATCCAAACTAAAAAGTAGCCAGAGCAACACATTGACTATTTCATCCTCCATTGCAGTAGTGAAACTTCAATGGATTTGTGGAACTATAAGGCTTGGGAGTGGTGACCTTTTCACGTACAAGCATATAGACGTTCATTTGTCAAATACTAAAGTAATTTAACTAATTCATAGCAAACATACTTACTGTCCACACAAAGAAATATGCTAGGACAATGCAAATTGGTTTTGCTATGTAATAAAAAAGGCATGACATTGAACTCTTGACCGATGTGAGAAAAGCTCAAATGCAGTCAATGGCTAGTGATTGCTTAAAGGGTTTAGTGTTATCAGCTTGCTGTGGATAACAGAAATATAAAAGCAGTTTGAAGCACTGAGAAGTGATTTTTTTTATTCTTTTTGCTTGCCTTTATTGAATAAAAAAACAGCACGAAAAAAAAAAAGTAGGAGAGGAACAAAATTTGCCAGAACGAAAAATGAAGCACTTCAGATCTTCATGCTGATTTTTGTTCACCAACATTTCAAGAATCATGACTATCGATTTCTTTCCCAAATCCTGTCTTCAGAAGTTCTCTAGAATTTTCAACAACACAAGTACGAAACTGTCGTGAGTGAAAGGAAGGTTTTACTGTTAGGAATACATTGATGTTCTTTTCACAGAGTGCCTTATTATAGCACCTTTTGGTCCCCTTATAGTTATAAGGAGAAAATGCATAAATAGACTGGGTTCATGACAAGATCCTCAGAGCAAACAAGCATAATACAACAATATTAGTGATGACACAAACAAGTGGGAGAAGCAAAGTTACAGGATAACATACAATTGAGCTATCCTTTGTGGAGCATAATCTATCCATCCAATATTCTCGGGTCAACATGGTACCGCAACATCTTAACATACAAGTGCTCATTACAAATTGGTCCTGAAAATGCAACTTAAACGCAGGGTTAAAAACAGACCCCTCAACATGATTCGTTTAGCATATTATAGTGGGTTCTGTAAATGTAATAATCGCACACCTTTTTTTTCCTCATTTTACGAAATGAGAGGTCGAACCTCAAATCAACACCAGCGACCTAAGCAATGGCGTCGAACAGAGTAGCAGCATAGCTGCTAGTGCCTTGGGTTGTTTTGTTTCTTTTTTTTTTTTTTTTGGTCTTGATGGCCAGAAAGTTTACTTGAGTGCTAGAGATGACAACAGTTACTTACTGTGGGTGTTGGGGTTAGATAGAATTTTAAATATTTTTGTGTCAAATTTCAAATTTTAAAAATAAAGTTTTAAATTAAGTAAATATTAAGTAAGTGGTAACCTTAAACCCATTAATAGAGAGTGACAATACCGGTGCCAAAAAAAATTTGGGATACCAAAGAAGACGCCTTCTTAAATAATAATAAAAATAAATCTTAAGTTAATCCTTAACTAAAAAAATTAGTACAAGTGAAATTGATCTCTTAGGATATATTTTACTCTTCTTTATAATTGAAAATATAAGATAAATTAATTTCTCATCGGTATTACTATAGATTTATTTATTTCATTTATGTTATTATAAAAAAATCATTTTAAATAATTCTATAAATTATTATAAATTAATTAATTTTATAAATATTTTATAATATTGAAAATATACTTACTTGTCCTGCATATATTTATTAGGATCTCTTAAGGCAAATAGCTTATGTGAAATGAATTTTAAAGAGTAACTTATCAACAAGTTATTTTATGAGAAGAATTATAGAAATTTTCCCTGAGTTTTTTAGTAATTACACTTATACTCTTCTTGTTTTAAATATTACACCTGCTTTCCTTATTTCCAAATAATATTTTAAAAAGTTTTAAATTATCCTCATAACAAAAAAAGGAACAGAAAAAAATACTATTTCTCATATTTTCTTCTTTCTCTCGATTTTTCCTACCACCACCACCTTCACCTCCATCCACTGATAGCCAATTTGTGAAAATTGGATTCCAACAAGTGCATTAGGTCTCATGTAATAAGAGTGAGTATGGATTGTCGTCTCACGAGAATTAAAATTCAATTATCAATTCAATTCGGTACTTTAATATTTAGGAAAGCATGTAAATCAACAATTAAGATGAATCTAGAAATTAACAAGACTAAAATTAATTCAAAAGAAATTTAGATAGAAGACAGATGTTAGGAGTCGATTTCATCAAAGTTTTCTAGAATTGCATGACCTAATTATTAAGATCCTTTTCTAATAATTTTATTCTAGGTCAAATTACTCATTACTAATAGTTATAACATGATCTCGTGCTACTATAACCCTCTTATGATATACCAAACAATCGATCTCTTACACTATTTTAAATTTATCCTAAAGATGAAAAACAAAATTCATAAAGATAGCATAGATAAGCATTTCTATCGTTAGTTGCTTTAATCTATATTAAATTCTAGTTCAGATTATTTTATAAAGGAAAATCTCTTTGAATAATATAAAATCATACATCAGTTAATGGATGACCAAATCAAGAATAATATTAAGATTCCTAGAAAATAACGAATAATTTTAAAGGAAATTCAAATAACAAAAAGGGTGCAAAATAATTTTCTTAGAATCCATCTTCCTATCATCTTTGACAGTTTAGAAAGACATCCTTAAAGGAAGAACGACAATCTTAATCCAAAGAATTCTAAAACTAAAAAGTGAAAAAATGTCTTCAAGAAATTAAAAACTACCAATTTATCCTTGAAAGTAAAGCTGATCAGATAATTAAAATCAAAAGAAAAAAAACTCTAATGCTCTTATATTCCTCCAAATCAGCTCAATTCTTATCCAAATCTCCAATAATCTCTCCTAAAAAAATATACTGAAATCTTTTCCAATTATTATTACTTCAATCTCCAATTGCATATCCATTATCTTATTTTGCAAATCAAATAAATTTTGTGATGATATTTTGCTAATAAATCTCTATAAGATCATAACACACTAAATAAATCAACTAAGGATTTAAATTAATTTCTCAATATAATTACTCAAGAATACCTCAATTTAAACGTAAATAGGATAAAATAATTTGGATAAATTACAAGATCTTTTCAAGTTATCCCACAACTCAAACAAAATCAAAGGCAAGAGAAATCAGAACTTGAAATGAATAATAATCCACATGGGATTTTTATTAAAAATTTGTCTCTCATCTCTATCCATCCGCCAAAATGGAAGGCAATAAGCTCAACAAAGCCAGGGACTCTGAAGAATTCCCTTGTGCATACTCTGGACTTGTGAATTGAACAACTGCCCTAGCTTGGAATAATGAATCCGCAGTCTATTACGACAATAACAACACATCCCAATTCCATAAAAGGAACAATAGCAGTAGAAGAAGAACAACACCAACAAGTCAACAACAATAACCAGAACAAAGTCCACCACAGGAACCACAACGAGAAGAATTCACTATTTTGCTAATGATAGAAGAACCAAAGTTGAACAGACAACCTCCATCATCAAATTTGAGAAAAGAGCAGCAACACCTGCTTGTTGGGATGAAAAATTGGGTCAAATTCTGGTTGTGAGGATTTTAGTGTCATTTTAAGTTTACGAGGGTTATCATTGTAATAATATATAAGCAATAGAAAAAGATAGGTATAATATTAAAAACTAGAAGGTTGAAAGTGTAATTACAAGAGAACTTTAAAATGTTTTTGTAATTTGTCCTGTTTTATATATTTCATATTTAATACAATTTGAGAAAAATGCTGATTTGTTGTGTTTCAAAAATGTCTATAGTCAAATAAAAGAAGAAGTTAAAAAATATTACTTTTAATTTCTAATAGTTGAAAAAAAGACAAACTATGTTGCCTAAATTGGTCACCACTGACTGTAGGTATGGCGTTTGGCCAGGGAGTTGAGGATTTAGTAGGCCGATAATATAGTAGTAATTTACACGTCTTTAAATTCAAATGAAATATTTTTTGAGATCCACACATGCACAATTATTATTATGTATTAAAAAAATAATACTATACATATTCAGAAAAATATATACAAAATTTTAATAGAAATCACAATGACTATTATATAAAATAAATTTATATGACCCACTGATTAATTTAGAGGCTAATAATTATGAAACACCATTCCAGATATAAAATTTTAGAAAAAAAATTCTAGTTACCTAGTATTTTTTTTTTAAAGAAAATTCCTTCCATAATCGCCTTCATTCCAGTTTTAAACTACTCAATAGCTATCACAAATCACTAATATGTTTTTACTTCTCTCTTAATTTTAGTTTAATTTTTGGAAAAAAAAAACAATAACATGTTTTAAAATTATACTGAAAATAGAAAATATGGAATTGTTTTTCACACTACTTCCCTTTTTGGTCATGTCATAACCATTGTTGATTGGGCCAGGCGAGGCAGCAGGCCCGTAAAAAGGCCTGCCCCGACAAACTTCTTTGTTATTGATGATCGCATTCAGATAGGTAACTGATACATAACCCTAACCCTAAAATTCCCGTTTTAGGAGTATCTCTCAATTCTCGTTGCTGCTGCTTCTTCACCTTTGAGCAGCCAGAGTGAGTTAGGGTTTCTGCATCATCAGCTTCAATGGTAACAATCACATACACTCTCTCTCTCTCTCTCCCTCTCTAATTTTTTGAGAGCATTATCTGACTGCTAAGAGTTGAATTGAAAATGGGAATGGATTTGTGAATATTGCAGGGTAAGGGTACAGGGAGCTTTGGAAAGAGGAGGAACAAGACCCACACTCTGTGCGTGAGGTGTGGCCGCCGCAGCTTCCACCTCCAGAAGAGTCGATGCGCCGCTTGCGCCTTCCCTGCTGCCCGCAAGAGAACATGTAAACCCCTCAAAAAAATTTCGATATTTGATACCTTTTTTATATTTATTAGGGTTTCGTTTCAAAATCCGATTTTGGTTTTTTTTTTTTTTCAATAATTAGTGTTTATTGGAGTTTCTCCTCTACCCATATAAAATTCAAGAGTAATAGTACTCATTAGTTATTTGCTACTATGAATGAGTCATTTGTTCCACTAACCGAAATTATTAAGATCTATAGAATCGAAAATAATTTCATCAACCGTTGAACTCACAAGGGTATCGGGTACCGTTAAACCAATATTTAATGGTTTTTTTTTTTTGTTTCAGATAACTGGAGTGTGAAGGCCATTAGGAGAAAGACCACTGGGACTGGTAGGATGAGGTACTTGCGCCATGTCCCTCGCAGGTTCAAGAGCGGCTTCAGAGAAGGTACTCTATTATTTTTTCATTATTCAACCACTACCCAATCTTAATTAATATTATTGTTTATTAGGGTTCTTATTATTCTTGAGATCAATTTTGATACTCTAGTGAGTGTAAAGTATCATGTCCCTTTGTGTGTGAGATTTTGATGTAGTGGACACAAGAGTCAAGTGGTTTTTTTGCTGACAATATATGACTGGATTTATGTAAAATAATTTCACATTACGAGGCAACAAAATTGAATCCGTATTATTATTTTTGTTGTTGTTTAGTCAATATTTATTTGTGTTGGTTGATGATGTCTCAATGTGATCGTTTTTTTGGGGGTTTTGAATCAGGCACTGAAGCTGCACCTAGGAAGAGGGGAACGGCTACTACTGCTTAAGGCTTTCAAAGATTGCTTCTTTTTCTTATGGGTACTCAATTATAGGATTGGAAAGATTTTATATATTGAGGCAAAGTTCTATCTATGGGACATTCTTCTTTGTCAATTTTGATTTCCTTTAATATGATGTAGTTGCTTTATATTCTCAACATATGAATATTGTAAGACTTTCTGTTTGTTCAGTGAGAGTTTTTGACATCCATATCTTTTGCTTTATCACTCAAGGCAATTCAATTTTGTCGAGAGTTTTGATGTTACGGCACAAAATGAGCTGCAATTAGCTGAATTATGATGAGGCTGTGTTGGGGTTAACATGTCTTGCTCCTGCACGCGCATGAGCACTTGGGTTGGTTTTTCATGCATAGGCTTAGATTCTATTCATGCAATTAGCTGAGGTATGATGAGGCTGTGTTGGGGTTAACTAATCTTGCTCTTGCACAGGCATAAGCATTTGGGTTGGTTTTTCATTGGCTTAAATTCTATGTTTGGTTGGGGTGTGAAAGTAAGGATGAATATTCCATAGTTTTGCTTCATGTATTAAATTACACATAAAATCCATCCATGAAAATTTTATCCTCACTTTGACTCTCTCTCCAATCAAACATACCCTCAAAGTAGGTACTTTGTTTCTATCCATAATCCTGATGCGAGCCCAACTTCTTAATGCCAGTTTAGACAGTGGTTGAAGCCCTTGTTTACTTGATAAACATAAGCTTCCGTGTTTGGTGAAGTCTACTGATCTTGTCAGCAAAACAAGGACAAAGCTATATTAGCTTCTGTTGTAACATCTTTGCATATCTGGATACTTTTATTACTTAAGGTTGAGCTTGCTGTGTTACTTAAGTCTTACCTTCGTGATAAGAATTCATTCCATGTATTAGTTTTGCTTGGACTCTTTTATATTCAGTTCATGAAAAAGTTTAACCATCATACGTGAGATGTTTATTAGAGGTTTGTATTGTTAAAATGTGAATCATTATCATTGGCTGTTAAGTTAAACGAATGTTCTGCAACAATTTAGGTAACAGCGTTACTGGTGGTACAGAATTTTCAAATTGTTAGGAATTATTATAAGACCATTCAGGTGAAGCATTGAAAATTAACTGTTTTTGCGAGTTTTCAATTATAGAAGCGAGGTAGAGGTGTTTCAAGAGCAGAGAAAAATACGTTCTTAAGATATAAAAGTCAAGTTCTATGCGATAAAACTAGTTGAATTCAGATAATCGACGATTCCATTTGGGTGTCCGATTAAATAGTTTGGCCATATGCCTATAACATCGTATTTGTGAAACTAAATGTTTTTCTTTTCTGTTTTTATTTCTCTCAATCTAAATGATTGGGTTGAGAGATATTTGTATTTTGTATTCTGACAAGTTCTGTTGAAATTTGTCTAATTTTGTATGAGCAATATAGTTTGGCCACAAGCTCCTGGCAAATACATGTAAAGTGTCTTAAACAGTATTGACTGTACAGGCTACACCTGTCAGAGGCATTTTATGAAATCCAATGATATTTTAAATAAAAGATCAATGATGTCGTTTAAGCAAACAATCATTAGTATGTTACAATCTATGGATAAGGTTGTTGAGTTTAATTTGAATATAGCAAGTATTAAATAATTTTATAAAAATATTCAATCATGTATTTTCATATTAATAACAATATTTTACTCAATTACCTATTACCTTTAAGTTTTACATTTACAATTAAAATCACACGATATTATATTAAAATTAAACTCCTATTGAGAAAAAAGGGAAAAATTAGTGCTAAACTTCTAAAGTTCGTTGTATACTTAATTTTCCGCATAAAAATAATAATAATGAACTTAGACACGGCTAAATGATACTTCGCAGGGAAGAAGGACACTAAACAAATGAAGGTATTTGTCTTTATTAAAACGTTTCAATTTTGTCGAGACCTACTAAATATTTTCATAGGGTAATAATCTAACTAATAATATGTTGAATGAGTGCTTCTCATTGGGGATGGATCTGATCTTAAACTGTAATTAATCTTTCACTAAAGCAACATTTGTTTGGCAGAAAAAAAAATATGCTTTCTCTCATTGATATTTCATTTTGCTAGATCAGCCCTGGCAGTCAGGCGCAGGTGCCTATACAAGACGGCAGTTTGCTTGAGAACATTTTAGCCAGAAAAAAATCTTTGAAAAATTGCATTAATTTCAGGATTTACAAATGGTTCCCTCAAAGACACTAAAATTAATTACAAAACCAGATTTGGTAAATGGGAAAATTGAATTGCCTTCAACTCATCAACTTGGAAAAAAGATAGATGGTGGGCTGCAGAGACAAAAGGGGCAACTAGAAAATTCACAAGAGAAAAATGGAATTTAAGAAGGCGTGACACCCATACCATTGTTTCTCCGTGCCTTAGCTGAAAAATTGTAATATTCACGTTGGTTTGAACTCACCGAATTTATGCTTTTCTTCATGCACCTGCCTGAATACACCATCTAGTTCTGGAAATGCTGACAGCAGCAGCAGCTCAAGGATGTCAAAAGCCAGCTGCTTCAAGCAAACAGATGACTGCACGAAAGAATGCTAAATTGTGTCATCGACCCAAAATAAGATAAATGATCTCAGTGGTGCCAAAAGGAATCATACACATCAAGGAACCAGCTCCCAGAAGGAATTGCTATGTCCCAATAGTATAATAGCATTCTAAAAGTGTCAGAATCGTTTATAAATTGGGCAGCCCCATGTATGAAGCTCCCACATGATGAAATCTAAGTAGGGTAGATGTATGCTGCCTAAATCTCACAAATAGAGAGGCTGTCTTCAATATTTAAACTTATGTCATAAAGTAGCAACCTTAAGTTGCATCGAGGCCCACCCTCAAAACATGTATAAATAGATTGCTAGTTTTATTTGAAAAAAAAAAAGTTTTCAATAGCTTGAGTATAAGTGGTTTCAATAGAAGGACGTTTGTATGAAAATAACACCAACAAATTTCAGCTGAGACTGCCACAGATAATTGATAGTTGACCGCAAAAAGCTTCTTTGGACAACTGTAACATATTTAGACAGAAATTACCTGAAGGAAAAAATATAGATCACTAGCACACTGCACATACTCCTTCCGACCAACAAGACCTACAATTGCTGGTGGTGCATGATCTGCACAGGAGTGGGAGGCCTAAGTCTTTTATTTTTTTGATAGAATTAATCATATAAAATATTGATTCTCTCAACTCTGAAGAAATGAGAACAATAGAACAGGTGTTACCAATCATAAGCTCATATACAAACTTTGCACGCCGCTCTGCCTCCTTTTGCTGCTCGTCGTTTATCCTCGGGGAAGACACTTCTGGAGATTTATGGCCATGAGGTGAACCCTGAGATGAACTATCAGGTGGAGGTGGTCGTCTATTTGGGTGCTTGGTTATGAATATTCCATCAGGCCAGAGAATCTATTACAGTTTAAGTCACAATACTCGTTAGTACATCATATGCTATTATAAGTGTAGAACACAGACACAGTATTCAGCTCCATCATACTAATTTGAGCTCTCTCATTGCCACGAAAGATTATCAACGTTGTATGACAACAGAAAAATAGCACTTCATCAAACTGAAAGACATTTAAATGATTAGGAGAGCTTCCAGAATATCACAAATTTTAGAGAACAATGGGTCACAAGATTACTTGCTCAACTCGGCTGACCCCGGAAGCAACAACTGACCCCTTGCGGAGAAGCTGGATTTTCTCTATCAACCAATCATCAAAGGCATCACCCATTCCTAGTTGTAAGACTTGTTTAGCAACCCAAAATGCCTTCCGCCTGTAAAGTGAATATGAGCGTGAATTGTTATTTGTGAGTAGATATGAGCAAAACTAATGGAACTTAAAAGCGAATATCTAAAGGTAAAATAAATATGATTTTTCTAATTACCTAATCCATCCACCATCTTGAACCTGGAAGATAACATCAACCAGATCCAATATTGGTACACTCAAATTTGGTGGCACCCACTGCACGGACAAGTTATATTAATCAGAACCAAGATAATAACTTAAGAACAATAAAATAAATTAATACGAACAATATCACCAACCAAATATTATAATTTCTCTGTTAAATAATAGAATGGAACAAAAAAAAGTATACCGTCCATCTATTCCTAAAACTAATTTGAAAAAAATCCAGGACTAAAGATTTAGATATGTCTTCATAACCTCTGTTGGAAGAGTATCAGAAGTATCATGCTGCACATCAGACATCTCTGACCCATCTCTTCTTTTCACCGTCTTCTGCAAGTTATTGGGAGAAGGTGCATTCTTCAATGCTAGAATATCTACATTGCTGCTAGAATTGTCAAATGACTTTTTGGGTTCCTGTGCATTCATTTTCGGTAGAGAAAGAGGCACGCCATTTACTTTTGACCTCAATCCGTCAGCCACAGCATTATTTCTTGCTCGCAAAACAGCCTCTTTACTGTCAGCACTATAGTTTTCTCTTCGAGAGCAAAAAGCATCGCTTGCAGGTGCAGCAAAGTTGGAAGTGCTTCTAGTCTTCTCAGATGGCTTAGCATCCAGGCCAACTAGAACAGTTTTCAATAAACATAGAAATCCAATACATGTCACAAGTGGGAAACAATAAAATTATGTAAAGAATCGTCATCAACCATGAATCACCTGGTAATGTTTCCATGATAGAAAAAGAATTCGAGAATATGTATGTCTGCAATATTAATATATAATGATAAGAGACAATTTAGAAGATAATAATAAAAAAAAAAATACTACAGATGGGAGAAAAGTGTTGGACAAGAAACCAGACCTGAGAGTCAACACTCAGAAAGTCCCATACTTCAATTGATTCTGAAACTGTTGGTAGCTTCATAAGTTCCTGAAGGGCAATAAGCCATGAGTCAACAAAATATAGGCATAATTGATGAAAATCATTAGCAATGACAGAAAAACAATACCATAATATTGCTAAAGATGCAAAAGGAAGTATTTTTCAATAATAGAGGCGTACTTGTATTCAATATCTATCAGACTAGAAACAAGATATTGATCATTCAGTTCAATCACAGCACAAAAGCCAGATAACAATTTCTATTTAGAAAAATTAAGTTCAATAACATTGGTCATTATGTAGCTTCACCAAATAGCTTATACTTCTCGGAGAGATGGTTCATTACTTGATATCAACACCTTTATGACTAAGGCTTTGTTTGGGTAAATAGTTTATTTAAACTCTTATATAGAAGAAACTTCTGAAAAGTAACTTATGAATAAGTTATTTTATATTCAAATATATAATATAATAATAAAAGTGCTTACTTTTAGTATTTTACAAAGTGCTTCTTAAGAAATTAGATATTTTGACTTCTCAAAAATCACTAAGAATAACTTTTAGAGAAGTAATAAGTTGTTTAGCCAAATAAAACAAAAAGTAAAAATATGACTTTTGACTTTTAGAAAGTTGGAAAAGTCAGAAGTTGTAGCATCCAAACGGACCCTGAGTGGTCTAGAATTTAATTCTTGTTAACCTTATTCTTGTAATTGAAGTTGAATTTTAGTACAAGTTATGATGGACTAGTGCATTTTTCACACTTCAAGCCTAATGAGCCCTTGCGTGAGGGGGTGTGTTCTAATAGCTTAATCTTTTCATAATCATGATTTATGACAATTAAGATGAAAGTTGATGACTTAGCCAAAGAACCAATTCATTGATAATGCAAACCTAGCAATCAGCAACAGAAACGATTAACTACCAGAAATCTATGTCTTAATGTAGACACCACAACGACAAAATTTCTCCATAAGTTTGGTCAAATGACAGTATTGCATAGTGACAGGAACCGAAGAAATAAGAGTATTTAACGACAACAACAATGGTGAGTAATGTTGACCTTCAAATATTTATCCAGCAATTCACACCGCTCTTGAATGACTGGTACATCTAAACCTGTTGACAGAAAATGTTTGGGAGGCAAATGAAGATTATACTCGGGGAACTCTTTCAGGCGTCGATGTAGCTCCTCAAAATGTCGAAACCTTAAAAATAAGCAATAATGTAAGCCAAATTAAAGAAAGAAAGCTAGATACACATGAATACAATATCAAATTGAACAACAGAATAAGAAACATCAAAGAAAGACATAGCAGAAGCCTTTGCACCTTCTTTTAATTGACCAACTGTTATTATTTATATCTGTTACAGATATGGAGTAAACAGCAAATGTTCTTGAGCCACTCTTCACAATATTAGCACCTAAGACCTGCAGTAGTAGATCAGCTTATATTTTTCATTTACAAGCATGAGTACATTACAATCATTACTGATTAGATAAGTCACAGAGCACCATCATAAGTACCTCACATCTCAACTTGAAAAAGGAATCTACGGCCGAGGAGCTTTTCAGGGGATTAACAGCCAAACTACAAGATTCTGATTTTGAAATAGAAGATGCAGAAGAAGATGCCGCTGCTCCACTATAAATTCTACCCAAACTCTCAATATAAGCATCATCGCTGGAGTCGTCAGAATTTACATGTGATTTTGAAAGATTGAGTATGTCTTGACCATCTCCAGATAAAAAGCTTGTCCTCTCAACTTCGTGCCACATATGTGTGTTATGACCACTTGGTCTAGACCTTTTACTACCAGACTGTGTTCTGGTTAATCTAGGATAGCGAGAATGGCTCTTATGCCTCTTCTTTGTACCATGATTATCAACATTTTCAAGTGGGTGATGAACATAAGAAACAGCCTGGTTTCTATTACTTCTGCCATCCCAAACCATAGTTCCAGGAGAATCAAGACCAGTGACAGTATTAGTTTCATCATCTTCAGAAGTATAAGAAGTACTGCTCTCAGATTCATCCACATGCATATGTATCTGGTTTCGCTCATTGTCTTTATATGAGGTAACTGAGGAACAAGTTGACCCATTATTGTCCACATGAAAGGGCAAATTTTCAACAGTGAACCTACTGCTATATCCAGAATTAATGCGGCTTCCCTTAGAGGGATTAATCTTTGAATTAGTTTCTTTTTCTTGGATTCCAGACTTTGCCTTCATATGATCTACCTTTCGCGATTGTCCTACTACAGGATGCTGCTGGACTTGCTCATTTGACTGGTTGTCACCAATTGTTTTCTTGTAATTTTTCCCCTTTGTCCACATGTTCTCAAAATGTTCTGGAGCAAGGGCTTGGGTCTTTCTGCGAGAGATGACATCTAAGATATCTCCCCACTCTCCTCCCGAGTGATGGCGATGAATACCTTGCTCATCATTATTTTGGGAGTTTGCAGGCAATGAGCTCCATGAACGGGACGATTGAGCATCGATTGCAAGCAATGGATCTTTAGTAGTATTATCATGCTCTTTACCTTTTGCAGATGACTTTGCGTTTTTGGGTTGACCATTTTTTAGCTGCACAAGCTCAACACCAGTTACAGAAGGATCTGATCCCTTTGAAAAATGGTCACCCAAAGTCTGTAATTCATCTATAATAGTCTGAGATGCCTCTACAGTTGTTGCAGCCACCTGATTAACCTTGGTTCTATTAACTACTACAGATTCAATTCTTTCATTAATGAATCTGCCAGCAGAAAACAGGGTAAATGAGAACGACATCCGCCAAAAATTAAGCGAAATAGAGAAAAACGTACTACCTTGGATTGGCTAAGTTTATGACTGGCCGCATTACAGCACAAGCAAGGAGCTCCCTTACAGTATATCGAAAGAAAGAACACTGCAAATCCTCAGACTTGAAAGTTACAGACATAAGGCCACTCATCAGATGCTGCAAAACCTGCAAGTTAAGAAAAGAAGCAGCATTATTACGCAAAATTAGAAAATACTAGAATGGGATAGTGTCCCATAGATGAAGACCAAATTCCTCATTATTCAATGCATGCATATAAATCAATAAAGTGAAAAGATGGTAGAGGAAATCAAAAGGGACTTAAATGTTAATGGTTTTAACATAAATATGATATATGATAGAGCTTTGTGGCGTCGTTTGATCCATGTAGCAGAACCCACTTAGTGGGACAAGACTTAGTAGTTGTTGTTGTTGTATTCAATGCATGCATATAAATCAATAAAGTGCAAAACCTTATGCTCCGCTTCAGCAGAAAATAAAGCAGGATGCAATTTGTTCTCAGCAGCCAGGACAATTTTTAGCTCCGTATCTTTACTTTCAATTGTTAATGAACCTGTCTGTTGTTTTTCAATCTTTGAGTAGGCAGCACGAAAGAGCTCCAAGTGTGTGCAAATGAGATTAATGAGATCCCTAAACCAAAAACTAAGTAAATTCCCCAGCCAATCAATTTACTATCCAAATAAATAAATAAAAGATGGGCAAAAGTTTAAACTAAGAACCTTATCAGGAAATCAATCAGATTTATATTTCTCATGCGTCCTGAAATTTCCCCAAGAACACCATTTATTAGTTGCACTAACTCCTCAGGACCCTCTCTGTCTCGTGTTAGGCGAGAGTACCACAGGTCAGTCACCCACTCAGAAACTAGATGCCTGGTGAAGTGATCAATTGCATCCTCAACAACAGGAGAATTCACCTTTTTTCTCCACTCAATCTTCGCAACAACTTTAGGATTTTCAGAAGGCTTCTTTGAAGACTGCACATTGCTTGAGCTTGCTTTATTGTTGTATGCTGCAGCTTTTCTCTTCATTTCAAAATCTAGAGATAAATACCGGAGAAAGATAATTAAGGAGGCTGCAGCTGGCAAGTTGACCCAAACTGAGGAGCTTGTCACTGAAATAAAAGCATAAGAAATTAAACCAAATACAAGGACCTAAAAATAGTATGAAGTTATAAACTAAGCGGCAACTTCTTGGTGTACATAGATTTCTAAGTGTTCAGGAAAAAGGCATTTGCTTGGTGACATGAGTAGATATGAACAATATTTTCTTGTCAACAGATGAACACAAAAGTAGGAGTGTCCCAAGAGTGACCCAAGCCTGTCAAAGTTATGCAACTTAACCAAATCATAGGGCCGGTTTGGTTTCACTGAAACATCAAAGAATTCAGAGAGAATTAGGAGCTTTAACTTTTTGCCATAGGCTTTTTTTTTGGTACAACGGAAAATAAAGAAAGAGACTACAGTCTAGTGAACATCACTCCCATGGCATCAGCAACTCAAATCTCCCTTGACAGTGAAGTCCAAAGCTTGAAAATTTCAGTCTGGTTAGCCCCATATTTGGAAAACCAATCAGCACACTGGGTCCCTTCCCATAGAGTATGCTCAAGTGCAATCTCCCAGTTTCTATTTATCAAGCTTCGAATATCCAAAATCAAGCTCCAGTACTTGTGAAATGGATTGTTGGCTGATTGAGCCAATAGCAAAGCTTCCATGGAATCCAAGTTACACAGTAAGCATTCAATAAAACCAAATCTGCTAGAGTAGCACTCTCCCCTTCAAAAATTAATTGAAAAAAGATATCCTTGAGCGACTCCAACCCCTTTTAGTTTCTTTACATGTCGCTATATCAAATCTAACGCGGTCCCAGGGTTATTATTTTAATAAGCTTCCACTGCTATTAAATACTTAAATACAGCTGCATCCCTTTTCCTTTTCTCTCTTAAACAAGATCAAGCACAAAGAAATGCATAATGAGGAAATATCACAAGCGGACACACCATAAATTTCAGCAGATACAAGACCGTAAAGATATATCCAGGGTCCAAAATGGGGGGAAAAGACATTTGCCTTGCAATATAATTATATACTGGTTTTTTAATGACACTGATGTGATTTTCAGATTAATTATTTAAGGTTGTTTGTTTATTTTAGGTTTCTTTATTTATGAAATTTATTTTAGGTAATGTCAAGGTAATTATGGCAGAATTACATTCTTGTTATCATATGAAATGGATTTCAGAAGTTCAGAGATTGTTCAGTTTCATCCAACATTTTTATTTCTATAAAAGATCCTGCTATATTAAAATGCATGTTACAACATACACTTCAGCATCAGAATCTTATGACAATAATTTCCCTTGTGCCCTGGTAAATTTTTGAGTTTCTACTTAGTGCATTCTAGGTTCATGGCTCCATCCTATGTCACTTAGGCTACTATCATATTGCCCAAAAACACAGAAGAACATACAAACCTAAAGGAAAATAAAATAAAATTGCAGCTACTCTTGGATTTTGATAACTGTAGCAACAATTTAAAGGATCACTCTGCACTGTATCACAATGAATAAGCAGGAAAAATTATTGATTGAAAATCCGATCTTCCTAAAATGGTTGTCATACATGTATCAATGGGTACTTATGACTGTTATGAGTACATACCCAATACATTTTTCCCCCAAATTTCACTTTCAAATACTTTCGATGCATCTTAGTCATGCATTACAACAAGCCAATATCACTTAAATACAAGCTAATCCATGCAAAATACCAAGTTTGTCACTATGTTTCTAGGTAGTCTTCATTAAGCAATATATTTTATGGGTTGTTACTGAAAATGTAGAATTAGAACATTTATGAGCATTGTAATTATTGAAATAAGAACATTTATTAGCAGTTTATCTATCTTATCTTATAATTACCTTTTTATTTATACTTTTATATTTTGTACAACATATAATTCCATACCTTTACCTTTGTTTTTAAAAACTTTGTTGTACCATGTGTTCCTATACTCGTTCCGATATCCATGCATCCTAAATAACAAGACACCTATATTCTGCTTGCTAAGAGCAACCAAAGAGATAAGTGGATTCAAACACAACTTTTCTCACTGAAAATCTTCCAATGTCACTCACTCACACCCATAAAACAGGTCCCCAAACCGAATCATCCTATATCGTCACTGATAGACAACTTTTCCTATGTCTCAACAGCATTGTTGGATAAGTTTTCCAACCCTTCTGACATAAAATTCAAGTAGCCGAAATGAAAATTTCAATACATTGTTAGTGTAAAATAGTTTACATTATCAGCCAATCACATTTAATTGTATGATAGACTTATGGGGTAGTTATTGTTAACGTCATACACTTATAATGATGTGGCAATGCATAATTAGACAACTGTGTACAAAATTATTACATGGACATGTATCAAAATTAAATGCAAAAAAATGCAATACATTCTAATTGTTATGTCATGATATCACTGTGATCCTAACATTCCCTTCACAGCTAGCAACAATGTAGTACTAAGCACCATGTACACATTGCATCAGCAAAACGATTGAAATAGCTGTTGAAATCTTAAAAAGGGGCTAATCATACTAATCAATCAACATACAACAAGAAAGCATACACAAAAAGTAAATGTTCATTTTGGTCCTTAAAATTATATGTTTGCTTCACTTTAGTCTTGAAACTAAGAAACTATCAATTCAATCAGTTGAAAAAATTATTCATGTTAGTCCCTATGGTAACATTCGGGGGGAGTGAATTGAATCACTAAAAGAACTTATTTGAATCACTTTTGGCAATTTTAGGAATTGAATTAAATTAATACTTTCTTGATTTCAATGACTAAAATAAAACATGTACAAAATTTCAGGACCAAAATGAACCTTTACTTCATACACAACCAAACACTCTCAATGTCCCAAGTTCAACAAAATGGAATAAAAACACACCCTACACCGATTAAGGGCCCAAAAGAACTAAATATGTGTTCGAATTAGTTTATTTGGGGTTTCAAAAAGTGATTATTTCTCAAAAATAAGCTTTTACGAAACATGAAACGAAAAGAAGAGAAAAAGAAAATGGAAAAACTTTGTGATGTGAGAATAATTGAAGGTGAAAACTCACAGGACATGAGATAGGAGACTCCAACGACGCAAACGACCAGGATGACAATCCTCTTCTTCGCTTCGTCCACGAGGTCCCTCACTGTCACCTGGTTCGCCATTTTTTTTTCTGCTCTCTCAATCCAAACACGCCGCAAACTTGGGGAAAAAAAAAACTCAATTGGGATCAATCAGAGCTAGAAGGACCCCATTTTATCCGCTCAATTATGTGCCCCAGTCATAACAATTGCGGGGATCGTGGAATCGGGTGATGAAATTGGAAGAAAAGAAAAAAAAAATAAAGAAAGAAGAAGGGATTGGAAAGAATTTGCGGGGAAAAAATTGAGTGGGATTTCAACGAAGGAGAAGAAAGAGGGGGAGGTGAGAGGGTTAGGTATTGTGGTGTTTTTGCTTGGTGTGTGTGTGGAGCTTGAGAATGGTGGTGACGGTGGTAGCGTGTGTGCTGAATTTTCTCATTTTCTGTATTTCTTTCCTTCTACTGTGTTGTGTTGTGTCAGTTTTCTCTTGCAGTTTCTTGCCCTGAAAACTGACGTGGGATTCTCTTACTACTGAGGCTTTTGATTTTCAATCCATGCCATTGGCCCATTGATCCCATGCTTTTTACCTGTACAGTTTTTTTTTTTTTTTTTCTTTCTTTCAAATATTATTTATACTCAGGTGTCCCACAGACACTCCCATCATAAAATTGAATAAATTGGCCGTGATAAAAAAGAAATTCGCAAACTTATCGCTATAAAATTAAATAGTTAAATAAATTAATTCCTATAAGAAAAACCTCAAACAGTCTTTGTGAAAGTGAATTGTCACATTAATTAATCCTTCTAACCTAATTTATCAAAGGAATTAATTTGGTTAATTATACAATTTTATAGAAATTAATTTGAGAGTTTTACTTTTTAAAAATTAATTTGAGAGATGTTTTTTATAAGAATTAATTTGTCCAATTTAAAATTTTAAAAGAACTAAAATGAAGCTTTCTTAGGAGGGGTTTTCTAGCTGTGAGACCATGTCTTTGATAAAATAACCCTTCAAAAAATTATTTTTATTAACAAAAACAGAGATCAATTGACTTTTGGATAAATTTATTAAATGGGATAGATTTTTAGAGGACTACGTATGAATGTAATTTCTTTTAGTGATAATTTTTTCAATAATATAATTTTTTTAGTGGTTACAATGGTGGTTCTCCCATAATAAGAGTGTTTGAATTCATGTTTGTTAAGAAACGATAATCAAATAAAGGTTACTTGATGTTCTGAGTGGGTTGGAAAACACAACACTGTTGCAGATTATCCTCCCTCCTCCCGCTAGTTGGTGCCGAGTTGGTGGGGTGTACATGCAACAACTTCGACGCTCAAGTTGGAGCATGGTAAAGAGATTTCAAAAATAAATAAATAAATAAATCAAAATAGAAATCTCGCATACTTTTTTTCATATGTTATAATCTGAGATTCCCTTAGCTGTTTAAATCTTAAGAGCTCTTATCTAATTCATTTGATATTGAGCCGAAAGTACAGTCTATAACAATACTTATTATTTTGAAAATCTTATAAATAATAATATATAACTATATGGCAGTGTAAAATACTGTTATAATGAAAATACATCAAATTAAATTTTGTAAAAGTTTATTTTTCTCTATGTTAATATTTTTATTTATATTGTATGTAACTCCAATATACTAGTTAAAGGCAATAAATATTGAACTATTAAAAAACTAATATAACTCACCGTGTAATGAAATAAAATAGAGCATAGATGACTTGCCAAATAAAGATTAAGGATTTAGCTCTTGATAAAAAAATGAGGAGATTGGTAAATTTAAAGTGATAAAAATAAGGGGTTAACCATATTTAAATATATAAATTCTATTATTTGTGGGTTTTACTAAATAATTTAAGGATAATTAACCTTTATATTCTCATTTTATCAATTTACCCTTCTTGGAGGAGAGAAATCCACAATGTCTCTATTTTTTTTATATTTTTATTTCTTACCTTAAATCTATTTTTTAAAACTTTAAACTAAATAACAAAATTAAAATATAAAAAAAAGAAACAGATTTTTTTTATATTTATTATTTTCTTCAGAGAGTCTTAGAATGCTTCACTTGGCCTTTTCATTCTTCAGCACATGATTTATATTAAAATTTTGAAAACTAAAGTTTAATTGGACATGGAATGATGGGAATAAAAATAAGTTAATACAAAAGCATTTAATTTGATTTGTCAAAATTAATTTGGTTTGTTTCAGTTTAAAAGTAAAAAATTTAAATTAATGCTTAAATTGTTATCGCACCCACTAATAACATTTTTTATTTATTTTTGATTAAAATATTCTTACAGGCATTATTATAAGATCAATTCCTTATTCATTATTACAATTCAAATGTCCTGTCAACGGTTATTGCTTGCCGAATTTAAACTTTGATTCTTTAATGAGAATGCACAATCATGTCGATCAAAATCTTTTAATTGACTTTAGTCATAATTTTTCAAATTAACATAAGTTGATCAATTTTTATTCAATTCAAATTTTAACTAATTATAAATTTATTTACCTTTAATAAGGGATATTTAAAAAAGCTAATCAATACAGTTGCTGAAAATTAAAGTTTAAAAGAATATTTATGGACCAAGGAAAAGAGTTTGAAAGAATATTTGATTTAATTTTCAATGTGTGATGGCAATTTTGAATGGAGGGATGGATTAAACTTAATAAAAGCTGCTGATTTCTTAGCCTCCTTGGGCCATTCTCCTTAGATTGGGATTTGTTTTCATGAATTCTTGCTTAGTGTTTTCTTTTGTTTGGGTTTTTAACCCTGTTTATCCACCCAAAAAAAATGAAAGAAAATTGGTACGAGATTAGCTTTTGAGATCCTTTTGGTGGAAGTCATTTAAGTACTCATTGATATTTTGTGATAGGTTTTTTTTCAGGTTAGAAGTTTCCTTCACTTATTTCTATTTATTTTTTGCAATCTTAAGAGTATTTTTATTATATTTGAGATTTTTTTATTTGCTATATATTTATACTAGTCTATCAAAGGTGATTCGACTTTGAATTTTGAGATTCCACATAAGGCATGATTCTAATTATTCTATATCCAGGACTTAAATCGATATTACTACTGAAAGAAAAGACACATTTATCACTTAAATTGACCATGTAATAGTTTTCATTTTATTAATTATATGCTGTTATTCATGATATATTAACCCCGAAATCATTTGGTTTACGTGTCCCCAAGACTTTGTTTACAAGATCAATTTAAGGCACTACACATTTTCTTTCATTCTCCTCTAATGTGCTAAATTTTATTGCTACTTTTTTTTTTGTTTTTCTTAAACTTTTAATCACATATTACGATGTTAGAAAATAAGTTTAACTATCACTCTCTATATTATTTCAAAACTCATACATATAGAAAATTTTGGTTAGATGACTTTATTCTATAAATATATTTAAATTAAATCTAAAATCATTCTCATCTTTCCTTTCATAGTATGTGTAACTATCATTTGTTTCTTTAACATGCCAGGTCGAATAATGGCGCCCATCATGATTTATGACCATGTAGTAGGTAGTAGCTGAGCTATCTATTTCACTATTAAATTCAACAAGCACATTATTTGTACCTATAATTTATTGAATATTATATCAATATACTCTCATTTATTATTAAATATGATGTATGACTTATATTAAGTGAAATTTACAATCTATTTAAAAATAAATATAAGTGTGTCTATATAATACTACACACTTTAAAAATACAAATAATACTAGTAGAAATTCAATATCAGCCCATGCTATTTTTCGCCGTGGACAGTACAGACACGACAAATTGATTGAACCACAGTCGGCTATCATTGATTCATTCTTTCTGTATCAATCTTTTTTTTAAAAAAAATCCTAATTGAGTTTAGAAGGTGAAATAATAATTAATTCAATTCTTAAAGATTAAGTTACTTCAATTCTTTCATAAATTTTAAATTAGATTGGATTATCAGTGCTAATAACTTTCCTAGTAAACCAAGCATTGTCAAGGTTTGATTTTGTGAGTACGAAGCAATATGGCAAAGGTTTAGCTAACGTCTTACTTGCAAGTCGTGTCATGTTGATATTCATCTCAATTTGGTGCTTAATTGCAGGTCGTGTCATCTTGGTGTTCTTCTCGATTTGGTGCTTAATTACATCTCCTCCTTTTTATTTTAAGTGATATTTCAAGAAGTGCTTTTATGATGGAAGCTGGTGTAGGGGAGGCTAAAACAAAGGTCTAAGTGTTGTGGTGATTTTTTAACTCAACTAAATACAATTTAGAATTTATTAGATTTCAATTAAATTTATGATAAATTACACTTATTTTTTATATTTGGTGAAACTTTATTTGTAAAATTTACCGAAGAAATTTCTGAATTGTAAAATTAGTATATTGATTTCCTGGAGTGTATAAAGTCATTACGCTATCCTCTTCTCTTTTGCACATTGCACAATATATCATAGAAAGTTAGTGTCAATTAAGCAAATAAAAAGGAATCAAGACGAGTTTCATCAAATCTCAAATAAAATCAATAGAATTTGTCTTTAATTTTATTCGAGTATAATTGGCATACTATAAAAGAAATTCTTTTTATATTTGTTTCTTATACACAAGACTCAAATTAAACCTACTTAAACCTTACTTTTTAAAAAAAGTTTAAATACGTACACTGACTAAGCTCAAGCAAGACCTTATATCTTTGATAAAGTTTCCCCAGAATTGCAACTCACCTCTATTGCAACCAAACCATGTTTAGTGAAACGTGTTGTAGTTTGTGACTAAAAAGCAAGTAAAATGTTAATATAAATTTAAGTTAATAGTGAATTTTATATTAGATACTGTAGACCTATATCTGCAATTTAAAACATGGTTTTGTTGGTAAACAAAAATTGGTTCAATTCAAAACATAATTTTAAATCATAAATATCTAGATATAAAAAAAAATAGTGAATATATTAGAATCTATATGCTAATCATGAACCGAAATCTATATTGAAATCATCACACAAGAAAATGTTTACACTGCCCTTTTAACGAAATATAGTACAAGATGCCAATATGGCCATTCGAAAGCTCAATCACCCCATGTTTGAGACCTTCTCATTTGCAGTGACCTAGTTTTTTTTTTTTTAGGTTTAATTGAACTGAAGTTTCTTATAATTTTACTCAATTTAATTTTTAGTTAAATCTTTGTATAGTTTAATAATTTATAATCAACTCCTTATATTATAGTAAAAATTTTATTCAAGTCCTTACAGTTTAATCATCTGTATACTATACATATCCTATACAAAAATTTTCAATTAAGTCTTTATAGCTTAAAATTTTGTGATCAAATTCCTATAATTTAGTATAATATGGAGATTTGATTGAATATTTTTATATATAGTATAGAGAGTTTATTATAAACTTTAAAATTAGAGAGACCTAATTCAAAATTGAAGAAAATAACAAAATCCTTTAAATCAGCTTTTTGGTGGCTATTAATGCATGTTTATCCATCCCCATAGTCGCATGCCTCTGTTCTTGCTTGGAGATGGATTTGGCGCCTTCATGCAGCGGTTAAGTGTCAATTCTTGTTCTGGCTGAACTTGCATAATTCTCTTCCTGTAAATGTTGTTCGTCATCAGCGGAACTCCATGACTATTCCTTTGCTAAGACCATTTAGGACCACTTCTCTACACCGGCTTCTTTTTTCTCTTTTACTGATCATTGTACCTGGCTTGGTAATTTCAAGGACTTGCCCAACGTTGAGGAATTATGCTGCGTTCTGTAGTGGATCTGGTGTAGTCGTAATTATCGAGTTTTTAATGATGAGGAGTAGAGCATTGTTTACGTACTCCATTCCATTGTTATTGATTTACATGCTCTTCAGGAGGATGGTTTCCCTCACCCTACTCGCATTGCTCGGCAAGTGCAGTGGTGTTGGCCGCGAGAGGGTTTTGTTAAGCTCAATGTTGATGGGAGCTCACTAGGGAATCCTAGGGTTGCTGGTTTTGGTGGTATCCTGCGGGATGATGGTGGTCATTGGCTTTGTGATTTTGCTGGTGGTTTGGGTATTGGTGGTAATTTGGAAGCTGAACTGGAAGCTATTCACTTCAATATTAGTTTTGCTTGGAATAAAGGTTTTCTGTTATGTGATTTGTGAGAGTGACTCCCTTGAAGCTATTTGCTTGGTGACTTCAGAAGGGGCTGTTTCTACTTTCCATCTTCATCACACCAGGATTATGGCTATTAGGGGCCTTTTGACTTGTGAGTGGGAGATTTCCATCATCCATGTTCTACGAGAAGCCAATAGTTGTGCGGATTTCCTTGCGAAGATGGGTGCGGTTGGTCAGGGAATCATGATTTTGAAGGATCCTCCGCTTGGTTTGCAATGGCTCCTTGCTAGTGATTATATGGACACCTACTACTTTCAGGGGTAGTGTATTGTTTTCCTTTTCTTTCTTTTTTTTGCTATTTTTCTTTTTCTGTAGCACAAAAAAAATGTTAATTTTTTATTTTATTTTGATGAGTGTGATGACCTAATTAACATACTCTCACATGAACATATCACTTGATCATATTGTGCGTAGATTTTTATCATTTGTTAGATTCTTTTTTGTTACTCATGCTTGGCCGATCTTTTTAATCAATAAATAATAATTTATACAAAACAAGATGATGTAAAATTTTTAAATGATAAGATCGATTCCCTCTTCTTTTGAATTCTTATTATCTTCAAAAATATTATTTTAACACCTTATGAATAGGTGTCTATTGAGACACTCACTTTATCAGTGTTTGACTATTTTTGTCGATCTTGAGTGTTGATTCATTCACTTGGCTCCTTTTTTGAGCTTCTTCTTTTTTTTTTTTTTTTGGTGGTGGTTAAGATGGATGGATATGTTCTGGTCCATGGATAGACCATCCACAAATAAGTCACAAATAAAAAGTCAGAGATCGAAATAAACATTAACACTCATTTGATATGTCTTGGACAAGTAGCGCTCAATGATTTGAGTTCAATGAACACCAAAGATATGGTTGTCAGGAGTGTTGTGTGGTGATTGTGGCTTTTGAATTCTTCAGAGAAAAAGTGGTAGAAGGTCTGAAATTTGAGTTGTGTTATTTATATTTATCGAACAGAAAATATCATATCGACTCACACCTTATTCATTATTAAATAAAATGTAAATCCCACTAAAGTAACATTCATACTATATCCAATGATAATGTGTGAGTTTATATAATATTTCATATTTTATGAGTACAATTGATTTTTTTTTTTGAAATTTTGATATAAATGAAACCAAAAGTGAGTTTTGTAATTCTAGAAATTTAGTAAATTATCGAATACATTATTTATTATATTAATCCATACCGTTCAGTTATTTTTTCTGCATAGTCGAAGGACCAAAAGTTGATGGTCCATATAACAACCCCAAAACAACTGGTCCAAAAAAAAAAAATTTAGGGCCATTAAAACAAGTCAAACTTATTAGTCTAGCTTGTTTATTCATCAAAATGAGGTAGCTTGCATTCAAAAAATATTGATTGTTTATTCTTAACATAAAATATTGACTTGTTTAAATCAATTTATCTTTAACCTAACTCATTTAACAGGCTAAATAGATTAGTAGAGTGGGTAACGAGTTGAACAATTTATCCATTTATTTTTTAGTTTTTAAAATTAGTATCGTGTTATTAAATTCTAAATTGTAGTTAAAATGTGATATTACATTACTCTTCAAAGTTTTTTATGTCAAGTAGATTCTTTGACTTTGACAATTTATCAATTAAAATGTTGTATTGTACTATATAATTATGTATTATTATACCAGTAAATATAATTGATTTTTATGCTCACATTTTAGAAAGTCATGCAAATACACAAATTTAATTAAATGAAAATATGGAAACTTTTATACTATTAAGTCATTGTTATCATAACGATGATTGTTGTACATCAAACATATTAATGAAGACTGATCACATATAATTATCTAGAAGGAAATGAGTTTATCCCTTATGTTGGTTCCTCAAATTATATACATGAATTATTTTGATTTTGTTATTAATCTAACAAATTAGTCCATGACTTTGTGATCATGAATCATTTTTGTTTTCGATAGCTAAATCCTAACAACGTATTAGATTGATTTGAGTCAAAATAATTATTTTTAGGAGCTAATTTGAGTTAATGATACATGTTGAAGGGATGGATATGAACTATCTATATTTTCAAAAATTAACATGATTTATAATTATAAAATTAATGAGTAATTAATCAAATTTTAAATTTACAAAATAAATAGTGTCTTGTCAAACATATACAAAGGAAACGAAGTATATAGGAAAAAGAAAATTGTGGAATAAACTAAAAAAGGAATCTTTCAAGATATATTTACGCATAGCACAAGTGCACTCCTTTTCCTTCCTCTTCTCTTTCTATTTTCCGGCATTTCTTATCTATAGTATTAATATTTAAGAACTATTAATAGGAAAATTTAATGAGATAATGATACTTAAAAGCTTGATTAAATTTCTGTCCAAATTATAATCCTATTTTTATTTAAAAAGAAAGTTTTTAAAAGTCACTTTGAATATTTTTCACTCCACTTGATGTATCAGATTATCCTTTCACTCCACTACCTTATCACATAACTAACTTAAATTATGGTAATGATTTTTCAATATATATTATATTACATTTAGGATTTTACATTGTTTATTCTCTCTTATATTTAATTAGTTTTATTTAGAGAATTGATTAACTCATTCATTTTTTATTATATATAAAAACTTAATTTAGATAAATAAATTATTTTAAGGGTTAAAAAATTAGCAAAATGTTCCACATTTCCAAGTTAAACCTTGAAAAAATTATGAATATCATTTTCAATTTTTAAATTTGAATAATAAATTATTTTTTTATTTTAAATTATATTTATAGTTTGTATTTTTCTTAATCGTTGTAACTAATCCACCTCCAATTTTAACAACAACAATGTAGCTTCAAAGAAAGCCTCCTACATTAGAAATTGAGCAGTCGTAATATTTTAATTTTGAATAAAATATATTTTTTTTCTTTTGCAAAGTTCATTATGTAATAATTGCTTAATAATTTTTTTTATATTTGATTTTGAAATTTGTTGGCTGTAACTAGAGAGCCAAACAACAATTTTGTTGCGCATTCATTTTTAAGGCTATTGAATTTGACAAAGGTATTAAAATCTTAATTGTTATAATTCAAGAAGTTTATCTAATTTGAAAATTTACTTTATTATAAGGCTAAAGATAAGAGAGAAAAAAAATAATTTTTATGTATTGTGTTGTTTTATTATTTAAAAATTAAAAGTGGTTATGCTTACAAATCAAATTAAACTTTCATTAATGTGCTATTATAAGGAATTTGTTTGGTTAAATTTTTCTTGAAAATTAATTTATTGCTGTCCTTCATAAAAGAAAGGGAAAGAAAATGAATTATTTTATCTTTTAGTTCTTGTAATTTTATAATATAAATTTATTTTTTTTTTGTTATACTTATAAAGAAGAGGTTCGTTGACACCGATATAAGATTTGACGCACTTACACTTTCATTCAGTTTTAATAAAATATAGTTTTTGTCAATCCATCCATTGAATTATAATTATATATCATGTTGATTGTTTATACCGAATTTAAAAAAAAAATCGGGCACCTATAAGGTAGTAATCAACTAATCCTTATTTATGTACATTTATGATATATTTATTACGTTAATGATTATGTATACAAAAAATTCATTAAACAATTTCTAATGAAAGTAAAATTTTATGGAGATGATTTATAACATATAAACTTTCAATATAATGGTGGATTTTGAAAAAAGTTCTTGAATAAAAAGTTATTAAAAGTGTAAGATAGACACCAAATCTTATATCAACGTAAATAAATCATTCCTATTAAAAAATAAATAAACTCTAAATAATTAATTATTATATAACTATATTCATATAACTCATACCGATAAAATGTATGGGTACACAACAATAGGTTTTTTCATATTTCCTCATAGCCATAATCATCGTCACGCTAAAAGAAAAGGAAGCAACGGGTTTCGCCCAACATAATAACATGCTGTAGCTGTGGTCGGAAAAGAAAGCCCAAACGCAACAGGAAGCGAATGAAACGACAGCGGACACCAACGGAGAAACAAAATCAACCTTGGGAATTGCTAACACGAAGCTTGTCCGCTCAATTTCCTTTTTGTTTAAGAAATTGTTGATGTAAATTTTGAGTCTTAAAATAATAATTTTAAGGGTGGCTTTGGCTGGGGTTAAAATTATGGGGAAATATCCATTGAAATTTTAGTGGGCATGCTCAGCACACAATTTTAAGGCCAACAAAAGTTTATTGCCTTTAATTTCTATGCGAGGGTACGGGGTCATCTAATTACATACTGTTATAGTTATTATTTGAAAAGTTATGCCAACAAAATATCTTAATGAGATAATAATGTAAAATTATAAAATTAAACTCAATTTTTTAATTTGAATCCTATAAAGTAAAAAGAATGATAAAGTATAAAAAATAAACGATTAATCATTCTTCAATCATTTTACAATAGAAATTAATATATAGTGATTAATTCTTATTCTTACATTTTACCAACTTTTTTACTTTATATCGCCATTTGTTTAGAATTATTTGTGATGAAAATACAAAAAATTATTTTTCATATATTTATATAATTTTTTAAAACATTAAAATTTTTAAAAAGTATTTTTTAGTTTTTTTTATAAAAGTTAAAAAATATCTTGCAAAAAAAATATTTTTTTTTTAAAAAACGCATCCCATATCACTCAAATCCAAAATTTTTAGCAGTGTATTACGACTCAATATCCCGGTCTTATTACGTTTATAGTGATTCATGGCTGTCTGAAAACGAATTTTCTCCTGTGCTCAAAATATCCATTCATTCAGCTCCAAAGACAACCTACCCTTGTTGAGTTGTTCCCGAATCCCGTTGGCAGCAGCAACAGAAGAAACAGAATCTTCCGTACCTAGAAGAATATTATTGTTCCCACACTTTACGTAGTTACACCTTCACTCACCGCACTGCGCCGAGTCAGTTACTCACTCACTCACTGGTGACTCGGAGAGTAACAATTTAACACAGTATCACAGTAGTATGAGAGATATTATTTATACTCATTATTTATATGAACTATATTAATATATTTTTATTTATTATTAAATATATTATAAATTTCATTTAAATTATAATTTATATCTCATTTAATAATAAATAAAATTTTATCAATATAATATATGAGTACAAATAATATTATTGTAATAGTACAGGGTCCACCAACAACAAATACAGAATCCCCAGTAACCACCATTCCACTTTATCTCATTCATAACCTCAAAAAAAAAAAATCACCCATGTGCATGTGATGTCAAAAGACAATGCAATCTCGTAAATCATAGTAATCTCTTTTTTTTCTCTCTCTTTCTTTCTTTCACTCTCTCATTTTTTTTTATTTCAGGTTTTTCTTCCAACACTTTCAAATAAAAAAAAAAACATTTTTTCTTTTTACTTCCTTCCCTCGCCGAAAAACTTTAAACTTCGCCGGCAATGTCGTCTCCGGCGCCGGAAACTTCCCCGGCGACAAATTCCTCCGCCGTATCCCCTCCTTCTCCGGCTAGCGTCGCCGCCTCTCCGCCGTCTCCGACAGCCACAACCACCAACGCCACCGCACCTCCGCCGTCCCCGCCGGCCGTCACCACCGGAGCTCCGACGAACACGACGGCGGAGAAGGATTCCGGCGGGTTAGCGAGGGGGACGTTGAACGGAATAATCATAGGCGCAGTGATGGGTTCGGTGGGTATGCTTATCATTGGGGTCATTTTCGTCTTTTTGTACAGGAGGGCGAGGAGGAGGAGAGGAGGCTGGGGTTTTGAGCACAACAATTACTACGGTGCTCCACAGCAACAAAAAGGTGAGTGCTTGCTTCGATTCTGCTACAAAACTGTTGCCGCATTTTGAGTGTCTATATGGGTGAACATATTGTGTTTTTTGTCATTAGTGCATGACAAGAGTAACTTAGATTTGCTGATTATGATAAATATTCTGAAAATCCTAGTAAATGTGCTTTTAGTGGTGCATTCTTTGTTTTACTTTTTTTTTAAAAAATTTATTTTTTAAGTATACGTGTCCTAATATTGGAGGCAATCCTATTCGAACGTCAGAGGTTCCATAGGGATTTAACTCTCTCGACATTTATTGTTCCATGTATGGTTTGGACCCGAGACTACTGGTGAAGGGGAAGAGGCATTTATCACTTTAACCGGCCATATGTTGGTTGGTATTATTTTTGTCATTCTGGTTTGGTGAGTTCTTGCATATAGAAGTGATTGCTTGTTACTTATGTTTCCTAGTTTGTTGTTTTGGGTAATCCTAAATTGCATGGAATGACCAAAGTTCTTACATGCAGCAGTGATTGATTGTTACTTGTATGTTTCCTAGTTTATGGTTTGAATAATTCAAAATTGCACAGAATGACCGAATGGTATTGGTTCGACATTTGTTTTGGTCTCCTTAAGGGTTTATTTGGTTTGGCAGTAAAAATAAATGTAAATTTTCATGGATGAGCTCCGCATATAAAATTATACATGAAACTCATCCATGAAAAATCTTCGTTTTTATCCCCTAACCAAGCACACCCTACTATAATCTTGAGTTTGAGTTTTGTGAATTGAGAAACTAGTGTTAAAGAGAGCCTCAACCTCATATTACCTTGGCTCTGGTCGAACCAAATTAATGAGGGTATAGTGATTAGTGAATTTTGTACGCAGGTGGTTTTCTAGACTAAAAAGCATTGCATCAAATGTGGCTTTATGTGTGTGTATAAAACTGGTACTAATTTGGACTGTGGACCTAATGTTTGATGCCGATGTTTCCAGCTGACCAGGTTGGTGGCTTACCTCAGCAATGGCAAGCGACTCATCCTCCTTTTACAGATGGTAAAGAAGGGTTGCCTCCGAAGCCTCCTGGAGTTTTCATGAATCAGCAGCAGCCATTGTCTGCTGGTCTTCCAATGCCACCTGTGGATTCTTCCGCCACCAGCTCTAGTTTGGGGTCCGAGAGGCCGTACATTTCGCCCACTCCTGGCCTCTCCTTGTCTCTATCTCAGAGCACTTTTACATATGATGAGTTAGCGAGGGCGACGGATGGATTCTCCAGCGCGAATCTTCTTGGTCAAGGTGGTTTTGGCTATGTCCACAGAGGAGTTCTCCCAAATGGAAAAACTGTTGCTGTTAAGCAGTTGAAATCTGAGAGTAGGCAGGGGGAGCGTGAGTTTCATGCAGAAGTCGAGGTCATTAGCCGTGTCCATCACAGACATCTTGTTTCCTTAGTTGGATACTGCATCTCAGGTGGCCAGAGGATGCTTGTTTATGAGTATGTGCCAAATAAAACGCTAGAATTTCATTTGCATGGTAAGATTTATTAGCACAATTCCTTCGTTGCTCCAAAACTAACTGCTTGTCTCCTCTTCATCAGCATATAATTAGCTCTTTTAATTTATGAATGATGCATGACGCACAAATACTGTGCTTAGAATGAAGAGAGAAATATTTTTTTAGGATACAATTTCACTACTATTTTCTGAGATGGGATTTACTGAACTTATTCTCTGTTAAATGTAATGAACTTTTGTTGTAAATGTATGAAAAGTTAGAGTAGCAAAATTTTTGTTTGCAACAAAATATTTTATCATGAGTTGGTTTCATATGCAAAACTGTCCTTTTCAATCCTTTTTTTGGCCGTATGTTTAAACATACTACATAACATGCTCACTTTCAACTATGTGTGAAAAGGAGTAAATTTGATGGAATCAGAATTTTACCTGATTGGGTTGGCAACTGAGGAATAGCACTACACTATCTGGTTGAAAATTTGATAATTTTATTCACATCTTACTAGTATAATACTGTTGATTTATATGAATATCATTCCAGGAAACGACAGACCAACTATGGACTGGTCAACGAGGATGAAGATTGCTATTGGATCTGCAAAAGGATTGGCATATCTGCACGAGGATTGTGAGTTTATTGTATCTGTATAGTTAATTTATGCTGCAAATGGGGCAAAATTCTTAGTTCATGATGTTAGCTTTGAAATTTACTTCTACCAGTCTAATATCTTTTTAGGTCGGCCCAAAATCATACATCGGGACATTAAGGCATCTAACATCCTTATTGATGATAATTTTGAGGCAAAGGTGAATTCTATAACTTTTAACTTGCACTCCTCGATAAATGAATTTATAAGTGGACGTTCAAATTCTTCATTTATAGTTTGAATCTAAAGAAGCTGTGCATTCCCTGTTGACCTGTTCATTTGCCTGCACTGAGGCAGGCTATACATGTTCTGCTGTTGAAAACTTAGATTATCTATAATTTATAAAGCTATGTATGGAATAGGATGCAAACAGAGCCATTGGATCAAATGTCCCCCCATTTTTAATGGTGATCAAGATGAACAGGTGGATTAACCGGAAACTATGTCAACTTCCCTCTTTCAACCAGTTTCTGCATTAGAAAAGAAGGGAGCTTCCTCAGACCCAAAATGGTCCGAGGCTCATGTACTTAGAAGAAGGAACTTAGATGGAGTACCATGAATGGTCAAATGAACTAAAAATTATTGAATATCCATGACTATTAGTTCTGTAATAATATAGCATTCTTGTATATTTTGTTCAGGTTGCAGATTTTGGACTTGCCAAGTTTTCATCAGATACAGATACCCATGTCTCTACTCGAGTGATGGGAACCTTTGGGTAAGATTAATCATCATTTGTGTTCTTTTTTCTTAAACCTGGTTATGAAGTGGTTCTATTGGGACGTGCTTTAGGTTGATTTTATTTTTACTTTTTTAAATTTATTGCTTCTAGCAATCTTAGTGAATTTCCAAATTCATTCAACAGATACATGGCTCCCGAATATGCTGCTAGTGGGAAACTCACAGAAAAATCAGATGTTTTCTCCTTTGGTGTTGTGCTTTTGGAGTTGATAACTGGACGAAAACCTGTTGATAAAACTGAGTCTTTCACTGATGACAGCATGGTTGAATGGGTGTGTAGTGCACTGTTCTTCATTGATGTTTATATCTTAGTACTATATAGTATGCCTAACTTTTTTCTTGTTTCTACTCTCTCTCTCTGTCATTTTTTTTTTTTTTTTGTGAATGAGTGCATAACCTTAGATATGAAAACACAGGTTGTGCTCCCAAGGAGTCTAACTTTCCTGGGTTTAAGAGTGTCGGGAGAGGAGTGAATGTGATTACTTTGTTTGATTGGCCTTCTATGTCTTATTTGCATCTTTTGACCTTTTTTTTCTCAGTTTGGAATTTTGGATGCTCGTAACCCCTTTTTTCAGTCAAATTGGCAATCTTCTTCAGAAACAGCACTCATTGAGGATGTTTTAGAAACTTGGAAAACTAGCTATCGATGTGTAGTGGGTCACTTTTGAAGTTGAAAGTATCGAGTACATTGAATATCTGATTGGCTCTTATGTTTATCTATGGATTAATTAGTTCAGATTGGTTTTTAACTTTGTCTCAGATAACTTGTTTTCAATACCAAATGTGTATTGAACTTCGGTGAAGTTGATTATAGTTTGCAACCACACTCCAATTATTTATCAGAAACTTTGAATTTGATGGAATTGATGCAGCTAAAATGGCATGTAGGATAATCTATAATTACTAGTTGAGATAATAGGCTTGTACTAAGTCATTATGTATATCATAGGCAAGGCCTTTACTCTCCCAAGCTTTGGAAAATGGAAACTTTAATGGACTTGCAGATCCAAGGTTGCAGACAAATTATGATCCTGATGAGATGACTCGAATGACTGCTTGTGCTGCAACTTGCGTGCGCCATTCAGCCAGGCGTCGCCCTCAAATGAGCCAGGTGAGTTTACTAAGTCTGAAGACATGTTTTGGACTATGTTATTTTTATGTTTGATTGGTTCTCTCTCTCTCTCTCTCTATATATATATATATATATATAAAGTTTATGAATCACAATGCCTCCCTATCAGACATCCACCTGGTTCTCTCAGACAAATATATTGTCCATATCCATTGCTGTGTTACAATATATATTTCCAAGTATTATCAGGATAATCAGAGACGTGATTTAATAGCTGATATTTTTTGTAACTTGGAAATTCGTGATCTACCATCCACAAACAGATTTTGAAACTGAGATCTAATGCCTGGCTGTAACACTGATGAAATGATGTTAAGCAGGTAGTTCGAGCTCTAGAAGGAAATATTTCTCTAGAAGATCTATATGAGGGGGGCACACCAGGGCACAGCTGAGTTTTCGGTTCCTTTGAGAGTTCAAATTATGATGCTAGCCAATACAATGAAGACCTAAAGAAGTTCAGGAAGCTGGCCCTCGAAAGCCAAGAGCAAGGCACCAATGAGTACAGTGGACCGAGCAGCGAGTATGGTCAACATCCATCTGCATCAACCAGTTCAGGCCTGCAAAATACACGAGAGATGGAAATGGGGAATGTGAAGGGTAGCAACCATGGTTCTGGTGTGAGCTCTTGAACTGGTGATTTTCCATGTCTTACAAAAGTGCACTTTAGAGATCAGATTCCATATTTGTCCATGAGCATTGTTGATACCGTATATGTTGGTAATAGATAGTAGCCAAGGTTGCTTCATTTTTGTTGAATGATTTTTCACTGTCCGACTTGTTTCACAAGTATGGTTCCTGAGTTTTATAATACTCCTGAACTTTTGTAAGCTTGATTGATTCACTCTTCGAAGCTAACATTTACTTAACTGGGAAGGCCTACCATTGGGATTCAAAAGAATCATCGATGTGGAGATGTTTCTTTATTTATTTGGTTAACTTAGTGATTATGCATCATTTAAGCCTTCGTGTGTATTAAGGATTGTTGCTGCTCAATTCTCTTCTTATCCATGTTGGCATGCTTACATTTAGCGTCTATAAAACAAAATCTTCTCGTTTGAACTAATAGTTTGTTATTATTTATACTTAATGAGTCATTGTGTTGACATATCTTATTTATTATTGGATGTAACGTGAATCCCATCCAAATAGAGTTCACACTACATTAAATAGTGAATAAAGTTAAAGTCAACATGTATTATGCATGCATGTTATCTAAAAATAAAAGTGCTATTTCAATGCACTAAAATTGATTTAGGCAACAACTTCAGTCTTTTGTGCCTAAAACAAAAATTATTTTCAAGTTTATTTGTGTGTCATGACAAGAACAAAAAAAATAAAAATCAATAAAAATTTACTTTGTATAGAAGGTAAGAAATCATGTTATAAATTTACTTTTCGTGCATCATTAATGTAATTTTTGTCCTGTGATCAATAAAAATGTATTTTATATAATTATTTAATTATACGTTGTTGTATCAATAAATTTTTTTTATCCTAACTACTATCACATATGATTGATGATTATCATGTACGATTAAATGATCTAACTCTCAGTTACTCCAGTTGGTCAATTTAACATTTGATATAGAGGGTATAATGATTGTGACTAAAACTAAATAATTTAAAAAATATTTGGATCAAAAGCTTTTTTTTTTTCAAAAGCTGCAATCAAAATAACTTTTTTTTAAGGGGATAAAAATATATTTAAGCCCTATTTTCTACAACTTTCAACGTATCAAAAACAATTTTTTAATATCATTGCTAATAATAATATTTTGCTTTATTTTATCATCATCTACAAAGATCCCTACTATATTTAGGTTCTAAATTGACAACAAAATGATGTCCTCATGTGTATAACCTTAGGAAAAACAAAAATCTAGCCATGTGATTGGTACAATGGCCTATGAACGCTTACCACCTTAAAAAGTACAGAGTGATCACAGTTAATTGAAGAACTAACTGGACCACACCATGGTCATATTATAAATTCACATTTGTCAATAAAATCATGCACAGTTGGTATAAGCGAACCCAAGCTTAAAAAGTGTAGTTAATTTAACAAGTTTGGGACACTTTGGGGAAAACAAAAGAGTCGAGTGCATTCTTATCTTAGCTGGCACTCTTCTATTCACTTGGTAAAATTGTTGTTGTAACTAGCACTAAACCCGTGCTACACACAGATCTTATATTGAAATGCTTCAATTATCTATGTGTTTCCTATTTTCCTAATTGGTTAGAAACAATATGCACATATGTTGTTAAGGAAATAAATGTATGTATCTGGAGCACCCATCTCTACCATTTTCAGTGATGTTACTTTGACGCGTAGAAGAAGAATGGAGCCTCTGAGTGGAATGGACGTCGGCAACTCCTCCTAGCGGTTGCAAGCTCTGACCGTTGGAGGAAGGACAGAACGTGGCTGGATTGGGGCGGAGTGTTACTGAAAATATAAAGGGTAAAATGAATAAGGCATTGGAAAGGAAAGTAGTAATGGAGAGAACTGATTACGCGCCTAACTTAAGTGGTAGCCTCAGTATGGACTCTAAGTCCAAAAGACAAAGTTTGAAAGAAGCAATAGTCACATCATCATATCATAAAAAATATATTGATTTAGAATTTAATTGCTATATATTAATAGTATAAAAAAAATTTACCCAGTCATCCAATCATGTATTGTCACATAAGCTATGATAATTAACTTTTACACTCATTACTTAAAAAGTCATCTAAATGAAATATTTTGATTAAATAATGGTGTAAAATATTTTTACACTGTCAGTATATCAAAATTAAACTCATTAATTTAAATAATAAAAAACTATATATATATATTATATAAATAATAGGGTAAGTAACACTAAATACCTTTAAAGTTTGAAGTTATTGAACTTTATCCTATTTTTCTATAAATATGATACTCTACTCTATTTCTATTTTTAATCTCATTTATTTTTTTATAGTTATTATACTCACCTTTTTTTTAATACATGTATTAAAAATTATAAAATAATGTAAAAATTTATTATTTGTCAAAATAATACAAATTCAAATTTTAAAAAATAATAATTTCAAGGTTATGAAAATAAAATAACATTTTTAACTTTTTCTTACAAATTATATAATACTACCTTAATAATAACACTAAGTAATATTTATAAGTAAATGGATATTATATTTCATGTAATAAATTAATGTTTAATATCAAATTTTTAGCTTAAGACTATTTAACAGTTATCATTATCAATATTTTGATTAGAGCACATATTCTACTAAAATAAAAAATTTACTCTTCTGACAATGGCTCTAAAAAATTATTTAGCACTTTTGGTACAATTAAAATTTGTTTGCATGATTTATTTTTAAAAAACTATTAATTCTATAATTGCTTCATTTTTTGTTTCGAGTTGGGAAATTGCTAATACAATTTTAGGTTGTGAATCTTGGAACCTTTAATATTGTAAATAAAATTTGCTAAAAGCAACTTTCTATTTGATCTTAAAATATCAATTTATAATATAAAAAATAGTCATATAATTATAAATCATACTCAATATTACTAAAGTAACTTTATATACTTTGAAAGAAAAAGTTTAAAATGTGATTTTACTTTTTGAACTCAGAGACAATCACTAATATCCTTGACATAAAATTATAAGTGTTTTCTTTCAAAGTATATAAAATTATAAACCATTAGCTCATTATAATATTAATTTAATTCCAAATCTTACTCAATAATATCGTCAAAGTAGTTTTATATGCTTGAAGAAAAGGAAAAATTACATGATTTTATTTTGTAGACTCTGTAATTATTGTGTTTTTAAAATTTAAAGTAATACTATTGATGCATTATACAATGAAATTTTTAGATGTAATTTATAACTTCTACTGTCTAAAGGAAAAGATGAGTTTAATGATTTAATATAATGAAATCTTTTTTTAATACATATATTAGAAATTATAAAATAATGTGAAAATTTATTCTTTGTCAAACTAATAGAAATTCAAATTTTAAAACATAATAATTTCAAGATTTTGAAAATAAAATATTATTTTTAACTTTTTTTCTTACAAATTATATAATACTACTTTAATAGCTATATTAAGTAAGATTTATAAGTAAATGGATATTATATTTCATATAATAAGTTAATATTTAATATCAAAATTTTAGCTTAAAACTACGTAATAGTTATGATTATCAATGTTTTGAGAGCACATATTTTACTAAAATAACAAATTGATTCTTCTAACAATGGCTTTGAAAAATTATTTAGTACTTTTGGTACAATAAAATTTGTTTGTATGATTTATTTTTAAAAAGCTATTAATTCTATAACTGCTTCATTTCTTGTTTTGGGTTGAGAAATTAATATCGCTATTTTGGATTGTGAATCTTGGAACCTTTAATATTGTAAATAAAATTTGCTAAATGTAACAATCTTTTTTATATTAAAATATCAATTTATAGTATAAAAAATAGTCATATAATTATAAATCACAGTCAATATTACCCAATTAACTTTAAATACTTTGAAAGAAAAAGTTAAATAACGTTATTTTAACTTTTGAATTATGAGGCAATCATCAATAGCATTGATATGAAATTATTAGCTTTTTCTCTCAAAGTATATAAAATTATTAAGCATTACCCAAGTATATAAAATTATAATATTAAAATCATGCACAGTTGGCATAAGCGAACCCAAGTTTAAAAAGTGTAGTTAATTTAACAAGTTTGGGGCACTTTGGGGAAAACAAAAGAGTCGAGTGCATTCTTATCTTAGCTGGCATTCTTTTATTCACTTGGTAAAATTGTTGTTGTAATTAAAGTGGTGTTGCTGGTCTTGTCTTTCTTCCACCTGTCATTCAAAACTCTTGTCGCGCAAGACACAAGAACAAACCACATCGCAATCTCTTTGTTCCGAAATTCTCATTCTTTTCCAGTTAACAACAAAGTTCCACACGTTGTCTTTTGATCCATGGCATCTCGGCGCCGCATGTTGTTAAAGGTCATAATCCTCGGAGATAGTGGGTATGCTTCTCATTTTCCTTCTTTTTTTTTTCATATATATTTTATATGTATGTATTAATTTGAAAAGTTTTTCTTTTGAATTTAATTAACAAATGGGTGATATCAATGGATACCCAGAAAGGGACAAAAAGGAAAAGGGCTTATTTATGTTCGAAGTGTGTAATTTTGATTGAAAGTTTCAATCTTTTGTTTGTTTTGCAAGCCAAAAATTAAGGAACATGCGTTCTCTAAGATATTTTGGATTCTCTTCAAGACATGGAATTTTTTCCTCAAAAGATGTGTTTTTATAAAAGGAAACATCCGTTTAGAACCAGAGAAATGCTGGACTGCTAGAATTTTTACCAAAATTTTGTTTGCCAAAATGATGTAAAATGCATACTGATCCTTAGATGGCAAGTTGGGTCATACTACTTTGACCCATCAAATGACCATCATTCAAAAGTTCTAAAAATTTTGTCTGAGTATATGGTACTGTTCTTTGATTCAACAGAGTTGCAACTTGCTAAGAGGGGTTAGATTCATATCATGCCTCTGCATGTCTGTGTTTGGAAGCTTATGAGCCAGTTAGATGCAATTGTTTGTTGAGTTATTCACCCAGCTCTGTTTGCTAATGATCATTTATTTGATTTCGTGTGTTTGTCTTGTGGCAGGGTTGGTAAAACATCACTCATGAATCAGTATGCCTGGACCTCAGATTTTCTTTCAAAAATATTTTGTTTAATACTGGGAAAGTATTCTTTTGTTTGATTTGTATTATCATGATCATTGTTTCCTCCTCCCTGCGTGTAGGTATGTGAATCGTAAGTTTAGTAATCAGTATAAGGCTACCATTGGTGCGGATTTTCTAACCAAGGAAGTTCAGTTTGAAGATAGGTTGTTCACATTGCAGGTGGGACATACAAGAAAATGCTGTTTCCTATCTTATAAATAACCCTGTCATTCTGCTTTGAGTTGACCTTTCGTTTATCATCTAAATCAGTTTCCACATTCGCTCTATATAAATTGCTTTCTCAATTTATTTTGAATTGGCTCTATAAAATTGCTTTCTCACATTCGCTGAGTAATGTCTTTGCTTCTCCCTCCTATATTCATCTTCCCTTTTTTTTTCCGTGCAATTCTTATTTCACTGTGTCTGCGTTATGGATTTTCTTGTCCTTCGCCTATCTGTCAATTGAAATTTCTGTGGATGATCTTTCAATCTCATTTTAACATGATTTTGTGATGTATGAGGTCTTTTGGCTGGTCAAGTGAAAATTTTATGAAAAAATAAAAAAAGAGAAGAACATACTCTGGCTTCTTGAAACTCTCTAGGTTCTTGAAGTGAAGTTAATGTTTCTATGATATATGAAATGATGACCATTGTGAATGACATATGATGATGTTTGGGGAAGAGCTTGGCCCTCTCTACTGGATAAAAGATCAATGTCTAGTTCTATTTTTATCATGATATTCATTGAATGGTTCTGGATTCCTCCACTCCATCTGTTTGAACAATATGCAAGAGGTATGATCTAAGGTTGAGTCTTGAGATGTTCTCAATGTAACATGTAGATTTGGGACACTGCTGGTCAAGAGCGCTTTCAGAGTCTTGGTGTGGCTTTCTATCGTGGTGCAGACTGCTGTGTCCTTGTTTATGATGTAAATGTCATGAAATCTTTTGAGAACCTTAACCACTGGCGGGAAGAGTTTCTTATTCAGGTGACTTTTTATCAATCTTTGTCATTGTGGGATTGTCTTTTTTAACGTAGATGAACTCATGTTAATGATTTCATTTTCAGGCTAGTCCATCTGACCCTGAAAACTTCCCATTTGTTGTCTTGGGAAACAAAATAGATGTTGATGGTGGAAATAGCCGAGTGGTAAGTTACTTCTCTCTTTATTATTGCTTATTGCTTCTCATGAAAGCTTCCAAGTTCAATTATCTGTGTTTATGCTAGTGTCGTGAAGAGAAATGCATTTCTCTCTCTTTCTTGTATATAAAAACCTGTGTAGGCATTACAATCTCTTTTTGTTTCAGATATCTGAGAAGAAAGCAAAGGCATGGTGTGCTTCCAAGGGAAACATACCATACTTTGAGACCTCTGCAAAAGAAGGATTCAATGTTGAAGCTGCTTTTCAGTGTATAGCCAAAAATGCACTCAAGAATGAACCTGAAGAAGAAATGTTAGTATTCATTCATTCATTCTCAGTTTTCTTTATGCATGTCATTGTTCAATATTCAATTATTCATTAATGATATATATGATTTTTGTACTTTTGAAAGTAAAAAGAATTATGTTCCCAATTCTATCCAAGATAAACAGTTTACTGTTTACTTTAAATTAATCAATTTAAGACTAAGTGTGGTGTGTTATGTTTGATTATATCAGGTATCTACCTGACTCAATCGATGTTGGTGGTGGTGGAAGACAGCAGAGATCTACAGGCTGTGAATGTTGAGTAGAGACTGTAGAGAGTTCTCTTTGGACCAGCATTTCTTGGTTGGTGCTAAAATTGAATTGGCCCACAAATTGATATTTAGCCTGCTACAACTTTATTTAAATTGTAAAACCAAGGACAAATCACAAATTCTATTTTGTATCTCACTAGTGGAATAGATGCCCATCTTTTTTTTAAAAAAAAAATTATTTCTCTCTTTATTAAATGTTGTGACAAATTGTTCCTCTAGTCAGGTCATGTACACGGAAAATTGTCTTGTGTATGGTTTGAATTATGACATTGAAGTGTTGAGTTTAATTATGAATTCAGTTTGATATTTCACATTTCTGATTTATATCATAAAGATTCAACAAAGTTGTATATTGACTACCAGTTTTTTGTTATAATTCATACTTGGGACTACTTAAGTTTTAAATATTTGTAGTAAAATACACATAGAAAGAGTTTTTCATAATTATTATTCTACATCATTAAAAATATTCACTCGTTGTAATAACTAATTCAGAAGTCCTATTTATAATATTAGTTATAAAGTTTAATTTTGACGCTCTAGAAGAATTTTACGTTATTGTTTAATTATATACTTTTATAAATAGGAGTATAAGACTTATAAAATGGTAGAAGGCTAAATTTAACTCTTGTTGATATAGCAAAATATGATTATATGTTTGTGTAAAAAATTTTTACACGCAATGTATAAAATTAAATCTATTAGTTAATTGATAATTTAAAATATTTGCTCTTAAACTATGTATCATTATATTGTGCATCGTATTCCCACCCTATTTTTGAACATCTTCTGTTTTACCCTCCCCCTTTTTCAACATCTTCTCATTTGATTTTCAAATACAGATGATGCCAAACCGTGCACGATCTGCCCCCCCCCCCCCCCCCTTTGAAGATCTAAGAGTCTATAATGAATTCACCTGAACTTCAAAGTTTCAACACTGGGACCAATCGCAATTGTGAATTGTCACATCCTCACAGACACAACAAAACAAACCAGAAATATAGCAATTTTCATACATGGAGGGGACAATTATTATTTTAAAATTTACTATTAAAATATTATTTAAAGTAAAATCTTATTTTCATACAGTATTAATATAGATTTTTTTTTTCAAATATTTACTTTTTCTATGCCTCTTGATTAATTGAGATTAGTTACTATTTTTAATAATGAATACCATACGAGCTCAAAAAAAATGAAAAGAAAAAAAATCTAGTTGGGCCCTTAATGTTGATTTTTTTTTATTGGACCCCTAATATTGCTTTGAGACCATGTAACGAAGTTTTTCTTTTTCCTGATACGGTGTAACCTTGTTAATTTAATATCTTCAATTTGAATTATTCAAAAGCGACCATGGATTATATAATATGAAGCATTTTATTTAAATATTTATTATTTTTTCTCTGAGTTTAATTGTAATGCGCTCACAATATAAAATTATTTTAGACTGTTATCAAATTAAAATATTTCATTTATATGACTTTTCAAGTAATGAGTGTAAAATTAACTATAATAATTTATGTGACAATATATAATTGAATAACTTTGTAAAAGTATTCTACACGGTTAATACATGGCAATTAAATCCTTTTTCTTTCACCTTTTTTTTTTTCGGTTTACAAGACGCGTCAGAATTCTATTCAAACCTAAAAGTAGTGTTTCCAGTCTGTTTTTTTTTTTTGGTCGTGATAATTTTTCTAGCCCACACTTTTTTTGGTCGAAGGTCCACTCTTTAAAATGTAATTGTAGAATTGGCCAATAAAACCCACATGTTGTTGTTTGGTCATGACTAGGCCACGTGTTTTGCACGGACAAGTTTTACATTTTTTTGTCAGAAAGCCCAGAGAAAGGCCCAAAGTCTCGAAGCCCATGGAGACTTCTCAACGATTCACCAACTATCATTCACCGCCTCGTTGCTGAAACCTCATATAGCATGCACATTCCTCCGCTCAAATTTGGGAATTAGGGTTTTATTCATTTCCCAAATCAAAGAAACCAAAAGAGGGGGAAAAAAAAAAAATCAGAATCAGAACCTGAATCCGACGATGGAGTCTACCAAAGAAGAACACGGATTACTGCACCAGATTCTACCACCGCGCCTCGAAGACGCAGGCCTCGAGGATTGCGCCCTTCCACCGGAATCCATCCACCAAGCCTTCCTCAAAGCCGCCTCCGCCGTTAAATCACGCGCCGCCGCAATTTTCTCCGACGACGACACCGCCGATGATTGCGTAAGCAATCCGTGGCCGGCCGCCGCGGAGGGTGCCTCCGACGCCGTGATTGGGATCGAGCCGGAGAACGAGCCGCCGGGAGCATGCGCGGTCGAGAAGGGATGCGAAGCCGGCTGCGACGAAGTGAATGTCGTCGGCGGCGGAGCAGAGGAGGTTAGGGACAGAGTGGTGGTGGGAGAAGGAGGAGTGAAATTGGGGGAAGGAGAGGAACCTTGTGTTGATGAATTGCAAGGTTTAGAAATCGAAGAAGATGCAAAGAAGAAGAATAAGAAGAAGAACGGTGATACTGGTGCTGAAGAGGAAGAGAAGGAACCTACCTTAGTTGAAGGCTATGTGTGAAATGTTGAAAAATCAAATCAAGTCTTTGGGTTTTGTTTTTTGTTCTGTGCCCAATTTCTTAATTTTCCGATACTAATATTGTAGTGCTAGTTTTGTTTATGTATAATAGGGTGTTTTGTACTAACTGCAATGTCTCTCTGTTTCTTCAAATTTTGAGGTGGATTTTCTTTTTTCTGAGATTTTTTAGTTCAGAGATTATCCCCTTTGATTATCAACCAATTCAATTTTTGTTGTAAAATGTATAGCTGTTTTGTACCAATATTTATGCAAGGGACGTAAAGCGGAGGGGGAAAAGAAAAAAAGGGGTACAATATAGGTCATCTTAAACTGAACTCCATATTCCATTGAAAAGTGGTTCTTAATACCCTTTCTACATAAACAGTTTAACATAATTTTTCTTGAGCCTGGTAGATTCCCAAAACCCAGAAGATTTATTGAACTAATCAAATTCTACTTCAAATTTCCCAATTTTTATTTTTTTAATTTTTACGTTTCAGGGTGTTAGGCATTCTTCCACACAATTGCGATTGAGAATGAGAATTCAAAGAAAAGTTGAATTCCATTTTTCATGCATCGAAAGCTATATGTAATCTCCTGATGTATCATCATGCCATGCCATTCACCATACCTCCTCCTCTCTCTCTTCGTTGTCAGTGTTCCCCCCCCCCCCCCCCCCCCTCTTCCTTTTCTCTCTCTTTTTGGTCAGTGTTCATCGTTCGTGCCAAAAGAGAAATATATAATGCATATGACAGTTAAATAATGGCTATCAAGGATGAGACAACAAATAAGGAAGCCTGTTGTTCCTCTGATTTCTATTCCGATGTTAATAGTGTGATAGTGCATATGCGGGAGGGGTTTTGCGAACCACTGTGACTTTTAAGGGGGTAAATCGCAGTGTAGCACTTTTTTTTTCACATATAATTTATGAAATGCACATTTTTAAATCTTAAAAGGTAAATTACATATGAAGTTTAAGGGGTAAACTATATTTTACCCCCCCAAAAAAAAATATATGCTCCAGAATGAGTGAGTGTTTGATTTTGAAGAAGAAAGCAAGACCTTGATTTATCCAAAAATATCGGAAAATACTTCATTACAAATCCTTTCTTTCTTTTCCCTTCCAAAAATTACGGTCACAAACACACACACGAAGAGAATTTCCATTGTTGCTCTTTCTCTTCCCATAATGTTTTTCCTTTCTAGAGGGTACAATCTGAACCTAACATATATGAAAAGAATATGCGTTTACACAAAGCGGGTGTATGTAAATGTTCAGCAAAGATTATTTCCAGTCTAGATGGATAATCTGATCAACGAGTCACACGACGAACATGAACTGAATTATTTTTTCACAATTAGAATGGGACCAATATGGAAACACCACCAAGCTCCCAGAATCATCAATGCTCTATAATCTCAATTATTAATCGGTGGTAATATTATGCAGGCTAATTAATCTTATGTTGACAGTTCAATGTCGGCATAAAGTTAAACTAAGGGAGTCAGCAGCGGCCTTCCATGGAAGTGAGCCTCCAAGTTTCCAAGGACAAGGTCAGACATTGCAGTTCGAGTTTCTACAGTGCCGCTTCCAACATGAGGCAACAGGACAACATTTTCTAAACCAAATAGCTCTTCAGGGACATGAGGCTCATTTTCAAACACATCTAGCCCAGCACCACCCAAGCGACCTTCAAGCAGTGCTGAGACCAGCTCCAGCTCATCGACATGCTTGCCTCGCCCAATGTTGATTAGAACCCCATTGGGACCGAGTGCGTTGATGACCTCCCGGTTGATAATGTGATGAGTTTCCTCTGTAAGAGCGCAAGCAACAACCAGTATATGGCACTTGGAGGCTAACTCAACAACACTTGGATAGTACTTGTATTTTGAGTCTGGTTTTTCAGTTCTAGAGTAGTAACATATTGAACAGTCAAATCCTTCCGCTCTCTTGGCAATCGCAGAGCCAATCCTTCCTAGCCCAATGATGCCAATGGTTTTCCCAGAGAACTGGAAGGAAAAATACACCATGTAAAAATTAATTTGCTGTTGGTAAATACTAAAAGAGAGGATGTAAATAAGTATAAAGCAGATTTCAAAAAGAATATTCTGATACAGGTAAATCTGAAAGACTGAAGCACAGCATGTGACGGCCTCTAAAATATACTGCTCAGCTATACCCTATACGTCCTTCAATTCTTATCAAATGCTCCTCAACAGCACAATTGTGTGACAAGCCAAGACTAAAAAGAACCCATTGGCATGGGGCACCATAAAATCCATGAGAATCACACAGAATGAATCTAGGGTGTTGTGACATAAAACATAGAAGAATTCATCAAACATGCATTTTTGTGCTATTGCCATATGTGAATACTTTGGTAGCTATGAAGAGAAAGAAACTGAGACACAGAAGGATGAAGTGCATCTTTTACAAAGAACAGGAATAGATGCTCCTGTTTGGACAAGAAAGCTAGTTCATGTCTTTCAAAAAGAACTAAGTGGCTTGGTTTTCTCCTTTCCATGCTTACATATCCATAAGAGAGGTCAATGGTGATAAGTGAAGAATCCCTGAAGAATTCCTTGCATGTTTCTGAAGTAAATTCTCTCAATAGTGTGATAGTGTGATCCTAGAGCAAGGACGGCCAAATTCAGTGGAAGGCAGGAAGCAAGGCAACAAATGAGACCTCCTCAGGCTCAATGGATCATCATCAAGAAAGGAACACAAACTTCTCCTAGAGTCTACTTATTCCATAAAATTTAATACTTCACTTCCAGCTATGAACTAAAGCACAACACAATCAGCTCACAACCAAGGTGGATGCAAAAATCGTTGTCATCATTTTGAACTATGATTTACGAGAATTAATGGGTGATGAGACTGAGAGACTACAAACACAATCAATGCCTCGCAAGTTGCATCAGATTGAGAAATACTCGCATGTTCTTCGAGCATCCGTTGGACGTGCTACATACATACTCAATAATAGAGTGATGTTTCAGTTAAAACCCGTCTTTAGCTGGTTCTACATTAGTAACATTACCAAGTTAGGTGAAATGTCACTCTATTACTCAGTATGGAGTACATTTAGTTGCTGCTTCAAGAGCATGCAAGTATTTCTCTTCTAGAGTACACTTCATTGTCACACTTAACATTCCTAACTGATTCATCACTCACTTGAAATTCTGACATTTAATAGAATGCATGGTTGTTAAACTCTCAAGTAAACTCCCTTGAAAACTAGAACTGGGGTAAACTCGGATAAATTCAGGATAAACTTGCGAGTTTACTGTTTTAGTTAGAATTTAGTCATGAATTTCACAATACAATCACTGGTAATTAGACCTTCCAAAAGTGAAATTATGATATGTTGAATAAAGGTCTTTTGATTTTTCACATCCTAACTTCTATATTTCTCATGATTTTAATTTGAATTTCACATTTTACAACTTGTATTCGCTTCATTATGATGTTGCAACCTAATTTCTTCCCCATATTTGTTTTTCCATGAATTTATTTTATTCTAGTGAAATGTTATAAATATTATCCAATGTTGTTTTCAATAGTTAGTCAAGTGTAAACAATTTGAATTTATCTCAGCTCCATGAGTTTACCTGAACTCATGAGTTTAATAAGCTTACAATACAACCAATCTCTAAACAATCACAATTCACAAACACTTGGGTAAAATGTTACTATATTTTATCTGGTAAAATATTCATACTCGATAATAGAGTAACATCTCAGTTAAAACATTGCTTTTAGCTTGTGCTCTATTACCCACTTAGGTAAAATGCCACTATATTACCCCGTATGGAGTACTTTCAGTTGGTGCTTTGGGAGCATGCAGGTATTTCTCCTTGAGAGTATACTTTATTGTCACTCTTGAAATTCCTAATTGATTCATCACTCACTTGAAATTTCGACATTTAATATTTAAGAACGCATGCGCATTAAACTCTCGAGTTAACTTTCTTGAAAACTCGAATCAGGGTAAACTTGAGTAAATTTGGATAAACTCGCATAAACTCGAGCCACACATGTAGTTAAAATTTAGTCTCTTAAGCAACAACACATATCTTTGTTTTTTCATGAATGTATTTTATTATGATTATGATTAAATGTTATGAATATTTCGAATTTTGTTTCCGATAGTTAGTCAAGTGTAAACAATTCGAGTTTATCTCAACTACACTAGTCCAGCTCCACCAGTTAACCTAAACTCGCGAGTTTAATAACCTAACAATACAATCCATCATTGAACAATCACAATTCAGAAAGCAAAACCAACCAAACGGTGTTAGCGTCAGCACTAATAGTACCTTGGTGGTGAGCTTGTAGTCACCATTCTTCCATTTCCCGCTCCTCACGTACCGATCGCACTCGCAGATCCTCCTCAGCACCGCCAGCATCAACCCTATCGCCAAATCCGCAACCTCATCGGTCAACACGTCGGGCGTGTTCGTCACGCGGATCCCCTTCTCCTTGCACTTCTCGAGATCGATCTTGTCCACGCCGACGCTGAAGCTCGACACGATCTCAAGCTTCGGCAGCGCGTCGATCAGCGCCGCGTCGGCGCCGGCGTTGGAGTTCCCGACGACGGCGCGTATGGAGGCGGCGTGGTCGCGGAGGACGAGGGACCTGCGCGCGTGGTCCCACGCGCGGAAGAGGTTGTAGCGCTTGTCGAGCTCTTGCTCGAGGTAGGGCATGACTTGGGCCACCAGGAGGACACCGATGGATCCCATTTTTCGGGGGAATTAAGGTTAGGGTTAGGATTTTTGTGTTTGTTTTGTTTGGAGGATGAATGAGTGAACTGAATTTGATTTATGGTTGCTGGGAGGCGCTGGGGAAGCTCCGTAGCACCATGCGGATGAAGTTTAGTGGTAACTGAGTATCCAATGCCAAAAGTGGTGAATACCAAGTTTTTATCAATTGCCCAAAATGTGTGATTGTTCTTGTAATCTCAGATTGTTCCTGGAATGTTTTTTTTTTTTTAATCAAAATTACGGTTTTTATCGTCAACAGGCCACGAAATATCTATTTTCATAAGTGAAGATCGAATTTATAATTACATAATTAAAGGACAAGGTGAGTTGCTATCACGTAATATCTCGTGATTATGAGTGATGTTAGTTGTAATAATTCTAATGGAACATCATCAGTCTTGAACGATTTTGCTTAAACGAATATCGAGAAATTAATCTCATGGATGAGGGGATATTTTGGAAAAAAGGGAAAAGTACATATCATCAATTGGGAAAATAATTAATAATTTTATTATGGTTGGATTTAGTAATACTATTGCTTATAGAAAACATAATTCAATTTTTTCTTTTTAGTAAATAAAAAATTGAGTTATTTTTGTTCTTGATTTTAAAAGCTAGAAGTGATCTTAAAAGCACCTTATGTAGTATTTTTTAGAGTTGGTTGTTGTTTTCTGAAATTAACAAGATTAAAGGTGCATTTGTTTGTGATTATTGTGGCTAATAATCACTTTTTTTGCTCAAATTATTTTCATATACTCAGATAATTTTTAAAAAATAATCAAAAGTTCAAAAAATCAGTTTTCAACTTTTTCAGTTATATATAAAATTTAGTTTTCATAATAACTTTCTTCAAACTCATCATAGATATTTAGTCATTTTTGACTAAATATCCAAACTCATCCCTCAGGTTTGTATCGGGGGACAAGTTAGTCCCTCAAGTTTTGAAAATCCTAAATTAGTCTCTCAGGTTTCAAAATAGGATAAATTGGTCCATTCGTACAGTTAAAAAAGGGACAAATTAGTCCCTCCATACACTGTACAGAACTGTACGAAAACTGTACGGAGAGTGTATGGAGGAATAATTTGTCCTCTTTTTTGAAACATGAGGGACTAATTTGAGGTTTTCAAAACCTGATGGACTAATTGGTCCCCCAATACAAACCTGAGGGATAAGTTTGAGTATTTAGTTCAAGTTTTTTTTAGTAGAACTTATATTTTAGAAAAAGCTATTTTGCTTGTAGATAAACAATCTGACAAGTGCTTTTAATTATTAAAAGTACTTATAAATATGTTTGGATAAACAAAAATAAAAACACTTGTTTTTGCCAAATTATATAAAAGGACAAGAATAAAAGTTCAACAATGTAAAAACACCAATGACACATTTTGTTGGTAATTGATCTCTTATATTATTCCTCAATTCTTTCATCATAGATAGCCAATACATTAATACTTATATATCATTTTCTACGGATGAAAGGTGTCTGTTTATCAACAAGTACATAAATAGTTATATGAGTGTCATCTATAGCCTCAATATAATAGTAAAATGAGGTCAATATCATTCATCGTACCTAATATGTGGGTGTACAAAGGACGGGTTGGTCCAAGTTGGATAAAACCCAAACCCAGCATAATTTTTAGACTGGGCCATTTTTTGGAATCGGAACTCGACCTGATAATGACCCGATTATGAACCAGGTCAATCCGACGTTGGAATAATATATGAAGATTTGGACATTATACATAGTAAACTTATAAAATTTTACAATTAAGAAAATATATTTCCAAAAGAATTTGTTAGCCTCGAGTTGAGTTGAGTCAACCCGATGCATAACTCAAACTCGATCCAAAAGTGCATTGGGTCATTTTTCAAGACCTGAACATAACTCAATGAGCTTCTGGCCCAGCCAAGCTGACGACCCGGGTTGAGTTATGAATACCCCTACCTAATATGGTCAGGGACATCTCTAAATAAATAAATAAATGATAAAATAATGAAGCCAGGAATAGAGTTGGAATGTAGACTTATCAGAAGGATGTGAGTGACTGACTGGTTGCCAATAGATAGGGTTGTAATTATAAACAATATTGAGGGATAGTTTTAAATGTAATTTTAGTAAAAACCACATTTGCTTCTACTTTTTTAGAAACCGGGTATTATTAGCTTTTAAAAAAAGGGATTCTATCACTTTTTTTTAATTTAAAGTTTTTTTTTTTTTAAAGTCAATCCAAACACCCTAAAAAACCATAATGAAGCACTTTTTTTTTAAAAAAAAGTATTTGTTTTAAAAGAAAAAAGCAATCTAAACATACTCCAATATGACTTTGCTTCAATTGATGATAATAAATATAGAAATTATCATATTTAATATCTACATCCATTATTGTAATTTTAAACATATTTACCAAATATTGTTATTATGGCTTCTTTATTATGAGCAATTTCTATATTATTTTACAAAATAACCCTCTTATGAATTTTTAAGATAAGTTTTTCAAAAGCCAAAGGAGCACAACATCTCTAAAACAACCGGCAACACCAAACAAAACCTATACCACCTTCAAATAACACCCCTTAGTTTCAATAGTATTTGTCTAAAAATAAAAGGCATAAAAATGAAGAAAAATAATAAAATAGTCTTTATAATATATAAAATAGTTTAATTTTGGTGCATTAACAGTATAAAATCATATTACATTGTTATCCAATCAAAATCTTTTTATTTAGATGAATTTTCAAATAGTAAATATGAAAGTCAATTATCATAATTGATATGACAAGACATGATTTGATACAACAATTAAGCCTTGTCCTACTAAGTAGGACCGATTGCATGGATTAAGTAACGTCACAAAACTTTATCACATAACATATCTATGTTAAAACCATTGAAATTTAAGTTTTTTTTTTATTATTTCCCCTATAATTTTCTTTGGTCTTCACATACCTCTTTTTTATGGTGTTATTCTCCATTTGGTTCACTCTCCTTATTTGGACTTCTACATATTTCCTCCAAACATGCCTAAATCACTTGAGATGATACTCTACCATCTTATCTATGATAAGCGTCATCCCAATTTTTCTCTCTAATACATTAATTTCTTATTCTATTTAAGTCTCATGTGACTACTTATCTATCACAACATTCTCATCTCTGTCACATGTATCTTACTTTTATGTTAACCTTTTACTACCTAACATTCAATTTTAAATAACAAAGCCGATCTTATCACTTTGCAATAGATTTACCCTTAAGCTTTAATGTAACTTTTTTTTCTTATCACAAATAAAACTTGAAATGCCTCTTCATTTTGACCATCCTACTTGGATCCTACGGTTAATGCTCCATCACTTTGAATGATAGAACCTAAGTATTTGAATTTTGTGACAACTTACACTCCATATATTATGTCTTATGTTCACTTATATGAAACCCACATATCTCCAAAATTTCCCTCCACAACTCTTATTTTGTGTTTATTTCTTTTCTCGATTATGCTATTAGGATTATATAGTCTGAAAACATCATACACCAAGATAATGGGTCTTGGATATGTTTTATAAGCACATCCAAGACTAGTGTGAAAAGATTAGGACTCAAGATTGACTCTTGGTGTAGTTTGATCCGTACAGGAAAATCCTCTGTTACTCTATCTTGAATCCTTATTATGCTAGTTATGACCCCATCATAAATATATTGGATTGCTTGAATACAGGCTATCCGAACTCTTTTTCTCTCTAAGGCTTTCCATAAAACTTCCCTTGGTACTCTATCATATGCCATTTCCAAATCGATGAAGATCATATGTAAATCTTTTTTTATCTCTATGATATTTCTCTATCAATCTTCACAACAACTAAAGTTTCCATGGTGGATCTTCCAAGCATAAAACCAAACTAGTTTTACGTTATATTGGTCTCTCGTCTCAATCTTAACCGTATTACTTTCTCCCATAGCTTCATAATATGAATCATAAGTTTTATCCCTTTGTAATTTGCACGGTTTTGTATATCCTTTTGTTTTTGTAAATAGAAACTAAAATACTCTTGCTCTACTCATTAGACATTCTTTTTTATCTTAGAATCTCACTAAATAGCTTTGTGAGCCATGTTAGGCCATTATTTCCTAAGTACTTTTATACCTCAATAAGCATGTTATCGGGATCTACTACTTTCCTATTTTACAAAATATTTGTCAAGGCCTCCTTCATTTCAAAATCTTGAATTCTACAATAGAATTGTAAAAATTTTGTCTTCTTGTTTAGTCATCAGTGAGTCCATTTGCAAGGCATTCATATGTTTTTTATTAAACAACTTGTTAAAATAGTTTTTTCACCTCTCCTTAATATTTTGTCTAGCAACCAACACATTACCATGATATGGAGTAATATATAATTTGATGATTATGTAAAAAATCTTTACAATATCAATGCACAAAAATTAAATTCTATATAAAATTATATAAGTAGAAATTGTTCATGTCCATTTTTATTAATACAATTAATACAATACTTTCATTAATATAATTAATTAGAATAAGGATATTACTAGAAGAAAATCATTCATGTAACCTTGATATTGAAAATTAAAAGATATTGTAAAAAAATGTCAAAAACTCATAAATTAATTGAAGCAAATGCATGGTGGAAATAACTAGAGAGGATGTTTTCACTTTCGCGGGTTCGTTAATGTTTTTTAATAAAAGTACCTTTTTCAAAAGAAAGATTGTTAGTAATTAAAAACATAGCATGGTAAAAATATATTGTTTTTAAATTGTTTTACACCATATTTTTAATAGATCTAAACCTATCTATATATATGTAAGACTATAAAAAAATAAACTAAAACACCGATCAAGGGGATAGAGATAAAACCACCACAAAGGGGATATAAAAACAATCATTAAAGGGCAGTGAAAATATTCACAAAGGAGACCAGAAAAAGCGTAAAAAATGAAAAGAGAAAAAAACATAGTAGAACTGCCACTACAAAGAAAAATAATAGTCCCTCAACAACACTCCACAAAAGAATTGAGAAAAAAATAAAAAATTTCACATGACATTTGTTTTCACTTATTAGAACCAAATTTCACCGCTTAATATTAAATTTACAAAAAGATTACAATAATAAGAGATTTCACAAAAACGTGACCAATGATAAATCATCAAATCACCCTTAAGATATTACGATATTACTCTTTCAAATTATTCATATAGAAGCTATTAGGATTGGGCCTGCTTCAAATCTCAGAGTCTTCATACTCTATCTCTAACGTTCCAAAATATAAAGATTATCCATGCTGATGATATAGTCAGAGGTGTCAAATTGGCCCTGCTACGCGTGATGGAGAAGGCTCGATGATGGTAGTGGTGACGGCGCAACGCAAAGGGATGGCAAAAATCTCCACTATAGGGTAAGCTCCACCCAAATCCAATCCCATGAAAACCTATCATTCACGTTTGGGCTTTTGCCTCTTACATTACCACTTCAACCACAAAAAAAAAAAGAGAAACTTCTGAAACCCAAACTCAATAACTGGCTCATCCCTATGGCACTTTCTTTCTTCCTCTATAGCTGTCGTTGAAATCATGACCACCCTCCACACCATCACGTGAGCTAGCCCGTCGCCGGTCCTTCCTCTCTGCGTCGCCCTTCCTACCTCGTTGCGCCACCTTTCCTTGCTGCGTCGCCTTTCTCTGTTTTGCCAAACACATAATGCCGAATCATCATCACGCCACTGGTGCGAGTCTTCTCCGGTTCTCCTCCTTCGGCACCAGTCATCTCGGCTCGTGTTGCATCACCCTCCAGCTCTACCATGGTGATTGGTGGTAGCGATTAGATGTGAGGGTGCGGTGGCAGTTGGAGGTGAAGATGGCGATGTGGGTTTGTTCTTAATTTGTTAGACATTCTTCTTTTTTCAATCTATTATACTGACCATAATCTTAGATATCTTGAGGATAGTCTTAATGTTTTTTTTTTTTTTTCTTTATGTTTTTTGATCTGTTGTTTGCGCTCCAGAGTGATGATGTTGATGTGTTCTTCACTTCTTCCTATGTCGGTACATGATAAATTTTTTTTCGTAATGCGCATCGTGTCACCCATTATTCTTAGTAAATATCTATTTTGACTCATAAAAGATGCGTATGATACTAAGCTAACCTAATTAATTATTTAGAATTAATAAAAAAAAATCTATTATACAGACAAACACACACACACACACACTAACTAACTATATATATATAAAGTCAATATCTATGACACTTTCAAATATTTATAAATGTTAAACTGGTAGTTTTTCTTAAAATAACCAATTTACTAAGCAACTCAACCTGATTTGGCTTGTTTATTATTAAACCTCTGCGAATTATACAACTCAAAATGCTCACCGAGCCACTAATACCAATTTGTGAAGTTGATTGCCACATTTTTCAAAAAGCAAAAAAAAAAAAAAAAAAAACACTAGGCAAACTTGATTTTCCCTAGAGAGGTTATTCTATTTGCTTGGGACTTTGGTGCAGGAAAAAATATATGTGGAAGGACATGCTAGTTGAGTGCTAAAAAATATCATGCAAGATACAAAAGATACTGAATCTTATATTCGGATCGAGGAGCCTCTGTCTCTTTGTAACATCAAGGCCAAAAATCTTTTTATTTGTGAATAGAATATGGTTTAACGGAACACTTGTTATTTTCTGTAGATAATAATATAATGAAATATTTGTTCTTTTATATATGAACAAGTGACCCGAAAAATAGTCACAAATCAACAAGGTATTCTTGGAGAAAGGATGAAGATTCAAATTTCAAAGGAAAAAGTTATTGAGAAAACATCTTTAAAAAAAAGTGAAAATTAAGAAAAAATTACTTTAATGACAGAAAATAAAAATAGTAACGGAAAATTAAAAGCAATCTGAAAGAGTTAGAATCATAGCAAAAAAGCAATTTTCTTCATTGAAATTTTGGAAGTAGGAAAATTATTGGTAGCTACCAATTAACGATCCATTAATGCACTCAACTGAATGCTTCATGTCTTCAACTTTCAACGGTTTTCCATAGATGCTACTACCATTGCATTAAAGTAATGATGCAATTCGAACTTAAATTTCTGCATTGCAAACGATTCTCAGCTGGCATATTAACTACTTAAAGCACAAATAAATTGACATGCAAGTGCCGCTCCAATATTATGTTTATAGATTAATATTGATGTATTTTTAACATAAAAATATTTTACACCATCATTTAATTATGTACTTTTATTTGTGAAATTCTTAAAATTGTGAGCAATTTAGTATTTAAATAATTTTGTTAATATAACAATATATAATTAAATATCTACATAATTGGTTTGTAACAATATCTTCAAATTAAATTCTTAAGTTTTTCATGCCCAAAATTCTATGTGACAATTCCTCCTTAGCTCATTTTTCCGCCCAAAATTTCAATTACCTTTATTCACCAATTCATTTTATTTTTTGTATTATTGATTCTTTATTTAAATAAAAATTAATATATGATTCAAATTTCGATTAATATATGATTTTATCCTTAATTTAAGTACCAACTAAATATGAGTCTTACAACATAACTCAAATTTTGAATGTTGATTTTGATTTCAATATCCAAAATGATAAATTCTTATGAGCTCTAAGAGTAAGACAAAATATTCTCTTTCTATTTTTTGATTGACAAATAAGCTATTACATTAAAAATGTACAGGAAATGGGAGACAATATAATAACATATAAAACTTATATATCAATTAATAAATGGATCAGGGCAAAATGTTTTCTTTTATTCTCAGTGCACATAAATATGATTTGACACTTTTTAAATTTCTATTAATTGATTTATTTTACATAGTGATCAGTTACCTATTATAAATTGATTTATTTTACAATTTCTATAAAAACTTGTTTAATTGTTTTGAAAAAATTGAGCTAACAGACATGACAATCTGACACACAAAGAACATAATACATTTATCTGTCAGCCATTTTATAATACACATGCAATATGTTTGACACTAAACATATCATGTGCAATACGTTTGACAGTCAATCGTATTATGTGTAATACATTTGCAAGCAATATGTTTGATAGCTTGATATATTGCTTTTATTAATTAAAAATTAGAGTATATTGGTAAATAAATTAGGAAACTATGGACATTCATAAATAAATATTTTTTCTTTTATTTTATATAGGAAAAAAGGCCTAAGATGTTCTATATTTAGATAAACTCTTTTATATAGAGATGTATCATATGAAAATGAGATTCTTATATGAGAAATAAGAAAGAAATTTTTAACCATTAGATCAAATTAAAACAGTTAAGATTATGCTTTAATAATAAAATAATTATGTAACCTCTTCATATTAACTCCACCTCCTAATAAAAAATACTTTCTTAAATCTACTCTTAAGTTTTATTTTCCTCTTAATCTTCTCCGCCTGTTCACATTATTTAATTTTCCACTTATTTTCCCTTTAATCTATTATTATTTAGATTGATCCGTTTATCAAAGATTTTTTTTCTTTCACTTTTTTAATATGCAGACAACTTATATATATGGTCACCTAAGCAATGGATAATTTATCCACAAAATCGTGAAGCACTAGTTTAGGGAATATGTATAAGATGTGAGGGTGGAGTGGTGTTGTGCATCTTAACTTACAGAGCTTGGGTGCTGCCGATCTCTATTATAAGTTTTTTTTCGACCATCATATACTTAAGTAAAATAACAGGAAGAATATGTATAGGGGATGGCATGTTGTTATCTTGAGAACAGAAGACATGGGAAGATTTTTATTTCTAGTGTAGAGGAGAAGAATATTAAGGTGGGGAAATAAAACTTAGGAGTAGATTTAGAGAAGTATTTATGATTAGAAGGTGGAGCTAATGTGAAGAAGTCACGTGACTATTTAATTTTATTATTAAATATAATTTTAATTATGTAATTTGATCTAATGGTTGTAAATTTCTTTCTCATTTCTTATATAAGAATCTCATTCTCATATGATACATTCCCTAGGGGACTCCTCTAATAAGAGGAATAGTTTATTATGATAATGAGAGGAGTAAATATAGGTAGTACAGCTATACATGAATGATCAATATTTAAAGTTTTTAATGATATATAATTAATTATCACACGATCATTTAAAAGTGTAATGTGATTTTGTATCTCAATCTTAACCATTTATATAAGATCCAATAATCCAAATTTATTAGTCTAACTTTCATAATAAATAACTCATTTCACTTAAGTTGTTTCCCTTCTCCTCCCCTCTCAATAATAAGTATTTATTATAAGAATAAGAGGAATAAATATTAATCATACAACTATATATGGATGACCAAAATTGAAAGTTTTTAATGGTAATTAATAATCATGTGATCATTTAAAAATGTCATGTGATTTTATGTCTTAATCTTGACCATTTATATAAGATCCAATGATCCAAATTTACTCATTTCACTTTTACAATAACCATCCATTTCACTTGAGTTACCCCACTTCTCTCCATATATATATATATATATATATATATATATATGGAGAGGATTGAGTGGGATAAGTGATTTTATATGAAAATGAGAAGAGCAAATCTGGGTCATCAAATATTGCATTAATAGTCAGGATGAAAACATAAAGTTATGCGATATTTTTAAATGATCATGTAATCTTTTAATAATTTTCAATCCTGACTATTCATGTATGATTATACGATCTAGATTTAATCTCTCACTCTTATATAAAATCACACTTCTCACTAGATACATCCCATATATATATATATATATATATATATATATATGAAATGTAATGCTTATGTGCATTTCACGGTAAAAAACTAGTAAAGTATAAAAGACTACCCCATTTGTTTTACAATAACCGAAAAAAATCAAACAATATATATATGAAGGAAAATAAAAAAACATCTTGATAAATGTAGAAAATTATATGAATTGATAAAAGTATCATTCTATAGTAATTATTATTTATCTTAGTAAATGTATTGATTATTTATCTAACACATTTATATTAAAGATATAAATGAAAGAAAAAATTTAATACTGTTCAGATATTATAAATAAAAAGATATTTGAAACATAAAAATTAAAATCGAACAATTATTGTGAGACGAACTGAGTAACTTGATTACAAACTATTGAACTAGGTCATTATATTACTTCGTCTCAAAATAAAAATTACTTTCGGAATGCCCAACACAAAGTTTATCTACAATGACAGGGTGGAATAGCACCCTATAAATTGTCATCAAATCTAATAAAAGACCAGGGATGCATGTGCATGTGGCATGATAGCAAAAAAACAGAGAAAAACCCTAAAATTTGATAAACATGAAGACTTTTCACTTCAAAAGCTGTAAAATTGTTGTACTTGAAAGTTGAAAATTTAAAACATGTCTTCCTAGCTTCATTAATGCTTCCGGAATAAATAATCTCGTATTAAATTTTCACGTTTGTCACGTATAATCTCTTTATTGATACAAAAAGTGAAACTCAATAAAACATATAATGTAAAAGAATTAATAAATAAAATATCCTGCGTACGAAGACTATAGAAAAAAATGAGAAAATTATATTTTATTTCCTAAACTGTAGATAATGTGCACTTTAGATGCTAAACTTTAAAAAATTACAATTTAACCTCTTAAACCTTTTTGAAAATGCAAATTGATTCCTCTGTTAGTTTTTTTTATCGGCTATTAACAGATAACATAAATTTAAGAAAGTATAAGATATCAGATTTTACATTTAAAAAAATTTTAGAGAATCAATTTATATATGCTCCAAAGTTAAGGAATACAGTACCTTTACTTTGATTAAAATGAACGTTTATTAAAATTTAGAGGTCCATTTCACCATTTATACTTCTAAAATGTTTAGAAGCTAAAATGTATGTGACATATATTTCAGGGGCTAAACCACTTTTCATTCCCCTTATAAAAATTTATTATGAAAGGTGGGGTTATTGTAATTGCCTGGGCATGCATACCTGTCTTCCCTGGTCTATAGCTAAACTTGGGCCCTCAAATTACAAGTACGACCTCAACCATCCAAATTAAACCCACATCGTTACAATAACAGATTCCCCCAAACAGCATAATAATAATAATAATAAAAATAATCAACATTTTTTTTTTGTTTCTCCCACTCTTAAACCCATCTCATTTTCTAACAACATGCACCCCACGTTCAACGAATACCAGCTCGAAGAAAAAACTAACACAACACAAATAATCACCCTCCAACCCCTGTTGTCAAACTCTCAATAGTCCTAAATAAACATCTAATTTTTCATTTGCAGCTCTGTCTTCTCCCCAATGAAGGAACAAACATAGTTTTTCTTTTTCTTCTTTTTTCCTTTCTTTCCCTCTAATCTCTCCCTAGAGGGACTTGAACAACCAACCCCATGTTTTGTTCTTGCTTGTTCATGTCCCTTGAGAATTTTCCTTAGAAGATATATATACATATATATATATTTTTTGGTTAAACCTTAGGACACACATATATATATATTAGAGGAAGAAGAGAGAAAGAAAGGAAGAAAGAGAGAAAATGGTTAAGGCATTGGACCAAGAGAAGGAAAGTTACAGGTCCAGACTATTCCATTTCAAAGGGATGTTTGAGAGCACAGGTAGGCATACAAAGAGTTTGAGCATTGAGAGTGCTACCAAATTCGAGGCTTCAGAGCAAGATCCTGTGACATCAATGAGTCAAGTTTCAATAATGCCTCTAAATGATTTGGAGAATGTTCCTCCTCTTAAGCCAAAAATTATTGTAAGCAAGGAGGAAATAGAAGCCAAAGAAGCCAAAGAGAAGCTATTGCAAGGTGAAACATAAATCATCGTCATATAGTAATATACTCTCCTATGATATGATAAAATGCAAAACCTCTATGCCTTATAACTATTTACAAAATGTTGATTCAGATACCCTTTTAATCAGTGTCTTTTATCTTCAAATTAAACATGTGAATGCCTTGCATTTGGATTTGTTCATAACTTCATTAATTATGGATGGGATTAATTCAGAAATGGAACAGATGAGGGAGAGATTTGCAAAGCTGCTATTAGGTGAAGACATGTCTGGTGGAGGAAAGGGTGTTTCTTCAGCAATGGCATTGTCAAATGCACTCACAAACCTTGCTGGTAGGTTTGGCATCTTGCTTTCTTTCTCCATCAGCTATAAGACATGGCTTGTTTTCTGTTTACTGCTTGAATCTAGATGGACAAATACTGTTCTATTCCTTCAATTTTAAGGAGAGCTTGATAGCATAAATGTTTCAAAAATTCATTGTGGGTTTTCTCATTCTTTTCTTAACTGAGAAATTTGCAGCTGCTGTTTTTGGCGAACAGAAGTGCCTAGAGCCGATGCAGCCAGAGAGGAAATCAAGATGGAGAAAAGAGATTGATTGGCTTCTATCAGTCACTGAATACATTGTTGAAATGGTTCCTTCACAACAAAAGTCCAAGGATGGCTCAAGCATGGAGGTAACCCTTTCTCCCCTTACCTTTCCCATATTCTCCATAATGACATACTGCTATATATGATCGAACCTCATCTTTTGATGGAATAGATTATGACGACACGGCAAAGAACTGATCTGCACATGAATATCCCTGCCTTGAGAAAGCTTGATACAATGCTTATTGTAAGATCTCTAATTAGCCTTGTCTAGCCTTTCATACCTGAGCTAAAATATGGTCATCGTTTTTCTATAGGATTCAATTCATTGTTAGTTGTCTCAATCAGTTGCTGGTGATGAGCAGGAATGTTTAGATAACTTCAAAGACCAAAACGAGTTCTACTACGTATCGAAAGATGCAGATGATTTGGATAAAGATAGTGCAAGCAAGAAAAATGATGACAAGTGGTGGTTGCCTACACCCAAGGTTCCAGCAGAAGGTTTATCTGATACTGCAAGAAGGTTTCTGCAGTACCAGAAAGATTGTGTGAACCAAGTACTTAAAGCAGCCATGGCCATAAATGCTCAAACTCTATCAGAAATGGAGATACCTGAAAGCTATATTGAATCCCTACCCAAGGTAACTAAAAAAAAAATTAGTACAATGCTAAGTTTTGTCCCACTAAGTGAGGTCAGTAACTTAAAAAAATATAGTACAATGACCAAGCCTTATCCCACTAAGCGAGGTCGACTACATGGATTAGATGGTGCCATAGTGCTCTTCTATAAATCATGTTCACATTTGGAAGCTTAAAAAAACTAATATTTGGTGAAAAAGTTAACTTGATTAATATTCTGGCATGTTTTTACACTCAAGATAAATTTTGGTGTTCTTTTCATCTTTTACAGAATGGAAGATCAAGTCTAGGGGAATCGATCTACAAGAGTATCACACTTGAATATTTCGATCCTGACCAGTTCCTATCAACTATGGACTTGTCATCAGAACATAAAATCCTAGATCTTAAGAACAGAATGGAGGCATCAATGGTAATTTGGAAGAGGAAGATGAACCAAAAGGATTCCAAATCATCTTGGGGATCTGCGGTGAGTTTGGAAAAAAGAGAACAATTTGAAGAGAGAGCAGAAACCATCTTACTTCTCTTGAAGCATCGTTTCCCGGGAATTTCTCAATCTACATTGGATATAAGCAAAATCCAATTCAACCGGGTAAGAATGTGTCATGTTTCCTGCATGACATTATTCAATATCTTCATTCTTATTAGTTGCTATGTTGCATGAATTCTAGGCAAGGTGACAAGTTCTTATCATTGACTAGATTCATTCAGTTAAATGGCATAATTTTGGACATCTTTACAATGGCAGGATGTGGGGCAAGCTGTTCTAGAAAGTTATTCAAGAATATTAGAAAGTTTGGCCTTCACAGTGCTGTCAAGAATAGAAGATGTACTCCAAGCAGATTCACAAACCCAAAATCCATCCCAATCAGGGAAAAAGAGCCTCACAAAAAACTCAGTTCCAAGGCCTCCAACAACTCCTAGAGAAGAGGCAGAAAAAGGTGGCGCCGAAACGCCCAATTCGATGACACTATCAGATTTCATGGGTTGGCATGGTGGTGATCAAGGTGAATCAGACTTGAAGAATAAGGACCCTTTTGCAGTTTCAGATGACTTCTACAAAGACCTTGATAATGGGAAGATTCAAAAGCTTCAAAATATAGTGACTGACAAGAAGGTGTCCTACCTTGAAACATTGGGAGCTATGAGAAGTCCAACATCAAGGCATTAAGCCAAAAATGTAATGCTGATAGTTTAAGAACAGCAGAACAGGCTCCAGAGGGGATAAAGAAGGCAAGAAAAGAAATATGGGGTGAGAACTTTGAAGTATGGTCTTGAAAAAGCACAACTAGGCCTCCACAGAGGGTGTTGTTTAAGGTCTGATTATTTATTCTTTGATAATTTTATTCTTTCCTTTTGTACATAAGATTGGATATACAAAATCAATGAGGTTTGAAGCATTGTCACATGTTATGTGACCCCTGATTAAGATGGATTTGTAGTCTGGCAGCTACAAAATGAACTCAGAGATTTCTTCTTGGCATGCCTTTTGGTACCATTGTACATTAAAATAATAGATAACTCTATTTGGCCTATACCTGATAGGAAAAATCATTTACCAAATCCCTTTTGCATAAAGCAAAAAAATAAAAAATAAAAGTGGTTTTCTATTCTCATAATCTTTTATCACCTTCATAGTGACCATAATCTGCCATCATCAAATACTGTATTCATTCCCGGCGTTATTGTTTTAGAGGCCAGAAGGAGCAAAAGGATTACGAAGCCATCATTTTCCATTTGTTTACCAGATGAAATCAATGAAATGACATATTAAAATGTTGCCAAGTGTTGGGCTCAGAGACTGATTCACAGTGTAATTAAATGATGCCAATGTGTGGCAATGAGTACCAAAACTAAATCTGATAGAATTAAATCTACCAAGCAGCGCAGCACAGCGAAAATATGAATCAGGATAAATAGTATGAATAATGATTTACTGTTTACTTGTTGAAAAAACTCTACTCAATACTGAACTCTTCATGTATGAATAGTGATTTACCATTCATGCATGAAAAAATTTCCTTTCTTTACATTTTGGTTTCAAAATTTTCAATAGTGGGACCCAACGGCTGCACCCACACCAAGACCTCAATGCCACTCTATTAGGGACAGTACATGTAAAATGTTTCAGAATTAGAGTCTGAAATATAAAAATTGTGTCATTATAAAATTTTGTTACTACGTGCACTTTTGAAAAAAATTGTCAAGCCAAACTTTTCAACCTTTTTTTTTTTTTGTTATAAAAAATTTAGGTTGAGGTGAAAGCTCGATCCAAATTAGGTTCAAAGCATCCCTCTGTGCTTGTTTAGTTCTCACAGTTGCCACAATATTAGACAAATCTCAAATCCAAACTAAAACCAGCATCCTAATCAAAAAGCACATACTAAATTGCCATTGCTTCAATTGAAATTTAAAGCATCACATTAGACTGGAAATGAACATCATTGAACAGTGGTATGTTGGCATAGTTACACATTATGCAAAAGCAAGAGAAGAAAATGAACTAAACAGATGGAATTCTCATACTAAATTAGATCCTGCCACGAGGACCAGGCTTTGGTGGAAGTTGTGGACCCTTCTTGATTGGCAGAATGTCACCTGAAGCAGTGGAACTGAAGTATGCAAGGGTGGAGCCACCCCCCAAGATCAGAAACTTGAGTAGCAATCCCCTCTTTGTGAAGGGAGCAGCAAACGTCTCAAAGAACTTGCTCTGGAAATCCATTTCAATGAAAGAGTTGTTTAGACCAAATTTATGTTTGAATTAGTCTTTTTGGAGTTCAAAATAGCTTATAACTTAACTAGCTAGAACAACTTCTGAGAGAGAGAATATTTTTAAACAATAATCTATTACCAAACAGGATCATATATGTTGTGTTAAACAAAAAAATTGGCCATACACAGCCAACATATGTGTCTTTATAGGCTCATTAATGAGACTGAAATGACCCCCATCCTTGATTAGAATAGAGAAAGTCCAAGAAGAGCATAATGAACTTCTATTATCCAGGACCAAACAAATATAAACATTTATGTGACTTTTCATGCCTAGCTTTGTTTGTTCCTTATCTTTCTGTGATCAAGGCAAGTATGACAATTGGTGTAAAAGAGATGCACAAAAAGTGATGTGTAAATAGCCAACTATTACTACCCTTGTATCCTTATATACATTCCTTTATATATATCCAGTGCCAGAAGTGTTAAATAATACACTCTAGTCTAAACCACTTATTATGTATTGTAAGACTGATCCAACATATGTACAATTACATATTGTTTTTCCATGCTTCATTTTTCAAAGTAGAAGATGCATATGTGGAGACTGGAAGAACCTGAAGAGAGTTGTAGGGTGAAGGAGCATCTGAACCATACAAATCCCATTGCCCTGTAGTGTTACCAATGTCCTCCAAATCAAAGTACACACTCTTGTCACCATACTTTGCTACCACAGCACCACTCCTGTGAATGTTATGTTATATATTGTTTTAGCATCAAATTAGTTGAAAAAGATGGTCGAAGCCAAGAAATCGAGGGAATACTGAAGAATGTAGATTTTACTAAATGATGAAAGGAGAAATACTCAGATTCACTCGGAGTGCCACGTGAATATGCTCTGTGTTCACTAGTAAAATGACATTTTAGCTACGACCCATATTTAAAATCCACTTTTAATTGAAGTGTCATTTGTTAGTTGAAATAGAGTGTATCCACATGATAAGTAAGATGGATCTAAAAGTTTCCCATGGTGAAAGGTGTTTGATACAAGTAAAATACAACAAACGCTAATTAATTGCTAATCTCAATTATACCATAGAAAAACGCTGATAAACTATGAGGGACATTTTTTTTCCCTTCTTTTTCTCTTTCAAAAGGGAGGAAACAAGTCTATGTTGATTTGATATTGCTGTGGTCAAATTGAAACTTTTGCCAATGCCAAATGCATGGTACCTGAATTTCTTGGATTTGAAACTCTGGTGAGAGGATTTGAAAGAGAGCTTAGTTCCATTAAGGGAACTTCCAGCAAGGCCATTGACTGCAGCTGGTTGAACAGCAGCTAAGGTTGCCATTGAAGCCATGATCAATGTTGTTCCCCTGTAGCTTCCTTTGTCTCACTGTGTCAGGTGGCCAAATGGTGCCTGGCTGTTTTGGGTTTTGATATGTTACTTGGATTTCCAAGTGCCACGTGGCCGGCTGCATTTACTTGGGCAGATTTGAAAACTCATTCATGAGATGACACGTGGCTTGAAGATAGATAAGGTTATCCACTTCTGAACTCTTGTGACCACTGACTGATGTTCTTAGAATAATACTTAAGATTTAAGTTTATTATTGAAATGTATGGTTGTTATATTTTTGAGGTGTAGGATTCATAAAATTTTTCTTTTAAATTGATCTATTATAAGAACCTTAATAATTGTCCTTAAATTGATTAGATAAACTCTGATAATAATTATAGCTTACTGACTACACCGAAAAGGGTGAGTCTGCTAATTAAGCTGACATGGATCAATGTAAGGAACTGAAATACAGCTTACACCACGTCTACCCACTGATGATGTTTTACATAAAACTTGATCCAATAATTTCCTAATTGCCTATGTGACACCTTCTCCCCTTCTTTTACTATCTTTTTACACAAAAGATTATTTAGATATTAACTTACTTGGATTTATAAAAGAAAAATCACTAAAAGTCAAACAAAATATCAGCCCAGAAAATGCAATTTTCGCCTTTGAAGGTAGATCATATGCTTTATCACAAAATTTTATGAAAATACAACTTGGTTCTTCAAATTTCCTAAATATGCACTTTAGTTATTATGTTATATTTTCATTTATTATCAGCAAAAATTAAAGGTGCATTTGGTTTCATAAAATAACTTTTAATTTTTTTATTTTCATAATTTTTAGTATTTCATTTACAAACTTCAAAAAATATGACAACATAAAATAAAAACTGTTTTGTGAAATCAAAGACATCCTAAATATATTATACCCTTGAATTTTAATTTGAGTAAATCCCCTAAAATAATCTCTAAGGATTTTTAAATTTGCTAAAATGATCCCTAACGAATAAAATCAGACAAATTAGTTTCTCATCTTTTTAAAAACTAGACAAAATGACCCCTAAGAAATAAAAACAGATAAATTAGTCCTCACATTATAAAAAAGAGACAAAATGGTCATTTCGTCAAATTATTCTGTTAACAATCTATTAAGTAAATGGTATGACATCCTTAATTATTCTTATTAAACTACATTACATGTCATTTGTCCTGCCATTGTTGCGAGTTTGTTTATAGTCACGACTGTTGTGATAGTCAACAAGGTTGAAACTTCCGATGAACAGTATGTAATTTAGTTTGTAGGAATAATTAAGCGTGTCACATATCATTAATAGAATAATTTGATGGAAAGATTATTTTGTCTAATTTTTAAAAATGTGGTGGGCTAATTTGTCTATTTTTATGTCTTAGGGACCATTTTGTTCGATTTAAAAATTCTTAAGAACTATTTTGAGGTTTACTGTTTTAATTCATCTACAATTTGATACATAAATTAAAAAGCAAGTGCAACTTGATACTCTTAACTTCTTGAACACATGTTATTTTCATTAATAATAGATGAAAAAATTAACAAAAGTGAGAATAACATTAGGTATTAATGAGCCGAGACGTGGCCATTACCATTTTACCCAATCTCAGATTTAAAATTTTACTCCTCGTACTCATCTCTATTACATATTCGCATTATCTATTCTTTGCAAAGATTTTGAATTCTTTGTATCTATTGATTTATTAAGAAAATTAAAAGAATTCAAAAAATAATAAAAAAATTTCTCTAACCGAATAAAATATACATAAACACCCATCACATTATTAACACGATATAATTAAAATTTTTAAAAATTAAAAACATATAATGCAAATCTCGACCATAATAAAAAATGAACAAGAACCTCACGAATAAAAATAATAATATTTTTTTAAAAATAAGATTTTTGTTCATGTTTTACTCAACAAAAGTCAATTTACACGTTTTTTTTTTTTAAGATTGTGGGATAAAGTGCCCATGAGATAATTGGAGGGTTTGAACTGTTAATTAATTTCTCAAATATAAAATATGCATTGTTTCAGTATGTTATTTTGTTTTATTTCGTTAATTTTTGTGGTTCAGATTGCTTGGTTTTGAATGTTCTGTGGCTGTGTGTGTTTCTCTCTCTCTGTCACTCCTCTGCAGCATCAGAGCAAATACAAGGTGAATTACTCTTTCCTTCCTCATACAAAAATAATCTTGCTTTCTGTATCTTCCATTTAATTGATTTTCCTTGACTCTAGTTGACTAAAGCATGAACCAAAATCTTATCTTTTTTTTAAAAAAATTTTAAATTATTTTGATTCATCAGGTTTCTGTCAGAACTTTGGATTTGCAAATGGCTTCTATTGTTGCAAGCTTGCTCCCACCATTACTGGTCCACGGTAGAAAATCAAATCCTGGGAGCATGGAAAGTTTCCCTCTTTCTCCTCCTCTTTCAGGTAATCCTTTACTGATTTATTTGTTTATTTTAATTTTTCCCTTTCAGAATTATTGAGCAATTGGGACTATGTCCAGGTCCTTTTCACACCACACCATTCATTTGGTTACTGGTAACTTTTGCTGATGTCTGGTATTGGCATTTTTTTTTTTGTTTCTTCTTGTGTTACTGATTCCTGATTTTTTATTTGATGGCTTAAAAGAGAGACGGAATCATGTTGCTTTTGTTGTGAAGGCTTCTGGGGAAAGTCCCGAATCTTCAGCTTCCCTTACTGTTTTTAAGACTGTTCAGAATGTTGTGAGTTTCTCCTCCCACTTGCATTCCTATTTGTCTATCTTTCGAAGATGCAGAAAAAGTACCATACCGCAGATAAGTTGCTGATTGTTCTTTTCTTTGTTGATTCAAAAACAGTGGGATAAACCTGAGGACCGAGTAGGACTAATTGGGTTAGGCTTTGCAGCTATAGTGGCAGTTTGGGCGTCAGCAAATTTGATCACGGTAATCTTCATCGCTATTACATTATTTTGGAAACTGAATGCATTATTGTTGAATTTTGACTGAACTATTGAGGTATGAATGGTCATTTTTACAAAAATTTGGAACTGAAGGTGTAAATGAATGTACTTATTGAGCATTTGGAAACATCTTTTGGGTTAAAATTGCTTCACAATGATTAAAACGAGTCTTTAAACTTGTCCCCTGTTTGATCCATTCTGATTTTGTTTCTGTCTTTGTGACTTTTGTGTTTAGGCCATTGACAAATTGCCACTTTTACCAAATGCACTGGAATTAATTGGTATACTTTTCTCTGTGGTAAGTTCTGTACTACAGTCTACATAATTGATGGGGGCTGTGACTGTGAATAACTTGTGAGGAATAAAAACACTATAAATTTATTTTTATCCATGTGAATCAATATGTTTCTTTTAATTTCTTCTTAATGTATTTAAAATTGACGATTAATTTAAAATTTTTGTCTATTTCAGTGGTTTACATATCGATATCTCTTATTCAGGCCTGACCGGTAAGTATTATTACATCCTTTGATTTAAATTTAATAACTGAGCTGAGGAAGTAAAAGGAAAAATTAGCTTCAAGGACCTGTGGATGGTCATATATACAGAAAAGGATGTATTAACTATAGAATAATGGAGACTAACTTTTCACCTCTATTGGTTAATGAAACCTTTTGTTTTCATAAATAAGATCATTTTCTTGTTCTTTTCAATAGAGGTACCAATTACCAATGCGATTGGTTAGCTGCTATGGCACTCAGTTTGCAAGCAACTTGACTTGAATATTCTCTTGATGCAGGGAAGAGCTTTTTCAAATCTTGAACAAGTCAGTATCAGATATCTTGGGCCAGTAAGAAGTGCTTCGAAAGTGTTAATGTAGATTGTGATTCTAAGTACAGATTATCAGTGGGTGAAAGTTATTTTCTGAGAGGATTGGATGAAAGAAAAGGGAGGGGAAAGGGGTTTTGCTTGGTTTAAAAGATCACTGTATTACATCACTGAATTAAAGCTTGCATCTAATGTGTTAGCTTCTTTCTATTACACAAACTTAAATAAGTAGGGTAATGAATGTCACCTTATTTTTTTTTACCCCTCACCGAGTGAGGTTGGCTGCATCAATCAAACGAGGTCATTGCATTTTGTCATAAATCATGTATGTACCGCGGGTTTTATCATGTTGCCCCCAAAACAATCCCACAGGCAAAAGGATCACAATTGTTGTGTATGCATGGTTAGTTAGTATATTGTGGTATGTTTGTAAACTTAGTTTTTATTCATTTCAACAATTCATTATGTTTGAATCATATACCGGTTTTAAAATGAGTACCCAAATCTCAATTGCAAAGCATGTTTTCATTGGAAAATATGTTATGTAAAAGCGACAAAATACTTGTGAATCCTTGAATGCAGTAATGCGTTATGCGTAGCTTGGAAATGGATTCTTTGATATGAAAATTTTGTATGATTTTGTCATATATAGAGATATTGGGCTCAAGGAAATCTAATCAAAACTTACATTTGATAAGGGCTTTAAGCTCCGATCTTAATAGGAAAAAATAAAAATTGATATATAATTGGGTCATATGAAATTGTTATCGAAAAATTGTTCTTTTCGTTAAGATGATCGAATTCTAATTCTGTCCTCCTAATTTGGTACTTCTTACACACAAAATACAAGTTGATACTTGAATTTCAACGTGAGATAAGGTTTTCAAAAGATGAAATAAAATGTTATAGTTATTTACTCACTTAGTAATCAACTTGTATTGGGACATTATTCTAATAAATAAATTTGAATAAAAATTATAGTTCACTAAGCATTTTTCTTTCCGTATAAAACATGGCTTAAATTAACCCTGTGCTAACCTTATCTAATTATGAGAGACACCATAGAGTATATAAGTTCATGGTTATGGAAGTTTTCTGTTGAAAAGTGTATAAAACAAGTTAAAAAGACATCGAGTAACATATTAATTTTGGTGTAATGTTACTGTCAAATACTATTAATTAATTAATATGCATAATTTTTGAGAAAGTAACGCAAAAAGTTAAATAATTTTAATAATATAATAATATATAATTAGATAAATTTATGAAAAAAATTAAAAGATATGCATTACGGTTTAAAAGAGCTTTTTTTTCCCAGTACATGGTTTAATAGAGTTTTTATTCAATCATATATCGAGATATATTAATAAGTATAATAAACAATTACATTTATTATTTAAATGGAAAACAACACTGTTATTTTGAGGTTAGGTGAAAATTTTCTGTTCTTACATTTATTCCTAAAATTTGTTTACGAGATTCATGAGTTAATAAATCATTATATTATTCTTCCTTCTATATACAAAATTATCAAAATATATTTAAGTTTGTGAATCCATTACATTAACTTCTTATAAGTTTATAAAATTATTATATTGTCATCTCTTTTATTATAAAATGATACATCCAAGAGATCAATATCACTCATAGAAATATTTCCATATTATCTATATAATCTGACCTTATTTAAAATATTATTTAAATAAAAGAATTTGATCAAGTGACATCGCTGAAAATTGAAAAGATGTTAAGCAATTTTGTTTTTAACTACCTCCATTGCTAAGTTTGTTTATTTTTTCAATCTTAAATTTTTAAAAGGATTTAATTTTGATATATTAATAGTATAAATTTTTTTTACACTATTATCCAATTAAATATGTTTTTTTTATGTCTTTTTAGGTGTGTAAACAAAATAAAGGAAAATTAAATCCATTTTTAAATTCAGTAAAAAGGGAAATGTTTGCGTTTGCACCTTGCATACGATGCCAACAAAAAAGAAGATACGCATAGTAGTTTTGATTTTGCAGAGCTCATCAAATTGAACCCGCATTCCCCAAACACAAACATCACTGATTCATTTTTTTGTATCATACCAATGCCTTCTCAAGCACACACCCAAACTTTGCGTTCTTCTTCCATACCTTTCATTTTCACCCCACAATTTTAATAATTTATTTATTTATTTATTTGTTTTTGAAAATTATGTACAAAATTTCATTGATTCTTGTGTAAATGAAAAATGTTGCTAACTGAATGAAACAATAAGCTCAACAACTTCAATTTTGAAAACAATGTTCTGATTCCCTGATCCAGCGCACTCGCTTCATTAAGGTTTGTTTCTTTTTGATAAATTCCTCAGCATTCCATCAATGTCATTTTTTTGGGCACATTTTGAAAAGGTTAGTATCAGGTTGTTAACATGATTTAGAATTTTAGAGTCTATTTTTTTGCATTTTTTTTTATTTTTTAATTGTTATGTTGTTGTTCACGATTTTCTAGGATGTGAAATTGAAATTAGGAGAAGTTGGTGTGTTTTGAATTGGGCAATGTGCATAATATTGTGAACTATATAAGAAATAGAAATAGGAGAAATGGATGTGCTTTGAATTGGTAATGTGCATAGTGAGGTGGAACTTATCTGAAACTGAAATCGGTGGAGTGAGTGTGTTTTGAATTAGCAATGTGCATAATGTGGTGGACTTTATCTGAAATTGAAATTGGAGAAGTGGGTGTGTTTTGAATTGGCAATGTGCATAATCTGTAGGCTTTGTTTTTAATTGTAGCTGAGGAGCTGGCGTGGTTTGGCACGAAGAATAAGCGGGGAAACTTCCCTGATTTGGTGGGGGCAGTGAATAAGCTTCAGGAGAGCGTGAAGAATTTCGATACTGCTCTTGGGTTTGAGGAAAAGGCCGAATCCAGCAGTGAAGGTAATTTATTTGCATTGTTCAAGTTCCTAGCCCTGCTCTTTGATACCTTTGTCTGAATCAATTTCTAGTATGATACATGAGTTTTGTGATTGAGGTAATAGTTAGATGCAATGTTCATTAACCAGTGTAAGATAAGGAGGATTTGATGTTCTGATCAGCGAAAAAGTTACTGAATTTTGAACTGGGGCATGTGTTTGTTTTTGATGCTAAGCTTTTGTGCTGATTTTAGCTATGCCCTTTGTAAATTTGTCTTCCAGATGCGGGGTCATGGCCTTTACCTGGAGACCCAAAAGCATTGTTTAATCCTGTTATGGCATTTATGGGAACAATAGTGAGGAAAGGACTGAAGAAACTTCTGAACAACTTGAATCCTCTCAACGAGAATCTGGGACTAACAAATCGTTGGAAACACCTATGTTTCCAGTTCATGTATGTGTGGCTGAGAGAAAAGAAGGATTTGAAAATGATGACATGGCCCATGCAACAGCTGAAGAAACCACGCTTCAGGAAGTGAATGAAGCGCATAAGGTTGAAAAAGAAGATGGTGAGCAGACCGAGTCAGCTGATGAAAACACGGCCCATGCTACAACTGAAGAAACCCTCGTTCAGGAAGAGGGTGAAGTGCTTAAGACAGAAGTAGAAGATGGTAAGCAGACAGAGTTGGCAGATGGAACAACACCACAGAATTTGGACCATAGAAAGGAAGAACACCGATTGCTGGATATGCTTGTTGATTTGTCTGATCCCAACATTCAGAATACAGAGAGTTTGTTTCCGGTTGTCAGTCATCAAGAGAATGAGATTGCTGAAGTGGGAATATCTGAAAGTTCACTCCTATTGCAACTGAAGCCTATTAATCTTCGGAGTGGATCAGGTTGAGGCTAGTTCTAGTGATCCTGGTGACTCGCAAGGTATCAGTGATGTGCAAGAAAAATTCAAGTTGACACAGATGAGGAGAGTAAAAAGGAGAGGGCTCATCTAGAAGAAACTGTCGAGAGAGTTTCTTCCATTCAACCCGAGATATCAGGTGACAGCGAGAAAAGATGTGACGCTGATACTTGTGTTCTACATTCTGTGGCTGCTAAGGAAACTGATGCTGCTGATCAATCATACGGTGAACAGCTGTCCAGTGTTAGTCAGTCAAATGAGTCTTCTGAGGTGATATCTGAACTGGGTTTGCGTGAAAACAAAGCAAATCTTAAAGCAAATGAAGGGGATCATGAAGTCAATGATGTTGAAAATGATATCAAAGAGGAGCATTTGAGTTCAGAAACAAACACGTCTGACTCGGATTCTATGATTGAGGTGAAGAGGGTGAAGAGGGAGATGAAAATGATGGAAGCTGCACTACAAGGTGCTGCAAGGCAAGCTCACATATTTCATTTGCTGCTCATAATCATGGCAGCAACAAAAAGATTTTAATGCACATTTCATTTTTATTTCTGAATCTGGAATGGAATGCATTAAACATGATAATGAAGATTGTTAAATGGTGTTCATATAGTTAAGTTTCTAATCTCCTTTGTCATAATTCTTGCTCTGTTCTGGACTGACTGAGAAAGGACAATTGCAAATGGTTTCTTCATAGAGTCTGTTCTGAATGTTGTTATGTCAAGCGCATTAGATTTGAAATTTTAATCTTTTTGGCATAGAGAAATTTGAACTTAAATCCTCTAACTTCTACCCTCTCACAGTCCTTGTATTTTTCAGCTCTTTATGGACTGGCTAACTTGGCCAAACATGGAAGCATATCCTTTTCTTCATCTATGATTCTCCAACATCTGTTTTCTTTGAGTATGCAATTATCCTACTAGCAGGGTGGAATTTCCATATACCACTGAAAATGATTTGATTATAGAAGCTTTGTGCAAGGTCTAATTATGCTACTCATTTTTTATCTCCTATTTTTATCTTTTGCAGCCATTATTGAGTTTGCACATCACATTGTAACTTTACAATCTTTAAATTTCAGTTAATTTTCTTTCAGGAGAAAGCTGATGAGATTGCAAAATTGGTGAATGAAAATGAACAATTAAAAGCTGTTCAAAGGTATACTTCTTCTTTCAGTACCTTACAGTTTGTGTAATGTTTTGGTTTTTAATATTTGGTCTTTCATTGATACATTCGGTTCATGAACTTTGCTAGTCTTTCTAATTTATTTACACATTCAACTCAGTCTATTAATACTGTTCATGAACTTTGCTAGTCTTTCTAATTTATCTATAATATATCAATGGATGCATAAAGTTCTCTAATTTTTGAGCAACAAGTTGTGAGACTGCTAACGTGTACGAGTTCTTTTAACTGAGACTTCATGTAATCCAGGTGGAGGAGAATAAAGTAGCAAAAGGGACAAGATGGCTACAGAGAACTTGTTTCAAGAAACGATAGAGAAACATCAAACAGAACTTGCAGAACAGAAAGAATATTACACCAATGCTTTGGCAGCTGCTAAGGAGGCTGAAGCATTAGCAGAAGGACATGCCAACAATAAAGCAAGAACTGAGCTACATAGTCGTCTAGGAGAGGCCGAGGATCATGAATCTATGCTGGTCCAGGACCTTGAGGAATTGAGGCAAACATTAACTAGAAAGGAACAACAGGTTTTTGTTATTTATTTCATTCTTGTTACTAAGTTGATTTGCAGGATCTTGCTTTTAAGTTTTAGTATCTTAATCCATTTTCGGGCAATCTCCAAAGAAGATATGCTCCTCAGAGAAATTGAGGATCTTCAAAAACGCAACCAGGTGTGCTCCGTTGTTCTATGAATGTGCTAAAGTTGGTTAACTTCGAAGCTTGTTTTTCCTTGTTTTCTTTAAGCTGTAGCATCTTAATTTGTGTCTTTTGTAGTTTGCATAATTTGTTTGGTGTTTTATCTAGGCAAGTGAAAGGCAGTGCGAGAAACTGATTACACAAGTTCCAGACTCTACGAGGGCACTGCTAAGGCAAATTGAAGCCATACAGGTGAATACACATTTATCCATATGATCCAAGATTCTTTTTCCTTCAGTTTTTGGGTTCAGCTGCATGGGATCTGTATTTGACTAGAATTCACCATGATAACAGGAAACAAATGCCAGAAGAGCTGATGCTTGGGTTGCTGTTGAAAGAACTCTCAATTCTAGACTTAGGTCTTTAGAATACTTACTGAGTTTAATTCTGGAATTATCCTACTGCATATCATTTGTCTCTCTATCTTTTCCTATTGATTCTGCAGGAAGCAGAAGCCAAAGCTGCAGCTGCCAAGGAACGGGAGCGTTCTGTGAATGAACGCTTGTCTCAAATCTTGTACCGAATCAATGTTCTTGAGGCTAAGGTTCTGCAATTTATTGAGTAAAATAATGTCTATAGTGGTGATTTTGCACAAGTAACTGTGATTTATTTTAGCTATGAATTGCAGATTTCATGTCTTAGAGCCAAACAGACTCAGTTAAGTAGGACACTTGAAAAGAAGAGACAAAGAGCGTCAGAAATCAGGCAGGAATACCTTGCTGCGAAGAAGGATGCTGACCCTCAAGAAGATCGTGTGTGACAGCTTGAGGAAGAGTTCAGAGAAATCAGGCAGAAGCGCAAGCAAGAGTTACAGGAGGCATTGACGCATAGAGAACTTCTTCAGCAGGTGAAGCTTTTGCTTCTAGATTTCAAAGTTGACATTGTTAAGCATGTTAGATGGAATGCTTTCTTTCTTTTTTTGGTTAAATTCCTCATCACCTTCATTTCTCCAGTAACTTTCCAAGTGGTGTGAACTGACTGCAGAGAGATATTCAGTTTCATGCTGCATGAATTTTTATGTGGAAGTTACATAAGAAAACCCACTTCTTCCTTAATGGACTTTTCAACTTGATTGTTTAGAATGAATCATATGCTAGTAACCAATATAGAATATTTGGGCAAGTTGTTTGATGAGGTCCAGTATTGCTTAAAACAATCTTAAATTCCAGTCACCTTTCTGTGATTATTGTTTGTCAAGTCCCTGAAATAAGTTCTTCATTTTCAACAGGAGATAGAAAGAGAAAAGGCTGCTCGATTGGATCTGGAGAGGACTGCTCGTGCTCATTCTGCTCCATTATCAGATAAAACAACTATAACAAAGCAAATTTTTGCCTTTGAGAATGGTTTGATACTCTTCCTTTCTCTACATCACAAATCTGTGATATTTTCTTTAATATACTTCATTGTGCAGACAGCCTGTCTTGGAAAGTCTCCAGTGCGAGCTCCCTGGCAAGGATGGAAGAACGCTACTTTCTGCAAGCATCATTGGACTCATCTGACAGTTTCTCTGAGGGGAGAAATGCTGGAGAGTCAGGCATGAGCCTTACTATATGAACAGCATGACCCCAAGTGCTTTTGAATCAACATTTCGTCAGAAGGAGGGCAAACTTGCTTCATATATGTCATGATTGGTATGCATTGTCACCTTTCTTCCTAGGATTAGTATTTGGCACTACGGCTTCCATTTCATGGCTTCTTATTTCTTATCGTGAACTTGTTATAATTTATGTTGTAGAATTTATATTAAGCTGTTCCATACAACAACTGATATTGATGGCATTTTTACAATTTTAAAAATTTCAGGTGTCGATGGAATCTATTCGTGATTTTCTTACTGAGGAATTGGTCAAAATGACAAAACATGTGGGTTTGGTTTGAGCATCATTTTTACTACATACTGGTACTCTTACTTGTCCTTAAGCCTGATTTGCATACTCTTACACTCACTGCAGTGTGAGAAGTTGCGTGGGGAGGTCGCCTTTTTGCCTGGCTTACGAGCAGAGCTAGAAGCACTGAGGAGGAGGCACTCTGCTGCTTTGGAGTTGATGGGCGAACGTAATGAAGAGGTACTTTCCGCTAGGCCAGCTTTTGCTTTTTATAGAAATAAAATCTTATAGACAATTTGCTGTTCAGTGGTTGAATGTAATAGTTGGGAAGTGCCTGACCTGTCTATTTTCTGTAAGAGAAGTCAAAGCAGTCTTATAAGCTTGTAGAGCAACTTTCTTTTGCCTTATAAATCCTCTTCTATTGAAATAGTTTAGACTTGAGAGCTTAAAGGCTTGGTTCCGCTGAATCATTTTGTTCTTCTAGAAAATTTGAGAAATCAAATGAAAGAATTCCATTGCCAACTCCACCTTAGCAGAAAAAGACTTAGTTATCGTTGAATAAATAATTCCTCTAATCTCAGAGAAGAAGAAACACTTTGGAAAAGTACCTTTTCCTTTTCCTTTTCCTTTTCCTATGCCTAATTAATTCCATTGTGTTGAATTTTTTATTTAGTGTTTACTATTGTTGCATATTTGTTTAGCATAAGCATAATAAGCCAAATTAAATATAGCAATTGTTATCTCTTCCTCTTTGGCCAATGCACACAATAGAACGATCAACTATGTAACACTTAACATGCTTGTTTCACTTTTTCCCAAATAGAAAAGAATCACTACTTTCTATCTAAAAGAATTTGTTTGTGTTTAGCTGGAGGAATTTCGTGCGGATATTGTGGACTTGAAGGAAATGTACAGAGAACAAGTCAACTTGCTTGTGAGTAAGGTATTTTTGTTGAACAGCTCATATTGTTCTCCCTTAGGTGCCCTCTCCAATGCTTTCACTTTTATTTAAGCATTATTATTTGAATATCACTTTTGTGGACACCACTAGACACTTGTAGAATCGCATGTAAATAACCGATGATTCAATTGCATTTCTAGTTAATCTGGCTAGGAGAAAATATGGGAGATCATATGCTAATAACTGAAGGATTTAGAGTGTGTTTGGATGTGATTATTTTGTGATTATGCGTGTTATGTTAAAAACACTTTTAAGCTTTTTCTTTTATATATAAAATTAAAGTTTCATAATCACTTTTTTAAAATCTAAAACAAACGCACCTAAAATTTAAGTTTCATAATCACTTTTTTTATAAGCTGAAATAAATGCATCCTTATAAAATCTAGTGAGAGGATTTTATAGCCATTATTTAATTAGTAGTTACCTTATCATATGCACCACATTTACCAGAAACATTACTAAAATCCTTAGTCATTGATTCTCAAATGTCTAAATGATGTTAAAAGATTATCAATATAGATATATTTTCTCTTTTCTTTTTACCCATCCTTTCAGAATTCTAACCTTGATATATTTGTTTACAGATTCAGAGAATGAGTTCATCAATAGCGGCTAACTGAGCTGACAAAAAGATAAAATCTTTTGAAAGCTTCGATTCTATTACTTGTTTTAGCTAGCCTTGGCATTGAGCTTTTGTGTGATCTGAATTGCGTAATCGTAGTATATTGAGGATTAATGTGTTCCCTCTCCAAAGATATAATCTTGTTTGCCTTGGCAATAGTTACACAAAGTCACCCTTGTTAAATGTAATTTGTATTTTATGATTTGGGGAATTTTGTATAGCCAATCTCTTTTGACCACAGTCGAGCTTTGAAAGATCCGAGCAATCTTTTGATAAAGATAATTAATAGTAATGGTTTTGTTCTTATGTTTTTGGTGGATGTTGAGATGAGAAAATTTTGATAATTTGATTATGTATAATCCTATGAATCTCTAATGATGTTATACGTTTGTACTCTTAATATATCTTAAAATGGCTGCTTTTGGCTATGCATTTGAGATAAAAATAATTTTTTTTGGGATGAAAAATGCTATTAAAATATTATGATTGCATGTGTTAATGAGAAACTCTTGTAGAGCATATGTGTTCTAGAAGCATGCATAATCATTTATTTTAATTTGTAATATTTAGAAGTTTTATATAAAAAGCCAAACATGAGTAGTTGTACATGTTTGTAGAGCATGTATGAAATATGTTTTAGAAGTATGCAAAAACTACAAAGTACAAATCAGCGTTAGTCACTGAATAATGCATAAAACTAATGCTATTGTATCCCATAAATAGCTTACAGAATTCCTTTTCTCCTTTAGATGGGCTATAGTCACAAAATATATTTTTTATTTTGTTTATTTTCACACTCAGCTTTCTTTGTGAGAAAAGAAGCTTTTTTTTTTTTTGTGATGCTCTTAAAAAGTAGACAAAGCCCTTTTGAATTGTACAAATGATTATGAAGTTTTAGTTGCTCCCATTTTCTTGGGAATAACAATGTGCATGGAGAATCTATCGTAAAAGTACAATGTAAATAAAGAAGATGAAGTTCTGGGGTTGTTAGATCTGAGAAAAAGTTTGCCACTTTGTTGTTGGGGTTGGTCCCCCCGTAGAGTGGTTGATGTTGCCATTGTAGTGAATGATGAGTTCTTTGATTACTTTTTCTTGTTCTGATGATGCCATGTACCCATGTTGTTGTTATTGGTGCCTTGTGGTAGTTGATGTTGCCATTTTGTTGTTGCAATTGATGAGTTCTTAGATTGCTGTTTCTTTTTCTGATGATGCAGAAGCCTGAGAAAAAAGGTTTTTTTTTTTTTAACTATGTTGTTGTTGTTGGTCCATTGTAGTAGTTGATGTTGCCATGTTGTTGTTGTTGTCGCAATTGATGCGTTCTTAGATTGGTTCCTCTTTTTCTGATGATCCAGAAGCCTGAGAAAAATGTTTAACTATGTTGTTGTTGTTGGTCCATTGTTGTAGTTGATGTTGGCATGTTGTTGCAAGTGATGAGTTCTTAGATTGCTGTTTCTTTTTCTAATGATGCAGAAGCCCGTGGAAAAAGTTTTGTAACTAACAACTATGTTGTTGGTTATTGGTCCCTTCTGATAGTTGATGTTGCCATGTTGTTGTTATTACAACTTGTGAGTTCTTTGGCTGCTGTTTCTTGTTCTGGTGATGCAGAAACTTGAGAAAAAAGTTTGTAATTTTGTTGCTGAGATTTGTCCTTTGTACTAGACTACTAGTTGATGTCGTCATCTTTTGTTGTTGTTGTTGCAATTTGTGATCTTTGATTTCTGTTTATTGTTCTGAAGGTGCAGAAGCCTGTATAAAGTTCCTCCCTCCCTTGCTAGGTTTTTGGAAAAGATTTTTATCATTTTGCCATGCAGGGACGGCAGCGAGTAGCATCCCCGGAATACATTTCTGCACATGAAAAAGAAGAAAATCCAGGTACCTTGCTATTTTTGTTATCTTTATCCAGTTCAAGTATACTTTAGTTCTTTGTTGTTCTCAGTGGAGTTTAGTGTAAGTGGTTGCATTTTTTTATTTATAAGTTTTGGGTTTCTTGATTTTAGATTGAGTGATTCCACAAGTTATCATAGATATTCAATATAAATATAGGATGTTAATATAACATCTGAAACTGAATTCTTGTGACAAAAAATGGAAAGGACTACTTTAGATCGGATAATACTTTTAGCATTTAGTAATTCATTATCTTCATTACATAATCATATATGTCTACATGTGTGTTTTCATCAAGTCCTTGCTGATGAATACTCTTTTTTTTTCCCCGCATATATAGTGATGAGTATTGATTTTGTGGTATGTGGTTAAAAATTTAGTAGGCATTCTAAGATCCATTTCATTTATGAGCTTGCAAATTTTCATTTGAAATTCTTATTTTTCTTTCTGATGGTACAGACAACGAAGTTTGTTTTTATTTTTTTTTCATAATCCAATTTGAGAAATTGGTTTGTAATGACATCACTAACAGAACAATTTCATTCCCCGTAGCTTTAGTGTGTTTACCGAATGTAAAACCTTGGCGACGATCTTTGCAGCATGTAATTGTGGCTTCTCTTTCTTCATTCTTATATGGATACCACATTGGGTTTCAATGGCCTCCATTCTTCTTTTGTCTGTATGAAATTATCCAATTTCCTTATTGCTATATTGCCAAAGCAGAGTAGTCAATGAAACATTAGAGAGCATTTCTATAGATCTCAGCTTTAGTGGGAATACAATAGCTGAGGGTACTTGATCTTTTTATCTGATTAATATTAAACCTCTTAATCATGTTTTACATCTAAATATTTCTCTACTTTCTCTTGTTTTTATGTTGATAAAGGTCTTATAGTAAGTACGTGTTTAGGAGGTGCTTTTATTGGATCTCTATTTAGTGGGTGGATTGCTGATGGAGTTGGGCGTAAAAGAAGTTTCCAGTTATGTGCTTTGCCTACGCTTATTGGGGAAGGAATAAGGTATGTGCTGCATTACTGCAAATTAGTTTCTATTTTTCATCACCTGTATCATCTTGCAGTCTTATGCAATAAGACTTAAATTTTGCATCTGCAAAGGAATTATAAAAGCTATGCTGTTTATATATATATATACACATATAAAATGTCAAAGTATAGTATATTTCTCTTTCAGAAAAGGTTAATTGTATTCTAACTTGTTTAAATTTTGGAGTTTGGATTTCCTACTTCCTTCCATTGTGGAAATCGAAAAACATTAACAAGATCAACCTTGTTTCTTTTCGATGAGAAATTGGTGTAATTAATTATCTTTTATGTTCACTAGTGCATTTCTTGTATCTGGGTATTTATATATCCATTTTGTGTTTGGTTAAAACATCGAAATTTATCCATATAATCTCCTTTATGTTGAGGATGAGCTTTCCTATTGTTTATTTTAATTTTTTTTTTCTTTTGAAGTTATTTTTAATATACATAATTTATGAATAGAACTCAAAATGAATCAGGAGAAGTAGACAAAATTTACAAATTACTTTAGAACTTCAATAATCATCATGATAGAAGAAATGAAGAGCCTCTTTCTCATGCTTTCTTCTTTATATTTATATCATGCATATTCTCTTGCTAATTGCTTTCAAATTAATGTCATCCTATTCCTAGATATTTCCAGATAAAACAGAACGATGAAAGAAAAAGAAAAGAGGGAGAGCATGGAAGAAGGGAAAAAAAAATTATCACAATAAAACAGCAGACAAAGCTCTAAACTTATTATTCACAACCTTTTCAATGCAATAGCAAAAAGCCTGTGGGGCATGCTTTTGGGAAGGTTATTTGTTGGTACTGGAATGGGACTTGGCCCACCTGTTGCTACTCTTTATGTAGCTGAGATATATTAGATGATATATCTATGGTATGAGATTGCAATATTTCTCAATGGAGGTCGCTTTAGTTATCTTAAACACTTGGCAAATCCATTTGCATTTGTAGGTCTCACCTACGGCTGTATGGGGTACTTTTGGGAGCTTAACTCAGATTGCGACATGCCTTGGACTCATGGGTGCTCTCTTCATTGGATTCCCTGCCAAGGAAATAGTTGGTTGGTATGGAATGCTAATAAGGCTTGGTTTCATGAACATATTTTTACTGTAGTATTATACATCAGCTCCAATTTCTGCAGTTGCATTTTTTTTCCCAACTGTATTTCTTAGAAGGTAGTAATTTATGTGGAAACCATTGTTCAGGTGGCGGATTTGATTCTGAGTGTCTGTCATTCCTGCAGCAATATTTTCCCTTTTCATGGAGATCAGTGCAGAGAGTCCCCATTGGCTTTTCAAGGTTGTTTTCATGTAAATTATAAGTAATTTCCCAAAGACTCTAGCCTCTAACTATTTGTTTTTGACTATTTTAGATCCAAGTACTATAAAAATGTCTACCCTGATCATGGCTTATAGATATTTAGGTGTGAACTTGATCTTTTTTGTAATATATAAAGATCAATGTTAGGATAGATAGTGGGTAATTAGGCTAAAGAGAGAAAGAGATAGGTAATAGAACACCTAATATGTGTTAAGATTTCTCATTTCTTTTCCTTCTTCTTTGTGTTCAGCTAACTTCTGAAGTGAGTGTTTGAAGTGCTGCTTTTTTCAATTTCCCTTCACCAGGCAATATTCTGCTCATATGTAGTTATTGGAAGGCTCTTTTGCTAGGTTACTTGTGTTTGACCATGTTGTCCCTCCTACCTAGTGAAAATAGAAGAAGAGGGAAAGGGAGAAAAAGATTCTTTCTTCCCATTAGGAATTATACCTTTTTTCCTAGATTTCTAAGTTTCCCTCTCACAATGATTAATTCCCTTCTTAAAATAATAATTTATTTATAAGGGCAAAACCAAGGGTCTTAGCCTTCTTAAGTGTATTTATTTCCTTTTTGTTATTAATCAAGGCAATTTGTCTATATAGACACTTATAATTGTTTTGACTTTGTTTAGAGAGGGAGAACCATTGAAGCTGAAGCTGAACTTGAGAAGCTCTTAGGAGGGATAAATGTGAAACCTGCAATGGCTGAACTGTCACAAGCTGACAGAGGTGATGAGTCTGATTCAGTAAAACTATTAGAATTACTCTATGGCTGCCATGCTAGAGGTACATGACCTAACTGTTTTTTTAAGTATTTTATTTGTTTGTAGAACATTTTAATCATATCATAATCTTTGAAAATGGCTTGTTTTTGCAATACTGTATAGCTGTGTCTTATTGAAGATTGCTAAATCACTAAATGCATTTTGCAGTGATTTTCATTGGATCTACGCTTTTTGCTTTACAGCAACTCTCTGGCGTAAATGTTGTTTTCTATTTCTCTTCAACTGTGTTTGAAAGCTTTGGTGTACCATCTGATCTTGCAAACACAAGTGTAGGAATTTGCAATTTATTAGGTATCCTCTGGCTTAGCTCTTTTTCTTTTTGCCAATTTGGTTATTGACGTATATTTTGCTGAACATTATTGTTCATGCCACTGCAGGGTCAGTTATTGCAATGATTTTGATGGATAAACTTGGAAGGAAAGTGCTTCTTTTGGGTAGCTTTTTGGGCATGGTAAGAAAGAAAAAATGAAAATAATAACTTTGCAGAGTTATTATTTTTCTTTTGGAAAAACCGACATGACTTTGGATGAAATTTCATCTGCATTATAGTCTATTATTCATGCGTTTCATCTACAATTCCAAAATCTGATATTACATCTTAAAGACATTAAGTGGACCTTCACTTATCACTTGGTGCCATAATGAGTTCACCTCCATAGGAAAGCACTGTGACCATTTCACTGCTGAAGCAACTTTTGGAAAAACCGACATGACTTTGGATGAAATTTCATCTGCATTATAGTCTATTATTCATGCGTTTCATCTACAATTCCAAAATCTGATATTACATCTTAAAGACATTAAGTGGACCTTCACTTATCACTTGGTGCCATAATGAGTTCACCTCCATAGGAAAGCACTGTGACCATTTCACTGCTGAAGCAATGTTTTTGGACATTACGAAGGCCCAAACCTCCCAATTGACAAGAGTGTGACTTCACATGTTCAATCTACAATATTTGGTTTTCTTACAATCAACTATTACATTTCCATGATTCTGTCAACTATTACATTTTCTACTTAATTTCATTAGTGAATGACAAATATATTATCTGAGCTTCATTCATTTTTCTTGCTTAGGCGGTAGCAATGGTTTTTCTTGCTTCAAGTTCTTTTGCATCAGGGTTTGGAGCAATGTATCTATCTGTTGGCGGCATGTTGCTGTAAGTGGTCAGAAAGCTTCAACTTGCATGGTTTTGGAGTTGGGGTTCTTGCAACATATAAAATTTCTCTGCTCATAGAAGGATATTCAGTGAATGGCTTACTTGAATTTAATTAGGATCTTAACTTTGTCTTTGGTTGCATATGCGCTGGTAAATGTATTAGCAAGTGGTTAATAGAAGCTTCAATCTCACTCTAGTTGCGGAATCATAGTGCAGTAAATCTACTGTGGCATTTTGAGCTTTTATTTATGTTTGTGAATTATGCACCATTGGTTCGTCCTTGTCTCCTTTTGTCTGAAGTATTGCCTGGCAAGATCAGAGCAAAGGCAATGGCAATTTGCTTGGCTGTGCATTGAGTAATACTCATCTGCTTGCAGTCATCTTTATTGCCTCCTAATATCAAGCGTTTTCATCTTCTTAACTATCTGAAATAATTAACTCTTTTGGATATTTTTTATGAACTTGAAATTCGATTAAATACCTGTCCTTATTGGGTAGTTTTTTACCATGTTTAACTCAGATAGTGGTATTTGAGTTTAAAATTAGATTCTGCTTACATATTGAATTTATATCTGCATTTATACTCAAGTTATGTTGCTTTATTTTTGTTGAGAGATATATTTGTTAATGTGACTTGAGAAAGTAATTGATTTGAGAATTCTTTATAACCCTTTGCCGATAATCAATAGTGTAGTTCTAATAGCTAGATTTTCTGACATATATTGATTCCTATTGACTTATAACTTTCATGTTTCTTGTGCAATAATGCTAGTACTTGAGGATGTCTATTGGTTTATGACACTTGAATTATGCATTTTGACAGTTCATAACATTTTTAAGGATGTTCTTTACTGACTATATTGCACATGTTGATTGCAAGCGAGGAACTTAAATTTTGCGTTCAAAATCTTATATACTGAGTATAATAACTTGAAATCTGACGCTGTAAATTTATTTAACAGGTCATAAACCTCTTCGTTGATCTATTCTTTTTGTGGTTCATTTTTAGTTCATTTTGTCTTATTGCTGTGATTTTTGTGAAGAAATATGTCCTAGAAACAAAAGGGAAGATTTTTGTGAAGAAATATGTCCTAGAAACAAAAGGGAAATCACTACAGGAAATACAGATAGCACTTCTTGCACAAGAAGCATCCTAAATGAATTAAAGGGACAATATGGTTAAGATATAGTCATAATTCCATTGGAAAATATTTCTCAACAAGAAAATTTCCCAAAAAATAATTGCCTTAATTATGTTGCAAAAAGTGATATGAGAACTTCATATTTTTTAACCACTTATGATTGTCCATAAAATTTCTTACACAATGTGCCAACTCTATCTAGCAAATTTTCATGCAGTAATTTTCCAGGCATTGTAGCAGTGCTCATTTTCATTTGCTAAATGAGTTGAAACATTCCTTACGAAATATTTCTTGTGGAAAAGAAAAAAAATGAAAAAGCTTCTTTCTCATGGAATTTGCATTAGCTTAAATGTCAAGTATTAACAGAATTCTCCTATAAGCAACTGGTAATCAGAAAGTCTTTATCTTGAATGGAACTATTCACAAAAGAAATGAATACTTAAATGAAATCTCAAACTTTGGATTAATGGCTTGTGGTCTGTAAAGTTAATAAATAAATTTGCGGCTCAAGAGTTTTTTGCACAATTATTTATCATTTTACTCTTCTACTCAATCTTGAGAGCAATTTTAAGAATTTCTTTGTCTTCCCTGATTTGCAGGAAAGCTTCTACTTCATGCAATGTGATTTGGAGGCAATTTTTCGGGAGCTATCAAATCTCATGCTAAAGTTAGAGTCATTCATCAAGTGCTCACTAAAAGACATTTGTAAATTTTGAGTTTTCATTTGCTTGTAAGATTGGTGAGCACATTATTGCCATTGATACTTAAGAGGAAATGTTGGCTAATTACACAATTGATATCACCATATGATGAGATATAAGTGAATAAAAAGTTAACTAATTTTCATTTATTTTAATTTTCTTTGACTTTCCTCTTTTAACAATTGGTCATTGTTATCATATCAATTTTTTTTTCGGTCACGTATCATACCAGTTTAATAAACCCAATTTGATTTTGTCCAATTGATTTTTGATTAAATAATTACCGATTTAATTTACTTTTTTTGGCCCCTGGCCCATCCACATGAACTATGGATGTTAATTCACATTTTTTCAAGCCTAGCATTTATCAATAAAAAAGAAATAAGTTAATTATATTTAAACTTATGATCGACAAATTTAATGGTACGGTCTAAAGTAAAAGATAATGAATCATAGCTTTTTCAGATGCAGCTTAACATTGTGGCACAAATCAAGCAACTTTGGTAGTGTGTTGATATCGTTTGGGGATCCTAAAATAAATTATGAAAAACCAAGTTCATTGACCTGCCGAAAATAATTATATACATGAGGTTAAAAATGGACCGTGACTACCACGTTAAAAGATAGAGATAGGTAATTATTGAAAACCATAGAAACATAACACTGCAATTGAATATTCTTCATGGATATTTTAAGTCTTTGATACAGATTAATTGAATTGTACATGTTATGGAACTTCAACTCATCTCACAAATAGGTGCTGAGTTGCACTGCAGTAACTATGACCAAAATTCTGTTCATGTTTTTGCATTTAGCACTAATGAAAATCATATAACAGTTCATGTATGGTATTCAACTGAAATTATGTGCAGAGTTTCTAAAACAATGCTATGAGCAATAAGCATATGGACAACTAGACAGTAGATACCAACATAGCAAAAGAACTTATAAGCAAAACTCATTTTAAAAAGGTCAATTGATATCATACCGAGAAAAAGACACAAAATTAACAATAGAACAGAAACATTTGTCATTAAAATTTTCCATTTTCAATAACTGATTATCATGAAAACGATATAATTGGGGTCAATTATATCTTTGAATCGTTTTCGTTTATCTCCTGCCAATGTCAAATCAGAACATCTGGCACTTGTTAAATTAATACCAAGCAGGCTGCATCACCAAAATAAAGGAGAGAATGGCCATATTTCTGTGGACTGGCTAACATCTATCATTTTACATTCATGTTACATGGTCAAAAGGTTAGGGGTATAATTTAGGCATAAAGCATAATTTAGAATGCTCACACAGATAAAAACTATCAGCTATGTTTGCTAGAGACATGACTTTTTGAATAAATACTGACAACTTGTTGCAAACATAGCATAGCCAATACAGACATGAGGCAAGATAGGAGATAAATCAAATTAATACAACACTTACAACTGGAGAAAAGCCCATCAAAGTTCCAATTTACTTCTTAAAGACAAGTAAATTCCTTCCTATTATATATATGATGCATTTGTTAATAATATCCCCTTCTTCACTCGATTATTATCATGCCTCTATGAATATGTTGAATCAGTAAGCATGTTACTAATATAGCAATATTAATATCTCAACCAAGTCTATGATAAAAGAACAAATTAAACATCTTTAGTGCTAAAACTCAATAGACAACGCAAAAAGTAGTAAGAATACAGTAAGTAGATAAAACTATCCTATAAAGTTTTTAGTCTTCATCGTCTCGAGGAAAGAAAGTTACTTTTGGAATATGCTCTATCTTGTGCCAGTCCTCCCCTCTTCCTTTCTTACACCGCTTCTGCAATGCTGGGCAGGATTTAATAGTTAGAGCTTCAAGTGAGGTAAGGTGCTGTACACCATCAGGCAAGGATCTCAACCCTCTACACCTATCAATCTCCAAAGTTCGAAGGGAGCGTAGACCTTCTAGAGCTTGATCCGGAAAACACTCCAGCTTATCGCAAGATACTATAGATAGAGCTTCAAGTGAAGTAAGGTGCTGTACACCATCAGGCAAGGATCTCAACCCTCTACAGCCATAAATCGACAAAGTTCGAAGGGAGCGTAGACCTTCTAGAGCTTGATCCGGAAAACACTCCAGCTTATCGCAATCATATATAGATAGAGCTTCAAGTGAAGTAAGGTGCTGTACACCATCAGGCAAGGATCTCAACACTCTACACCTATCAATCTCCAAAGTTCGAAGGGAGCGTAGACCTTCCAGACCTTGCTCCGGAAAAGACTTCAGCTCATCACAAAATAGGATATTTAGAGACTCCAAAGCTCTGAGTTTCGTGATTTCATAGGGAAGTTCCTTCAATCTTCGAAAGTCTGATATTTGCAGAGTTTTGAGATTGGTGAGGTTATCCATCATTCCCTCCGGTAAAGATGTGGCTTCACTGCCAACAAGAATAAGGGAGTCAAGACTACTGAGACAAGATATTGACTTTAGTAACTCATTGGTACATTTTTCAACCTCGAGGTTTTTGACACATGGAAGGAACGACAACTGAAGTTTAGGGCAATTTGAGACACGCAAATAAGAAAGACGGGGGAACATGTCCTCTTTTTCCACTTTCAGCAATCGCTCCAGCATTGGCAACCCTGCCACTTTGAGTGACTCCAAAGATGGGAAAGCCCTAACCTCCACACCGTCATAACATTCATCACCATCCACGTACTCCACACAATCCAGATAATTTATTTCAAGTGTTTTTAGAGATGGGAGTTTACCAAGTGAGGTAAACTGCTGAGAGATTCTGCAACAACGATCAAGTTCAAGAGAAACTAATTTGTTGAGAACTAAATTGTTTCTCATCCAACTTGGCCAGTGTGACCCTTCATATCCCCTTATTGTCAGCGCCTTGAGATTTTGGTTAGGTTGAAGCGCTTCGAGCAACCGATTGGTTTCATCAGTAGCATCTGAATTGGTTTTATCATCATTTTCCCATGACAAGATTAACTCTTGGAGGTCTTTTTTACCTTTCAAGTTGGCCTCTCGAGCTTCTGATGAACTACCAACATTTCCTAGGCCTTTGATGCTTAGTTTTCCTCCTAGATTCAGGTCACGTAACTCTGTCAAACTATGCCCTGCTTCTCTCTCGACAAAGTATACACTTAATGTTCTCAGATGAGCAAGTTTGTTAACGTAAGGGAAAGTATGAGAAAGTGACCAACATCTTTCAATGACAAGATGTCTGAGATTTTGTAACCGAGTCAAGTGTTTCGGTAGAGAGTGAAGTTTCTCAAGACGGGTTAGTTTCAAGATTTCCAATTTACACAAGTTGTAAATAGAATCAGGAATGGCCTCCATCTTCAATTGATTGAGTTGCAAATACCTCAAGTGGGTTAAATTCCCGAGTAACGACAAGTTAAAGGAACTAGTTCGCAAAACCCGAAGAGAAGTTGGAAGCTGCCAACTAGAAATTCCTCGCCCATACATTTCTAACTGAAATAATGTTCGCAAGGATTCAAATTTGTCAGAAGCTTTCTTGTTTAATATCGTTTCACCACCATCGCCAAAACAAATATGATGTGGGTTTCCTTGCGAGGCCGCCTGGTCTATACGCTCCAAATATATACATTCTTGCTCCGTAATTGACTGAGCAAGATCATGAACTAGATCATGCATCTTGAAATAAATGACACCCCGATAATCAATCCTGACATCTTGGAAGAATGATATTTGGCACAGTTCATTCCAAATCCTGTCGCCGACCTCCTCCACAGCTAATTTTTTCTGAGATGAAATAAACCCATTAGCCATCCAAAGATGAATCAAATCTTGCTTCATGATTTCTTTATCTTTGGGAAATATGGCACAGAAAGCAAAACATTGCTTTGATGTTGGCGTCAGATGAAAGTAGCTCAACCTCAAGGCAGGCAAAATATCATTCTCAACTGGTAGACTCCAAAGCTCACTTTCTTTAACTTCTTTCCATTCTTTCTCGTCACTGATATTCCACAGTACACCTCCTAATGCTTTTGCTGCAAGAGGAGATCCCCCGCACTTCTTGACTATATCCTTGCCTATTGCTACAAGCTCTGCATGCTCTTTGTTGTCAGGTCCAAATGCACGTTCTTTGAACAGTGACCAGCAGTCATCCTCAGATAGACGGGACAAATCATGAGCTTGGCATGTTCTCATGATTTTCGCAACTTCCATATCGCGAGTGGATACTAGAATGGAAGCACCTTTGGATCCACAAGACAACACAGATCTCAACTTATCCCATTCGTCTTGGCTTACTCCAAATTCCATTGTTTGGCTTTTTTTCCACACATCATCTAAAACCAACAGGTACCTCTTACTTCGCAACAGTTCTTGCACTTTTCGTTCCATTACATCTAAATTTTTTGAGGCGTCCCACTTTCCCTCGAGAAATTCTATAATGGAACACAAAATCCTCTTCCTAGTGAAAATCTCTGAAACACATACCCAGATTCTCACAGGAAAATGATCGCGTACACTTTGATCATTGAAAACCATTTGAGCGAGTGTTGTTTTCCCGAGACCACCTAAGCCAACGATGGCATAGACGGAAAGGAAGTCAGCAGAGCTCCGTGCTGGGCTACGAAGAAGCTCCACCACCTTCTCTTTATCTTCTTCTCTTCCAAATACTTGAGGGCTGGCGAGATTTGAGCTGGTTTCGCGCCATTCAGGTACTTCACTTGGCCTCTCTCTAACAACACCTTCTCTTAGACCAAATTTGCTCTTAGCTTCAGCAATTTGATCCAATCTTTGCATCATCTCATTCAGCCTGCGTCCAACCTCACGACGAAACACGATGTTATTTGTGTTGAAAGTGGACCAAGCCAAACCCCCATGTTGAAGGGTTTCTGAAGAACAATCTTCAAGGATATCTTCTAACACATATGCTGCATCTTTGAATTGTTGAAGCCAAACCTTCACAGCATGGTCTGTCATTTGTCTCTGCTCAGCATCTTCAAGAACTGCCCTTATCAGTGTAAGAGTGTTGGATAGCTTTTTAGCTTTTTCTTCGAGTTCAGAAAATGTTGCAAATTCATTTTGGATCAAAGAGGCTGATTTGTCGACCACAAATCCAAGCAAGGCGTCAGCCATTTCCAGAAATGCAAAAACAAAAATGAGGAAGAAAGAGAAAGGATTATCAGAGATTGGTGTTGCTTGGACGAAGGCGGTAAAGCAAGTAAACCAATGAAGTTACTGGGAACTGAACTGGCTTGAAATGCGAAATGAAGAAGCGGTGGGACCTCTCTGTTATGTATCATAGTATTGTTTATTAAATTAAATGTTTTAATAAATGTTCTGCCATGGACCTTTCTTTCCAATTATTGTTTTATTAAATATTTTAAAACTTATTAGTTAGCTTCTTTTTTTTTTTCTTGGTGCATTTATTAGTTAGCTTTAAGTACCAAGATGTTCAGTTACGTATCTTATATAGTATTATTTGTGGTATTGTCATAGCATATAACAACCAAAGCTTCCAGGGGTGCTGTGGACTGGAGATTTCATAAACAGGTCCATCATATTATAGCGGATAAATCATGCCTTCTTAAATATGGGCAGATTTAATTAAAACCATTTCAAGCCTCTACCGACTACCATGTATGTATCCATTGTTGAGCCGGTCACTGACAGTGAATTTATAATTATTTGGGCATACAGAGGGGTTACTTTGGATATCTGTATTTTTTTAAAAAAATATTTTTATAGAAAGTACTTTTGATTTTTTTTTAAATGTTTGGAAAAAATTTTTTAAGAAAAAGTAGAATTATTAGAAAAAGCACAACTTTTTTAAGATATTATAAATGTTATACATGTTGACTAACTTGTCATTAGAGGTTTTTAATTTTCACAATTTTGCATGGTTAATATGTATTTGTGATTTAACTTTTAAAAATAATTTTCCAAATAACCTTAATATTTTCCTTTACCCTTATTAGACATTAATATGTATTTTGTTTTAGAAATTAAAAAAATATAAATACAATTCAATAATTTATCTAACTTATGTTCATACTGATTAAGGAATTAAAAAAATGAAAGTTTTAAGTTGAAAATTAAGTTTTTATATCTTTAATACATGCGATGCAGTAAAACAGAGCGTTTATGGTTTTCTTAAGCATTTAGGGCAATGATCAGAAAAAACTAAATTATTATACATGTGATACAATATAACCGTAAGCGTTTGATATTGCAGCTGAAGTAAACGAATGAAGTCAATGCGAGGTAGCTTGGAAAAGCGACATGCAGTCTCCGTTCCAAGAAACCTGCAGGAAGCAGCAGCTCGTGTGGGACCATTATTTATTTTTTCCTATCGTCAATCACGTGCCGCGTGATGACTTCGAAATGAATCCACAATGAAGTGATTTCACGGGATATGCTTTATGGTGTTGACACTGTTATTTTCGTGAAAGATTTTCCTTCATTTCTAAATTTAAAATGCTGCTTTTTCTTCTCATAGATTATTTTATTACGGAAGGCAATCCTGCTACAGCATTTAAGATTTTACAGTTGCATGAATTGTATCTTTACAACAAGAAAGAAATCTCTTAAGCACGACAAGTGCCCTCCAAAATAATCCTTACTGAGATATCTCTGCCTTTGATCATGAATATCCCTTTTTTGTTTTTAATTCATTCAACTCTTTTATTTTTAAGGATTCAAAGCTAAGAAGATGCGAATAAAAGAAAGTAGAAGTTAATAATTCTAAATCAAATTAGGAAAGATTTTGTTTCAATTAATAGAGTATAGGAAAATTTAAGTACTCTTGTGATTACTTTGGATATATGTATTTTGTTAAAAATAATTTTTACTAAAAGTACTTTTGATTTTCTTTTTATGTTTGGACAATTTTTTTTAGAATAGTAGAATTATTAGAAAGTGCACAATTTTTTGGACGTTATAAGTTTTATACATGTTGACTAACTTGTTATTAGATTTTTTTTTCACCATTTTGTTGGGTTAATATGTATTTTGTAATTTAACTTTTAAAATAAATTTCCAAATAACCTTAATATTTTCCTTTACTCTGACAGATGAAGGTAATGCAATGGAGCTCATGGGGTTTGGCTTGAAATGTGAAATGCTGTCTCTTTCCAATGAAACTTCGAGGAAGCAGCGGTAGGATCATATTGTTGTATTGGAATTGGAATCACTTTTTCTTTTATCAAAAAGTGTTAAGTTGCATTTATGTTGACCGACAGCTACTGAATATAGTCATTCTCTTTTATCGGGGGTTAAAATTGATTATGTAAAAGAAATATTATTTTAATATATAGAGGGATGATATCTTTTTCAGATATTTATTTTATTATTATTATATATGATAATAATTTTTATATTTTTATTAATCTATATCACATCTAATAATAAAAAAATAAGTATCTAAGAAGATATATACTTTTTAAGTATTAAGATAAATCTTCTTATTATATAAAGATTTACAATTAGCACAATGACGTGTAGAGTTTATATTCATCTTATAAGAAAAGAAGTAAATATATTTAAACCCACGGTGTAACCAAAAAAAAAAAAACCCACATTGAAGGACAAATTAATTGTAAAAAAAATGCCATAGGCCAAAATCGAAGATAATGCACCATAATTTTTCTTCCTTCCTTCCTTCCCCTTCTCTCTCTCTAATGTTAGCACCATAGCTTTTACAGAAACACCATAATATGCAATATTTAGACACGTTTGCGTATCTCTTTTGTGTGGAAATCACTAATATAAATATAAATACCATATATAAATTTACAATTTTATTATATTAGTATAAATTATTTATATAAATATTATATATAAATTATTTTTTCTCATCTTTTTTGTGTGACTTTGCGTGACAAATCCATAATTTTGATTTGTGGAATTTGATATCTTTTAGACGGCCACCATAATTTGACAACACCAACTTTCTTCACCTACTGGAAAGCAGTCGTACATAAAGGTAAAAAAATTAAATAATAGGTTTATAATAAAATTATATAATAAGCATATATTATATATTTTATTATTATTAGATATAATATATAATTTTTATTTATCTAATTTAATTATCAAATTTAATAAAATAAAAATCCAAATAGATTTTTTGTTTTTATCATTGAAAAATTATTTTGAGAGTAGAATTACAGAACAAGTTTTTTATTTTATTATTTTGACATTTAATTTTAAACATTGTTTTTCAAAATAGATTTAGAAAAGAGCAAAAAACATTTCCGACCCATAAATTCTTAATCAATATTTAGGGTGCTCATTAAAAAATTTAAAATATTAAAAAATAACCTAAATTATTAAGCATGTGATATGTCGACCTAAGCCTCACTGCAGCTGAAGTAAACCAATGAACTCAATGGGAAGTCGCTTGAAATGCAACATGCATTATTTATTTTTTCCTACTGTCAATCATGTACTGCGTGATGAATTAATTAAAGCCACAATGAAAAGTCCTTTCAATGATGTAAGTGCCGTCTTATCCTGAAAAAAAAAAGGGGAAGAAAGTAAAAAGTACCAATAGAGAGTTCTGGAACAACCAACACTGCCAATTTGATCCATGGAATCCACAGCCATTTCACGGAATACGGTTTATGATATTAACAGAGTTACTTTTGTGAAATATATATATATATAGACACACACCCAATGCTACTTTTGATTTGCGAGTAAATCATCAAATTCTGATAAATTCTATTTCCTTGTTATCCGTTATTTTTTATAGCAAGAGATATGTTAATTTTTATGTTAACTCATCATTATAAAGCTTAGTAAAATATTTAAAAAAATGAACCATTAAATTGATTATATGACTTTATTAAATTTTATAATAACACTAAATGATCCAGTTTTAGCATCATTTATATATATGAAAATGGGATAAAGAATTAAAGCAGGGACTAGGGTTTGAGGATACATAAACCTAGTTTGTAAAAAAGATAAAAACATAGTTGTCCCAATATGAGAGATCAGTAATAAGGATGAGTAGAAACATGCGAAATGATACCTGAATTATAATTCTTTGGCCTGGTATGTCCTGTCCTGAACAAAGTCTTTAATAATTCGGTTTTTTATTTTTGATATGGTGAGTCAATTTAATAATTCCTCATGTATGAGATTGTGTAAAAATTTACATAAATATGGTATGCAAATCTTGCTATTGGCGATATTTGATTTAAAAAATAATATTTTTCGTTTTCCAAATCTTACCATTGGGAGATTTGGTTTAAAAAATAATATTTTTCATTTTCCAAATCTTACCATCGGTAAATTTTGAATTAAAAAGTAATATTTTACTAGCGAAATCCTGCCATTGGCAGGATTTCATACACCACAACCATGTAATTAGCCAAACTAACCCATATCATAACAAATTTTACCTTCCCCACCATATTGAAAAAAATAACCCTAATAATTCTATCCTATAATAATATAATTAGAAATCCATTCTCAGACAAGTTTTGACAATTATTGAATTCTCCTTCAATCAAAATGTAATATGTAATTATTTGTGAACTGAAGAGTTCATAAACAGGTCCATTATATTGTAGCACATAAATCATGCCTTCTTAAATATAGGAAGATTTAATTGTAACCATTTCAGGCCTCTACCGAATACCATGTATACATCCATCATTGTTGAGCCGGTCACTAATAGTGAATTTATAATTATTTGGGCATATAGAAAAAAAAATTTGGGGTTACTTTGGTTTACAAAATGTACTTTTGATTTTTTTTTTTTTTGAAACGTTTGGACAATTTTGTTAAGAGACAGTAGAATTATTAGGAAATGCACGATTTTTTTAAGACATTATAAATTTTATACATTCTGACTAACTTGTTATTAGATGTTTTTTCACTATCTTTCACGGTTAATATGTATTTGTAATGTAACTTTTAAATGTAATTTTCCAAATAACCTTATTATCTTCCTTTTCCCTATGTCCCTAAGCCTTCTTATTTATTCTAAAAAAAAACACTTATTTATTATAACTGTAGTATTTACAAACTTAAATAAATAATAATATTATAGAATATAAAACCTTACACACAACTATATCAAATATGATGCAGTATTAAAAATTTATCTAATATTATATTATTATGTCTTGTATTATCGGAATTTATCCTGTTAAGCCAAGTAAAATGGACCTAGGATGTTTTATTTTCTTCCTGAATCGATGGGCAGTGGCAGCAAACCAATGCACGTTTCTGTCTCTGGAAATTTCACCAACTGCGAAGTGCGAGGCAAGCATTCCTGTGGCTTTTGATTTTTCAATAAACAGTTGACGATGACAGCGAATTGTGAGGTCAGATACTGCTTATGGAATTAGTTTGCATCTGGATTAAAGTTTACAAGTGAAAATTTGTGTCAATATAATTTTATAGAATTGATTTTGACTATAAATGAGTTTATATCAATGTAATTTATTTTTACATTTTATATCAAAAGTGATTATTCCAGAATGAAAATTGTTTAGATAATATTAATTAAAATCACTTTTAGTCTTTTTAGATGTAAGATTACTAAAAAGGCTTGAGTTTTATATTATATTCTTAACACTCTCTCTTATTTTTCAAGAGATTTGAAAAAATTATTTTAATATATTATTATTATAAATATATTATATTTATATTATTTGATATGTTGATAGTCTAAAAAAAATTATACTATCATTTAATTAAAATTTTTTATTTGCATAATCATTTAAATAATAGAAGTGAGAGTTCATTCTATTTATTGATATATTAATACATAATTAAGTAATAATACAAAATTTTATATACTATAAAAATTAAATTTTAATTTTAATTAATTAAACTGTAGAAACATTTTTGTTGGTAGACTAGAGTTTGAAAAAAACGCTAAAACCTCAGTTAAATACTGTTCTCCCCGTCATTAGCTATAAGCCTCATTAAAAGTTAACATAACCAATCAAATTTTCAACGCAAGTAATTGAACACAAAAGCGACAATTTTGTGGGGTTGGCTTCAACTGGGGTTATGGTTGACAACTCGTTGAAATTCTTCTAACTCAAAAATACCCAAATATATTATCTCTCTGATGAAGGCAAGTGAATGAATGTTTTCTAATGTTATTCTTAATGTAATCAATTATATTTTATTTTTAAATATCATTATAATCATATAAATTAATATTTTAATAAAAATAATATGATTCATACATATATTTTTTTATTATATTAAAATATATGTATTACTTTTTAATCTATATATTATTTGTTTTTGAACAAGTAGAATAAAATATATACTTTTTGAGTTTGTTACTCCTTTGCTTTGAGTTGAGCCTTTATATTTTTATCAAAAGAAAAAAAGAACAAGTAAAATAAAAGGGAGGGGGAGATATTATATTTTGTATCATACAAAAGAAATGCTACTTATCTATAGTGTAATTTATGGAAAAAAAAATAAAAATAGTTATTTAAAGATCTACTACTTATATGATATTATTTACCAATATACACTAAATATAAATCGGTCAACAATGAAACGATTTACTGACAAACACGTTTTACTGTGTAATGATTTGACAAGCAGTAAATCGGTTAGCAGCTAGTCGATTTATACTTCGCCACCTGCCTATAAATACACCATCAGATGAGCACTTTGGAGAGGCTTTTAAATATTGCAAGCTTTTTTGTTTTATAATTCTTTTGTAAGTAAACATAAGATATCTTTAACTAAATATAGTAACTAAAATAATTAATTATATATACTTTTGATTTATCTATTTAAAAAATATCAAGAGCACACATACTGAGAAGAATAGTAAATTGATCTTAATGATGATATAAAATTTATAAATATATAAATATTAGTAAAAATATTTGATTCAATTTCTACTTTAGATTGCATACGTTGTTAGTGTAAAAAAAATTTAAAATTTCAATATAAAAGATTTTTTTAAAAAAAATGATTTTTGTTTCGGTATTCTGGTATGACTTATTTTATATCATTATTAAGATCAATTTACTATTCTTCTTAATATGTGTGCTCTTAATATTTTTTAATAGATAAATCAAAAGTATATATAATTAATTATATTAGTTACTATTTTTAGTGAAAGATATCTTGTGTTTACGTATAAAAAAATTATAAAGCAAAAACCCTTGCAATATTTAAAAGCCTATGCAAAGTGCTTATTTGATGGTGTATTTATAGGCAGATGACAAGACATAAATCAACTAGCTACTAGCTGATTTACTGCTTGTTAAATCGTTACACAGTAAAACGTGTCCATCAATAAATTGTTTCAATATTGATCGAATTATGTGTATTAAATCGTGTCACTATTGGTTGATTTATGTGTACTAAATTGTCTCGCTGTTAGCTAATTTATATTTAGTAAATATTGATAAATAATATCAAACTAGTAATAAATTCGTAAATGACTATTTTTCTTTTTTTTCATAAATTTACCCTTATCTATAAGATAAAAAATATAAATACAAGTCAGTAATTTAAATATAATATAAATTGAAAAAAATTATGTTTATATAAATTATTAGAATTTATCTAACTAATATTCATTCCGATTAAGAAATTAAAAAAATATGAAAGTTTTACCTTGAAAAATAAGTTTTCATATCTTTAATCTATAATATGAAATATGAAACTTCAAAAAAGCCTGCAGGAAGCTGCAGTGCGTGTGGGACCATTATTGATTTTTTCGTACTGTCGATCACATGCCGCGTGATGACATAGTAATCAATCCGCAATGAAAAGTACCTACACGTTGTTCCATGGAATCCAAAGTGATTTCACGGTATATGCTTTATGGCGTTTGACATTGTTATTTTCGCGAAAGATTTTCCTTCCTTTCTAAAAGAGTTTAGGATGAGTTTGGATTCCATTTTTTAGTTTTTTATTTTTAGTTTTTAATCTTTATTAAAAAAATAAAAAATTAAAAAATATAAAATAAATGCACCCTTAATTATTTATGCTTCTTGGATTAGAATATTATGTCAATTTATATTTTATTTATTATTAAATAAAAAATAATTCTCATCTAAATAAAATTCACACATAATTTAATAATAAATAAATTATATATCGATCCAATGTTTCATATTATATAATTACAATTTTTTTTTATAGATAATTTAATATTTTTCTTTCTAAAATGCTGCTTTTTCTTCTCATAGATTATTTTATTGGGAAGCCAACCCTGCTACAGCATTTAAGATTTTATTGGAAATATGATTTTCTATTTTTATCTCTGCATGAATAGTATGTTTACAGCAACAAAGAAATCTCTTGTGCCTGACAAGTACACTCCAAAATAATCCTTACTGGCGACGCTGAGATATCTCTACCTTTGATCGTGAATATGCCCCTTTTGTTTTTAATTCATTCAACTCTTTTATGTTTTAGGATTCAAAGCTAAAAAGAAGATGCGAATGAAAAGAAGTAAAAGTTAACAATTCTAAATCAAATTAGGAAAGATTTTGTTTCAATTAGTATAGGACAGGAAAATTTAAGTACTTTTGGGATTACTTTGGATATATGTATTTTGTTAAAAAAATAATTCTTTACTAAAAGTACTTTTAATTTTTTTTTATGGTTGTACAATTTTTTTTTAGAATAGTAGCATTATTAGAAAGTGCACAATTTTTTTGGACATTATAAATTCTATACATGTTGACTAACTTGTTACTAGATGTTTTTTTTTCACTATTTTGCTGGGTTAATATGTATTTTGTAATTAACCTTTAAAATAAATTTCCAAATAACCTTAATATTTTCCTTTAGTCTGATAGATAAAGGAAACGCAATGGAGCTCATGGGCATTGGCTTGAAATATGAAATGCTGTCTCTTTCCAATGAAACTTCGAGGAAGCAGCGGTGGGATCACTTTTTCTTTCATAAAAAGATGCAAAGTTCTATTTATGTTGACCGACAACCACTGAATGTAGTCTTTCTCTTTTCAAAGGGGTTAGAATTGATTATGCAAAGATTTACAATTAGCACAATGATGTGTAGAGTTTAGTTATGTCTCACATGTTTATCGTATAAGAAAAGAAGTAAATATATTTAAACACACAAAGAAGGACAAATTTAATTGTAAAAAATCGAAGACAACGCACCATAACTTTTCTTCCTTTATTTATTTTTTTTCTTACAGAAACATCATAATACGTAAAATGTAATATTAGACGCGCTTGCGTATCTCCTTTGTCGCTGGGCCACTCCTTATCTCTTTTGTGTTACTTTATGCGTCACAAATCAATAATTTTGATGTTGTGGAATTTGATATCTTTTGGAGGTCCCGCCATAATTTGACAAAATCAACTTTTTTCACCGACTGCGAAACAGTCATACATAAAGCTAAAAATGACTGAATTGTGGCCACCGCGTTAAAGGATGGAATTCGGAACACTGCAATTATTCAACACTAATAGAGACATAAACACGGCACTTGATATTCTTCGTGGATTTTGTAGTCTTTGATACAGTTTAATAGAAATGAGCATGTTAAGGGCTTCAACTCCTTTTAGAAATTTCACTTCAATTAATTGGTAGAAAGAATCTAGTTGACACCAAATGCAATAAAATATAGAATTTAATTTTTATATATTGACATTGTAATTCAATTGATCATGTGTTATCACATTAATAAAGATAGTTAAGCCCCATATCTACTATTTAAAATGTTATCCAAATAGAAAGATGTGATTGAATGATGATTTAAAATTAATCTTTTAAGAGATAAATCAGTAAAAAATATATATATATTTCCTTATTAGAGAAACTGTTGAAAATTTACAAACCTTTGTTCCAGCTGGAATGATTACCCCCATAAGCTTCCTTCGATGGGTCAATGGGAGCTGGCTTGAATATGCGAAATGCGGTCTCTGTTCAAAGAAACATCTAGGAAGCACAGTGGAGGGACCCTTTTTTTCTCAACCAATCTACGATGCAATTTTCCATTGGAAGCATTAAACAATGATTAATTTTGGAACCTGCAAACATTAATAATTAAACAACCGACAATGCCAAGTTGTTCAAAGGAATCCAAAGTGGACTAAGCTTTCTGGTATTATATTAAATGTGTAAATTTGGTGGAAATCAATTTTTTGTCTTTGTGAATATATAGCTGCTTTTGTTTTGAAATCAAAACATTACAAACATCTTGTTTAACACAACTTTTGCTTTCTGAATTGATACGGAAGATTAATTAGTTAATTCAATTTGTTTAGCTGCTATTTGAACGTTTTCATTTTCATTTTATTGGATTGAACTATTTGTTTGAAACTTCTAACGGTTTCCTTGCTTGAAATAACGAGGAAAATGGAACTCGAATTTTCAGGGAACCAAAATATTCTAAGCATAAGCATGCCTAACAGCCATGCAGCGAAGGGACCCTTCTAACGTTGGTCATGTGCCACGTGATGTCTTAACCAATCTCAATGCAAAGTTCCATTGGAAGCAGTAAACAAAAAACGTTCTCGAACCAGTTAATAATAATAATTTAACAATCAACAATGCCAAGTTCAATGGAAACCAGTGCGATTTCACGGACTATGCTTTCTGGTATCAGGGGTGTAACCGTGTACAATGCATTAAGTGGAAGTGGAAATGGAATGTTTTATCTAGTAATACTTAAACAGATGACAATGTCAAGTTGTTCAAAGGAATCCAAAGCTTTCCGATGTTAGGTGTGTAATTTTCGTGGAAATCATTCCTTTTTTTTATTGCTTCTGAAATGCTACTTTTTGTTTTGAAATCAAAACAAAACAAACTCTTGTTTTGCTCTGCTTTTGCTTCCTGAATGGATTTTCACATGGGAAGATCAATTAGTTAGTTTAGTTTGATTGATTTGGATGTTGTAAGCAAGCCTAAGATACCTAAACTCCTTTTCGATGTAATGCAATGTAATCTATTATGACTCATCAATGCACTTTGTTGTTATGTTATACCCACTAATTTGATTTATCTTGTGATAACACCTCAACCTTTGTGCGGTCATGCAATATTCTTTCTGAATTACAGATATAATTTTAAATCATGCAATTTTTGTAATTTTAAATATTCGTTATGCATGTATTATGATAGTTTCTTGTCAAAGGAATAAGATAAAATAAATAAAAATAAATAAATAAATCACTATAAACTTCATTACGGACTACCCAAATTATTATAATATATTACCATTCGTGAATATGGTTTTATGTTGAACAATTTTGGTAAGGTAAAATGTGGTTAAAAGAATAACAATAAAGGCCAGACATATTCAAGGCTTCAAGGGGGACCTAGGGATAATCACATCAAGGTTAGCTTCAAAGGCTCAAATGGTCCAAAGAATGCCCTAATCATTTTCTCAATCATGCATTGCCTAGGATTTCGCCTTAAGAGAGATTTCAACAACACTTCCAACACTACAAATCAACACAAATGCCACTCATACACTTTCTCCAAAAATGTCAATTTACTCAATTTCCAAGGTCTCCCAAGCATACAAATGGGAACTGCATTCGTACATAATTGAAGCACAAAGTTAAACGCAATCAAGAGAATTCATGTGTATTCCCATAACGTGAGGTCAATCCATAATCCATGCAATCATTGGATATTCAATCTCAACAACCAACATGCCAAAGCTTAAGTTGCCAACAAACATTCCTTTCACAAAGCTACCATGTTAACACAACTACAAACAAGTAAGCTAAATAACTACAACTAACCAACAGAACATCAAGCATTCTACACAAAATGCAAAAAAAAAAAAAAAAATTGACACCCAAAGTCAGAGTATAGACATTGATCCCCCCCAAACTTAAACAAAACAGTGTCCTCACTGTGACGACACTGACAAATAAGACGCAAAAATTAAATCAGTAGAAAATAAACAGAAAATAAAGTAGAAGAGACGAGAAAGAAAAGAGCCTGGACAAGCGACTATGGGGAGCTATCAGGTGAACCAGCAGAAGCATCGCTGAGGTCCTCATCAGTGGCTGGATATGTAGGGTCGGCTAGTGTAGAGACATCAAATCCAGCCTGAGTTGCCAACCACTTGAAGCTCTGATGATAGTAGTCGTACTGGAATCGAATCAAACGGTGTAACCCCTCCAATCGACGCTCTATGCGAGCTAAACGGTCAGTAGAAGATCTAGCTCGAGGTGGTGCAGGATCAGGGCGAGGTGGGCGGTTAGGGCGGTGAACACGATCATAAAAATCATGCCATGGCTCCTTTGGGTGAATCAGCTCCTCAGTGTTGTGCCACTCAACATTTGCTCTGGCACAGAGATCTTGGATAAGTGAAGGGAAGAACAATGACCCCGAGCTACCAATAGTGCGACTCATCCCCGCATGAATCATTGCAGCCACATCAATTGCTTTGTGCTCCATGATAGCATAAATGAGAATGGCCTTGTCTTGACGGACGAATGAGGAGTTAGAGGTGGGCAAGAGTCGAGCAATTATGAAGTGAAACCAACCTCTTGCCACAGGAGTCAGATGGCGTGGAGAAAACTTTTGAAATTCACCTTTTGGATTTCTCCATGGAAATTGAATTCCACCACAAATACGAGATATAACCACTTCCATGCTAATTCCCTCCTCTAACAATTGATTGTACTCGCAAAGAGTTGGAGGCTCACGAAGCCCTAAGAGAGATCGGATGTCATGAGGCGCAAAGGAGACCCATTTTCTCCTAACAAAAACTTTTCCATCCTCTTTGGCAAATGCAGCGTTAGCATAGAACTCACGCACTAACCCCAGAACAGCTGACCCAGGCTGGTTGCAAAATGTATTCCACTGGTAGTGTTCGATGGTCTGAACCATGTCCATGGGTTGTCGCCGACCAAAGGAAATGCCTCTCTCGGGAACAGCAGTCCTATGGACGACGGAGGCTGTGAATCGAGCTGCGGCTTCACTGTTCAAGAAGCGAGTGGTGTCAAAGTGGGTAGAGCATGAGGCCTTCTATTTTTGTTTCTAGTCCTGTTTTCTCTTTTTAAGTCCAGACGTGAAGGCTGAAGTGTCAGTTTGCTGTTTCTTGTTTGCCATGTTGGAGGTAATGAGACACCTGAAATCACAAAGCTAAGAAGTGAATACCATGAAATAGGCACAAGACTCAATCAAGAACTCATGGTAAGCCTCAGTAAATGACCAACAATATAACACAATGTATCAAAGGTAATGTAAATGTAATGGTAGCCAACAAAAATAGAATGACTAGCAATAAAACAACCATTCAGTATTCCCAATAGTAGAGTACAAAACAACAATTACAAGAGCATGAAAATCCAACAATGTGAGGTCTATACTCGGGTGGTTCAAACAGAAAAAATAGCTCCAATAAGGCTTATTTTGGAAGCAAACCAGAAAACCAATCTCATCAAAGTTAATCATTTCAGTGCTCACCAACAAACAGAACCACAACTCATTAGAGATAACCAAAAAAAAAAAATCAGAATAAAAATAAAGAAGAAATGAACTGGAAAACAAAGAAGAATGTAACCGAAAACCAGGGACGGTGTTCGCAGAACTGTGTCTGACGAGGAGCGGAAGAGCGAGAGGGAGGGGCGCGGTAGGGGGAGAGCTCGGCGCCGGCGCGCGAAAGGGAGAGAGAGGCCGTGCACGGAGCAGGGAATGCAGAGAGGGAGCGGCTGCTGGTTTCGCTGCAAGGGGGAAGACGCGGCGGTGGAGAGAGTGGCTGTGGTCTGGGCTGCTGGCAAAGAGAGAGGAGGAGAGAGAGAGAGAGGGAGTGAGTGAAGTGAGAGAATAGAGTGTTTGTGTGTGGGTGTGTTTGTGACGATGGTGGGGGGAACGTAACCGCCCCTCTGTCTTAATTTTCTTTTTTTTTTAATTTTTAATTTTTTTTTGTTTTTTTTTAAAAAAAATTGAAATCTGAATATATATATATTTAAAAAAAACAGTTTTTTTTTTTTTTTTGTAATGGGTGGGTCGCGACCCAGTTAGAATTTCTGGGTTGCGACCCACTGCTCTCGGGTTTTAGTATCTTTGCAAAGACATATGCTTAGTCTTGAGTCGCAACCCAGTCAGAATTTCTGGGTTGCGACCCACTGATGCAAAATTATGCAGCAAATTTCAGCTATTCCAAAGGCTTTTGTACCCAAGAAAACTACATCTAACACATCTAAAAACACTCAAACACTAAACTAACAGTGAGTTCCAAATGAAATCAATCAAACTACAAGAATTAAACATAACAATGAGCATAAAGCATGTAAATTGAATAAATCAAACACTATGACACCACACAACTAAATAACTCAACACAATAACCACTAGAACACTAAGTCCTATATGCAATGAGCAAAACATAGGCCTAAAGTCTGATGCAAGGCATGATAAATATGAATTTAAGCACACAAACTGAGATGTTCTCACCTTAAACCAGAAAAACACACAAGGTAGACAACCAAATCAAAGTAAAACAACAAAAACACACTACTTTGCTGCATAATTATGAAATTAACAATGTTTTGTTACTGCATGAAAACAACAAAAACAAAAAGAACCAAATGCTAGAACAAAACACAACACATAAAGACACAAAAAGCAAACAAAATGACCAAAACACACTATTTTGCTGCATAATTATGCAGAAACTCTGATGCACACAAAATGACACCAACTAGGCATTTGAGCAACAACCAAACAACTACAATACTACTTCAAACATAAAACCAACAACTTCTAAACTCTACAGCAGTTACAAAATGGTAATAAGAACAACTAAAAGACCAATAAATTTGTCAAAATACAAGATGCTAAACATGAAAAATGGCATTGTGCAAATGAAACCAAACAAACTAAAAACACTGCTATCAAACTAAAAGAACTAGAACCACAACAAAATAAGAGAAAAGAGGGTAAGAACTTGGGTTGCCTCCCAAGAAGCGCCTTAGTTATAGTCTTGGCTAGACTTTGTCAGTCTTCATGTGGAATTGGCCAAAATGAGAGATGTCTTTTGACGATCCACCTCTCCACCCAAGTACAGCTTAAGTCGCTGAGAGTTGACCTTGAAGGTTGACTTTGAATTGGGATCTTCAAGCTCCACAGCACCATGGGGAAATACATTTACTACCAAAAAAGGACCTGACCATCGAGATTTGAGCTTCCCCGGAAAGAGTTTGAGCTTAGAATTGAAGAGGAGGACTTGTTGACCCTTTTCAAAGCTTTTCACCATTATATGCTTGTCATGCCACCTTTTTGTCTTCTCCTTGTAAAGTTTAGCATTCTCATAAGCTTGAAGACGAAATTCATCAAGCTCATTGATTTGGAAAAGCCTTTTCTCTCCAGCAGCTTGTGAGTCAAAGTTCAACTGCTTGATTGCCCAATAAGCATGATGTTCAAGTTCCACCGGGAGATGACAACCTTTCCCGAACACAAGATTATAGGGTGACATCCCTATGGGGGTCTTGTATGCAGTTCGGTAAGCCCACAAAGCATCATCTAGCTTCCTTGACCAATCCTTCCTAGTGGGGGATACCGTTTTCTCCAAGATTCACTTCAACTCCCTGTTAGAGACCTCTACTTGACCACTTGTTTGAGGGTGGTAAGCAGTGGCCACCTTATGAGTTACTCCATATTTAGCCAATAATGCCGCAAAATACTTATTGCAAAAGTGAGTTCCCCCATCACTGATAATTGCCCTTGGAGTTCCAAAACGGGTAAAAATTTGCTTTTTTAGGAACTTGACCACTACCTTGGAATCATTGGTTGGCAACGCACATGCCTCTACCCATTTTGACACGTAGTCCACTGCTACAAGAATGTAGAGGTTGCCAAAGGAAGGAACAAATGGACCCATAAAGTCTATGCCCCAAACATCAAAGATCTCCACTTCCAATATGGATTGCAAGGGCATTTCATGCCTCCTAGAGATATTACCCGTTCTTTGACACCGGTCACATCTAGCCACAAATGAGTTTGCATCCTTGAATAAAGTAGGCCAAAAGAAGCCAGATTATAACACTTTTGCAGCTGTTCTTTCCCCACTATAGTGACCTCCATACGGGGATGCATGACAGCATTCTAGAATATCTTGCACTTCATCCATGGGAATGCACCTTCTAATGACATGATCTGCACATTGTTTGAACAAGTAGGGCTCATCCCAAAGGTAGTACCTTACATCATGAAGAAACTTTTTCCGTTGTTGAAATTTGAGGTCGGGTGGCAACATTCTAGCAACTATATAATTCACAAAATCTGCATACCAAGGATAAGAAAAAGTAGTAACTGTAAACAGCTGCTCATCAGGAAATGACTCCTTAATTGCTATAGGCTTTTCTTGAAACTCAGCATTCTCAAGCCTTGACAAGTGATCTGCTACTTGATTTTCAGTTCCTTTTCTATCCCGGATCTCAAGGTCAAACTCTTGAAGCAATAGAACCCATCGGATTAACCTTGGTTTTGCATCCTTCTTGCTTATCAGATATTTGATAGCTGAATGGTCTGTGTAGACTATTACCTTGGTGCCCACCAAGTATGCCCGGAATTTATCAAATGCAAATACAATTGCCAAAAGCTCCTTTTCAGTGGTGGTGTAGTTGAATTGAGCATCATTGAGAGTTTTGCTTGCATAGTAAATGGGATGAAGAATCTTCTCAGGTCTTTGGCCTAGAACGGCTCCCACTGCATAATCACTTGCATCACACATTAGCTCAAATGGAAGGTGCCAGTTTGGAGTGGTCATGATAGGGGCTGAAACAAGTCTCTTCTTCAATTCTCCAAAAGCCTCCAAGCAATCATTATCAAATTTGAACAACACATCTTTCTCCAACAAGTTACATAGAGGTTTAGCAATTTTGGAGAAGTCTTTGATGAACCTCCGATAGAAGCCGGCATGCCCAAGAAAACTTCGAATTCCTTTCACTGAATTTGGAGGAGGGAGCTTTTCAATGACCTCAACTTTTGCTTTATCCACTTCAATGCCCTTACTTGAGACTTGATGACCCAAAACTATTCCTTCTTCTACCATGAAATGACATTTCTCCCAATTTAGCACCAAATTAGTTTCTTCACACCTTTGCAATACCAAAGCTAGGTGCTGCAAACATTCATCAAAAGAATTCCCGAACACAGAAAAGTCATCCATGAATATCTCCAGTGATTGCTCCACCATATTAGTGAAAATAGTCATCATACACCGTTGAAAAGTTGCCGGTGCATTACACAAACCAAAAGGCATTCTCCTAAAAGCAAAAGTACCATAAGGGCATGTGAAAGTTGTCTTCTCTTGGTCTTCTGGGGCTATGGCAATTTGATTATATCTGGAATACCCATCAAGGAAGCAGTAGAAGGCCTTTCCAGCAAGTCTATCAAGCATCTGGTCAATGAAGGGAAGTGGAAAATGATCCTTCCGAGTGGCCTTATTGAGTTTTCGATAGTCCATGCAAATCCTCCAACCCGTGATTGTCCGGGTAGGAATCAATTCATTCTTCTCATTTGGAACCACAGTCATACCTCCCTTTTTAGGAACACATTGCACTGGACTAACCCAAGAACTATCCGAGATTGGGTAGATGATGCCCGCATCAAGCCACTTGAGTATCTCTTTCTTGACAACCTCCTTCATAATAGGATTAAGACGCCTTTGGTGCTCAATAGACCCATTCTCTTCATTTTCCAGCAAAATCTTGTGCATGCAAATTGTTGGGCTAATACCACGAATGTCAGCAATAGTCCATCCCAATGCAAGCTTGTGATCTCTAAGCACCCGGAGCAACTTATCTTCTTGTTCCTCAGTTAATGAAGAGGAAACAATCACAGGCAAAGTAGAAGCATCCCCAAGATAAGCATAACGCAAATGTGTTGGCAATGGCTTGAGATCCAACATTGGAGGCTCCAAAATTAATGGCTTAAGAGATATTTTAGATGAATGGAGCTCTAAAGGCTCAAATTGAGGTGACCTGAAAAGCTTAGGAGACGCGTCAAGCAGTTTAACACAATTGAAAATATCATCATCAACAAAGCTATCAACATGCTCACATTCCGTGGTCAATGACAATGCAAGAGGATCATGGGGAAAAGTCTCATGAAAAACATCAGAAATAACATGGTCAAATATACTTATATATGAACACTCCTCATGCTCATGTGGAAATTTAATGGCCTTAAAAATATTAAATGTTACCTCCTGATCTTGCACACGCATAGTCAACTCACCCTTCTGAACATCAATGAGAGTCCTACCCGTGGCTAGAAAAGGTCGGCCAAGAATCAAGGGAACATTGCGGTCTTCCTCCATGTCCAAGATGATAAAATCTGCAGGGAATATGAACTTGTCCACCTTAACAAGCACATCTTCAACAACTCCTCTAGGATAGGTGAAAGAGCGATCCGCAAGTTGAAGTGTGACAGTGGTTGGTTTGCATTCCCCCAATCCTAACCTTTGAAATATGGATAGGGGCATGAGGTTTATGCTTGCCCCTAAATCACACAAAGCTCTCCCAGAAAATTGAGCTCCAATGTGACACGGAATTGTGAAGCTTCCAGGATCCTTCAATTTGGGAGGGAGCTTGTTTTGCAAAATGGCACTGCACTCCTTAGTCAAAGCAACAGTCTCAAAGTCACCCAACTTGCGCTTCTTTGATTGAATGTCCTTCATGAACTTCACATAACTTGGCATTTGTTCCAAAGCTTCCGCAAATGGAATGTTTATGTGAAGTTTCTTGAAGACTTCCAAGAACTTTTGAAATTGTGTATCAAGCTTTTGCTTGGCAAAGCGGTTGGGGAATGGTAGAGGAGGAGTAGTGGTGGGCTTCTCATTCTTCTTCTTACTTTCTTCTTCATTGGCCACTTCCTTTTTCTTGTCCACCTTCACTTCTTCAACATCATCTTTTTCATGCTCCACCTCTTGATGCAAGAATTTAGTCTTGGGGTTTCCTTCAATTTCTTTCCCACTCTTAAGAGTTATGGCCTTGCATTGCTCATTGTTGCCACCTTTAGGATTATTGATTGTATCACTAGGAAAGGTTCCCAAAGGGCGATTACTCACTGTTTGAGCAATTTGACCAATTTGAGTCTCCAAGTTTCTCAATGAAGCGGCTTGACTTTGCAATAAAGCATCTTGGCGGGCCAAATGAGCATCTTGGCCAGCTAAGTGAGCATCCGTCTTGGCCATGTAAGCATCGGTCTTGTTAATGAAGGTCATGAACATGCTCTCAAGGGTTGAAGTCCGATCATGATAGTGCTCTTTAGGTGGGGTAGGTTGCGATTGGAAACCGGGTGGAAAGTTTGGAACCATCTTGGGTTGAGTGAAGGAAGAGGAGGCTTGTTTGTTATTTCCCCAAGCATAGTTGCCTTGATTGCGTCCTCCTTGATTGTAGTTGTTGGTGAATGGTCGGTTAGGTCTTGATTGGCGATTTTGAGCCAAGAATTGCACACTCTCCATGGTGTGAGGACATTGATCACTAGAGTGTGGGTCTCCACACAAGTCACAAGCACTAGAAGAGCTTTCAACCAAATTCACATTCATATTGTCCAACCTCTTAGCAATGGCTGCCACTTGAGCTGAGAGAGAAGTGAGGGCATCCACCTCATACATACCAGCTACCTTCTTTGTATTCATCCCCTCAGTTGGCCATTGATAATTATTGGCGGCCATTTCTTCCAAGAGATCAAGAGCAGCATCAACTGGTCTAGCCATCAAGGCACTACCTGCAGCAGCATCAATAGTAGCTCTCTCTTGAGGAAGAAGCCCCATATACACAGTTTGAACTTGGAGCCACTTAGGAATGCCATGATGTGGGCATTTCCTAAGCATCTCCTTGAATCTTTCCCATGCCTCGTACAAGGTTTCACCATCTGTTTGCTTGAAAGAAGTGATGTCAGAGCGTAGCCTAGCTGTCTTGATTGGTGGGAAAAACTTGGCAAGAAACTTTTGGGCAAGGTCCTCCCATGTAGTGATAGAGTTAGCAGGAAGTGAGGAGAGCCATGCCTTAGCCTTATCCCTCAGAGAAAATGGGAATAGGTGCAAACGAATACCTTCCTCCGAAATGCCATTATGTCGGAAGGTATCACACACCTCCAGGAAGCTAGAGAGATGAGCACCAGGATCTTCACTAGGCAACCCACTAAACTGAACTGTGTTTTGTACCATCTGGATCAATGCAGGCTTAAGCTCAAAGTTATGAGCTTGGATGGCTGGCCTGCAAATGCTAGAATGCACATCCTGGAGTTGTGGAGAAGCATAATCCCGCACAGAGCGGGTTTGGTCCTCTGGATCTGCCATGTCACATCTAGTGTGAGTGGAACGAGGTTGGCGCGGGAATTGAAAGACTCTTTCTAAGTCCACACGAACAACAATATTTCCAGAACTTCTAGAACGACGCATGCAAATAAAGAGGTACCTGAAAATAAAAGAAAATGAAGGCTCAAGTCAAGAACTAGTAATTCAAATTAAAAGTAGCACACAACTATAGCCAATCCCCGGCAACGGCGCCAAAAACTTGATGGCCGCCTACAAGAGCAGGTAAAACGCCGCAAGTGCACGGGTCGTCAAGTAATATAATGTGAGTAAAAGAGTATTGTATCCACAGAGATTGGATAGAGTATGCTAGCGATCAACTAAACTACTGTGTTCAGGCTTAAGCAAAATCGAATCAATGAGAATTAAGACTAAATAGTAAAGAAAACAAGAAGATAGAAACACTAACACAAATAAAAGTGAGAGATAACCAAGGTTAAAAAGGCCTAGGGGACCTTTTTCACCCTCTACTTCACTTGGATAAATAAATCACTTAAATGAACATTAATGAATTGGGTTTGTTAGCATGCCAATTATAGTTAAAAGCCTATGTCTAGGTCAATTAACCGTGTCTTCTTCACCTAAAACACTAAGTGTCCTTGTAAATTAGTGTGAAATCAACCCATTGAGCATTATCATCAAGCATATACTATGCAAGGCCAATGGATATGTTCCCATCCCATTGACTAATCCTCACACCTAAACCAATTAAGTGTAAAAGAACAAGCATTACCCATAACCAAGGTCCAATATCTCTATTCCTATGTCTAGTTCAAGAGAATCCCCCAAATCAACTTAAATGATGGCCAATCATGTAAGAGCATTAAGAATAGAAATGGGTAACCAAAACCAACATCATTAACATTCAAATAAGTAAATCTATAAACATCCAAGATCCATAGAGGGGTCCAAAGAATCCCCTAGCTACAAGTTTAGCTATCCATAATAGTGAACAAAGCAAAAACTAGTTCAAGATACATAATGAACATTAAAGACATAAAAAGAGAAAGGAAGAGATGAACAAAATGAAGCTTTGATCCTCCTCCTAGCCTTTGATCTTCAATCTCCAAGATGGGTCTCTCTCTAGTGTTGGCTTCCTCCAAAACCTCTGTTTTCTCCCTCAAAAATCTTTGGAAAAGCAAAAAAACGAGCTCTTGCGTTACGCCTAAGTCTGGTTTAAAGGTTTACTGAAAATGGGCTGGGCAGCGTGCAGTTGCGACCAAATAAAGCATCAGGTCGCGACCCGACTTTAAAAGCGATCGAGATCTTTGTATGCGCCAAAGAGGGTTGCGACCCGGCAGATTTCAAGTCGCGACTCAGCAACAAAAACTTCATTTTCTTCATTCCTTGCTTCCTCCCTCTTAGCTTCCACTTGGATTCTCTTCAAGCTCCAAATTTCTACAATTTCCTTTGTCAAAAATCACCAAATGAGAATTTAAATTTGAACTTTCCAATTCACCTCAATAATCATGATTTAAGGCAATGAGTTTTTAACAAAAGTTTCAAGACAACAAGGAAGCAAATTCTTCTTGTTTTAATGTGTTTTACTTGGAAAATTAAGGACAAAGTATGTAATTTCAAACCAAATTAGAAGCTAAATAACTCCATAAACTGGAGTTATCAATTTCCTTCACAAAATCCTGAAAACTGAAATCAAACAGGCAGCTAGATATCCAAATTGATACTCAATTCGTCGTTTCATACTCAATTCCTTCACCTATGGACTGTAAGTAGTAAAGACTACTCTAGACCCTTCTTTTCCCTTTTTTTTTTCTTGCTTTCTCTTCTCCCTCCCATCACAAACATTCCCTTCTCCTTCTTCTCTCCTTTTATTTTCTTTTTCCATATTTGTAACCCTCTCCCCCACACTTCCTTCTATTCTTCTATTCTTCTTCTTTATCTTTTCTTCCCATATTCACCCATCATCATCACCATCTCCATCTCCATCTCCTCCTCATCTTTCTCTCTCTAATCTTTGTTAGAGAGCTTGAAGCTTTGAGAAGTTATGGGAGTGATTTTCTTCATCATTTCTACTCTTCAAGTGATAAATAAACTTCTAAAACTATTCTACTTAAATTGTTAAAGTTTCTAGTTAATTTAAGGCTACGATTAGTATCTTTTTGAACCCTAGAAATTGGGGGGTTTAGTGATTTGAGGCTATTATATGTAAATTGGTGATATTATTACTTCACAAATATTAATATTGCCTTGTTCATAAAGCAATAGAGCAATCGGACATCAACAATTGAATTTATGGCATTAGTGGAGTTGTTCTTCGGTTCTTGAAACCACTAGTTGTAAGTAGATATTATATCTATAGTTTAATTTTTACATAATAAACTTTAATTAAAAATACAAAATTATACTAAAAGTTGAAAGTAAGTTGATCTATGAGAAAATAAATTATTTATAAAAAATGAGGCCTTTAAATGGAAGCTTTCACCAGAGACAAAAACTTAATTATTGTCCTTGTTTAAATTGGAATGTTTTGTTGAATTTTTATTTTGGAATATCCTATGTTGATTATTAAATTTGATTTTATCACATGTCAACTATATCTCATATAACCTTGAAAATATATTTTATTTTATGACCAAGAATGTCATGGAATTGAATGTGGATAATTGTGACTTAATTGGGGGAAATTTCATAGTTATAACCTGTAGCTAACGGCAGTGACATTAGCCTTGGTGCACCATGAGAAACTTCAATTAGCAGGTGAGGTGCTAATCTGCACATAGCTGCAACTATGTCTAGACATGTATTTGGTTATGGGCCAATTCCAGTTAACAGGTGAGATGCTAATCCGCACATGACTTTTGTCATGTCTGGATATTTATATGGCTACGGGCCAACTCTAGTTAGTAAGTATGGTACTAACCCGCACATGACCTAGTTGTTATTATTCTGCTTCAAATAACTCCCCATATATTTGGATTTATGTGATTATGTAAAGATATGTTTTCAGGAAATCCTATGGCATGGCTAGAACCATATTCTTATAAGTACGTGAATGTTATTATATTTATCTTATTTTATGATTGCATTCAGTAAACTATGGATATCTTATCTCTTTTTGAGTCGTAAAACTCACCTCATTGTCCTTGCTTCCGTTTTGCAGGTGCTAGTTCTAGTTTTGTTCCTCTAGCACAACCTTAGTTGATTCTGAGGTAGTGAGCCTTCTTGTGAAGGCCCTTTTTGCTTGAACCCTTATTCTGTTTTAGCTTGTTAGTTTGTCAGTTGCTCCATATGTTACAGGCAGGGTCTTTAGATTTATGTTATGATTATGTTTGAGAAATTATGACTTAGTTATATGGATTATGATATGGAAAGGATCTGTAGCCTTAATTTAATTTTATGCTTGAAGTATATTTTGTATTATGTTTAATAGTCTAAAAACTAATTTGGTATTATGGTTGGATTGATAATATGGATTCTGATTAATACATATTGGACTATGCTAAGATATTGTTATGTGCTTGAAGGGCACATTATGAAAATACTTAATATCAAAGTACTGTCAATTTATTTGGGGATATTGTAGGTCGTATTTGTATTTAGAGAATGTCCGAGAAACCAGATAACTATCCATTTTCCTGAAAAATAATCTATGTTAAGGTTTGCTAGGGAAAGTGTACCCTATGCACTAGTCATGACCTAAGTTGGGTCGTGACAAATTTAAGTGTTGGCTGAGAAGAGAACTTTTAAATTGTTAATTGGAAAATGGACCTATTAATTTGAAAGAATTTTGAAAGCTTAATAATAAAAAAAAAGTCGGTATTCCAATATGTATTGAAGCCCCACTTACACACACATACGACTTGATAAGTATTTGCATGGTCATAGAGCACCGGGTAAATTGTGCTCTACCAAATGACAAAGTGACATTTTAGATAAAAAAAAAAAATATAGTTCCCGCCACAAATTGCAAATTAAAGTCACTTTATCATTTAATAGAGCACAATCCACCTTCATGGTCCAAAACCATGAAAGAATTTCTTCCCAGGACCTAGCCACTCAAAACTTCATAAATCTACATGATGGACGCATAAGTTACCATATTTGACGGCTCCTCAATCCAAAGAATAAAATGGAGGGGCCAACTTCAATTCGTAATTCGTCTAGGGCTAATCTTTTCTAAAGTGCAACTAAAAGACATAAGTATAAATAATTGGCTTAGGTAGTTGGATGGACGAAAGAAGTAGGAGATTGAATATCAAATTTTCTGGTTCAAACCTGCAAGAAACCACTGAAAAGAGCAAATCCAGTTCCAGGGCCAATTATGATTATAGGCACTTCACTATCTGCAGGGAGTTTAAAATTGGACTGCCTAACAAAGATAGGAGCCCAATTAAAGTCACGGCTTTTCTCCAATGGCGCGGAATTCTGAATATCAAATAATAAATCTAGTTATGTTTTGAAATGGAGGAATAAACGATTAAGTTTGGTCAATGAAAAAACTAAGAGAAGAACATAGAGTTCTAAAATAACCTAGTATTGTCATAAAATAATTTAGTATTCTTGAGGGTAATAATAATATTCAAATATGGGATGGGTTTCCTTTAACAAATTCAAATTAATACTCTTACTTAAACAATTTTTTCACTTCTACATTGTTAAACCTTGACCAACTTAAAGTGGTTTGAATTGATACCATAATCTAAGAAACAGGTATATATGTACCTTTTTCCAAGTTGAACACACACCTTCTTGAACTCTTCCAGTGGACATTTTATACACTAGTGCATAGGTAACATGAATCCTGGAAGGAGCCATCCATTGAACAATTTTGACAGGGAGTAACTACAACATGAACATTGTTGATAAACAGATTAGGCAGAAGAAAATGCAACACAAAGCAACATTTCCTCTTAAGCTTGTAGCAGAATGCAGTAAGTATTATGTGTTAGCGCTTACTCTGTCACCATTGAGCACAAGATCAGAATTAAGACTTTGAGAAAAGGTCAGGGTTAAATGGGTTGATTTGATTGATAAATACATTGGTAAGAATACAACAATCAGAACATCAGATATTGCACTAATTCTTTTCTAAGCAGCATGGTATCATACTAGCAACTAAAATGCCACCTGGACTTGGAGAGTGTCTGTCTATGTTAGAAGCATCGAGTTCACACTAGAAAATCAAAACTCTTCATTAAAAACATGAAATTAATATTTTGGAATTTATTAAACTAGTCTTGCACTATGTCTACAATATTTTTAAAGATACAATTCACTCAGACACAAAATTACACCAAAAGAGGGTAAGCTAGAATCCCGAAAGTTGAGTAACAATTAACAACATAAAATTAAACCAGGGAAATCAAATTTTTAGGAACTTTACAGGTTGTGCCATTTGCCAAACCTGACTCAACAAATTAAATGGGTAAATATCAACATGGCTCCCGCAAAATGAAAGTGTGAATACAAGACAAATTTGCACAGCTAGTAAATAATTTGGTTTGCACCAGTGATTTTCTTTTCAGTAGAATACAAGAAAATACAGACCTTGAAAAAAAAAAAGAATTTATTAGGACATTTCAAAAGGCTAACACATTAATTCTTATATTCATGCCTGATAAGCAAAAGCAAAGCATCTATCCTATGGTGAATTGGTGATGTCATGCCATTAAATATCAGGACAGGAGCATAACAAAAACATGGAGAGATACTAGTAATACTAACTAAACCTTTTGTTACACAGGGTGATAAGAGTAAAAACAAAAATTGCAAAAAATATGGAGAAGTTATAGGCAAACGCAAGAAATACCGTCAAAAAGAGTTCACAATTTATGGTCAATAACACTTCCACCAAAGCATATAAATTATGAAATAGAGTATGAGCAGGTCTCTGCAATCAAATTCGTAAGGATGTGAAATGATGATATTAACATAACAGTGTTGAAGCAATAGTCCGCAACATGCAAAGATGAAGCAACAATTTCGAGTATGAAACAGTACCAAGACTAGGACTTAAAGAGTAATACTATGTATTGCAGAATACATATTTTATGCGGATAACAATAAAGTATGCATAAAAAGATAATCTCCAAACAAAGACATCAAGACGTATCAACCATCTTACAAAATACAAATTGTATATACACTATTCATGTTTTGAATCATTATGCTGAGATAATGAAGTAGTGGTGCCTCAATTCTTGAATTTTCACTAGTAGTACTTTGTGTTTCATGAAACATCTTAATATAGTTATGAGTTTAATTTCTATGCACTGACACGTCATCCAATCATGCATTATCACATAAGCAAAAATAGTTGAGTCTCACACTCACTATTTAAAAAGTTATTCAAATGGAATAATTTGATTGGATGACAGTATTATTGCTATGGACAACTTAGATTTGTTCCAGTTCATCAAATACAGAACAGTAATTGAAAAATCAACAACAAATATATGAATTGATCTAGAAACAACAAAAGCCTCATATAAGGCACCATTGAAATTTAATTCCCTCACCAAAAATGTATGAACATTGAAGTCACTAGCTACGAAAATCATCAAAATCTCACAATGAATCTTACAGAAGCAAATCAAAATGCCGTCACTACAAGAAAAAAACCTCAAAGGCAACGTTTTAAAAGCGTTGCCTAAACACAGAAAAAACGTTGCCTTTTCTCAACGGCAACACTTTTCGAGCAAAGGCAACGTTTTTTGGGGGATTGTTCATACTGGCGTTACCTTTTCTCTTAGGCAATGGTTCACAAAGCAAAGGCAACGGTCCTTAAAAAAAGCATTGCCTTTGTTGAATCAAAGGCAATGCTTTTGTTGCTAATCAAAGGCAACGGTTTTTACACTCTAGATGTGTTGCATTTTATTCCAACTTAAGGCAACGCTAAGCGTTGTCTTTTCTCTGGTTTGGCAACAGTTTAGCCCGTTGCTTTTTCTTATTGTTCTCTTTTATAATATTTTAGGCAACTAGTTAAAAATGTTGCCTTTTCTGATATTTTAGCCATCAATTACAAACCATTGCCTTACATGGGACAAAAAATGGAAATGTTGCCCACACTTCACCCAAGAAAACAATTGACAATTTGGATACCCTTGACAATATAATGTTGTTTAATAGATAGAATTACTTCAGTATATAGATAGTATAGGTGACACAATTGGCAGAAATGAGACAACTGATTAAAATTTGTTGAAAACAATCCTTAAAAAGCATCATATTCCACATTCTTTAGAATGTCATCTGCCAAGACATAGACCTGAAAATACAACAATTTGAATTAAATGAAACAGTGGGGATAGTATGGGTACGAGTAAATCAGGCATATCTAAAGTAAACTTATATCAGACAGTTTTGATTCACAATAATCAAAATCAACATGAGGTCCTAAGCTTCTACAACTATCAAGCTTTATCCCACTAGATAGAGTTAGCTATATATGTAACATCCCCAAATTCATAACTAGATAAATTAATTGAATTCATGATTAAAATGAAAAAGAGAAAAACTAATATAAATTTCATGCAATATAATAAATAATATTAGAATAAGTAAGACATAAAGAATTATGAAAATGTCATTACTAAGTAGAAATTTTGAAAATACCTTACTATGTGGTAGAAATTATAAAACCACTCTTGACTTGTTAAAAAAAAAATATACCAATTATTTTATAAATGGAATTAGAAGAATTCCACTATCATTATCTAATTATAAAAATATCATTGTCTTAAATAAAGAAATTAATACATATGCCATCACTTTAAATATAATAAGACTTGTCATAAAACAAGAATGAATCTAAGCCATTGGATTAAAATAAAAAGGGGGGTAAATTGATATAGGATTTCCATTATGAGAATAAAATATAAAAGATTGTCATGATTTGGTTAAATAATTTTAGTGCTATGTATCTACACCTAACAATAATGATAAATAATATTAGTGCTATTAGTGCTATATATCTACACCTAACAAAAATGATAAATAATATTAGTGCTAATAGTGCTATATATCTACACCTAATAAATAATAATAAAGTAAAATATTTTACAATATAAATCACTAAATTATGACAAGACAAAATATAATGCACCATTATATTTCTCCACTACATGAGCACTCAAGAAAAATAAATTGGAGCACTAAAACTACTCTTAAAGTCATGGCCTTAATAGGCCTATAAAAGGAGGAAGTGTGTGAGTTCATTTGTCTTTAAAACCTTAGAAACTCTCTAAGTAATCCTTCTCTCTTAATTTTTATCCATCATTTCTTCTTATGTTCTTCTTTTCAAAGACTTCCCTTCACTCTCCACACTTCATTCAAACACTTAAATCCTAAGCCTAAACATTCACTAGCCCTCACAAGAGTTGCAATCTTTAACTCTAGTGAGAAATATTTTCTTAAGCACTCAAGTTCTAGAGCCAAGATTCAAGGAGGGTCATCCACTCCAAGGACTCTTGCTCAAGCTAAAGAAAGAAGAGGAGGACTCTTTTTAGACCCTACACAAGAGGTAGGAGCTTCATCTTTAATTGTTCAAGCATTGTTGGCTTCTAACCTTGATAGAATGCCTCAAGTTTGAGTTATTGTCAAAAGTTTTGAATGATTATTTGTAAAATATATTTTTAGAAATATAACATGTTCTATTCTGTTATGAGTAATCTTATGATGTTATCAAATTCAAATATAACTTAAAAAGATTGTATGTAAAACTTGATTTAATAAAGGTAACTTAAGACATGAAAATGGTAAGTGCTTGGAATTTCTAGTTGTTTCGGCGTGAGATACTTGAAATCTACTGCTCATAAAATATGAAGCATCTCGAACTAAAAATAATTTTACTATAAACTAGACTCATTATAGAACACTCTCCAAAAAGAATCACCTAAAACGGAGTTTTCTAGCCCAAGATATAAATTTTTAAAGTAGAGCCTAAGACCTAAACTTTAAATCGACCTTATAGTAGTAAAATAAGTGTAACTCACTCTAGAAAAATGCAAATGGACTGATTTCAATTTTGTAGGAAAGCTAACACATATACAAACACACCTATGTATTCTATGTATAAAGTTTTGCACCACTAAAATACAGAATGAAAAATACATTTTCGGGACAGTGTCTTTGAGAAAGTCCGGAAGATAGTGGGATCCTGTAAAGTGTAATTTGGAAAGGTTCTGCTAAGGAAAGACTTGGTATTTAAGCATGTCCATTGTGACCCACCTCTCTTTCCCGGGAACCCTCCTATACATGGTTTACAGTTGATTTACGCTATTCGAAAGATGTCAATGCTAAAATTTGATGAGTTAGGAATTTGGAACTACCTTTACTAAGTCGAGATAATAAGTATACAAGAAATTGTAAACTTTCTTCTAAAAGATGTCAAAAACTATAAATAAAAGAATCAAGTCTTGTAAAGAGAGAATTTTAAGAATTTAAGTAGAATAATAATTTTCAAGAGATATATGAAAATCATAATAAAAATATATAAAGAACCAATAATAATGTTTTAAAGTGCATTAATATATTAATGGAATGCTAAGAGTACAAAGAACACTAAGACAAAAAGGATAATACTAAGACATCCATTACCTCTTAGGAACACTAGGAACTCAACTTGATAACTTTGGTTGCTTAATAGGAATCATTTATGAAAATGTTTACTATGAGATTTATATGATATTATCCATGTTTCATGAAGTGAATTATAGTAATGTGAATGTATGGTGATGAGTTATGAAATGATGAGGATGAATGATTGATTGTTCATGATTTATTGTGATTACATGATGATATGCATACATTCATTTTCAAAAGAAAATAAAAAGTAAAGCTTGAAAAAGTAGCAATGAAAGTCCGGAGGAGTGGACTTGAGCTAACTCACGCTTAACCCCTAAACCGCTGAGATCACTAAGAACGGAATGAAAATCAAAAAGGTTGTGGCGATGGCCATGGTATGAGCTCATTACCCTTTAGGGTGGTCTAAGGCATTGATGCATTCATCCCGTGAGAGATTGAGAAGTATATTAATGAAAGGAAATGGAATGAAAGAAAGATGAAAGTCCCTAAACAAGTAAATGTTGAGGAGAAGTAATCATGATATGCATACGCATTTTAAATTATTATTACCTATTAGTAATTCTATATGATCTGCTTGTATACATGCTTAATTACCGAATGGATATTTACATTAATGTTCAAGATTAGTTTAAAAGAAACTTCACTTGACTAATCATGTTTGTGAAAGTTTGGTAATTGAATCCTTACTTGTTCACCTTTTTATAATAAACCCAAGTGACTGGGACGACAATGATGACACGCTTAGTACAAGTTGGAACTCCCATCGAGAAATCTCGTATTTCTCACTCCTATATTTCTTTTCCGTTGTCGCTACTGCAGAGACAGATGTGTCCACTTGAAGCAACGGAGCTGTAGCTAAGGAAGGAGGTGACACGTGAAGATTTTATAACTTCCAAGAATTAGTACTCCGATATTTAGTATGTTAAATTGTGAGAAACAGACTAGTAATGGTAGTATTTGCATTATTATGTGTAATAACTTATCACTATGGTTTATGCCCTATTATGACTCATGTATTAAGTAATTTTATTTCAGTTTATGTGATGATAGTTCTACACTTAATTTCTTATTCCACTTATGTAATTAAGCGAGTGCGCAATGTAACTCGGATTATTATCTACGTAAGCGCTATGTATTTCACTTCTCGTTATAGGCTTAAGTTTTCAAAAAGTAATTTAATATAAAAAAAAAAAATAATTATCCACTATCTTTCTAAGTTAATTTAAAAAGAAAAATGAATTCAAGGCATAAGTGACAACTAATAGAATCCAAATGTGAACTTAAGCATAGTTGGGTTCTACTAAGGTGTTACAATATAAATCAATACTTAAGTTACTAGGGCACCGTGCTCCACCAAAAAGCCAAATTTGCAGGTATACCATTCAAGAGCAACGTCACTTTTCAACAAACCACCAAAGTACTTAATCCCACAAGAAAATAAATAAATAAATAAACATAAGATTCAAACATTCAGAAGTATACTACTAAGTTTTCATTTACTGGCTATTCAGTTACGATTATCCATCTTAATATCTTTATTTTCCATTGGTGAATTCATTTTTCCCTACAAATATTAAACTATTGATTACTATCTGATCCATTGTAGTTTACTTATGAACTAAAAAGGGCAAAATAAATGAAGTATTGAAGTTCAATGCATAAATTCAAACAAACGCATGAGGAAGGGGTGGGGGACTATTAGGTAGTAAAGAGACACAATAAACTAGCCTGTGTATAATTCAGGGATTTTTTTATAGCTCAGTTATGCTGATCGCAATGTCTTTCTTTGAGTCATGAGCCTTAGCCTTTTGTCCCAATATGACATACTTCGTCTCTTTTTCAGGCCCTATAGCAGTAAATATGTATAATTAGAACAAAGAAAACTCATTTTGAACCTAGAATCAGCCAAAAAGCATGAAACACTGGCTGTAACTAAAGACAAGATTTTATTAAAAGAAATGAATATAGAGGAGAAATATTATTGCTAGTAAAAGAGTTCTATGGATTGACAATAACATAATCCTACCATCTTGCTAAAAAGAACCTACATCTAGGGTCTTCTACATCATTAAAGTCAAAACTACAATTGCAAAAGAACTTTGCCTCGTGGGATCACATATTTTCTCTGATCCTAAGATGACTAAAGGGGATCATTTTTTTATAAAGAAATTAATAAGAAAGAAAAAGAGCACAATGAGAGAGGGTAAAGTATCTTCACAAGAAGAAAGCAAAGGAAAACATGTAGCTCCCAAGAGTTTGAGCCATGTAACAAGGCATACCAATCTCCCTGCATATCTAACAGAGGAAAACCTTCATCAAGACCATTTGCAAAACACCACACCAAAGCTAACATTATCCCAAATGGTGTCTACAAATGAAAAGTTTGTTTTGAAAATTCTAGCATTCCTTTGCAGTCAAAGGCACCATATAATAGCAAAAACTGAACACTGCCAAAGAACCTAAAACTCTGAATTTAATAAGCTGAAAATGAAAGGAGGTCATTATCACTCAAAGATTTCAGCTTATAAAATCATTCAAACATTTCATTTTCAAAACATAAAGTTTCATTTTCAAACATTTCATTTTAATATTCAGAACACAATTCATACAAACCTAAGTACTATTTAACACTGAAAAAACATAAAGTTCAAAAATTACCAGAAACTTTACCATTAGAGAATGGAAGAAAATGCTTGAGTAAAGAAACATAGGGGTAACTAGATGCAGATATTGCAGCAAGATATCCTTTTCATGATGTCTCCAACAATGGTTTGCTCAACTATAACAGAGTTAACTGGGATTAAAGCCAAAGACCAGCCGTACAACAAACTTTAATGATTATTGGTTGTTACAGTATTTGCCATACCTCAAATCCATTGGCAAGCGAGTGGACAAGGACATCTATGCTGCCAAAGTCTTCCTTAACCGATTCAGCAACTTCCTGAAAAATCAAACAATGAACTAGAGATGTAACAATGATAGCCTTATGCAGTCAGGCAAGGAAACTTGAACAAAAGATTAACATTCAGTGCAGTAATAATCAGCCTTATATAGCCTTATACAAGCTCATTAATACTCTAATACATGTCAAATCTCCGAACATGCTAAAACCAACAAGCCACCATGATCCAAAATGTTGGAATGGTCAAGCTTCAACAATGCTCAAATCTGAAAAACATAGATTCAAGATGAAGCAACAAATAATCAGCATAGCACATGAAAAACCAAAGCTAAATGAAAGATGAAGTATAAAACAAAGACTCTATGAAGTAATTGAGTTCACATTCTAAGGACTCCTCTTTTTTGAATTATTTAAGTGATACATATACCAGAAATATATCTTGATCTAGAAACCTCTTTACAATAGGTGCTACCATTAGTTATATTTAGTTTATATCCACTATAAGAAAAACCAAAGTCACCAAGTAAAATCTAGTCAAAAGATTGCAATATAATAAAGTAGAAAAGTTTCCAAGACACATACACCACCCTTTCATTGTAAACTAAAACCACTTTATTAAGAAAAATTAAAAGTTGTTGCTATACTATTGTTGAGAATAAATGAGCAACACCTGTCTGTGACCAATCAATTCCAACCATAGGCATGAACTGACCGAGAACATCTGACCTGTAAGACACAAAACAAGGAAAAAAATAAAAATGAAATTGTCACACCATAAAGTAAGCAGAACTAAATTCTAGAGCCAAAAACAAAACAGAAGAAGAAGATATGGATGCTTATAGGCCAAGGCATATATCTGAATGTTGAAAAATGTGTTCAGGAAGAATGGAAATTCAAACAACTTTGAGATGTTTGTTTCTGCAGTCCATCCTTTTGTCTTATTTCCTTGCATACTACCATCATGCAGTTTGAATTTCAATAAAACCAGTCTCACTTAAGTATAAGACCCTCACTTTTCTACTAAAAATTAACAATCTAAAGGGACAATCAGATTCATCAATTGAAGTGTCATCTGTACACATTCAAGTAGTTCCGAGTTCTATATATTCTTCAATATCAAACAAAGCATTTACTGAATTTAGTTGTGAAATGACCCAAGTGATTCTTATTCAAATAAAATCTACCCTGATTGTTCACGTTCCAACCAAACATACCCAATTTCAGGACAAAAAATATGTAGCTAGTACAGTCATGATGATGACATTTGTATCCCACAAAAAGAATACCCTCAATCTGTCATTTATACATAGAATAACTCTCGGATACTATGAGGATTCTAAAGGAACCCAGCATGAACTCAACGATCACAGTCATAGATATTCATTTGAATTCAACACAGTAAAACAGACAAACAGGTAGAGAGCATTCGATGAACAAAGTAATAATAAAAAAACAAGGGCATATTACCGAGAAGACAAAGAGTTCCCCAAGAAGATCAGCAGCGGCATAAACAGCTTCGGCGGCTCTGAAGCAGCGCGAAGGGTGCAACGGAGCTGTGCGCGATTTGGCGCTAGTGCGTGTTCGCGATGTCGAGGTCTCCGCCGTCAAGCTTGACTTCGAGGACCTCGCCACTGCCGCCGGCATGGGATTCAAGGCTTCTGGAAAGTTCGGCAGAGGGAGAGGTAACGAGGGAGACGCGGAGGACCACCACGAGCTACTGTCGTCGTGATGGAAGGACCACCGCGCGCTGCTTCTGTCGAGACGGAAGGAACCACCGCGTGATGAAGAGCTCTCCTTCAGTGTGTGAACGAACCACCGTGCTGCTTCCGTCGAGCTGGAATGAACAACCGCGTGTTGGAAGGGACCACTTCGAAGAATGAATCACCAAAGAACCACCGCACGTGATGAATCATGAAAGCGAAGGAGGAAGCTCTCCTTCTGTGCTTCGATTCCTTCAGTGTGGGAAGAGGAAGCGTGAGCCCTCTTTCAGATTAGAGATTTTAGTGCTTTAGGGAGAATTTCTTTAATTTGGGCGGGATTGAGAGTTTTGATGGAAATAAGGGGAAAATGGGGATAGTTTTAGTCATATGTTAGAGTTTAAGGAGAAGATTAAAATCGATTCCTTTTGTGACTCAATTGTTTAGTTTACGGTGGAAAAAGGGGGAAAATTTTAGGTTGGTGCTAAAAGGCAACGTTTTAGAAGTGTTGATAATTGAATTTTAAAAGACAACAGTTCAAAACCGATTTCTTTTTAGGTTTAGGCAACGGTTTCTAAGCATTGTCTTAGATTCTGTTGCCTTAACCCAACTAAAGCACTAGTCTTATAAAAACGTTCTCTTAGACTAAAAATGTTGTAGTGCATGATGAACGTGGGGAAAGAAAAAAGGCAAAGTGTTGAAGCTGGTGAAATTTTGAAGTGATCAAGCACACGGAGATTCGGCGTGCGAGCAAGCTTACCTGTGAGAAAAACAAAGTCATCTTCATTTGAATATTAATATCTACAATACTAATATTTCAAATCCCTTTGAGGAAAAAGTTTTCCAAGTATCACAGCAAGAATGATTTAGAATCTACAGTTTTTAAGAAGTTAATCATTAATTATTTTTTTGAAAAAATACAACTACAATTATTATATATTATCAAAATATCATTGACAATCATCAGTATTTAATAACATGATTGCACTACAAAAATTAAATTTATTTCAAACTTTTCGAAACTTAATTAAATTTATAATACTAATATTCAACACTCCTTTCAGATTTCCAGGTGTAGCTTCCACGTTAATTTATAGCGCACAATTTTCATAACTTTAATAATTTCACGTGCATCATTCCAGTGCGGTATCGTCAGGTGAGGTTGATGCTGAAAGGAGTTCGGGTGTGACTCTCATCAGCTAAGCTTTGGTAGTTCAAATGGAGCTCGTGTGCAACTTACATTGAACTTGTATTGAATATCAAAGCTTAGCAAATGGACTTTCTTCATTTAATAACAAACCGGAGGTTTTTTGTCCACACCGGCCTATGGGGTCAAGGTCTTGTTAAAACCACCTCAGGAACACCTAGTAGGACAAAACCCGGGTGAGGAAAAAGAGTACCTTGACAACCTGTAGTTTGTTCCATAGTCTGAATTACTCATAGTATTTTCTTTTTTAGATTGGCTGCATTCCATGCCCTGGGGACTTCCTCCCCTTCGAGGGTGGTTAGCTTGTATGCTCCTTTCACCAAAACTTCAGAGATCCTAAATAGTCCTTCCCAATTCGGAGCTAATTTCCCTTGGCCGGGTGGTGGAGGTCCAATGTTAGCTCTCCGAAGGAATAGATCCCCAAAGATGAAGGATCCCAGGATCACTCCGTTATCATACCTCCATGCTATTCTTCTCTTCAGCTCCTGTTCCCAAATATACGCTTGTTCTCGAACCTCAATCAGCAAATCCAGCCCTTCTCTTCTTTAGCTCAAGTTGTCATGCTCGGAGTAGGAGATTGTTCTGAGGGTGGGCTCCCCTATCTTGACTGGTATCACAGCTTCAAATCCATATATGAGCGAGCTAGAAGGGTGTTTCTTTGGTTTCTAAGTGTGGTGTAGTTTGACATGCCCAAAGCACACTGCCAAGTTCGTCTGCTCATGCTCCCTGTACCTGATCAAGCATTTTCATCAACCCCTGCAGAAGGGCCACCAGTAAATAACAGACCATAAATTTATTAACAAAACTGATAAACTTTCTGCGTCTTCCCTGAAAGCCAAACATACTCATATTTAGCACAAATCCAAGGAACATGGCATGGCTATGTCTAATTCAAGATCATCTTCATCAACATTCTGGTTATCATTGTTTTCTGCATTACAAGAAAAATTTGCACCAGAAAAGATAATGGATATTAGTTTGAGAGGTTATTAAAAGCTGTTGTTACCTTTTTGTTTTCCTTATGGATGACTGGGCAAAGGACAAGCTCTTCTTGGGATTCCTTTCTTTTCTGTAGATAATGCTAACAGAATCCAAAAGCCTAAAATGAAGTCAAGCATATGTAAAAATGTTACTACTGTTCTGGAATATCAGTTCCACTTTTTACATTCAAATGCAAGTTCGGAAAGAAAAAATAAAGAAGGCTCTAAGCAGAAATTTTTTGTACATTGATATATTCTCAACAAGGTTCACAATGTCATTCTCTAGCCATTTATTATGATGTATATACCTAAAAATGTTACTTTGGACAATATTGAGACAACAAAAATTTTCTTGATCACCATTTACGTGTAGATGGAAGTTGAGTTAACGTGAAACAAAACATATCTAGAAAGTTGTACATATAAAAGATATGGTCATATCAAAACAAGGTACCCTGTGGATAAACATCATATCCAGCTGTCAGAAAATGACTTCAATTTTGGAGATGAATAAGTAAAACCTCTACTTAAATTCTCCACAACGAGGGATAATTTGCTTTAGATCCATTGAAAGAGGAAGAAATTTACTAGTATGAACCAAATTATGCCACATGCTTGAAATTTAGTTAGTGAAAAATTTCAGCCATTCCTATGGAACACTTGTTTACTGATAGAATATAGTCTTACACTACAACAACAACTCAGCACTATACCATTATGCAGATTTGGCTAAATGGATTAAATGATAGTGTTTTATCATAAATCATATTTACTTAAATCCATGTCATTAGTAGAGTCCACGCTTAGGGTATGTTTGGTTAGCTTCTTGCTCAGAACTATGATCCAATGCTAATAAAATAGCAGATTCAAGACTCAGAGAGACATACTTTTTAGACAAAAATGGGGCTGTACATAGCAGTTTAATCCTTAAGTGGAAAAGATGAGTGGATACCCAAAAAAGAATCAAACTTTGTCACAAAAACATACACTTTTCAAAATAAAAAATAATCATGCCTTATCCCCTTAATTAGAGTCAGTTATATAGAACACAATCACCACCATAGGAATTTATCAAAAACTAATTTTCTGATTAAAAACATTTAAACCAAATTTTAGTTAATGAAAAGAAGAAAATATTCTACAATAAATTGGAAAAAGAATTCAGCAGTCATTACCAGGTGGCTGTGCAAAAGAAGAAGTGTGAGGTTGCATGTCAATCTTTTCAAGTGCTAATGGCCCAGTATTTGGGTACGTTGCTCCATTATCAATGAATTGAAAAATATCATTAAGCACAAAGTAACCATTCTCTTGAGAAGCAATAAAGACGCTTTGAACAAACTTTGTCCTGGCTTTGACATTCCTAATTGTGACCAAATCCGAGAGCATTACAAAAACAACTCCATGCCAAGAATCAAGAGATTTGCATGAATTTGCGTGCTAAATAAAGAAAAGTAACCAGATTAATTTATCCCTGAAAAATAAAGAATAAGCAAAAGAAAATCAACTGCACCAAAGAAAAGAAAACAATAATTTAATCCAGTAAACATAAGATACATGTTCTTTCTTTCTTTCTTATTCTTTTTACCCACAATGACATATCAATTAAGACTTAACACAAACAAAAGATAGGTAACAATTCTTTCATTCTCTGATTTCTTGGGGTCCAAGAATCTCCTTCAGAGCAATGACAAAAATATATTAAAAAGAAACAGAAAAAAGAAATCATCTAATATAGGTACTTAAGATGATCAAGAACCGATCCAAAACATAAGAGGTTAAACATGAAAATGCAAGTAAAACTTAGGTAGTGTGACCGCCGAAACTCCATTAACATTCAACGCAGAGTCATGAATCAGCTTTGTAACATTCAACACAAATTATGCACCCACCTGCAATCAAAGTCTCAAACAATAAAAGTAAAAAGACAAAAGAAAATAAAGGATCGTCAGAGACAAGAGACGGAGACAAAGCTATTTTTAACAAAACACAAACAACAACAATAACAATACCCTGCAGACACCAATAGGCGACATTTTTCACCTTCTTTCTGAAGAAAGGTGGAATCTTTTTTAGTATTCCATTGCACCTTCTTACACCCAGAGAGAGGAAACGTTAGTAAGAAACTGAATAAGATGAGGAAGAAAACATAGAAAAACACAACATGCATACAAAGTTAAAGACCTCAGAAACAAAGTAATAACCTTGAAAATCGGAAACACAGGTGATGAATTGAGTTGAGAAAACTGATAAAAATACAGAGAGAGAGAGAGAGGGGGAGTGGAAATGCACTTTTGGCATAGTAAAACAATATTGTTATTTGTGTGCCTGAAAGCGAAGTAAAACGCATATTTATAGATGAAGATGCGCGCAAATTGCAACGGGCAAATTGCAATTTTGATTGCTCTTGATTTTTCCGTTAATTATTTCTTGCACTGAAAATACAATGATAACACACCATGTTAATTTGTTTGTTGGTGTGTTCTACAGTGCATGAGGCTTTTTGTAAGGAATGGTGAAGTAAGGATGTGGCTGCCCGATATGTAGACGGGTGGTATTGATTTGAAGTCCGCCAAGTGGTGCTACTCTAAAGCTTAATTCCTGTTTTTGTTTCAGCTGAATTTTTTTTTATTTTGAAAAATAATAAGGTTAAAAAGGTAATCATACCTCAGTATTTTATTCAGGTTTTCCGGTACAGAACCACACTTAGCTCCTCTTCTCCATTCGCCATGGCAGAATGTATTTCCAGCCAGCAGTTCCTTCGACTGATAGGATAAGGTCTTTAGAACAAGCAATTCATTCAACAGCCAGCCTACCAGGAGATTCGGAAAAAAAAAAAAAAAGCAAGCAAAAAATGCATTGGTTCTTTTTTTTCCAAGAAAAAATTATGTATAAAGAGAATGGTTGAACTTTTTTCTTGAATCTTTTGATTCCATTGGCTGAAATGTAATATTATTTTACAGTAGTAGTTATAAAAATTAAATTAAATATTTATTATAATATAAGTCTAATTGTGTAAATATTGTTTCATTAAAAAATTGTGTAAATATTAGAAACTTCAAATATCTATTAAAAATGCTAAATTATTTTCTCCTAATTAATAAAAAAATTTACGTATTAATTAATTTTGGTTTTGCAAAACCCGTGCAGCACGGGTCCAAATTACTAGTAATTTAATAATTTAATGTTTCGCATTGATGTTGAGTTCACCGTTTCTATTCCACCACCAAGCAGAAAGAAAAAAAAAAGCGAGAGAGAGATGGATAAAGGTAGAGAGAGAGATGGAGATCTCCCAAAAAATGTCAAAGGTAGGTTCCATATCTCAAAAGGCGATCATCTTTTTGGTTCACGTGGTTGCTATTTAGATACATTTGTTGTTCGATCCTCCAATTACAGAAACCGTGAATGCAACAGCCACAAACTTCCAGAACCATTCCATATGGCTAGCAACTTTGCACACCCGCTTAAAATCTCTGAAACAAAACTAGTTGCCATAGACAAACTTCCAGAACCATTCCACATACCTGGCAACTTACATCTAACCATCGTCTCCCCTACTAGATCTTCGTCCATGGCCGACCTTCACACCAAACAACAAGAATGATGTTGGCTAAGGACGGGTTATAATTTTTCAGGGAATGATATATGGTCATCTTTATACATCCACCTTATGCATCCCCTAAGGAAAAGAACAAAAGAGGGGTATTGCTACATAGGGGCAAACTTGAGAAAAGAAAAAGGGCAAAAAAAGGCATGTGTGCATATGACTATTAGCAAGAACATCACTACTCTCAGCTTCTTTCTCTTTCTTCCATTTTTTTTTTAACATCACTTCTTTTTGCTTCTTTCTCTCTTCCATTTTTTTTTCTCTGGTTTCTTTATCTTTACAACAAGAAGAACGAGAACGAAGATCTGGAGATAACGGACATCCTTGTGCATAAATCTCAAAGCACACAAAAGAAGAAAAAAAAAACTTTTATTCTCTCTCTCTTTTTCATGTTTATCTCCATAGCTCTTCTTTTTTTTTGTAGTTTTTTTCAACAATAAAATGAGCTGAAAATGATTTTACTAGAAGCTGAAATTTGCTGTTATTGTTGGAAATTGAAGCTAAAAAATTGTAAATATGTGTTACAAAATGTTGTAAACCAGTATGTAAGATGTTGTAAACCATTGCACAAAAAGTTGTAAATCAGTAGCAAAATGTTGTAAACCAATTGAGGACACATGTTGAAAACTGGAGTTAAAATATTATAAATATATGTTACGAAATGTTATAAACCAGTATGTAAAATGTTGTAAATCATTGCACAAAAAATTATAAACCAGTAACAAAATGTTGTAAACCAATTTAGGACACAGGCTGACAATTGGAGTTAAAATATCATAAATGTGTGTTACGAAATATTGTAAACCAATATATAAAATGTTGTAAACCATTGCATAAAAAGTTGTAAACCAGTAGCAAAATGTTGTAAACCAATTGAGGACACATGCTGAAAACTGGAGTTAAAATATTATAAATATGTGTTACAAAATGTTGTAAACCATTGCACAAAATGTTGTAAACTAGTAGCAAAATGTTGTAAACCAATTGAGGAGACATGCTGAAAACTGGAGTTAAAATATTGTAAATATGTCTTACGAAATGTTGTAAACCATTATATAAAATGTTATAAACCATTGCACAAAAAGTTGTAAACCAATAGCAAAATGTTATAAACCAATTGAGGACACATGCTCAAAACTGGAGTTAAAATATTATAAATATGTGTTATGAAATGTAGTAAATTAGTATGTAAAATGTGGTAAACTATTGCACAAAAAGTTGTAAACCAGTAGCAAAATGTTGTAAACCAATTGAGAATACATACTAAACAAGTTCGGGATAAAATATTATAAATCAGTTTTAAAATTATTTAGTTCTATTTTATATTCATATAATTATGAATTTTATTAATACAATATTATTAGTACAATTTTAAAATTTTCCATTTGATCTAATTTTAAAATCTTTAAACTTAGATTATGTCCTTAAGAATGACGTTATATGTACGTAGTTTACAATTTTTTAGCTTCAATTTCCAACAATAACAGCAAATCTCAACATCTAACAAAGTCATTCTCAGCTCATTTTATTGTTGAAAAAACTGAAAAAAAATATGAAGAGCTAGAGAGAGAAACATGAAAAAGAGAGAGAGAATGAAAGTTTTTTTTTTCTTTTGTGTGCTTTGAGATTTATGCACAAGGATTTCCATTATCCCCAGATTTTCGTTCTCGTTCTTCTTGCTGTAAAGATGAAGAAACCAGAAAAAAGAAAAAAAAATGGAAGAGAGAAAGAAGCAAAGAGAAGTGATGTTAAAGAAAAAAATGGAAGAAAGAGAAAGAAGCTAAGAGAAGTGACGTTTTTGCTGATAGCCATATGCACACATGCCTGTTTTCCCTTTTTTCTTTTCTCAAGTTTACCCCTCCGTAGCAATACCCTTCTTTTATCCTTTTCTTCGGTGAATGCATAAGATGGATGTATAAAGATGGTCATATATCATTCCTCAATTTTTCAGAAAACATTCTTTTCTTTTAATCACTGAGATATAATTACCTTTCTAGCCTTTTTATTTTTCAAAAATAAAAATATTAAGCTGAAAAAAAAACAGGGATTAAGCCTTTAGAACAGCACCACGTGACAGTCAAGAACTTCAAAACAATGCCACGCGTCTACATCCGGGGGAGCGACATCCTTACTCGCCATTCCTTACATAAAGCCTCATGAATTGTAGAACAGACCAATTTGTTTATACTCCATGCAAAATGTTTTCGTGCCACGTATAATAAAAACACTTTTTTTTGTTTCGGCGTTTTGGTCACATTTTTTTTTGTTTCGGGTATTATAAAAACACATTGAAAATGCATTTCTAATCGATACTATTATAAAAATAATCTAAACTTCCACTGATTTCATTAAAGTTATTTTAAAATATTAAGATTTACTATTTATTTAACTCGTATAATGCACATGGAAATAATAAAAAATAGTTTATTAATCATTATAAAAAATAAGTGATAATTTATTTAAATATATCTTACAAAAAATTAAGTATATAAATTTATTTTAAAAGTAAGTTAATAGTTAAAAAATTAAATAAATAGATAAAATATAAATGTATTATTCTATTTTATATCTTATTTTGAATATCATATTTATAAGGTTGAAAAATTTTTCATAAAGGATCTAAAACTAACAATAAAAAGCCTATTTTATGAAAATTTTGCATGTTTCGAAAGTTAAAATTGTTGAATAAAGAAAGAAAATAAGTGGATAATTTTACTATATCATGAGTCATTTATAGATATAACAATGAATATTCATAAGAAAAGGGACATGTCTCACGCCTCCCATCACCGTCTATAATTTTACTTTTCATCCCTATCCCCTTACATGGCCCCATTTCCTATTCCTGTGAAGATTTTGAATCCTTTTGGTATTCAGGGATTTAATAACAAATTTTTTAAAAAAACTTTAACAATATTTTACTATTTGAAATATAAATATCCATAATAACAAATATTATTAATTTAATAAACATGCATACATAATCTAAATTAAAATTAAAATGCATACATAATACAAATCTAATAAAGATAATTGAAAAACATGAAGGTGTGTTATCTTCGTCCCTATCCTATTTAACAAACGGGGATTTCGCCCTCATCAATCATCCTTATGAAGACAAAATAGGTTCCTTTTTCCTGTCTCCATTGTGGGTAATTTTTATGTGTACCCACTTTCAATATTTTTTTTATCATCCCTAGCAGTTTATATCTTTTAAGTAAATTAAAATATTTAATTTATAAAATCATAAAAATATATCTTCTAATAAATAAATTTAATTTATGTGATTTCAATTACACATCCTTTCCTTATACATCCTTTTAATAAATTAAAATATCAATTATAAAATATATGTTATAATTAATGTGTAATAATTATTAAAAAAAAACATACATAATCCTAATTTACATAATCTCAATTATTATAGTAGTATATCAATTTTAATATTATTTTCAATAAAAATTAATGTAATTATTTAATTTTTTAATAAATTAATAAATATTTAGTATTATTACTAAATAAGTGTAAATTATGGAATTGATTTTTTAAATATTTTAATGTTGAAAAATTGAAGTTTTTTTTTTAAAAATTAGTATGAAAAATTGTGGATATGTTAGAATGTTCAAGTTGGAAAAAATTAAATAGGATATAATGAGATAGGTAGATAGATAATTTTATTTTTGGTTATGATTTTCAAAAGTTCTACATTTGAAGTTGGAAACTTTTCCTTCAATCCCATTATCACTTTGAATTTTACCTCTATCCCCATCCTCATTCTCATCAGGAGTCCCCATTCCTTACTTCACGTGGATATTTGAATCCCTACTGATATATATGGGTTTATTGCAAAAATTTAAAAAAGAAAAAATTGAAAAATGCTTTGAAATTCAAAATATAAATATCCATAATAACAAATACTACTAATGCAACATAATCCAAATTAAAAATGAAAAATATATATAATACAAATCCAACAAAAATAATTAAAAAAATAAAGGTGTTATAAGGTTTTCTTGTCATCATTAATTATCATAATTATAATAGTTTTATTATAATTAATCCTATCATTATAATCCTTAATTATAATAAATACAATCAATATATTTATTGTTAATTATAATATTTTTTATAACATAATTATAATAGCTTTGTTATTATTAATACTATAATTATATATATAATTTTTATGATATAATCAATTATAATTTTGTTTATGTTATTTTTTATATTACTTTTGTTAATGGTAGAGAGATATGAATGTATGATTGGAAAAAAATAGTTAATAATTAGAAGGTAAATTAAATTAAAAAACTTACTTTACATATTAAGATTATAAAAATGATGAGGCATAATTTTTTCTATGAATAGCACATTGAAGACTTTTCATATAATAAGTCTTAAATATTAGTATTACTCGTCATTTGACTCATACTATGCACGGGGAGATAATAAAAAATATTTTGCAGATCATTATAAAAAGTAAATGATAATTTATTCAAATATATCTTATAAAAAATTGAGTATATAAATTCATTTTAAAAGTAAGTTAAGAGTTAAATAATTGAATAAGTGGATAACATATAAATATATCATTCTATTTTATATCTTATTTTGAATATCATGTTTATGAGGTTGAAAAAATTTTAACAGATGACCTATAACTAACAATAAAGAGCCTATTTTTTAAAAAATGTGTACATTTTAAAAGTTGAAATTGTTGAGTAAAGAAAGAGAATAAGTGGATGATTTTACTATATCATGAGCCATTTATAGGGATGATAATGAGTATCCATACTACACCTCTTGTCACCGTTTTGAATTTTTCTTCTCATCTCCATCCCTTATTCCCTGTATGGATCCCCATTTCCCATTCCCTGTAGGGATTTTGAATCCCTAAGGTATTCAGAGCTTTATTAACAAATTCCAAAATTACAAAAACTTTAAAAATATTTTACAATTCGAAACATAAATATCCATAATAACAAACACTATTAATGCAATATAATTCAAATTAAAATTTAAAATACATACATGCATATTAAAAATCTAATAAAGATAATTGAAAAAAATGAAGGTGTGATATCCCCATTCCTACCTCGTTTAACAAATGGGGACTTCGCCCCCATCGATCTTCTCTACGAAGACAAAATATGTCTCTATTCCCATCCTTATTGTGAGTAATTCCTGCGTATATCCACTTTCAACTTTTTTTATCATCCCTAGCTGTTTATATCTTTTTAGTATAAATTAAAATATTTAATTTATAAAAAAATAAAAATATATTTTCTAATTAATAAAAATAATAAATAAATTTAATTTATGTGATTTCAATTATACATAATTTCTTGTACATCCTTTTAATAAATTAAAATATTAATTTTAAAATATATGTTATATTAACGTGTAATAATTAGTAAAAAATCATATATAATCCTAATTTATATCATCTCAATTATTAGAGTAATATATTAATTACAATATTATTTTCAATAAAAAAAGTAACATCATTATTTAAATTTTTAAAAATAATAAATATTTAGTATCATTATCAAAGAAGTGTAAATCGTGGAGTTAATTTTTTAAAATATTTTAATATTGAAAAATAGAAGTTTTTTTTTTCAAAAAAATTAGTATGAAAAAAGTATGGAATTGATAGGTTAGAATCTTCAAGTTCCAAAAAATTAAATAGGGTATAATAAGACGGGTAGATAGATTTAAAGTTAGAAACTTTTCTCATAATCTCGTTCTCATTTAGAATTTTGCCTCCATCCCCATCCTCATTCCGTCGCAGGTTTCTATTCCTCATTTCACGTGGAGAATTAAATCCCTACTTATATTTACAAGTTTATTTAAAAATTTTGAAAAAGGAAAAAATTTTAAAAATACTTTGAAATTCAAAATATAAATATTCATAATAACAAATACTACTAATGCAATATGATTGTAATATCCTACGTATACGGTTTCCTAGGAGAGTTTTGTGCTATACACGTGTCCTTGGGCAAACCTGGGACCACCATAGAGTTCTTTGAGACCCACTCGTGTTGGTGGTAGGTTTCACTTAGATTCTAGAGTGATTTTGAGAAGGACAAAAAATCACTGTGGAGAGTGCTGCAGCAATTTGGCATTAAGGTGATGCCCTTCTAGAAAGTTCTTTTTGAGCACTGCAACACTCATTTGAGGTATGTTGTTCTATGGATTTTTCTTCCTTCTTCTCTTAATCTTTCCTTGTTCTTGGGATGACATTGTGGTTTTCACGTCCATCAAAGAAATGATGTTCTTTCATTGTATTAGAGTTGGATTTGAGTTATTTAGGGATCTTTAGAGGTTGATTTAGAGTTTTATTACTTCAATGGTAGATATTGGTGCCATTCCTATCTCTCAGAGTTCTACAAGTGTTGTTTCTACATATTCTACCACTCCAGATAAATGGGTTCATTTCTGTAATCTCTCTGCTGTGCAATAGAGTTATTTTCATGGAAATATGTTTTATAACATGAGGTTTAGAGATTTCTGTAAAGAGATTTGAGATTCCTACTGATTACTATATTATGAACTAATGGTTTTAGCATGAAACTATGCTTGAGAAAAGTCATGAGACCATTGTTTATAAAATAGATTTATAGAGAACTGTATCATGGTTTTATCGTGTAAAGTTGTTATGATGAATATATGATTTTGGTACTGGATACTGTGATATGTTTTGAACCATAGGGTAGAAGCCCTTATGACATAGAGAAAAGAGTTGATGTTATGGTTGAATTGGACAGTAGGTGTAGAGAAATAGGCTGTGTGTTAGCGGTAGTCAATCTATTAACATTGGTACCAAGTAGTATAGGGCCAGAGATAATAGATAAATTATTATCACATTGGGGATGACGATGTGTAACGCCTAGATGTGACTAGAGACTCGTAATCAGATAATTTATTATTATATTGAGGATGATAATACATAACGCCTAGATGTAACCAAAGATTATTATACAGAGATTTCTGTTTCTCTATTAGAGTACTATAGAGTTGATTTATAGAAAACTATGATTTTGATGATATAAATATAAGTATGAAATGTTTCAAAGCTTTAAACTGTTATTGCTATTATGATTTATTGCATTGTTTCATGGTGACCCATGAAGGGGGTTTCAAGTGAAAATTCACTAATTAAGTTTCATATAAGAACTCACCCCTCTCATTTCATCCCTTTAGAGATACAGCAACTGCTACAAGTTCTTCCTAGCCACCTTCTTCCCAACAGTAATAGAGATTTAGTGGTGATCTTCACTTGGGTGAATTATCTATTATTTATGAGTTAGAAGCGCTCCAATGTATTGTGTAGGCGGGGGTCCTGAGTCACATAGCAATTGTTTTGTATTTTGAATAGTTTGGTCATGTTCTAATTTTGTATTTAAACATTTGAACATTTAGATGAAAGAAACTAGATATATTTGCATATGGAGAATATTATGATATTAGACTTTAGACATTGATTATGAAATTTTAGTTATAATTATATTGATCTCAGAAAACAGGTGACTTATATGTAGAAAATGAATTACAAATTTAAATAGTTTTCATAATTAAATAAACATTAGAGAGATTTAGAGTTCATGAGGTTTACGTGTGGATAACATTCTTCACGTGCCGATCACATTCTCAAATTGGATTGTGACAACAATCCAATTTAAAAATGAAAATACAAATATAATACAAATCCAATAAAGATAATTAAAAAATAAAGGGGTCATACAGTTTCCCTATTATTATTAATTATCATAATTATAATAATTTCATTATAATTTAGCCTATCATTATAATCCTTAATTATAATAAATATTATTAATATTTGTTCTTTGCAAAGATTTTGAATCCTTTGTATATGTGGATTTATTAAGAAAATTAAAAGAATTCAAAAAATAATTAAAAAAATTCTCTAACTAAATAAAAGATACATAAACATCCATCATCACAGACATTATTAACACAATATAATTCAAATGTTTAAAAAATAGAAAACGTATAATGCAAATCTCGACCCTAATAAAAAATGAACAACAACCTCATGAATAAAAATAATAATTTTTTTTAAAAAAATTTTTGTTCATGTTTTACTCAACAAAAGTCAATTTGCACTTTTTTTTTTTTTTTTTTTTTTTTAAGATTGTGGGATATAGTGCCCATGAGATAATTGAAGGGTTTGAACTGTTAATTAATTTCTCAAATTTAAAAGATGCATTGTTTCAGTATGTTATTTTGTTTTATTTCGTTAATTTTTGTGGTTCAGATTGCTTGGTTTTGAACGTTCTGTGGCTGTATGTGTTACTCTCTCTCTCTGTCACTCATCCTTTGCAGCATCAGAGCAAATACAAGGTGCGTTACTCTTTCCTTCCTCATTCAAAAATAATCTTGCTTTCGGTATCTTCCATTTGATTGATTTTCCTTCACTCAAGTCGACTAAAGCATGAACTAAAATCTTATCTTTTTTTTTTTAAAATTTTTTCTAATTATTTTGATTCACCAAGTTTCTGTCAGAACTTTGGATTTGCAAATGGCTTCTATTGTTGCAAGCTTGCTCCCACCATTGCTGGTCCACGGTAGTAAATCACATCCTGGGAGCATGCAAAGTTTCCCTCTTTCTCCTCCTCTTTCAGGTAACCCTTTACTGATATATTTATTTATTTTAACTTTTCCCTTTCAAAATTATGGGGCAATTGGGAATATGCTCCATAATTTTTTTTTTTTCACACCACACCATTCATTTGGTTACTGGTAACTTCTGCTGATGTCTGGTATTGGCATTTTTTTTTTTTTGTTTCTTCTTGTGTTCCTGATTTCCTGATTTTCGATTTGATGGCTTCAAAGAGAGACGCATTCATGTTGCTTTTGTTGTGAAGGCTTCTGGAGAAAGTCCTGAATCTTCAACTTCCCTTACTGTTTTTCAGACTGTTCAGAATGTTGTGAGTTTCTCCTCCCACTTGCATTTTCTATTTGTCTATCTTTCGAAGATGCAGAAAAAGTACCATACCACAGATAAGTTGCTGATTGTTCTTTTCTTTGTTGATTCAAAAACAGTGGGATAAACCTGAGGACCGAGTAGGACTAATTGGGTTAGGCTTTGCAGCTATAGTGGCAGTTTGGCGTCAGCAAATTTGATCACGGTAATCTTCATCACTATAACATTATTTTGGAAACTGAATACATTATTGTTGAATTTTGACTGAACTATTGAGGTATGAATGGTCGCTTTTACACAAATTTGGAACTGAAGGTGTAAATGAATGTACTTATTGAGCATTTGGAAACATCTTTTGGGTTAAAATTGCTTCACAGTGATTAAAACGAGTCTTTAAACTTGTCCCCTGCTTGATCCATTCTGATTTTGCTTCTGTCTTTGTGACTTTTGTATTTAGGCCATTGACAAATTGCCACTTTTACCAAATGCACTGGAATTAATTGGTATACTTTTCTCTGTGGTAAGTTCTGTGCTACAGTCTACATAATTGATGGGGGCTGTGACTGTGAATAACTTGTGAGGAATAAAAAGTTAAAAACACTTTAAATTTATTTTTATCCATGTGAATCAATATGTTTCTTTTAATTTCTTCTTAATGTACTTAAAATTGACGATTAATTTAAACTTTTTGTCTATTTCAGTGGTTTACATATCGATATCTCTTATTCAAGCCTGACCGGTAAGTATTATTACATCCTTTTATTTAAATTTAATAACTGAGCTGAGGAAGTAAAAGGAAAAATTAGCTTCAAGGACCTGTGGATGGTCATATATACAGAAAAGGATGTATTAACTATAGAATAATGGAGACTAACTTTTCACCTCTATTGGTTAATGAAACCTTTTGTTTTCATAAATAAGATCATTTTCTTGTTCTTTTCAATGGAGGTACCAATTACCAATGCGATTGGTTAGCTGCTATGGCATTCAGTTTGCAAGCAACTTGACTTGAATATTCTCTTGATGCAGGGAAGAGCTTTTTCAAATCTTGAACAAGTCAGTATCAGATATCTTGGGCCAGTAAGAAGTGCTTCGAAAGTGTTAATGTAGATTGTGATTCTATGCACAGATTATCAGTGGGTCAAAGTTATTTTCTGAGAGGATTGGATGAAAGGAAAGGGAGGGGAAAGAGGTTTTGCTTGGTTTAAGATCACTGTATTACATCAATGAATTAAAGCTTGCATGTAATGTGTTAGCTTCTTTCTATTATACAAACTTAAATAAGTAGGGTAATGAATGTCACCTTTTTTTTTTTTTCACCGAGTGAAGTTGGCTACATGAATCAAACGAGGTCATTGCATGTTATCATAAATCATGTCTGTACCGTGGGTGTTATCATGTTGCCCCCCAAAACAATCCCACAGGCAAAAGGATCGCAATTGTTGTGTATGCATGGTACGTGAGTATATTGTGGTATGTTTGTAAACTTAGTTTTTATTCATTTCAACAATTCAGCATGTTTGAATCATATACCGGTTTTAAAATGAGTACCCAAATCTCAATTGCAAAACATTTTTTCATTGGAAAATATGTTATGTAAAAGCTACAAGATACTTATGAGTCCTTGAATTCATTAATGCGTATGCGTAGCTTGGAAATGGATTCTTTGATATGAAAATTATATTTGATTTTGTCATATATAGAGATATTGGGCTCAAGAGGAAACCTAATCAAAACTTACATATGATAAGGGCTTTAAGCTACGATCGTAATAGGAAAAAATGAAAAATTGATATATAATTGGGTCATATGAAATTTTTATCGAAACACCCGTTCTTTTCGTTAAGTTGATCGAATTCTAATTTTGTTCTCCTAATTTGGTTCTTCTTAGTTCTTACACACAAAATACAAGTTGATACTTGAATTTCAACGTGAGATAGGATTTTCAAAAGATGAATTAAAATGTTATAGTTATTTACTCCCTTAGTAATCAACTTGTATTTGGACATTATTCTAATAAATAAATTTGAATAAAAATTATAGTTCACTAGGCATTTTTCTTTCTGTATAAAACATGGCTTAATTTAACCCTGTGCTAACCTTATCTAATTATGAGAGACACCATAGAGTGTAAAAGTTCATGGTTATGGAAGTTTTCTGTTGAAAAGTGTATTAAACAAGTTAAAAAGACATCGATTAACATATTAATTTTGGTGTAATGTTACTGTCAAATACTATTAATTAATTAATATGCATAATTTTTGAGAAAGTAATGCAAAAGGTTAAATAATTTTAATAATATGATAATATATAATTAGATAAATTTATGAAAAAAATAAAAGATATACATTACGATTTAAAAGAGCTTTTTTTTTTCCAGTACATGGTTTAAAAGAGTTTTTATTCAATCATATATCGAGATATATTAAGAAGTATAATTAACAATTACATTTATTATTTAAATGGCAAATAACACTGTTATTTTTAGGTTAGGTGAAAATTTTCCATTCTCACGCCTAGTTGTAAAATTTATTTATGAGATTCATGAGTTAATAAATCATTATATTATTCTCCCTTCTATTTACAAAATTATCGGAATATATTTAAGTTTGTGAATTCATTACATTAACTTCTTATAAGTTTGTAAAATTATTATATTATCCTCTCCTTTATCACAAAACGATGCATCCAAGAGATCAATATCACTCATACAAATATCTCCATACATCTATATAATCTGACCTTATTTAAAACATTATGTAAATAAAAGAATTTGATTATGTGACAATGCTGAAAATTGAAAAGATGTTAAGCAATTTTGTTTTTAACAATCTCCATTGCTAAGTTTGTTTATTTTTTCAATTTTAAATTTTTAAAGAGTTTAATTTTGATGTATTAACAGTGTAAAATTTTTTTACATTGCTATCTAATTAAATATGTTCTTTTATATGACTTTTTAGGTAATAGGTGAACAAAATAAAGGAAAATTAAATCCATTTTTAAATTCAGTAAAAAGGAAAATTTTTGCGTTTGCACCTTGCATACGATGCCAACAAAAAAGAAGATACGCATAGTAGTTTTGATTTTGCAGAGCTCATCAAATTGAACCCGCATTCCCCAAACACAGACATCACTGATTCATTTTTTTGTATCATACCAATGCCTTCTCAAGCACACACCCAAATTTTGCGTTCTTCTTCCATACCTTTCATTTTCACCCCACAAGTTTAATAATTTATTTATTTATTTATTTGTTTGTTTTTGAAAATTATGTACAAAATTTCATTGATTCTTTTGTAAATGAAAAATGTTGCTAACTGAATGAAACAATAAGCTCAACAACTTCAATTTTGAAAACAATGTTCTGATTCCCTGATCCAGCGCACTCGCTTCATTAAGGTTTGTTTCTTTTTGATAAATTCCTCAGCATTCCATCAATGTCATTTTTTTGGGCACATTTTTTAAAGGTTAGTATCAGGTTGTTAACATGATTTAGAATTTTAGATTCTATTTTTTTTTATTTTTTAATTGTTATGTTGTTGTTCACAATTTTCTAGGATGTGAAATTGAAATTAGGAGAAGTTGGTGTGTTTTGAATTGGGCAATGTGCATAATATTGTGAACTATATAAGAAATAGAAATAGGAGAAATGGATGTGCTTTGAATTGGTAATGTGCATAGTGAGGTGGAACTTATCTGAAACTGAAATCGGTGGAGTGAGTGTGTTTTGAATTAGCAATGTGCATAATGTGGTGGACTTTATCTGAAATTGAAATTGGAGAAGTGGGTGTGTTTTGAATTGGCAATGTGCATAATCTGTAGGCTTTGTTTTTAATTGTAGCTGAGGAGCTGGCGTGGTTTGGCACGAAGAATAAGCGGGGAAACTTCCCTGATTTGGTGGGGGCAGTGAATAAGCTTCAGGAGAGCGTGAAGAATTTCGATACTGCTCTTGGGTTTGAGGAAAAGGCCGAATCCAGCAGTGAAGGTAATTTATTTGCATTGTTCAAGTTCCTAGCCCTGCTCTTTGATACCTTTGTCTGAATCAATTTCTAGTATGATACATGAGTTTTGTGATTGAGGTAATAGTTAGATGCAATGTTCATTAACCAGTGTAAGATAAGGAGGATTTGATGTTCTGATCAGCGAAAAAGTTACTGAATTTTGAACTGGGGCATGTGTTTGTTTTTGATGCTAAGCTTTTGTGCTGATTTTAGCTATGCCCTTTGTAAATTTGTCTTCCAGATGCGGGGTCATGGCCTTTACCTGGAGACCCAAAAGCATTGTTTAATCCTGTTATGGCATTTATGGGAACAATAGTGAGGAAAGGACTGAAGAAACATCTGAACAACTTGAATCCTCTCAACGAGAATCTGGGACTAACAAATCGTTGGAAACACCTATGTTTCCAGTTCATGTATGTGTGGCTGAGAGAAAAGAAGGATTTGAAAATGATGACATGGCCCATGCAACAGCTAAAGAAACCACGCTTCAGGAAGTGAATGAAGCGCATAAGGTTGAAAAAGAAGATGGTGAGCAGACCGAGTCAGCTGATGAAAACACGGTCCATGCTACAACTGAAGAAACCCTCGTTCAGGAGGAGGGTGAAGTGCTTAAGACAGAAGTAGAAGATGGTAAGCAGACAGAGTTGGCAGATGGAACAACACCACAGAATTTGGACCATAGAAAGGAAGAACACCGATTGCTGGATATGCTTGTTGATTTGTCTGATCCCAACATTCAGAATACAGAGAGTTTGTTTCCGGTTGTCAGTCATCAAGAGAATGAGATTGCTGAAGTGGGAATATCTGAAAGTTCACTCCTATTGCAACTGAAGCCTATTAATCTTCAGAGTGGATCAGGTTGAGGCTAGTTCTAGTGATCCTGGTGACTCGCAAGGTATCAGTGATGTGCAAGAAAAATTCAAGTTGACACAGATGAGGAGAGTAAAAAGGAGAGGGCTCATCTAGAAGAAACTGTCGAGAGAGTTTCTTCCATTCAACCCAAGATATCAGGTGACAGCGAGAAAAGATGTGACGCTGATACTTGTGTTCTACATTCTGTGGCTGCTAAGGAAACTGATGCTGCTGATCAATCATACGGTGAACAGCTGTCCAGTGTTAGTCCGTCAAATGAGTCTTCTGAGGTGGTATCTGAACTGGGTTTGCGTGAAAACAAAGCAAATCTTAAAGCAAATGAAGGGGATCATGAAGTCAATGATGTTCAAAATGATATCAAAGAGGAGCATTTGAGTTCAGTAACAAACACGTCTGACTCGGATTCTATGATTGAGGTGAAGAGGGAGATGAAAATGATGGAAGCTGCACTACAAGCACAAGGTGCTGCAAGGCAAGCTCACGTATTTCATTTGCTGCTCATAATCATGGCAGCAACAAAAAGATTTTAATGCGCACTTCATTTTTATTTCTGAATCTGGAATGGAATGCATTAAACATGTAATGAAGATTTGTAGAAAAGGTATTTTCTATGTCTTGGAAGAGGTTACATAGGCCAAATAAATAGACCTGGGAAGCATTTGTACATCTGATTATACTCCTTAATTGGAGGAAGAAATAATCTCCTATGAAAAGACAAAGTCAAAGATATCAACTACCTAATCCCTAAATTGAAGGAGGAAACAATCTCCTCTTAAGTCAAAGATATAGACTACCTAATAAAGGAAAATATTCTAATCTTCCTAATCTGAAAAAGAAAAAAAAAACAGATTAAAACAGAATAATCTAGATCAGAAAATCCTTTCTAAAATAAATGCTAATTACCAACACTCTCCCTCAAACTGGGTGGTAGATGTCTACCATGCCCAGATTGGACTTTAGAATCTCATAAGTGTTTTTCGGAAGGCCTTTAGTCAGAATATCTGCAGTTTGCTGACTTGATGGTGTGTACTCTAGACTAGCAACCCCGTTTTCAATCTTTTCTTTTATAAAGTGGCGATCAATTTCCACATGTTTGGTTCTATCATGATGAACTGGATTCTTGGCTATGCTGATGGCAGCTTTGTTGTCACATAGGATCTTCATAGGGTAGTCTAAGGACATTTTGAGCTCCTTAAGCATTCTTTGGAGCCATATCCCTTCACAATTACCATGGGACAATGCTCTAAACTCTGCTTCCGCACTACTTCTTGCAACTACTGGTTGCTTTTTACTCCTCCATGTGACCAGATTTCCCCAAACATAGGAGCAATAGCCTGTGGTGGATTTTCGATCAGTGACTGACCCTGCCCAATCTGCATCAGTGTACACCTCAATGCCTCTATTAGAATTCTTTGCAAAGTGTAGTCCTTTGCCTGGAGTTCTCTTGAGGTATTGAAGTATTCGGTTTACAGCCTTCATGTGATACTCAGTGGGATTGTTCATGTATCGACTTGCCATACTCACAAAGAAAGCCAATATCAGGTCTTGTGTGAGTCAAATAGATTAGTTTTTCCACAAGTCTTTGATACCTGTCCTTGTTGGTTGGAGGACTCTCTTCTTCTAACCCACTTTTCTTTACTGGATCCATCGGAGTGTCAACAGGCTTACATCCCAACATACCAGTCTCTTTTAAGAGATCCATGGTATATTTTCTCTGGGACATAGAAATTCCACTTCTCGAGCGAGCTACCTCCATTCCTAGGAAGTACTTAAGTTTTCCTAGGTCCTTTACTTCAAATTCCTTAGCCAGGAGCTTCTTGAGCCGTTCGACCTCTTTATGGTCATCACCTGTGATGACGATATCATCAACATACACAATGAACAATGCTATTTTTCCTTCCAAAGAGTGTTTGACAAACATTGTGTGATCTGTTTGACATTGAGCAAAACCATTTCTTTTGACAACTTGGGTTAGTCTTTCAAACCATGCCCGGGGTGATTGCTTGAGGCCATATAAAGACTTGCGTAGCCTGCATACTTTACCTGCTGTCCTTGGCTTTTCAAGTCCTGGGGGAATGTTCATGTAGACTTCTTCTTCTAGCTTGCCGTTGAGGAAGGCATTCTTGATGTCAAGTTGGTGCAAAGGCCAATCGAGGTTTGCTGCCAAGGATAGAATAACTCGGACTGAATTTAGCTTTGCCACTGGAGCAAAGGTCTCCTCATAGTCTATGCCATAGGATTGTGTGAACCCTTTGGCTACTAGACGTGCCTTGTATCTATTGACACTTCCATCAACATTGTACTTGATTGAAAAAATCCATTTGCACCCAATTGTTTTCTTCCTTTTTGGCAAGGTGGAAAATTCCCAGGTTCCATTCTTCTCTAGAGCTTGGATTTCTTCTTTTACAGCTACTGCCCATTTTGGGTTTTGTAATGCCTCTTCTATGTCTCTTGGTACTTGAATGCTGTCAAGTGCTGTCACAAAGGCTTTATGGTTTGGTGACAATCTATCATAAGACACAAATTTCCCAATTGGGTGTTGAGTGCAAGACCTTACACCCTTTCTAACAGCAATGGGCAGATTAAGATCATCATTTTCTTGGCCAGAAATTTCAGAGTGCGAAACAATAGGAAAAGTGTTACCTTGGTGAGTTTCTCCAAGCTTTGACATTCAGTTAGATTCCTGGTCCTGCCTTGGAAGTGCAGTAGGCTCTTGATCCATTTGGGTTTTCTGCCTCCTTGAATACACAAGAAGTGGCTTGTTTGCTGGTGCAATGGGGCTTTTATTTGCTACTTCCAGTTCAGCAATTTCAGCAATTGTTGTTTCTGATTCTGTTGTTTCATCAATTGTTAATTCGGGTTCAGCCGGGAAGTGGGTTTTTAGGCCCAATTCCTCATCGAAAGTGCTAGTGTCCCTAAATTTCCAGAACTGAAATTCATTTTGTCTTCTCTCCCCCTGAATTTTAGGTTTGGAAAAAAATGGCTTGTCCTCATAGAAGGTGACATCCATAGAATGGTAGAATTTCTTGGTTGAGGGAGAATAACATTTGTAACCTTTGTGGGTTGGTGAATAGCCTAGAAAAATGCAAGGTATTGATGTAGGGTTAAATTTGCTGTGATTTGGCTGATGGTTAGGGACAAAGGCAGTGTACCCAAATATTTTAAGAGGGATATGTGTGAAAAGTCGAGTGTTTGGGAAATAGGTTTGAAGGGTAGAGTAAGGAGTGTTATAGCTTAGGATTTTAGAGGGCATTCGGTTGATAAGGTAGGGGGCTGTGAGGATAGCATCTCCCTAAAAATTTGATGGGACATTGGTAGCCAGCATAAGAGATCTAGCAACTTCCAAGAGATGACGGTTCTTTCGTTCTGCAACTCCATTCTGTTGTGGAGTGTTGACACATGAACTCTGATGAATGATGCCATGGTTCTGGAGGTAGGTACCCAGGGTAGAATTATAATATTCACATCCATTGTCCGTTCTGAGCACTTGGAGGCTTGCTTGAAATTGTGTCTTCACGGTGTTGTGGAAATATTCAAAAATTTTCCCTATTTCTGACTTTTCCTTCATGAGAAACACCCAAGTTGTTCTCATGTGGTCATCAATGAATGTGAAAAACCATTTAGAACCTGTGACATTGTTGATTCTAGAAGGTCCCCACACATCACTGTGGATTAGGGAGAATGGTTGAGATGGTTTGTATGGTTGTGTAGTATAAGTGTTTCGAGTATGCTTAGCAATTTGACACACTTCGCAATGGAAATTTTTTTTATTTTTGTTGAACAAGGAAGGAAACAACTTTTCCAAATACATGAAGTTTGCATGACCTAGGCGATAATGCCACAACATTACAGACTCATCTTTGGGTAAGGTAGCTGCACAAGCAGATTTTGACACTTCTTGGTTACTCTTGGAGTCATTAACCCGTAGGAGATAGAGCCCATCACATTCTTTAGCATTGCCAATCCTCTTCCCCGAATCCAAAGCCTGAAATTCACACAAATAAGGTTGAGATTTAGTTACACAATTCAGATCTTTGGTAAGTTTGCTTATGGACAGCAAATTACAATCAAGTTTAGGGACATAGAGAACATCCTTTAAGATGATATCCTTAGACACAATGACTGATCCTTTACCAACCACTTTGGAATGAGTACCATCTGCAATTCGGACAGTGGAATTCTCATGAGAAGAATAATACTTGCTGAATGCGTTAATGTCCCCTGTCATGTGCTCAGAAGCTCCAAAGTCCACAATCCAATCTGATGTTCTCTCTTTGCATGCTGGAAAAGCTTTTAAATAGTTACCTTTTTGTGCTGAAGAAGCAGTTCCGCTGGTGCTCTCTGTTTTCATGGTTTGCTGAAGGAGTTTGTGTAACATTTCTATCTGCTCCTTGCTGAAAAGGCTGGTTTCAGGTGCAGCATTTTGTATGGTCTCTTCCAGTGTATGGAAAGAGGCTGTGTTACCCCTAGTTTCTCTGTTTTGGGGCTTACCATCTGCTGGATTTCCATGAAGAAACCAGCATGTGTCCTTGGTATGTCCAGTCTTCTTGCAACGTTCACATCAAGGCCTGGTTTTTTTCTGGTGGTGGTTTGGCCGTGACCCCTTTGCAGCCAAGGCTGAGCTTTCAGATAATTGGACAGCAGTGGAGCCTCCCAGCATAATCTTCCTTCGGCTTTCCTCTCTTCTTACCTCAGAGAAGACTTCTCAGATCTTTGGAAGGGGTTTCTTTCCAAGTATTCTTCCACGTACTTCATCAAGATCTTTATTGAGTCCAAGGAGGAATTTATAAATTCGCTCCTTTTCCACGAGCGACTTGTATTGCATGCTGTCTTCTATGCAGCTCCATTTGACCTCCTCATAGATGTCTAACTGCTGCCAGCATCGAGTAAAGGTGTTAAAATATTCTGTAACAGTTGAATTACCTTGCCTTAAGTCATGAATGAGACTCTTGATCTCAAAGATGGCTGAGGTGTTGTCCACATCTGAGTATGTCTCTTGTGCTGCATCCCATATCTCTTTTGCAGTACTGAAATACATAAAGTCTTCTCCAATTTCATTTGTCATGGTGTTCAGCAACCAAGACATCACCTGGCTATTCTCTAGTTTCCAGGTTTTGAGTTTGGCCTCATCATTTTCTGGTTTCTTGGCTTCACCAGTTATATATTCCTCCTTTCCTTTTCCTTGGAGGAAGAGGCGGACAGATCTGGCCCATAGGGTGTAGTTTTGGCCATTGAGTTTATGGCCAGTGATTGGAAGGTCTGTTGCCTCGATTGGGCTGGCTAGGACAGCATTGCCAGTCTCCATCTTGGCCTCTCCTTTTGGAATTTCATCTTTGTCAGCCATGGGACAAAGAGGTGTTTTAGTGATGGTTCAGATCAAGCTCTGATACCATGTAGAAAAGGTATTTTTTATGTCTTGGAAGAGGTTACATAGGCCAAATAAATAGACCTGGGAAGCATTTGTACATCTGATTATACTCCTTAATTGGAGGAAGAAATAATCTCCTATGAAAAGACAAAGTCAAAGATATCAACTACCTAATCCCTAAATTGAAGGAGGAAACAATCTCCTCTTAAGTCAAAGATATAGACTACCTAATAAAGGAAAATATTCTAATCTTCCTAATCTGAAAAAGAAAAAAAAAACAGATTAAAACAGAATAATCTAGATCAGAAAATCCTTTCTAAAATAAATGCTAATTACCAACAAGATTGTTAAATGGTGTTCATATAGTTAAGTTTCTAATCTCCTTTGTCATAATTCTTGCTCTGTTCTGGACTGACTGAGAAAAGACAATTGCAAATGGTTTCTTCATAGAGTCTGTTCTGAATGTTTTTCTGTTATGTCAAGCGCATTAGATTTGAAATTTTAATCTTTTTGGCATAGAGAAATTTGAACTTAAATCCTCTAACTTCTACCCTCTCACAGTCCTTGTATTTTTCAGCTCTTTATGGACTGGCTAACTTGGCCAAACATGGAAGCATATCCTTTTCTTCATCTATGATTCTCCAACATCTGTTTTCTTTGAGTATGCAATTATCCTACTAGCAGGGTGGAATTTCCATAAACCACTGAAAATGATTTGATTATAGAAGCTTTGTGCAAGGTCTAATTATGCTACTCATTTTTTATCTCCTATTTTTATCTTTTGCAGCCATTATTGAGTTTGCACATCACATTGTAACTTTACAATCTTTAAATTTCAGTTAATTTTCTTTCAGGAGAAAGCTGATGAGATTGCAAAATTGGTGAATGAAAATGAACAATTAAAAGCTGTTCAAAGGTATACTTCTTCTTTCAGTACCTTACAGTTTGTGTAATGTTTTGGTTTTTAATATTTGGTCTTTCTATTGATACATTCGGTTCATGAACTTTGCTAGTCTTTCTAATTTATCTATAATATATCAATGGATGCATAAAGTTCTCTAATTTTTGAGCAACAAGTTGTGAGACTGCTAACGTGTACGAGTTCTTTTAACTGAGACTTCATGTAATCCAGGTGGAGGAGAATAAAGTAGCAAAAGGGACAAGATGGCTACGGAGAACTTGTTACAAGAAACGATAGAGAAACATCAAACAGAACTTGCAGAACAGAAAGAATATTACACCAATGCTTTGGCAGCTGCTAAGGAGGCTGAAGCATTAGCAGAAGCACATGCCAACAATAAAGCAAGAACTGAGCTACATAGTCGTCTAGGAGAGGCTGAGGATCATGAATCTATGCTGGTCCAGGACCTTGAGGAATTGAGGCAAACATTAACTAGAAAGGAACAACAGATTTTTGTTATTTATTTCATTCTTGTTACTAAGTTGATTTGCAGGATCTTGCTTTTAGGTTTTAGTGTCTTAATCCATTTTCAGGCAATCTCCAAAGAAGATATGCTCCTCAGAGAAATTGAGGATCTTCAAAAACGCAACCAGGTGTGCTCCGTTGTTCTCTGAATGTGCTAAAGTTGTTTAACTTCGAAGCTTGCTTTTCCTTGTTTTCATTAAGCTGTAGCATCTTAATTTGTGTCTTTTGTAGTTTGCATAATTTGTTTGGTGTTTTATCTAGGCAAGTGAAAGGCAGTGCGAGCAACTGATTACACAAGTTCCAGACTCTACGAGGGCACTGCTAAGGCAAATTGAAGCCATACAGGTGAATACACATTTATCCATATGATCCAAGATTCTTTTTCCTTCAGTTTTTGGGTTCAGCTGCATGGGATCTGTATTTGACTAGAATTCACCATGATAACAGGAAACAAATACCAGAAGAGCTGATGCTTGGGTTGCTGTTGAAAGAACTCTCAATTCTAGACCTAGGTCTTTAGAATACTTACTGAGTTTAATTCTGGAATTATCCTACTGCATATCATTTGTCTCTCTATCTTTTCCTATTGATTCTGCAGGAAGCAGAAGCCAAAGCTGCAGCTGCCAAGGAACGGGAGCGTTCTGTGAATGAACGCTTGTCTCAAATCTTGTACCGAATCAATGTTCTTGAGGCTAAGGTTCTGCAATTTATTGAGTAAAATAATGTCTATAGTGGTGATTTTGCACAAGTAACTGTGATTTATTTTAGCTATGAATTGCAGATTTCATGTCTTAGAGCCAAACAGACTCAGTTAAGTAGGACACTTGAAAAGAAGAGACAAAGAGCGTCAGAAATCAGGCAGGAATACCTTGCTGCGAAGAAGGATGCTGACCCTCAAGAAGATCGTGTGTGACAGCTTGAGGAAGAGTTCAGAGAAATCAGGCAGAAGCGCAAGCAAGAGTTACAGGAGGCATTGACGCATAGAGAACTTCTTCAGCAGGTGAAGCTTTTGCTTCTAGATTTCAAAGTTGACATTGTTAAGCATGTTAGATGGAATGCTTTCTTTCTTTTTTTGGTTAAATTCCTCATCACCTTCATTTCTCCAGTAACTTTCCAAGTGGTGTGAACTGACTGCAGAGAGATATTCAGTTTCATGCTGCATGAATTTTTATGTGGAAGTTACATAAGAAAACCCACTTCTTCCTTAATGGACTTTTCAACTTGATTGTTTAGAATGAATCATATGCTAGTAACCAATATAGAATATTTGGGCAAGTTGTTTGATGATAAATTCCAGTCACCTTTCTGTGATTATTGTTGTCAAGTCCCTGAAATAAGTTCTTCATTTTCAACAGGAGATAGAAAAAGAAAAGGCTGCTCGATTGGATCTGGAGAGGACTGCTCATGCTCATTCTGCTCCATTATCAGATAAAACAACTATAACAAAGCAAATTTTTGCCTTTGAGAATGGTTTGATACTCTTCCTTTCTCTACATCACAAATCTGTGATATTTTCTTTAATATACTTCATTGTGCAGACAGCCTGTCTTGGAAAGTCTCCAGTGCGAGCTCCCTGGCAAGGATGGAAGAACGCTACTTTCTGCAAGCATCATTGGACTCATCTGACAGTTTCTCTGAGGGGAGAAATGCTGGAGAGTCAGGCATGAGTCCTTACTATATGAAGAGCATGACCCCAAGTGCTTTTGAATCAACATTTCGTCAGAAGGAGGGCGAACTTGCTTCATATATGTCATGATTGGTATGCATTGTCACGTTTCTTCCTGGGATTAGTATTTGGCACTACGGCTTCCATTTCATGGCTTCTTATTTCTTATCATGAACTTGTTATAATTTAGGTTGTAGAATTTATATTAAGTTGTTCCATACAACAACTGATATTGATGGCATTTTTACAATTTTAAAAATTTCAGGTGTCGATGGAATCTATTCGTGATTTTCTTACTGAGGAATTGGTCAAAATGACAAAACATGTGGGTTTGGTTTGAGCATCATTTTTACTACATACTGGTACTCTTACTTGTCCTTAAGCCTGATTTGCATACTCTTACACTCACTGCAGTGTGAGAAGTTGCGTGGGGAGGTCGCCTTTTTGCCTGGCTTACGAGCAGAGCTAGAAGCACTGAGGAGGAGGCACTCTGCTGCTTTGGAGTTGATGGGCGAACGTGATGAAGAGGTACTTTCCGCTAGGCCAGCTTTTTCTTTTTATAGAAACAAAATCTTATAGACAATTTGCTGTTCAGTGGTTGAATGTAATAGTTGGGAAGTGCCTGACCTGTCTATTTTCTGTAAGAGAAGTCAAAGCAGTCTTATAAGCTTGTAGAGCAACTTTCTTTTGCCTTATAAATCCTCTTCTATTGAAATAGTTTAGACTTGAGAGCTTAAAGGCTTGGTTCCGCTAAATCATTTTGTTCTTCTAGAAAATTTGAGAAATCAAATGAAAGAATTCCATTGCCAACTCCACCTTAGCAGAAAAAGACTTAGTTATCGTTGAATAAATAATTCCTCTAATCTAAGAGAAGAAGAAACACTTTGGAAAAGTACCTTTTCATTTTCCTTTTCCTTTTCCTATGCCTAATTAATTCCATTGTGTTGAATTTTTTATTTAGTGTTTACTATTGTTGCATATTTGTTTAGCATAAGCATAATAAGCCAAATTAAATATAGCAATTGTTATCTCTTCCTCTTTGGCCAATGCACACAATAGAACGATCAACTATGTAACACTTAACATGCTTGTTTCACTTTTTCCCAAATAGAAAAGAATCACTACTTTCTATCTAAAAGAATTTGTTTGTGTTTAGCTAGAGGAATTTTGTGCGGATATTGTGGACTTGAAGGAAATGTACAGAGAACAAGTCAACTTGCTTGTGAGTAAGGTATTTTTGTTGAACAGCTCATATTGTTCTCCCTTAGGTGCCCTCTCCAATGCTTTCACTTTTATTTAAGCATTATTATTTGAATATCACTTTTGTGGACACCACTAGACACTTGTAGAATCGCATGTAAATAACCGGTGATTCAATTGCATTTCTAGTTAATCTGGCTAGGAGAAAATATGGGAGATCATATGCTAATAACTGAAGGATTTAGAGTGTGTTTGGATGTGATTATTTTGATAATTTGATTATGTATAATCCTATGAATCTCTAATGATGTTATACGTTTGTACTCTTAATATATCTTAAAATGGCTGCTTTTGGCTATGCATTTGAGATAAAAATAATTTTTTTTGGGATGAAAAATGCTATTAAAATATTATGATTGCATGTGTTAATGAGAAACTCTTGTAGAGCATATGTGTTCTAGAAGCATGCATAATCATTTATTTTAATTTGTAATATTTAGAAGTTTTATATAAAAAGCCAAACATGAGTAGTTGTACATGTTTGTAGAGCATGTATGAAATATGTTTTAGAAGTATGCAAAAACTACAAAGTACAAATCAGCGTTAGTCACTGAATAATGCATAAAAGTAATGCTATTGTATCACATAAATAGCTTACAGAATTCCTTTTCTCCTTTAGATGGGCTATAGTCACAAAATATATTTTTTATTTTGTTTTATTTTCACACTCAGCTTTCTTTGTGAGAGAAGAAGCTTTTTTTTTTTTTGTGATGCTCTTAAAAAGTAGACAAAGCCCTTTCGAATTGTACAAATCATTATGAAGTTTTAGTTGCTCCCATTTTCTTGGGAATAACAATGTGCATGGAGAATCTATCGTAAAAGTACAATGTAAATAAAGAAGATGAAGTTCTGGGGTTGTTAGATCTGAGAAAAAGTTTGCCACTTTGTTGTTGGGGTTGGTCCCCCCGTAGAGTGGTTGATGTTGCCATTGTAGTGAATGATGAGTTCTTTGATTACTTTTTCTTATTCTGATGATGCCATGTACCCATGTTGTTGTTATTGGTGCCTTGTGGTAGTTGATGTTGCCATTTTGTTGTTGCAATTGATGAGTTCTTAGATTGCTGTTTCTTTTTCTGATGATGCAGAAGCCTGAGAAAAAAGGTTTTTTTTTTTAACTATGTTGTTGTTGTTGGTCCATTGTAGTAGTTGATGTTGCCATGTTGTTGTTGTTGTCGCAATTGATGCGTTCTTAGATTGGTTCCTCTTTTTCTGATGATCCAGAAGCCTGAGAAAAATGTTTAACTATGTTGTTGTTGTTGGTCCATTGTTGTAGTTGATGTTGGCATGTTGTTGCAAGTGATGAGTTCTTAGATTGCTGTTTCTTTTTCTAATGATGCAGAAGCCCGTGGAAATAGTTTTTGTAACTAACAACTATGTTGTTGGTTATTGGTCCCTTCTGATAGTTGATGTTGCCATGTTGTTGTTGTTACAACTTGTGAGTTCTTTGGCTGCTGTTTCTTGTTCTGGTGATGCAGAAACTTGAGAAAAAAGTTTGTAATTTTGTTGCTGAGATTTGTCCTTTGTACTAGACTACTAGTTGATGTCGTCATCTTTTGTTGTTGTTGTTGCAATTTGTGATCTTTGATTTCTGTTTATTGTTCTGAAGGTGCAGAAGCCTGTATAAAGTTCCTCCCTCCCTTGCTAGGTTTTTGGAAAAGATTTTTATCATTTTGCCATGCGGGGACGGCAGCGAGTAGCATCCCCGGAATACATTTCTGCACATGAAAAAGAAGAAAATCCAGGTACCTTGCTATTTTTGTTATCTTTATCCAGTTCAAGTATACTTTAGTTCTTTGTTGTTCTCAGTGGAGTTTAGTGTGAGTGGTTGCATTTTTTTATTTATAAGTTTTGGGTTTCTTGATTTTAGATTGAGTGATTCCACAAGTTATCATAGATATTCAATATAAATATAGGATGTTAATATAACATCTGAAACTGAATTCTTGTGACAAAAAATGGAAAGGACTACTTTAGATCGGATAATACTTTTAGCATTTAGTAATTCATTATCTTCATTACATAATCATATATGTCTACATGTGTGTTTTCATCAAGTCCTTGCTGATGAATACTCTTTTTTTTTCCCGTGTATATAGTGATGAGTATTGATTTTGTGGTATGTGGTTAAAAATTTAGTAGGCATTCTAAGATCCATTTCATTTATGAGCTTGCAAATTTTCATTTAAAATTCTTATTTTTCTTTCTGATGGTACAGACAATGAAGTTTGTTTTTATTTTTTTTTCATAATCCAATTTGAGAAATTGGTTTGTAATGACATCACTAACAGAACAATTTCATTCCCCGTAGCTTTAGTGTGTTTACCGAATGTAAAACCTTGGCGACGATCTTTGCAGCATGTAATTGTGGCTTCTCTTTCTTCATTCTTATATGGATACCACATTGGGTTTCAATGGCCTCCATTCTTCTTTTGTCTGTGTTGAGAGACAGAGAAAGAGAGAAAATCATAGGATGAATCCGTGTGTGTTTAACTACACAACGGGTGAATATATATAGACAATGTGCAATAAATACACAATAATTACAAAGATATATTATCCCTATTTACAGATAACAAAAGATAATAAAAAAGATAATAAAAGATATTCACATATTCTAACACTCCCCCTCAAGCTGGGGCATATAGATCATATGCACATTAACAGAAGGGCGCAAGTGAGGATGCAAAGTGTAACATCGGTCAATGGTGTGGCCCAACTTATGACAATGATCACACTTGGGACGGGACTTCCGAGAACGGCCACGATTGTTACTTTGTGTGACGAGGGCAGAGGTATCAACGGAAGCCGGAGGAAGGAGCAACTCAGCGGACGGCTTGGCGGGAACGCGAAGTAGAGAGGCAGACACTGTGGAGAGTGTAGGCACAGTCGGTGATCCTAGAAGCTGATCACGGGTAGCAGAGTACTCTGAAGGTAAACCATAAAGGGCCAGGAGCATAAAGAAAGAGCTACGTTGCTCTAATTCCTTCGCCGGGGTATCAGCAGGAGGCAAAAGTTCATTGAAATCATGAAGAGCGCCGTGAATCTTACCCAAATAAGATGACATAGAACCATCAAGTTGACGAGGAGCAATGATATTCATAAGATCCTGACAAACACGATAGAGACGTTGAGTGTCATTGGTGAAAAGTGTTTTTGCCTGTGCCCAAACAGATTCACAAGTGACATGAGCCCGAAATATCTGTTTGATGGAAGGAGCAATGGTAGACTTGAGAATGCTACACAACTGAGCATCAATCTTAACCCAACGAGGACGCTCAGCTTCCGGGATGTCAACAGCCATCTTGGTAAGATGATCAGCATAATCCTGTCCCAGCAACCAAAGACGGATATCAGACGCCCAAGTATCATAGTTATTTCCATCAAGCTTGTCAGTGGAGAGAGGCACACTGACATAACTAGTGAACGCCGGGGGATCGGGCTTCGGAACACCCTTATTATCAAAGGAAGAGTTGCCAGCAGCCATGGGCACAAGAGAACAAGGGCAGAATCGGTATTTTCAAAATACGAGGTTGGCAACGTGCACGGATGGCAAAAAGGGGGCCAGATCTGGAAAGAGCACAGCAGCGCGAGCACAACGGCGGCGGAACCGGCCGGAAAGGTCGCCGGACGCGCCTCCACGCGCGGCTGAAGATGCGGCGGGTGAACAGTGCCTCCGAGAGGAGCGGAGGCGCGTGTGGGCGCGTGGAAGGGAATCTGGCGGTGCGGTCAGCGGGGCTGGGCCGCGCACGGCGAGGCGAGGCGAATGGTGATGTCGGTGGTCAATTCCGGCGCCGGAACAGTGACCGGCGGCAATGGGCAGCGGCGGACAGGGCTGTTTTTGCGAGAAGAGAGGCGCAGCTTAGGGAAAAAGGCAGCAAACCGGAAAGGAAACACAGTGTTGCTGAAAAAAAAAATTTCACCGGAGGGCAGTGGGCCCTCCTGACGGCACGGAGTAGGGTTTTCTTTCTTCCTAGGCTCTAGATACCATGTTGAGAGACAGAGAAAGAGAGAAAATCATAGGATGAATCCGTGTGTGTTTAACTACACAACGGGTGAATATATATAGACAATGTGCAATAAATACACAATAATTACAAAGATATATTATCCCTATTTACAGATAACAAAGGATAATAAAAAAGATAATAAAAGATATTCACATATTCTAACAGTCTGTATGAAATTATCCAATTTCCTTATTGCTATATTGCCAAAGCAGAGTAGTCAATGAAACATTAGAGAGCATTTCTATAGATCTCAGCTTTAGTGGGAATACAATAGCTGAGGGTACTTGATCTTTTTATCTGATTAATATTAAACCTCTTAATCATGTTTTACATCTAAATATTTCTCTACTTTCTCTTGTTTTTATGTTGATAAAGGTCTTATAGTAAGTACGTGTTTAGGAGGTGCTTTTATTGGATCTCTATTTAGTGGGTGGATTGCTGATGGAGTTGGGCGTAAAAGAAGTTTCCAGTTGTAGTTGGGCGTAAAAGAAGTTTCCAGTTGTGTGCTTTGCCTACGCTTACTGGGGAAGGAATAAGGTATGTGCTGCATTACTGCAAATTAGTTTCTATTTTTCATCACCTGTATCATCTTGCAGTCTTATGCAATAAGACTTAAATTTTGCATCTGCAAAGGAATTATAAAAGCTATGCTGTTTATATATATATATATGCACATATAAAATGTCAAAGTATAGTATATTTCTCTTTCAGAAAAGGTTAATTGGATTCTAACTTGTTTAAATTTTGGAGTTTGGATTTCCTACTTCCTTCCATCGTGGAAATCGAAAAACATTAACAAGATCAACCTTGTTTCTTTTCGATGAGAAATTGGTGTAATTAATTATCTTTTATGTTCACTAGTGCATTTCTTGTATCTGGGTATTTATATATCCATTTTGTGTTTGGTTAAAGCATCGAAATTTATCCATATAATCTCCTTTATGTTGAGGATGAGCTTTCCTATTGTTTATTTTAATTTTTTTTTCTTTTGAAGTTATTTTTAATATACATAATTTATGAATAGAACTCAAAATGAATCAGGAGAAGTAGAAAAAATTTACAAATTACTTTAGAACTTCAATAATCATCATGATAGAAGAAATGAAGAGCCTCTTTCTCATGCTTTCTTCTTTATATTTATATCATGCATATTCTCTTGCTAATTGCTTTCAAATTAATGTCATCCTATTCCAAGATATTTCCAGATAAAACAGAACGATGAAAGAAAAAGAAAAGAGGGAGAGCATGGAAGAAGGGAAAAAAAAATTATCACAATAAAACAGCAGACAAAGCTCTAAACTTATTATTCACAACCTTTTCAATGCAATAGCAAGAAGCCTGTGGGGCATGCTTTTGGGAAGGTTATTTGTTGGTACTGGAATGGGACTTGGCCCACCTGTTGCTACTCTTTATGTAGCTGAGATATATTAGATGATATATCTATGGTATGAGATTGCAATATTTCTCAATGAAGGTCGCTTTAGTTATCTTAAACACTTGGCAAATCCATTTGCATTTGTAGGTCTCACCTACGGCTGTATGGGGTACTTTTGGGAGCTTAACTCAGATTGCGACATGCCTTGGACTCATGGGTGCTCTCTTCATTGGATTCCCTGCCAAGGAAATAGTTGGTTGGTATGGAATGCTAATAAGGCTTGGTTTCATGAACATATTTTTACTGTAGTATTATACATCAGCTCCAATTTCTGCAGTTGCATTTTTTTTCCCAACTGTATTTCTTAGAAGCTAGTAATTTATGTGGAAACCATTGTTCAGGTAGCAGATTTGATTCTGAGTGTATGTCATTCCTGCAGCAATATTTGCCCTTTTCATGGAGATCAGTGCAGAGAGTCCCCATTGGCTTTTCAAGGTTGTTTTCATGTAAATTATAAGTAATTTCCCAAAGACTCTAGCCTCTAACTATTTGTTTTTGACTATTTTAGATCCAAGTACTATAAAAATGTCTACCCTGATCATGGCTTATAGATATTTAGGTGTGAACTTGATCTTTTTTGTAATATATAAAGATCATTGTTAGGATAGATAGTGGGTAATTAGGCTAAAGAGAGAAAGAGATAGGTAATAGAACACCTAATATGTGTTAAGATTTCTCATTTCTTTTCCTTCTTCTTTGTGTTCAGCTAACTTCTAAAGTGAGTGTTTGAAGTGCTGCTTTTTTCAATTTCCCTTCACCAGGCAATATTCTGCTCATATGTAGTTATTGGAAGGCTCTTTTGCTAGGTTACTTGTGTTTGACCATGTTGTCCCTCCTACCTAGTGAAAATAGAAGAAGAGGGAAAGGGAGAAAAAGATTCTTTCTTCCCATTAGGAATTATACCTTTTTTCCTAGATTTCTAAGTTTCCCTCTCACAATGATTAATTCCCTTCTTAAAATGATAATTTATTTATAAGGGCAAAACCAAGGGTCTTAGCCTTCTTAAGTGTATTTATTTCCTTTTTGTTATTAATCAAGGTAATTTGTCTATATAGACACTTATAATTGTTTTGACTTTGTTTAGAAAGGGAGAACCATTGAAGCTGAAGCTGAACTTGAGAAGCTCTTAGGAGGGATAAATGTGAAACCTGCAATGGCTGAACTGTCACAAGCTGACAGAGGTGATGAGTCTGATTCAGTAAAACTATTAGAATTACTCTATGGCTGCCATGCTAGAGGTACATGACCTAACTGTTTTTTTAAGTATTTTATTTGTTTGTAGAACATTTTAATCATATCATAATCTTTGAAAATGGCTTGTTTTTGCAATACTGTATAGCTGTGTCTTATTGAAGATTGCTAAATCACTAAATGCATTTTGCAGTGATTTTCATTGGATCTACGCTTTTTGCTTTACAGCAACTCTCTGGCGTAAATGTTGTTTTCTATTTCTCTTCAACTGTGTTTGAAAGCTTTGGTGTACCATCTGATCTTGCAAACACAAGTGTAGGAATTTGCAATTTATTAGGTATCCTCTGGCTTAGCTCTTTTTCTTTTTGCCAATTTGGTTATTGACGTATATTTTGCTGAACATTATTGTTCATGCCACTGCAGGGTCAGTTATTGCAATGATTTTGATGGATAAACTTGGAAGGAAAGTGCTTCTTTTGGGTAGCTTTTTGGGCATGGTAAGAAAGAAAAAATGAAAATAATAACTTTGCAGAGTTATTATTTTTCTTTTGGAAAAACCGACATTACTTTGGATGAAATTTCATCTGCATTATAGTCTATTATTCATGCGTTTCATCTACAATTCCAAAATCTGATATTACATCTTAAAGACATTAAGTGGACCTTCACTTATCACTTGGTGCCATAATGAGTTCACCTCCATAGGAAAGCACTGTGACCATTTCACTGCTGAAGCAATGTTTTTGGACATTACGAAGGCCCAAACCTCCCTCCATCTTATGCCTGTAGCAAACCTCCCAATTGACAAGAGTGTGACTTCACATGTTCAATCTACAATATTTGGTTTTCTTACAACCAACTATCACATTTCCATGATTCTGTCAACTATTACATTTTCTACTTAATTTCATTAGTGAATGACAAATATATGATCTGAGCTTCATTCATTTTTCTTGCTTAGGCGGTAGCAATGGTTTTTCTTGCTTCAAGTTCTTTTGCATCAGGGTTTGGAGCAATGTATCTATCTGTTGGCGGCATGTTGCTGTAAGTGGTCAGAAAGCTTCAACTTGCATGGTTTTGGAGTTGGGGTTCTTGCAACATATAAAATTTCTCTGCTCATAGAAGGATATTCAGTGAATGGCTTACTTGAATTTAATTAGGATCTTAACTTTGTCTTTGGTTGCATATGCGCTGGTAAATGTATTAGCAAGTGGTTAATAGAAGCTTCAATCTCACTCTAGTTGCGGAATCATAGTGCAGTAAATCTACTGTGGCATTTTGAGCTTTTATTTATGTTTGTGAATTATGCACCATTGGTTCGTCATTGTAAAATGGACAATGCAGGTTTGTGCTATCGTTTGCTCTTGGTGCTTGTCCAGTTCCTTGTCTCCTTTTGTCTGAAGTATTGCCTGGCAAGATCAGAGCAAAGGCAATGGCAATTTGCTTGGCTGTGCATTGAGTAATACTCATCTGCTTGCAGTCATCTTTATTGCTTCCTAATATCAAGCGTTTTCATCTTCTTAACTATATGAAATAATTAACTCCTTTGGATATTTTTTATGAACTTGAAATTCAATTAAATACCTGTCCTTATTGGGTAGTTTTTTACCATGTTTAACTCAGATAGTGGTATTTGAGTTTAAAATTAGATTCTGCTTACATATTGAATTTATATCTGCATTTATACTCAAGTTATGTTGCTTTATTTTTGTTGAGAGATATATTTGTTAATGTGACTTGAGAAAGTAATTGATTTGAGAATTCTTTATAACCCTTTGCCAATAATCAATAGTGTAGTTCTAATAGCTAGATTTTCTGACATATGTTGATTCCTATTGACTTATAACTTTCATGTTTCTTGTGCAATAATGCTAGTACTTGAGGATGTCTATTGGTTTATGACACTTGAATTATGCATTTTGACAGTTCATAACATTTTTAAGGATGTTCTTTACTGACTATATTGCACATGTTGATTGCAAGCGAGGAACTTAAATTTTGCGTTCAAAATCTTATATACTGAGTATAATAACTTGAAATCTGACGCTGTAAATTTATTTAATAGGTGATAAACCTCTTCGTTGATCTATTCTTTTTGTGATTCATTTTTAGTTCATTTTGTCTGATTGCTGTGATTTTTGTGAAGAAATATGTCCTACAAACAAAAGGGAAATCACTACAGGAAATACAGATAGCACTTCTTGCACAAGAAGCATCCTAAATGAATTAAAGGGACAATATGGTTAAGATATGGTCATAATTCCATTGGAAAATATTTCTCAACAAGAAAATTTCCCAAAAAATAATTGCCTTAATTATGTTGCAAAAAGTGATAAGAGAACTTCATATTTTTTAACCACTTATGATTGTCCATAAAATTTCTTACACAATGTGCCAACTCTATCTAGCAAATTTTCATGCAGTAATTTTCCAGGCATTATAGCAGTGCTCATTTTCATTTGCTAAATGAGTTGAAACATTCCTTACGAAATATTTCTTGTGGAAAAGAAAAAAAATGAAAAAGCTTCTTTCTCATGGAATTTGCATTAGCTTGAATGTCAAGTATTAACAAAATTCTCCTATAAGCAACTGATAATCAGAAAGTCTTTATCTTGAATGGAACTATTCACAAAAGAAATGAATACTTAAATGAAATCTCAAAGTTTGGATTAATGGCTTGTGGTCTGTAAAGTTAATAAATAAATTTGTGGCTCAAGAGTTTTTTGCACAATTATTTATCATTTTACTCTTCTACTCAATCTTGAGAGCAATTTTAAGAATTTCTTTGTCTTCCCTGATTTGTAGGAAAGCTTCTACCTCATGCAATGTGATTTGGAGGCAATTTTTCGGGAGCTATCCACATGAAGATGTTAATTCACATTTTTTCAAGCCTAGCATTTATCAATAAAAAAGAAATAAGTTAATTATATTTAAACTTATGATCGACAAATTTAATGGTACGGTCTAAAGTAAAAGATAATGAATCATAGCTTTTTCAGATGCAGCTTAACATTGTGGCACAAATCAAGCAACTTTGGTAGTGTGTTGATATCGTTTGGAGATCCTAAAATAAATTATGAAAAATCAAGTTCATTGACCTGCCGAAAATAATTATATACATGAGGTTAAAAATGGACCGTGACTACCACGTTAAAAGATAGAGATAGGTAATTATTGAAAACCATAGAAACATAACACTGCAATTGAATATTCTTCATGGATATTTTAAGTCTTTGATACAGATTAATTGAATTGTACATGTTATGGAACTTCAACTCATCTCACAAATAGGTGCTGAGTTGCACTGCAGTAACTATGACCAAAATTCTGTTCATGTTTTTGCATTTAGCACTAATGAAAATCATATAACAGTTCATGTATGGTATTCAACTGAAATTATGTGCACAGTTTCTAAAACAATGCTATGAGCAATAAGCATATGGACTACTAGACAGTAGATACCAACATAGCAAAAGAACTTACAAGCAAAACTCATTTTAAAAAGGTCAATTGATATCATACCGAGAAAAAGACAAAATTAACAATAGAACAGAAACATTTGTCATTAAAATTTTCCATTTTCAATAACTGATTATCATGAAAACGATATAATTGGGGTCAATTATATCTTTGAATCGTTTTCGTTTATCTCCCGCCAATGTCAAATCAAAACATCTGGCACTTGTTAAATTAATACCGAGCAGGCTGCATCACCAAAATAAAGGAGAGAATGGCCATATTTCTGTGGACTGGCTAACATCTATCATTCTACATTCTATCATTTTACATTCATGTTATATGGTCAAAAGGTTAGGGGTATAATTTAGGCATAAAGCATAATTTAGAATGCTCACACAGATAAAAACTATCAGCTATGTTTGCTAGTGACATGACTTTTTGAATAAATACTGACAACTTGTTGCAAACATAGCATAGCCAATACAGACATGAGGCAAGATAGGAGATAAATCAAATTAATACAACACTTACAACTGGAGAAAAGCCCATCAAAGTTCCAATTTACTTCTTAAAGACAAGTAAATTCCTTCCTATTATATATATGATGCATTTGTTAATAATATCCCCTTCTTCACTCGATTATTATCATGCCTCTATGAATATGTTGAATCAGTAAGCATGTTACTAATATAGCAATATTAATATCTCAACCAAGTCTATGGTAAAAGAACAAATTAAACATCTTTAGTGCTAAAACTCAATAGACAACGCAAAAAGTAAGAATACAGTAAGTAGATAAAACTATCCTATAAAGTTTTTAGTCTTCATCGTCTCGAGGAAAGAAAGTTACTTTTGGAATATGCTCTATCTTGTGCCAGTCCTCCCCTGTTCCTTTCTTACACCGCTTCTGCAATGCTGGGCAGTAACTAATAGTTAGAGCTTCAAGTGAAGTAAGGTGCTGTACACCATCAGGCAAGGATCTCAACCCTCTACAGCCACTAATCTCTAAAGTTCGAAGGGAGCGTAGACCTTCTAGAGCTTGATCCGGAAAACACTCCAGCTTATAGCAAGATGTTATAGATAGAGCTTCAAGTGAAGTAAGGTGCTGTACACCATCAGGCAAGGATCTCAACCCTCTGCAGCTAGAAATCGACAGAGCTCGAAGGGAGCGTAGACCTTCTAGAGCTTGATCCGGAAAACACTCCAGCTTATCGCAATAACTTATAGATAGATCTTCAAGTGAAGTAAGGTGCTGTACACCATCAGGCAAGGATCTCAACCCTCTACACCCATTAATCTCCAAAGTTTGAAGGGAGCGTAGACCTTCTAGAGCTTGATCCGGAAAACACTCCAGCTCATCACAAAGTTGGATATTTAGAGACTCCAGAGCTCTGAGTTTCGTGATTGCATAGGGAAGTTCCTTCAATCTTTTAAACAATGATATTTGCAGAGTTTTGAGATTGGTGAGGTTATCCGTCATTCCCTCCGGTAAAGATGTGTCTTCACTGTGAAGAAGAGAAAGGGAGTCAAGACTACTGAGACAAGATATTGACTTCAGCAACTGATTGTTACATCGCAAAACATGGAGGTCTTTGACACATGGAAGGAACGACAACTGAAGTTTAGGGCAATCTGAGACAACCAAATGAGAAAGACGGGGGAACATGTCCTCTTTTTCCACTTTCAGCAATCGCTCCAGCATTGGTAACCCTGCCACATCGAGGGACTCCAAAGATGGGAAAGCCCTAACCTCCACACCGTCATAACATTCATCACCATCCACGTACTGCACACAATCCAGGCGATGTATCCGAAGATTTTTCAGAGATGGGAGTTTACCAAGTGAGGTAAACTGCTGAGAGATTCTGCAACAACGATCAAGGTCAAGAGAAACTAATTTGTTGAGAACTAAATTATTTCTCATCCAACTTGGCCAGTGTGACCCTTCATATTCCCTTATTGTCAGCGCCTTGAGATTTTGGTTAGGTTGAAGCGCTTCGAGCAATTGATTGGTTTCATCAGTAGCATCTGAATTGGTTTTATCATCATTTTCCCATGACAAGATTAACTCTCGGAGGTCTTTTTTACCTTTCAAGTTGGCCTCTCGAGCTTCTGATGAACTACCAACATTTCCTAGGCCTTTGATGCTTAGTTTTCCTCCTAGATCCAGGTCACGTAACTCTGTCAAACTATGCCCTGCTTCTGTCTCGACAAAGTATACACTTAATGTTCTCAGATAAGCAAGTTTGTTAACGTAAGGGAAAATATGAGAAAGTGACTGACATCTTTCAATGACAAGATGTCTGAGATTTTGTAAGCGGGTCAAGTGTTTCGGTAGAGAGTGAAGTTCCTCAAGACCGGTTAGTTTCAAGATTTCCAATTTACACAAATTGTAAATAGAATTAGGAATGGTCTTTATCTCCAACTTCCAGAGTTCCAAATACCTCAAGTGTGTTAAATTCCCGAGTAACGACAAGCTAAAGGAACTAGTTCGCAAAACCCGAAGCGAAGTTGGAAGCTGCCAACTAGAAATTCCTCGCCCATACATTTCTAACTGAAATAATGTTCGCAAGGATTCAAATTTGTCAGAAGCTTTCTTGTTTAATATCGTTTCACCACCATAGCCAAAGCAAATATGATGTGGGTTTCCTTGCGAGGCCGCCGGGTCTATACGCTTCAAATATATACATTCTTGCTCCGTAATTGACTGAGCAAGATCATGAACTAGATCATGCATCTTGAAATAAATGACACCAAAATCATCGATCGTGACATCTTGGAAGAATGATATTTGGCACAGTTCATTCCAAATCCTGTCGCCGACCTCCTCCACAGCTAATTTTTTCTGAGATGAAATAAACCCATTAGCCATCCAAAGATGAATCAAATCTTGCTTCATGATTTCATAATCTTTGGGAAATATGGCACAGAAAGCAAAACATTGCTTTGATGTTGGCGTCAGATGAAAGTAGCTCAACCTCAAGGCAGGCAAAATATCATTCTCAACTGGTAGAGTCCAAAGCTCACTTTCTTTAACTTCTTTCCATTCTTTCTCGTCACTGATATTCCACAGTACACCTCCTAATGCTTTTGCTGCAAGAGGAGATCCCCCGCACTTCTTCACTATATCCTTGCCTATTGCTACAAGCTCTGCATGCTCTTTGTTGTCAGGTCCAAATGCACGTTCTTTGAACAGTGACCAGCAGTCATCCTCAGATAGACCGGATAAATGATGAGCTTGGCATGTTCTCATGATTTTCGCAACTTCCATATCGCGAGTGGATACTAGAATGGAAGCACCTTTGGATCCACAAGACATCACAGATCTCAACTTATCCCATTCGTCTTGGCTTACTCCGGATTCCATTTGTTGGCTTTTTCTCCACACATCATCTAAAACCAACAGGTACCTCTTACTTCGCAACAATTCTTGCACTTTTTGTTCCATTACATCTAAATTTTTTGAGGCGTCCCACTTTCCGTCGAGAAATTCTATAATGGAACACAAAATCCTCCTCCTAGTGAAAATCTCGGAAACACATACCCAGATTCTTAGAGGAAAATGATCACTTACCCTTTGATCATTGAAGATCATTTGAGCAAGCGTTGTTTTCCCGAGACCACCTAAGCCAATAATGGCATAGACAGAAAGGAACTCATCAGAGCTCCGTGCTGGGCTAAGAAGAAGCTCCACCACCTTCTCTTTATCTTTTTCTCTTCCATATACTTGAGGGCTGGCGAGATTTGAGCTGGTCTCGCGCCATTCAGCTACTTCACTTGGCCTCTCCCTAACAACACGTTCTCTTATATCAAACTTGTTCTTAGCTTCAACAATTTGATCGAATCTTTCCTCCACCTCATTCAGCCTGCGTCCAACATCATGACGAACCATCAAGTCGGAGACACCCCCTTCTTGAAGGGGTTCTGAAGAACAATCTTCAAGGATATCTTCTAACAAATATGCTGCATCTTTGACTTCTCGAAGCCAAACCTTCACAGCGGGGTCTGTCATTTGTCTCTCCTCAGCACCTTCAAGAACAGCCTTTACCAGTCTTAGAGTCCTTGATAGCTTTTCAGCCTTCTTTCCGAGTCCTGAAAGTGTTGCAAATTCATTTTCGATCAAAGAGAGCGATTTCTCGAACACAACTCCAAGCAAGGCGTCAGCCATTTTCAGAAATGCAAAAACAAAAATGAGGAAGAAAGAAAGAAGGATTATCAGAGATTGGTGTTGGTTGCATGAGTTGGTTTCTGATGTACGAAGTGGTAAAGTAAACCAATGAAGTAAATGGGAACTGAACTGGCTTGAAATGCGAAATGAAGAAGCGGTGGGACCTCTCTGTCATGTATCTCAGTATTGTTTATTAAATTAAATATTTTAAAAAATGCTCTGTCATGGACCTTTCTTTCCAATTATTGTTTTATTAAATATTTTAAACCTAATTAGTTAGCTTTAAGTACCAAGCAAGACGTTCAGTTGCGTATTTTATATAGTCTCATTTGTTTGTGGCATTGCCATGCGCATGTTGCGACCAAAGTTTTCAGGAATCTAGTGAACTGAGTATTTCATAAACAGGTCCATTATGTTGTAGCACATAAATCATGCCTTCTTAAATATAAGCAGATTTAATTAAAACCTGACTACCATCGTACCATGCATATATTCATCATTGTTGAGCCGGTCACTAATACTGAATTTATAATTATTTGGGCATACAGAAAAAAGTGAAAATTGGGGTTACTTTGGAAATTTATATTTTGCTAAAAAATATTTTTTACAAAAAAGTACTTTTGATTTTTTTTAAATGTTTGGACAATTTTTATAAGAAAAAGCAGAATTATTAGAGAATGCACAATTTTTTTAGATATTATAAATTTTATACACGTTGTCTAACTTTTTACTGGAGGTTTTTAATTTTCACCATTTTGCATGGTTAATATGTATTTGTAATTTAACTTTTAAAAATAATTTTCTAAATAACCTTAATATTTTCCTTTACCCTTATTAGACGTTAATATGTATTTTGTTATTAGAAATTAAAAAAATATAAATACAATTCAATAATTTATCTAACTTATGTTCATACTGACTTAGGAATAAAATAAAAATGAAAGTTTTACCTTGAAAAATAAGTCTTTATATCTTTAATACACGTGATGCAGTACAACAGAGCGTTTATGGTTTTCTTAAGTATTTAGGGCAATGATAGGAAAAATCTAAATTATTATAGATGTGATACAATATAACCGTACGCATTTGATATTGCAGCTGAAGTAAACCAATGAAGTCAATGGGAGGTAGCTTGCAAATGCGAGATGCAGTCTCTGTTCAAAGAAACCTGCAGGAAGCAGCCGTGCGTGTGGGACCATTATTTATTTTTTCCTACTGTCAATCACATGTCGCGTGATGACATAGTAATTAATCCACAATGAAAAGTCCCTTTCATGTTGTTCTATGGAATCCAAAGTGATTTCACGGGATACGCTTTACGTTGTTGGCACTATTATTTTCGTGCAAGATTTTTCCTTCCTTTCTAAATTCTAAAATGCTACTTTTTATTCTCATAGATTATTTTATCAGGGAAGGCAATCCTGCTACAGCATTTAAGATTTTATAGATGATGCATGAATCGTATCTTTGCAACAAGAAGGAAACATCTTAAGCACGACAAGCACCCTCTAAAATAATCCTTACTGATATATCTCTACCTTTTTTCATGAATATCCCTTTTTTGTTTTTAATTCATTGAACTCCTATTTTTAAGGATGCAAATCTAAGAAGATGAGAATGAACAAAAACTAAAAGTTAATAATTCTAAATCAAATTAGGAAAGATTTTGTTTCAATTAATAGAGTACAGGAAAATTTAATTACTTTTGGGATTACTTTGAATATATGTATTTTGTTAAAAAAATAATTTTTTACTAAAATTACTTTTGATTTTTTTTTAGAAAATTCTTTTCAGAATAGTAGAATTATTAGAAATTGTACAATTTTTTTGGACGCTATAAATTTTATACATGTTGACTAGATTGTTATTAGATGCTTTTTTACACCATTTGCTGGGTTAATGTGTATTTTGTAATTTAAACTTTAAAAATAAATTTTCAAATAACCTTAATATTTTTCTTTACTCTGATAGATGAAGGTATCCCAATGGAGCTCATGGGAATTGGCTTGAAATGTGAAATGCTGTCTCTTTCCAATGAAACTTCGAGGAAGCTGCGGTGGGATCATGCTGTTGTATTATTACCCCGGTGGATCACTTTTTCTTTTATTGAAAAATTATTTATGTTGACCTACAAATGAGTTTTTTACATAAATAAATCAAAAACATATATTATATATATCTATCCCAATATTAAAAATATTACACACACACACACACATATATATATATATATATATATATATATCTATATATATATATATATATATATATCCTATTTTATTGTATGGAAATTGATTTAAATCGATTTTAGTTCAAGCTTCCCACACACTACATTAGAAATTGGTTTCAATCGATTTTATCAAAATCGATTTAAACCGACATCTTGTTATTGTGTCAGAATGTGTTCAAAATTACACATTCTGACACAACCTGACAATGAACAGTAATCAAATTAAACAGATTCTTGTAGCTTGAATGTGTCTAAAATCGGTTCAAGCCTATTTTTGAAAAAGAAGCATGTAATATTTGGAAAGTAGGAATTTTCAATAAATGTTTTATAAGTATACACCTTTACTCTAAATAAATAAATAAGCATTACATTTTTAATTTATCCAATTACCAATTATTTAAAGTCCCATTAGTAACCCACAAAAAAAAATCACATTTATAAAGTTATTTTACTCTTGTTACTACTATATCTAAAAAAATCATAAATACAATAATATATTCTTTAATTATTATTTTTTTTATCTACAAACGTATTAAAATACGTTCTTAACGATAAAGTATGATATAATTTTCACAGAAATGTAAAGTATGAGATAATTTATATATATATAAGTTATGATATATAAAGTATCATACTTTATTGTTAGGAATGTGTTTTAATACGTTTGTAGATAAAAGAAATAGATAGTAATTAAAGAATATATCATTATATTTATGATTTTCTTAGATATGGTAGTAACAAGAGTAAAATAACTTTATTAATGTGATTTTTTTTTGTGGGTTACTAATGTGACTTCAAATAATTGGTAATTGGATAAATTTAAAATGTAATGATCATTTATTTATTTAGAGAAAAGGTGTGTACTTATAAAAAATTGATTGGAAATTCCTACTTTCCAAATATTTCAGGTTTCTTTATAAAAATGTGGCTTAAATATATTTTTAATTTCAAAAATCGGTTTGAATCAATTTTGGACACATTCTGACACAATTTAACAAGTTAAAAGAATCAATTTAAGTCAATTATTGTTCATTGTCTGATCTGATAAAACTTGACAATGAATAGTAATCGGTTTAAACTGATTTTGGTAAAATCGATCCAAACTAATTTCTAATGAAGTGCATGGGAAACTTGAACTAAAATTGGTTTAAATCGATTTCTATACAATAAAAAAAAAAGACATATGTATAATATTTTTAATATTAGGATAGATATATGATATACATTTTTTTGTTTTATTTATATAAAAACCTATCGACAAATACTAAATATAGTCTTTCTCTTTTATTAGGGATTAGAATTAATTATGTAATAGAAATATTATTTTAACATCTATAAAAATAAATTATTTTTCAGATATTTATTTTATTATTATTAAATATGATGATCTCTATTTTTTATTAATTCATCATATATAATAATAATAAAATAAATATTTTAAGAAATATTCTCTTTTTAAGTATTAAAATAATTTATAATTAGTACAATGATGTGTAGAGTTTATTTATGCCTCATATATGTTCATCTTATAAGAAAAGAAGTAAATATCTTTTCTTGGTTCCAGAAAGAAGTAAATGTATTTAAACCCATAAAGAAGGACAAATTTAATTGTGAAAAAATGCCACAGCCCAAAATTTTTAAGATAATGCACCACAACTTTTCTTCCTTCCTTATCGCCATAGCTTTTACAGAAACACCATAATATGTAATATTTAGACACGTTTGCGTGTCTCTTGTATCCCTGGGCCACTCGTTATCTTTTTTTGTGTTACTTTATGTGTCACAAATCAATAATTTTGATACTGTGAAATTTGATATCTTTTGGAGGTCCACCATAATTTGACAAAATCAACTATTTTCACGTACTGCAAAATAGTCATTCATAAAGGAGAAAGAAAAATGTTATTGTATAAAAAAATTATATAAAAAATATATATTATATATCTTATTATTATTAAATATGAAATATAATTTCTACTCATTTTATTAAATCATAAAATCCAATAATAATAATAATAATAAATATAATATATATATATATATATATATATTATTTAATTTTATTATATACCAAACATTTCTCAACCCAAAAATGAATGAATTGTGGCCAGCTCGCTAGATGATAGAATTCAGAGCACTGCAGTTATTCAACACTTCAGAGAAACAAAACACGGCACTTGATATTCTTCGTGAATTTTGTAGTCTTTGATGCAGATTAATAGAAATGAGCATGTTAAGGGCTTCAACTTCTTTTAGAAATTTCACTTGAATTAATTGGTAGACAGAATCTAATTGACACTAATTGCAATAAAATATAGTATTTAATTTTTTTTATACTGATAGTATAATATATTAATTATATGTTATTATATTAATAAAGATAATTAAATCTCACACTTATCTGTAGTTGGGCATACAAAAAAAAATGGGATTTTTTAGCATATCTGTATTTGTCAAAAAAATATTTTTTACAAAAGGTATTTTGATTTTTTAAATGTTTGGATAATTTTTTTAAGAAAAAGTATGATTATTAGAAAATGCACAATTTTTTCTAGACATTATAAATTTTATACATATTGACTAGCGTGTTATTAGAGGATTTTTCACCATTTTGCACTGTTAATAGGTATTTGTAATTTAACTTCTAAAAATAATTTTCCAAATAAACTTAGTAGTTTCCTTCACACTTATTAATATGTATTTTGTTATTAGGATAGTATAATCCATCAAGAATGATAGGATAAAGTTAATGCTATATATTATGCTCTTACCTTTTATTTGGTACTGGAAATATATTGGATAAACTTATTTATCATAATTCTTTTATTTACAAATAAATGATAATATTATGAGATATAAAATCTCATACATTGTTACACCAAATATGACATAGTATTAAAATTTTATCTGATTATATATTGTTGTGTCTTATTCTATCCATCTTTATCCTGTGAAATAGACCCTAGAGGTTTTATTTTCATTCTCTTTCTGGATCGATGGGCAGTGGCAGCAAACCAACATACGTATCTTTCTCTGGAAATCTCACCTACTGTGAATGCGAAGCAAGCTTTCCTGTGGCTTTTGATTTTTTAATCAACAGTTGAGGATGAAAGCGAATTGTAAGATGAGATACTGTCTATGGGATTAGTATGTGCATGGATTAGAGTTTACAAATTGACTATATATGAGTTGATATCTATGTAATTTATTTTTATGTCTTATATCAAAAGTGATTATAATAGAATGAATAGTATTTAGATAACATTACTTAAAATCACTTTTAGTCTTTTAGATGCAAGATTACTACAAAGATATGAGTTTTATATTATATTCTTAACATGATCTCTTATTTTTTCAGGGGATTTGAAAAAATTATTTTAGTTTATTATAAATATGTTATATTAATATTATTTGATGTGTTGATCCTCTAAAAGAATTTACATTATTATCTATCAATTTTTTTTTATTGAATCGGTTAAATAATAGATGTGAGAGCTCATCATTCTATTTATTGATATGCTAATACACAATTAAATAATAATGTAAAATTTAATATACTATAAAAATTAAATTTAAATTAATAAAACTGTTGAAACATTTTGTTGGTAGACTAGAGTTTGGAAAAAAAAAGAAAGAGAAGAAGACAAAGCTTCAAAATTAAAACCTCACTTAAATAACATAGTAATTAATCCAGAAAGAAAAGAGAAATATTAATTATATTCATTGTGAGATATTGTATCGATTCACATTTTATCCACTATTAAATGGAATATGAACCATACTAAAATAAAATTTATTTTTTATTTAATAATAAATATAATATAAATCGATGTAATATTTTATATTTTATTAATAGAAATAACATAACTCCAATAAAAAGATCCTCTCAGGTTGTTCCAAGGAATCCAAAGTGATTTCAGGGATGCTTTATGGTGTTGACACTGTTATTTTCGTGAAACGATTTTCCTTGCTTTCTAAAATGCTACCTTTTCTTCGTATAGATTATTTTATTAGGGAAGGCAACCTGCTACAATATTTAAGTGCATGTGTGGAAGATGTTTTCTAAAATAGTTTTATATTTTTAAAAATAAGAAATTAAAAAATCTTGTTTGACATGCTATTTTCTTCCCTTTGATTTTAAAAAGAAAAAAACTGATTTCAAGTTTTAAAAATTGGAAAACAACTAAAAGATATTTTACAAAACAACCAATGATAACTTTGTAAATAACTCTTCTCTCTATCTCCTTTCTCACCGGTGATCCACCCAGCATCGGCCCTGCCATCCACCCAGCATCGGTGTCACCCCTAGCAACAGCCGCGATCCACCCAGAACCTTCCCACAGTAACAATCACGATCCACTTAGCACAGATGCCGCCCCAAGCAGCCCCGTGCACAGGAACGGTTGAGCATCCTCCTTGGACCGCCACAACCTCTCACTAGGACCGGTCGACCACCACCTCTTTTTGTTCCCTCCAACTCCAATATGCTTCGCACAGGACCGGTCACGATCCACCCAGCATCAGCGTCATCGTGAGCAGCCCTCACACAGGACCAATCGTCGCTACCACCTCCATAGTCCCAGCCCTCTATTTCTTTTCTTTGGTGTGTTACAGTAGTTTTGGGGAAATGGGGGATTTATGATTCCTTCACAAACTCATCCAAACAGATTCTTTAAACTTTGACTCTTAAAAACCGTTCCTAAACTTGATTTTTAAGATAGTTTTAAAAAATAATAACACAAGAAGTGTTTCAAACAGTCGTAAGATTTTATAGGAAACATGATTTTCTCTTCTTCTTTTTTTTTTTTTTTATCTCTGCATGAATATTACGTTTGCAACAATAAGGAAATCTCTTAAGCACAACAAGTACACTCCAAAATAATCCTTACTCAGATATCTCTACCTTTGATCATGAATCTCCCTTTTTTTGTTTTTAATTTATTTAACTCTTTTATGTTTTAGGATTCAAAGCTAAGAAGAACATGCGAATGAAAAAAAGTAGAAGTTAATAATTCAAAATCAAATTAGGAAAGATTTTGTTCCAATTAATATAGGACAGGAAAATTTAAGTATTTTTGGGATTAGTTTGGATATATGTATTTTGTTAAAAAAAATAATTTTCTACTAAAACTTCTTTTGTTTTTTTAATTTTTGGACAATTTTTTTAGAACAGCAGAATTATTAGAAAATGCACAATTTTTTTGGACGTTATAAATTTTATACATGTTGACTAACTTGTTATTAGATTTTTTTTTCACCATTTTGCTAGGTTAATTTGTATTTTGTAATTTAACCTTTAAAAATAAATTTCCAAATAATCTTAATATTTTCCTTTACCCTTACTAGAGTTTAATATGTATTTGAGTAATGATGGTATGGTTTCAAGTTCACAATGAATCTTATACTAAGCAACATATCAACCATTTAAAGTATGGTTTATAGTTAAAAATATATAAATATTATAAAAGTAAGCATTAAGATTAGTGTAGAATTCACAATAAATTTGAGTATATATTATTATTTTTCCTATGTATTTTGTTGTTAGAGGTTTTATTTTCACTTTCTCTTTGAATCGTTGGGCGATGGCAACAAACCGCCGTATGTGTCTGTTCGTGGAAATTTCACCTACTGCGAAAGAAGCTTCATATGGCTTTTGGTTTTTTTTTTTTTTAATTAACTGTTGAGGATGAAAGGGAATTTTGAGATACGATGTTGTTAAAGATTAAAAATTTTGGTTTGTTGTGAGGATGTGGTTATTTTAATTATTTATCCACCATTATTAATTGCTTTGTCAAAAATATTTGAATGGCGCCTCTAACTGGGAAGCACAATAAAAATTTGCTTTCTCACCAATGAGGGTGATCACTGTTTGCCATAATGGAGGAGAGGAGGGAGGTGGGTTTTTGAAAGTAATTGGTGGGGTTGAGGAACTTGCATCTACTATATTTTAGCACTTTGCATTGGATGACTAGAAAGGTGGTTAATGTAGGTTGAATAATTAAAGGGGATTGGATTAAAGTTTGATAAATCTTCACATTTGAATGCAAATTGTCCTATATTTTATTTTATTGTTTATTCTTTTTTTTAGGTTTTCCTAACACGTCTAAATAAAAGGAAATTAATTTATTTTGTTTCAATTTTTTTCCTTCTCCTCTCTTATTTTTTTTAGCAATTTTCACTTAACAAAATCAAGAGTTTATATATTATATTCTGTATCATACAAAGGAAATGCTATTTATCTATAAGATAAAAAATATAAATATAATTCAATAATTTAACTATAATATAAATAGAAAGAAAATATGATATATAAAATATTAGGATTTATCTAATTAGTATTCATACTAATTAAGCAATTAAAAAATTTATATTTAATAAAATTTGTTCTTAGTATCTTAGTTAAATTTTAATATTTTCTAGAAAATCAATAAAAATTTGATACATTATAATTTTAAGGTATATAGACACGATTTATATCAAAATATATTGAATATGTAATGTACTATTAAATTTTTTTAAATTTCTTTTAAAACAGTTAAAAGTGAATGGAGAAAATATATTTTTAATGCATGTGACTCTGTAAAAATTTTTGAAACATGATTTTTATGATTTGTTAACCAGTACCACTAAATGAAAAAATCTAAATTATTATACATGTGATATACGTGTTTGATATTGCAGCTGAAGCAAAGCAATGATGTAAATGGGAAGTGTAAGGATATTATTTCAGTTTTAAATTTTTTAAATTTTATGAATAAAATATTAAAAATATTAAAAATTAAATTTTTTATTTTTTATTTTTTATTTTTAATATTTAATATTTTCTTTATAAAATTTTAAAAATTAAAAAATTAAAAATTAAAACCAAACACTCCTAATAAAGAATCATATGCCGACTATTAATAAAGAATTGCAACATGCAGTCCAAACTTGGGAGAAACGTGCAGGAAGCAGCAGTGAGTGTAGAACCATTATTTATTTTTCCCTACAGTCAATCACATGCCGCGTGATGACATATAATTAATCCACAATGCAAAGTCCCTTTCAAAGAAGTATGTAATTAATTCTGGAACAGCCAACGCTGCCAAGTTGTTCCATTGGAATCCAAAGTGATTTCGCGTATATGTGTTAACAGTGTTATTTTCGTGGATGCAGTTGAGGCTCATTGTTGTGGTTGCCTCTTGTATTTTTTGAGAAGAGGTTATATATTCAAGCCCCACCATCCTCTTTTCTCCTAATTTATATTTAAAAAAGATAATTTCTTATATTTTTAATGCATGTGAGACACTAAAATTTTTTGAAACATGATTTATTATTATTTTTTAACCAGTAATTAGGACAATAATTAAAAGAATCTCAACGTACATATGATGTATTGATACTGCAGCTGAAGTGAACCAATGAAGTCAATGGGAGGTAGTAAGCTTGAAATGCGACATGCAGTGTCTGTCCAAAAGAAACGTGCAGGAAGCAGCAATGCGTGTGGGACCATTATTTAGTTTTTCCCACTGTCAATCACATGCCGCGTGATGACTAATAATTAAGACCTACAATGCAAAGTCCCTTTCAAAGAAGAAAATAGTAAATAATTCTGGAACAAGCAACGCTGCCAAGTTAGGGTGATCCATGGAATCCTAGGGGATTTCACGGAATATGCGTTATGGTGTTAACAGTGTTGTTTTCGTGGAAGATATTTGTTTTCTTTCTGAAATGTTACTTTTGATTTGAGAGGAAATCATCAAATTCTGATAAATATTGTGGAGGACTAATTAAGTCTTCGTAATTAATAAATTTTCTTGTTATCCTCTATTTTTTTATAGAAAGAGATATGTTACTAATTTTTAAAGTAATTCACACTCACAATTCTTAAAATTTAGTATAATTATATTTTATACCTCTATATTTTACAAAACTATTACTAATGTCTTATTAAGTTTACTGAAATTACCCTGACCTTCTCTATAAATCCTGATTCTTTATTTTAAATAACAAAAAAAATGTGATATATGTATAATTATTAATAATAAAATTATAATATTTTGTTAATAATTGACATATATATGAACTAAAGTACATTTTTTTTTATCATAAGTTAAGGTTATAACCTTCATTGTCATGTGATAGAACAATATTTTATTTCACTCTATTAATGGGTCAAATACTACTAAAATATTATAATTTAATCCCATACCATTTTTTTCCACTTAAATTAATGAAATAATTGTAATGCCCTAGATCTAAAAAATAAAAAAAAAATTCTCTAGAGGCCAGTCATCGTGAAAATAAGTGGGTTACAGGCTCTCTAGAAAGCTGCGGTCACATAACCGCCTAGGCGGTCATCAGAGCGCTTAAAATACCCCATTTCGGGTCCAGAACCTTCCCACACACCATTTTCACCCCCAAGCTCGAAACTCTCAGTTTTCTCACTCTCAAACTCGGTTCTCCACCATTTCTCACCTTCCAAGCTCCATTTCTCTCAATTCCAACTTCAATCTTCGATTCCTAAGGTTTCCAGGTATGTTATTCTCTTAGTATTGCTCTCCTTTCTCCCTTTTCTCTGGGTTCTTAGGGTGATCTTCTAAGCTCCTCAAGAAGGGAGAGGTTTTGTACCTTATTAGACATGGATTCATGAGTATTCAAAGGTTTTAAGCAGTGATTTAGAGTTCTATGGTTTCTATATCAGATTCTGTTGTCAGTTCTGCTTCCTAGTGTGTTGTGGTTGTTAGTTCCTCACTGTTCACCCCTCCAGGTGAGTGGGTTCACATCTGCTATCCTTATGTTCTGCATTAGACCTATTTTCATGAATATATTGCTTATTGTTTGATTTTAGAGAAATACTGTACAAGGATTTTAAGTTACTGTTGATTTATATGTTTAGAACTGTTGATTTTAGAGAATGAAACATATTCTTGAGAAAACTCATAGGACCATATTTGTGGAATTGATTTCAAGAGTATTTGAAGTTGATTGTGATTATGGAAAGCATTTATGAATGCAAAAATTGATTTTAGAAGTGGTTTATGAATGAAACATAGTTATGTGTCTTGAAGTGCTATTTAGAAATATTATGGAATTATGAATTGGGAACTTGGTTGATTTTGTGCAGAATTGATGATCTATGTGACTGTTAGAGACATGTGACTGTTTTATTGGATTATGGAACTGATTTATATATATATATGATTCAGTTTTATAATGAGATATGAAGTTCAGAGAAATGACTAGAACTATGGTTTTAACCTTTTATTTCAAGTATGTGGCTGAGCTTTCTAGACTATGAAAAGTTTGACAATTTGAATTATGTTTTAGAGAATAAATCAAAAGGTTTTAGAGTCTGAATCTTCATGAGATTCAGAATAGCTGGTGGATACATACTCTATGAGGCTATGAAATCACAAATGTCTACAAAGGGTGATCCCTTGGGCATGATTTCATAGCTATAGTTATGATAAGGTCGGACTGTTAGAACCCAATAGATTCAGAGTTCACAGAGTTAAAACATTTTAAGGATTCTTATATTTATTTGTTTATTTAGTTAGACTGTAGCTATAGAGAAACAGACAGCGAGTTAACGGCTGCATGATCGTTAACCTTGGTACCAAGTTGCCTAAGGGCAATCTCACAGAGCAGACCGAAGAATAGAACCTAGTTAGGTGTCTACATTAAGTCCCCAGTGAGGCCCATGTCTGGCACTGGTGGAGCATAGTAGACCGTTCAGTGTGGTGAGGCCCATGTTTGGCACCCACTAGAACAAATCAGACCTTTCCGTTTCTCTAAGAGTTACTATACTATGAATTTATATGCTTTTATGTATAAAAGTAAATTGCGAATCTGATTATAGAATTGGTGACATGATGAATTGAGTGTATATATATATATCAGACGTAACTAGAGACTCCTGTTTTACACTAGAGTATTGTTAACCTTATTTATGGAAATGACGATTTGATTATGTATATGTATATATGAAATGTTTGAAGACTGTTATAGTGTTATTATGATATTATGCATTGTTTCCTTGGTGTCCCATGAAAGGGGGTTTCAGGTGAGGATTCACTCACTGAGTTTTGGTAACAAAACTCACCCCTCTATTCCTCTACTGTTTTTACAGAAACCATAGTTGTTGAGGTTGTCTCCTAGCTATCGGTTCCAGAGGTGAGCATGATGTTCATGGGTTTAGTGTGCTCCAGTGTAGATGCAGACAGGATCCCGGACCTAGAACATGTTTTGATTTGCATTTGATATATTATAGTCATACTGGTTTGTATAGAATAACTTGGACATTTGGATAAGTGTATGCTGGTTTATTTAGATAAATGCTTTCAAGAGTTAAAGGATTTGTTATAAAATTTCCGATGTAATCATCCTGATTTTAGAGAATATGGGAATGATTTGCAGAAGATATAATAATTTAAACAGACTTTGTGAACAGAGCATGCATTTAGAGACAATCAGCAGGTTCCAAGGATTACGTGGAAACAGAGCTTCTCACGTGCCCAGGTCGGGTCGTGACAATAATATCTATAAAGGAGATCAGTATAATTTTAGTGAATCCTAAAGAAGATCAATAGTAATTTGTAAAATAGAGAAGTACTAAGTGTAATTACACTAAAGCTTAAGGGAGGTTACTAGTGATTTTTTCTAATTTTTATGCAAACTCAACATTATAAAGCTTAGTTAAAAAAATTTAAATAAAGTGTGAACCATTAAATTGATTATATGACTATTAATTTTTACAATAGCACTAAATGATCTCGTTTTAACTTGAGATATATGAAAATGGGTAAAGAATTAGAGAAAAAAGGAGCTTAGGGTTTGAGGATACATAAACCAAGTTGGTAAAAGAGATCAAAACATAATTGTTTCAATATGAGAGATTAAATAAGTGAAAACAGGTGAAGCCAAACATGAATTGTAACTCGTTGGCCCGAGTTTGGTCTAGCTTGAAAATTGTTAACAAATCATATAATTTATAATTTATAACTTTTTAAAACCAAAAAAGTCAAAAAAGAGCAACTGATCAATATTTCAATAAAGGGCTAAAAGAAAATATTATGCAAATGTATGAGATGAAAGTTCTAGTGGATTAGTGGTTTTAGGAATAAAAGGTTCTGTGAACGTGCAAGATTCAACTCTCTAGTTTGATATCTTACAAGTTTAGGTAATATAATCATTAATAGACTGTAATACCTTAGGCTAAAAAATAATAATAATAATAATAATAAAAAATAATAAAAATAAAAATAAATCTCTCTGTTGAGTGCTGCAGTGCTAAGAGCGCTGCAGCGCTCATCAGAAAGTAAGTCGGTGGCTGAAAGTGAAGTCTATGCTTTCGGGTGAGCGCTGCAGCGCTCAACAGAAAGTAAGTCGGTGCAAATTATGCTCTCTGGTGAGCGCTGCAGCGGTCACCAGAGCATTAAAAACCCCCATTCCGGGGTCCAGAACCTTCACTCACCAAAAATATGCTCTCTCCCCCAAAGAACCACGAAAACTTTGCTCTCTTCCAAAAAAATTCACTCCTAACTCCATTTCTTCCATTTTCTCTTAAAATCAACTTCAATACTTCACTTCTAAGGCTTTAAGGTATGTTATTCTAGTGATTTCTCTTCTATTTTCTCCATTTCTCTTTGGTTTTTTGGGGGGGGGGGGTTGGCATAAAGTTTTCCTACCTCTCAAGGAGGTAGAATTCTTTCAATGTGTTAAGAGTATATTTGAGTGATATAGAGGTTTTAGCCATTAATCTAGGGTTCTGTTGCTTTATTGATAGATACTGGTGCTGTTCTCACCTCTCACAACTCTGTTGGTGCTATTCCTATGCCTACTGCCACTCCAGGTGAGTGGGTTCACATCTGTAGCTTCTACTTTAATCATCATATGTATCTTCACCTAAAACCTGAGAGTATATATGATTTTAGAACTTATTTTGTAAAGCTCTTTGAGCTTTTTGTGGAGTGTTATGTTGTGAACTATTGGTTTACTAAAGGAAGGTGTTTTGTTGAAAACCATGGGACACCTATTGTTAATGATGAGTTTTCATACAGTTATGTGGCAAAATTAATCATTTAAAGCTAGTTTTATGATTATATGGTCTTGATCTTTCATCGTTGTATAAAAGAGATTTTGAACCTTAGGATAAAGGACTTTGAAAATGATAGAGGAGAGAATGAGGTTTAGTTGAGTTGACAGTAACTGTAGAGAAACAGGCTGTATGTTAACGGCAGTTAATCCGTTAACCTTGGTACCAAGTAGCCCGGGTCAGAGATTCAGAGATTTATTGTCACACTGGGGACGGCGATACGTAACGCCCAGATGTGACTGTAGATATTCAGAGACTTATTGGCACACTGGGGACGGTGATACGTAACGCCCAGATGTGACCACAGATACTCAGAGACTTAGTGTCATACTGGGGACGGCGATACGTAACGCCCAGATATGACCGAACCTTTGTATTCGGAGATCACTGTTTCTCTATTAGACTACTGTTAGGTCGGACTGTAAAGAACTAAGATTGAGATCTTGATTATAACTATGAACTACTTGATGTTAGTACTGTGATTATTATTATTATTATTATTTTTGGTGTTGTGTACCTTCTTTGGTGTCCCATGAAGAGGGGTTCCAGATGAGGGCTTACTCACTGAGTTTTGGAATTCAAAACTCACCCATCTGTTTCCTCCATATTTTACAGATACCGTAGCTGCTAAGGGTACTTCTACACCATCCTCTACCCAGCAACATTAGATTCAGTTGCTGAGCCCGTTAGGTGAGGTGTCTGATATTGTGCTCTAGACGTGCTCCAGTGTGAAGCAGGCAGGACCCCGGACCGTAGAGCATGATCACATTGTGCATAGTTTTGTTATTTTATATACTTTTTTGGGATTGTATAACTATTACTTTTATAAACACCTTGTATGTAAAGGTCTGTATGCATATTTAGCGATGTTGCATATTTGCTTTTTAGAAAGGGATGGAAATATGTTTTGGTTTTTCTAAACTTGGTTTTCAACAACAGGTGATTTCATGTGACATTAAGGATTTATTTTATCGATTTTCTTAATTGAAATGCATGAGTAAAGACAGTACAGGTCACAAGGCTTACGTGGGAATGGGATCTCTCACGTGCCGGTCACGTGCCCAAGGAGGGTCGTGACAAAGTTGGTATCAGAGCCATAGGTTTCCCTGCATATCACTGGAGCAAGTGTCCACAGGTAGTGCCTCGTTTATGTAAATAGAAGCGCGCCTATTTGCATTAACGAAGCATTACTTGCGGCCTTTAGGATGATCAGTTGAGTCTAGACTTAGAGATAGAGCTCAGGCCTGTTATATGAATGGTATTCCTTATCTTATGTGCTCTTCCCTTTCAGTTGGATCCAGTATGCCTCCCCTCCGACGTTCCACCTCTCGACGTCGTCGTAGTAGCAGATCTTCTAGTCCTAGTGGCCACCTTAGAGCTTTGGAGCAGACTCTGGCCACCCTTACTGATGTTCTAGCCAGATAGGCAGAGGCTGGATCACAGCCACCCCCGGTCGACCTCGGTAGAGACTCAGATGATTCAAATTCTAGAGCTGCTTTGGAGGATGGATCCACCCACTTTCTAGGGACGCCTGACCACAGAGTATCCTCAGGCATTCGTTAGGGAGATAGAGAAGATTATCAAAGTCATTCATTGTTCATCAGAGAGAGCAGCAGAGTTAGCTGGTTTTCAGTTAGGCGGCTTGGCGGGAACATGGTATGATGAGTTTCTTCAGGGGCGTGGCGACTTAGATTTGCCCTCCTGGGAGGAATTCAGGGCCGCTTTCCTTCGTAGATTCTTGTCAGAGAGCCGGAGAGCACAGATGATGGAGGAGTTCTTGAGACTCCGTATGACCCCTGGTATGACAGTGGCGGAGTATGATGAGAGGTTTACATACTTGGCTCGAGCATTTGCGAGAATGTTGCGATCGAGACTGAGAAAGTTAGGCGGTTCGTACAGGGACTGCCTAAAGACATGTTTCTCAGTCTTCAGCTGCATGTTGGTACCATGGATTATGCCCAGGTAGTGGATACCGCTATTGGGTTGGAGGCAAGATTAGCAGAGAGGAGAGTTGCTTCTGAGTCTAGCAAGAGGGCTAAGACTTAGAGTACATTTTCTGGAGGAGTTGGTACTAGTAGGGGATCTGGCCATCAGAGTCAGCAGCGAGCTCAGCCCGGTAGGGTTACCCTTTCAGATCCTACCCAGATGATCCGCAGCCTTCTCGTGGTCGAGGCAGAAGGTAGTCAGTATTCTGGCCAGGCATCAGTCCAGAGTTTACCTGTTTGTCAGACTTGTGGTAGGCGACACCCGGGGCAGTGCCTGATTGGCACCCTTGTATGCTATGGTTGTGGCCAGCGTGGTCACAAGAGGGCGGAATGCCCACTTTGGCAGGGGACCTCCAGTCAGGGGTCTGCGAACTCCACTGCTTTGCCCGATCTTTCCAATCAAGAACCAGGCGATTAGCCACCGGTGGGTAGGTCTTTGAGGCGAAGGCCCTAGAGGTAGAGGCTTCAGTGGCAGAGGTTCAGCTGGCAGAGGTCAGAGTAGCGGGGGACAGCCCCGATTGTATGCATTGACCAGACAGGATGCATCAGCCTCTAAAGATGTCGTGGCAGGTATTATCAGAGTCTTTACTTTTGATGCATTTGCTTTGATTGACCCTGGATCATCCTATTCATATGTATCCTTATTCTTTGCCACACGATTTGAGAGGCCAGTTTCTAGTTTAGACAAGCCCTTCTTAGTAGGGGTTCCGGTAGGAGGACCTCTTTTAGTTCAGTTAGTGTACAGAGGCTGTGAAATCAAGGTTGGTGATGTGGAAACTTATGCAGATTTACACCTGTTAGATATGGTAGATTTTGATATTATTCTAGGTATGGATTGGTTGGCTTCATGTCATGCTACGGTTGATTACTATACTAAGTCTGTCAAGTTTGGTATTTCTGAAGCTGGATTTCAAGAGTTTAAGGGTGTCAGCTGCTATGTTCTGACTAGTCTGATTTCATCTATGAGTGCCTTGAAGCTTATGGATAAAGGAGTTTATGGGTTTTTAACTTTAGTACGGGATGTAGAGGTACCAGTGCCAACCATAGAATCGGTCCCTGTAGTTTGTGAGTTTCCTGATGTGTTTCCAGAGGACTTGCCAGGGTTACCACCAGAGAGGGAAGTAGAGTTTGGAATAGAATTGGAGCCAGGAACTAGGCCTATTTCGATACCCCCATATCGTATGGCCCCGACAGAGCTACAAGAGTTGAAGAAACAGTTGCAAGAGTTGCTGGATAAAGGTTTTATTCGACCAAGTACCTCACCTTGGGGTGCTCCAGTCTTATTTGTAAAGAAGAAAGATGGATCTATGATGATGTGTATAGATTATCGACAGTTGAATAAGGTGACCATTAAAAATAAATATCCTTTGCCCCGTATAGATGATTTGTTTGATCAGCTTCAAGGGGCTCAATGTTTTTCTAAGGTTGATCTTCGATCCGGGTATCATCAGTTGAAAATCAAGGATGAAGATATACCCAAGACAGCTTTTAGGACACGCTATGGACATTATGAATTCCTAGTGATGTCCTTCGGGTTGACTAACGCCCCTGCCGCTTTTATGGATCTGATGAATAGAGTTTTCAGACCGTTCCTAGATCATTTTGTGATTGTCTTTATTGATGATATTCTAGTATACTCAAGGAGTAGAGAGGAGCATGAGCACCACCTTAGGATTGTCTTACAGACATTGAGGGAACATCAACTATATTCTAAGTTTTCTAAGTGTGAATTCTGGCTAGAGCAGGTGGCGTTTCTTGGACATATAGTATCCAAGGATGGTATTAAGGTAGATCCTAAGAAAGTTGAGGCTGATTCGGCGGTGTCAAGGCACGCTTTCTGATGTCGAAGTTCGCTGACTTTTTGGGGATGGCAGGTTATTATAGGCGGTTTGTCAAGGATTTTTCCAAGATTGCAGCACCGTTGACTAGATTGACCCAGAAGAATGCTAAGTTTCAGTGGTCAAATGCCTGTGAGGAAAGCTTCCAAAAGCTGAAGACCTGCTTGACTACCGCCCCAGTACTGGTACTACCTTCAGGTACGGATGGTTTCTTGTATCTTGTGATGCTTCTAGAGTAGGACTTGGCTGTGTCCTTATGCAACATGGCCGAGTTGTAGCCTATGCTTCCAGGCAACTCAAGAAGCATGAACAGAATTATCCTACTCATGATTTAGAAATGGCAGCAGTAGTTTTTGCCTTGAAAATCTGGAGACATTATCTGTATGGAGCAACTTGTGAGATTTTTACAGATCATAAGAGCTTAAAATACATTTTCCAACAGAAAGATCTGAATCTCAGACAACGCAGATGGATGGAATTATTAAAAGACTATGATTGTACGATCTCTTATCACCCAGGTAAGGCTAATGTAGTAGCTGATGCTTTGAGTAGGAAGTCGTGAGCGGTTTCGCTCATATAGCTCCTTTAAGACAACCTTTGATAGAAGATATTTATAAGTTAGAGGCAGAGGGAATCCAGTTTGGTATAGGAGATTCAGGAGCCTTTCTAGCTCATATTAGAGCTCAGTCAACCCTAGTGGAGCAGATTAAGGCAAAGCAGAAAGAGGACCCCAAATTGGCTAGGATCATAGAGGATGTACACAAAGAAAGGGGCCATGAGTTTTCTCTGGATAAGGAAGGTGTGTTACGCCTTGGAAATAGGTTGTGTGTGCCGGATGTGGATGAGTTGAAGAAGCAAATAATGGAAGAGTCCCATAGTACAGCATATTCTGTGCACCCTAGTTCAGCTAAAATGTATCATGATCTGCGGCAGTTGTATTGGTGGGAAGGTATGAAAAGAGATATAGGTGAATTTGTGGTACGGTGCTTAGTATGTCAACAGGTTAAGGCTGAACACCAAAGGCCGGCAGGATTACTCCAGCAGATAGAGATTCCAGAATGGAAGTGGGAGAGGATAACCATGGATTTTGTAATTGGGTTACCTCGGACTACTAAAGGCTTTGATTCTATTTGGGTAATTGTAGATCGGATGACCAAGTCAGCTCATTTCTTGCCAGTAAAGACCAATTTCACCGCGGCCCACTATGCTCGCCTATATATAAATGAGATTGTCAAACTTCACGGAGTGCCAGTATCTATTATATCAGATAGAGGGGCTCAGTTCACTTCGAGATTCTGGAGGGCGTTTCAAGAAGCTCTAGGAACCCGAGTGGACCTATCTACAGCCTTCCATCCTCAGACTGATGGTCAGACAGAGAGAACTATTCAAACCTTAGAAGACATGCTCAGAGCCTGTGTGCTAGACTTTGGTGGGAGTTGGTGTGACCACTTACCACTCATAGAGTTTGCTTATAATAACAGTTACCAGGCAAGTATTCATATGGCACCCTTTGAAGCTTTGTACGGTAGACGATGCAGATCTCCCATTGGGTGGTTTGAGCTTGGGGAAGCTAAAACCCTAGGCCCAGACCTAGTTCAAGAGACCCTTGAGAAAGTTCGGTTAATCAAAGAAAGGTTAATAGCAGCTCAGTCCAGCATGTAAAGCTTATGCCGATAAATCAAGACGAGTTAGAGTTTACTGTGGGTGATCATGTATTTCTGTGAGTATCTCCTATGAAGGGAGTGGTGAGGTTCGGTAAACGGGGAAAGCTAAGTCCTCGTTATATCGGGCCATTTGAGATTCTAGAAAGAGTGAGAGCAGTAGCTTATAGATTAGCATTACCTCCCAGCTTGTCAGCCATCTATCCTGTTTTTCATGTCAGCATGCTTAGGAAGTATATTCCGGACCAATCCCATGTGCTCACCTCACAAGCAGTCCAGCTTGATGAAAATTTGTCCTTTGAAGAGGAGCCAATTGCAATAGTAGACAGACAAATTAAAAAGTTTCGTTCAAAAGAGGTACCTTCTGTAAAAGTAATTTGGAAAAACCACTCAGGCGAGGAAGCCATGTGGGAAGCCGAAGATGCCATGAGAGTGAAATACCCATATCTCTTCCCTCCTCCAGGTATGTTTTTAGATTTGAGGACCAAATCTTTTAAAAAGGGGGGAGTATGTAATACCTTAGGCTATAAAAAAAAAAAATAATAATAAAAAAATAAAAAATAAATAAATCTCTCTGTTGAGTGCTGCAGCGCTAAGAGCGCTGCAGCGCTCATCAGAAAGTAAGTCGGTGGCTGAAAGTGAAGTCTATGCTCTCGGGTGAACGCTGCAGCGCTAAGAGCGTTGTAGCACTCAACAGAAAGTAAGTCGGTACAAATTATGCTCTCTGGTGAGCGCTGCAACGCTCGTTAGCGCTGCAGCGGTCACCAGAGCATTAAAAACCCCCATTCCGGGGTCCAGAACCTTCACTTACCAAAAATATGCTCTCTCCCCCAAAGAACCACGAAAACTTTGCTCTCTTCCAAAAAAATTCACTCCTAACTCCATTTCTTCCATTTTCTCTTAAAATCAACTTCAATACTTCACTTCTAAGGCTTCAAAGTATGTTATTCTAGTGATTTCTCTTCTATTTTCTCCATTTCTCTTTGGTTTTGGGGGGGTTGGCATAAAGTTTTCCTACCTCTCAAGGAGGTAGAATTCTTTCAATGTGTTAAGAGTATATTTGAGTGATATAGAGGTTTTAGCCATTAATCTAGGGTTACATTTGCTTTATTGATAGATACTGGTACTGTTCTCACCTCTCACAACTCTGTTGGTGCTATTCCTGTGCCTACTGCCACTCCAGGTGAGTGGGTTCACATCTGTAGCTTCTACTTTAATCATCATATGTATCTTCACCTAAAACCTGAGAGTATATATGATTTTAGAACTTATTTTGTAAACTGCTGAGCTTTTTGTGGAGTGTTATGTTGTGAACTATTGGTTTACTAAAGGAAGGTGTTTTGTTGAAAACCATGGGACACCTATTGTTAATGATGAGTTTTCATACAGTTATGTGGCAAAATTAATCATTTAAAGCTAGTTTTATGATTATATGGTCTTGATACTGTTTACTGTTGTATAAAAGAGATTTTGAACCTTAGGATAGAGGACTTTGAAAATGATAGAGGAGAGAATGAGGTTTAGTTGAGCTGACAGTAACTGTAGAGAAACAGGCTGTATGTTAACGGCAGTTAATCCGTTAACCTTGGTACCAAGTAGCCCGGGTCAGAGATTCAGAGATTTATTGTCACACTGGGGACGGCGATACGTAACGCCCAGATGTGACTGTAGATATTCAGAGACTTATTGGCACACTGGGGACGGCGATACGTAACGCCCAGATGTGACCACAGATACTCAGAGACTTAGTGTCAGACTGGGGACGGCGATACGTAACGCCCAGATATGACCGAACCTTTGTATTCGGAGATCACTGTTTCTCTATTAGACTACTGTTAGGTCGGACTGTAAAGAACTAAGATTGAGATCTTGATTATAACTATGAACTACTTGATGTTAGTGCTGTTATTATTATTATTATTATTATTTTTGGTGTTGTGTACCTTCTTTGGTGTCCCATGAAGAGGGGTTCCAGATGAGGGCTCACTTACTGAGTTTTGGGATTCAAAACTCACCCATCTGTTTCCTCCATATTTTACAGATACCGTAGCTGCTGAGGGTACTTCTACACCATCCTCTACCCAGCAGCATTAGATTCAGTTGCTGAGTCCGTTAGGTGAGGTGTCTGATATTGTGCTCTAGACGTGCTCCAGTGTGATGCAGGCAGGACCCCGGACCGTAGAGCATGATCACATTGTGCATAGTTTTGTTATTTTATATACTTTTTTGGGATTGTATAACTATTACTTTTATAAACACCTTGTATGTAAAGGTCTATATGCATATTTAGCGATGTTGCATATTTGCTTTTTAGAAAGGGATGGAAATATGTTTTGGTTTTTCTAAACTTGGTTTTCAACAACAGGTGATTTCATGTGACATTAAGGATTTATTTTATCGATTTTCTTAATTGAAATGCATGAGTAGAGACAGTACAGGTCACAAGGCTTACGTGGGAATGGGATCTCTCACATGCCGGTCACGTGCCCAAAGAGGGTCGTGACCCTTCTAACAGGCTTGGTAGGACTAGGTTTGGCCTTTTTAGAGTAAACATGCTATTGAATAAGTCTAAACATTGTCTTAAATTTATATAGGTCAGACCAAATGTAGATAAGCCATAGGCCCGTAATATGTTGTTGGATCTATTTCCACCCCTAATAATAAGCCATTGTATAGCTTAATATAGGTTCAAGTCGGCAACTTAACAATTAATGTTAAGGGATTCTATATATCAAATAATATAAATAACAGATTAAATGCCTATACCCCAATGATCAATTTAATCCTGGATAGGTCATGTCATAATAATCATATTAATAAAGAGATTGGGTTAGAGCTACTTGGAGAGATTGAGGAAGAATAAGGATCAACAGTAATTCTTTATACATGAAAAAGAAGACATGATACATACATAATTGGTAGAGAGAGTGGCTATGTACTCGTATTCCACACATAGTGAGCGATGTGTACCTGTATCAATAGGGCAATAAATGCGTTTGTATGGTTAGGAATTGGGCCTAATCTCTAGTGTCAGCAAATGCTAAGCTGAGCATTCTCATTATAGGTAACTGATACACAAATACCCATAACAATAATCACAATAAACAATGTGTAACAATAATAAGCCTAAAAACAAAATGATTACATAGTTTTGGGCTAAAACAATAAATTTTAATTATTTTAAGTCTAAAATTAAAGTTAATTATAATTTGTATTAGTTCACAAAAGTATTCCAACATAATGTATGTTTTTCCTGTAAGTGTTAAAATTATAACCTAACAAGACTAATGTGTCCCTGCTTTTGTAAAAGAAATGAGGAACTATTGAGAGATTTTAAAATTTTAATGGATTAATTTATGAACCATAACATTTATCAAACATGAATTTGAGTTTCTAATTTTAATGGACTATTGATTCACATATATCATGCCCTTTTAAATATAGGCCTTATTTGATACATAGTATAAGACTTGATAGTATTAGTTAACACTATAAAGTCAATTTTTATTATGTATTTGGCATTACATATGATAGTATAATATTAGATAATCTAACCATTTTTATCTTATGACTATTGGATTAAGTTATCAGGTTCTAAAAAACTTGAAAACACCTGATAGTACAATCTCTATTTTCTAATAAGTATTCATCTATAAATTTTTTTTAGTATTATATTTCATTTTAAGAATTCTAGACAACATTCATGATTTTTTTCTTTGATACCCTAATGAAAGGGATAGAGTTAGTTGATAGATTAAATATGAGAGAATGTATTGAAGTATGTGATAAGAATAATATTGTAAAATACACTTAAATTTATCTAATTTTAAATTTATTTAATCATTTTCTTAATATTTGTGCATAAGTGAAGATGAACATTTATTAGAGGATGGAGATAATATTATTTTTACTAGTCAATCCCAAATTACTCTTAACTTATTCTTCTATGTCAATGCCCCACCCCTATCCATTAGCTAGTCACCACCTATCACTCGTTGATCTCTAGTAACTGACTGCCCCCCGCTAATCACCGCTCGCCCCCCACCAGTCATTGCCTACCACATGCCCCCTACTCCTTGCCCACTAGAGGTGTACAAGGGACGGGTCGGACGAATTGGACTAAATCCCAACTTGGTCCGATTTTTAGAATGGGCCATTTTTAAAACCTGATCCCGACCCGATAATGACTCGATAAATGATCGGGTTAACCCAACTTTTAAACAGCTTATAAAGATTTTGACATTATACTTAATAAAGTTATAAAATTTTACAAGAAATAAATAAAATTCAAGAGATATTTTGAGATACATATTTCAAAACAAACTATCTTACTATAAAAATAATATCAAGTTATCCAAAATGTATTAATTTAAACATAAACTCTTATAATTTATCACTAACTATTATAAAAAAAATAATTATAAAAGAAATTTTGACTTCGGACTAGGCAAGGCCAACTCGAAGCATAACCCGAACCCAGCCTGAAATTGTAACAAGTCAAATATAAGGACCTAAACCCAACCTAATAAGTTTCGAGCCAGGATAGGTCAGGGGACCGGGCCAAATCTTGAACACCCCTATTGCCCACTCATCCATCACCAGATATGTGGCACACCAAATAATAATAATAACATAAAATCTTATACAATAGACTTCTTATACTATAATATCATACTTTATACTATCATGTTTTATCCTATACGATCCACCAAATAAAGCTATAGGCACATTCATTTATGCCAAAACCATTTCAGTCCTCTATAGACAGCCAAGCCTACCACATATTGATATCTGTAGTTAGGTATATTTTTTCCTATCCCTTAATTACTTATTGCCATATAGAAATATAAAAATCAAAATAAAATTAAAAATTTATTTTCCATCCATATTGATATACAATGTCGGACACTAATAGTGAATTTAAATATATCAAATTCAAAAACCCAAGAAAATATATTATAAAATTTATAATCTTTTGAGGCCACAAAAGAAATAAAATAAAATAAAGGGTTAGTTTGGCCATCATTAATTTTTATTTTGGTACAGACTTTGGGTATCATTATTTGTTATTTATTTTTTACACAAAGTATTTTTTTTATAGTAAAAGTAGAATTTTTAAAAGTTGCACAATCTTTTTAGACGGTATAAATTTTATACCCGTTGACTAACTTGTTAATTTATCGAAGGCTTTTTTCACAATTTTGAAGGTTAATATGTATTTTGTAATTTAACTTGTAAAAATAATTTTCCTAATAATTTAAGCACTTTGCATTGAACATTAGAGGGGTTTAATGTTGGTCAAACAACTAAAAAGAATCTGAATTGAATTTTAACAAATCTCAACATCTAAGTGTAATTTATCCTATATTTAATTATTTTTCTATTTATTCTTTTGTTTGAGTTTTCGTGCCAAATATGAACAAAAAGAAACTAATTTATTTTTTAATTTCTTTTCTTCTCCTCTCTTTTTCTTAGCATTTTTCACTTAACAAAATCAAGAGTTTATATACTCCATTCTTTTCACTGTATTTGTCTATTTTTTTATTTTGTTGCAAAACATATCTATTTATTATATCAAGAAACATTAAATTATTTTTCTCAATACTAGCCCTAATGTAATTTATTGTATCCTATTTTTTGACATTGTAATTATATAAATTTATATTTTGATAGGGATAATACGGTCCAATCATATAATTTTTTAACTATTATCTAGATATATTTATTATTTTCATAATTTGTATCTTATTTATTTTTGGACAAATAGAGTGAAATAGAAGAAGTATTATACTTTGCATCATATAAAATAAATGCAATTTATCTTTAAGATAAAAAATATATTAATATAATTCAATACTTTAACTATAATATAAATTGAGATAAATTATGAATATATACATCATATTTATCTAATCAGTATATATGCTAGTTAAGGAATTAAAAAAGAAAAGTATTGTATTGAAAATTGAGTTTTTATGTTTTTTAATATATGTGACACACTGAACCTTTGAAACAATTATCCCAATAGATGTTTTATTTTTTATCGTTGAAAAGCTGTTTTGAGACTAAAATTATCAAATAAGATTTTTTTTTTATAATTATGTCAATTAATTTTAAACTTATTTTTTTCAAAACAGTTTTACAAAAGAGCACAAAAACACTTCCAAACATATTGTTGTTTCTATGGTTTTCTTCGTGGTCACTTTTTAGAAAATCTAAAATATTAAAAAAAAAGCTAAATCATTAATTTAGTATGGATGTGATACGCTGATTGCAGCAGAAGTAAACCAATGAAGTCAATGGGAAGTAGCAGTGCTTGTGGGACCATTATTTATTTTTCCCTACTGTCAATCATGTGCTGCGTGATGGCTTTCGCTATATCCACAATGAAAAGCCCCTTCCAAAGATATGAGTACCATCTTATCAAAAAAAAAAAATTGAAGTACAAAGTACCAACAATGTATTCTGGAACCACCAACACTGCGAAGTTGTTCCATGGAATCCAAAGTCCTTCCACGGAATATGCTTTGTGGCATTAACAGAGTTACTTTTGTGGAATATATATATATATATATATATATATATATATTTCTTTCTGAAATACTACTTCTGATTTTATTTTTTTTGGGTAGATAACAGGACAAAAAAAAAAAGAAAAACAAAATATAGAAGGCTAACTTTCCTTATTAATAAATATCAAGACTAAAAGAGCAGTAGAGGGGGCTCCCATTTATGGAAATCATAATTTGAAACAGCTCCCCAATGCCAAGTAGTCAGCACGTTTATTTGCATCCTTTAAAATTAAAATAAAGTGAACATATCATTGACGAGTGATTAGCTGTTGAATTTCATAAACTAGATCTCTTTCAATATGATTACTATATAGTTTAGGAGAAGTCACACTTTTGATTTGAGAATAAATCATCGAATTCTAATAAATATTGTGAAGGATTAATTAATTCTCTGTAATTTAATAATTTCCTTGCTATCCTTTATTTTTTATAGAAAGATGTGTGTTAATTTTTATGTTAACTCATCATTATAAAAATAAAAATAAAAACATGTGAACCATTAAATTGATTACATAACTTTATTAAATTTTATAGTAACACTAAACGATCTAGTTTTAGCATCAGATATATGAAAATTGATTAAGAATTAAAGAGGGAGTCTAGGGTTTAAGGATACATAAACCTAGTTCATAAAAAAGATAAAAGAAAAGTAGGTTCAATATGAGAGATTATAATAAGTATGAGTGAAAACATACGAGATCAAATTTAAAGTATAATTCTTTGGCTTGAGCTTGACCTTGCCTGAAAACTATTAACAAAACTTGTAGCAATCCTACAAGAATACAATTAAGAATTTATTCTCAAAAAAGTTTTGACATATGTCAAATTCTCCTTCAATGAGAATATAATATGTAATTATTTTTTGAAATCTGAATATCATATCAATTTATTATAATATTTTTTATTATGACATAATATTATCATACTCAATAAATCAAATAATCAAAATAACAAATAACAAATAATTAGATAATTCATCAAAACATAACACATTATTTTCCTATGATTGATTTGGCATATATTATTTTCCTTTGTCACTATATATATTTATCCTTTGTCACTATATATTTATTTATGCAACACATCTAATTGGTATCCCTATTTTCTCTCAATTTATTATGGCAATTATAAGCTCAAATTTATTACGTGATCATGCTTTTCTTTTTCATTGTGTTTCCTTGTTAATTGTGTTATTGCATTCTACAACAATTTTTCTATTTTAGTATGGCATCTATTCTATTATATTATATCTTACCATATTAAGTCATTTTATTCTTATTTGATGATAATGTTATCAGCAACATCCAATTAATATGAAATTTCTCTTCCATAGTTTTATTTTGTTCTAATATATATCACCTCTATTTATATTATTCACTTTAATTTTTATTTGTTGCAGGTAAAGATTGCCTTACATTATCTCATCAATGTTTCAGAATAGGATAAGTATGAAGGAATGAACTTTTGTTTGAGATTCTTCTCTTAATAGTTACAATAAATGGAATTATGTTATTTTATTGTAATGATTTGTTTATTAGGAAATTATCTTAGAATGATGTATCTATAACCTTTTAGGTTTATGTATTTGTATTGTTTTTAACACAATTAATTTGTATTGTCATTGTAATGGTTTTTTATATGATGAACACAATGAAAAAATTGTAAACTATTTTGTCAATAATGTTATGAATTTCATTTACATTATCTTGAAGTTTATCTATTATTCATTCATCATTCTTCCAAGCAATAATGATTACTAAAATTTCATTCAAAATCAAAATGATTCACAATAATCACTTAAATAAAATTTTGAGAAAAAAAATACAAAGGATAAATGTAACTATTCTTTAAGTAACTTCGAGCAAATAATATGATAGATATTAATATAATTTAGAATATATCGATATTAATAAAATATAAAATATATGACTCAAAAAATTAATATGTAATTATTTTTACTTTAATTCTTAAATATTTCTCTCTCATTTTCAATAATTACTATACTAACCATAAGATGACATTTAAAATTTTTTTTATATAGTTTCTATGCTATTATCCTAATTTTATTCGAGTCAATAATATATATATATATATATATATATATATATATATATATATATATGCTCAGTCACATCCTATTTTAAATGTAAAATCTAAATTTTGCTTTTTAAGGAATGTAATTTGATTCAAAAACATAATATCTGATTCACATATTAATATATAAATTTTTAATAAATATCATTTTTCACTATTAAAGAATAAATGAAATGTTCATCTTTTATACTTTACATGCTATCATCCATTTTTTATAAGGATCTTCCAGATTTTATTCAAGTCAATATTACACATATTTATTCATGTATATGTGTGTGTGTGTGTATAACTTGATTAAAAAGTTAATCTATAATCTAGTTGCTATTAAGAATATGTAGATATAAATTAAATTTAAAATATCTTATTTGAAAAACAAATATATGATATTTATACTTTAATTATTAAATGCTTATCTTTATTGATTTTGAATAATTATTACCATATTAATTATGAAATGGTAATTTAAATATTTATCTTTATAATTTTTATGCTATCATCATCAAACTTTTCTATGGGGATAATCCAAATTTTATTAAATAATTAGAAACCTATTACAGGGAAATTTTATGCACATGACAAATTATCCTTCAATAAGAATTTTATACTTGATTTTTTTAAAAAAAATATATGAAAATCCTATCGAAGTATTATAACATTTTATCAAATAATTTTAGTTGTATTATATATATATATATATACATACGCACACACTATTATACTAATTTACTATATATGATCATAGTTTAATAATGTTAAAGACAAATTAAATATTATTTGCTCATTGTTTTATCCTTTCATATTATAAATATATATTATCAACTAAACTTAAACTTGACCTAATTTTATCAACTGTTGCAATTATTATTAGATTTAATTTGTATATAATATTTACTTTAAATTAAATCACCGTTGAAGGTTCATTTCTATATAAAATTATGATTCGAACTTTGCACTACGACTATTAGTCACTATTTTATTAATATTTTTTTAGCTAACAATATAGATTTTTTTCATGTTGTATTTAATTTTCTAACACATTTATTTTTCAAAGTTTCTAATTATTTTGATTATTATTCTATGGTAGATTCATTGACATATTGACCGGTATCAATACCAAAAGAGAACTTAAAGGAAACGGGAAGAATACAACATTGAATATCATCTAAATTGATAAGACCAAATATTTTCTTTCTTACTTATGTTATTATAACATTAAATTAAATTTTTAAACAAACTACTATTTTGTAACTTTTATATACATAGAAAATATGTACTCTGATTAAGACTTATATTGATGAGCTAAATAAACTTGATTGTTAAATGTATTTTACACTATTGAATTTTAAGTTATGTGCAATTTACATACTGACTTTTCAAAATGTAAATTATGATACTCCAAAATTTTCAAGTAATGATTATCTTATATCCAATTTCAAATTTTAATATTTAATTTATTTTTTTAATTTTTGAATTAACTAATAAAATGGAATGTACTTTAACTTAAATAGAGAGATCATTGTTAAATTTGTTAGTCTGTCGACTAAATTATTATTTAATAATTTCTAAATATTTAATTACATCTGCTTTGACACAATTAATTTTAGTAAATATTCTTTCTAATAATAAATTTTCTAATAACATGGAAATAATTCAAAATTATAATTGACTCTACTTGAAATGAAATATAAATCCTTAAACATGAAATATTGATATTTTGAACGTTTTTACAAAACGATATCATTTACTAAGAATTGACATCTTTAAATAAAATTGATATGCTATTTAATTTAAAATAATATTTTTAAATTTTGATTGTGTAAATTTTATTTAATTTGATGCACTTAACTTTAGCAAGTATTCTTGATTATTGATTTTAATATGATAATAATTTAAAATTCTAATTGACTTTGAATTAAGAATTTTTGTTATCTCTATATGTGCATTTCATTATCATTGGTGTAATTTTTCCTTTCTCTCCAACTTTTTTTTGGTATTGGGATAAGTCATTATGACGAGTTTTTACTAGTTTTTAATAAATTTTTTTCACTTTTTTTTTTAAAGAATGGCCAAACCAATTCTATATTTGTAATTTTTTTTCCGTATAAAATGGGGAACACAAGTGGGAAGATTGAATAATTTGTGTTGAGCATGAATGGAGAGAAAGAATAAGGAGCAGGAAGGCTACATAATCTGTATGGAATGGTGACTAGGACTAGAAATGTTAAATTCAATCGACTGTTATTGATTTTATTATATTAAATTTACTAATTTAACAAATAACTTTTAAACATTGTGAAATGCAATAATTAGTATCAAATAAAATGTTTTTTAAACATATTAATAAAAAATCTGAACAATTTAATTTTTATTAATTATTTTTTAATCATATGTCACTTAAAAGTTACATAATATAGTATTAGTTTTAGAATGTAACCAATTTACTTATGATTAAAAAAATAGTAATTTAATAACTCAAAGCAACAAATGATGAATTATTAAAAAAAGTAACAAAAAGATGAGTTTTTTTTAAAATTTTTTTTAAAGTACTTTAACATTAAAATGATTCAATATATTTATTATATCTATATTTGACTTACTTAATTGGTCTGTGCGACACACAGATACTACATTAGTTTATAACATTTTAGAAACAACAAAATGTCAGAAAATGTCCAACTGGTCAATAATCCAATAAAAGGGTTAAAAGAAAAAATTATGCACATGTATGAGATGAAAGTTCTTGTGGATTAGTGGTTTTAGTAATGAAAGATCCGATGAGAGTATACGGTTAAAATATCTGTGAGCTGATAGGCTTATGCATTATAATACTTAAGAGGCGGGTTTAACAAGCTTGATAGACGATATAAATAGGCTATTGAAAAAGTTAGGCCATGCCAAATGCAGATTAGGCCATATCTATTCTATTTTTTTAATTTTTAGTTTTTTGTATATCATTTGGTCTATTTTCAAACTAGCGCAAAACTTAACAAAGTAGTGGGTCAGCAATTTACCGGTTAATATACAATTTTTCTTGTAAGAGTATATTTGGCTAGGAAGTAAAAATGAAAGTAAATTTTTCATGAATAAGGTTTATGTATAATTTTACATATAAATCTCATCAATGAAAATTTATATTCTATTTTTACCTCTAACAAAACATACCCTAAGTGTTAAATTATGAGCTAAGATAAAAATTGACACGTTCCCCTTTTTGTAAAAAGAAAAAAATTGAAGAACTATTGAGAGGCTCTGAAATTTCCATGGACTAATTTATCTCCTATAACATTTATCAAACACGAATTTGAGTTTCTAATTTTAATGGACTATTGATGAACATATATCGTTTCCTCTTAAATATAGGCACATTTATGCCAAAACCATTTCAGGCCTCTACCGACTACAAAGTCTACCATACATTGATATATCCACGCCGGACTGTAATAGTAATTTATATCTATCAAATATATTAACAAATTCGAGAACGAAAGAAAATATACTATCAAATTTATACTTATTTTTTCATAAAAAAATTTTGTAATTATTTGGGCACCTCAAAAAAAAAAAAAAAACCATTAGGGGTTACTTTTGGGCATTGTTATTTTGTTATTAATTTTCTTACAGAAAGTAATATTTTTAATAAAAGTAGGATTATTAAAAAAATGCACAATTTTTTTAGACGTTATAAATGTTATAGCTGTTGACTAACTTGTTAATTTCTTAGATTTTTTTTTTTTTTACCATTTTGAAGGTTAATATGTATTTTGCAATTCAACTTTTAAAAATAATTTTCCAAATAACCTTAATATTTTCCTTTACCCTCTCCCTCTCTCTAACTGTTCATAGTGTTGATGATAATATGTATGTGATTATTGATATAATTTTAAATTTCTTATTTTTTCTAATTTATTGTTAATTGAATTTTCAATTTCTTAGTTCGTGTTACTTGATTTGATGTTTGTAGGGTTGAGCTGATTATTATGCTATTTTCAGTTTAAAATATTAAATTTATTATTTTTACGTTTTATTTATTTGTTTTGAAAATAATTTCTGTTTTAGATTAGATTAATCTATTAGCCTCTTAACTTTTTAGAAGAATTCAATTAAATTTCTACATTTTAAAAGTTTGTAATTGGGTGCTTAAATTTGTAAAAGAGTTGTGTAACTCAGTCCATAACTGAGTCCAAGGACTCAACTATAAATGTTTTGTCAATTCAAGGACTCAATTACAAAATTTTAAAACATATAGAGACTTATTTAATTTTTTTCCAAAAAATTCAAGAATCAATTTAAACTCTCCAGTTGTAACTAGTGGAAAACACGTGCAATGCACGGGGTAAATACGTATATAAAATTAAGTTTGTAGAATAGCATATCTAATATAAGATATGTGAAATAAAGTTTTTGATAAGAATTAATAAAGTAAATAATATTTCAAAAATATATTGCTATATGAAATGATAAAAATAGATTACCAAAACAAACTTTATAAGTCATATATAACGGTAAAAACAAAAAGTCATATTTTCTACTTGAATAAAAAAAAGTACTGAAAACTCGTATTGAATAAAATGAAAAAAGAATGATAATAATTGATAATAATTATACAATACTTGTATAATAGTATACTTTTTAACCTATTTTGGGGATAGGATCCCATTGTAAAATTGTAAAAGTACATATATTTTGCAATGTATATATCTAACATCCCTTTTTAGATTCAATATTAATAAAAAAATTATTTTATAACTGACTCCTGTTGTCATAAAAAAATATTAACCTATTTTGGGGCTAGGGTTCTATTATTAAGAAAAACATATCTTATAATTAATTTCTTAATTTTGTCATGTGAGAAAATGTTAACATGGTTTAAGAATAGCGCCATTCCATCGTAAGAAAAATGAGTTTAATCATTTTATGACCCATGGCAAAGCTAACAATTTTTTACAGAAAAACTCCTTACAAAAGAGTTTAAACTTATAAACCATAAAAAAGAAAATTTTAAAAAAGGAACTATATGACCTTGACATAAATCTCCCTATCATCAATCATATGCACCTCATACTCAACAATAGACCTTTCTCTTAATCTCATTGCACAGCCGAATCGAAGTCATCCTGGTAAGATAAGCTTAGAATCACTCTTGCCTGTCCATCTAATCTGACATTGTACATGAGGGCAATTACTGAATAGCTGGAAATATCCAGTCACAATTTATATTCCTGATCTGCACTAGTCACTTTAATGGAGACAACAATGTGCTAACATACAATCAAGATGGTCTCGCAAATCTTTAAATTCACTCGTTTCTTTAGATAGGCGAGCACCAAAATCTTTATCAGATTTGACTTCCTCTTCTTGAACAAAATCTGCTTGACCTTCACCCTCATTTTTTAAGCAACTCATGTTCTCTTTGTTCCTTAGAATTTTGATCAGGCAACTGACACAACTCCCCAGAATGTTAATTAGTCTAACAACATATATTATCTTATATCAGACTTCTTTTACAAAAAAAGGATCGGATTATGCATTTAAAAATTGTAAAGTAGTCTAACAGCATGTATTATCTTAACATCTAACATGCTTCATGGATTGCATTGCAAGCAGTAACCTTTCTTTCAAATGTTCTTTAGAAGGATAGTCCGGCAGATCTATTTGGTTGAAACTGCATGAAGAAGCATGTGTTACTTAAAAATCACATGATAATAATGATCTATCAAGTGATAAAAGATAATGTTTAACCTAAAAGACAACCAATAGTGACAGCAAAATAGTGAATTGAAAAGGGGGAAAAAAATGTAAAGTTTAAGAAGGCAAGTGATCAAGACTTCCATACGCTTTGTGTATCTGAAACTTATTACGGGAGCCTAATGCTCCTCGGAGAGCGCTAAAACCTACAGGTGGGTAAAATGTTAACATAATTTACTTATCATAATCAGGACACTTAATATATCTAATATTTCTTCCAAACGTATCAAGCAAAGATTAGAGCAATGAATTCTTTCAGCAATAAAATTGAGTCACATCTCCATCATCAGCCTATTCAACAAAATAAATACACAAGATCACTCATGTTACCTGTTATTAAAAAGAAAAAAAAAGGAATCAAGGATTTAGAGCAAACTACATACTCTACTATAGCTCTCCATCACGCAAGACTTACGCTTGACTAAAATGTATTGGAAATAAATTCAACTAACAAACTGGACATAATTGAATGTAGCTAGCATCTTACATAATTGGCAACCTATTTTTCTCATACTCAAAGCTATACATTGAAATCCATAATCCACACCAACATTTTATTTTAGTTAATCTAGTGAAATAAAATGCAACCAACCAAATTGAAACTCAACAATATGCGACAATGTAGCACAAAATGTTCTAATGTAAATGAAGCAACTATGGTTCTTATGAATGAAAATGAAGATAGAAGTAAAATTAGCTGGAAAATGAGATCCTGAAGATAACAGCAAGAGAATTACAGCTAGGTTCAAGTCAAGAGATAGATGTGAGTAAGAAAATTGAGAAAATTAGAGAAACCATTTAATCATCCTAGATGGAAGTTTTCCTTCTTCAAGATAAAACGTTTCCCGCAAAATCATATTAATTTCATAGCTGGAATTTTAAAAGATAAAAAGGATAAAGCACAACTGAATAACCAAACACTGCAAATGACTCCAATGTTCAAATTTAAAAACCAAAAACATTTAAAATCCAAAGTTAGGCTAATGGCTAAAGCATTACAACTACCTCCCTCTATTAAAGTAATCATCAACACTCACTTGTTTCTCCTATGCTTATTTAGTCTCCATAAAAGAATATATTCTTCAATATCACTGAATTATGAAAGGCTTTAAGAGACATTCACCAAGCATGCATGTAAAATGAACAATTTAGATTAATTAAAATTCCTCAGCCGCTAACTTTGTTTAATTTTTAGTGCCAAATTAGGTCATTGACAGTAAAGATATGGCTTAGAGAGAAACCCATAAGGCGAACAATACCAATCTTCAAATTGGCAAATACAAATTTATAAGCAAAGCATCTATTTTGCTCTATAATTAAATTCCACTATGATACAAATGTGGTGAAATTTGAAAAATATATATTTTGATGCTGCTTATAAACATATAACTTGAAGTAAATCAAATACATGCCACACTTTAAACAACAAATTAACAGATTGACTAATTTCAGAATAATTAAACTTTCATAGACAGCAAAAAGAAAAGTTGAAAGAAAGGGAAAAAAAAAAAAGGCAAAAACAGGGGAAGGATATATCTTGCCTTGTCGTGTAACTGACTGACAGACATGGCATACATAATTTTTAATATTCTAACCAACCTAGACTCCATAATTAATCAATCAAAGACATTTAATGTAGCCATTTGCAAGGAGACCCAACCATTGTAACATATTTTTATAATGTTTATTATTTTATTATAAATTTCAATGAACGACCTCTTTTTTTCATTACTTTCCCTGTGAATAAGACCTACATGCAGACCAAGCCTTTTGACTTCCTCATTTCTTAAGATCCATCAGTACAATGTCAAAAATGAGAATACAGGCCACATATTTTACTAAATAAACATCTTTTTGTTAGAAAATTTCTTTTATCCAACTTCTACATTTCTTTCCATCTAAATTTTATATTTCCTTCCAAACTATACAATCTACATACAACTCTAGTATTCAGGATGAATACTCAAGCTTACTTTAGATATTTTAATCTAACACTTCTCCGCTTTAATGTTGGATTATTTTGGTACAAAAACTTACACATTGTTCTTAGTTCAGTAGAAACTCTTAACAATTTTTTATCCTCTCACGTGGCTAAGCGTGTAAATAAGAGAGAAACAATTAAACAAACCTATAAGAAAACAACAGAACAAATTAGATCAAATAAGATACAATACGTTAATCATGACGGATATTAACATCTAAGTTGAAGGTATAAGGGAGCTTTTAATCAATAGTTTTAAGGGTATATCACACTCACCTTCCATGAGATTTGTTGAAATGCAACTGATACTCCCTCTAGTTATCCCAGCTTACACTCACACTTCATCTGCTTGTCAAATTTTAAGTATCTATATTATAGTCACACTCCTCATTCAGAGAACACCATTAGTAAACTTAATAGAATGACATTTTTTGTGATATTAACTGTTTCTAATTACTAAAATTATAAAAATACCCTTAAACTATACAGGTATTTTTAAATATTACAAAAATATCATTCTGTTAAGTTTACTAACGGTGTTTTGTGAATGAGGAGTGTGACTGTAATATAAATACTTAAAATTTGACAAACCGAGGGGGTGTAAGTGTAAACTGGACAATTAGAGAGGATGTTAGTTGCATTTTCACAAACCTTAGGTGAAGTGAATGTAATTTACCATAGTTTTAATCCTAGTTTCAATTGGGACAATTTTGTGAGTTCTAAGAAGTCCACTATACATAATTTAACTTCAATCAAATTGAGCACCGTAATAGCTGCTTTCTATCCCTCCTTCGCACAGTCAATTGGCTCACTATGGTTATTCTAGAGCCAATATGACCAATTCAATGAACTCTCTCTTGAATGAAACACAAATTGGAGTCCCAACCCGTTGAGTACAAAATATCATATACAAATTTAAAGAAATATAGCAATTAAACAAATCACACTCAAACAACCAAAAGCATGCTCAGATATCAAAACTCCATGGTTGGCTGCAAGATGAAGTCTAGACTGGTTGGATGCACACTACATGTAAGTATAAATCAGATAGCTAAACCCCAACAGTCTTGTGAACTTACCATTTCCTGCATCTCTAAGTTATCAAATCCTTTAAAAATTTCACCATTAAAAGAAAATAGAATAATTTCCAAATTCAAAATCTTAGTCTCCTATCAAGCAACATAATCACAATTGAAGGTGTGACAATGCATTACTGTTAAGTGACAATATCTTAACAATAGAGGAGGACCGCACATCTTGAAATTCCATGCTTAATGAATTATTATCAAGAGACAATCCAGCAGTTAAGCCAATCTACAATCACAAAAAAAGAGAAACATAAAGTATAACCTTATAATTTTAATTAAGAAGTGAAAAGGTAAAAACAATCAATGATTTATAGCTATTTAAATTCCAAACCTTGGCGGAAAAGAAAATAGGAACGACATTAAGGTTACAATACATTGAAACCATCACTATTAACCTCAATCTTGAAAATTAGTTTATCTTATTCAGTTTTTCCTAAAAATCCTTAGGATGACCAAGCAAAGCCAGTCTCAGTCTCTTATACCATTACAGAAGTGTGCATCTTATACAACAAAATATCAGAAGGAGAGCCGAACCCAAGAAAAAAATCGAATCTTTAGGGGTTGAAAGAAATTCGAATCTTTAAGGAAAAAAAGATAAATAAACGACCAAGAAAAAATCGAATCTTTAAGGGGGGGGAAAAAAAAAAGAAAAAGAATTCATTGAAACAAAAACTTTCAGAGCACAAGCAAAACAAATGAAACAGAGCAACTCTCACAAGGCCAAAACACCAATAACACAATACAAAGAAAAAAGAAAAAAAACAAGATAACCATGAAACCACGCTGAAAAATATGGCATTTTTAACGGAAAGAAAGAACCTTGCGTGAAGGGCATGTATGCAATCCACGTACATTGTAGCATTTCTTGGGAATCAAAGGCTTTGGCTTTAGAAACAGGAGATGAAGTACAGAGCACAGAGGTTGTGATTCTTTCCATCAGCATCCAAGTCATGGAAAGAACCAAGGAAATGGAACCTGCAAATCAAGTTTCTTTGCGCACATCACTACTCCCTGAATAATCTAACATGATTCCTAACAAAAAAACAGTAAGATTTCAGAAAGAGTATTGGACAAACAATTCACGAGGGATAGCTACACGGTGGCAAACTTTTCCCTGATATGATTCACTAATGTACCGATATAGATTACATGAAATTCTGACACTGTAAACATTTATTTAACAGCTGATAATCTTCTCCGTCGGTGTTTTATTTTTGCGGTTGCCGCAATGCAGGTTTCGGAATCTCTCCTATAATTCAATGATATCAATAAATTAAATTAAATTATATATTTTAAAGTAATTTAAATGAAGAAATTAAAATGATATGAAAATTAAAATCAACAAAACTAAAAGTATGTCTAGATGAAACAATTATAAGAGGAGTGTAATTTTTGGAAGGATTTAAAAATTCAACATGATAAAATATCATATTTAGATATTAACTTAAAAAAAATAAAAAATCAAAAAGATTTTAACGACAGATTTTATCTACCTAAACTAGAGGATTTTAATTTCCACCTATAGAGAGGAAATTTTGAAAACCTCTACACATATAAATATACTTTTTTTATCATTTTGGTAGGTCACACTTTTATTATATTTCATTACAGTTTTTTTATATTTATTTATGAGATTTTCCTTTAATGTTATTTTTAATTCATTTTGTTGCATTTTAAATTTTTTAATATTCAGTTTATATTATATAATATTATATTTAAGTATCATTTCATTTTATTTATATAATAATTAAATTTTATAATTCAAATTTAAAATATCTTGGGAATGAAATTTAAGATAATTTATGAAATATGAACTTATTATAATTGATTTTATATTGATTGAATTTTGATTATTGATAAAAAAAAATCATTTTTTTGAAAAACACTTACTTTATGTTTTCCAAATAAAATATGTTAAAATCGAGATAATATAATTACCTTATCCAAACAAAGTACTTTACAAACGAAAGAAAATATAATTATCTATTCAAATAAAAATTTAAAAATTGAAGGGAATTTAATTGAAGCATTTAAAATTCTCTTATATTTTAAAAATATCCATTCAAAACGCACACTAAGGAATTGAAATCAGATCCAAATGTGTGTAATTAGGTGTGAGAATTGAATTTCAACAAATAAAAATACTAAAATAACCTTACTTGAATATAATGTTATATTCCTACAATATTAATAAAGGATAAAGTAATAAAAATAATTAAATTAATTATTTTTAGACTCATTTTAAATCAAATAATTGAATTAAATTATTTAATTTACTAATTTATTCTAAAAATAAGAATTCAATTCCTAACGAAATTTAATTTCTAATGAAATTCAATTCAACTTTATCTCATTAAAAATTTCCAAACACTTTGGTAGAGAAATCGCTACAAGAAATTGAGATAATACTTCTTGCACAAGAAGCATCCTAAATGATCTAAAGATTGCCTGAATTATTCTGCAAGATGTGACATTTTTTAACCATTCATGGTTTCTGTCTAGGTACTCAAAATTTGTTAAATGTGTGCCAGCTGTATCTGGCAAATTTTCGGGTAGCAATTTTTCAAGGCTTGTGGCAGTGCTCGTTTTTATTTGCCGAATGAGTTGTAGGTGGAAAGGAAAACAAAAAGAAAAAGTTTCTTTCACATGGAATTTGCATTAGCATAAAATAAGTATTATTAATTGAATTTTCCTATTAGTAAACTAGTAATTAGAAAGTCTTCATGCTGAATGGAACAGTTCACGAACCAAATGAATACTTAAGTCAAATTCTAGACTTCGGATTAATGGTGTCTTAAAGCTAATAAATAAATTTGTGACTCAAAAGTTTCATGCGCAATTATTGATCATTTTACTCAATTTATTCATGTTACTCTTTTGGGAATTTCTCTGATACCCTATAAAATTCATATGTATCAATATCTTCTATATAACTTGTGGTTAAAAATTTATCGCATGTCCCACTAACTAAATTTATTAATATTTTAAATACTCATAATTAAATCACAATATTTGGATTGAAAAAGGTATTGATACCCTTAAAATACGATATCAAAAACCTATTTTTTTTATGTCATGACATCTTACTGATTTGTAGGAAAGTTTTTGCTTCATGCATTGATCTTGAAGTTTTTGGATGTAATTTTTCAACGCTATCATCCCATGCTAAAGGTTGAGTCATTAACCAAGTGCTCACTAACAATTGATCGTATTAATATACCAGACCATTTTAATAAGCCTAATTCGATTTTGTCCAATTGATTTTTTATTAAATAAATACCAATTTCACTTTCTGTTTTTGTATATACAAGGAAAAATTATACTTTGATACCTAGACCATCATCATGAACTATAACACTATCGTTGTTGTTAACCCAGGCCTAATATTTATAAAGGACAAATTTAATGGCATGGTTTTAAGTAAAAGATAATGAACTATTGCTTTTCCAAAAGCAGCATTTTTATTGTCCACGTTCTTATCTTTTTGGTGCTACTTTATTAACATTGCGGCATAAATCAAATAACTTCGATAGTGTGTTGATATCATTTGTAAGTCCCAAACTAAATTACAACACAACCAAGTTCCTTGACCTACTAAAAAATAATCATATATATGAAGTTAAAAATGGACCATGACTACCATGTTAATATATAGAAACAGGTAACTATTCAAAACCATAGAAACATAACACTGCAATTGAATATTCTTCAAGGATATTTGAAGTCTTCAATACAGATTAACTGAAATGTGTGTATTAACTTCAACTCATCTTAGAAAAACAGGTGTTGACTAATTTTGCAACTTGTGCCGCATTAACTATGACTAAAATTCTATTGATGATTTGCATTTGAGTCCTACTAATGAAAATCATATAGCAGTTCATGTTTGGTATCCATATGAAATTACGTACACAGTTTCTGAAACCTATGCCATCAGTAATGGACATTTTGACTTCTACACAGTTTCATGGATATTTGAAGCCTTTGGTTCATGCTTTGCATTGAGTTCTACTAATGAAAATCACATAACAGTTCATGTCTGGTATTCAGTTGAAATAATGTGCACAGTTTCTAAAACCAATGCTATCAGCAACAGACATTTGGACTACTAGATAGTAGATACCAACTTAGCAAAAGAACTTATAGGCAAAACCCATTTTAAAAAAGTCAATTAACATCATACTAAGAAAAAGACATGAAGTTAACAATAGAACAAAAACACTTGTCATTAAAAATTTTCGTTTTCAATAACTGATTATCATGAAAGCGATATAAGGGTCAATTCTATCTTTAAATTGTTTTCATTTATCTCCTACCAATTTGAAGTCAAAACATCTAGCACTTGTTAAATTAATACCAAGCAGGTTGAATCACCAAAATAAAGGGAGAATGGCCATTTTTTTGCTAGTGGACTAGTTAATGTCTATCATTTTACATTCATGTTACACAATCAAAAGGTTAGGAGTATAATTTAGGCATAAAGCATAATTAGAATGCTCACATACATAAAAACTATCAGCTATGTTTGCTAGAGACATCTGACTTTTTGAATAAATATTGACAACCTGTTGTAAACATAGCACAGCCAATACTGACATGAGGCAAGATAGGATATAAAGCAAATTAATACAGCACTTACAATTCGAAGTTCCAATTTACTTCTTAAAGGCAAGTGAGTTCCTTCCTATTAATCAATGCTGAAACCCCAAAATAGCTATATATATATATATATATATATATGTGACGCATTTGTTAATAATATCCCCTTCTTCACTCAATTATTATCATGCCTCTGTGAATATGTTGAATTAGTAAGCATGCTACTAATATAGTAATATCTCAACCAAGTCTATGGTAAAGGAACAAATTAAGCATCTTAAGTGCTAAAACTCAATAGACAATGCAAAAAGTAAGAATGCAGTAAATAGATAAAACTATCCTACAAAGTTTATGAGTCTCCATCGTCTGAAGGATAGAAAGTTACTTTTGGAATGTGCTCTATCTTGTGCCAGTCCTCCCCTGTTCCTTTCTTACACCGCTTCCGCAATGCTGGGCAGTCCCGAATAGTCAGAGCTTCAAGTGAAGTAAGGTGCTGTACACCATCAGGGACGGATCTCAACCCTTTACAATAATTAATCTCCAAAGTTCGAAGGGAGCGTAGACCTTCTAGAGTTTGCTCCGAAAAAGACTCCAGCTTGTCACAAAATTCGATATTTAGACACTCCAAAGCATTGAGTTTCCGGATTTCACAGGGAAGTTCCTTCAATCTTCCAAAACTTGATATTACCAGAGTTTTGAGATTGGTGAGGTTATTCATCATTCCCTCTGGAAAAGATGTCAAGTCTTCATAGTTCCTAATAAGAAGGGAATCAAGACTGCTGAGACAAGATATTGACTTTAGTAACTCATTGTTACATCCTCTATAAACGTCGAGGGTTTTAACACATGGAAGGAATGACAACTGAAGTTTAGGGCACTCTATGGCAAGCAAATAAGAAAGACGGGGGAATATGTCCCTTTTTTCCACTTTCAGCAATCGCTCCAGGTTTGGCAAGTCACCCATTGCGAGTGACTCCAAAGACGGGAAAGCCTTAACCCCCACACTGTCATAACATTCATCATCATCAACGTACTGAACATACTTCATCCGAAATATTTCAAGGTTTTTCAGAGATGGGAGTTTCCCAAATGAGGGAAGCTGCTCACAGAATTTGCAATCATAAAGTTGAAGAGAAACTAATCCATTGAGAACTAAATTGTTTCTCATCCAGCTTGGCCAATGTAATCCTTTATATCTCCTTATTGTCAGTTCCTCGAGATTTTGGTGAGGTTGAAGCCCTTCAAGCAATTGGGCATCACTAGCATTTGAATTGGTTTCAACACTCTGGTCCCATGACAAGCTTAAATGTCGGAGGTCTGCTTTACCTTTCAAATTGGCCTCTTGAGCTTCAGATAAACTGCCAACATTTCCTAGGCTTTTGATGCTTAGTTCTCCTCCTAGATTCAGGTTATGTAACTCTGCCAAACTATGCCCTGCCTTTGTCTTGACAATGTATTCACTTAATGTTCTCAGATGAGAGAGTTTGTGAATGTCAGGGAAAATACGAGAAAGTGACTGACAATGTTCAATGACAAGATGTCTAAGATTCTGTAAGCGAGTCAAGTGTTTCGGTAGACAGTGAAGATTCAAAAGATTGGTCAGTTTCAAGATTTCCAATTTACGCAAATTGTAAATAGAATTAGGAAGTGTCTTTATATTCAATTCATAGAGTTCCAAATACCTCAAGTGGGTTAAATTCCCGAGTAACGATAACTTGAAAGAATTTGTTCGCAAAACCCGAAGAGAAGTTGGAAGCCAACCAGAAATTCCTTCCCTATAAATTTTTAATTGAAACAATGTTCGCAAGGATTTAACTTTGTCACGAGCTTTCTTGTTGAATGGGTTTTTATCACCACAGCTAAAACCAATATGGTGCGTGTTTCTTGGCAAGTCCGTCAGGATTATTTCCTCCAAAGATACACACTCTCGCTCTGTAATTGATTGAGCAAGATCATGGACTAGATCATGCATCTTGAAATAAATATGACCCAAATCATTGATCCTGACATCTTGGAAGAATGATTTTCGGTGCAATTCATTCCACATCCCGCTGCCGACCTCCTCCACAGCTGAGTTTTCTCGAGATGAAATAAACCCATTAGCCATCCAAAGATGAATCAAATCTTGCTTCATGATTTCTTCATCTTTGGGAAATATGGCACAGAAAGCAAAACATTGCTTTAATGTTGGCGATAGATGAAAGTAGCTCAACCTCAAGGCAGGCAAAATACCATTCTCATCCGATAGAGTCCAAAGCTTACTTTCTTGAACTTCACGCCATTCTTTCTCCTCACTCCTAGAGTGCATTAGACCACCTAATGCTTTTGCTGCAAGAGGAGATCCCCCACACTTCTTCACTATCTCCTTGCCTATCGCTACAAGCTCTGCACGCCCTTCTTTGTCAGGTCCAAATGCACGTTGTTTGAACAGTGACCAGCAGTCATCCTCAGATAGACCGGACAAATGATGAGCTTGGCATGTTCCCATGATTTCCGCAACTTCCATATCGCGAGTGGATACTAGAATGGAAGCGCCTTTGAATCCACAAGACAACACAGATTTCAACTTATCCCATTCATCTAGGCTTACTCCAAATTCCATTTTTTCGCTTTTTTTCCACACATCATCTAAAACCAACAGGTACCTCTTACTTTGCAATAGTTCCTGCACTTTTTGTTCCATTACATCTAAATTCGAAACGTCCCACTTAGCTTTCGTGACATATTCAATAATGGAACACAAAATCCTCTTCCTAGAGAAAATCTCTGAAACACATACCCAGATTCTTAGAGGAAAATGATCACTTACCCATTGATCATTGAAGATCATTTGAGTAAGTGTTGTTTTCCCAAGACCACCTAAACCAACAATGGCATAGACAGAAAGGAAGTCATCAGAGCTCCGTGCTGGGCTAAGAAGAAAGTCCACCACCTTCTTTTTATCTTCTTCTCTTCCGTATACTTGAGGGCTGGTGAGGTTTGAGCTGGTTTCGCGCCATTCAGGTACTTCACTTGGCCTCTCCCTAGCAACACGTTCTCGTAGACCAAACCTGTTCTTGTTTTGGTCAATTTGATCCAGTCTCTCCATCATCTCCTTCAGCTTGTGTGCAACCCGATAGCGAAATATGATGTTCTTTGGTTTGAAAGAGGATAAACCCCCAAATTGATGGGATTCTTTAGAACAATCTTCAAGGATATCTTCTAACACATATGCTGCATCTTTGAGTTGCTGAAGCCAAATCTTCACAGCACGGTCTGTCATTTGTCTCTCGTCAGCATCTTCAAGAACTGCCCTTATAAGAGTAAGAGTGTTGAATAGCTTTTCAGCCTTCTTTCTGAGTCCAGAAAGTGTTGCAAATTCATTTTGGATCAAAGAGAGCGATTTCTCGACCACAACTCCAAGGAAGGCGTCAGCCATTTTCAAAATTGCAAAAAATTGAAAAATTTAGGAAGAAAGAAAAAAGATTATCAGAGATTGGTTTTGCTTTGATGAGCTAGTTCTGATAGATGAAGGTAACGCAATGGAGCTCATGGGAACTGGCTTGAAATGTGAAATGCTGTCTCTTTCCAATGAAACTTCGAGGAAGCAGCGGTGGGATCATGTTGTTGGACTATTACCGCGGTGGGATCACTTTTTCTTTTATCAAAAAATGTAAAGTTCTGTATATGTTGATCGACAACTATTAAAACTTCACACATAACACGTTAGGATAATAATTAAATACCAAAAATTGGATAGTCACTCGATAAATGGGGTTTAAGTTGAGTATTACAAATAATATGGAATTTTTGTTAAAATTACAATACTATGGAGTTTAAAATCTCGCTTAAGGTGGGATTGCATAAACAATATATTAAATATAATGCACTGCCAAAGCTGCCATCTTCATAAGAAATCTCGCATTATACGAGATTTATGACATTTACCTCAAGCATGTAGGTGCATTGGATTTAAAAGTAAATCTCAGGCACATAAAAGCGAAAAACAAAGTGAAAATAACATGCAGTGAAAATAACATGTATACCTCTCATTTTATTATTATTTTTTACACACAAACTGTACTCTCATCTGTTTTTTCTTCTTGATTAGCAACATAAAATCAAGAGTAATATTATTTAAACTCATAATGTATAGAATATCATGTCAATCCACTCCAAATTAAATAGGATTCATATCTTATTTAATGACATATGAGAGTATGTCGGCCAAGAACGATGGAAAAGGGGCAGGCAAGGGCCTTGGCCTCCCTCTCCTCAATATTTTATCAGTATGTACACTTATATTTAACTAGAAAATATAAAATATTTAAATTTACATACATATATTAAAAAATTAGATGATATTTTTCCACTTTTAGATACAATCATCCAATTTTACTAGTTTCTTTTAGATATATTAGTTAGTTAATGAAATAAAACTTTAAAAGTTGTTATAAAAAAAAATACTATAATATCTTTGAGAGAAATATTTAAATATGATATTTATTTATTTATAACTAAATTCATAGTCAGTTTATGGTAGAGGCATACATAACAAATTAGAAATACCTAATTAAAATTCTCAAGCACCAAAGCCAAATATTTTTTATAATTTGACTTTCAAAGTATATTTTGTTATTGATGTATGTATACCCATGCAATACATATGATGATAATAGTTAAAAATATGTATTAAATATTAAATTTATTTACATTATTTTTAAAAATTTAGACTTCATACATATTTATGCAATAAAAAAGGTTATTGCATTCCTTTCAATAAATATATTAATTTCTATAAAATACAATACAAAATAAACCATTAGAAAAAAAATGTGGAGTACAAAAGTAAATAAATAATTTGTCCAAAATCATTCATGTATATTATGAAGGAAAGAAAATATGTAATATCCCAATTTTTGTTTTATATTAATTGTGTGTTAATTGTGGTTAATTAAGGTTAGATGAGTTTAATTAAGAGTTAATTATCTTAATTAATTAATTAATGGATAATTAATCTATCCTAATTAATTTTAACCTCTTGATAATTTAAATGCATGCTCATGTTAATTGTTGTGTTTAATTATTTTAAAAGCTAAGATTAATACTTTTTGAAAATTAGAACTCCCTCCAATCTAAGATTTCAATTTCCCTCCTAAAATTCAAATTTCAAGACACATTACTAAAATAAAATTTATTTAAATAAGTGGTGTGTGAAAAATATTCTTTATATCCAATTTTTGGTGGGAAATTATTTTTAATATGGATAATGAGTGAATCATTATCAATAATACGGGTTTGAGGCAAATATTATAAACATGTGGACTTATAAATCACGTCCAAGATGTGATTTACTGGTTAAAATGTACGTGAGAAGCTGGGATGTTGTCACGACCCAACTTAAGTCATGATCGATATATGGGGAGCATCTTCCCCAGCAAACATTAACACCCAAAATTTTCTACGAAAATGGACAGAGTTTCCTCTGTTTTTCGGACTGCAATATTTCCAATTTAAATTCACAGCAAATGGGCATCAAGCATTCTCAAAATGCGCCCTTCTAGCATATAACAATATCTCAACATAGTTTAGCCATAATATGAAATTAGTTTTCAAACTCTATTAAACATAATACATTAGATAGTTCAAACATAAAACCAAATTAAATTTACAAATCCTTTCTATTACATAATCTAAATATCTAAGTCATAATTTCTCAAACATAAGCATAAAATAAATCCAAGGACCCTACCTGTGACATATGGAGCATCTGACAACTACAGGCTAAAACAAAATATGGGAGATAACAAAAAATGGCTTTTACAAAAAGGCTCACCAACTTTGAATTTATTAAAGTTGTGCTAGAGGAACACCAAAACTAGCACAAGCACCTGTATCTAAAAAATGTGGAAAGACAGCGGGGTGAGTTTTGTAATTCAGTGAAAGATAGGATATCCATAGGTTACTAAATGCAATCATAAAACAAAATAAACGTAATACTTCACATGTACTCATGAAAAGATAGTTCTAGTCACAACATGAGATCTTTTGATAATATAATTTTACATAATCATGCAAATCCATATATAATGAAGAGTTATCCGAAGTAGAATAATAACAAGTCCAGACATGACCCAAGATTATGTGCGAGTTAGCACCACATTTGCTAACTGGAGTTGGCTCGTAGCCATACAAGTCTAGACATGACAAAAGTCATGTGCGAGTAAGCACTTCACCTGCTAACTGGAGTTCCATGGTGCACCAAGGATAATGCTCCTGCCGTAAGCTATAGTTTCTACTTAGATTCACTCCCAAAACATTTTCAATTACAAAATCTAACTTCAATCTTATAATTCACAATTTTAGTTGTAATATCATAATTATGGGCTTAACAGTTATCATGAATAAAATCATTGGTGTTTCCAATACAATTCCAATTCCAAGATACTTTTACAGCATAAAATCTATCCTCATGTTATATGAGATACCATGGACAAAAAATAAACTCAAACTTAATAATTTATATAAGATTTTTGAAAATTCAATATTCATTACAATTTGACTAAAAATATTTAATTAGGCATAATAATCAAGTTCTGTCCTCCAATTGAAAATTTCCACTTCAAGCATAAAGCAAAATTTTCAATAAATAAATTATTTTCTTCTATATCAACATATTGTCAAATTTTCATCTAATTTTATATATATAATCAAAATTTATTATGCATAAAGTAAACTATAGATATATTATCTATTCACAACTAGTGGTTCAAAGAATCGAAGAACAACTCTACTGATGCCACCAATTTAAGTGTTGATGTCCAATTGTTCTATCGCTCTAGGAACAAGACAACATTAATATTTGTGAGCTAACTACACCATCAATTAATATCAATTAGCCTCAAATCACCAAAACCCCCAATTTCTAGGGTGCAAGAGACCTAATAGTATCCCTCATACAATTAGAAACTTCAATAATTTAAATAGAGTAATGTAGAAGCTTATTTACCACTTGGAGAGTAGAATTGGTGAAGAAAATCACTCCAACACCTTCCTAAGTTTCAAGCTCTCTCTAATGGAGTTAGAGAGAGAAAGTGGAGATAGAGGAGAAGGGGGAGGGGGGGAGAGAGAGAAAGAGAGAGAGAGAGGGGGTGGTTATAATGGAGAGGATGAGGAGGAGATGATGATGATGGAGGTGGTGGTGATAGTTTGTGATGATAGAAGCAAAGAAGATGAAGAAGAATGGAAGAAAGTGAAAGGGAAAGAAAGAAAACGTGAAGAAGAAGAGAGGGAGAGAGTTCATGGGAGGGTGAGTGGGGAGGAAAAAGAAGAAAGAAATAGAGGAGAGAGGACATTAGAGTGGGCTATGCCACTTAAGGTGCATGGTGCACCTCCCTTAATTTTCCTTTTTTTTTTAGTTACTACAGACGTCGCTTCGCTTCAGCGGGGAATCTTGCCAAAGCCAAGATGAAATCTTGTAAGTGGCGAGATTTCAATTCTCTTTACCTGCATTGCCTCATGACAAGAAGTTGCATTGCAATTATAAAATGAGAAGTTGGGAAAAATGGAGTCCGAGCAAGCAAGTAAATCCTTTGAATGTTGGAAGCATTGTATCTGGAGTGTTTGAGTGCTTCTGTGGTGAGATTTTTTTGGGCATGTGAAAAGAGAGTTTTATTTATTTATAGTATTAGAAAATGGCATATGATAGAACAATAATTTTGAATGAGCATGTGTCTGAGGAAATTCGTCAAAATATTGTAAATATTTTATATTTAAGTTTTAATGAAAATACATTGTTAGATTTTACTTTGTTTATTTACAATTTCTGTTACATCATATCATTTTTTTAATTAAAAGATTTAGATTAATTAATTGTTATTGATATTTTACTTTTCATGTAATGGGCAATAGGCCTGCAAAAAAAATAAATATAAATAGTATTTTATTATTAATTACTGCATAATTGACTATTTGTAATAGGAAATAGAGTTATTGCAGACTTGTCATCTATATATAAAGTTACCGAAAATGGAGACACGGGCATTTATGACAAGCTGGTCTCTGCCACGTTTCTCAGATTTCTGAAATAGAGATAGATAGACCTCTAATAAGTGCTTTAGTAGAAAGGTGGAGATCAGAAATTCACACATTTCACCTTCTAGTTGGGGAATGCTCGGTGACACTGGAGGATATTGCCATTTTGCTTGGACTTCGCATGGATGGTTTACCGATCACTGGATTTACTAATGGTACGACCCCAGTTCTTCAGAATATGTGCAAACAACTGCTTGGTGGTCGGCTAAATGTGACTGATGTTGTGGTAGGAGAAATAAAATTTGAATGATTTTTATATCATATAAATAGACTTGACACAAATTCTAAGGAGTTGATAGCGTTTAATGCTCATAGTTATATAGTAGCTCCATTGGGGCATTTTTTTAATGCCGAATAAGAGCACAAGCACGGTTCATGGGAAGTTCTTGCAACTTCTTGAAAATTTGGATGAAATTGGATGGTATAGTGTCTTGCTGTTCTTTACCAAGGGTTAGATCATGCTACACGTAAGAGTATGAGAGATACTGCTGGTAGCATGGCACTGTTGCAAGTATGGGCATGGTAGCGGCTCCCATGGTTGGCTTCTTTGGCAAGCATGCCAGTGCTTTTCATCTTACTCTCAGGTAAAAATACTTTAAATAAATAAGTATGCTATAAAAAAATCTTTTCTAAATAAAAAAATTCACAAGTGGAAGGAACCATGATATTAATACAACAATCCATACAATAATTTCCCTATCATCATACTTGCATTGAATCAAATGGAATTTCATCAGGTAAACATAATATATCAAAGAATTTCTTTTAATATTAGATTAAATATTATTTGTAACTCATGTTATTTTGTGGCAACCATATATGGATCCAGTGATTGATGCTCATATTCTAAATGATGTGTAGACTGAGCATATGATATGGTCAACTATTAGCCCACTTATATATTTTGAGGTCATAGAATGACATGCTTTTAACCATGTGATGTGCTACTTTGGGCTTGGTCAGTCTGTACTTCTCCCACCTCGTTATTTAGGGCAATTGCATAATAAAGATTTATGAGGAAGAAAACCAACTGATTGGAGGGAGAAGCATCATGAATAGGTCACATTGTGGGAAATCTGTTATCAGCGTTTATTGCAGAGACAACCCACTAATCAATATGTTCCTTCAAATAAATATCAAGACTGGTGTATACAGTATGCGATAACTTGGTTATGGTAGTCCCCTTAGATACAACAACAGCCAATCCTTGAACACCAACTAATCCCAGAGCACCAGGCAATCCCCCAACACCATGGGCCACCACACCATGAGCACTAACCATTCCCTCATAAGCAGCCATTCCCATACCATGATCTGCTATTCCCACAGTACTTGTCATTCCCACTATACCAGTCATTCCCACAGTACCTACTATTTTCGGTGCCTTTGCCACCCCTCATTAGCCAAAAAAAAAAAAAAGGTGTTGTGGCCTTGCAAGTTTCAAACAATGATGTTGATCAATGGCTGAATCAATAGTACTCGTATGTACAGAGTTAGTAAAGTCAACAGAATTTGGAACTAACTCAAATGTCCTTAGATGCAAAGGACATCCGTCATGGTTCAAGAAGCATTTTGAGTCACAGTAGAAGGTCTGTTAATAGCAGTGCCACTGGGCCATCTCTTCCGGGGTCATTTAAGAGAAATTATGAAATCAACGTTGCTGAAGCCCAGTTCACACCCCAATGCCTCTTTTATTTTTCTGTATTTTATTTATTTTTATTTTAGTTTTTAGTCTTGCATCATATTTATTTTTGTTTATGTCTCACATCATTCCTTTACATGCATAGGTTAACACCGCATGCACTATATTGACTTGCTTGACATTGACTTTATTTTGTGTTGCATGCTTGGTGTATTCATTGTGTTGTAAGGATTGAGTACATCCACTTTCACTTGTGAGATTTTGAGCCTCTTGATTGTACTATCATGTGCCATACTTATTTTTTCATATGTGTTTCCCTCTTTGAATTTGTATTCTAGAACTTGCTTAGGGTCTTGTTTGAAAATATTTTTTCATGTGCATGCTTGAATACGATTGAGGCATTTTTCTTGTTTTTAGCCACTTGCCCATATAGCCAACCTTTGCATATTACCAATGTTTAGCTCCTTTGACCCTTATTGTCCATTCTTTTGTTTTAGCATATCCTTAGCCAAAAGTGAAAAAACAATGAAAATTCTCAATATTTTAGGCTTAAGAGAGCATTTGTGCATTTTATATGTGCTTGAGCATAAATGTAGGGGAGGAACAATGTGTATAAAAACAAATTCAGCAAGTGACACACCAAGAAGAAAAAAAAAAATAAAGAAATGAGGATGAAAAGGTTGATTAAAAAAAATATTATGAAAATTTTGAAAAAGTTTGAGTTGAAGGTGTACCACATTGCAAAAGAAAGGCCTGTAATTATGTTAAGTTGGACAAAATGTACCTTAGGCACTTGTGCTCTTGGTGTATGCATTTGCTCTCCTTTGACTAGAAATTTAGCTCACTGGTCTATATAATTATCCATCTTCACCTAAGCCTCATTTCAACAAAAGGTAAGCCCTCTTGATTTGGTATGTATGTGTGTATAACAAAATGGAGAATGAGACCCATGGCAAGCCTATAGTAATACATAACTCCAAACACTTGAGTATGAATCATAACCCCAAACACTTGAATGAATGAGTGGCAAATACTAAACTTGGGAGGATTTTTGTATTTGGTTCATGCATCATGTATGTGGATTCTACCTTGTGTGCCATTTTGTTGTACACACCATGCTCGTTAAAATTCTCTTGATTGTTGATGTGAAAGCTTACTGTTGTGTCTCTAGATTTATTGTATTGGTGTATTGTCATTGTTAGCACCCAATTTTGATCAGGTCTTTCTAACATTGAAAATTGAAAAAAAAAATCTGAAAAGAATAAAAAATAAAAATTGAAGAAAAAAATCTTTCTAACATTTTTTTTCAAACTTGATTGTATTTAGCATTTATTAATTGATTGTAACCTTTTTTTAATTAGCTTGATTTGTTTTCTTTAATTAGTATCAATTAGCGTCAGGTTAAATAATTGTATTATTAATTACATTAGGATAGAATATGTGCATAAATGATTTTTGTTGGTGACTAAAAAGGGGGAGGAACACGGGGAACAAAGACAACAGTACAACCCTTATCACTGCTAGAGAAATTCTCTCCACCTTAATAATCTAAGAGCAACCAAGTCACAGCCCCCTGCTCTAATGCGAATAGCTTTCATCTAACCATTACCACCATATATCACCACCAAGTCTCCACTGTCATCCCAACATATCATAGTCCAATTTCATTACACCATCCTTAACCTCATTGCACAACCACCACTCCATCCCTATGCATCGTTAGCCATCACTTCACGCTTGCACAATGTAAGAATGCCCAAGATCCCTTGTGGTTGTGTGTGTAAGCCACACACATGCGCTTTCAAGCTTCAATTTCGTAGCTTTTGTTTTTGTTTATGACTTCACTTGGTTTTGATTTTGTTTCCTAGTTGTAGGTGTATATTTAGTGTTATTCCCTTTGAGTTCATTCTCTTTTCTTTTCAAAAGTCTTTTTTTTAATAAAGACAAAAACTGTTGCTAGTTTTAGCTTTTGAACTCTATTTTTTTCTTTTTTCTTTTTCTTTTCTTTTTTATGGGTCGTGAACAAGTTAATGTTTATGGGTTTTTAAATTTAGTTACTACATTTGTATTTATAATTAAAACTAAAAAGGAAATGTGTTTGAATCTTTTTTCTCTTCATTTTAATCGTGCAATGATCATCAGTTGTGACTGAGTAGCTGGTGCCTCCTTCATCACTATTAAATTGTAAGAGTTTATTGAGTAGTCTAGTATTACCTTGAATTCTGTACAAAAGATGAATTTTGTCTCTTTTAATCCTTGTTGAAAAAAAAAATTTAACTAAACACACACTTATTTTTTAGAAGAACTATGTGACTTTGAGTTCCTCATTGCATTAGAGGATATGTAGGAGCATATATTTTTTTGTCAAGCCAAAATTAAATCTTCTTAAATTTGTTTTCTTGTTTAAAATTTTTTTGGATTTAATTAATCCATCAGTCCTTGTAGTTTCACCGAATTTTCAATTGGGTCCTTACATGTTAAAAGTTTTCAATTGGGTCCCTATACTATATAAAATTTTTCGATTGAGTCCCTGTCATTGACCACCATTACAAAAATCTTTCCAGCAATACTATGGTGCACTCAATGAAGTCAAGTGTACAATAAAACTTATTATCTACATCATTCAATATATATAGAATTGATACACCATGTAATCTGAAAGATGAGATTTCACAATATAACCATATACCAGTTCCTATCAAAGCATGGTAAAAAGTCTCATTTTCCTTTCTCTCACCCCTTCTATCCTTTGAGTATGTTGAACCAGAAACCCCTCCCCTCTTCTCTACCCCCAACCACCCTTCTTCTCTAACCCCAACCAAGACCCAGCCCTCAATCTCACAAGATAAAAAGAGGTTCCCACCAAATGGGATATCGAGAGAGGAGATGAACTTAGCTTTACAGAATCTGAGTCAAGTAGTAAGATAAAGGTGTGGGAGTGTTTACCTTGGTTGGGTTTTGGGTGTAGATATGTGGTCATGGATACAGATGAGATGATGCCACCATGGGGATGAGGATCAAGGTAGGTGCTGCTGTGTAAGAGAACCAGCGAATGGTGTTCGATAAGGTAATAGATTGTGATAGTGCAGGTTATTTGGGGTTGATTAGGAAGATGATTTTTGTGACCAATACGCTATAAAGGATGGCGCCACCCCTCTGACAGTGTTGACCCTTTGCATTTCTTACTAAAGGATTTTTTTAGAGGACAAAAGGGAAAGGTTTGGTTATGCCTTGTTGGGCACCATAGATTGAAGTCCTTGGTCACAAATCAATTGGTGCATTCCTAACTCATGTGGATGGAACTCAGTTCTTGAGAGTATGGTGAAGGGAGTGCCAATGATAGCATGGCCACTGTTTGCTAAACAGAGAACCAATGCGGCTATGTTAACTGATGGCTTTAAAGTTACGGTAAGACCAAAAATTGGTGGTAACAACAATGGCGTCGTGGTAGGAGCCTCTCGATATCCCATTTGCAATGTAAATTGGTTTGATTTTTGTTGTTAGAAGGCTTGGATTTGTGCTTGATTCTGGTTGGGGTTGAGATAGCCTAGAGATTAGGATGATTGGTATTGAAATGGGTTTATGATAATGGGTTATTGATGATATTGGTGCTATGATATTTGTTTGGGGCTTTGTTTGTTATGTGATATTATGTTTGGTGGATATAGGTGGAAAATTGGTTATATTCCTGTTGTAGCTCCGCCTCTGCAGTGGGTGGTGGGGGAGGGAAGATGGATGAGGTGGAAGGAGATGGAATATGCTAGAATATTCCTTTTTTTTTTTTTATAACTGCTGTTACTCCCAAGGATTTGATTGAAAAATTTTATACAATATAGGGACCTAATTGAAAACTTCTAAAATTTAGGGACCCAATTGAAAATTTGATGAAACTATAGGGATTAGCAGATTAATAAACCATTTTTTATTATTAAACTCTATAATTTTTTTGGCTTTAATTCTTTTTAAGAGGAAAATAAAATTGTTAAAGTTATTGTTTAATTTGCACAACGAACTTTGGGTAGCTGTCATGAGACAAATATATTAGGAGTGCAGTATGATTATGTTTCTACTATTCCCTAATCATAATCAAACTCCCTAACCTAATTTATTCTAAAAAACTAGTTTTGTTAAATTAAAAGGTTTTTCCAATTTTTATCAATTTTTATTTGATAAAAATTGGTGGTGACTCCATTGAAAAGCGGTGACCCTTTTTGGAAAATTAAAATATTTTCTCATTGCGACACCTTCTTTAGGGACGTTGTGACAATCATTTAATTTCATGGATCATACATCTTTAGTGTTAGGAGTCTAGTGTAGTCCTTGTATATTGCTTCTCATCCATGCCTTGGTTTGATCTTAGTTTCACATGAGGACGTAAAAGCTTAAGTGTGGAGGAGTTTGATAAGGAGCATTTATGTCATTTATATTGCTACCAAACTTTAGCTTTTTGCATGAGTTTTATTGTATTATTGATGCAATTAATAAGGATTTTGATTTGTTCCTGATTGTGTGATTTTAATAGAATTATTGACTTTTACATTGATTTTGGAATAATTTGTAGCTCCCAATTACATTTTGTTACATTTGACTTGTCTCTTTGAGTATGGTTTTGTGCACAGGAGCTTTGGATCAAGTATAAAATGTCAAGAACAAGGTTGGAAACTATTGGAAATGAGCTAAGAACAAAAAGGAAGAAAAAGCGTGGAGCCTCACATTCAGGTCAGTGCTGCAGCGCTCGACATAGCAACAACCATGAAATTTTAGGACTCAAAGTTCTATTGAGCACTGCAGCATTGGTGTGATGACGGCAGAATAGTTCATTAATATGTTTTGGGGTTCAGTTTGGCATATTTTTAGATAACAGTATATATAAGAATATTACAGACTTTTACCTTAGTTTTTGACTCGGTTTTAGGTTGCTATTATTCTCTCTTTATATTTCTCTACATCTTCTTCTCTTCTTTATTATTCTCTCTCTTACAGATTTTATTAGTGAAAGTGTTTTGTCTTGGAGATTGTGGCAATAATTATTGCTATTATTTTCAAGTTCTTTTTTATCTTCATTATTGTGATCCTCTAGAGATGGAGGAGTAGATTTTTTTTACTAGTGTAAGAGTTTTCAGATGGATTGAGATGATGTTTGAGACCTCTTTTGATATTAAATGTATTAGTTTTCTTAATATTCTGTTGTTTCTATTCCTATAATTATTGTGATGATTACTATCTTCTTTATTGGGATAATTAAATTGACGATTATTGTTTAGGGAAACCCTTTGGGCATAAATTTATAGATCTATTAGTTTATATTTGAAGGAGAATATTAGAATTAACTTTTCGATTGGCAGTTAGACTATTGCAATTGGTTTATTAAATTAACATGATTTCTAAATAAATTGAGATCTCATTTATTAGTTATTTGTATTGATTAAATTTTAGACGTCGATTGATCACTAGTAAAATTGCCTGTAATTTATTACTAATAGCCATCAATGGTTTTAATATTTCGTCAATGATAATTAACTCCCAATCCTAGGAATACCTTACACTAGTACTTTTTTCACTGTTGCTATTATCTTTTAATTTAAATTGCTTAATTTTCATTCTTGAAAACCCCAAATTTTTCCAACTAAGTGATAAAGTCTCCTTGAGAGATGATCTAAGTTGTGTCATTTACTACATTTTTTGTGCAACTTAGCCTTAAAATAAATTTCTAATTTGAGGAGGCAGGCAATAACTTCCGTTAGCATGCATGATTACTGTTGATTCATGATTCATGAACAGTTCAAGTTTGCTTAAAATTTAATATTCTTAGCCTTAACCAACCATTGATAACCTATCCCATACTGAGTGCATTTAGCATAAAATGTCATAGGTTTTGACTCATACACTTTATGTGTGATGCCCCAGTTCCATGTGTCCTGGGCTAGGCTTGACATAATCTTTTTGGTGACTGGGAACCCCCTGTACCCAATGAGCCTATTGAGGTAGAAATCTGCAAAATTACGCAGAACGAACTCACTGAAGCAAGTGAGGGAGCCAAGTTGTGCCTTAAGCATCAGCTAGACTCACTGCAGTGAGCGGGTCTGATGTCAACACAGTGCAAAATGATGCAATTTTGAGTAAGTGAGCCCCACCGCTATATATACCCTTCCTCTCGGCCACAACTCTGAAAAATTGAACCCTAACCCCCTAAGGTGATCTCCTCCCCCTCCACTCTCATCCTCCATCAAATCCATTTCCTCCAAGCTTCAAGGTAAGTTCAATTGTTGGTTTATACTTCCTTTTTCTCCTTCCTTTCATGTTCTATGGTTTGGGTTGTTGTTTTCTCCCATTGTTGTGAATTGGGGGGTGTTCCCCCAATATTGTTAGAGTTGGTTTAGAGTTATCTAGATGACATTAGAGATTGATCATGAGTCTATGTTGCTCTATGGCAGTTGTTGGTGTCATTCGAAGCTCTCAAGGTCAAATTGGTGGTACCACATACTCCCGACCCCAAATAGTGAGTTCAAACTCATGACCTTATTTTCCTTGTCATTATGAGTATGTTATGCATTATGATTTCTAACTATGAGACTAGAGATGATGATATGTATAGATATGATTTTGGCAAGTTATGATATGTTAGCAAAGAGCATGATTTTGACTATAACATAAAAAATGTGTTTAAGAAAAACCATGAAACCATGATTGTTATGTTGTATGTGATGAAAATGTTTTATGTTCTCAAGAAGAGATTTATTCGAAATTATGTGATTTAACAAAGTTTACCAAGGTTTTCAATGTGTTTTATGGCTTTATGATATTGCCATGTTTTCAAGAGATTTCATAAAGCTTTTAGAATATCAAGAAGAGTTATTTCGAATCGATATAGAGCAGAGTATGCTTTAGCTTTTGATTATGATTTCCAGAGTAGTATAAATTTTATACAAAAGAGTTTTGAACATAGAGTAGAGCATAGAACAAAGTTTTAGAGAAAAGAAATTCAGTTTTTCATGATGCTCACAAATATGGAGTTCAGTATGATTCATAGCAACTGCCAGATACATATTCTATGAGCTCTTGAAATCATGATGCTTGTAAGTGGTGATCCCTTGGAAATGATTTCGTAGCCACAATTATTTAAAGTCAGATTGTTAGAGTTGTATGAATCCAAAATTTCAGAGTTTCCAAATTACAAAAAGTTTTAAGAGTTTTCAGATTATATGAATTAAGCACAAATTAGTTTAGACGGTAGCTATAGAGAAACAGATAGTGAGTTAACGGCTATAAAAACAATCATTAACCATGGTACCACGTTGTTCTTAGGAGCAATCTCACAGAGCAAAGATGAAACCTAGTTAGGTGTCCAATTTAGATCCTTGAAAAGTCACAGAGCAGAAAAATTGTTATGTCATGGTTGACATATTGTGTTATATATATATATATATATATATCTATCCAGAGATTTATTGTTTCTCTATGAGTTGTTGCACCCCCAATTAAAATTATTTCATGATTGATTATGGATTTAGAAATGTTTGTTTATGAGCCTATGGAAATTAAAAGTATTTTCTTATCTAGCTATGTATTTACATATTAAGTGATTTATTCTTTGCTGCATGTATATTGTAATATGTATATTTCTTGGTCATCCTATGCAGGTGATGGGTGAGAACCCACTCATTGAGTATGTTGACTCCCTCTCCCTTCCTCTCATAGTTGCAGGTACAGATCTCATTTCATCATCGGTCCAGTAGTCACAGCGATCCCTTGGTGAGCTTTACATTGCTGTAAGGCTTAGTTTATCTTCTATTAGTTTTAGAGGGCTCCAGTAAATGTGCAGGCAAGATTCAAGAAATGCATTTATTTTCAGAGTTGGTGTATCTTCACATATGTTTTCAGAAATCAAGTACATATTTGAAATGTGGTCTATGGTTAAAGATTTATGTAGAGAACTGAAAATGTATTTATGTTATAGCTTTCAACAATTTCAATCGATTTTCAATTTATGACTATGATTAGAAGATGAAACAGTTTACCCTTTTATGAATAACATATTTTATCAAGATGATTTCAGAGTTATGTATTTTAAATACTTTAGTCTTTATGCATTTGAATATCATGTTTTAAATGGATAAATAGTTGTTGATTTAGAAGAAAATTATGTTTTAAGTATGACATTACTATAAATTATGCATTTAGAGAGAGACTCAGCGATTACGAGGATTACGTGGGGATGAGATTTCTCATGTACTGGTCACATTTCCAAGTCAAGTCGTGACATTATAATCCACTCCTTTAGATATATTTTACTTTTTAATTGCTCGTATAACTGCCTCTCTATCACTAAATTGCATTCCAATACAAAATTCACCATTATTAATAGGAGGGGCAACTACAAAAGGCAATATGAAATAAAAAATTAATAAATTAAAAAGAAAATAAATAAAAATTAAGTAAAAATAAAATAATAATGGCAAAACAATTAACAATATCGGAATTTAATATACATAACATAGAACAAAATAAAAAATATACAAACCTTATAGGCTTATAAAAAAATAATAAAAATTAAATTAAATTAAGCAAACATAAAATAAATACCACAAAACAATATAGTAATAAACCATATTATAAAAAGTGAAAATAACGTAATAGTAATATAATAATAAACATGTATCAAATAAAATGAATGAGATGATGAGAAGAGATAGAAGCAGGTTTATATAGAGAGAGTATAATATTTTAATATTTTTCTCAAAATCTCACCACTGCTAAGATTTTCATTGAAATCTCATCAGTGACAAGATTCTTACTGAAATCTCACCACTGACAATATAATATATTGGGTGTGGCGAGATTTTCATAAATATTTTTTTTTGGCTTTTTATGAAAGCTAGTCTATGGCAAGATTTTTTTGACATCACATGCATGTAAATTCATTCTTAAACTCATATCAATGTATATTGTAACCTCAAAGCCAATATGGAATAAAAAGACTCCATCCTCAGATATATCGCAGTAACTAAGGTTTTTCACTTATTGAAAGAATTTCAAAAAAGAAACTTTATAGAAATAGTAAGAAACAATAAGTATAGTCAATAGTGATTTTTAAAGTTACTTTAAGCAAGTTGTTATGCATACTATGTGGTTATTTTTTCTTTCATAACAGATAATTTCAACATGAATTCCTTGTTTGGAATTCGTCCTCGCTTAAATTGATTTTGAAACAAGTGGCCCTGTCTAGTTCACTGGTTTTGTAAACTCTAGACACTTTCAGTATATCAAAATTAAATTTGTATTGAACTTGTTATCAGAGTATTAATTTTTATGGCAATTGTTAATTTTATTTTCTGGGGTTGACAAATGAATATCTGAAGGGCATTGCTCTTGTAGTTAAAATGTTATTCTATTGAAGCATGTTAAAATTCGATATTGGCCTCCTTTCTATGTTAGAATCTTTCTCATCTCAGGTGAAGAGCTTTCCAGAAAGCAGGCTATTCAGGAATCTACAATTAGGAAATTAAGGGCTCAGGTGTGCAGCCTACTTACTGCATTTTTCACACAAACTTCAATCTTAGTCTGTGCCTACATATGTATTGATAAATGTTTATTTACTTTTTTATGAAATCTAGATCAGAGAGCTTGTGGAGGAAAAGAAAGTGTTGACTACTAAACTTCAGGTATTTGAATTCTGAAAGCTTTCTTGAAAGTCTTGCAACGATTCTGAATAAATTTAATTCTCATTGCTTATCATGGAATTTTAGAAACAAAACTTTTATGCAGTATAAATAGTAGAGAACTATTTTTCCTTGAATTTTGTTATTTGTGTTCAGTAGTTCAGGTTGTTTATCTCCTTGCAAAGTTATCTATAATATATCAATGGATGCATAAAGTTCTCTAATTTTTGAGCAACAGGTTGTGAGACTGCTAATGTGTACGAGTTCTTTTAACTGAGACTTCTTGTAATCCAGGCGGAGGAGAATAAAGTAGGAAGTATCAAAAGGGACAAGATGGCTACCGAGAACTTGTTACAAGAAACGATAGAGAAACATCAAACAGACTTGCAACACAGAAAGAACATTACACCAATGCTTTGGCAGCTGCTAAGGAGGCTGAAGCATTAGCAGTGGCACATGCCAACAATGAAGTAAGAACTGAGCTACATAGTCGTCTAGGAGAGGCTGAGGATCATTAATCTATGCTGGTCCAGGCCCTTGAAGAATTGAGGCAAACATTATCTAGGAAAAGAACAACATGTTTTTGTTATTTATTTCATTCTTGTTACTAAGTTGATTCGCAAGATCTTGCTTTTAAGTTTTAGTGTCTTAATCCGTTTTCAGGCAATCTCCAAAGAAGACATGCTCCTCAGAGAAATTGAGGACCTTCAAAAATGCTACCAGGTGTGCTCCCTTGTTCTCTGAATGTGCTTAGATTGTTTAACTTTGAAGCTTGCTTTTCCTTATTTTCTTTAAGTTGTAGCATCTTAATTTGTGCTTTTTGTAGTTTGCATAATTTGTTTGGTGTTTTATCTAGGCAAGTGAAAGGCGGTGTGAGGAATTGATTACACAGGTTCCAGACTCTATGAGGCCACTGCTAAGGCAAATCGAAGCCATACAGGTGAACACACTTTATCCATATGATCCAAGATTCCTTTTCCTTCAATTTCTCGGTTCAGTTGCATGGGATCTGTATCTGACTAGAATTCACCCTGATAATAGGAAACAAATACCAGAAGGGCTGATGCATAGGTTGCTGTTGAAAGAACTCTCAATTCCAGACTTCAGGTCTTTAGAATACTTACTGAGTTTTAATTCTGGAATTATCCTATTGTATATCATTTTCTCTCTATCTTTTCCTAGTGATTCCTCAGGAAGCAGAAGCCAAAGCTGCAACTGCCGAGGAACGGGAACATTCTGTGAATGAACGCTTGTCTCAAACCTTGTCCCTCAATGTTCTTGAGGCTCAGGTTTTGCAATTTATTGAGCAAAATAATGTCTGTAATGGTGATTCTGCGTAAGTAACTGTGACTTATTTTAGCTATGAATTACAGATTTCATGTCTTAGAGCCGAACAGACTCAGTTAAGTAGGACACTCGAAAAGGAGAGACAAAGAGCGTCAGAAAACGAGCAAGAATACCTAGCTGTGAAGGAGGATGCTGACACTCAAGAAGGTCGTGTGAGACAGCTTGAGGAAGAGTTCAGAGAAATCAGGCAGAAGCACAAGCAAGAGTTAGAGGAGGCATTGATGCATAGAGAACTTCTTCAGCAGGTGAGGCTTTTGCTTCTAGATTTCAAAGTTGACATTGTTAAGCATGTTAGATGAAATGCTTTCTCTTTTTTGGGTTAAATTCCTTATCACCTTCATTTCTTCAGTAACTTTCCAAATGGTGTGAACTGATTGCAGAGAGATAATTGGTTTCATGCTGCATGAATTTTTCTGTGGAAGTTATATAAGAAAACCCACTTTTTCCTTAAGAGGGTGTTTGGAAACCCTAGGAATTGAATTCCCTCAAGAATTGGAATTCAATTCCATGATTTGGAACTACAAATTAGCCAAGAATTCAAATCTCAATCGAATTGAATTCCATCGCCCGAAAGTAAATCAGACCCAAATGGGTCTGATTTGTGGTTGGATTTGTTATGGGCTTCACAAGGGGTGACGGTGAGGCTGCAATGAAGCAATGCTTCACGGAGGCACAAAATCACAGTGGTCAGAGTGGAGGCTGGCAGAAGTGGCGGTTGTTGTGAGCGATGAGCTGGGCTTCATGAGGGGTGACAGTGAGGCCACAAAGGGCGCGACAGAGCAATGGTTCACAGAGGCACAAAGTCGCAGTGGTCAGAGTGGAGGCTGCTGAAACTCTCGGTTGTTGTGCATGATGAGTAGTGGTAGTACGACGCGATGGGGATGGAGGAAGGGTGCGCACACGGAGGTGACAGGGGAAGGAAGGGCTTCGTCGATCTGTGTTCAAGGCGGTGATGATGGGTTTGAGGAGGGTGGAGTCCCAGTGGCTGGTGGGGAGTATACTTCGGCCTCCTCTCTCCTCTCTTTTATTTAAATAGCCCTAATTTTTTATGTGAACATTGTCTTGGTGAAGGATTGAATGGTATACATAAACAAATCAATTTACTTTTAGATACAATTCAATTCTTTTATTTACTAACTCATTCTAAACATAAGAATTCAATTCAATTCCTGATGGAATTCAATTCAATTCTCTTTTAAAAACTTTCCAAACACCCTGTAATGGACTTTTCAACTTGATTGGTGTCAGGTCGTGTTCTTCTTTTCGGGGTAGAAGGAAAAACAATTTTAAGTGGGGGCAGTTTTGTCATTTTGATTTTTTTTTTGAAAAATAAAGAAACAGAGAGGGGCTATGGTTTTAAAACCATGAAATCCCTCCCTTCCCCTCAATCTCTCACGCTCTCTCTCCCTCTCTGTCCGTCTTCTTCTTCTTCGTTCTTCTTCTTCTTTCTTTTTTATTTTTCTCCCCCACTTTCAACCGTAGATCACATAGTTGCTAATTTTTGTCATCAAAACTTGATACCCATTAGCTTCTAAAATTTAAGGTAAGTCTCTAATCTCAATCTCATTCTTTTTTTGTTCTCTAGAACATACCCCAAAACTAGTGAGCTATAAAAAATGGTGGATAGTGATAAGAGGCATTTATGCCACTTATCTTACTTCTAATTCTTAGCTTTTTACATGAGTTTTTCTATGTAATTGATGTGATTAATTAGATATTTGATTTATTCCTCATTGTGTACTTTTGATAGAACTATTGGCTTTTGCGTTGATTTTGGGAATAATTTGTAATTACAAGCTGTTGCGTTTAATTTGTCTCTTTGAGTATGGTTTTATGCACAGGAGCTTTGGATCAAGTGCAAAATGTAAAGAACAAGAGATCAGATTGAGACAAAAAAGGATGTTTTGGAAAGCTCAAGAAGTCTTCTATAACTTTTATGTTTAGATCAAAACCCAGTTCTAAGAGCATCTTGGTGAAAATCAAGTTGCAAGATTAAAGGTTGTTAATGTTCTGATGCTGTCCAACTTGACCTCCAGTCAGTATTTTTGCAATATCTAGAGGTACAGATCTCCGATTGAATTGATTTTGGTGGCGTTGGAAAGCTTATTCAAAGGGCTACAATCACTATTTCTGGTGTCAAGGGCAAATTCTATTCTGTCTACCGCTGCAGCACTAAAGAGCGCTGCAGCGCTCAACAGCACCCGGAAAATTGACTGTTATCAGCATCGCTCACTGGTGAGCGCTGCAGCGCTCATGTGATGACGCAGAAGACATTATTTTATCTGTTTTTGGGCCCACTTTGACCTATTTTTAGAAGGCAGTATATATAGGAATGTTACAGACTTTTACCCTAGTTTTTTTAGTTTTGAGTTTTGGAGTTTCAGTTTGGAGAACTCTCTTTCTCTACATCTCTCTCCATCTTCTCTCTACATCTTCTTCTCTATTCTTCTCTCTCTTTGGATTTCATTGGTGAAGGTGATTTGTCTTGGAGATCGTGGCGATGATCATTGCTATTATTTCCAGGTTCTTTTATCTTTATTATTGTAATCCTCTAGAGATGGAGGAGTAGGTTTCTTTACTAGTGTAAGGGTTTCCAGATGGATTTGGATGATATTTGAGACCTCTTTTGATATTAAATGCATTGGTTTTCTTAATGTTCTGCAGTTTCTATTCCTATAATTATTGTGGTGATTGCTATAATCTTTATTGGGATAACTAAATTGGCGATCATCGTTTAGGAAAACCCTTTGGGTATAAATTGATAGATCTATTGATTTATGTTTGAGGGAGAACATTAGAATTAACTTCCGATTGGCAGTTAGCCTATAGCAATTGGTTTATTAAATTGATGTGATTTCTAAATAAATTGGCGATTGTCGTTTATTAGTTATTTGCATTGATTAAATTCTAGAGGTCGATTGATCACTAGTAGAATTGTCAGTAATTTATCACTAATAGCCACCAATGGGTTTAATATTTGGTCAATGATAATTAATTTCCAATCCTAGGAATACCTTGCACTAGTACTTCCTTTATTGTTGCTGTTACCTTGTTGCTATTATCTTTTAATTTAAATTGCGTTAATCTTAATTCTCCAAACCCCTAATTTCTAATTGACTAGTAACACTTCCTTGTGAGGCGACCTGAGTTGTGCCCTTTACTACATTTTTTGTGCAGCTTAGCACTTTTATAAATTTTAATTTGTTGTGAGTCGCGATAGCGCGCATCAGATAGATATATGTTTGATATTTTAAGTATAAATCTATCTAGTTAGAAGCTCTAATGTTAATAGGTTGTAGTGGGTAGTGTCTAGAGTTGATTTTTCTCTAATCCTTAGAAACCCTAGGCTCCATAAATTGGGGATTTTGTTCAACGGGCTCTCTAATTGATAAATTATTTTGAAATAAATTGTTTAAACCTTTCAAAATGCTTATATTTGCTAGATTCTATTAACGTGGAGCGAGCTACTCCCACCAGAGCTGTTAGGGAAAGGCCCAGTTGATCCTGTTGTACTGTGAGTGGCTATCTACACGGTGGTGGTGCTTTAAAATATTTTTATGGGAAAAACTATATTATTAGATTTAATAAAAATTTTATTATAAACTACTTGGATTATTTGATTAGCTTGATAAGTTGATTTTCTTAAATATAATGGTTATTAAATATGACTTGATGACGTGGTTGATATTATTACCATCTCTCTTTGTTGATTTTATAATGCCATGATTTTACTATATGTTGTTTCAATGTGCATTGGAAAAATTTAGGATATTTGATACCTGCAGGGTTAGATTAATATGAAGATTGAGTTTTAGATTTGTAAATTGAGTTTGATAAAAACTTACTTAAGAAACCATGATGGGTTCAACGAAGAGAATCAACGGCAATACCGCTCGCCATAGCGAAGAGATGTAATGACAATACCGCTCGTCATAGCGAAGAGATATAATAGTATCATCGCTTGTCGTAGTGAAGAGATGTAACAGCCTATGTGCACATAGTTTCTCTCATTGAGATAAAATTTAAAGAAACCTTAAATTTAGACTAAATGAGTTGAGATTACTCCCCAAATAAAATTTATTATTATTCTTATGTAACTCTCATGGGTATTTTGAGGATTTGATGATAAAGTTAATTTTTTTGTGAGAATAATGAATTGGAAAAAAAAGTGAGAAATTGTATTTAATAATTAATTTAAATTTTGCTTAGAAAGTATGGATTACTATATTCTTATTGACTTTTAGAAAATGTGTATGATTTACATGCTATCCCATTTATTTTTAGATGCTCGTGCGTTGATTGGTTTTTGCTTCTTGTCCATTTTGTTTATAGTCCTCACTGGGCCTGTTTGACTCACCCATCCCTTTTCCTCCAGATTTTCAGGTAGCTGAGTAGTAGGTCCTGGGATTACTGTTGGCCCAGGATATTCTTTTGGTAGGCCTCTATTGTCAGTTGAGGCTTTTTTATTGTTGACTCTAGTATATTTTGCAACTATAGGACATAGGTTGGATATTTTGATTTATATGTGAGAACAAGAGTTTAAGCATGATTCTTTTGTATAACTGGTCCTTATGATGTCAATAACTGAAAATACTAGAATGTACTGGTTGCTGAAAATAGATTATGATATTACATTGTATAACAGGTTAACTTTGATTTATGGGTTATTTAGTTTTTAGGGTGCTGCTGGATTTTCGGTAGCAAAAATAGTTAAGTTTGAAATTTGTTTTAGTGAGAATATATCTTTAGGTTTGTCGGGCTAAGTGAATTCATCTACATATGCGCCGGCCACAACCTAAGATTGGATCATGACAATTGGTTAGAATGAATCATATGCTAGAAACCAATATAGAATATTTGGGCAAGTTGATTGATGAGGCCCGGTATTGCTTAAAACAATCTTAAATTCCAGTCATCTTTCCGTGATTATTTTTTGTCAAGTCCCTGGAATAAGCTCTTCATTTTCAACAGGAGATAGCCAGAGCAAAGGCTACTCGATTGGATCTGGAGAGGACTGCTCATGTTCATTCTGCTCCATCATTAGATCAAACAACCACAACAAAGCAAAAATTCTGCGTCAGAAATCTGTGATATTTTCTATAATACACTTAATGGTGCAGGCAGCCTGTCTCGGAAAGTCTCCAGTGCGAGCTCCCTGGCAAGGATGGAAGAAAGCTACTTTCTGCAAGCATCATTGGACTCATCTGGTAGTTTCTCTGAGAGGAGAAACGCTGGAGAGCCAGGCATGAGTCCTTACTATATGAAGAGCATAACCCCAAGTGCTTTTGAATCAACACTTTGTCAGAAGGAGGGCTAACTTGCTTCATATATGTCACGATTGGTATGCATTGTCACCTTTCTTCCTGGGATTAGTATTTGGCAATACAGCTCCCATTTCATGGCTCCTTATTTCTTATCGTGAACTTGTTATAATTGATGTTGTAGAATTTATATTAAGCTGTTCCATATAACAACCGATATTGATGGCATTTTTTCAATTTTAAAAATTTCAAGCGCTGATGGAATCTATTCATGATTCTCTTACTTAGGAATTGGTCAAAATGACAAAACAGGTGGGTTTGTTTTGAGCTTCATTTTTGCTACGTGCTGGTACTCTTACACTCGCTGCAGTGTGAAAAGTTGTGATGAAGAGGTACTTGTTGCTATGCCAGCTTTTGCCTTTTATAGAAGCAAAATCCAATAGACAATTTGCTGTTCAGTGGTTGAATGCAATAGTTGGGTAGTGCCTGACCTGTCTATTTCCTGTAAGAGAAGTCAAAGCAGTCTTATAAGCTTGTAGACCAACTTGCTTTCGTTAGCCTTATAAATCCTCTTCAATTGAAATAGTTCAAACTTGAGAGCTCAAAGGCATGGTTCCACTGAATCATTTCATTCTTCGAGAAAACTTGAGAAATCAAATGAAAGATCAATTCCACTTTCAACTCCACCTAGTAAAAAAAGACTTGGTTATTATTGATTATTGAATAAATAATTCCTCTAATCTCGGAGAAAAAGGAACTCTTTGGAAAAGTACCTTTTTATTTTCCTTTCCCTATGCCTAATTAATTCCATTTTGTTGAAATTTTGATATGGTGCTTATATTGTTGCATATTTGTTTAGCATAAGCATAATAGGCCAAATTAAGTAAAGCAATTGTTATCTCTTCCTCTTTGGCCAATGCACACAACAGAACAATCAACAATGTTACACTTAACATGGTTGTTTCCTTGTATGCTTTTTTTTCCAAATAGAAAATAATCACTACTTTCTATCTAAAAGAATTTGTTTGTGTTTAGCTGGAGGAACTTCGTGCAGATATTTTGGACTTGAAGGAAACGTGCAGAGAGCAAATCAACTTGCTCGTGAATAAGGTATTTTTTGTTGAACACATAATATTTTTCCCCCTTAGGTGCCCTCTCCAATGCTTTCACTTTTCTTTAAGCATTATTATTTGAATATCACTTTTGTGGACACCACTGGACACTTGTAGAATCGCAAGTAAATAACCGATGATTCAGTTGCATTTCTGGTGATCTGGCTATGAGAATATATGGAAAATCATATGCTAATAACTGAAGGATTTAGAGTGTGTTTGGATGTGATTATTTTGTGAATATGCGCATTATGTTAAAAATCACTTTTTAGTTTTTCACTTATATATAAAATTTAGGTTTCATAATCATTTTTTTAAAATCTAAAACAAATGCACCTAAAATTTAAGTTTCATAATAGATGCATTCTTATAAAATCCAGTGAAAGAATTTTATAGCCATTATTTAATTAGTAGTTACCTTACCATATGCACCACATTTACTAGAAACATTTCTAAAATTCTCAGTTATTGATACATTGATTCTCGAATGTCTAAATGGTGTTAAAAGATTATCAATATAAATATCTTTCCTCTTTTTCCTTTTACGCATCCTTTTGGAATTCTAACCTTGCTATATGTGTTTACAGATCCAGAGAATGAGTTCATCAATAGCGACTAACTAAGCTGACAAAAAGATAAGAACTTTTGAAAGCTTTGATTGTAGTACTTGTTTTAGCTGGCCATGGCATTGAGCTTTTGTGTGATCTGAATTGCATAGTCATAGTATATTGAAGATTAATGTGTTCTCTCTCCAAAGATATAATCTTGTTTGCCTTGGCAACAGTTACATAAAGTCACCCTTGATAAATGTAATTTGTATTCTTACAAGAAAGGAATGTAATTTGTATTTTATGATTTGGGGAATGTTGTATAGCGAATCTCTTTAGACCACAGTCAAACTTCGGAAGATACGAGCAATTTTCTGATAAAGGTAATTAACAATAACGGTTTTGTTCTTATGTTTTTGGTGGATGTTGAGATGAGAAAATTTTGATAATTTGATTAATGTACAATCCTATGAATCTCTCATGATGTTATATGTTTCTACTCTTATATGTCTTTAAAATGGCTGTGTTTGGCTATGCATTTGATATACGTGCTTTTTAATGAAAAAAACACTTTTAGAAGATTATGATTGCATGCACTAATGAGAAATTCTTGTATACTTCTAGAGTATGTATAATCTAGGAATATACATAATTATTCATTTTAGTTTGTATTATTTAAAAGTTATATAAAAAACTGAAAATGAGTAGTTGTACTTGTTTTAGGAGTAAACAAAAATTTACCGCTAATAGAAACTGCAAAGCAGCTTGAGTAAATGAACAATGCAGTGATGGATGAACTGTTTTATATAGGTTTGTCTTTTTCAATATTTTTGTTTTGGTAATTTTTTTTTCATTATTTAAAACTAATGCTATTGTGTCACATAAGTAGCTTATAGAATTCCTTTTCTCCTTTAGATGGGCTTAAGTCATAAAATAAAAACTTGCCTTAAATTGTCAGTAATAATTTAATGAATACATAAGAAGGATCTTCCGTTATTATTGGTTATTTTGATATTTTATTTTCGTGAAATGATTCTTTACGCATAAATTCGATGCATAAAAATCTATGCGGGATAACCGTTGTGAATGTGTAAAGCCACATTCAGTGGCTGCCACCAATCGAAAAAATTTTCAAAGTGCACAGTAGAATTTCTACTGTGCATGCATGTTATTGGCGAAATTTTCAAACGTGCACAGTAACAAAGTTACTGTGCACATGTGAGAGGGTTCGGAGCACCTACCGAAATGCATGTGAAGTTACTGTGCATTATATAAATAGAGAGCTGCTGAACGCTCTCATATTATCAGTAGAAAAGAAACAGAGCATAATAGAGAGAAAAAAATATATAGTGTCTTCTGAGAGTTTCTCCTATTTTTATAGAGAGAGGTGTATTCTCCTAGTATAAGAGAGGGTGTTATTGTTCTCTTCTTATAATTAGAGAGAGATGTAATTTTATCTTCCACATAGTGAAAATCTTTCTCGGTCTTGCCCGTGGTTTTTCCCTCATCATTAGGGGGTTTTCCACGTAAATATTGTGTGTCAATTCTATTACTCTCAGCTCTATTTTAGTTGTGTTGATCTGTTTCCATTACTCTGGTACCCAACAGTGGTATCAGAGCTTTGGTTTGGTAGTATTTATTCTTAGTATGCTCTGTGGTTGCAGCTTAGACTGATCTTCCACATCAGAAAAGCATTTTTACCTGGTACTTATCAAAGCCATTGGTTATAGTTCACGCTGCGGGTTACTACTCTTGGTCACTGTTTATACGTGTAGTGGTATACTTTTACAGTATTGTTAACGTATACTGGATTTGTTCCATATATGGTATAAATATACGTACTGTTCATGTATACGGTACTGTTCACGTATAAGACACTATTCATATATATGGCACTATTCACGTATACGGTACTATTCACAGTAAAAAAAAAAGGTGACCAGTCTAGTAGAGAAACAGATTCCGGTAAACACCATGGCAACAAAATTTGAGTTTGAGAAGTTCAATGGGAATAATTTTTCCCTGTGGAAACTGAAGATAAAGGCAATCTTGAGGAAGGACAATTGCTTACCAGCAATTGAAGGTAGACCAGCCGAAGTTACTGATGAAAAGTGGAAGGAGATGGATGATAATGCTGTTGCCAATCTACATCTTGAAATGGCAGATTCAGTATTGTCCAGTATTGCAGAAAAGAAGACAACAAAGGAGATCTGGGATGCTCTTGTCAAATTGTACGAGGTCAAGTCACTTCACAATAGAATATTTCTAAAGAGGAGGCTGTATACTCTTCGGATGAGTGAGTCCACGTCGGTAACGGACCACATCAACAATCTGAACACATTATTCTCCCAGCTTACAGCATCAGATTATAAAATAACGGAGAATGAACGTGCGGAACTTCTACTTCAAAGTCTACCTGACTCATATGATCAACTCATTATCAACATCACAAATAATAATATTGCCAACTATCTATCCTTTGATGATGTCGCCGGTGCTATTCTTGAAGAAGAATCCAGGCACAAGAATAAGGAAGATAGATTGGAGAACTCAAAGCATGGAGAGGCATTGTTGGTGATGAGAGGGAGATCAATGGAGCGTGATTCCAGTGGGAGTCATGGTCGGAGTAGATCAAAGTCAAGAAGAAGGAAGAACTTCAAATGCTACCGTTGTGGCATGAGAGGGCACTTGAAGAAAGATTGTCGAAATAACAAGAAGAATGCAGATAAAGCCCCAGAAGCATCAACCTCTCAAGGATGTGTTGCAAGTACCTCTGAGGATGGAGAAATCCTATGTAGCGAGGCAGCAATTGGTTCTAGAAGTAATAAAAGGCTCATTGATATTTGGATAATGGATACAGGAGCATCATGGCACATGACTCCACACCGTGGTAGTTTCTGATTATGAACCTGTCTCGGAAGGATCTGTGTTCATGGGAGATGACCATGCCTTATAAATTGCTGGTGTTGGTACTGTCAAAATAAAATTGTTTGATGGTTCCATTCGAACAATTCAAGGAGTGCGACACGTGAAGGGTTTGAGGAAGAATATATTGTCTATTGGGCAATTGGATGATCTCGGGTGCAAGACCTGTACTGAAGATGGAATCTTGAAAGTTGTTAAAGGTGCTCTTGTGTTGATGAAAGTAGAAAAGACCACAACAAATCTATACAGACTTCAAGGAGATACGTTGCAGGAGGCAGACGCATCAATTGCATCAGCAAGTGAAGAAGAAACGACGATGATGTGGCATCGCAAACTAAGCCACATGTCGGAACGTGGTTTGAAGGTTCTTGCGGAACGTAATCTCATTCCCGGGCTCAAATCGGTGAACCTACCGTTTTGTGAGCACTGTGTTACAAGCAAGCAGCATAGATTGAAGTTTGATAGGTCAACTGCTCGAAGTAAGCACATTCTAGACTTGATTCATTCTGATGTGTGGGAGTCACCAGAAATGTCCTTGGGAGGTGCAAAATATTTTGTATCATTCATTGATGATTACTCTAGGAGACTATGGGTGTATCCAATTAAGAAAAAGTCAGATGTGTTTCAAATATTCAAAGACTTCAAAGCAAGAGTGTAACTTGAATCTGGAAAGAAGATCAAGTGTTTGAGGACAGACAATGGAGGAGAATATACAGATGGAGATTTTCTAGCATTTTGCAAGCATGAGGGTATTCAAAGGCAATTCACAGTTGCATATACACCTCAACAAAATGGTGTAGCAGAGCGGATGAACAGGACTCTTCTAGAAAGAACAAGAGCAATCTTTGAGAACGGCGAGTTTAGCCAAGTCTTTACAGGCGAAGCGATCAAAGCGCACATTATGTGATCAATCGGTCGCCATCAACTGCAATTGGTTTAAAAACACCAATGGAGATGTGGAATGGCAAGCCGGCAGATTATTCTTCCCTAAAGGTGTTTGGATGTCCAGCATATGTGATGTACAATTCCCAAGAAAGAACAAAGTTGGACCCGAAGTCCAGGAAATGTATATTCTTGGGCTATGCTGACGGTGTGAAAGGGTATCGCTTGTGGGATCCCACTGCCAGCAAGGTTATTGTCAGCAGGGATATTATATTTGCAGAAAATGAACTGCAAAGTGAAGAAAGAAATGACAAAGACCTTTATTCACGGAGACCACTACTATTCAGATAGATGAGAAAACTGAAGAAAGAGATTCTGATGAACAAGTACCAGTAGAGGCCAATGATACAGAAGTTAGGCGATCATCACGCCAGACAAAGCCACCTTCATGGCATTCAGACTATGTTATGGCAAGTCACGATGCATTTTGTCTTCTAACAGAAGAAGGAGAGCCATCAACCTTTCAGGAGGCTTTGAATAGTCCAGATGCTTCTCTATGGATAGCAGCAATGCAGGAAGAAATGGAGGCCTTGCATAGGAATAAAACATGGGAACTTGTTGCACTTCCAAAAGGTCGAAAAGCCATCGGTAACAAATGGGTCTATAAGATCAAACGAGATGGCAATGATCGAGTGGAACGATATCGTGCAAGACTGGTGGTAAAAGGATTTGCTCAGAAGGAAGGTATTGATTTCAATGAAATATTTTCCCCAGTTGTCAGACTTACCACTATCAGAGTAGTATTGGCTATGTGTGCTGCATTTGATTTACATCTTGAGCAGTTAGATGTGAAAACTGCTTTTCTTCATGGAGAACTTGAAGAGGAGATATATATGCTCCAACCAGAAGGCTTTGAGGAAAAAAGAAAAGAAAACTTGGTTTGTAGGTTGACCAAATCTCTGTACGGTCTAAAGCAGGTGCCAAGGTGTTGGTACAGGAGATTTGATTCCTTCATAATTGGCCTCGGATACAACAGACTGAGTTCAGACCATTGTACATACTACAAGAGGTTTGATAACAATGTTTTCATCATTCTGTTGTTGTATATGGATGACATGTTGGTAGTAGGTCCCAACAAAGATCGAATCCAAGAATTGAAGGCACAGTTGGCTAGGGAATTTGATATGAAGGACTTGGGACCCGCAAAAAAGATTTTAGGGATGCAAATTCATCAAGACAAAAAGGACAGGAAGATCTGGCTCTCACAGAAGAATTACTTGATGAAAATCTTGCGACGCTTCAACATGCAAGATTGTAAGCCAGTCTCAACCCCACTTCCTGTGAATTACAAATTATCCTCAGGTATGTGTCCTAGCAATGAAGCGGTGAGGATGGAAATGTCTCGAGTACCATATGCATCAGCGGTGGGAAGCCTTATGTACGCCATGATTTGTACTAGGCCAGATATTGCCCATGCAGTTGGATTGGTTAGTCAGTTTATGGCAGATCCAGGTAATGAGCATTGGAATGCTGTGAAGAGGATCCTGAGATATATTAGAGGAACCTCTAGTGCCGCACTATGTTTTGGAGGATCAGAGTTCGTTGTCAGAGGATATGTTGATTCAGATTTTGCAGGTGATCTTGATAAAAGAAAATCTACTACAGGCTATGTGTTTACACTTGCAGGCGGAGCTGAGTCAAGTTATCCAAGTTACAGACTGTTGTAGCTCTATCTACTACAGAAGCTGAATATATGGCAGCTACACAAGCTTGCAAGGAAGCTATTTGGATTCAAAGGTTAATGGAGGAACTCGGGCACAAGCAGTCAAAGATTACTGTGTATTGTGACAGTCAGAGTGCCTTTCACATTGCAAGGAATCCAGCTTTTCATTCCAGGACAAAGCACATAGGAGTTCAATATCACTTTGTTCGAGAAGTAGTGGAAGAAGAAAATCTGGACATGCAGAAGATTCATACGAAAGATAACCTAGCAGATGTCATGACAAAGCCGATCAACACTGACAAGTTTAAATGGTGTAGATCGTCCTATGGCCTATCAGAAACATAGGCAGCATGGAATTGGCAAGATGAGAAAAGGTTTTGAAAGCTCACCAAAAGTGGCTTTAAGTGGGAGATTGTGAATGTGTAAAGCCACATTCAGTGGCTGCCACCAACCGAAAAAATTTTCAAAGTGCACAGTAGAATTTCTACTGTGCATGCATGTTATTGGCGAAATTTTCAAACGTGCACAGTAACAAAGTTACTGTACACATGTGAGAGGGTTCGGTGCACCTACCGAAATGCATGTGAAGTTACTGTGCATTGATTGCACAGTAACTTCCCGAGCATCTATAAATAGAGAGCTGCTGAACGCTCTCATATTATCAGTAGAAAAGAAACAGAGCATAATAGAGAGAAAAAAATATATAGTGTCTTCTGAGAGTTTCTCCTATTTTTATAGAGAGAGGTGTATTCTCCTAGTATAAGAGAGGGTGTTATTGTTCTCTCCTTATAATTAGAGAGAGGTGTAATTTTATCTTCCACATAGTGAAAATCTTTCTCGGTCTTGCCCGTGGTTTTTCCCTCATCATTAGGGGGTTTTCCACGTAAATATTGTGTGTCAGTTCTATTACTCTCAGCTCTATTTTAGTTGCGTTAATCTGTTTCCATTACTCTGGTACCCAACAACCATTACTTTGATAAAATATATATTTGAGGTATTACATAATTGAACTGTAGACATGATTCATTGTAATCTCTACGACAAAGTTGGGTTTCTCCACAGGATAGTTTGTATCTTTATCTTTCATAACATCACACTCCTCAAATTTTTTAAGAGGAAAAAAAAAAAAAGCATTCACATATTCAATCCTCAAAATTTTACGACATTATTCACCTGTTGCAAAACATCCATCAGAGCAAGAGATTGGAGATGCATGTGATTGCACGTGCAAATCTCAGCCAAATTTTATTATTGTTTCTAGAGTAAATCCCAAATTGGACCCTGACAATTTCATTGTCAAACGAGTTGATTTCTAACAATTGAAAAGTGTCAACTCAATTCCTGATAATGTCAAAAGTTAGACACTTAGTGGTCTCTCGATGGAAAACATTAATGGTGTTAGTGACAATTTCATTACAAGACAAATTGATCCCTAACATCATTTAAAAAAAAAAAATTTCGTCCCCTTTCTTCCTTCACCCTCTTCATCCTCACCACCACCACTCTCTTTCCCTTGGAATCCTTGTTCCCGCCACAACCACAAAAAATGCCTTATTCGCAACCAGCACCGCCATAGCACTATATTATGGAAATTTTGTTTGTTGGGGGTTGTCTATATAGTATACACGATGTTATTATTATGAATAGAGACCTATGAAGCATGGGTCCAGGAGTTTTGCAAAAGTACCCATACTATATACTTTTTGGTATGGGTATGCATTGGGTATGCCTAAGTACGTATTCAATAACTTCATTTTTTTTAAAAAAAATTGAGTATGGCAAGGTACAATTGGTACGCCTAGGGTACGTATACCCAATGCTAGGTATGCCAGTTTAATTAATTTTTGTATTCTTTTTTTTGTATTTTTTCCCTTATTTCCTTCCATATTCCAATTCTATTGAGCCTAACCCTTTCCCCACCCAAATTTATTATTTTAGAAAATTTCAAATATAATATTGAATAATTTTGATCAATTTTATGTTAACATTTTAGTTTTCATTGCAAGAAATTTATAAAATTTTTATATATTTTATATATATATATATAGACGTACCCATATCCCAGTTTTTCTAAAATTTTCGTACCTTTTACCCATATGGTACGGGAACTGTATCTGTATCCATGCATCATAGATGGAGACCTTGTGTTTTGGGAGTTAGGCGCAGATTATAGGGTGTGAGATAAGGTTTTATTTTATTTTACTTATGTTTTTGAGTTCCTGGTCATCTTGATTTTCTAAGTTAGTTAGGAATTTCGTGATAATGCAGAAAGAAGGATTACAAAGTGAGAAACAAAAAAGGTTGCTGATATGCTGTTTGAATGTGTTTTTGATTTCCAAATGATTTGCACATCTGATTCTCTATTACTTTCCGTTTCTTGCATTTTTTCTTTGTTTCTGTGATGTTTCTTTTCTCAAAGTTGCCTGGTACTAGTTTTGTTGTGTTGCTCAGAGTTGTCACATTTTTTGTTTGGAAGATTTTAGAGAATATAATGTGGGAGAGTGCGAGAAATGTATGTTCTGCCTGTTAGATGATGGTGTGGAAGTACGTTGTTTGCCGACGGAATTACATGGCTTTTGTGCTTAATACTATGATTATGCTACATTTCATCGGTTTGCTGCTTATAGTCGCTTTGCTGATCTGTGAAATCTTAATTCAAGATTAGATTCATTTTAGACTTTGCTTATAGTCATTTTGGCTAAATTGATTTGACTTAGAGCATGCTTTTACGAAGTGCAGGAGTATAATGCGTGAACTTTAGCGTGCCTATTCGATTCAATGACCATGAATGCCATCCAAGTTACTGCAAGAACCCCTCGGACTTATGTCAGAAACACATCTCAGTTGCACCGTTTTTCTTCTAAATCAAATGCTTTGCCGCTCGATTGGGACCCTCTCTCTCTGGGACTTCCCTGAGCCTAAGAGCAAAACGTTCACCTGGCTTGCCACGGGTGCCTCTTTTAAAATCTCAGCAACCTCTCCATGTTTGTTTTGCCGGTGGACAAGAAATAATGATGGATAATAATGAGGTAATGAGCCTTTATTAGGGTTATACTATATTTTTGGCATTTTTCAATTGGTGTGTTGTAGATGCTTAACTTTCCTTTAGATGCTCTTTGAGGAACTACTTAAAGTTTCTTACCTTATACTATCGGTTGGCTCTTTGTCTAATTTGTGCTGCCTAAACTGGGAATATTTGTACAGTCACAACTATGAATAATGTGCTAAGAAGCATTAAAACATGGTAAATCGGTGTAGTTTAATACGACAAAAAAATTGAATATTACGTTTTCAAAAGCTAAATTCTTAACCTGAGCCCAGTCAGGCAAATGGACAAGTTCATGCCAAGCAGCCCTTTCAATAAGTCTCAAACCCGATTATGAAGAGCTTTTCTTCTTTTTTTTTTTTTTTATTTGTGTAAATGACATTAGGGACCAATTTGTCCAGTAATAAAATTATTACTAACACCGTTAATGTTTTTTGTCCAGGGATCACTAAGTGTCCGACTTTTGACATTATCAAGAATTGAGTTGACATTTTCCAATTGTCAGGGACCAACTCATCCGACGTTGAAATTATTAGACTAACTTAGAGGTTTACTCTTATGTCTAAGATATACGTGTGAGATACATGTTAGATACCAAAGCTAAGGTGCTACCACATGTCCCAGAAATACATACCTTTTCTTACCAAAAAGAAATATAACAGACATTTTTAGATACTCTAGAAAGAATTAAGTGTATGATTTTGACACACCGGTTGTGTTTCCATTAAATTATTTTATTCACATATTTATTTAGAAGATTAATGTAAAAATCAACTATATTTATTAATGTGATAATATGTAATTGAATGATTGTATAAATTTTTTTACATGGTCAATTTATCCAAATGAAATATAATAACAAAAATGTCTTTTACACTAAAATTGCGAGAATAATTTTTAGAAGATTTCTTTTACCACCTATGATAATTTTAAAGGTACCCATTCCTTACTGCTTTGAAAATTGTTTTTTAATATTTTAATTTCTTTCTTGAAAATAATATACTTGAGCCACTAACTCTCACAATTATTGATACCCTCGAAAAAGTTGAGTGTGCTAGATTAAACCTCCTAATTACTGTGAATTGACTACATAAAATTAATTTATACTTTTATGTTGGGATTTTTCAAATCATGATGGGATTATATAGAGGACAGTTGCTTCATATTAATCATTATCGGTTCTAAAACTCAAAAATAGTGTACATATATATAATGCATTTGTTGATAATAATATCCTTTCACTCGATTATCATACCTCCATGACTGTGAGAAAAACATAGTCTAATAGTCAAGCAAAAGGATTCCATACATGTTCTTATCCCCATAGATTGAATTGAAGCATTAAGAATGCCAATAGTTCAAATACATGAATACCCATATACTCAACGGAGAAAAGTGTGTATATATATCACGAAAACACATAAAGGGAAGACAAGTACGTAAAATCAGTAAGCATGCTACTAATAATAAAGTAATATCTCAACCAAGTCTATGGTAAAGGTACAAATTAATCTTAAGTGCTAAAACTGAATAGACAAGGCAAAAAGTAAGAATACAGTAAATAGATAAAACTAACCTATAAATCGAAAGTTACATTTGGAATGTGCTCTATCTTGTGCCAGTCCTCCCCTGTTCCTTTCTTATACCGCTCCCGCAATGCTGGGCATCCTTCAATAAACAGAGTTTTGAGATTGGTGAGGTTATTCATCATTCCCTCCGGAAAAGATGTCAAGTCTTCACTGTACATAAGGTCAACGGAGTCAAGACTGCTGAGACAGGATATTGACTCTAATAACTCATTGTTACCTTGCCAAACATGCAGGATTTTGACGCATGGAAGGAACGACAGCTTAAGTTTAGGGCACTTTCTGACAAACAGAAAAGAAAGACAGGGGAATGCGCCCCCTGTTTCCATTTTCAGCAATCGCTCCAGGTTTGGCAACTCCTTCATTACGAGTGAATCCAAAGACGGGAAAGCCTTAACCTCCACGCCGTCATTGCATTCATCACCAGCCACGTACTGCATCCAATCCACATTCTCTATTGTAAGTGTTTTCAGATATGGGAGTTTACCAAGATGGGGAAGCTCCTGACAGATTTTGCAATTACCAAGTTTAAGGGAAACTAAATTGCTGAGAACTGAATTGTTTCCCATCCAACTCGGCCAGTGTAATCCTTCACAGCCAGTTATTGTCAACACCGTGAGATTTGGGTGAGGCTGAAGCGCTTCAAGTACTTGCCCAGCATTAGTAGCATGTGACTTGGTTTCACCACTGTTGTTCCATGACAACCTTAACTTCAGGAGGTTTTCTTTACCTCTCAAATTGGCCTCTTGAGCTTCAAATAAGCTGCCAACATTTTCTAGGCCTTTGATGTTTAGTTCTCCTCCCAGATTCAGGTCACGTAACTCTGCCAAACTATGCCCTGTCTCCTTCTGGACAATGTATTCACTTAAAGTTCTCAGATAAGAAAGTTCGTGAATGTTAGGGAACATACTAGAAAGTGCATAACAACTATCGATGAAAAGATGACTGAGGTTCTGTAAGCGAGACAGGTGTTTTGGTAGACTGCGAAGGCGGGTTAGGCCCCGCAGTTTTAGAATTTCCAATTTACGCAAATCGCAAATAGAATTAGGAAGGGTCTCTATACTCCCCATATCATGAAGCATCAAATACCTCAAGTGACTGAATTTTCCAAGTAATGATAACTCGGAAGAAGTTATTTGCAAAACCCGAAGAGAAGTTGGAAATGACCTAAAATTTTGTTTCCCTGGATATCTTCGATAATACAATGTTCGCAAGGATTCAAATTTCTTGAAGGCTTCCTTGTTTAATATTGTTTCACCACCAAAGCTATAACCAATATGATGTGTGTTTATTGGCAATTTTGTCGGGTTTAATTCCTCCAAACACATACACTCTTGCTCTGTAACTGATTGAGCAAGATCATGCACTAGATCATGCATCTTGAAATAAGTACCACCATCCCAATCATCGATCTTGACATCTTGGAAGAATGATTTTTGGTACAACTCCTCCCAAATCATGTTGCCAACCTCCTCCACATCCAAGTTTTCCTGAGACGGAATAAACCCATTAGCCATCCAAAGATGTATCAAATCTTGCTGCCTGATTTCTTTATCTTTGGGAAATATGGCACAAAAAGCAAAACACTGCTTTAATGTTGGCGATAGATGAAAGTAGCTCAACCTCAAGGCCGGCAAAATACCATTCTCATCCGATAGAGTCCAAAGGTTACTTTCTTCAACTGCACGCCATTCATTTCTCCCCGTCCTAGAGCGCATTAGACCACCCAATGCCTTTGCTGCAAGAGGCGATCCCCCGCACTTCTTCACTATCTTCTTTCCTATTGCAACAAGCTCTTCACGCTCTTCTTTGCCAGGTCCAAATGCACGTTGCTTGAATAATGACCAGCAGTCATCCTCAGATAGACGGGACAAATGATGAGCTTGGCATGTTCCCATGATTTCCGCAACTTCCATATCGCGAGTGGTTACTAGAATGGAAGCACCTTTGGATCCACAAGACAACACAGATTTCAACTTATCCCATTCGTCTAGGCTTACTCCGAACTCCATTTTCTCGCTTTTTTTCCACACATCATCTAAAACCAACAGGTACCTCTTACTTTGCAAGAGTTCCTGCGCTTTTTGTTCCATTACATCTAAATTCGAGACGTCCCACTTAGCTTTGGTGACATATTCAATAATGGAACACAAAATCCTCTTCCTAGTGAAAATCTCTGAAACACATACCCAGATTCTTTGAGGAAAATGATCACGTACCCTTTGATAATTGAAAATCATTTGAGCGAGTGTTGTTTTCCCGAGACCACCTAGGCCAACAATGGGAAAGACAGAAAGGCAGTCACCAGAGCTCTGTGCTGGGCTAAGAAGAAACTCCACCACCTTCTTTTTGTCTTCTTCTCTTCCATATACTTGATCAGGGCTGGCGAGATGTGAGCTAGTTTGGCGCCATTCAGGTACTTCACTTGGCCTCTCCCTAACAACAACTTCTCTTAGACCAAACCTTTTCCTGTCTTGGTGAATTCGATCCAATCTTTCCACCATCTCATTCAGCCTGCGTCCAACCTCACGACGAAAGGCGATGTTATTTGGGTTGAAATTGGACCAAGCCCAACCCCCATGTTGAAGGGATTCTGAAGAACAATCTTCAAGGATATCATCTAACACATGCACTGCATCTTTTAGTTGTCGAAGCCAAACCTTCACAGCACGGTTTGTCATTTGTCTCTCCTCAGCATCTTCAAGAACTGCCCTTATCAGAGTAAGAGTGTTGGACAGCTTTTCAGCCTTCTCTTTGAGTTCAGAAAATGTTGCAAATTCATTTTGGATCAAAGGGAGCGATTTGTCGACCACAAATTCAAGCAAGGCGTCAGCCATTTTCAGAAATGCAAAAACAAAAATGAGGAAGAAAGAAAAAGGATTATCAGAGATTGGTGCTGCTTGGATGAGTTAGTTTCTGATGGACGAAGGTGGTATAGTAAATAAACCAATGATGTTAATGGGAACTGAACTGGCCTGAAATGCGAAATGAAGAAGCGGTGGGACCTCTCTCATGTATCTCAGTATTGTTTATTAAATTAAATATTTTAATAAATGTTCTGTCATGGACCTTTCTTTCCAGTTATTGTTTTGATAAAAATTTTAAATCTGATTACTTAGCTTTAAGTACCAAGATAAGATGTTCGGTTGCGTATATTTGTGGTATTGTCATACTCATATAGCAACCAAAGTTTCCATAGGAAACATGATTTTCTATTCTTTATCTCTGAATGAATCGTAAGTTCATAACAAGGAAGTGATTTACTTAATTCTAATCGATTGGGCATATTATATCAATTCTTTTCAGTAATATATCTGAAAATACTCATAGATTCCTTAGTATCACTCTTTTAAGCATGATAGGTACAGTTCAAAATAACCCTTGCTAGATATCTCCACCTTTGGCCATGAGCATCCATTTTTTGTTTTTGATTCACTGAACTCTCCTATTTTTAAGGATTTGAAGACAAGAGCATGGGAATGAAAAATAATAATAATAATTATAAATCAAATCACAAAGGAGTTCGCTTCAATTAATCCAATACAGTATTTTAGTTTTCATATGTGCATCTTGTATGATATTTTTGCCCCACTCTAGCCATTATATTTGGTTTTTTGATCTCACTCCCCTAAGAATGGAAATGGTATTGAATTATTCGTTCAATTCCATTGAAGCCTTTGCAAGATTCCAAGTTTCGCCGACAGAAGCGGAGTTATACTGATTGATCATGGATGACTAATATTTAATAGTTAATTTCACATAAAGAAAATATATATCTTAGTAATTTTCATTTTATTTAAAAATTAAATAAAAATCATCATATATATATATATATATATATATATATATATATATATATTAAAATTTATGAGAAACATGTATACTTATATACCATATTATTCAGTATAATCTTTAAATATCTAATTAATAAGAAATTTGATAAAAGTTAACTAAATAAATTTTTTTTGGGGGTCAAATTAAAAAAAAATATTAACCATATATAAAAGAAACTGAAAGTACTTTTGGGATTACTTTGGAAAAGAAACTGAAAGTCCTTTTAGGGTTACTTTGGATATCTGTATTTTGTTAAAAAAAATAATTTATTAGAAAAAGTAAAGAATTATTAAAAAATGTATAATTTTTTTGGATATTATAAAAGTGAAGCTCCTCACTTTACGGATATTTGAAATCTTTGAGACAAATTAATTGAATTGTGCATGTTATCGAACTTCAACTCATCTCAGAAAAACAGATACCGAGTCATGCTGCAGTAACTATAACCAAAATTCTGTTTACGGTTTGCATTTAGTACTGCTAATAAAAATCATATAGTAGTTCATGTCTGGTATTTAGTTGAAATTATGTGAACAATTCTAAAACCAATGCCATCAGTAGTAGACATTTGGACTACTAGACAATAGATACCAACTTAGCAAAAAAACTTATAGGCAAAACTCATTTTAAAAAAGCCAATTAACATCATACCCAAAAAAAAAAAAAAGACACAAAGTTAACAAGAGAAAACACTTGTCATTAACTTTGAGGAATGCTGTCTCTTTCCAATGAAACTTCGAGGAAGCAGCGGTGGGATCATGTTGTTCTACCATTACCGCGGTGGGATCACTTTTTCTTTTATAAAAAAATGTGAAGTTCAATTCATGTTGACCGACGACTACTGAATATAGTCTCTCTCTTTTATCTGGGGTTAGAATTGATTATGTAAAGATTTACAATTAGCACAATGATGTGTAGAGTTTAGTTATGTCTCATATTTTCATCGTATAAGAAAAGAAGTAAATATATTTAAACCCACAATGAAGGACAAATTTAATTGTAAAAAAAATGCCACGGTCCAAAATCGAATACAATGCAACAAAACCTTTCTTCCTTTTTTTTTTTTTCCCCCTAATGTTAGCACCCTAGCTTTTACAGAAACACCATAATATGTAACGTATCTCCTTTGTCGCTGGGTCACTTCTTATCTTTTTTGTGTTACTTAATGTGTCACAAATCAATAATTTTGATATTGTGGAATTTGATATCTTTTGGAGGTCCCACCATAATTTGACAAAACCAAGTTTCTTCACCAACTGCGAAACAGTCATACATATAAAGCTAAAAATGAATGAATTGTGGTGGCTAACCCGTTAGAGGATAGAATTCGGAACACTGCAATTATTCAACACTAAAGAAACATAACGCGGCACTTGATATTCTTCGTGGGTTTTGTAGTCTTTTGATACAGTTTAATAGAAATCAGCATGTTAACTTGTTAAGGGCTTCAACTCCTTTTAGAAATTTCACTTGAATTAATTGGTAGACAGAATATAATTGACACCAGTTGCAATAAAATATAAAATTTAATTTATATGAATTCGCAGTGTAATCTAATTAATTATATGTCATCACATTAATAAAGATAATTGATTCCCACACCTACTACTTAAAAAGTTATCTAGATGAGATTATGTGATTGAATGTTCGTGAAAAGTCAGTGCATCAAAATTAATTTTTAAAAGATAAATTAGTGACAAAAAATGGAAAATTATTGCCTTATAAGTGAAACTGTTGGAAATTAACAAACCTTTGTTGCAACTGGAGGTATCATATATCTTGAATTGTGCCAAAACCATTTCTACTCTCATCAAAGAAACCGCGTGCTGCTTTAATTAATTTAGAATGCAGAGTTCCATTCAAAGAAGGAAGTACAAATTAATTCTGGAACGAGAATGACTAAAAATTAACAATCCCAAGTTGTTTAGGTCAATGGAATCCAAAGTGATTTCGCTGAATATGCTTTGCGTTCTGGTATTATTTATTTAGAGGGTAACTTTCGTGGAAATCACTTATTTCTTATTGAAAATGCAGGTTGTTTTCAGATCAAAACAAACTGGTATATTAACGTGCATTGTCTACAGGATTAAAGTTATTTCGTTCTTTGCAGGCTAAGATATCAGTTTTGCACTTTCTTGTGCAGATAATGATTTAATATTCTAATCCCAGTATATGTTATTTCCCTGCTCTATCAAAACTGAAATGTATCTTACTGTGTATTCATTCATTCAATGTTTTAAACCTGTTTAGTTAGCACTAAAACTGGAGTTGCGGACCCAGCAAATTTCTTGACCAAAGGGTTATTCGTAAGTAGTACTGAGATGTTTAGTTGCGTACTTACTGATATTGCCATACTCATGTATACAGCTTACCAAAGTTTCCAAGAATGTTGACCCAATGAAGATTTTATACGAACCTGCTCTGCTGCAGCATTGTGAATAGGCACCATAGCTTTTTTTTTCATTTTTTAATGTTAGTACCGTAGCATCTACATAAGCACGACCTTAAATGTTTAATGATTAGATACATTTGGTTATCTCTTTTGTCCTAGTCCTTGTCTTTCTTTGTAATCAATAATTTTAATAATGTATAAAAACCATGTTTCTTCACCTACTGCAAAAGAATCGTAGATAAAGTTAAGGTTGGATAGTGGCCACCACGATAAAATATAGTGAATAGATATCTAATAGGAGCACTGCAATTATTGAATACTACAGAAAAATAATAGTGCAATTGAATTTTCTTCACGGATATTTGAAAGTCTTTGATGCAGATTAATTGAAATGAGCATGTAAAAGTTAAAAGGCCTTAACTCATCTTAGAAAAACAGACGCTGACAGTTTCTTAAGGTACAGCCAAAGTTCTTAAGCTCTGAACTTCTCATTGACCCCAATACATAGAAGAAATTGCATTTGAATTGATAGAATGATTAGAGTCTAGTTGATGCCAGTTGCATTAAATGTTTTGCATTTGAGTCCTATTAATGAAAATCATGTAACGGTTCATGTTTGATATGCAGCAGGAATTATTGTGCATAGTTTCTAAAGCCTACGCCATCAGCAACAGACATTTTAACAACTAGATATCAAATTAGCAAAGAAGGTTATAGGCGACACAAATTTTAAAAATGCCAATTTGCATTAGACCGAGCAAAGACATGAACAATCACTTGTAATTGAAAATTACCATTTTAGATACCTGACTATTGTGAAAAGGATATAAGCGGCCAATCCCATGTTTTAATCATATTCATTTTTGGCGAAGTGAAATCAGAACATCTCATAGTTGTTGAACTAACACACAGCAGGTTGCTTGGCCAAAAAGCAGAGCAAATGCCACGCACATCTTATTTGTTTTCGTAAGGTAAAGAGAGTGCTATAGCCAATCAAGGAGAAACTGGAAAAAAGAAAACACTCACCAAAGAAATTATGCTAGTTGCTAATATCTATCCTTTTACAATAGTGTTCCTCGATCAAAAAGGTTAAGGGTATAATACAAGCACAAAGCACAATTTACAACACTTTCACAGATCAAAACTATCGGTCATGTAATGATGTTTGCTACAGGCAACTGACTTTTCAAATAAACAGGAAAACAGCTCTTTGTAAAACATTTTAGCAGCATTATTCAAGAACATGTTTTTTTTTTAAACCACAATTCATCCAGAGGTTTGGCCAAAGAAAAGCCTTAATAACATGTTAATATAGAACACTCAATACTGACATGAAGCAAGACTGGAGATAAGACAAATAAACACACACTTAAAATTGGATAAATGTCAGTCGAGGTTCAAATCTACTGTCAAAAGGAAAATAAAATACTGTATTCATAATATTCCCTTTCACTCAATTATCATGCCTTTATAAATATGAAAATAAAAAATCTAAAGTCATGCAAAAGAATTCAATATATGTTCGAGTCATATATTGTGTTGAATGCTTTAAGAATGCAAACATTTGAGATGCATGGATACTCACGTAGTCAAAGGAGAGACATGAGTATCTATATCCTGAAAACACATTACATAATATTTTGAATCCGTAAGCATGCTACTAATGTCTCAACCAAGTCTATGGTAAAGGTACAAGCATCTTGCACACTAAAAATAAATAGACAATCCGGTCAAAAGAAAAAAGCCAATAGACATTGTGAAAACTAATTCAGAATATAGTAAATAGATAAAGTGCTACAATCCCTTCAAATTTTTGAAATTTGATATTTCCAGAGTCATGAGACTAGTCAGGTTATTGATCAATCCCTCCGAGAAGGATGTCACATGTTCATTGAAAGGGAGTCAGGACTACTGCGACTAGAGATTGACTTCAAGAACTCATTGTTACATCCCCAAACATGGAGGACTTTGAGACAAGGAATGGAAGGAACGACAACTGAAGTTCAGTACAGTTTTCGACAAGCATATAAGAAAAACGGGGGAACATGTCCCTTCTTTCCATTTTCAACAATTGCTCCAGGTTTGGCAACCCATTCACTGTGAGTGACTCCAAAGATGGGAATGCCCTCACCTCCACATCGTCATAACATTCATCACCATCCATGTATTGCACATAATCTGTAAAACGTATTTCAAGTTTTTGCAAAGATGGGAGTTTACCAAGTGGTGGAAACTGTTGAAAAATGTTGCAACTAGTAAGTTGAAGAAAGACTAAATTGTAAAGAACTGAATTGGTTCCCATTCAACTAGGCCAGTGTAATCCTTCACAGCAGCATATTCTCAATGCCTTGGGATTTGGGCGAGGTTGAAGCGCATCAAGTACTTGAGATTTGGGTACGTTGCTGTTTCTGTTATCTTTATCCAGTTCAAGTGTACTTTAGCTGCTTCTTTGTTGTTCTCAGAAGAGTTTAGTATAAGTGGTTCCATTTTTCTTTATTTATAAGTTTTGGGTTTATTGATTTTAGATTGAGTGATTGCACAAGTTATCAAAGATATTCAATATAAAAATAGGATGTGAATGTCACATCTGAAACTGAATTCTTGGGACAAAAAATGGAAAAGGCTACTTTAGATCGGATAATACTTTTAGCATTTAGTAATTCAGGTAAATTATCTGCATTACATAATCATATATGCTTACATGTGTGTTTTCATTAAGTCCTTGCTGATGAATACTCTTTTTTTTTTCCTATATATATAGTGATGAGTACTGACTTTGTGGTATGCGCTTAAAAATTTAGTAAGCATTCTACAACCCATTTCATTTATGAGCTTGCAAATTTTTCATTTGAAATTCTTATTTTTATTCCTGATGATACAGAAAATTAAGTTTGTTTTTATTTTTTTCCATTTCTTTGTGTTTTTATTTTTTTTCATAATACAATTTAAGAAATTGGTTTGTAATGATATCACTAACAGAACAATTTCATTCGCCGTAGCTTCAGTGCGTGTACCGAATGTAAAACCTTGGCAATGATCTTTGCGGCATGTAATTGTGGCTTCTCTTTCTTCACTATCGTACGGATACCATATTGGGTTTGTTCTACACTGAAGCTTCAATGACCTGCATTCTTCTTTTGTCTGTTGAAATTATCCAATTTCCTTATTGCTATATTGCCCATACAAAGTAGTCAATAAAACATTAGAGAGCATTTCTATAGATCTCCGCTTTTGTGGGAATACAATAGCTGAAGGTACTTCATCTTTTTATCTGATTAATATTAAATCTCTTAATCATGTTTTACATCTAAATATTTCTCTACTTTCTCGTTTTTATGTCGATAAAGGTCTTGTAGTAAGTACGTGTTTAGGTGGTACTTTTATTGGATCTCTGTTTAGTGGGTGGATTGCTGATGAAGTTGGGTGTAAAAGAAGTTTCCAGTTGTGTGCTTTGCCTATGCTGATTGGGGCAGGAATGAGGTATGTGCTGCATAACTACAAATTAGTTTCTACTTTTCATCACCTGTATCTTCTTGCAGTCTCACGCAATAAGATTTAAATTTTGCATCTGCAAAGGAATTATAAAAGCTATGCTCTTTATTGATTTAATATATATATATATGGTATGTTTCTCTTTCAGAAAAGGTAAATTGTATTCTAACTTGTTTACATTTTGGAGTTTGGATTTCCTACTTTCTTCAATTGTGGGAATCGAAAAACATTAACAAGATCAACCTTGTTTCTTTTCAATGAGAAATAGTTGTAATCAATTATCTTTTATGTTCACTGGTACATTTCTTGTATCCAGATATTTATCTATCCATTTTGTGCTTAGTTGAAACATTGAAATTCATCCATATAATCTGATTTATGTTGAGGATGAGCTTTCCTATTGTCTGTTTTAATTTTTTTTTTCTTCTGAAGTAACTTTTAATATACATAATTTATGTATAGAATTCGAAATGAATTAGGAAAAGTAGACAAAATTGAGAAATTACTTTAGAACTTCAATAATCATGATGATAGAAATAATGGAGAGCCTCTTTCTCATGCTTTCTTTTTTATACTTATATCATGCATATTCTGTTGCTAATTGCTTTCAAATTAATGTCATCCTATTCCAGTATATTTCCAAATAAAAAAGAACGACGAAAGAAAAAGAAAGAGGGAGAGCATGGAAGAAAAGGAAAAAATTATCACAATAAAACAGTAGACAAAGCTCTACACTTATTATTCACAACTTATTCAGTGCAACAACAAAAAGCCTGTGGGGCATGCTTTTGGGAAGGTTATTTGCTGGACTGGAATGGGACTTGGCCCACTTGTTGCTGCTCTTTATGTAGCTGGCTAAGGTATATTAGATGATATATCTATGGTATGAAATCACAATATTTCTCAATGGACTCCGCATCAGTTATCTTAAACACTTGGAAAATCCATTTGCATTTGCAGGTCTCACCTACGGTTGTGCGGGTTACTTTTGGGAGCTTAACTCAGATTGCTGACATGTCTTGCACTCATGGGTGGTTTCTTCATTGGACTCCCTACCAAGGAAATAGTTTATTGCTATGGATGCTAATAAGGCTTGGTTTCATGAACATATTTTTACTGTAGTATTGTACATCAACTCCAATTTCTGCAGTTGCATTTTTTTTCTAGCTGTATTTCTTTGAAGGTAGTAATTTATGAGGAAATCATTGTTTAGGTGGCAGATTTGTTTATGGGTGTCTGTCATTCCTACAGCCACTTGCCCTTTTCATGGAGATCAGTACAGAGAGTCCCCATTGGCATTTCAAGGTTGTTTTCATGCAAATTATAAGTAATTTCCCAAATATTGTAGCCTAAGTACTTGTTTTTTTACTATTTTAGATCCAAGTACTGTAAAAATGTCCACACTGATCATGGCTTATAGATATTTAAGTGTGAACTTGATCTTTTTTATAATATATAAAGTTCATTGTTAGGATAGATAGATGAGTAATTAAGCTAAAGAGACAGAGATAGGTAATAGGACACCTAATATGTGTTAAGATTTCTCACTTCTTTTCCTTCTTTTTTGTGTTCAACTAACTTCTGAAGTGAGTGTTTGAAGTGCTGCTTTTTTCAATTTCCCTTCACCAGCCAATATTATGCTCATGTGTAGTTATTGGAAGGCTCTTTTTCTAGGTTACTTGTGCTTGACCATGTTGTCCGTCCTACCTTGTGAAAATAGAAGAAGAGGGAAAGGAAGAAAAAAAATTCTTTCTTCCCATTCTGAATTATACCCTTTTTTTTCCTAGATTCCTGAGTTTCCCTCTAACAATGATTAATTCCCTTCTTAAAATAATAATTTATTTATAAGGGCAACACCAAGGGTCTCAACCTTCTTAACTATGTTTATTTCTTTTTTGTTATTGATGAAGGTAATTTGTCTATATGGACACTTATAATTGTTTTGACTTCATTCAAAGAGGGAGTACCATTGAAGCTGAAGCTGAACTTGAGAAGCTCTTGGGAGGGATAAATGTGAAACCTACAATGGCTGAACTGTCAAAATCAGACAGAGGTGATGAGTCTGATTCAGTAAAACTATCAGAATTACTCTATGGCTGCCATGCTAGAGGTACATACCATAACTGTTTTTTCAAGTATTTTGTTTATAGAACACTTAGGGTGTGTTTGTTTCTGATTTTATCAGCTCAGAATCACTTTTTTCACTCCAAAAATCACTTTTCGTATATTTGAATAGTTTTTAAAAAATAATCAAAATTTCAAAAAATCAATTTTCAGCTTTTTTGTAGAGCTGAAAAGAGTAGTTTCTGAAAAAACAAATTAGCTTTTAGGATTTTAATTAAATATAAAATTTAAGTTTGATAATCATTTTTTTCAAAATCTAAACCAAATGCACCCTTAATCATATCAATTCTCTAAAAATGGCTTATTTTTGCGATACTATATAGTTGTGTCTTATTGATGGTTGCTAAATCACTAAATGCATTGTGCAGTGATGTTCATTGGATCTACAATTTTTGTTTTACAGCAGCTCTCTATCATAAATGTTGTTTTCTATTTCTCTTCAACTGTGTTTGAAAGCTTTGGTGCACCATCTGATCTTGCAAACACAAGTGTAGGAATTTGCAATTTATTAGGTGTCTTCTGGCTCAACTCCTTTTCTTTTTTCCAATTTGTTTATTGACATATATTTGGCTGAACATTATTGTTCATGCCACTGCAGAGTCAGTTATTGTAATGATCCTGATGGATAAACTTGGAAGGAAAGTGCTTCTTTTGGGTAGCTATTTTGGCATGGTAAGAAAGAAAAAAAAATGAAATAATAACTTTGCAGAGTTATTATTTTTATTTAAAAAAACTGACATTACTTTGGATAAAATTTCATCTGCACTGTAGTTGTCTATTATTCATGCATTTCATCTACACTTCCAAAATCTGATATTGCATCTTAAGGACATTAAGTGGACCTTCACTTATCACTTGGTGCCATAATGAGTTCACCTCCATAGGAAAGCACTATGACCATGTCACTGCTGAAGCAATGTTTTTGGACATTACAAAGTCCCAAACCTCCCTCCATCTTATGCCTGTAGCAAACCTACCAATTGACAAGGCCTTTAAGAGGTGACAAATAGTAGATAGTAATTTAGGATAGAGAAGCCTGAACGCAAGCTATTCAGACTTGCTATGCTCATCAAGAGTGTGACTTCACATGTTCAATCTACTATATTTGGTTTTCTTACAATCAATTATTACATTTCCATGGTCCTGTCAACTATTACATTTTCTACTTAATTTCATTAGTGAATGAGAAATATATTATCCGAGCTTCATTCATTTTTTTTTTTTGCTTAGGCAATAGCAATAGGTCTACAAGTTCTTGCTTCAAGTTCTTTTGCATCAGGGTTTGGAGCTACGTATCTATCTGCTGGCAAGCATGTTGCTGTAAGTGGTCAAAAAGCTTAAACATGCATGGTTTTGGTGTTTATCAAATACTCTTGCAACACATAAAATTTCTCTCATCGTAGAAGGATATTCAGTGAATGGCTCACTTGAATTTAATTAGCATCTTAAATTTGTTATTGGTTGCATCAGATGCACTGATAAATGTATTAGCAAGTGGTTAATAGAAGCTTCAATCTCACTCTAGCTGCAGAATCATAGTACAATAAATCTAGTGTGGTATTTTGAGCTTTTTATTGATGTTTATAAATTATGCATCGTTGATTCTTCATTGTAAAATGGACAATGCAGGTTTGTCCTATCGTTTGCTCTTGGTGCCGGTTTAGTTCCTTGTCTCCTCTTGTCTGAAATACTGCCTAGCAAGATCAGAGCAAAGGCAATGGCAATTTGCTTGGCTGTGCATTGGGTAATACTCATCTACTTGCATTCATCTTTATTGTTTCCTAATATGAAGCTATTTCATCTTCTTAACTATCTGAAATAATTAACTCCTTTGGATATTTTTTATGAACTTGAAATTTGATTAAATACTTGTCCTTATTTGGTAATTTTTTACCATGTTTAACTCAGATAGTAGTGTTCGAGTTTACAATTAGATTCTGCTTACATATTGAATTTATATATGAATTTATACTCTAGTTATGTTGCTTTATGTCTGTTGAGACATATATTTGTTAATCTGACCTGAGAAAGTAATTGATTTGAGAATTCTTTATAACCCTTTGTCAAAAATCAATAGTGTAGTTATAATAGCTAGATTTTCTGACATATGTTGATTCCTATTGACTTATAACATCATGTTCCTTGGCGATAATGCTAGTACTTGAGGATGTGTGTTGGTTTATGACAAGTGAACTGTGCATTTTGGCAGTTTATAACATTTTTTAGGATGTTCTTTATTGACTATATTGCACATGTTGATTGCAAGCGAGGAACTTAAATTTTGCGTTCAAAATCTTTATATACTGAGTATAATAACTTGAAATCTCTGACATTGTAAACATTTATTTAATAGGTGATAAACTTCTTCGTTGGTATATTATTTTTGCGCTTGTTGGAGCAAATAGGGGCACAACTCATATACACTATTTTTGGTTCATTTTGTCTGATTGCTGTGATTTTTGTGAAGAAATGTGTCCTAGAAACAAAAGGAAAATCACTTCAGCGAATAGCGATAGCACTTCTGGAAAAGAAGCATCCTAAATGAATTAAAGGGGCCATATGGTTAAGGTATAGTCATAATCCCATTGGAAAATATTTCTCAACATTTTCCCAAAAAATAATTGCCTTAATTATGTTCCAAAATATGATAGCAAAACTTCATATTTTTTAACCACTTACGATTTTCCATAAAATTTCTTACACAATGTGCCACCTGTATCTAGCAAATTTTTGTGCAGTAATTTTCCAAGCATTGTAGTAGTGCTCATTTTCATTTGTTGACTGCATTGAAACATTTCTTGCAAAATATTTCTTGTGGAAAAGAAAAAAAAATGAAAACTTCTTTTTCATGGAATTTGCATTAGCTTGAAAATGTCAAGTATTAATTGAATTCTCCTATCAATCAACTGATAATTAGAAAGTCTTCATGCTGAATGAAATTGTTCCCAAAAGAAATGTATACTTAAATGAAATTTCAAACTTTGGTTATTGGTCTGCAGTCTTAAAAGTTAACAAATAGATTTGTGGCTCAAGAGTTTCTTGCACAATTATTTTTTATTTTACTCATCTACTTAATCTTGAGAGAAATTTTAAGAATTTCTTTGTCTTCACTAATTTGCAGGAAAGCTTCTGCCTCATGCATTGTGATTTGGAGGCAATTTTTTGGAAGCTATCAATCTCATACTAAAGTTAGAGTCATTTATCAAGTGCTCACTAAAAGGTATTTGTAAATTTTGAGTTTTCATATGTTTTTAAGATTGGTGAGCACATTATTGCCATTGATATTTAGAGGAAATGTGATGGCTAATTGCACAATTGATATCAGATCTTTTATAGCATATGATGGGATATGAGTGAATAAAGAACTGATTAATTTTCATTTATTTTAAATTTCTTTGACTTTCCTCTATTAACAATTGATCGTTTTTATCATACCAGACCATTTTAATAAACCTAATTCGATTTTGTCCAATTGATTTTTTATTAAATAAATACCAATTTTACTTTATGTTTTTGTACATATAAGGAAAACTTTGTACTTTGGTCTCTCGCCCATCCACATGAACTATATATCTTGTTAATCCACATTTTTCCAAGCCTAGTATTTATCAATTAAAAGAAATAGAAGTTAAATGTATTTAAACTTATGATCGACAAATTTAATCGCACAGTCTAAAGTAAAAGATAATGAACCATAATTTTTTCAAAAGCAGCTTAACATTGTGGTGCAAATCAAACAACTTTGATAGTGTGTTGATATCATTTGGTGGTCCCAAAATAAATTATGACAAAACCAAGTTTATTGTCGAAAATAATCATATAAATGAGGTTAAAAATGGACCACGACTACCACGTTAAAAGATAGAAATAGGTAATTATTGAAAAGCATAGAAACATAACACTATAATTGAATATTCTTCATAGATATTTGAAGTCTTTGATACAAATTAATTGAACTGTGCATGTTAAGGCACTTCAACTCATCTCAGAAAAATAGGTACTGAGTCGTGCTGCAATAACTATGACCAAAATTCTGTTCATGTTTTGCATTTAAAACTACTAATGAAAATCATATAACAGCTCATGTTTGGTATTCAGCTGAAATTATGTGCACAGTTTCTAAAACCAATGCTATTCGGAATAGACATTTGGACCACTAGATAGTACATACCAACTTCGCGAAGAACTTTCAGGCAAAACTCATCTTAAAAAAGCCAATTCACATCATACCGAGAAAAAGACACAAAGTTAACAATAGAACAAAAACACTCGTTATTAAAAATTTCCATTTTCAATGACTGATTATCATGAAAGTGATATGATGGGGGCCAATTTTATCTTTGAATCATTTTCATCTATCTCCTGTCAATTTGAAATTGGAACATCTAGTATTTATGAAATTAATACCATCCAGGCTGCATCACCAAAATAAAGGGAGAATGGCTGTTTTTCTGCTATTGTACTAGCTAAAATCTACCATTTTACATTCGTGTTAGACAATCAAAAGATTAAGGGTATAATTTAGGCATTATTATCAGCTATGTTTGCTAGAGAGATCTGACTTTTTGAATAAATACTGACAGCCTGCTGTAAATATAGCACAGCCAATACTGACTTTAAAGCAAACTAATACAACACTTACAATTGGAGAAAAACCCATTGAAGTTCCAATTTACTTCTTAAAGACAAGCAAATTCCTTCAATGCTGAAACCCCGATATATATATATATGCATTTGTTAATAATATCCCCTTCTTCACTCGACTATTATCATAACTCTATGAATCTGTTGATTGTTGAATCAGCAAGCATGCTACAACCAAGTCTATGGTAAAGGAACAAATTAAACATCGTAAGTGCTAAAACTAATAGACAACACAAAAAGTAAGAACACAGTAAGTAGATAAAACTATCCTGTAAAGATTGTGAGTCTTCATCTTATCTACGACCCCCGAAAGTTACTTTTGGAATGTGCTCTATCTTGTGCCAGTCCTCCCCTGTTCCTTTCACACACCGCTTCTGCAACGTTGGGCAGTAGGTAATAGTTAGAGCTTCAAGTGAAGTAAGGTGTTGTAGACCATCGGGCAAGGATCTCAACCCACACCCGAAAATCTCCAAAGTTCGAAGGGAGCATAGACCTTCTACAGCTTGCTCCGGAAAACACTCCAGCTCATGACAATATCTGAGTTCTAGATGCTCCAAAGCATTGAGTTTTTGGATTTCAGAGGGAAGTTCCTTCAATGTCACAAAATTTGCTATTACCAGAGTTTTGAGATTGGTGAGGTTATTCATCATTCCCTCAGGAAAAGATGTCAAGTCACTATTGTTCTGGAGCATAAGGGAGTTGAGACTGCTAAGACAAGAAATTGACTTTAGTAACTCATAGTTATGTCCACAAACAAGGAGGTTTTTGACGCATGGAAGGAACGACAACTGAAGTTTAGGGCAACCTGTGACATACAAATGCGAAAGACAAGGGAACGCGCCCCCTGTTTCCATTTTCAGCAATCGCTCCAGATTTAGCAACACATTCACTGTGAGTGACTCCAAAGATGGGAAAGCACTAACCTCTACACCATCATAACATTCATCACCAGCCACGTACTGCACGCAATCCATATATTCTATCTCAAGTGTTTTCAAAAATGGGATTTTACCAAGTCGTGGAAGCTGCTGATGGACTTTGCAACTAGAAAGTCGAAGATAAACTAATTCGTTGAGAACTAAATTGTTTCTCATCCAGCTTGGCCAGTGTAATCCTTCATATCCATTTATTTTCAGTGCCTTTAGATTTTGGTGAGGTTGAAGCGCTTCAAGCAACTGGGCATTAGTAGCATTTGCATTGGTTTTATCACTGTTGTCCCATGACAAGCTTAACTGTCGGAGGTCTTCTTTACCTTTCAAATTGGCCTCTTGATCTTCAGATAAACTGCCGACATTTCCTAGGCCTTTGATGCTTAGTTGTCCTCCTAGATTCAGGTCACGTAACTCTGTCAAACTATGCCCTACCTCTGTCTTGACAATGTATTCACTTAATGTTCTCAGATGAGAAAGTTTGTGAATGTCAGGGAAGATACGAGAAAGTTCACATTGTTCAATAACAAGATGTCTGAGATTCTGTAAGCAAGTCAAGTGTTTCGGAAGACCGTGAAGTCCGCTAACATTGGACAGTTTCAAGATTTGCAATTTACGCAAATTGTAAATTGAATCAGGAAAGGTCTCTATCCTCAAAAAATAGAGTTCCAAATACGTCAAGTGGGTCAAATTCCCGAGTAACGATAACTTGAAAGACTTTGTTCGCAAAACCCGAAGAGAAGTTGGAAGGTGCCAAATAGGAATTCCTGGCCCAAATAATTTTATCCCAAAGAATGTTCGCAAGGATTCAACTTTCTCACAAGCTTTCTTGTCAAATGGAGTTTCACCGCCAGAGAATCCAATATGATGAGTGTTTCTTGTCAAGTCGGTCGAGTTTAGTTCCTTCAAATATATACATTCTTGCTCCGTAATTGACTGAGCAAGATCATGAACTAAATCATGCATCTTGAAATAAATGACACCCAAATCATCGATCCTGACATCTTGGAAGAATGATTTTTGGTACAATTGATTCCAAACCATGTCGCCAACCTCCTCTACAGCTAAGTTTTCTCGAGATGAAATAAACCCATTAGCCATCCAAAGATGAATCAAGTTTTGCTTCATGATTTCTTCATCTTTGGGAAATATAGCACAAAAAGCAAAACACTGCTTTAATGTTGGCGATAGATGAACGTAGCTCAACCTCAAGGCAGGCAAAATATCACTGTCATCCGATAAAGTCCAAAGCTTACTTTTTTTAACTTCAAGCCATTCTTTCTTTTCACTCCTAGAGTGCATTAGACCACCTAATGCTTTTGCTGCAAGAGGAGATCCCCCACACTTCTTCACTATCTCCTTGCCTATTGCTACAATTTCTGGACGCCCTTCTTTGTCAGGTCCAAATGCATATTGCTTGAACAATGACCAGCAGTCATCCTCAGATAGACCGGACAAACGATGAGCTTGGCATGGTCTCATGATTTCTGCAACATCCATATCGCGAGTGGATACTAGAATGGAAGCACCTTTGGATTCACAAGGCAACACAGATCGCAACTCTTCCCATTTCTCTTGGGTAACCCCGGATTCCATTTTGTGACTTCTTTTCCACACATCATCTAAAACCAATAGGTACCTCTTACTTTGCAACAGTTCTTGCACTTTTCGTTCCATTACATTTAAATTCGAGTCGTCATACTTTTTTTCCGTGACACATTCTATGATGGAACACAAAATCCCCTTCCTAGTGAAAGTCTCGGAAACACATACCCAGATTCTTAGAGGAAAATGATCACTTACCCTTTGATCATTGAAGACCATTTGAGCAAGTGTTGTTTTCCCAAGACCACCTAAGCCAACAATGGCATAGACAGAAAGGAAGTCATCAGAGCTCCGTGCTGGGCTAAGAAGAAACTCCACCACCTTCTCTTTATCTTCTTCTCTTCCGTATACTTGAGGGATGGCGAGGTTTGAGCTGGTTTCGCGCCATTCAGGTACTTCACTTGGCCTCTCCCTAACAACACCTTCTCTTAGACCAAAATCGTTCTTGGCTTTAACAATTTGGTCCAGTCTCTCCATCATCTCTTTCAGCTTGTGTCCAACCCGGAAGCGAAACATGATGTTCTTTGGTTTGAAAGAGGATAAACCCCCAAGTTGTTGGGATTCGGAAGAACAATCTTCAAGGATATCTTCTAACACATATGCTGCATCTTTGAGTTGTTGAAGCCAAACCTTCACAGCACTGTCTCGGTCTGTCATTTGTCTCTCCTCAGCATCTTCAAGAACTGCCCTTATCATAGTAAGAGTGTTGGATAGCTTTTCAGCCTTCTTTCTGAGTCCAGAAAGTGTTGCAAATTCATTTTGGATCAAAGAAAGCGATTTCTCGACCACAGCTCCAAGCAGGGCGTCAGCCATTTTCAGAAATGAAAAGTTTAGGAAGATAGAAAAGGATAAGAGACCGGTTTTGCTCGAAGGAGTTCTGATGATAGCTTGAGGTAAACCAATTAAGTTACTGGGACCACCTTGAAATGAGAAATGCTGTCTCTTTCCAACGAAACTTCGAGGAACTAGCAGCGGGGTCATTTTGTTCAATGGAATCCAAAACCAAAAGTAATTTATTCACGGAATATGCTGTCTGGCATTATTAAATTGTGTGTAGCTTTGGTGGAAATGACTTTTACTTTAATCAAAGCTACTTTTGTTTTCAAATAAGAACAAACTGGCATAATAACATGCATGATTTTGCAATGTATGTCCTAGTGTTATTTCGTTCTTTGCTGGCTACTTAAAATTATATCCTAGTAAATGTTATTTCTCCGCTCAATCAAAATTGCAATGTATCTTAATTGCTGTGTATTCCATATTTTAAAACAGTTTAGTTAGCTCTGAAATTCGAGTCACTGATCCAGCTGGAAATTTCTTGTCCAAATGGTTCCTAGTTTGCCTTGCTTATTTGTAAGTTTCATATCATAGGATTGGACTTTGAACCTTGATAATTAGATGCGCTCTGACCCCGAAAAGTTCAAAAAGAAGGGGGGAAAATTATGTTGACTAACAACTACTAAATATAGTCTTTGCTCTTATCTAGGGTTCGAAAAAGAATTGATTGTGTAAAGACTTACAAAAAATGCTGCTTAAAAAAAAAAAATTTACAATAAACAGTAAGCACAATAAGCACATATCGACTTTGCCTATACGGTAGCATTTGTTTCCTGCTCCGAGAGACAGTAGAGACAATTATCATGTTTGGTTGTGGAGTACAAGACATGATAACTATCTTCATTGATCGGTCATTGACCAACTATGGTCCGGCGTCGATCAGCGGTGGAGGTTTTTGTCTCCATGTCCTGTCCTCACTTTTTGAAGGGACAAAAATACAGAAAATTTTGGTCTATGAAACAAAAATTTTTTGTCTCCGTACCTCATCTCCACCACCAAATATGATATAAGAATAAATTGTCTCTATATTTCTGTACAGGGACAGCAACCAAACACAGCCTATGAGTGTAACGGTAGCAAAGCAAGTGTGCAAGTAACAATGGGAGCTAGCTAGCTAGCTTGAGTATGCAAAATGCAGTATCTGTTCAAAGACAAGCGTATGAATAGACTTTTTTTTTTTTTCCTTCTTCTATCAGTCATGGGCCACGTGATGTCTTAACCAATCTACGATGTAATGATGGAAGCTATAAACAATTATTAATTTGGAACATGTTAATAGTAATACTTAAACAGATGACAATGTCAAGTTGTTCAAAGGAATCCAAAGCATTCCGGTGTTAGGTGTGTAATTTTCGTGGAAGTCATTTCTTTTTTTATTATTTCTGAAATGCTACTTTTTTGTTTTGAATCAAAACAAAACAAACTTTTGTTTCGCTCTGCTTTTTCTTTCTGAATGGATTTTCACATGGGAAGATTAATTTGTTAGTTTTGTTTGATAGATTTGGATGTTGTCCAGGAGTGAGACAAACTTGTGTTAAAATATTCTTTAAGCAAACCTAACATACCTAAACTCCTTTTCGATATAATGTAATGTAATCTAGTATGAGTCATTAATGCACCATGTTGTTGTATTATACCTACTAATTTCATTTATCTTGTGATAACACGTTAACCTTTGTGGGGTCATGCAATATTCTATCAATTACAGATATAATTTTTTCTAATGCGTAGTTTGGCTTTGTTCAAAGGAATCCAAAGTGATTTCATGCAATGAGCTTTCTGGTAATTAAATGTGTAATTTTAGTAGGAAAATGATTTTTTTTTTTTTCATTCATGAAATGCTACTTTTCAAAACAAACCAAACTTTTGTTTTGCTCTACTTTTGCTTTCTGAACGGATTTGTTAAGTTTCAGAATCAGTGAATTTCAGGGAGAGAATTTGTGAAGAAGAATAGTTGATTCTCATTGCTTGAATGCAAATTGGGCACATTGAATGACGTATATATTTTCTATCTAGTTCTCTAACTGGATAATTTACACACATGGGTTAACTAACTGAAACAGTTACAACAGAATTGGTAAAGTTGGTGCTTCATCTATAGAAGGAAATAGGATTTCTGCAAGAAAAAATTAATTAGTTAGTTGAATTTGATTGATTTTGATGTTGTTCGGGTTTGAACTACTTGTTTGGAACTCCTAACAGTTTCCAAACTTGAAATAATGAGAAAAAAGGGAGCTTGAATTTTCATGATTGACATGAATTTGTGCATAGGGAGACCCAAACTATTCATCTAGTATGTGCTATTAGTAGTAAAATATTTGCTTATATAGTTATATTACCTACCAATTTGCTTTCTCTTGTCATAATAAAACTTCAACCTTTATTTTCCCCCATCCCTATGTGCCTGCAAGGGGCTTACTTAAATAAATTGTTTGTCACAACCGGGATCGCGACGGGACGGCGGAAGATGAGTTTTATTTAAGATTGGAGTCGCCACCAAATTTTATTTGATTGGGAAAAAAAATGGAAAACCCATTTAATTTAAAGAAAATGATCTTTGAAACCAGATTTGAATTCGGGAGTCGATTATGCACAGGGAAGGGCAAAAGTTCATTTCACAGCACCCTTGATACATCCATATTACTACGGTTACCTTAATTGAATTGTGCAAATTATTAATAACCTTTCAAAATATTTATTTACACTTTTATTTTAGAAAATTATAAAAGAAAAAATTTCTAAGTACTAAACTGCCACAGCTCAGGTATCCGTAATATTGAGTTAACAAGCTGTCACAGCTAAATTAACATCTTTATTTGAAATACAATATATACATTTCAATGATTAACTTAAATTAAGATAATAAAGAAAAATGAGGATAATAATAATAATAATAATAATAATAATAATAATAACAAATAAATAAATTAATAAATAATTAAATATTTACAATAATAATAATGAAGAACAAGAATATTTTCATGCAAAACAGAATAAAATAATATCATAAAATTTAATTTTAGCTTGAAAATTTGAAACATCAAGCTGTCACAACTTAGATGTCCAAATTATTCAGTTAACAAGCCGTTTCGGCTAAATTAACATTTTATTCAAAATAAAATATTTAACAAGTAAATGACTAACTTAAATTTTAAAGAATAAAAATGCGTTAAAAAAAATTTTAAGTAATGCAAATTATGAAAATTTAATTTTGACTTGAAAATTTTAAACATCAAGCTGTCACAGCTCAAATGTTTAACTATGTTAACAAGCCGTCATGGCTAAACTAACATTCTTATTTAAAATAATGTGATTATTAACTGAAGTTAAAAATAATACTAATAATAATATAGGACAATAAATATTTACAAACAGCAATAGTAATAAATATTTACAGGTTAAAACAAAATAAAGTAATATAATAAAATTTAATTTTGAACTTTACAGGGATCACCTGCTCCTACGTATCCTCTTGTGCAATGGGGAACTCAAAGTCATGTAGTTCTGTAAAATAATTGTGAGTTGATTGATTTTTTTTTATAAAAAAAAATTTCAAACATCAAGCTGTCTCAGCTAAAATATTCTGAAAGATAGAATTAATAAACCGTCACAGCTAAATTAATTCTATTCAAAAGAATTATAAAAATAAAGAAAATGAAATTCCAGAACAATTTTCATAGAAATAAAAATTTATTTTAACTAATACAAAATGACTCAACCCAAAAATAAGAAATACTAACAGTCCACTAAGTCCAAAAAGTCTCAATCCAATAGCAGCCTCAAGCTAAAAATCCAAAACTCTTTTATCATCAATACAAGATCTAAATCCAAGGGAAACCAAAATAAAAATCTAAAAATATCAATAACGCCAATAACTCAAACACTAACATTCTCACCATTTATTTAAATTGCATAACCCAAATGCCCTTATCACTGCACTATTCGGCCCTTTTTATAATAGCCCAAAATTTTGAGCTTAAATGATAACCCAATAAGTTCTCACGCACCCACATCTAACTGAAGACACAATTACAATAAAATGAAGGAATATAAACAAATAACTATAAAGCAGAGTATGGGAAGCATCTGGAACAAGGAAAAAGGTTCGGGTTTCATTGTTCTTTAGAGAAAGAAGAAAAATAATAATAATAATGCACGGAGAATGAGAACTAGAGAGAGAGAGAGAGAGAGATGCAAAAGGGATGATGGTGTATGGTCACAGGGGTGGCGCGGAGCGTGGCACTGCGCGAGGTGCACAGTGGTGGAGGCGCGCGGCTGTAAGGGAAGTGGAGCCGCGATGCTGACCGGAGGAGAGGCAGTCGCGGAACTAACGGTGTCGAGGTTGCGGACGGACACAGGGAGGAAGTGGTGTCTGCGGTGGTCAGCAATGGCGAAGGAGGACGCGACCTTGGACAGTAGAAGAAGAAACTGGTGACAGTGGGGGTGTGGTTCACGGCCAGTGGGGAAGGAGGAGGAGGGAGTGTCCGCGGTGGTTGAAGTGGCTGAGTTTGGGTTTGTAAATGGTAGATCTGAAAGTTGAGGGTTGTGAAGAGGAGAAGCAGGGGAAGATCACAGCTGGGAAATGGGGTTCGCGACTGAGGAAGAAAAGGGAAAGGCGTGCGGCGAGCTGGTGAGGAAAGGGGGGCTGGTGGATGATCCGTGGCCAAGAAAAGGTGGCCATGGGAGGAGGAGCTTCACGCATGGAGGTGCTGGGCGCGAGCTTGGCCAGAGGGGATGGTGTCGGTTCTGGTGCTATCGCGAGGGTGGGGTTCGCGGCGATGGTGGAAGACGAGGATCGCCGTGGCCTCTCCCACACTTTCCCTCTTTTCTTTTTATTTAATTTTATTTGGTGATGATGATATTGCTGCTGCTAATACCTTATTCCTTACTTTTTATTGCTGCTGGATTGTTGCTGTGATCTCTTTGCAGATTTTTTTCTTTGTATTCCCACTCTCTCTGCTGGCCAATTTGTGTATTGTGATGATATTATTGGGTTATATTGCTGGGAGTTTCCTTTCCTTTTTGTTAATACTGAATTTTTTTGATTGACTGAATTCCCCCTGGTGATGGATGATGATATTTCTTTCATATTCCCATTTCTCTGATGATTTCACGGGTTGACTGCTAGCTCCCCATTTCACATGCTCTGGAACCGAAAGGAATTCTGGCTCATTGCACAAAGTTGAGAAGAACATCATCATTATGTTCTTTTTCTTTTTATTTTTTTTTATTTTCCCTCATCCCAATTCTGTTGTTGCTTCACGGGTATGTGAACCCGTGACACAATGGTTTTGTCATTTTGTTTTTATTTACTTTTTTTGTTTTATTGTTATTTTGTTGTTGAATGAAAACGGACTTCTTTTTTTTTTTTTTTTTGAAAGTGGGCTGGAAGCAATATGACTTATACTAAAAATGAAAATGAGAATGATGTAAGAGACCAAATCTTTTTAATGCAATGTACATAATTTTTTTTTTATATTGATGCATATGGACCAAAAATTAAAATGAACTTGAAATCATCGTCTAAACTAGATTTAGGTTACTCAATGGACTAAATTCTGAAAATGTGCCAATTTTTTGAATTTTTTTATTTTTATTGGTCTGGACAAAATCGGGTGTTCACATTGTTTGTAAAACTTTATTGGCATAAATCAAAGCTTTTTCCAAAATTTAATTTGTCTTCATTCCATTGATTTAAACTTCTGAGTTCTGTCTTAGGAAAGTTGAAACGGACTTGCTGCAAAAATCCATATGTGTGAAATAACTGATTTTCTTGTATTTGTAACAGAGATTTTATGTTTCTCAAGTTCATTGCCCTGTTTTCCATCTCTTTCTGATCAGGATTTTATGTATGACATAAAAATTTAAAGCATGCAATTTTTTTTATTTTAAATAGACGTTATGCATGTGTTATGATAGTTTCTTGTCAAAGGAAATAAGATAAATAAATAAATCACTATAAACTTCATTACGGTACCCAAATTATTATAATATATTATCATTCGTGAATATGGCTTTTATGTTGAACAATTTTAAAAGGCAAATTAATTTTAGACAAATGACTAAACAACTACATACATAGAACAAAAAGAACGTGGCTTCCAATAAAGGATGCAGCGGACGAACAATTATACTTTCAGTCATGTGCCCTGTGATGCCTTAGCCAATATAAAATGCAAAGTTCCACTGGAAGCAGTAAACAAAAATTAGTTCTGGAACCAGTTAATAATAAGTAAACAATCAACAATGCCAAGTTCAATGGAATTCAAAGAGATTTCACGGATCAGGCTTTCTGGTATTAAGTGTGTAATTTCAGTGGAAATCATTTGTCCATTTTGAATTGCTACTTTTGTTTTGAAATCAAAGCAAACTAGTATTAATATGCATTGTCTACCCGACTATGATTCTATCTTATTCATTCTTTGCGGGCTAAGACATCTGTTTTGCAGTTTCTTGTATTAATGGTAAGTTAATATCCTAATCCATTAAATGTTATTTCTCTGCTCAGTTAAAATTGAAATGTATCTTACTGTGTATTGAATACTTTATACAAAGTTGTTCACCAAAATATTTTTTAAAAAAAAATTGGTACTTTGTGGAACCTCTTAAAAAGCTGTAATAAAAAAATTTCCCCCTTTCTTGTATTCCTATTAAGTTTCCATTGTATGAAGGATCCGTTTACTGAAGGAGATGGTCTTGATATACTTATTTCATTGAATAATTTTTTATAGATATTTAATTTCATTAATCCAACTGTTAAATTATAAATTCCCACTACATAAATCATATGTATAAAATTTCAAAACAGTTTGATACTTCATCATTCTATTTTATTTAGACGTATAATGTAGTTCTAAAAATGTATGTAAATCTTAATTATTAGATAATATGTCTACCAATGTCCAAATTCTGTGAAATTTGATATGTTTGGTCACAAAAATAATATAATATGATTCAACGGTTAGATTAATCAAATTTGTTATATTCAATTATATGTTTTTGACATCTTTTAATAAATAACTTTAAGAGAAGTGATACACATCCACTACCACATTTACATCAACTTCTTACACATTGGTTTACAACTTTTAACTTAGTGTAAGTGTATGATGTAAATTTTTTTTTTTTTTTATAATTATAAAAGAAGGCTTTACCCACAAAGGGAAGCAAGGTACAAATGCAAGTATGCCACAACAATTCAAAGCACAAAACTAAAACAAAAAGACATAACTTCGAAGCCTTGCAGTAAAACTGCTATTAGCAATAGGTGCACACCCTACATAACTAAAATAATCATGCACTCAATACACCAGATTCCAAAGCAAAAACACCACAGCCTTGATAACTAAGACGGAAAGCTTCACCCAATGAAACAGAAATAAGAAAACATGAGTAAAAACACATATAGTTTCTCTGAAACCCCAAAATATCCAATTTCTCCCCCAAACCCCAAACCCCAAAAATAAATCCAACAGCAAACGAATTCCACGAAAACCAATGGTGGTGCCTTTTTGAAGTGGCGAGGCCAAGCAGTTAACCAACATACTAAAACAACTCATTAGGAAAAACTAACAGCACACCAATGTATCAGCAGCAAGTTGAAGTCTCTTGAGCTTGTACTTCGCTTTTACACACCCAAATATGCAAAAGTCCCTAAACAACCAACCTCACTAGTGTTTCACTCAAACAGTCAAACCAATAAAGTGGTGCACTCAATTAACAACTGCCCTTATACCTCACACTTCTCCCCCTCATAAAAAAGATAGGTCACTGTGTATCACTCCTCTCACCACCTCTAATACACCAATCCAAATTGCAAAACAATCAAAATTGAACATTAAACATGTCAAGTGTTATATACTACTCACTTAGTTCATGACTTCCCCTCAACAATCTCCCCCTCCAATTAGCCAACCACTCTTCCCGGCACCTGTCACCCGTAGTTCGTGACTTTCCGGAAACCGAGTCCAACCTTACCACTGTTAGGGCAGGGGGAGCCCAACCGAGAAATATACAACCAACCGGTTAAGTGAGAACACCACAACATCGGGCTGGACGCCACATCTTGACTCAAAATCTTAAAGCAATGAGTCATGACTCCTCTCACATTATATACTACTCACTTAGTTCATTCTTAACCAATGTGGGACTTCACCTCTCACACTTAACCTCAACACCAAGTTCATAAAAAGTCAAGGTTATGAGATAGCAGTTAGGCCTCACAAGTGTATGGTGTAAGTGTGGTGGTGGGTATTTATTATTTCTTTAACTTTAAATACACATATGAGACTTGTAAATTTGATCCAATAAAAGAATCCTAAACTCACCAAACCCAACCGATCAACATCCCTAGTTGTCTACTCGATTATGATTATATATTATTGCAGTCTATGCGGACTAAGATATCTGTTTAGAAAAAATAAGGTTAATTAACTACATCTAAAAATGTTAACTAACAATTTTTTATGATGCGTCTAACATTTAACCACATTTCCAAAACAGTGGGAAATCTCACTCATAGTATTTTTTATTTTTTTTAAGAAAAAGAGGAGCAGAATGCTTTTAAAATTTAATTTTGATGCACTTTGCATAAAAAAATTTTACAATCTTTCAACCAATATTAAACCAATAAATATGATTAACTCTCATTCTACTACTTAAAAAGTTATTGAAATAAAAGAGAATTGATTTAATGATCATATAAAATTTCTTTATATAGTCAATCCATCAAAATTAAATTTACTTTTTTTAGACCTAGTACCCATATCTGAGAGATAACGTGTAAAATTTTGAGCAATAAAAGAAGAGTTTAAAGGAGCAGCAAGCCAACAACCGCGTGCGTGTCAAGACACTGGTGACTAAAATATGAGGACATCAACTCTGAACTCCTAATTATGAGTCCCACAAATTTCCAAATTGATACTCAATTCGTCATTTGATTTTAAGCTTTACTAACAATCAAAGAAAAACAATAAAATACCACTTCTTGCAAAATTTCTACATGGTACAATGAACAACCCCAGCCGTGCCTTTGGCATCACCACAAACATAAATATGAGCTTCCTGAGATATCATGTTCCAGATATCTGAAGCCTGGAATGTGAAGAGAAAAATAAAAAAGTGGACCACTTATGGATTTTAAGTGATAAAATCACTCTAGCTAGACCTTCCTTTTATCTTTCTTTTTTCTTTCTTTTTCTTCTCCCTTCCATCACAAACGTTTCCTTTTCCTTCTTCTCTTTTTTTTTTTCCTTTTTCCATCTTTGTAATCCTCTCGCTCTCACTTCCTTCTATTCTTCTATTTTTCTTCTTTTTCTTTGCTTCTCACCTTCTTCAATCATTACCACCACCTCCATTTTCATCTCTTCCTCATCATCATCACAACCATTCTCTCTCTCATTCTCCTCTATCTCCACTTTCTCTCTCTAATTTCCATTATTGAGCTTGAAGCTTTGAAAAGTTGTGGGAGTGATTTTCTTATCATTTCTACTCTCAAAGTGATAAATAAAATTCTAAATTATGCTATTTAAACTATTAAAGCTTCTAGTTAATTTACGGCTACTATTAATATCTCTTTGAACCTTAGAAATTTGGGGTTTGGTGATTTGGGGCTATTATATGTAAATTAGTGATAATATTAGCTCACAAATATTAATGTTGTCTTGTTCCTAAAGTAATAGGGCAATCAGACATCAAAATTGAATTGGTGGCATCAGTGGAATTGTTATTCGATTCTTAGAACCACTGGTTGTGAGTAGATAGTGTATTTGCAGTTTACTTTTTGGATAATAAATTTTAATTATAAATACAAAACTATACTAAAAGTTAAAAGTATGTTGATCTATGAGAAAATAAATTATTTATATAAAAAAAAGACTTTATGTTTTAAATGGAAGCTTTCACTAAGACAATAACTTAATTATTATGCTTGTTTAAACTGTAATGTTTGTTGAATTTTTATTTTAAAATATCTTATATTGATTATTAAATTTGATTTTATCCCATGTCAACTATATCTCATAGAACATTGAAAATAGATTTTATTTTATGATCAATAATGTCATGGAATTGAATGTGGCTGATTGTGACTTAATTGGGGGGGAATTCCATAGCGAGAACTTGTAGCTAATGGCAATGGCATTAGCCTCGGTGCACTATGAGAAACTTTAGGTGAGGTGCTAATGTTTGGACATGTATTTGATTATGGGCAAACTCCAGTTAACAAGTAAGATGCTAACCTGCACATGACTTTTGTCATGTCTGGACATGTGTGTGACTACGAGCCAACTCTGGTTAGCAAGTGTGGTACTTAGGTCATGTGTAGACTTGTTATTGTTCTGCTTCAGATAACTCTCCATATATTTGGATTTATGTGATTATATAAAGAAATGTTTTCAAGAAATCTTATGGCATGACTAGAACATATTCTTATGAGTATGTAAATGCTATTATATATACTTGTTTTATGATTGCATTTAGTAAATTATGGATATGCTATCTGTCGCTGAATTACAAAACTCACCCCGTTGTCCTTCCTTCCTTTTTAGATGCAAGTACTAGTCTAGTTATGTTCCTCTGGCACAACCTTAGTTGATTCTGAGTTGGTGAGCCTTTTTGTGAAGACCCTTTTTGTTGGAACCCTTTTTGTTGGAACCTTTATTTTGTTTTAGCCTGTTAATTTGTCAGTTACTTCATATGTCACAGGTAGGGTCCTTGGATTTATGTTATGCTAATGTTTGAGAAATTATGACTTAGTTACATAGGTTATGTTATGGAAAGGATTTTCAACCTTAATTCAGTTTTATGCTTGAACTATATTTTGTATTATGTTTAATAGAGTCTAAAACTAATTTGGCATTATGGTTGGACTTATAATATGGATTATGATTAATACATATTGGACTATACTGAGATATCATTATATATTGGAAAGATACGTTCTGAGAATGCTTGATGGCCAAGTGCAGTGGATTTATTAGGAGATATTGTAAGTTGTATTTGTATTTGGGGAATGTGCAAGAAACATAGGAGATTCTGTCCATTTTCCTGAAAAATAATGTGGGTTAAAGCTTGTTAGGAAAAGTGTTCCCTATGCACTAGTCATGATATAAGTTGAGTCTTGACAAATTTAAGTGTTAACTGAGAAGAAAACACTTAAATTGTCAATCCGAAAATGGACCTATTAATTTTGAGAGAATTTTGAAGGCTTAATAAAAAAAAAATAGTATTCCAATATACATGGAAGCCTCACGTACACACACATGACCCGATAAGTATTTGCATGGTCATGGAGCACCGGCTAAATTATGCTCTAACTAATGACAAAGTGACATTTTAGATTAAAAATATAGGTCCCGTCACAAATTGAAAATTAAATATAACTTTATCATAGTATAGCACAATCCACCTTCATGCTACCATATTTGACGGTTCCTGAATCCAAAGAATAAAATCGAGGGGCCAACTTCAACTCGTACTTCCTTTAGGGCTGATCTAATCTTTTTCCTAAAGTAAAAACCAAAAAACCTATGTATAAATAATTGGCTTAGGTAGTTGGATGGACGAAAGAATTAGGAGATTTGAGTATCAAATCTTCCGGTTCAAACCCACAAGAAACTACTGAAAAGAGCCAATCCGGTTCCAGGGCCAATTATGATTATAGGCACTTCACTATCTACAGGGAGTTTAAAATTGGACTGCCTAACAAAGGTAGGAGCCCAATTGAAGTCACGGCTTTTCTCCAATGGCACGGAATTCTGGATATCAAATAACAAATCTACTTATGTTTTGAAATGGAGGAATAAACTATTAAGTTCGGTCAATGAAAAAACTAAGAGAAGAACATAGAATTCTGAAATAACCTAGTATTGTTATCAAATAATTTAGTATTCTTGAGGGTAATAATAATATTCAACAATGGGATGAGTTTCCTTTAACAAATTCAAATTAATACTCTTAGTTAAAGCCAATTTTTTCAATTATACATTATTAAACCTTGACCAACTTAAAGTGGTTTGAATTGATAGCATAATCTAAGAAACAGGTATATAGGTACCTTTTTCCAAGTTGAACACACACCTTCTTGAATCCTTCCAGTGGACATTTTATACACTAGTGCATAGGTAACATGAATCCTGGAAGGAGCCATCCATTGAACAATTTTGACAGGGAGTAAGTACAACATGAACATTGTTGATAAACAGATTAGGCAGAAGAAAATGCAACACAGAGCAAAATTTCCTCTTTAGCTTGTAGCAGAATGCAGTGAGTATTATGTGTTAGTGCTTACTCTGTCACCATTGAGCACAAGATCAGAATTAAGACTTTGAGAAAAGTTCAGGGTTAAATGGGTTGATTTGATTAATAAATATATTGGTAAGAATGAAACAATCAGAACACCTCAGATATTGCACTAATTCTTTTCTAAGCAGCATGGTATCATACAAGCAACTAAAATGCCACCTGGACTTGGAGAGTGTCTGTCTATGTTAGAAGCGTCGAGTTCATACTAGAAAATCAAAACTCTTCATTAAAAACATGAAATTAATATTTTTGGAAGTTATTAAACTAGTCTTGCACTATGTCTACAATATTTTTAAAGATACAATTCACTCAGACACAAAATTACACCAGAAGAGGGTAAGCTAGAATCCCGAAAGTTGAGTAACAATTAACAACATAAAATTAGACCAGGGAAATCAAATGTTAAGGAACTTTACAGGTTGTGCCATTTGCCAAACCTGACTCAACAAATTAAATGGGAAAATATCAACATGGCTCCTGCAAAATGAAAGTGTGAATACAAGACAAATTTGCAAAGCTAGTAAATAATTTGGTTTGGACTAGTGATTTTCTTTTCAGTAGAATACAAGAAAATACAGACCTTGAAAAAAAAAAAAATTTATTAGGACATTTCAAAAGGCTGAGCCTAACACACTGTTCTTTTTAGTGGAGAAGGCTGCATTAATTCTTATATTCATTCCTGATAAGCAAAAGCAAAGGATCTATCCTGTGGGAAATTGGTGATGTCATGTGTTAGGGACCCAAGATATGCAATGGTCTATGCTAGGAGGAGTAAAGGGGCTGGAGGCAGACCCGAAGAAGGCCCAGCAGCGCCTGTTGCTAGAAATAACAGCAATTCAGTTGCTGTTAGTTAAAAAAGTAGCTGAAGAAAGGGAAGTCTGGGAGGGAAATTAGTTACTTAGCTTAGTATAAATATATATAGTGATAGTTTTTCTGTGGTTGAATTCTTTTCTTGTAATCAGTTCATAAATTGGGGAAGAGTCTTGCTCTTAGGGTTCTTGTAAACTTCCTTCCTCCTTGGTGATTTACCGGGAGAGTATCACTAAAGCTTTCAATTCCTTTACCAGAAGAGTAGTTCTAACATCATGCGATTAAATAGCAGGACAGGAGCATAACAAAAATGGAGAGATACTAGTAATACTAACTAAACCTTTTGGTACACAGGGTGATAAGAGTAAAAACAAAAATTGCAAAAAATATGGAGAAGTCATAGGCAAATGCAAGATATACCATCAAAAAGAGTTCACAATTTATGGTCAATAACACTTCCACCAAAGCATATAAATTATAAAATAGAAAAGCATGATAACTTGGGGTATGAGCAGGTCTCTACCATCAAATTCGTAAGGATGTGAAATGATGATATTAACGTAACAGTGTTGAAGCAATAGTCCGCAACATGCAAAGATGAAGCAACAATTTTGAGTATGAAACAGTACCAAGACTAGGACTTAAAGAGTAATACTATGTGTTGCAGAATACATATTTTATGCGAATAACAATCAAGTATGCATAAACAGATAATACTATGTATCAACCATCTTACAAAATACAAATTGTATATACACTATCCATGTTTTGAATCATTATGCTGAGATAATGAAGCAGTGGTGCCTCAATTCTTGAATTTTCACTAGTAGTACTTTGTGTTTCATGAAACATCTTAATATAGTTATGAGTTTAATTTCTATGCACTGACATATAATTCAATCATACATTATCATATCAACAAAAATAATTGAGTTTCACACTCATTACTTGAAAAGTTATTTAAATGGAATAGTTTGATTGGATGACAATATTATCGCTATGGACAACTTAGATTTGTTCCAGTTCATCAAATATAGAACAGTAATTGAAAAATCAACAACAAATATATCATTTATAAGAAACAAGTTCATGAATTGATCTAGAAACAACAAAAGTCTCATATAAGGCACCATTGAAATTCAATTCCCTCACAAAAAATTTATGAACATTGAAGTCACTAGCTAAAATCATCAAAATCTCACAATGAATCTTGTAGAAGCAAATCAAAACGCCGTGATGAACGTGGGAAAGAAAAAAGGCAAAGTGTTGAAGCTGGTGAAATTTTGAAGTGATCGAGCACAGGGATATTTGGCGTGCAAGCGAGCTTACCTGTGAGAAAAACACCTACAATATTAATATTTCAAACTCATAAGAGGGAAAAAGTTTTCCAAGTGTTCACGATGAGAATGATTTAGGACTTACAGTTTGTAAGAAGTTAAACATTAATTATTTTTTTAAAAAAATAAAACTGCAATTATTATATATTATTAGAATATCATTGACAATCATCAGTATTTAATAACATGATTGCACTACAAAAATTAAATATATTTAAAACTTATAAGCACTTAATTAAATTTATAATACTAATATTCAATACTCCTTTGAGATTTTCAGGTGCCGCTTCCACGTTAATTTAGAGCGCATAATTTTCATAACTTTAATAATTTCATGTGCATAATTCCAATGCGGCACTCGCCGGATGAGCTAGACGCTGAAAGGAGTTCGGATGTGACTATCATCAGCTAAGCTTTGGTAGTTCGAATGGAGCTCGTGTGCAGCTTACATCGAAGATGTATTGAATATAAAAGTTTAGCAAATGGACTTTCTTCATTTAATAAGAAACATGAGGCTTTTCGTCCAAACCGGCCTACGGGGTCAAGGTCTTGTTAAAGGCGGATTCTCACACGCAGTTGGTGGTCCATGCCCACGCTGCAGTTGTCAGATCTGGCCAATAGGAAATTGACACCTGGTGTTGTGGGGCCGGGGGTGCACGGATTGCCGTGTTAATGACGCTGGCATAGATAAGGGCAAAATGGACCAAGCAAAGTTTTGAAAAAAGTGCAAACTGAAATGTGGGACATGTATGTACAAAGAGCACAGACCCGAGGAGAGATTCTTCCTTCCTCCGGGAGCAAAAATTTTGCAACATCCATAAATCATCTCCACCTTTTATTTGTGTGCGTCCCAATGCATAGTACATTTTCCAAGACTTCTCAATGGTACAAGATCTGTGAGAAGGAAGACACATCCTTCCTCTGGGAGGATTTAAGCAATTTTACAGACGAGAGGCCAATTTTGTATGATCGTATTTGCACGTGGCATATGACTTCCAACTTCGGGTTTTGTGTTTTTTGGTTGCAGTGATATATAAAAAAATTTAATGGATAATCCATAATTTATAATCCACAGTACTACTACTCGTCCCTTTTACTTGTGCTTCTTTCCACAATTATTATGATTTATCCGCAAATTTTTAACTTTAATACTTTTTTTTTTATTGGGACAATTTTGTATGAAAACCTCATGATGAAGTTAAAACATATCATATTTTGGTTTTTAGTGTATACACTAAAATTAATACCATCTCCGCAATTAATTATATACAAATATTATCAAACCATTTATTTGTATTCTATTGTAGGTATTATTCGATACTGTGGATTATTTGGACAAAAACTTGGTATACGTGTTACATAATTAGCCCGCATGAAATACAACGAGTTTGAAAAAACTTTTGCCAGTTCAATTGTAGGTCAGTTGCGAACTTACCTGTTCTATAATCCCTAGCCAATTATATTTATTAGTAAATTAACATATTTAATTTATAGAAAATATTAAATTTTTTTCTAATTCATAAAAAATAATTAATTAATTTAATTTATATTATTTCAATTACATGTCCTTTCCTTGTATATCTTTTTAATAAATTAAAATATCTATACTAAAATATATGTTATAATTAATGTGTCATGATTATTAAAAAATCGTATATACTTCTTATTCATATAATGTCAATTATTAGAGTAGTATATCAATTATAATATTATTTTTAAAAACCAAAAGTAATATAAATATTAACTTTTTAAATAATTAATAAATATTTTGTATCATTATCAAATAAGTGTAAATTGTGGAATTGATTTGTGTTAAATATTTTACTTTTGAAAATTTGAAGGCTTTTTTTGGTAAAAAAATTAGTATGCAAAAATTATGGAATTAATATATTGCATAACTAAAATATTTTAACAGAATCAATTCCATAAGTTTCACTTCTTTGATAATGCTACTAATTGTTTAGATATTTAATAAGTAAAATCCAAAATTTTACTATTCCATTAATTAAAATGACATACATTAGGATTATATGTTATTTTACTAATTATAACATTTTAGTTGGAATATATATTTTTAGATTGATATTGGAATGTACTAAAACGATGCATAAGGACATGATGTGTAATTGCAATCATATAAATTTAATATATTCATTATTTTGTATTAATTAAACATATATTTTTCATGTTCTTATACATTAAATAATTAATTTTTATAAAAAGTTGTGACCGTCTATGGATCACAATTGGGCCGATGAAAGATAAAATAGTAAAAGTGGATACATAAAGGGGTTACATTAATAATGAGATGATAATAAAGGCAGATTTTGTATTGTTCGGGATGGCTGACAAGGGATAAGTTCCCACTTGTTAACCATACCATGAAGGGGGATAACACCCTGCAATTTTTCACTTTTCTTTATTACATTTGTATTATGCATGCAATTTAAATTTTCGTTAATAATATGTTGCATTGCTAATAGTTGTTACTGTAGATAGTTATATTGTAAATGGCAAAATATATAATTTTTTCTCTTTTTTAATTTTGTAAAAAAACTATAAATACCAACTAGGATTGACGTCCCACGACTACGAGGAATGGGACCTGTTATAGGAATGAGGATGGGATTGAACCAAACTCCTAAAATGGGATTGGAGCTGAGACGTCTCTCCTTGTGTTTTCATAAATTAGTCACATAGTTGAACCATAAAAACCACTTTCATATATTGTAGATATATTGTAGAATGACATGCATAAAAAAAAATTATATACATATTGTACAATGACGAAGTTACTACTTAAGACATTTATAATGTAAAAAATTATTTGTTCAAAGTCACGCACCAAAATAAGTTATAAGCTAATGCTGCGGTATATGATAATATGCTGCAATTGCCGTGTGCACTGGATATAATTAAACGATTTATACCTGAGATCTCATTACTAATGATTAATTACGATTCATGACATTGATAATTATACATTGTGCCATCCATACCACCCAATAAAGTAACCAAAAAAGAAAAACCCACACATTAAGAGACACCAGTTAAAACTTGCCTAAGACGACTGTGACATTTTCGTGACATTGTTTCCCAGTGTGCAATAAGTTATTATGCAAGCTAAACAAGGGGTGCGTTACATGTTTTCGTTTTAAAAAAAAAATTAGTATACATATTAAATTTGGTGTATAATAAAAAAAATGAAAAACTTAATTTCTTTACAACCTTCTTTTTTCACCTTATGGAATCAAAACCTGAACAATTATTTATTTTAATTTCTGATTCATTTTCGAAGTTTTTTATAATTGGAAAAGTGGTTTAACATGTGATTATTTTAACAAGAAGTAAATAGCACAGCACCCCAGATTTATACAGAAAAAGCGGCAAACTGAAAGACCAATTTACCCTCCATTTGTACTTAAACTGCTCACCACACACTGATACATGCTTGCCACGTGGCTTTCTCACCATCTTGCACATGACAACTCCATGAGAGGCATTGACCGCCACCTTCATGGGAGTAGTCACCCTTGTTAAAACCTCCTCAGGAATACCCGGTAGGACAAAACCCGGGTGAGGAAAAAGAGTATCTTGACAAGCTGTAGTTTGTTACATAGTCTAAATTACACATGGTATTTTCTTAGATTGGCTGCATTCCATGCCCTGGGGACTTCCTTCCCTTTGAGAGTGGTTAGCTTGTATGCTCCTTTCACCAAAACTTTCGGAGATCCCAAATAGTCCTTCCCAATTCGGAGCTAATTTCCCTTGGCCGGGTGGTGGAGGTCCAATGTTAGCTCTGCGAAGGAATAGATCCCCAAAGATGAAGGATCTCAGGATCACTCCGTTATCGTACCTCCATGCTATTCTTCTCTTCAGCTCTTCTTCCCAAGTATGCGCTTGTTCTCGAACCTCAAGCAGCAAATCCAGCCCTTCCCATCTTTAGCTCAGGTTGTCATGCTCGGAGTAGGAGATTGTTCTGAGGGTGGGCTCCCCTATCTTGACTGGTATCACAGCTTCAAATCCATATATGAGTGAGCTAGAAGGGTGTTTCTTTGGTTTCTAAGTGTTGTGTGGTTTGACATGCCCAAAGCACACTTCTAAGTTCGTCTGCTCATGCTCCCTTGACTTGATCAAGCCTTTTCATCAACCCCTGCAGAAGGCCACCAGTAAAAAATAGCAACTAAGGATGCCACCAGTAAATAACAGACCATAAATTTATTAACAAAACTGATAAACTTTCTGTGTCTTCCCTGAAAGCCAAACATATTGATGTTTAGCACAAATCCAAGGAACATGGCATGCCTATGTCTAATTCAAAATTATCTTCATCAACATTCTGGTTATCATTGTTTTCTGCATTACAAGTAAAATTTGCACTTGAAACGATAATGGATATTAGTTTGAGAAGTTATTAAAAGCTGTTGTTACCTTTTTGTTTTCCTTATGGATGACTGGGCAAAGGACAGGCTCTTCTTGAGATTCCTTTCTTTTCTGTAGATGATGCTAACAGAATTCAAAAGCCCGAAATGAAGTCAAGCAAATGTAAAAATGTTACTACCGTTCTAGAATATCAGTTCCACTTTTTACATTCAAATGCAAGCTCGGAAAGAAAAAATAAAGAAGGCTCTAAGCAGAAATTTTTTGTATATTAATATAATCTCAACAAGGTTCACAATGTCATTCTCTAGCCATTTATTATGATGTATATCCCTGAAATTGTTACTTTGGACCAATATTGAGACAACAAAAATTTTCTTGATCACCATTTACCCGTAGATGGAAGTTGAGTTAATTTGAACCAAAACATATCCTAGAAACTTGTACATATAAAAGATATGGTCATGTCAAAACAAGGTCTCCTGTGGATAAACAACATATCTAGCTGTCAGAAGATGACTTCAATTTTGGAGATGAATAAGTAAAACCTCTACTTAAAGTCTCCACAGCCAGGGATAATTTGCTTTAGATCCATTGAAAGAGGAAGAACTTTGTACTAGTATGAACCAAATTATGCCACATGCTTGAAATTTAGTTAGTGAAAAATTTCAGCCATTCCTATGGAACACTTGTTTACTGATAGAATACAGTCTTACACTACAACAACAACTTAGCACTATACCATTATGCAGATTTGGCTAAATGGATTAAGTGATAGTGTTTAATCATAAATCATGTTTACTTAAATCCATGTCATTAGTAGAGTCCACACTTAGGATAAGTTTGGTTAGAGGGTCAAAATAGAGTGTAAATTTTCATGGAAGAGCTATGAAAATTTACACTCTATTTTTACTCCGCAACCAAACATAGGCGAAAAAAGTGTAGCAAACAAGAAACATATATAAAGATAGAGTTACATACAACAAATTTCTCTAGCAGGAGGCTCCTGAAAAAGTTCCTCCATAAAAGCTACATGGCATTCATGGTTGGTATCAACACTTGGAACTGTTGAAGATGCCTCCTCTACAGAAGTCTCCTGCCCCACAGCTTCTGTTCCAAGATCTTGTTGCTGGGGTGCTGCTCTAGAAGACTACGCTTGTCCACTAGATCATTGTTGATATGAACTGATTTAGCATATTTACAGGCTTCTTGCTCAGAACTATGATCCAATGCTAATAAAATATCATATTCAAGACTCAGAGAGGCATATCTTTTAGACAAAAATGAGGCTGTACATAGCATTTTAATCCTTAAGTGGAAAAGATGAGTGGATACCCAAAATGGAATCAAAAAGATGAGTGGATACCCAAGAAAGAATCAAATTTTGTCACAAAAACATACACTTTTCAAAATACAAAATAATCATGCCTTATCCCATTAATTAGAATCAGCTACATAGAACACAATCAACACCATAGGAATTTATCAAAAACTAATTTTTTGATTAAAAACATTTAAACCAAATTTTAGTTAATGAAAAGAAAAAAAAATATACTACAATAAATTGGAAAAAGAATTCAGCAGTCATTACCAGGTGGCTCTGCAAGAGAAGAAGTGTGAGGTTGCATGTCAATCTTTTCAAGTGCTAATGGCCCAGTATGTTGCTTCATTATCAATGAATTGAAAAATATCATTAAGCACAAAGTAACCACTCTCTTGAGAAGCAATAAAGACGCTTTGAACAAACCTTGTCCTGGCTTTGACATTCCTAATTGTGACCAAATCCGACAGCATTACAAAAATACCTCCATGCCAAGAATCAAGAGATTTGCATGAATTTGCGTGCATGGAAGAAAAGTAACCAGATTAATTATGTGCTAAATAATTTATCCCTGAAAAATAAAGAATAAGGAAAAGAAAATTAAGTGCACTAAAGGAAAGAAAACAATAATTTGATCCGGTAAACATAAGATACATGTTCTTTCTTTTTTTTCATTCTTTTTACCCACACTGAAATATCAATTAAGACTTAATACAAACAAAAGATAGGTAACAATTCTTTCATTTTCTGATTTCTTGGGGTCCAAGAATTGCTTTCAGACCAACGACAAAAATATATTAAAAAGAAAAAGAAAAAAGAAATCATCTAATATAGGTACTTAAGATGATCAAGAACCGATCCAAAACATAAGAGGTTAAACATGAAAATGCAAGTAAAACTTAGGTAGTACCATCGCCGAAAACTCCATTAACATTCAACGCAGAGTCATGAATCAGCTTTGTAACATTCAACACAAATTATGCACCCACTTGCAATCAAACTCTCAAACAATAAAAGTAAAAAGACAAAAGAAAATTAAGGATCCTTAGAGACAAGAGACGGAAACAAAGCTATTTTTAACAGAACACAAACAACAACAATAACAATACCCTGCAGACACCAGTGGAATCTTTTTTAGTATTTCGCTGCACCTTACACCCAGAGAGAGAAAACTTTAGTAAGAAACTGAATAAGATGAAAGAGAAAACATAGAAAAACACAACATGCATACAAAGTTAAAGACCTCAGAAACAAAGTAATAACCTTGAAAATCGGAAACACAGGTGATGAATTGAATTGAGAAAATTGATCAAAACACATAGAGAGAGAGAGAGAGAGAGAGTGGAAATGCACTTTAGGCATAGTGAAACAATATTGTTATTTGTGTGCCTGAAAGTGAAGTAAAACGCATATTTATAGATGAAGATGTGCACAAATTGCAACGGGCAAATTGCAATTTTGATTGCTCTTGATTGTTCCGTTAATTATTCCTTGCACTGAAAATACAATGATAACACATCATGTTAATTTGTTTATACTCCATGCAAAATGTTTTCGTGCCACGTATTATAAAAAAGTGAACACCTCCTTTTGTTCCGGTGTTCTGGTCACATTTTTTTTTTTTGGTTCCGGGTATTATAAAACACATTGAAAATGCATTTCCAATCGATACAATTATAAAAATAATCTAAACATCCACTGATTTCATTAAAGTTATTTTAAAATATTAAGATTTACTATTTATTTAACCCGTACAATGCACGTGGAAATAATAAAAAATAGTTTGTTAATCATTATCGAAAATAAGTAATAATTTATTTAAATATATCTTATAAAAAATTGGGTATATAAATTTATTTTAAAAGTAAGTTAATAGTTAAATAATTAAATAAATAGGTAAAATATAAATGTATTGTTCTATTTTATATCTTATTTTGAATATTATATTTATAAGGTTGAAAAAATTTCCATAGATAATCTATAACTAATAATAAAAAGCCTATTTTATGAAAATTTTGTATATTTTGAAAGTTGAAATTATTCAATAAAGAAAGAGAATAAGTGGATAATTTGACTATATCATAAGTCATTTATAGATATAACAATGAATATCCATAAAAAAAGGAATATGTCTCAAGCCTTCCATCGTCTTCTATAATTTTACTTTTCATCCTCATCCCCTTACATGGCCCCGTTTTCCATTCTCTGTGAAAATTTTGAATCTTTTTGGTATTTAGGGATTTAATAACAATTTTTTACAAAAAAAAAAACTTTAAAAATATTTTACAATTTGAAATATAAATATCCATAATAACAAATACTATTAATTTAATAAACATGCATACATAATTCAAATTAAAATTAAAATGCATACATAATGCAAATCTAATAAAGATAATTGAAAAATATGAAGGTGTGTTATCTCTGTCCGTATCCTATTTAACAAATGGGGATTTTACCCTCATCGATCATCCTTATGAAGACAAAATAAGTGCATTTTTCCTATCTCCATTGTGAGTAATTTCCATGTGTACCCACTTTTAATTTTTTTTTATCATCCCCATCAGTTTACATCTTTTAAATAAATTAAAATATGTAATTTATAAAAACATAAAAATATATTTTTTTAATTAATAAAAATAATAAATAAATTTAATTTATGTGATTTCAATTACACGTCATTTCCTTATACATCCTTTTAATAAATTTAAATATTAACTTTTAAATATATGTTATAATTAATGTGTAATAATTATTAAAAAAAATCATATATAATCCTAATTTACATCATCTCAACTATTATATTAGTATATCAATTTTAATATTATTTTCAATAAAAAAAGTAATGGAATTATTTAATTTTTTAATAAATTAATCAATATTTAGTATTATTATTAAATAAGTGTAAATTATAGAATTGATTTTTTAAATATTTTAATGTTGAAAAATTGAAGGTTTTTTTTAAAAGATTAGTATGAAAAAATTATGGATAGGTTAGAATGTTCAAGTTGTAAAAAATTAAATAGGGTCTAACGAGATAGCTAAATAGATAATTTTTTTTTGTTATGATTTCCAAAAATTCTAAATTTGAAGTTGGAAACTTTTCCTTTAATCCCATTATCACTTTTAATTTTACCTTTATCCCCATCCTCATTCCTATCAAGAGTCCTCATTCCTTACTCCATGTAGATATTTGAATCCCTACTAATATTTATGGGTTTATTAAAAAAATTTAAAAAATACTACTAATGCAACATAATCCAAATTAAAAATGAAAAAATATATATAATACAAATCCAGCAAAGATAATTAAAAAAATAAAAGTGTGATAAGGTTTTCTTGTTATCATTAATTATCATAATTATAATATTTTTGTTATAATTAATCCTATCATTATATTCCTTAATTATAATAAATATAATCAATATATTTATTGTTAATTATAATAATTTTTTGTAACATAATTATAATAGTTTTGTTATCATTAGTGCTATAATTATATATATATATATATATAATTTTTATGATATAATCAATTATAATTTTGTTTATGCTATTTTTTATATTACTTTTGTCAATAGTAGAGAGATATGAATGTATGATTGAAAAAATAATTAATAATTAGAAGGTAAATTAAATTCAAAAACTTACTTTAAATATTAAGACTATAAAAATGATGGGGCATAATTTTTTCTATGAATAACATATGGAAGACTTTTCATATTATAAGTCTTAAATATTATTATTACTAGTCGTTTGACTCATACTATGCACAGGGAGATAATAAAAAATATTTTGTAGATCATTATAAAAAATAAATGATAATTTGTTCAAATATATCTTATAAAAAATTGAGTATATAAATTCATTTTAAAAGTAAGTTAAGATTTAAATAATTAAATAAATGGACAAAATATAAATGTGTCATTCTATTTTACATCTTATTTTGAATATCATGTTTATAAGGTTGAAAAATCGTAGTAGATGACCTATAACTAACAATAAAGATCCTATTTTATAAAAATTTTATACATTTCGAAAGTTGAAATTGTTGAATAAAGAAAGAGAATAAGTAGATAATTTTACTATATTATCAGCCATTTATAGGGATAATAATGAGTATCCATAAAAAATGAGACATGTCCTACACCTCTCGTCACCATTTTGAATTTTGTTTCTAATCTCCATCCCTTATCCCCCTTATGGATCCTCATTTCCCATTCCCTGTAGGGATTTTGAATCCCTAAACTATTCAAGAGTTTATTAACAAATTCCAAAATCAGAAAAACTTTTAAAATATTTTACAATTCAAAATATAAATATTCATAATAACAAATACTATTAATGCAACATAATTCAAATTAAAATTTAAAATGCATACATGCATATTGCAAATCCAATTAATATAATTGAAAAAAAATGAAAGTGTACTATCCCCATCTCTACCTCATTTAACAAATGGGGACTTCGCCCAATCGCCCCCATCGATCTTCTCTACAAAGACAAAATATGTCTTCATTCCCATCCCTATTGTGGGTAATTCCTGCGTGTACCCACTTTCAATTTTTTTTTTTTTATCATCCCTATCTGTTTATATTTTTTTGGTATAGATTAAAATATTTAATTTATAAAAACATAAAAATACATTTTCTAATTAATAAAAATAATAAATAAATTCAATTTATGTGATTTCAATTATATGTAATTTCTTGTACATCCTTTTAATAAATTAAAATATCAATTTTAAAATATATGTTATATTAATGTGTAATAATTAGTAAAAAAAATCATACATAATCCTAATTTACATAATCTCAATTATTAGAGTAGTATATCAATTACAATATTATTTTCAATAAAAAAAATGATGTCATTATTTAAATTTTTAAAAATAATAAATATTTAGTATCATTATCAAAGAAGCGTAAATTGTGAAATTGATTTTTTTAAAATATTTTAATATTTAAAAATTGAAGGTTTTTTCAAAAAAATTAGTATGAAAAAGGTATAGAGTTTATAGGTTGGAATCATCAAGTTCCAAAAAATTAAATAGGGTATAGTAAGACAGGTAGATAGATATTTTTTTTGTTATGATTTTCAAAAATTCTAGATTTGAAGTTAGATATTTTTCCCATAATCCTGTCCTCATTTAGAATTTTGCCTCTATCCCCATCTTCATTCCGTTGCAAGTTTCTATTCCTCATTCCACGTTAAGATTTAAATCCCTACTGATATTTACAATTTTATTTAAAAAATTTCAAAAAGGAAAAAATTTTAAAAATATTTTGAAATTCAAAACATAAATATTCATAATAATAAATACTACTAATGCAATATGATTGTAATATCCTAGGTATACCATTTTTTAGAAGAGTTTTGTACTACACACGTGTCCCTGGGCAAATTTGGGACCACCATAGAGTTTCTTGAGACCCACTCATATTGGTGGTAGGTCTCACTTAGATTCTAGAATGATTTTGAGGGGAAAAAAAAACACTGTGGAAAGCACTGCAGTAGTCACATAAGACAAGGCAAGAAAAATGAGCTCTTTGGAGAGTGCTGCAGCAGTTTGGCATTAAGGCGATGCCCTTCTAGAATGCTCTTTCTGAGCATTGCAACACTCATTTGAGGTATGTTGTTCTATGGATTTTGCTTCCTTCTTCTCTCAATCTTTCCTTGTTCTTGGGATGACACTGCAATTTTCACGTCCATCAAAGAAATGATGTTATTTCATTGTATTAGAGTTGGATTTGAGTTATTTAGGGATATTTAGAGGTTGATTTAGAGTTTTATTACTTCAATGGCAGATATTGGTGTCATTTCTTTCTCTCAGAGTTCTACAGGTGCTGTTTCTACATATTCTATCACTCCAGGTGAATGAGTTCACTTATGTAATTTCTATGTTGTGCAATAGAGTTATTTTCATGGAAATATGGTTTATAACATGAGGTTTAGAGATTTCTGTAAAGAGATTTGAGATTCCTACTGATTACTATATTACAAACTAATGGTTTTAGCATGAAACTATGTTTGAGAAAACTCATGAGACCATTGTTTATAAAATGGATTTATAGAGAATTGTATCATGGTTTTACTGTGTAAAGTTGTTATGATGAATATGTGATTCTGGTACTGGATACTGTGATATGTTTTGAACCTTAGGGTAGAAACCCTTATGACATATAGAGAAAAGAGTTGATGTTATGGTTGAATTGGATAGTAGCTGTAGAGAAATAGGCTGTCTGTTAGCAGTAGTTAATCCATTAACATTGTTACCAAGTAGCCTAGGGCTAGAGATAATAGAGAAATTATTGTTATATTGAGGATGGCGATGCGTAACGTCCAGATGTGACTAGAGACTCGTAATTAGAGAATTTATTGTTACACTGAAGATGACAACACGTAATGCCCAGATGTAACTAGAGATTATTATACAGAGATTTCTATTTCACTATTAGGGTACTGTGGATTGATTTATAGAGAACTGTGATTTTGATGATATAAATATAAGTATGAAATGTTTTAAAGCTTTATATTGTTACTGTTATTATGATTTATTGTATTATTTCATGGTGTCCCATGAAGGGGTTTCAAGTGATAATTCACTAATTGAAGTTCGTATAAAAACTCACTATTGTCCTTTGATCCCTTTAGAGATACAGCAGCTGCTACGGGTTCTTCCTAGCCACCTTCTTCCCAACAACAATAGAGATTTAGTGGCGAGCTTCACTTGGGTGAATCATCTATTATTTATGAGTTAGAAGTGCTCTAATGTATTTTGTAGGCAGGTCCTGAGTCACATAGAAATTGTTTTGTATTTTACATACTTTAGTCATGTTCTAATTTGGTATTTAAACATTTGAACATTTAGATGAAAGAAACTAGATATATTTGCATATGGAGAATATTGTGATATTAGATTTAGAAATTGATTATCGAATTTTAGTTATGATTATATTGATCTCAGAAAATAGGTGACTTATATGCAGAAAATGAATTACAGATTTAAATAGTTTTCATAATTAAATAAGCATTAGAGAGGTTCAGAGTTCATGAGGTTTACATGTGGATAGCATTCTTCACGTGCCAGTCACGTTCCCAAATCGGATTGTGACAATAACCCAATTTAAAAATGAAAATACATATATAATACAAATCCAATAAAGATAACTAAAAAAATAAAGGGGTCATATAGTTTCCCTGTTATTATTAATTATCGTAATTATAATAGTTTTATTATAATTAAGCCTATCATTATAATCCTTAATTATAATAAATATTATCAATATCTTTTCTTTGCAAAGATTTTGAATCCTTTGTATCCGTGGATTTATTAAGAAAATTAAAAGAATTAAAAAATAATTAAAAAAATCTCTAACTAAATAAAAGATACATAAACATCCATCGTCACAGACATTATTAACACAATATAATTCAAATTTTTAAAAGTTAAAAACATATAATGCAAATCTCGACCATAATTAAAAACGAGCAGCAACCTCATGAATAAAAATAATAATTTTTTAAAAAAAATATAAGATTTTTGTTCATGTTTTACTCAACAAAAGTCAATTCACACGTTTTTTTTTTTTAGAGATTGTCGGATATAGTGCCCATGAGATAATTGGAGGGTTTGAACTGTTAATTAATTTCTCAAATATAAAAGATGCATTGTTTTAGGGAAAAATAATTTATATATGTTATTTTTATAGGTGATTTATACTAATATGATAAAACAGATAAATTTACTTGTATATGGTGTTTTAGAATCCGCCAGAGATGGATTCAATAAACAAAAATTTTGGTAGATTATGAAATTGACTTTGGCGGCGAGATTTTGTTTTAATATTATTTTATTTAATCCGTCATTGGTGGATTCAATAAAATAATATTTTTTACATTGAATTCGATACGAATTCAGTACATAAATATTTTTTTTATTGAATCTGTCTTTGGCGGATTCAATAAAATAATATTAACGCAAAGCATTGAATCCACCAAAAGGCGGATTCTATACTAAAAATATCATATTGTGAAATTTTTTTTCAAAACATCATATTAATATAAATACACCACTCAAAAATCATATATAAAAAAAAGACCTTGTTTTAATATGTTAGTTTGTTTTATTTCGTTAATTTTTGTGGTTCAGATTGCTTGGTTTTGAATGTTTCTGTGGCTGTGTGTGTTACTCTCTCTCCCTGTCACTTGTCCTTTGCAACATCAGAGCAAATAAAAGGTGAATTACTCTTTCCTTCCTCGTTCAAAAATAATCTTGCTTTCGGTATCTTCCATTTGATTGATTTTCCTTGACTCTGGTTGACTAAAGCATGAACTAAAATCTTATCGCTTTTTTTTTTTTTTTGTCATTAGGTTTCTGTCAGAACTTTGGTTTTGCAAATAGCTTCTATTGTTGCAAGCTTGCTCCCACCATTGCTGGTCCACGGTAGAAAATCACATCCTGGGAGCATGCAAAGTTTCCCTCTTTCTCCTCCTCTTTCAGGTAACCCTTTACTGATTTATTTATTTATTTTAATATTTCCCCTTTCAAAATTATGGAGCAGTTGGGACTATGTTCAGGTCCTTTTCACACCATTCATTTGGTTACTAGTAACTTCTGCTGATGTCTGGTATTGGCATTTTTTTTTTTTGTTTCTTCTTGTGTTCCTGATTCCTGATTTTCGATTTGATGGCTTCAAAGAGAGACGGAATCATGTTGCTTTTGTTGTGAAGGCTTCTGGGGAAAGTCCCGAATCTTCACCTTCCCTTACTGCTTTTAAGACTGTTCAGAATGTTGTGAGTTTCTCCTCCCACTTGCATTTCTATTTGTCTATCTTTCGAAGATGCAGAAAAAGTACCATTCCACAGATAACTTGCTGATTGTTCTTTTCGTTGTTGATTCAAAAACAGTGGGATAAACCTGAGGACCGAGTAGGACTAATTGGGTTAGGCTTTGCAGCTATAGTAGCAGTTTGGGCGTCAGCAAATTTGATCACGGTAATCTTCATCGCTATTACATTATTTTGGAAACTGAATGCATTATTGTTGAATTTTGACTGAACTATTGAGGTATGAATGGTCATTTTTACAAAAATTTGGAACTGAAGGTGTAAATGAATGTACTTATTGAGCATTTGGAAACATCTTTTGGGTTAAAATTGCTTCACAATGATTAAAACGAGTCTTTAAACTTGTCCCCTGTTTGATCCATTCTGATTTTGTTTCTGTCTTTGTGACTTTTGTGTTTAGGCCATTGACAAATTGCCACTTTTACCAAATGCACTGGAATTAATTGGTATACTTTTCTCTGTGGTAAGTTCTGTACTACAGTCTACATAATTGATGGGGGCTGTGACTGTGAATAACTTGTGAGGAATAAAAACACTATAAATTTATTTTTATCCATGTGAATCAATATGTTTCTTTTAATTTCTTCTTAATGTATTTAAAATTGACGATTAATTTAAACTTTTTGTCTATTTCAGTGGTTTACATATCGATATCTCTTATTTAGGCCTGACCGGTAAGTATTATTACATCCTTTGATTTAAATTTAATAACTGAGCTGAGGAAGTAAAAGGAAAAATTAGCTTCAAGGACCTGTGGATGGTCATATATACAGAAAAGGATGTATAAACTATAGAATAATGGAGACTAACTTTTCACCTCTATTGGTTAATGAAACCTTTTGTTTTCATAAATAAGATCATTTTCTTGTTCTTTCCAATAGAGGTACCAATTACCAATGCGATTGGTTAGCTGCTATGGCACTCAGTTTGCAAGCAACTTGACTTGAATATTCTCTTGATGCAGGGAAGAGCTTTTTCAAATCTTGAACAAGTCAGTATCAGATATCTTGGGCCAGTAAGAAGTGCTTCGAAAGTGTTAATGTAGATTGTGATTCTAAGTACAGATTACCAGCGGGTGAAAGTTATTTTCTGAGAGGATTGGATGAAAGAAAAGGGAGGGGAAAGGGGTTTTGCTTGGTTTAAAAGATCACTGTATTACATCACTGAATTAAAGCTTGCATCTAATGTGTTAGCTTCTGTCTATTACACAAACTTAAATAAGTAGGGTAATGAATGTCACCTTATTTTTTTTTTTTTCCCTCACCGAGTGAGGTTGGCTGCATCAATCAAACGAGGTCATTGCATTTTGTCATAAATCATGTATGTACCGCGGGTTTTATCATGTTGCCCCCAAAACAATCCCACAGGCAAAAGGATCACAATTGTTGTGTATGCATGGTTAGTTAGTATACTGTGGTATGTTTGTAAACTTAGTTTTTATTCATTTCAACAATTCATTATGTTTGAATCATATACCGGTTTTAAAATGAGTACCCAAATCTCAATTGGCGACAAAATACTTGTGAATCCTTGAATGCAGTAATGCGTTATGCGTAGCTTGGAAATGGATTCTTTGATATGAAAATTTTGTATGATTTTGTCATATATAGAGATATTGGGCTCAAGGAAATCTAATCAAAACTTACATTTGATAAGGGCTTTAAGCTCCGATCTTAATAGGAAAAAATAAAAATTGATATATAATTGGGTCATATGAAATTGTTATCGAAAATTCGATTTTTTCGTTAAGATGATCGAATTCTAATTCTGTCCTCCTAATTTGGTACTTCTTAAACACAAAATACAAGTTGATACTTGAATTTCAACGTGAGATAAGGTTTTCAAAAGGTGAAATAAAATGTTATAGTTATTTACTCACTTAGTAATCAACTTGTATTGGGACATTATTCTAATAAATAAATTTGAATAAAAATTATAGTTCACTAAGCATTTTTCTTTCCGTATAAAACATGGCTTAAATTAACCCTGTGCTAACCTTATCTAATTATGAGAGACACCATAGAGTATATAAGTTCATGGTTATGGAAGTTTTCTGTTGAAAAGTGTATAAAACAAGTTAAAAAGACATCGATTAACATATTAATTTTGGTGTAATGTTACTGTCAAATACTATTAATTAATTAATATGCATAATTTTTGAGAAAGTAACGCAAAAAGTTAAATAATTTTAATAATATATAATTAGATAAATTTATGAAAAAAATTAAAAGATATGCATTATGGTTTAAAAGAGCTTTTTTTTTCCCCAGTACATGGTTTAAAAGAGTTTTTATTCAATCATATATCGAGATATATTAATAAGTATAATAAACAATTACATTTATTATTTAAATGGAAAATAACACTGTTATTTTTAGGTTAGGTGAAAATTTTCCGTTATTACATTTATTCATAAAATTTGTTTATGAGATTCATGAGTTAATAAATCATTATATTATTCTTCCTTTTATATACAAAATTATCCAAATATATTTAAGTTTGTGAATCCATTACATTAACTTCTTATAAATTTATAAAATTATTATATTATCATCTCTTTTATTACAAAATGATACATCCAGGAGATCAATATCACTCATAGAAATATCTCTATATTATCTATATAATCTGACCTCATTTAAAGAATTTGATCACGTGACATCGCTAAAAATTGAAAATTGCTGAGTTTGTTTATTTTTTGGATCTTAAAATTTTAAAGGGTTTAATTTTGATATATTTATAGTGTAAATATTTTTTATACTATTATTCAATTAAATATATTTTTTTATGACTTTTCAGGTAGTGTGTGAATAAAATAAAGGAAAATTAAATCCATTTTTAAATTCAGTAAAAAGGAAAATGTTTGCGTTTGCACCTTGCATACGATGCCAACAAAAAAGAAGATACGCATAGTAGTTTTGATTTTGCAGAGCTCATCAAATTGAACCCGAATTCCCCAAACACAAACATCACTGATTCATTTTTTGTATCATACCAATACCTTCTCAAGCACACACCCAAATTTTGCGTTCTTCTTCCATACCTTTCATTTTCACCCCACAATTTTAATAATTTATTTATTTATTTATTTGTTTTTGAAAATTATGTACAAAATTTCATTGATTCTTTTGTAAATGAAAAATGTTGCTAACTGAATGAAACAATAAGCTCAACAACTTCAATTTTGAAAACAATGTTCTGATTCCCTGATCCAGCGCACTCGCTTCATTAAGGTTTGTTTCTTTTTGATAAATTCCTCAGCATTCCATCAATGTCATTTTTTTGGGCACATTTTTTAAAGGTTAGTATCAGGTTGTTAACATGATTTAGAATTTTAGATTCTATTTTTTTGCATTTTTTTTTATTTTTTAATTGTTATGTTGTTGCTCACAATTTTCTAGGATCTGAAATTGAAATTAGGAGAAGTTGGTGTGTTTTGAATTGGGCAATGTGCATAATATTGTGAACTATATAAGAAATAGAAATAGGAGAAATGGATGTGCTTTGAATTGGTAATGTGCATAGTGAGGTGGAACTTATCTGAAACTGAAATCGGTGGAGTGAGTGTGTTTTGAATTAGCAATGTGCATAATGTGGTGGACTTTATCTGAAATTGAAATTGGAGAAGTGGGTGTGTTTTGAATTGGCAATGTGCATAATCTGTAGGCTTTGTTTTTAATTGTAGCTGAGGAGCTGGCGTGGTTTGGCACGAAGAATACGCGGGGAAACTTCCCTGGTTTGGTGGGGGCAGTGAATAAGCTTCAGGAGAGCGTGAAGAATTTCGATACTGCTCTTGGGTTTGAGGAAAAGGCCGAATCCAGCAGTGAAGGTAATTTATTTGCATTGTTCAAGTTCCTAGCCCTGCTCTTTGATACCTTTGTCTGAATCAATTTCTAGTATGATACATGAGTTTTGTGATTGAGGTAATAGTTAGATGCAATGTTCATTAACCAGTGTAAGATAAGGAGGATTTGATGTTCTGATCAGCGAAAAAGTTACTGAATTTTGAACTGGGGCATGTGTTTGTTTTTGATGCTAAGCTTTTGTGCTGATTTTAGCTATGCCCTTTGTAAATTTGTCTTCCAGATGCGGGGTCATGGCCTTTACCTGGAGACCCAAAAGCATTGTTTAATCCTGTTATGGCATTTATGGGAACAATAGTGAGGAAAGGACTGAAGAAACATCTGAACAACTTGAATCCTCTCAACGAGAATCTGGGACTAACAAATCGTTGGAAACACCTATGTTTCCAGTTCATGTATGTGTGGCTGAGAGAAAAGAAGGATTTGAAAATGATGACACGGCCCATGCAACAGCTGAAGAAACCACGCTTCAGGAAGTGAATGAAGCGCATAAGGTTGAAAAAGAAGATGGTGAGCAGACCGAGTCAGCTGATGAAAACACGGCCCATGCTACAACTGAAGAAACCCTCGTTCAGGAAGAGGGTGAAGTGCTTAAGACAGAAGTAGAAGATGGTAAGCAGACAGAGTTGGCAGATGGAACAACACCACAGAATTTGGACCATAGAAAGGAAGAACACCGATTGCTTGATATGCTTGTTGATTTGTCTGATCCCAACATTCAGAATACAGAGAGTTTGTTTCCGGTTGTCAGTCATCAAGAGAATGAGATTGCTGAAGTGGGAATATCTGAAAGTTCACTCCTATTGCAACTGAAGCCTATTAATCTTCAGAGTGGATCAGGTTGAGGCTAGTTCTAGTGATCCTGGTGACTCGCAAGGTATCAGTGATGTGCAAGAAAAATTCAAGTTGACACAGATGAGGAGAGTAAAAAGGAGAGGGCTCATCTAGAAGAAACTGTCGAGAGAGTTTCTTCCATTCAACCCTAGATATCAGGTGACAGCGAGAAAAGATGTGACGCTAATACTTGTGTTCTACATTCTGTGGCTGCTAAGGAAACTGATGCTGCTGATCAATCATACGGTGAACAGCTGTCCAGTGTTAGTCCGTCAAATGAGTCTTCTGAGGTGGTATCTGAACTGGGTTTGCGTGAAAACAAAGCAAATCTTAAAGCAAATGAAGGGGATCATGAAGTCAATGATGTTCAAAATGATATCAAAGAGGAGCATTGAGTTCAGTAACAAACACGTCTGACTCGGATTCTATGATTGAGGTGAAGAGGGTGAAGAGGGAGATGAAAATGATGGAAGCTGCACTACAAGCACAAGGTGCTGCAAGGCAAGCTCACGTATTTCATTTGCTGCTCATAATCATGGCAGCAACAAAAAGATTTTAATGCGCACTTCATTTTTATTTCTGAATCTGGAATGGAATGCATTAAACATGATAATGAAGATTTGTAGAAAAGGTATTTTCTATGTCTTGGAAGAGGTTACATAGGCCAAATAAATAGACCTGGGAAACATTTGTACATCTGATTATACTTCTTAATTGGAGGAAGAAATAATCTCCTATGAAAAGACAAAGTCATAGATATCAACTACCTAATCCCTAAATTGAAGGAGGAAACAATCTCCTCTTAAGTCAAAGATATAGACTACCTAATAAAGGAAAATATTCTAATCTTCCTAATCTGAAAAAGAAAAAAAAAACAGATTAAAACAGAATAATCTAGATCAGAAAATCCTTTCTAAAATAAATGCTAATTACCAACACTCCCCCTCAAGCTGGGTGGTAGATGTCTACCATGCCCAGATTGGACTTTAGAATCTCATAAGTGTTTTTCGGAAGGCCTTTAGTCAGAATATCTGCAGTTTGCTGACTTGATGGTGTGTACTCTAGACTAGCAACCCCCGTTTTCAATCTTTTCTTTTATAAAGTGGCGATCAATTTCCACATGTTTGGTTCTATCATGATGAACTGGATTCTTGGCTATGCTGATGGCAGCTTTGTTGTCACATAGGATCTTCATAGGGTAGTCTAAGGACATTTTGAGCTCCTTAAGCATTCTTTGGAGCCATATCCCTTCACAAATACCATGGGACAATGCTCTAAACTCTGCTTCCGCACTACTTCTTGCAACTACTGGTTGCTTTTTACTCCTCCATGTGACCAGATTTCCCCAAACATAGGAGCAATAGCCTGTGGTGGATTTTCGGTCAGTGACTGACCTTGCCCAATCTGCATCAGTGTACACCTCAATGCCTCTATTAGAATTCTTTGCAAAGTGTAGTCCTTTGCCTGGAGTTCTCTTGAGGTATTGAAGTATTCGGTTTACAGCCTTCATGTGATACTCAGTGGGATTGTTCATGTATCGACTTGCCATACTCACAGCAAAGCCAATATCAGGTCTTGTGTGAGTCAAATAGATTAGTTTTTCCACAAGTCTTTGATACCTGTCCTTGTTGGTTGGAGGACTCTCTTCTTCTAACCCACTTTTCTTTACTGGATCCATCGGAGTGTCAACAGGCTTACATCCCAACATACCAGTCTCTTTTAAGAGATCCATGGTATATTTTCTCTGGGACATAGAAATTCCACTTCTCGAGCGAGCTACCTCCATTCCTAGGAAGTACTTAAGTTTTCCTAGGTCCTTTACTTCAAATTCCTTAGCCAGGAGCTTCTTGAGCTGTTCGACCTCTTTATGGTCATCACCTGTGATGACGATATCATCAACATACACAATGAACAATGCTATTTTTCCTTCCAAAGAGTGTTTGACAAACATTGTGTGATCTGTTTGACATTGAACAAAACCATTTCTTTTGACAACTTGGGTTAGTCTTTCAAACCATGCCCGAGGTGATTGCTTGAGGCCATATAAAGACTTGCGTAGCCTGCATACTTTACCTGCTGTCCTTGGCTTTTCAAGTCCTGGGGGAATGTTCATGTAGACTTCTTCTTCTAGCTTGCTGTTGAGGAAGGCATTCTTGATGTCAAGTTGGTGCAAAGGCCAATCGAGGTTTGCTGCCAAGGATAGAATAACTCGGACTGAATTTAGCTTTGCCACTGGAGCAAAGGTCTCCTCATAGTCTATGCCATAGGATTGTGTGAACCCTTTGGCTACTAGACGTGCCTTGTATCTATTGACACTTCCATCAACATTGTACTTGATTGAAAAAATCCATTTGCACCCAATTGTTTTCTTCCCTTCTGGCAAGGTGGAAAATTCCCAGGTTCCATTCTTCTCTAGAGCTTGGATTTCTTCTTTTACAGCTACTGCCCATTTTGGGTTTTGTAATGCCTCTTCTATGTCTCTTGGTACTTGAATGCTGTCAAGTGCTGTCACAAAGGGTTTATGGTTTGGTGACAATCTATCATAAGACACAAATTTCCCAATTGGGTGTTGAGTGCAAGACCTTACACCCTTTCTAACAGCAATGGGCAGATTAAGATCATCATTTTCTTGGCCAGAAATTTCAGAGTGCGAAACAATAGGAAAAGTGTTACCTTGGTGAGTTTCTCCAAGCTTTGACATTCAGTTAGATTCCTGGTCCTGCCTTGGAAGTGCAGTAGGCTCTTGATCCATTTGGGTTTTCTGCCTCCTTGAATACATAAGAAGTGGCTTGTTTGCTAGTGCAATGGGGCTTTTATTTGCTACTTCCAGTTCAGCAATTTCAGCAATTGTTGTTTCTGATTCTGTTGTTTCATCAATTGTTGATTCGGGTTCAGCTGGGAAGTGGGTTTTCAGGCCCAATTCCTCATCGAAAGTGCTAATGTCCCTAAATTTCCAGAACTGAAATTCATTTTGTCTTCTCTCCCCCTGAATTTTAGGTTTGGAAAAAAATGGCTTGTCCTCATAGAAGGTGACATCCATAGAATGGTAGAATTTCCTGGTTGAGGGAGAATAACATTTGTAACCTTTGTGGGTTGGTGAATAGCCTAGAAAAATGCAAGGTATTGATGTAGGGTCAAATTTGCTGTGATTTGGCTGATGGTTATGGACAAAGGCAATGTACCCAAATATTTTAAGAAGGATATGTGTGAAAAGTCGAGTGTTTGGGAAATAGGTTTGAAGGGTAGAGTAAGGAGTGTTATAGCTTAGGATTTTAGAGGGCATTCGGTTGATAAGGTAGGTGGCTGTGAGGATAGCATCTCCCCAAAAATTTGATGGGACATTGGTAGCCAGCATAAGAGATCTAGCAACTTCCAAGAGATGACGGTTCTTTCGTTCTGCAACTCCATTCTGTTGTGGAGTGTTGACACATGAACTCTGATGAATGATGCCATGGTTCTGGAGGTAGGTACCCAGGGTAGAATTATAATATTCACATCCATTGTCCGTTCTGAGCACTTGGAGGCTTGCTTGAAATTGTGTCTTCACGGTGTTGTGGAAATATTCAAAAATTTTCCCTATTTCTGACTTTTCGTTCATGAGAAACACCCAAGTTGTTCTCATGTGGTCATCAATGAATGTGAAAAACCATTTAGAACCTGTGACATTGTTGATTCTAGAAGGTCCCCACACATCACTGTGGATTAGGGAGAATGGTTGAGATGGCTTGTATGGTTGTGTAGTATAAGTGTTTCGAGTATGCTTAGCAATTTGACACACTTCGCAATGGAAATTTTTTTTATTTTTGTTGAACAAGGAAGGAAACAACTTTTCCAAATACATGAAGTTTGCATGACCTAGGCGATAATGCCACAACATTACAGACTCATCTTTGGGTAAGGTAGCTGCACAAGCAGATTTTGACACTTCTTGGTTACTCTTGGAGTCATTAACCCGTAGGAGATAGAGCCCTGCACATTCTTTAGCATTGCCAATCCTCTTCCCCGAATCCAAAGCCTGAAATTCACACAAATAAGGTTGAAATTTAGTTACACAATTCAGATCTTTGGTAAGTTTGCTTATGGACAGCAAATTACAATCAAGTTTAGGGACATAGAGAACATCCTTTAAGATGATATCCTTAGACAAAATGACTGATCCTTTACCAACCACTTTGGAATGAGTACCATCTGCAATTCGGACAGTGGAATTCTCATGACAAGAATAATACTTGCTGAATGCATTAATGTCCCCTGTCATGTGGTCAGAAGCTCCAAAGTCCACAATCCAATCTGATGTTCTCTCTTTGCATGCTGGAAAAGCTTTTAAATAGTTACCTTTTTGTGCTGAAGAAGCAGTTCCGCTGGTGCTCTCTGTTTTCATGGTTTGCTGAAGGAGTTTGTGTAACATTTCTATCTGCTCCTTGCTGAAAAGGCTGGTTTCAGGTGCAGCATTTTGTATGGTCTCTTCCAGTGTATGGAAAGAGGCTGTGTTACCCCTAGTTTCTCTGTTTTGGGGCTTACCATCTGCTGGATTTCCATGAAGAAACCAGCATGTGTCCTTGGTATGTCCAGTCTTCTTGCAACGTTCACACCAAGGCCTGGTTTTTTTCTGGTGGTGGTTTGGCCGTGACCCCTTTGCAGCCAAGGCTGAGCTTTCAGATAATTGGACAGCAGTGGAGCCCTTCGGCTTTCCTCTCTTCTTACCTCAGAGAAGACTTCTCGGATCTTTGGAAGGGGTTTCTTTCCAAGTATTCTTCCACGTACTTCATCAAGATCTTTATTGAGTCCAAGGAGGAATTTATAAATTCGCTCCTTTTCCACGAGCGACTTGTATTGCATGCTGTCTTCTATGCAGCTCCATTTGACCTCCTCATAGATGTCTAACTGCTGCCAGTATCGAGTAAAGGTGTTAAAATATTCTGTAACAGTTGAATTACCTTGCCTTAAGTCATGAATGAGACTCTTGATCTCAAAGATGGCTGAGGTGTTGTCCACATCTGAGTATGTCTCTTGTGCTGCATCCCATATCTCTTTTGCAGTACTGAAATACATAAAGTCTTCTCCAATTTCATTTGTCATGGTGTTCAGCAATCAAGACATCACCTGGCTATTCTCCAGTTTCCAGGTTTTGAGTTTGGCCTCATCATTTTCTGGTTTCTTGGCTTCACCAGTTATATATTCCTCCTTTCCTTTTCCTTGGAGGAAGAGGCGGACAGATCTGGCCCATTGGGTGTAGTTTTGGCCATTGAGTTTATGGCCAGTGATTGGAAGGTCTGTTGCCTCGATTGGGCTGGCTAGGACAGCACTGCCAGTCTCCATCTTGGCCTCTCCTTTTGGAATTTCATCTTTGTCAGCCATGGGACAAAGAGGTGTTTTAATGATGGTTCAGATCAAGCTCTGATACCATGTAGAAAAGGTATTTTTTATGTCTTGGAAGAGGTTACATAGGCCAAATAAATAGACCTGGGAAGCATTTGTACATCTGATTATACTTCTTAATTGGAGGAAGAAATAATCTCCTATGAAAAGACAAAGTCAAAGATATCAACTACCTAATCCCTAAATTGAAGGAGGAAACAATCTCCTCTTAAGTCAAAGATATAGACTACCTAATAAAGGAAAATATTCTAATCTTCCTAATCTGAAAAAGAAAAAAAAAACAGATTAAAACAGAATAATCTAGATCAGAAAATCCTTTCTAAAATAAATGCTAATTACCAACAAGATTGTTAAATGGTGTTCATATAGTTAAGTTTCTAATCTCCTTTGTCATAATTCTTGCTCTGTTCTGGACTGACTGAGAAAGGACAATTGCAAATGGTTTCTTCATAGAGTCTGTTCTGAATGTTTTTCTGTTATGTCAAGCGCATTAGATTTGAAATTTTAATCTTTTTGGCATAGAGAAATTTGAACTTAAATCCTCTAACTTCTACCCTCTCACAGTCCTTGTATTTTTCAGCTCTTTATGGACTGGCTAACTTGGCCAAACATGGAAGCATATCCTTTTCTTCATCTATGATTCTCCAACATCTGTTTTCTTTGAGTATGCAATTATCCTACTAGCAGGGTGGAATTTCCATAAACCACTGAAAATGATTTGATTATAGAAGCTTTGTGCAAGGTCTAATTATGCTACTCATTTTTTATCTCCTATTTTTATCTTTTGCAGCCATTATTGAGTTTGCACATCACATTGTAACTTTACAATCTTTAAATTTCAGTTAATTTTCTTTCAGGAGAAAGCTGATGAGATTGCAAAATTGGTGAATGAAAATGAACAATTAAAAGCTGTTCAAAGGTATACTTCTTCTTTCAGTACCTTACAGTTTGTGTAATGTTTTGGTTTTTAATATTTGGTCTTTCTATTGATACATTCGGTTCATGAACTTTGCTAGTCTTTCTAATTTATTTACACATTCAACTCAGTTTATTAATACTGTTCATGAACTTTGCTAGTCTTTCTAATTTATCTATAATATATCAATGGATGCATAAAGTTCTCTAATTTTTGAGCAACAAGTTGTGAGACTGCTAACGTGTACGAGTTCTTTTAACTGAGACTTCATGTAATCCAGGTGGCGGAGAATAAAGTAGCAAAAGGGACAAGATGGCTACGGAGAACTTGTTACAAGAAACGATAGAGAAACATCAAACAGAACTTGCAGAACAGAAAGAATATTACACCAATGCTTTGGCAGCTGCTAAGGAGGCTGAAGCATTAGCAGAAGCACATGCCAACAATAAAGCAAGAACTGAGCTACATAGTCGTCTAGGAGAGGCTGAGGATCATGAATCTATGCTGGTCCAGGACCTTGAGGAATTGAGGCAAACATTAACTAGAAAGGAAAAACAGGTTTTTGTTATTTATTTCATTCTTGTTACTAAGTTGATTTGCAGGATCTTGCTTTTAAGTTTTAGTGTCTTAATCCATTTTCAGGCAATCTCCAAAGAAGATATGCTCCTCAGAGAAATTGAGGATCTTCAAAAACGCAACCAGGTGTGCTCCGTTGTTCTCTGAATGTGCTAAAGTTGTTTAACTTCGAAGCTTGCTTTTCCTTGTTTTCATTAAGCTGTAGCATCTTAATTTGTGTCTTTTGTAGTTTGCATAATTTGTTTGGTGTTTTATCTAGGCAAGTGAAAGGCAGTGCGAGCAACTGATTACACAAGTTCCAGACTCTACGAGGGCACTGCTAAGGCAAATTGAAGCCATACAGGTGAATACACATTTATCCATATGATCCAAGATTCTTTTTCCTTCAGTTTTTGGGTTCAGCTGCATGGGATCTGTATTTGACTAGAATTCACCATGATAACAGGAAACAAATACCAGAAGAGCTGATGCTTGGGTTGCTGTTGAAAGAACTCTCAATTCTAGACTTAGGTCTTTAGAATACTTACTGAGTTTAATTCTGGAATTATCCTACTGCATATCATTTGTCTCTCTATCTTTTCCTATTGATTCTGCAGGAAGCAGAAGCCAAAGCTGCAGCTGCCAAGGAGCGGGAGCGTTCTGTGAATGAACGCTTGTCTCAAATCTTGTACCGAATCAATGTTCTTGAGGCTAAGGTTCTGCAATTTATTGAGTAAAATAATGTCTATAGTGGTGATTTTGCACAAGTAACTGTGATTTATTTTAGCTATGAATTGCAGATTTCATGTCTTAGAGCCAAACAGACTCAGTTAAGTAGGACACTTGAAAAGAAGAGACAAAGAGCGTCAGAAATCAGGCAGGAATACCTTGCTGCGAAGAAGGATGCTGACCCTCAAGAAGATCGTGTGTGACAGCTTGAGGAAGAGTTCAGAGAAATCAGGCAGAAGCGCAAGCAAGAGTTACAGGAGGCATTGACGCATAGAGAACTTCTTCAGCAGGTGAAGCTTTTGCTTCTAGATTTCAAAGTTGACATTGTTAAGCATGTTAGATGGAATGCTTTCTTTCTTTTTTTGGTTAAATTCCTCATCACCTTCATTTCTCCAGTAACTTTCCAAGTGGTGTGAACTGACTGCAGAGAGATATTCAGTTTCATGCTGCATGAATTTTTATGTGGAAGTTACATAAGAAAACCCACTTCTTCCTTAATGGACTTTTCAACTTGATTGTTTAGAATGAATCATATGCTAGTAACCAATATAGAATATTTGGGCAAGTTGTTTGATGAGGTCCGGTATTGCTTAAAACAATCTTAAATTCCAGTCACCTTTCTGTGATTATTGTTGTCAAGTCCCTGAGATAAGTTCTTCATTTTCAACAGGAGATAGAAAGAGAAAAGGCTACTCGATTGGATCTGGAGAGGACTGCTCATGCTCATTCTGCTCCATTATCAGATAAAACAACTATAACAAAGCAAATTTTTGCCTTTGAGAATGGTTTGATACTCTTCCTTTCTCTACATCACAAATCTGTGATATTTTCTTTAATATACTTCATTGTGCAGACAGCCTGTCTTGGAAAGTCTCCAGTGCGAGCTCCCTGGCAAGGATGGAAGAACGCTACTTTCTGCAAGCATCATTGGACTCATCTGACAGTTTCTCTGAGGGGAGAAATGCTGGAGAGTCAGGCATGAGTCCTTACTATATGAAGAGCATGACCCCAAGTGCTTTTGAATCAACATTTCGTCAGAAGGAGGGCGAACTTGCTTCATATATGTCATGATTGGTATGCATTGTCACCTTTCTTCCTGGGATTAGTATTTGGCACTACGGCTTCCATTTCATGGCTTCTTATTTCTTATCATGAACTTGTTATAATTTATGTTGTAGAATTTATATTAAGTTGTTCCATACAACAACTGATATTGACGGCATTTTTACAATTTTAAAAATTTCAGGTGTCGATGGAATCTATTCGTGATTTTCTTACTGAGGAATTGGTCAAAATGAAAAAACATGTGGGTTTGGTTTGAGCATCATTTTTACTACATACTGGTACTCTTACTTGTCCTTAAGCCTGATTTGCATACTCTTACACTCACTGCAGTGTGAGAAGTTGCGTGGGGAGGTCGCCTTTTTGCCTGGCTTACGAGCAGAGCTAGAAGCACTGAGGAGGAGGCACTCTGCTGCTTTGGAGTTGATGGGCGAACGTGATGAAGAGGTACTTTCCGCTAGGCCAGCTTTTTCTTTTTATAGAAACAAAATCTTATAGACAATTTGCTGTTCAGTGGTTGAATGTAATAGTTGGGAAGTGCCTGACCTGTCTATTTTCTGTAAGAGAAGTCAAAGCAGTCTTATAAGCTTGTAGAGCAACTTTGTTTTGCCTTATAAATCCTCTTCTATTGAAATAGTTTAGACTTGAGAGCTTAAAGGCTTGGTTCCGCTGAATCATTTTGTTCTTCTAGAAAATTTGAGAAATCAAATGAAAGAATTCCATTGCCAACTCCACCTTAGCAGAAAAAGACTTAGTTATCGTTGAATAAATAATTCCTCTAATCTAAGAGAAGAAGAAACACTTTGGAAAAGTACCTTTTCATTTTCCTTTTCCTTTTCCTATGCCTAATTAATTCCATTGTGTTGAATTTTTTATTTAGTGTTTACTATTGTTGCATATTTGTTTAGCATAAGCATAATAAGCCAAATTAAATATAGCAATTGTTATCTCTTCCTCTTTGGCCAATGCACACAATAGAACGATCAACTATGTAACACTTAACTTGCTTGTTTCACTTTTTCCCAAATAGAAAAGAATCACTACTTTCTATCTAAAAGAATTTGTTTGTGTTTAGCTGGAGGAATTTTGTGCGGATATTGTGGACTTGAAGGAAATGTACAGAGAACAAGTCAACTTGCTTGTGAGTAAGGTATTTTTGTTGAACAGCTCATATTGTTCTCCCTTAGGTGCCCTCTCCAATGCTTTCACTTTTATTTAAGCATTATTATTTGAATATCACTTTTGTGGACACCACTAGACACTTGTAGAATCGCATGTAAATAACCGATGATTCAATTGCATTTCTAGTTAATCTGGCTAGGAGAAAATATGGGAGATCATATGCTAATAACTGAAGGATTTAGAGTGTGTTTGGATGTGATTATTTTGTGATTATGCGTGTTATGTTAAAAACACTTTTAAGCTTTTTCTTTTATATATAAAATTGAAGTTTCATAATCACTTTTTTAAAATCTAAAACAAACGCACCTAAAATTTAAGTTTCATAATCACTTTTTTTATAAGCTGAAATAAATGCATCCTTATAAAATCTAGTGAGAGGATTTTATAGCCATTATTTAATTAGTAGTTACCTTATCATATGCACCACATTTACTAGAAACATTACTAAAATCCTTAGTCATTGATTCTCAAATGTCTAAATGATGTTAAAAGATTATCAATATAGATATATTTTCTCTTTTCTTTTTACCCATCCTTTCAGAATTCTAACCTTGATATATCTGTTTACAGATTCAGAGAATGAGTTCATCAATAGCGGCTAACTGAGTTGACAAAAAGATAAAATCTTTTGAAAGCTTCGATTCTATTACTTGTTTTAGCTAGCCTTGGCATTGAGCTTTTGTGTGATCTGAATTGCGTAATCGTAGTATATTGAGGATTAATGTGTTCCCTCTCCAAAGATATAATCTTGTTTGCCTTGGCAATAGTTACACAAAGTCACCCTTGTTAAATGTAATTTGTATTTTATGATTTGGGGAATTTTGTATAGCCAATCTCTTTTGACCACAGTCGAGCTTTGAAAGATCCGAGCAATCTTTTGATAAAGATAATTAATAGTAATGGTTTTGTTCTTATGTTTTTGGTGGATGTTGAGATGAGAAAATTTTGATAATTTGATTATGTATAATCCTATGAATCTCTAATGATGTTATACGTTTGTACTCTTAATATGTCTTAAAATGGCTGCTTTTGGCTATGCATTTGAGATAAAAATAATTTTTTTTGGGATGAAAAATGCTATTAAAATATTATGATTGCATGTGTTAATGAAAAAACTCTTGTAGAGCATATGTGTTCTAGAAGCATGCATAATCATTTCTTTTAATTTGTAATATTTAGAAGTTTTATATAAAAAGCCAAACATGAGTAGTTGTACATGTTTGTAGAGCATGTATGAAATATGTTTTAGAAGTATGCAAAAACTACAAAGTACAAATCAGCGTTAGTCACTGAATAATGCATAAAACTAATGCTATTGTATCACATAAATAGCTTACAGAACTCCTTTTCTCCTTTAGATGGGCTATAGTCACAAAATATATTTTTTATTTTGTTTTATTTTCACACTCAGCTTTCTTTGTGAGAGAAGAAGCTTTTTTTTTTTTTGTGATGCTCTTAAAAAGTAGACAAAGCCCTTTTGAATTGTACAAATGATTATGAAGTTTTAGTTGCTCCCATTTTCTTGGGAATAACAATGTGCATGGAGAATCTATCGTAAAAGTACAATGTAAATAAAGAAGATGAAGTTCTGGGGTTGTTAGATCTGAGAAAAAGTTTGCCACTTTGTTGTTGGGGTTGGTCCCCCCGTAGAGTGGTTGATGTTGCCATTGTAGTGAATGATGAGTTCTTTGGTTACTTTTTCTTGTTCTGATGATGCCATGTACCCATGTTGTTGTTATTGGTGCCTTGTGGTAGTTGATGTTGCCATTTTGTTGTTGCAATTGATGAGTTCTTAGATTGCTGTTTCTTTTTCTGATGATGCAGAAGCCTGAGAAATTTGGTTTTTTTTTTTTAACTATGTTGTTGTTGTTGGTCCATTGTAGTAGTTGATGTTGCCATGTTGTTGTTGTCGCAATTGATGCGTTCTTAGATTGGTTCCTCTTTTTCTGATGATCCAGAAGCCTGAGAAAAATGTTTAACTATGTTGTTGTTGTTGGTCCATTGTTGTAGTTGATGTTGGCATGTTGTTGCAAGTGATGAGTTCTTAGATTGCTGTTTCTTTTTCTAATGATGCAGAAGCCCGTGGAAAAAGTTTTGTAACTAACAACTATGTTGTTGGTTATTGGTCCCTTCTAATAGTTGATGTTGCCATGTTGTTGTTGTTACAACTTGTGAGTTCTTTGGCTGCTGTTTCTTGTTCTGGTGATGCAGAAACTTGAGAAAAAAGTTTGTAATTTTGTTGCTGAGATTTGTCCTTTGTACTAGACTACTAGTTGATGTCGTCATCTTTTGTTGTTGTTGTTGCAATTTGTGATCTTTGATTTCTGTTTATTGTTCTGAAGGTGCAGAAGCCTGTATAAAGTTCCTCCCTCCCTTGCTAGGTTTTTGGAAAAGATTTTTATCATTTTGCCATGCGGGGACGGCAGCGAGTAGCATCCCCGGAATACATTTCTGCACATGAAAAAGAAGAAAATCCAGGTACCTTGCTATTTTTGTTATCTTTATCCAGTTCAAGTATACTTTAGTTCTTTGTTGTTCTCAATGGAGTTTAGTGTAAGTGGTTGCATTTTTTTATTTATAAGTTTTGGGTTTCTTGATTTTAGATTGAGTGATTCCACAAGTTATCATAGATATTCAATATAAATATAGGATGTTAATATAACATCTGAAACTGAATTCTTGTGACAAAAAATGGAAAGGACTACTTTAGATCGGATAATACTTTTAGCATTTAGTAATTCATTATCTTCATTACATAATCATATATGTCTACATGTGTGTTTTCATCAAGTCCTTGCTGATGAATACTCTTTTTTTTTCCCCGTGTATATAGTGATGAGTATTGATTTTGTGGTATGTGGTTAAAAATTTAGTAGGCATTCTAAGATCCATTTCATTTATGAGCATGCAAATTTTCATTTGAAATTCTTATTTTTCTTTCTGATGGTACAGACAACGAAGTTTGTTTTTTTTTTTTTTTCATAATCCAATTTGAGAAATTGGTTTGTAATGACATCACCAACAGAACAATTTCATTCCCCGTAGCTTTAGTGTGTTTACCTAATGTAAAACCTTGGCGACGATCTTTGCAGCATGTAATTGTGGCTTCTCTTTCTTCATTCTTATATGGATACCACATTGGGTTTCAATGGCCTCCATTCTTCTTTTGTCTGTATGAAATTATCCAATTTCCTTATTGCTATATTGCCAAAGCAGAGTAGTCAATGAAACATTAGAGAGCATTTCTATAGATCTCAGCTTTAGTGGGAATACAATAGCTGAGGGTACTTGATCTTTTTATCTGATTAATATTAAACCTCTTAATCATGTTTTACATCTAAATATTTCTCTACTTTCTCTTGTTTTTATGTTGATAAAGGTCTTATAGTAAGTACGTGTTTAGGAGGTGCTTTTATTGGATCTCTATTTAGTGGGTGGATTGCTGATGGAGTTGGGCGTAAAAGAAGTTTCCAGTTGTGTGCTTTGCCTACGCTTACTGGGGAAGGAATAAGGTATGTGCTGCATTACTGCAAATTAGTTTCTATTTTTCATCACCTGTATCATCTTGCAGTCTTATGCAATAAGACTTAAATTTTGCATCTGCAAAGGAATTATAAAAGCTATGCTGTTTATATATATATATATGCACATATAAAATGTCAAAGTATAGTATATTTCTCTTTCAGAAAAGGTTAATTGTATTCTAACTTGTTTAAATTTTGGAGTTTGGATTTCCTACTTCCTTCCATTGTGGAAATCGAAAAACATTTACAAGATCAACCTTGTTTCTTTTCAATGAGAAATTGGTGTAATTAATTATCTTTTATGTTCACTAGTGCATTTCTTGTATCTGGGTATTTATATATCCATTTTGTGTTTGGTTAAAGCATCGAAATTTATCCATATAATCTCCTTTATGTTGAGGATGAGCTTTCCTATTGTTTATTTTAATTTTTTTTTCTTTTGAAGTTATTTTTAATATACATAATTTATGAATAGAACTCAAAATGAATCAGGAGAAGTAGAAAAAATTTACAAATTACTTTAGAACTTCAATAATGATCATGATAGAAGAAATGAAGAGCCTCTTTCTCATGCTTTCTTCTTTATATTTATATCATGCATATTCTCTTGCTAATTGCTTTCAAATTAATGTCATCCTATTCCAAGATATTTCCAGATAAAACAGAACGATGAAAGAAAAAGAAAAGAGGGAGAGCATGGAAGAAGGGAAAAAAAAATTATCACAATAAAACAGCAGACAAAGCTCTAAACTTATTATTCACAACCTTTTCAATGCAATAGCAAAAAGCCTGTGGGGCATGCTTTTGGGAAGGTTATTTGTTGGTACTGGAATGGGACTTGGCCCACCTGTTGCTACTCTTTATGTAGCTGAGATATATTAGATGATATATCTATGGTATGAGATTGCAATATTTCTCAATGGAGGTCGCTTTAGTTATCTTAAACACTTGGCAAATCCATTTGCATTTGTAGGTCTCACCTACGGCTGTATGGGGTACTTTTGGGAGCTTAACTCAGATTGCGACATGCCTTGGACTCATGGGTGCTCTCTTCATTGGATTCCCTGCCAAGGAAATAGTTGGTTGGTATGGAATGCTAATAAGGCTTGGTTTCATGAACATATTTTTACTGTAGTATTATACATCAGCTCCAATTTCTGCAGTTGCATTTTTTTTCCCAACTGTATTTCTTAGAAGCTAGTAATTTATGTGGAAACCATTGTTCAGGTAGCAGATTTGATTCTGAGTGTCTGTCATTCCTGCAGCAATATTTGCCCTTTTCATGGAGATCAGTGCAGAGAGTCCCCATTGGCTTTTCAAGGTTGTTTTCATGTAAATTATAAGTAATTTCCCAAAGACTCTAGCCTCTAACTATTTGTTTTTGACTATTTTAGATCCAAGTACTATAAAAATGTCTACCCTGATCATGGCTTATAGATATTTAGGTGTGAACTTGATCTTTTTTGTAATATATAAAGATCATTGTTAGGATAGATAGTGGGTAATTAGGCTAAAGAGAGAAAGAGATAGGTAATAGAACACCTAATATGTGTTAAGATTTCTCATTTCTTTTCCTTCTTCTTTGTGTTCAGCTAACTTCTAAAGTGAGTGTTTGAAGTGCTGCTTTTTTCAATTTCCCTTCACCAGGCAATATTCTGCTCATATGTAGTTATTGGAAGGCTCTTTTGCTAGGTTACTTGTGTTTGACCATGTTGTCCCTCCTACCTAGTGAAAATAGAAGAAGAGGGAAAGGGAGAAAAAGATTCTTTCTTCCCATTAGGAATTATACCTTTTTTCCTAGATTTCTAAGTTTCCCTCTCACAATGATTAATTCCCTTCTTAAAATAATAATTTATTTATAAGGGCAAAACCAAGGGTCTTAGCCTTCTTAAGTGTATTTATTTCCTTTTTGTTATTAATCAAGGTAATTTGTCTATATAGACACTTATAATTGTTTTGACTTTGTTTAGAGAGGGAGAACCATTGAAGCTGAAGCTGAACTTGAGAAGCTCTTAGGAGGGATAAATGTGAAACCTGCAATGGCTGAACTGTCACAAGCTGACAGAGGTGATGAGTCTGATTCAGTAAAACTATTAGAGTTACTCTATGGCTGCCATGCTAGAGGTACATGACCTAACTTTTTTTTTAAGTATTTTATTTGTTTGTAGAACATTTTAATCATATCATAATCTTTGAAAATGGCTTGTTTTTGCAATACTGTATAGCTGTGTGTTATTGAAGATTGCTAAATCACTAAATGCATTTTGCAGTGATTTTCATTGGATCTACGCTTTTTGCTTTACAGCAACTCTCTGGCGTAAATGTTGTTTTCTATTTCTCTTCAACTGTGTTTGAAAGCTTTGGTGTACCATCTGATCTTGCAAACACAAGTGTAGGAATTTGCAATTTATTAGGTATCCTCTGGCTTAGCTCTTTTTCTTTTTGCCAATTTGGTTATTGACGTATATTTTGCTGAACATTATTGTTCATGCCACTGCAGGGTCAGTTATTGCAATGATTTTGATGGATAAACTTGGAAGGAAAGTGCTTCTTTTGGGTAGCTTTTTGGGCATGGTAAGAAAGAAAAAATGAAAATAATAACTTTGCAGAGTTATTATTTTTCTTTTGGAAAAACCGACATTACTTTGGATGAAATTTCATCTGCATTATAGTCTATTATTCATGCGTTTCATCTACAATTCCAAAATCTGATATTACATCTTAAAGACATTAAGTGGACCTTCACTTATCACTTGGTGCCATAATGAGTTCACCTCCATAGGAAAGCACTGTGACCATTTCACTGCTGAAGCAATGTTTTTGGACATTACGAAGGCCCAAACCTCCCTCCATCTTATGCCTGTAGCAAACCTCCCAATTGACAAGAGTGTGACTTCACATGTTCAATCTACAATATTTGGTTTTCTTACAATCAACTATTACATTTCCATGATTCTGTCAACTATTACATTTTCTACTTAATTTCATTAGTGAATGACAAATATATTATCTGAGCTTCATTCATTTTTCTTGCTTAGGCGGTAGCAATGGTTTTTCTTGCTTCAAGTTCTTTTGCATCAGGGTTTGGAGCAATGTATCTATCTGTTGGCGGCATGTTGCTGTAAGTGGTCAGAAAGCTTCAACTTGCATGGTTTTGGAGTTGGGGTTCTTGCAACATATAAAATTTCTCTGCTCATAGAAGGATATTCAGTGAATGGCTTACTTGAATTTAATTAGGATCTTAACTTTGTCTTTGGTTGCATATGCGCTGGTAAATGTATTAGCAAGTGGTTAATAGAAGCTTCAATCTCACTCTAGTTGCGGAATCATAGTGCAGTAAATCTACTGTGGCATTTTGAGCTTTTATTTATGTTTGTGAATTATGCACCATTGGTTCGTCATTGTAAAATGGACAATGCAGGTTTGTGCTATCGTTTGCTCTTGGTGCTTGTCCAGTTCCTTGTCTCCTTTTGTCTGAAGTATTGCCTGGCAAGATCAGAGCAAAGGCAATGGCAATTTGCTTGGCTGTGCATTGAGTAATACTCATCTGCTTGCAGTCATCTTTATTGCTTCCTAATATCAAGCGTTTTCATCTTCTTAACTATCTGAAATAATTAACTCCTTTGGATATTTTTTATGAACTTGAAATTCGATTAAATACCTGTCCTTATTGGGTAGTTTTTTACCATGTTTAACTCAGATAGTGGTATTTGAGTTTAAAATTAGATTCTGCTTACATATTGAATTTATATCTGCATTTATACTCAAGTTATGTTGCTTTATTTTTGTTGAGAGATATATTTGTTAATGTGACTTGAGAAAGTAATTGATTTGAGAATTCTTTATAACCCTTTGCCAATAATCAATGGTGTAGTTCTAATAGCTAGATTTTCTGACATATGTTGATTCCTATTGACTTATAACTTTCATGTTTCTTGTGCAATAATGCTAGTACTTGAGGATGTCTATTGGTTTATGACACTTGAATTATGCATTTTGACAGTTCATAACATTTTTAAGGATGTTCTTTACTGACTATATTGCACATGTTGATTGCAAGCGAGGAACTTAAATTTTGCGTTCAAAATCTTATATACTGAGTATAATAACTTGAAATCGTATTGTAAATTTATTTAACAGTGATAAACCTCTTCGTTGATCTATTCTTTTTGTGGTTCATTTTTAGTTCATTTTGTCGATTCTTTGTGATTTTTGTGAAGAAATATGTCCTAGAAACAAAAGGGAAATCACTACAGGAAATACAGATAGCACTTCTTGCACAAGAAGCATCGTAAATGAATTAAAGGGACAATATGGTTAAGATATAGTCATAATTCCATTGGAAAATATTTCTCAACAAGAAAATTTCCCAAAAAATAATTGCCTTAATTATGTTGCAAAAAGTGATATGAGAACTTCATATTTTTTAACCACTTATGATTGTCCATAAAATTTCTTACACAATGTGCCAACTCTATCTAGCAAATTTTCATGCAGTAATTTTTCAGGCATTGTAGCAGTGCTCATTTTCATTTGCTAAATGAGTTGAAACATTCCTTACGAAATATTTCTTGTGGAAAAGAAAAAAAATGAAAAAGCTTCTTTCTCATGGAATTTGCATTAGCTTGAATGTCAAGTATTAACAAAATTCTCAACTGATAATCAGAAAGTCTTTATCTTGAATGGAACTATTCACAAAAGAAATGAATACTTAAATGAAATCTCAAACTTTGGATTAATGGCTTGTGGTCTGTAAAGTTAATAAATAAATTTGTGGCTCAAGAGTTTTTTGCACAATTATTTATCATTTTACTCTTCTACTCAATCTTGAGAGCAATTTTAAGAATTTCTTTGTCTTCCCTGATTTGTAGGAAAGCTTCTGCTTCATGCAATGTGATTTGGAGGCAATTTTTCGGGAGCTATCAAATCTCATGCTAAAGTTAGAGTCATTCATCAAGTGCTCACTAAAAGACATTTGTAAATTTTGAGTTTTCATTTGCTTGTAAGATTGGTGAGCACATTATTGCCATTGATACTTAAGAGGAAATGTTGGCTAATTACACAATTGAAATGAGATATGAGTGAATAAAAAATTAACTACTTTTCATTTATTTTAATTTTCTTTGACTTTCTTCTTTTAACAATTGGTCATTGTTATCATATCAATTTTTTTTTTCGATCACGTATCATACCAGTTTAATAAACCTAATTTGATTTTGTCCAATTGATTTTTTATTAAATAATTACCAATTTAATTTACTTTTTTGGGTCCCTGGCCCATCCACATGAACTATGAATGTTAATTCACATTTTTTCAAGCCTAGCATTTATCAATAAAAAAGAAATAAGTTAATTATATTTAAACTTATGATCAACAAATTTAATGGTACGGTCTAAAGTAAAAGATAATGAATCATAACTTTTTCAGATGCAGCTTAACATTGTGGCACAAATCAAGCAATTTTGGTAGTGTGTTGATATCGTTTGGAAATCCTAAAATAAATTATGAAAAATCAAGTTCATTGACCTGCCGAAAATAATTATATACATGAGGTTAAAAATGGACCGTGACTACTACGTTAAAAGATAGAGATAGGTAATTATTGAAAACCATAGAAACATAACACTGCAATTGAATATTCTTCATGGATATTTTAAGTCTTTGATACAGATTAATTGAATTGTACATGTTATGGAACTTCAACTCATCTCACAAATAGGTGCTGAGTTGCACTGCAGTAACTATGACCAAAATTCTGTTCATGTTTTTGCATTTAGCACTAATGAAAATCATATCACAGTTCATGTATGGTATTCAACTGAAATTATGTGCACAGTTTCTAAAACCAATGCTATGAGCAATAAGCATTTGGACTACTAGACAGTAGATACCAACATAGCAAAAGAACTTATAAAAGCAAAACTCATTTTAAAAAGGTCAATTGATATCATACCGAGAAAAAGACACAAAATTAACAATAGAACAAAAACATTTGTCATTAAAATTTTCCATTTTCAATAACTGATTTCCATGAAATCGATATAATTGGGGTCAATTATATCTTTGAATCGTTTTCGTTTATCTCCCGCCAATGTCAAATCAGAACATCTGGCACTTGTTAAATTAATACCGAGCAGGCTGCATCACCAAAATAAAGGAGAGAATGGCCATATTTCTGTGGACTGGCTAACATCTATCATTCTACATTCTATCATTTTACATTCATGTTACATGGTCAAAAGGTTAGGGGTATAATTTAGGCATAAAGCATAATTTAGAATGCTCACACAGATAAAAACTATCAGCTATGTTTGCTAGAGACATGACTTTTTGAATAAATACTGACAACTTGTTGCAAACATAGCATAGCCAATACAGACATGAGGCAAGATAGGAGATAAATCAAATTAATACAACACTTACAACTGGAGAAAAGCCCATCAAAGTTCCAATTTACTTCTTAAAGACAAGTAAATTCCTTCCTATTATATATATGATGCATTTGTTAATAATATCCCCTTCTTCACTCGATTATTATCATGCCTCTATGAATATGTTGAATCAGTAAGCATGTTACTAATATAGCAATATTAATATCTCAACCAAGTCTATGGTAAAAGAACAAATTAAACATCTTTAGTGCTAAAACTCAATAGACAACGCAAAAAGTAAGAATACAGTAAGTAGATAAAACTATCCTATAAAGTTTTTAGTCTTCATCGTCTCGAGGAAAGAAAGTTACATTTGGGATATGCTCTATCTTGTGCCAGTCCTCCCCTGTTCCTTTCTTACACCGCTTCTGCAATGCTGGGCAGTATCTAATAGTTAGAGCTTCAAGTGAAGTAAGGTGCTGTACACCATCAGGCAAGGATCTCAACCCTCTACAGTCAATAATCTCCAAAGTTCGAAGGGAGCGTAGACCTTCTAGACCTTGATCCGGAAAACACTCCAGCTCATCACAATCTTGGATATTTAGAGACTCCAAAGCTCTGAGTTTCGTGATTGCATAGGGAAGTTCCTTCAATCTTTTAAACAATGATATTTGCAGAGTTTTGAGATTGGTGAGGTTATCCATCATTCCCTCCGGTAAAGATGTGTCTTCACTGTGAAGAAGAGTAAGGGAGTCAAGACTACCGAGACAAGATATTGACTTTAGTAACTCATCGTTACATCCCCGAACCTCGAGGTTGTTGACAGATGGAAGGAACGACAACTGAAGTTTAGGGCAATCCCAGACATCCAAATGAGAAAGACGGGGGAACATGTCCTCTTTTTCCACTTTCAGCAATCGCTCCAGCTTTGGCAACCCTGCCACTTCGAGTGACTCCAAAGATGGGAAAGCCCTAACCTCCACACCGTCATAACATTCATCACCATCCACGTACTGCACACAATCCAGGCGATGTATCCGAAGATTTTTCAGAGATGGGAGTTTACCAAGTGAGGTAAACTGCTGAGAGATTCTGCAACAACGATCAAGGTCAAGAGAAACTAATTTGTTGAGAACCAAATTGTTTCTCATCCAACTTGGCCAGTGTGACCCTTCATATTCCCTTATTGTCAGCGCCTTGAGATTTTGGTTAGGTTGAAGCGCTTCGAGCAATTGATTGGTTTCATCAGTAGCATCTGAATTGGTTTTATCATCATTTTCCCATGACAAGATTAACTCTCGGAGGTCTTTTTTACCTTTCAAGTTGGCCTCTCGAGCTTCTGAGGAACTGCCAACATTTCCTAGGCCTTTGATGCTTAGTTTTCCTCCCAGATCCAGGTCACGTAACTCTGTCAAACTATGCCCTGCTTCTGTCTCGACAAAGTATACACTTAATGTTCTCAGATGAGCAAGTTTGTTAACGTAAGGGAAAATATTAGAAAGTGACCGACATCTTTCAATGACAAGATGTCTGAGATTTTGTAAGCGAGTCAAGTGTTTCGGTAGAGAGCCAAGTTCCTCAAGACCGGTTAGTTTCAAGATTTCCAATTTACACAAATTGTAAATAGAATCAGGAATGGCCTTTATCTTCAATTGATTGAGTTCCAAATACCTCAAGTGGGTTAAATTCCCGAGTAACGACAAGTTAAAGGAACTAGTTCGCAAAACCCGAAGAGAAGTTGGAAGCTGCCAACTAGAAATTCCTTGCCCATACATGAATAACTGAAATAATGTTCGCAAGGATTCAGATTTGTCACAAGCTTTCTTGTTTAATATCCTTTCATCACCAAAGCAAAAACAAATATGATGTGTGTTTCTGTGCAAGGCTGCTGGGTCTATATCCTTCAAATCCTTGAAATATATACATTCTCGCTCCGTAATTGACTGAGCAAGATCATGAACTAGATCATGCATCTTGAAACGAACGACACCCAAATCATTGATCCTGACATCTTGGAAGAATGATATTTGGCACAATTCATTCCAAATCATGTTGCCGACCTCCTCCACAGCAAAGTTTTTCCGAGATGAAATAAACCCATTAGCCATCCAAAGATGAATCAAATCTTGCTTCATGATTTCTTCATCTTGGGGAAATATGGCACAGAAAGCAAAACATTGCTTTGATGTTGGCGTTAGATGAAAGTAGCTCAACCTCAAGGCAGGCAAAATATCATTCTCATCCGGTAGAGTCCAAAGCTCACTTTCTTTAACTTCAAGCCATTCTTTTTCCTCCCTCCTATTGCGCATTAGACCGCCTAACGCTTTTGCTGCAAGAGGAGATCCCCTGCACTTCTTCGCTATCTCCTTGCCTATTGCTACAAGCTCTGCACGCTCTTCCTTGTCTGGTCCAAATGCACGTTGCTTGAACAATGACCAGCAGTCATCCTCAGATAGACCGGACAAATGATGAGCTTGGCATGGTCTCATGATTTCCGCAACATCCATATCGCGAGTGGATACTAGAATGGAAGAACCTTTGGATCCACAAGACAACACAGATCGCAACTCTTCCCATTTCTCTTGGGTAACTCCGGATTCCATTTTTTGGCTTTTTTTCCACACATCATCTAAAACCAACAGGTACCTCTTACTTTGCAATAATTCCTGCACTTTTTGTTCCATTACATCTAAATTCGAGACTTTCCACTCAGCTTTCGTGACACATTCAATAATGGAACACATAATCCTCTTCTTAGTAAAATTCTCTGAAACACATACCCAGATCTGTAAGTCAAAATGACTACTTACCTTCTGATCATTGAAGATCATTTGAGCAAGTGTTGTTTTCCCGAGACCACCTAAGCCAACAATGGCATAGACAGACAGGAAGTCATCAGAGCACCGTTCTGGGCTAAGAAGAAAGTCCACCACCTTCTTTTTATCTTCTTCTCTTCCGTATACTTGAGGGCTGGCGAGGTTTGAGCTGGTTTCGCGCCATTCAGCTACTACTTCACTTAGCCTCTCCTTAACAACACCTTTGCTCAGACCAAACCTTTTCCTCTCTTGATCAATTTGATTCAGTCTCTCCATCATGTCCTTCAGCTTGTGTCCAACCCGATAGCGAAACATGATGTTCTTTGGTTTGAAAGAAGATATGCACCCATGCTGAAGGGATTCTGAAGAACAATCTTCAAGGATATCTTCTAACACATATGCTGCATCTTTGAGGTCTTGAAGCCAGAGCTTCACAGCACTGCCTTGGTCTGTCATTTGTCTCCACTCAGCATCTTCAAGAACGGCCGTTACCAGCTTTAGAGTCTTTGATAGCTTTTCAGCCTTCTTTCTGAGTCCAGAAAGTGTTGCAAATTCATTTTCGATCGAAGAGAGCAATTTCTCCGCCACAACTCCAAGCATGGCGTCGGCCATTTTCAGAAATGCAAAAACAAAAATGGGAAAGAAAGAAAAAGGATTATCAGAGATTGGTGTTGCTTGGATGAGTTAGTTTCTGATGGACGAAGGTGGTATAGTAAGTACACCAAAGAAGTTGATGGGAACTGAACTGGCCTGAAATGCGAAATGAAGAAGCCGCGGGACCTCTATGTCATGTATCTCAGTATTGTTTATTAAATTAAATATTTTAATAAATGTTCTGTCATGGACCTTTCTTTCCAATTATTGTTTTATTAAATATTTTAAACCTAATTAGTTAGCTTTAAGTACTTAAACCTAATGTTCAGTTGCGTATCTTATATAGTATTATTTGTGGCATTGGCATTCGCATGTTGCGACCAAAGTTTTCAGGAATTTTGTGAACTGAGGATTTCATAAACAGGTCCATTATGTTGTAGCACATAAATCATGCCTTCTTAAATATAAGCAGATTTAATTAAAACCTGACTACCATCGTACCATGTACATATCCATCATTGTTGAGCCGGTCACCACCAGTGAATTTATAATTATTTGGGCATACAGAAAAAAGTGAAAATTGGGGTTACTTTGGAAATTTATATTTTGCTAAAAAATATTTTTTACAAAATAGTACTTTTGATTTTTTTAAATGTTTGGACATTTTTTTTTAAGAAAAAGTAGAATTATTAGAAACTGAACAATTTTTTTAGATATTATAAATTTTATACACGTTGACTAACTTTTTGCTAGAGGTTTTTAATTTTCACCATTTTGCACGGTTAATATGTATTTGTAATTTAACTTTTAAAAATAATTTTCCAAATAACATTAATATTTTCCTTTACCCTTATTAGACGTTAATATGTATTTTTTATTAGAAATTAAAAAAATATAAATACAATTCAATAATTTATCTAACTTATGTTCATACTGATTAAGGAATAAAATAAAAATGAAAGTTTTACCTTGAAAAATAAGTTTTTATATCTTTAATACATGTGATGCAGTACAACACACCGTTTATGGTTTTCGCAAGTATTTAGGGCAATGATAAGAAAAATCTAAATTTTAACAGATGTGATGCAATATAACCGTACGCATTTGATATTGCAGCTGAAGTAAACCAATGAAGTCAATGGGAGGGAGCTTGGAAATGCGAGATGCAGTCTCTGTTCAAAGAAACCTGCAGGAAGCAGCCGTGCGTGTGGGACCATTATTTATTTTTTCCTACTGTCAATCAAATGCCGCGTGATGACATAGTAATTAATCCACAATGAAAAGCCCCTTTCATGTTTTTCTATGGAATCCAAAGTGATTTCACGGGATATGCTTTATGTTGTTGGCACTATTATTTTCGTGCAAGATTTTTCCTTCCTTTCTAAATTCTAAAATGCTACTTTTTATTCTCATAGATTATTTTATCAGGGAAGGCAATCCTGCTACAGCTTTTAAGATTTTATAGATGCATGAATCGTATCTTTGCAACAAGAAGGAAATATCTTAAGCACGACAAGCACCCTCTAAAATAATCCTTACTGATATATCTCTACCTTTTTTTCATGAATATCCCTTTTTTGTTTTTAATTCATTGAACTCTTTTATTTTTAAGGATGGAAAACTAAGAAGAAGATGCGAATGAAAAAAAATTATAAGTTAATAATTCTAAATCAAATTAAGAAAGATTTTGTTTCAATTAATAGAGTACAGGAAAATTTAATTACTTTTGGGATTACTTTGAATATATGTATTTTGTTAAAAAATAATTTTTTACTAAAAGTACTTTTGATCTTTTTATGTTTGGAAAATTCTTTTCAGAATAGTAGAATTATTAGAAATTGTACAATTTTTTTGGACGTTATAAATTTTATACATGTTGACTAGATTGTTATTAGATGCTTTTTTACACCATTTGCTGGGTTAATATGTATTTTGTAATTGAACCTTTAAAAATAAATTTCCAAATAACCTTAATATTTTTCTTTACTCTGATATATGAAGGTATCCCAATGGAGCTCATGGGAATTGGCTTGAAATGTGAAATGCTGTCTCTTTCCAATGAAACTTCGAGGAAGCTGCGGTGGGATGTTGTATTATTACCGCGGTGGGATCACTTTTTCTTTTATTGAAAAATGAAAAGTTCTATTTATGTTGACCGACAAATGAGTTTTTTACATAAATAAAACAAAAAATTATATTATATGTAACTACCCTTATATTAAAAGTATTACACATATATCTTTTTTTTTATTGTATAGAAATCGGTTTAAATCAATTTTAGTTCAAGTTTCTCACACACTACATTAGAAATTGGTTTGAATCAATATTACCAAAATCGGTTTAAATCGATTACTATTTATTATCAAGTTTTGTCAGATTGTGTCAAAATTCGATTTAAGTCAATTTTGGACACATTCTGACACAACCTGACAATGAACAGTAATCAACTTAAATTGATTCTTGTAGCTTGAATGTGTCCAAAATCGGTTCAAACTGATTTTTGAAAAAGAAACATGTAATATTTGGAAAGTAGGAATTTCAATAAATTTTTTTTATAAATATACACCTTTACTCTAAATAAATAAATGATCATTACATTTTTAATTTATCCAATTACCAATTATTTAAAGTCACATTAGTAACCCACAAAAAAAAAATCACATCAATAAAGTTATTTTACTCTTGTTACTACTATATCTAAAAAAATCAGAAATATAATGATATATTCTTTATATATGTAAATTATATCATACTTTTACCATTAGGAATGTATTTTAATACTTTTATCGATAGGATAAAAGTATGATATAATTTACATATATAAAGAATATATCATTATATTTCTGATTTTTTTAGATATAGTAGTAACAAGAGTAAAATAACTTTATTGATGTGATTTTTTTTTGTGGGTTACTAATGTGACTTTAAATAATTGGTAATTGGATAAATTAAAAATGTAATGATCATTTATTTATTTAGAGTAAAGGTGTCCACTTATAAAAAATTGATTGGAAATTCCCACTTTCCAAATATTTCAATTTTCTTTATAAAAATGTGGTTAAAAATATTCTTAATTTCAAAAATCGGTTTGAACTAATTTTGGACACATTCTAACATAATCTGACAAGTTATAAGAATCGATTTAAGTCAATTATTGTTCATTGTTAGAATGTGTCCAAAATTGGCTTAAACCGAATTTTGGCACAATCTAACAAAATTTGACAATGAACAGTAATCGATTTAAACCGATTTTGGTAAAATCGATCCAAGTCGATTTCTAATGTAATGCTGGGAAGCTTAAACTAAAATTGGTTTAAACCGATTTCTATACAATAAAAAAAAGGACATATATATAATACTTTTAATATTAGGGTAGATATATAATATTTCTTTTCTTTTATTTATATAAAAAACTCCCGACAAATACTAAATATAGTCTTTCTCTTTTATTAGGGATTAGAGTTAATTATGTAATAGAAATATTATTTTAACATCTATAAAAACAAATTATTTTTGAGATATTTATTTTATTATTATTAAATGTGATGATAATCTCTATTTTTTATTAATTCATCATATCTAATAATAAAAAAATAGGTATTTTAAGAAATATTTACTTTTTAAGTGTTAAATTAATTTATAATTAGCACAATGATGTGTAGAGTTTATTTACGCCTCATATATGTTCATCTTATAAGAAAAGAAGTAAATATCTTTTCTTGGTTCCAGAAAGAAGTAAATATTTTTAAAACCACAAAGAAGGACAAATTTAATTGTGAAAAAATGCCACAGTCCAAAATTTTTAAATGTTTGGATAATTTTTTTAAGAAAAAGTATGATTATTAGAAAATGCACAATTTTTTCTAGACATTATAAATTTCATACATGTTGACTAACATGTTAATTAGAGGTTTTTTCACCATTTTGCACCGTTAATAGGTATTTGTAATTTAACTTCTAAAAATAATTTTCCAAATAACCTTAATATTTTCCTTTACACTTATTAATATGTATTTTGTTATTAGGGTAGTATGATATATCAAGAATGATAGGATAAAGTTGATGCTATATATTATGCTCTTACCTTTTATTTGGTACTGAAAATATATTGGATAAACTTATTTATCATAACTCTTTTATTTACAAATAAATGATAATATTATGAAATATAAAATCTCATATATTGTTACACCAAATATGACATAGTATTAAAATTTTATCTGATTATATATTGTTATGTCTTATTCTATCCATCTTTATCCTATAAAATAGACTCTAGAGGTTTTATTTTCATTTTCTTTCTGGATCGATGGGCAGTGGCAGCAAACCAACATACGTATCTGTCTCTGGAAATCTCACCTACTGTGAATGCGAAGCAAGCTTTCCTGTGGCTTTTGATTTTTTAATCAACAGTTGAGGATGAAAGCGAATTGTAAGATGAGATATTGTTTATGGGATTAGTATGTGTATGGATTAGAGTTTACAAATTGACTATATATGAGTTGATATCTATGTAATTTATGTTTATTCCTTTTATCAAAAGTGATTATAATAGAATGAATATTATTTAGATAACATTACTTAAAATCACTTTAGTCTTTTAGGTGTAAGATTACTACAAAGATATGAGTTTTATATTATATTCTTAACATGATCTCTTATTTTTTCAGGGGATTTGAAAAAATTATTTTAGTTTATTATAAATATGTTATATTAATATTATTTGATGTGTTGATCCTCTAAACGAATTTACATTATTATCTATCAATTTTTTTATTGAATCGTTTAAATAATAGATGTGAGAGCTCATCATTCTATTTATTGATATGGTAATACACAATTAAATAACAATATAAAATTTAATATACTATAAAAATTAAATTTAAATTAATAAAACTGTTGAAACATTTTGTTGGTAGACTGGAGTTTGGGGAAAAAAAAAAAAAGAAGAAGACAAAGCTTCAAAACTAAAACCTCACTTAAATAACCACTATAAGAAATTTCACCTAAAACAATACTTATTTTTTAGAATATTTAAAAAGTGTTACTTTTTGTACATATAAGTAACACTTTTTTTTTAATGTGTTGCATTTGATATCTAAAAAATGTTACTTTCTCAACTCAAAAGTGTTGTCTTAAACAATTGGCCACATTTGATATGGTTACACTATGAAAAGTGATGCATTAGTTTAAAAATGTAGCCTTTTGTTAAAAAATGTTGCCTTTGACAATTGGTCACATGTGATATGACAACTCTTTAAAAAGTGATGCCTTAACTTAAAAAATTATAGCCTTTACTATATCAAAAGTAATATATTTAAAAAAAGTGTTGCCTATGTGTACATAAGTAACACTTTTTAAGTATACCTAAAATTAAGTATTCTTTTAGGCATAAATTTCTTGTAATGAACATAGTAATTAATCTAGAAAAAAAAGAGCAATATTAATTATATTCATTGTGAGATATTGTATCGGTTCACATTTTATCCACTATTGAATGGAATATGAACCATACTAAAATAAAATTTATTTTTTATTTAATGATAAATATGATATGAATTGATGTAATATTTTATATTTTATTAATACAAATAATATAATAAGTGAAAAGTTCCTCTCAGGTTGTTCCATGGAATCCAAAGTGATTTCACGGGATATGCTTTATGGTGTTGACACTGTTATTTTCGTGAAACGATTTTCCTTGCTTTCTAAAATGCTACCTTTTCTTCGTGTAGATTATTTTATTAGGGAAGGCAACCTGCTACAATATTTAACTGCATGTGTGGAAGATGTTTTCTAAAATAGTTTATATTTTTAAAAATAAGAAATTAAAAAATCTTGTTTGACATGCTATTTTCTTCCCTTTGATTTTAAAAATAAAAAAACTGATTTCAAGTTTTAAAAATCGAAAAACAACTAAAAGATATTTTACAAAACAACCAGTTGGTAACTTTGTAAATAACTCTTCTCTCTATCTCCTTTCTCATCGGCGATCCACCCAGTATCGGCCCTACCATCCACCTAGCATCGGCGCCGCCCCTAGAAACAGGCACGATCCACCTAGAATCTTCCCACAGCAACAACCACGATCCACTTAGCATAGACGCCGCCCTAAGCAGCCTCACTCACAAGACCGGTCGTGCATCCTCCTTGGATCGCCACAACCCCTCACTAGGACCGGTCGACCACCACCTCTTTTTGTCCCCTCCAACTCCGATATGCTTCGCATAGGCCTAGTCATGACTTCGCACAGGACCGATCACGATCCACCTAGCATCAGCGTCACCGCGAGCAGCCCTCACACAGGACTGATCGTCGCTACCACCTCCATAGTCCCAGGCCTCTATTCCTTTTCTTTGGTGTGTTACAGTAGTTTTAGGAAAATGGGGGATTTATGGTTCCTTCACAAACTCATCCAAACATATTCTTTAAACTTTGACTCTTGAAAAACTGTTCCTAATCATGATTTTTAAGATATTTTAAAAAAATAATAACACAAAAACTGTTCCAAACAGCCATAAGATTTTATAGGAAACATGATTTTCTATTATTTTTTTTTATCTCTGCATGAATATTACGTTTGCAACAATAAGGAGATCTCTTAAGCACAACAAGTTCACTCCAAAATAATCTTCACTCAGATATCTCTACCTTTGATCATGAATCTCCCTTTTTTGTTTTTAATTCATTTAACTCTTATGTTTTAGGATTCAAAGCTAAGAAGAACATGCGAATGAAAAGAAGTAGAAGTTAATAATTCAAAATCAAATTAGGAAAGATTTTGTTTCAGTTAATATAGGACAGGAAAATTTAAGTACTTTTGAGATTACTTTGGATATATGTATTTTGTTAAAAAAATAATTTTCTACTAAAACCACTTTTGTTTTTTCAATTTTTTGACAAGTTTTTTAGAATAGTAGAATTATTAGAAAATGCACAATTTTTTTGGACGTTATAAATTTTATACATGTTGACTAACTTGTTATTAGATTTTTTTTTTCACCATTTTGCTAGGTTAATATGTATTTTGTAATTTAACCTTTAAAAATAAATTTCCAAATAATCTTAATATTTTCCTTTACCCTTATTAGAGTTTAATATGTATTTGAGTAACGATGGTATGATTTTAGGTTCACAATGAATCTTATACTAAGAAACATATCAACTATTTAAAGTATATTTTATAGTTAAAAATATATAAATATTATAAAAATAAGCAGTAAGATCAGTCTAGAATTTTGAGTATATATTATTATTTTTCCTATGTATTTTGTTGTTAGAGGTTTTATTTTCACGTTCTCTTTGAATCGTTGGGCGATGGCAACAAACCGCCGTATGTGTCTGTCCGTGGAAATTTCACCTACTGCGAAAGAAGCTTCATATGGCTTTTGGTTTTTTTTTTAATTAACTGTAGAGGATGAAAGGGAATTTTGAGATACGATGTTAAAAATTAAAAATTTTGGTTTGTTGTGATGATGTGGTTATTTTAGTTTACTTATCCACCATTGTTAATTGTGCTTTGTCAAAAATATTTGAATGGCGCCTCACCGGGAAGCGCAATAAAAATTTGCTTTCTCACCAACGAGGGTGATCACTGTTTACCATAATGGAGGAGAGGAGGGAGGTGGGCTTTTGAAAGAAAAATGGTTTAAGATTTAGGGTTTAGGGTTTGAGGTTTGAGTAGCTTGCATCTACTATGTTTTAGCACTCTGCATTGGATGATTAGAAAGGTGGTTAAGGTACGTTGAATAATTAAAGAGGATCGGATTAAAGTTTGATAAATCTTCACATTTGAGTGTACATTGTCCTGTATTTTATTTTATTATTTATTCTTTTCTTTAGGTTTTCCTAACACATTTAAATAAAAGGAAATTAATTTATTTTATTTCAATTTTTGTTCCTTCTCTCTGTTTTTTTTTTTTAGCATTTTTCACTTAACAAAATCAAGAGTTTATATGTTATATTCTGTATCATACGTACAAAGGAAATGTTATTTATCTATAAGATTAAAAAAATATAAATATAATTCAATAATTTAACTATAGTATGAATTGAATGAAAATATGAATATATAAACCAGAGATTGGTTTTTGGCTGGCTAAGTTCTGATAGATGAAGGTAACGCAATGGAGCTCGTGGGAACTGGCTTGAAATGTGAAATGATGTCTCTTTCCAATGAAACTTCGAGGAAGCAGCTGTGGGATCATTTGTTGTGCTATTACCATGATGGGATCACTTTTTCTTTTATAAAAAAAATGTAGAGTTTTATTTATGTTGACCGACAACTATTGAATATTGTCTTTCTCTTTTATTTGGGGTTAGAATTGATTATGTAAAGATTTACTATTAGCACAATGATGTGTGGAGTTTATTTATGTCCATTATGTGTTCATCCTATAAGAAAAGAAGTAAATATATTTAAACCCACAAGGACAAATTTAATTGTAAGAAAATGCCGCAGTCCAAAATCGAAGATAATGCACCACAACTTTTCTTCCTTTCTTTTTTTTTTTTTCTTTCCTCCCCCTAACGTTAGCACCGTAGCTTTTACGGAAACACCATAATATGAAACATTTAGACACGCTTGCGTATCTCTTTTGTCGTGGGCCACTCCTGATATTTTTTGTGCTACTTTAGGTGTCACAAATAAATAATTTTGATATTGTGGAATTTGATATCCTTTGGAGTTCCCACCATAATTTGACAAAACCTACTTTCTTCACCCACTCCGAAATAGTCATACATAAAGCTAAAAATGAATGAATGGTGGCCACATCATCAGAGGATAGAATTTTGATATTGTGGAATTTGATATCTTTTGGAGGTCCCACCATAATTTGACAAAACCTACTTTCTTCACCCACTGTGAAACAGCCATACATAAAGCTGCAAATGAATGAATTGAGGTCACCGCGTCAGAGGATAGAATTTGGAGCACTGCAATTATTCAACACTATAGAAACATAACACGGCACTTGATATTCTTCGTAGATTTTGTAGTCTTTGATACAGATTAATACAGATGAGCATGTTAGGGGCTTCAACTCCTCCTAGAAGTTTCACTTGAATTAATTGGCGGACAGAATCTAGTTGACACCACTGGCAATCAAATATAAAATTTAATTTATATACGCTAGTAATCCAATATAATTAATCACATATTATTATATTAGTAAAGATAATTAAATCCCACACCTACTATTAAAAAATTATCTAAATGAAATCATATATGATTGGATAACTGTGTAAAGTTAGTACATCAAAATTATTCATTAAAGGATAAATTAGTTAAAAAAAAAGGATAAATTACTTTAAAAAAAGGAAAATTATTGCCTTTTAAGAGAAACTGTTGGAAATTAACAAACCTTTGTTCCAACTGGAATTATCATATATCTTGAAATATATACAATGTTTTGAGCCAGTTATAGCTGGCTCTAAAATTCGAGTTGCTGGCAAAGGAAATTATTTCTTGTCCAAATGGTTGCTAGTTTGCCTCGGTTATTCGTAACTTCTAAAATGTTCAGCTGCATATTTATTGATATTGTCGTACTCGTACAAAGTTTCCAAAATCTGATAAGTAAGAAGCTCAGCATAGTCATAGGACACTAACAAGTGGATGTCTTCATTTCATGCCTTCGTAAATATAGACAGATTAAATTATGCCAAAACCATTTCTACTCTTATCAAAGAAACCGCGTGATGTTTTAATTAATCTAGAATGCAGAGTTCCATTCAAAGAATGGAATGCTAATTAATTCTGGAACGAGAACTACTAGCAAATAACAATCCCAAGTTGTTTAGGTCAATGGAATCCAAAGTGATTTCACTGAATATGCTTTGCTTTCTGGTATTATATATTTAGAGGCAACTTTCGTGGAAATCACTAATTTCTCTTTGAAAATGCATGTTGCTTTCAGATCAAAACAAACTGGTATATTAACATGCATTGCGGACAGGATTATGGAATGCAAAGTTATTTCGTTCTTTGCAGGCTAAGACATCTGTTTTGCACTTTCTTTTGTTAATAATGAGTTAATATACTAATCCAGTATATGTTATTTCTCTGCTTGTCGCCATCGGGATCGCGACGGTGATGGCGAAAAAGAGCGATTTAACATGTAGTCGCCACCAAATTTTTATTCAATTGGGAAAAATATAGAAAATCCATTTAATTTAAAGAAAAAATTCGGGAGCCGATTATAATTAAGGAAGGAAAGAAACTTAATTCTACAACACCACTAACACATTTGTTCTTAAACGGTAGTATCTTAATTAATTGTGCAAATTAATTAATAATCTTTTCAAAATATTTATTTATATTTTTATTACCAAAAAAATAAAGAAAAGTGAACACCAAACTGTTACAACTCAGATGTCCTGAGGTATCGAGTTAACAAGTCGTCTCGGCTAAATTAACATCTTTATTTCAAATAAGATATTTCCTTAAATAAATAATTTGAAAAAAATAAGTATTTACAGTAAAGGTCTAATATATATATATATATACCTTTAATAAAAAAATTACAAAAAAGAGAAAAAATTATTATTATTGTCTTTTAAAATAGAAATTTTTAGAAAATCAAGCTGTCACAACTCATATTTCTGATACATTGAGTTAATAAGCCGTCACGGCTAAATTAATATCTTTATTCAAAATAAAAATATTCATTAAATAAATAGTTTATATTATGTATAATATGATAAAATGTTTCCAATAAAGGATAAATATTTACAAATAAGATAAAAATATGTTACTATGAAAGAATAAATATCTTTTTGTTTAAAATGAAATTTTGGAACATTAAGTTGTCACCACTCAGATATCCAATATATTGGGTTAATGAACCATCCCGACTAAATTGATGTCATTATTCAAAATGAAATAATCAACAAATGAATGAATAATTTAAATTAAAGTAAAATATCTCCTATAAACCAAAAAAGATAAATAAATAAATAGAATTTTATCAGAAAAATTATTTACAAAAAATCAAAATTTATGAAAATTTAATTTTGACTTGACAAGAGTGTAGTTGCTTTTACATATTCCCTCGTGCAGTGGAGAACTTAAAGTCACGTAGTTCTTTAGAAAATAATTATGTGTTAGTTAATTTTAATTAATTGATATTATTTTTAATAAAGATCATCCCTTTTAAAAAAAATTTAGCTCATGAAGAGGATTTAAGTTAGCACTTAGTTACTCAATAAATCTTTGTGATTTAACAACAATGAAGATAACATTTGCTACTCAATCACCGTTATTAATCATTACATGAGAAATTATTTTTTTTGTTTTTTATTAATAAATATATTTATTTACAAGATAGAAACATGAAATGAATTTATCTATTTTTCACACCAATTTGACCATGAATTGCTAAAACTAAAACAAGTAATAAATATACAATCAACCTGTACAGTATACGAGGGCAAGTAAAATAATCGAACTAAAAATGCAAGGCCCTAATTACTATTTTTCAACCTTTTTACATTTATTATTATTGTTTTAACAAAAATTAACACAAAATTTGGTAATACACCAAATAAATAACTAAACACTCCCTAAAATATTTTATTTAATTCCCCTTAGATGATTAAAACAAATATGTTACAAACTCTTTTCTTTCATTTTTTTTCATTTTTTTTAAGCAAGAGACTCAATCAAAGACATTTTATAGAAGACAAACACATGTTTGAGATAAGTCTTAGACGAGTAAAAATAAGCAAACAACACAACAAAATATATACAAGAAAAGGAAACTACCCAATTACCTAAGCCCATGGTACACAAAAAACAGAAAGCAAAAAACCCCAAACATCCCCGTTTTTTTTTATCTGGGCAACCCACAACACATAGCCCAAATGATATCTTACATAACTCAACAACTTTAAATGCAACCCAAACCACAGAAAAATAACCGCTACCCAACCATTTCCTGAAAAAAAAAATGGGCCTCCCATTGATAACTCAAACGAAAAACAATAAAAAGAACTTCCTGAAGCAACGCTATGTGGTGCAGATAAATAAACAAAGAAAAGATAAAAACAACAAAGAAAAGGGCGTTCATATTCTGAGAGGATACTAGAAGTTGAAATTGGGGTTCATTTCATTTGGGGTTTGTAAACAGTCTTTTTTAAAAGTCTAAGACAAGCCAAATCGTCTTTCTTTAAAAAAACCAATTGCCCAATTAAAGTAAGAGTTTTGTTATTTTAACATTCCATTATCTTTCTTTAAAAAAACAATAGTCCAATTAAAGTAAGAGTTTTGTTATTTTAACACTCAAAAAATGGATGTCTATTAGGACACCTACTTTATTTATCATTATTGAATGTGATAGTAGTCTCCACTTATCTCATTTGCCTACCACATCCAACAGTGATGAAGTGGGTGTCTCAATAGCCCCTCATTTTTTAGGTATTGAAATAGCAATACTCAGTAAGAAAATCAAGAAAAGTTGAAGTCCAAACCTCCCACTAACCCATTCACTTGAAAGTTGAACAATATAGTGATGACATACAAAGGAAACAATGCTAAAATCTATAATACTAATATTCCAGAGTTGTTTGAAGGAATATTTTACACGTGTTGTAATGAGATTGTTTTAGGGTCCACATCTTTTAAGAAGTTATTTATTAATTTTTTTGATAAAAATAAAACTGGCATTATTATACATTATTAGCATATCATTGACAATAATTACCATTTAATAATATGATTTCATTATATTAATTAAATATCTTTAAAACTTATTGGTTAAATATTTAAATATTAAATAGAATAGTTTATCTATTATTGCTGAAAAATATGGATCAAAACTAAATGTTAGGCTCATATGAAATATTGGTAAAACAAGCCCCAAACTTACCTAGCCCACATGAAAGAAAAGCAGAAGTCTGACTACAAAAGCAATGTGACCCAAACAAAATGCATCCTTAAACCTAAGTTGTCGTAGCATAACAAGGAGAGGGTGAAGCAATGCAACAGCGGCAGATATGGACAATGATTAGAAGGCTGCATCGTGGCGCTCTGATGGGATAGAAAGTGGCATCGCGGCTACTTTTGCAAGCTCATGGCGGCAGAGGCAATTGTTGCGGATGCTGTGCAACGGCGTTCGATGAGGAAGGCACGGCACAGGGGCACCATTCGTAGTGGTTCTGAGGTTGCTATTGTGCCTTCCTAGAGGCGAATTGCTGGTTTTGTTGAGGATAACGTGGCTGCTTCCTAACAGAGACCCAAATGTGGAAACTTTCCAAAGCCTAATCCCTAACTTTGTTCTTTATTGTTTGTTTTACTTTTTAATTGAACCAAAATTTAAAAATTGATTAAGATTGATATGCTATAGCTAATCATATTTTGATTAGATTTTTTATTTTTAAGTATAACTAAATAAATATTTTGTATTATTTGATATAATATTTTGATTTTGATGCTTTACATGTTGATATGTTGGAATGCTGTTTATAAATAGAAACTCTATTTAGATTCAGTGTAGGATGAAAGAGATGCAAACTATTATAAAATCTATATGTTGATTCTAAATTTAATTTTGGTAACTTGATACAAGATCTGCATTTATTGTATTTTTAATTTGATAACTAGAAACTCCATTTGGAATCAGATGTAGCTAAGTGAAAGAGATGCAAACTATTACAAAAGCTACGTGCTGATTCTAAATTAATGCCAATTTTGATACTCTATTTTAATAATATCTGCATGATAATTCTAAATTGATGCTAATTTTGTTAATCCTGTCCAATAAGATAATAAGGGTTAATTATAAATTATAAATTGATATAAGATCTAATCCTAATTTATGGTAATCTGGTCTAATTGATAAAATAAGGCATACTTTGATATAATGTGATCAAATCTATATATGATTGAATCTAAATTTAAATTGAGTTAATATAGAAATTGATACACAAATCAAATATACTACTCGTGCCTATTTATAAATCGTATCAGTGAAGAGCTTTGTGCACTTTGCTATGCTTTTCTATTGTGTCTTCTACTCTGCTTATCCATTGTGTTCTTCCTCTTTGTTTTGCCATGGCCCGAATCGATTCTATTAAGAAAATCTCTCCTGTGACAGTGTTGGAGGTTGAGGGTTCGTATTGTACGATTGTGGTACTTACCAAGTTTCAATGACCCCAACACTGTGAACAATATTAAGATGGTATTTGCTGATGAATCTATAGGTTCCATTTACTCCTGTTTATTTTTCATATCATTTTTCGCTACAACTCTTTTTTTTTGTTTGTTTTTTTTATTTGTGTTATAAAATTATTGAAGGGTTCCACCATACATGCATCTATGAGGAAAACGTTGGTATGCAAATACAAGCCAATGTTGTCTGAGGGGGAGGTTTATCAGTTTGCCTGTTTTGGAGCCGGCAAAAATACTGGCTTATTTCAAACAACAAAGCATGAATTTCAATTGAATTTTTAGCTGACAACCTCTATGAAACCAATTGCTTGTGTTGGTATACCACTTTATTGACTAAAAGTGGTTTCATTTAATGAAATTCTTCAGATGGATTTTGAAGCACTATATTTAGTTAGTAATTTCTCTTTTTCGATTAATTGTTTTAAATTTTTTGCACAACATAAAGGCACATGTCATGTCATGTTTTGTTATTGATCATTTTTAAAATATTGCAGATACAATCGAAATTATGACTGTTGTTGGCATAGAAAAGGAGTATGATAGAGATGGAAAGAAGACGAGGATGATAGTCATTTAGCTTGAGGCTGAAAAGTAATTATTTCTATTTTTTTGTTCACTATTTTGTTATTGCTAAATTTATTTTATTTTTCAACGTTTAGAAATTCATCATGCTTTTTTTTTTTGTGTTTGTTATGCAGTGTGAAACTAGAATTAGCCCTATTTGGCCAATATGTTGATCAGGTTCAGAATTTCATTGCAAACAATTATGGTCAACAACCAATAATAGTTTTGCAATTTGCAAAGATTAAAACTTTCAAAGGTTCTTTTCTCTTTTGTCACTTTCATTTATTGTCTAATTTGATTAATTATAATATATCCTATATTGATTCTTATGCTCCCATATTTTGTCTTTACTCTCTTATATGTCATGTCCATGCTATAGGAAAGCTTCTGCTTCAAAATATCATGCATGGAACCCATACATTGTTTAATCCTGAAAAACCTAAGGTTATGACTTTCAAAAATAGGTATTTTTCTACTATGATAAATTTTATTCTTTGTCTTTAAAAGATCCCTTTAATTCCATATTTGTAGTATTTTCTTCTATGTTATGTGTACTGAAATCTTATTTTCTATAGCCTTCCACCTGTCAATGATAAATCATCCCAAAGTGTTTCTATACTTTATGAGCTGCAATCTTACTATCTCAAGGAGGACTTTTTATTTTCCACTTCAAGATGTGTGATTAAAGATTTGAAGGAACCAAAAAAGGTTTTACACTATGATATAATTTATATATATGGTTATTTGTTAATTTTTTTTAATTGAATACTACTTTTGATATTGTGTTTTACATTTGTAAAGATGGAACCTTTGTTGTCTTTGGCACTATTACTGCCATTACTAATGGCAATGACTGGTGGTATGTAGTCTGTGAGTGCAACAAGGCTGTTAGACCAGATTCTAACATGTACTATTGTGAAAAATGCTTTTGTCATGTTGTTAATGTTATCCCAGGGTTAAAGTTGCTTATTTTAACATTTGTTTTCAATATTAATTAAAATCTTTGAAGCCATTTAAAACTCATGTCAGCTTTTGTTTAATAAAAAATCAATTTCATTTTGCAGGTATAAGCTTAAACTTATAGTTGAGGACGATACTAAAAGTGCAACATTTATTATTTTTTATCGTGATGGATGCTCCATCCTGAAAAAATCCTGCCCCTATTTGATTGAAACGGCTTAAAATATATGTAACAAGTCTTTTTTTTTTTTTGTTTTAACTTCTTAATATGTATTATGTTATGATCTTTGGCCCTTTTTTTATGTTGCCATAATTATTTTTTGTTCTTTGAATTCAACATTAACTAAAGAGGATATGTGGACAATCCCTTGGAGTTTCAAGAGATACTGATTGGTTGCTCTTTTCTCTTTAAAATTGAGGTGAAAGCTGCTCTTAGTAGTCACCTTCGATCTACATTCAAGGTTTGTACGATTTGTTTAGATGCTATTATAATATCCAAGTTCAGAGATCCTATTGCTGTTGCAGAGTTGAGTACAGAGAAAAAAAGGGGCGATTTGTTGTTGAAAAGTTGAGTACTAATAAAACTGAGTCTACAAATTGCACTGCTGAAGATGATTTCTTAAAGGTCACTCCTCCAAAGTCAATTGAGCAGCTTAAAGATTGCACATAAGTGAGCCTACTCAATTCTATTATATTTATTAGCTGCTTTTGTTTCTTTATTTCATTAACTATTTAATTTCTTTTAAGGATGGATTGTATGCTGTTTTGGCTTCTCTCAAAGGGGTGAACAGTGGTCCAGATTGGTGGTTTGTATCCTATAGATGTGGCAGTGTAGTGACCCCTGATTCCAGCATTTACTGCTGCTCCAACTATGATTGCCATGTGGTTAATATTGTCCCAAGGTTAGTGCTTCTAATATTAATATATTTACCTACTGTAAAATTATTTTCGTTGCTCTGAACTAACCTTTGGACTTTTCAATATCGGTTAGATATAGGATTAAACTGAGGGTTTTTTTTTTATCAAAGTGATAGTGCCACATTTGTGTTAAGGGATTGTCAAGTTTATGAGATATTGAATAGGTCATGCACTGATATGTTAAAATCCATTGAAAAGGTATTTTTTTTCCCAATTCTTATCATTCTATTTTTATATATTGAAAGTGGCATATCAATAGTCTATTAATTGTTACAAAGCAATTTTGATATGTGTATTGATTGTATTACTGTTACTTTTTTGTTTTATTCTTTAGATTGGTGGACCACTATCTCATCCAAAAGAATTTGATGACTTGCTTAATGGATAGCAAATGTTGTTCCATGTTGAACTAAGAAATGTTGCAGTTAATGGTTTTGAATCTTTTAATGTTACTGACGTTTGCAATGATGTCTTAATAATATCAAAGTTCAAGGATTTGAACCCTGTTTTCATTTCTGTTTAGGTATGTATAAAGCATGACAACCCAATGATTTTCTCATTTATTTGTTTGATTAGTTAGTTTGCTTGTTTGTTTGGTTGTGACAATTTCTAGTAGCTTCTATTTTTTATAGGCTAATATTAGTATTAGACTTTCACTTGGCAAAAACTCATTGAGCATAGGGTTCAATGATGTTGGCCCTTCTTCTGTTTCAACGGTTGATGAATTTGAGATTATTCCTCCAAGCTTCACATCTGTAAAGAGGAGTTCTGAAGAAAAAACTGAGGAAGGTGACATGTCCTCTACAAAGATAAAGATGAAGGCCTTTAAAGTTGAGAAAGACTAATTCTCCTTCTTTGTCAGCTCATCCTCTATTATTTGTTTTTTGCCTTTATAATTTGAAATTTTGTCGTCCACTAAAACAATCATATTTGAGTTTATAAGTATTTTGTTTAGATTGGGGTTTACTTATGAAGTATTTTTGTTTCTGCACTAAGTTGTTTCAGTTAGCCATTAGGTTTAGTGACCTATTATTATATAATAAGTGTCTTTTGAACATAGCTAAATATGTGACATGTTGGCTTTGACCATTTTGATCTCGATAAAAGTCACCTTATGTTATTACATATGTTCTATGTTTTGGTATTATATATTAGTGTTATGTCGCGCATTTTTCCTATGCTTTTAGCATGCACGGTATCATTTATAGTGGGTTTTGCTTTGTATGGAAGTCTTATACATATATACACTATCCATTGACCTAGGAAGAAAAAAAAATAAAATGGCACTGAGTTTGGAGCTAGCAACAAATTATGAATTCTAACTCAATCGCATGGCAGAGGCAAAGATAAGTTTATCTAACATGTATGTTGGTTGATTAACTTTATTCTATCCATAGATGGCACCATGTTCCGTAATTCCATAGTATGTAGTTACAAATGAATAGACCAATAGTCTGTTAATCTTGATGGCTACTTATCTTCAATAAACAAAGATCAGAGGATAATTTATGATAATATAATGGACTCGATAAGCTCTGACAAAGGAGGATTTTATTTTGTATACGGTTATGGAGGAACTAGAAAAAACATTCATTTGGAAAACATTATCGACTGCTGTTAGATCCAATAGCAAAATTGTTTTGAATGTTGCATCCAATGGCATTGTTTCATTGCTTTTATCTGGTGGAAGGATAGCTCATTCTAGGTTTCAATTCCATTGACACTTACTGAGTTGTCAACTTGTACTATCAAGCAAGGAAGTCCTAAAGCAAAACAACAAGTCTCATTATATGGGATGAAACATGCATAGTAAATAGATTTGCTTTTGAGGCTTTGGATCGTACAATGAGAGATACTTTGAGGTTGACAAATAATAAGTCTCAAGACTATTTGATGGAAAAACTTTTGTCCTTGAAGGAGACTTCCGCCAAATACTTCTAGTTATTCTATGAGTTTCAAGAGAAGAAATTGTAAATGCCACCATAAACTAATCAAATTTGTGGCCACATTGCAAGATTCTTAAATTGACAAAAAAATGAGTTTAGAAGCAATAAATTCTTCCTCTGTAGATCTAGAATTGAGATTGTTTCTAACTGGATAGTTCAAATTGGAGATGAAAAGATAGGAATCGACCTTCAAAGAATTGCAGAAGTTGAAATTCCAACAGAATTCTTAATTTTAAAAATCACCTTCACCTCTAAGGAGTATTGTAGATTTCACTTATCCAAATTTATTGGAAAATTTGAAAAACTATACCTTTTTTGAAGATAGAGCACTGCTAGCACCTACTCTTGAAGTAGTTGAAATAGTTAATGAATTTGTGCTTTCTCAAATTCCTAGTGAGGAAAAGGAGTATCTGAGCTCTAATTCATATTGCATAGTTCATTAAGACGTCGGCATTGAAAGTGACTGGATAAATGCCGAGTTTTCAAATGAAATAAAATTCTTTGAATACGACAATAGTCTACTATCTGTATTTGTAGAGTGGTGGCGTCTTGAGACTCACATCTTCCATTTGCTGTATGGAGAGTGCATCATAACACTCCAGGACGTTGTATTTCATTTGGGGTTGTGAGTGGATGGGGTTCCTGTCAACACATGCACAAGAGCTTGGGACAGGTTCTGTGGGCAAAATATTTGGGATATGTGCCAGGAATTGCTTGGGTCTGTACCACCTAATAATCAGAGTAGAAGAAATGGGTCAACTGTGACAATGGCGTGGCTAAACAGCCTCTTTGCTATGCTAGAAGAAAATGGGACTGCCAATGAGGTTATGCAAGCAACACGAGTTTACATTATGCTGCTAATTGGGGGGATGTTGTTTGTAGACAAGTCAGCTACTAGAGTTCACTTGAGATGGTTGCCTCTGCTGCGTGATTTTCAAGAGTGTGGGAGGCTTAGTTGGGGTTCTGCTGTGTTATCCACACTGTATTGTAGTATGTGTCGTGGTGTTAACATGTCAGTTGGTGATCTTGCAGGTGTCTTGTCTTGTTATAGTCATGGATATGGTATAGAGTGCCATCGCTCAATCCCATAGTGGATTAACTCAGTTTTAGATTTCTATTGGCGAGGAGGTATATTACTCCACCAAAATTCTTAACTATGATTTAAATTGTGTTGTTTATCATTATATTGCCATAAATTATCAACTAATGTATATTTGTTAAGTGGATTGAATATGTTGCGCTGCCTGATACACATGAGAGACGCATGCCATTTTCCAGGGCACGAACTGACCAGCTCCATTATACAAATGTAACTTTTTCAATATGGTTTAACAAATTTCATATATAAATATATGTGTGTGTGTATATATATGTACACTTTTAGGTTGAAATGGCTAATCAATTTCTTTGGCAGTTTGTCTGAACACCGTATGATATCCCTCAGATCCAGCAAATAACACCAGCATAGGTTCATGCCGAGCCTTCACTTTGGGCATTACTCACAGCATTAATCTGCTTCTCATGCATTGAGTGGCATCATGTCAATCACATGCTTAGACAATTTGGTGCTGAGCAACCTATTCCACGCGAGCTGCTGAACATTTATGCCTTACACCCGAGGGATGCACGAGGCATGGAGTGTACTTGGTGACCATACTATCACATTACATGGCATTAGCTATGGGATCAACAGAGAGAAAGACTAGTCCCATATCATCATGCTCCCGGTTCAGTTCAGTTGCCTTCGCCTGAGTACTTCGATTGGTATAGCCGTGTTGCATAGAGGGTTTTATCAGCTGAGCATGTGTTTCGTGACCCCCGAGGTGTGCAATTGCCATTTGATGCACCGCCTAGTGCTGCACCAGTGCCTGTTCCAGCTATGCCACCACATGCTCCAGATCGACATAGGCGAGTTCGTCGAATGCAAGCAGGGACTCGGAGCAGGCGAATACACCGATAGGAGGACATCCATGATCAAGATGACGAAGCTGATGATGATGATGGTACTGGTTTAGAGATGGATGGGTCTAGCAGTCATAGCATGGGTGCTCATACTCAGGAGCATATGGCCAGTTCTACCTCACACACAGCGGGTTCATTTGGGCATGATTACATTCCCGGTTCTAGTTCTCATGAATACTTGCCCAGCCCGAGTTTGGCCTCTAGCTTGGTATATTAATTTTCCACGGGTTTAAGCCTGATGCTTGATTAGATGGACATGGTTGCATGTGCCAGATTTCTGAATCAAACCCCATTAGTAGTTCCATATTCCAGGCCTACACAGACATATCCTGATGACCTGTCTTGTTACATCATCAGTCCATGACTACTATGAGTCCCATGCCCACAGGCTATTTCCAGCCATCCTTTCATTTCTTGGGTGGGATTCCTCCATTGGCATTTGACACAGCACACGTATCGCATGACCTTGGAGGTGAGGACCATGGAGTTGAGGACCATGAGGGTGAGGAGCTTGGCCCGCAGCAGGTTCGACCTACTCACTGCCATACCGGTGGCCATCTGATAGGAGCTCGGCGCAACTAGCGAGATCAGTAGTATGACATCTAGGTTAATGTTCATATGTGTTCATATTTCATTTTATAAATTTCATATTTGATAATGTTAAGCCTAACTTGTGGAATATGATAATATCTTTTGCAGGGCAGTGGATCATGGCTACTCTAATGTATTCAGTTGTATTTAGTACTCATATAGTATCTGTCGATGTATATTCTATTAACTTAGAGGGAATGATGTAATTAGGTACTAATATAGTATGATATGATGTATTAGCAAGTCATATACTATGGTATGATGATTTAACAAATTTGTAGGTATTCATGTAGTGCTTGTAACTTAATTTAAGTAGATACTTCATTAAAACCCTTTGCATATCATGCAAGACAAAAAACTGCGCAATACATCAAATGATCTTCTATATGATCGTTTATGGAATACAAAATAAATACTACGTAATACACTAAATGATCTCATACATGAACCTCTATAACATACAAATAAAAAACACATACTACACCATATGACTTGATAGATGAACTTCTACAACATACAAATAAAAAGCACACACTATACCATATGACTTGATCTCCTATCTAATTCCCTGGGAATGGCTGATTCGAGGAGGTGGTTACTAAGGTGAGGCATTGTCACCTGGTGTGACTTTCCTGCCTGCATAGTCCGCATTTCTTTCCATGACCGGATTCAACTTCATCCATTTCATTATGGACTCTGGTTAGCATTTAGTTGTATTTGAGGTCCATATCATGGTGGCCAATATGCTTTATTCACAACCGGTGCAAACTTCATTCTGTAGACGTCTAGAACAATACTCGTGTGATAGACATTATCAACATAAGCAACCTATTGAACTCGTGCTTTAGTATGTGTACAAGCAGCAAGTACATGATGACAAAGATAATGTAATGCTTGAAATTCTCCACAGTCACAACATCGAGCCCCAAGTTTGACTCTATAAGTTTTTTGGCTCCAATTCCCCACAGGTTATGTCTCCTCTACAACAAAGGACTCATCAGATTGTGAAAAATTAGTGACAAACATGGTCCCTAATGATTGGCAGTTCTTGTGATATGCTCGCGTTAAGGCTTCAGAGAACTCTTGACTGGTTGCTAGTTATGCCTCTGCCTGCTTCCCCCTTTTCATAAATAATGCAGCAAGATAGTAGTAAGTGGCCTTCACTAGTGCAGTTATTGGAAGACTGCGTACACCCTTCAAGACAGCATTTATACACTCAGATATATTAGTGGTCATATGACCATATCTGCGTCCTTCATCTTGGTGTTGTGTCTACTTTCTTAAAGGAATCTTGTCCACTCATGGGCCCATATCTAGGTGCTCACCTCTCACCAGTATAGAATAATAGAGCAACTCAGTTCGAGTCTTTAAATATGCTGCATTTATCAGAGCTCGCTCTGCATCTTTTCTCTTGAAACTTAATGCAAAGTTGGATGCAATGTGGCGAATGGAATAAGCATGGTAAGCACTTGGAGGATGCCATCCACTTCCACCTGCATTTAAAGCTGCTTTTATACTAGCATGCCTATCAGAAATTATCAATATTCCCTCCTGCGATGTCATGTGGTGCCGAAGATTTTTTAGGAAAAAAGACCAAGCCTCTGTCGTCCTCCTTTGACCACAGCAAATGCAATAGGGAAAATATTTGAGTTACCATCCTGTACAATTGTCATTAGTAGTTTCCCACTATACTTGTCGTACAAATGTGTTCCATCAATAGTCACAAAATGCTTGCAGCTGTTACACCCCTCTATACATGGTAGGAATGTCCAAAATAGACGATGAAATATGACACAACTACGATCAACCAAATTACCAACATAATAAGGCAGAGTTAAAATTTCAAAGATTGTACCTGGCATAAATGACTGCAAAGCCAGCAGCCATTTCTGAATATCATTGTACGACTCATCCCAATCACCATAAATTCGGGTAATGGCCTTTTGCTTTGCAAGCCATGCTTTCCTGTATGAAATTTGGAATTCACATTTTGAATAAACTAAGGCCTACAATGTTCTAATAGGAACCGTTGGATCAGCTTCAACTATAGAATGGATGCTAGCTGAATATCCAGCTGAGAGTGTTTCTGTGAAATTCTGACAAATAAACAAGTATGTTCCCCATTGTACTTCTTAATCTCCCATAGTCCTTTCTTCCTTCGATATATAACATGAATGCTCCAATCACACCTTCTCCCAAAGTACTTGTATTGTACCTGATATTTCATGTGATCTGACAGACATACCTTGTACTCAGATCCCTTTCAAATGCTATATTTTTTTACCGCGAGTTGTATGGATTCTTTGTTTGGGAACTGCTGCCCTTCATGCAACTGATTCACTCCATGCAATGCCATTGTGTCACTATCATCCAACTGATTAATTTGCATTGCTTCTAGGGGTGGGAACAGGCCAGGCCAAACCAAGCTTTGCTCTTAATGGGCCAAGCCTGTATCACTAACATTGGGCCTGAGCCTGACTTGTAGCCTGTTAGAGGCCATTTTTGGAGCCTAAGCCTGGCCTGATGCCTGTTTAGAAAGCCTTTAATTCCAAAAAATTTAAAATAGGCCACAGGCTACAGGCCGAACAAACTAATCAAGCCAAACAGGCCAACTTTTACACAAAATCACAAATATGCTACAAAATTATGTACCTGCCTACGAAATTAAATCAAATGTTAATAGTATCCAAAATACCGAATAACAATAGTTTACAAAAAAATATCAAACAACATCAGATCACAACAAAATACCAATACCAATCCTAAACACCAACACAAGATAACATAAGAAACAAAGTTCACAAATCACAAATTAAATAAGCAAAAAATATAGCTTAGCACTCCAAACTCCAAACGACATATCAAGTCTTCAATTTAACTTCTTCTTCTTCTAAGACCTGGCATCAAATGAAATAAAATATATCATTAAACTAACACAATTAAAAAATTTGCACTATTTTCCCCAAAATTCCTTTTTCTTTCCAGTTTTATAGGAAGAAGCATAGATCTTGCAATACCAAATATCCTAGCATTACAATGTTCCAGAATGAATTTTTTTACATGAATTAAGTGAATAAGTGATGGAATTCCAGTGTTCCCTTTTCCCAGCAAGGTCAATTTCTGGTTTCAAGGTTCTAACAATAACAACTAAATAATTATCTTACATCATTTAACTTTAGAACATAGATTCAGGAATTGAAGTGAGGAGATGAAAGCTCAGATGAATTAGAATAGAAAAAAAAAAATAAATTAGCCAATACCCATAAGTGATCTAGTCTATGGTTGGAGGAGGAGGAGGAAGAGTTCGACTGTTCAATGTCGAGTTAGGAATGGGAAGGGGTGATGGACTGGTGGTGTTATTGGTGGTGGCGGCTGTCACGACCAGACCTGGGCACGTGACCAGCACGTGAGAAATCCTCATCCCACGTAAGCCTTAGAACCTACTGATTGTCTCTAAATGCATGGTCTGTTCATAAAGTCTGTTTAAATTGTTATATTTTTGTGCAAATCATTTACATATTCTCTAAAATCACAATAATTACCTCTGAAATCTTATAACAAATCTTTCAAGTTTAACTCTCAAAACCATTTATCTATATAAATCAACATACTCTTATCTGATTGTCCAAGTCCTTATATACAAACAAATGTGACTATAATATACTAAATACAAATTACAACATGCTCTAAGGTCCGGGATCCTGCCGGCATCTACATTGGAGCACACTAACCCATGAACATCATGCTCACCTCTGGAGTTGATAACTGGGAAATACTCTTAGCAGGTATGGTATCTGTAAAAATGGGAAAAGAATAGAGGGGGTGAGTTTTGTAACCAAAACTCAGTGAGCGAGCCATCACCTGAAACCCTCTATCATGGGACATCAAGGAAACAATGATAATCATAATAACATTAATTGTACTCTAATACACGTATACATGAATAAATACTAGTCATCATTTTCCACAATCAAAACAATTTACTCAAATCAACTTTCATCTCTGAACTCATATTGGCTTATCATATAGTAACTATAAAGAACAATAATCTCTATCTCTATTCTGTTTCATTCTCTATCTATGTTCTGTTTAGTGAGTGCTCAGTTTCTCGTGATTCAAGTCCCTCGTGGACTAATGTTTAATGGTTTTATGTAGTTTTGTAGTTTCTCTGAATGTATTGTCTCTCGTGGACTAAGTCTCTGAATTGCCCCTCGTGGGCTAAGTTTGATGGTTTCTCTGCGTAAATTTGCCCCTCGTGGGTCATTTTCTCTTATAAGCTCTGAATCTATCTGATTCTAATAGTCTGACCTTAGCATAACTGCGGCTATGAAATCATGTCTAAGGGATCACCAACTTAAAGGCACTGTGATCTCAAGCCATAGAATATGTAGCTGGCAGTTGTTAGGAGTTCACAACTCTAACAATCTGACTTTAGCATAACCATGGTTGTGAAATCATGCCTAAGGGGTTACCCTTTTTGTAGACATTCATGATCTCATATATCCTTAGAATATATATCTGTCAACTGTTCTGAATCTCATGAAGATTCAAGCTCTAAAACTATTTTTGTTTGATTCTCTAAACATATCTCAAATCATCAAACTTGTCATAATCTAGAAATCTCAATATCACACTTCAAATAACCCAATTAACAATCACCATTCCATCATTCTCTCTAAATAATGCCTCTAAGTTTATAACTATACCATATATATAAATCAGTTTCAAAATCCAGTAAAACCATCATAGAAGTCTCTAACAGTCACATAAATCATCTAACCGTTTACAAGTCATAATTCCTTCATAAAATCAATATAACAAACATGGTCCCATGAGTTTTCTCAAGAATAGGTTTCATGCTTTCAAATCAACAGTTCCAAAACATATATTTCAACAGTAACTTCAAATCCATATATAGTAATCTCTAGAATCAAGCAATAAATCGTATTTTTCATGAAAATAACTCTAATGCAGGACATAAGAATAGTAGATGTGAACCCACTCACCTGGAGGGGTGAACAGTAAGGAACTAACAACCACAACACACTAGGAAGCAGAACTGACAGCAGAATCTGATATAGAAACCATGGAACTCTAAATCACTGTCCAAAATCTTTGAATATTCAAGAATCCCTCTCTAATTAGGTAAAAAACCTCCCCTCTTTGAGAAGCTTACAAAATCACCCTACTAACCCAAAGAAAAGGGGGAAAAGAGAGCAATACTAAGAGAATAACGTACCTTAAAGTGTTATAAACGAGAGATTGGAGTTAGACTGCTGAAAATGGAGCTTGGAAGGTGTCAAAATGGTGGAGAACTGAGTTTGAAAGTGAGAGAACTGAGAGTTTCGAGCTTGGGGGGTGAAAATGGCGTGTCGGAAGGTTCTAAACCCGAAATAGGGTATTTTAAGTGCTCTAATGACCGCCTAGGTGGTTATATGATCGCCTGGGGTTTCCAGAGAGTTTCAGCATCGACTTATTTTCCTGATGACTGCCTGGGCGGTCTCCAGAGATTTTTTTTTTTTAACATCTAAGGTATTACAGCGGCTCTGGAGCCGAAGGAAGGTAAACAGGACATGACATAGGAGAGGATGGGGAAGGTCCCTGGGTTGGGATCCATGGTGAGAAGCCGGTGAATAGGTGCACGATGGACGAAGGGATATTGAAAAGTAGATCTAGGATTGGCGGCTGTGGGTTTGGCAGATCTGGATCTGGGTAGATCTATGATGGTGGCGTCTAGCACAGTCACGTCTCGCAGTGGTGGGCAACGAGGTAAGGCTGGCAGAGGGCAATGACGAGCTAAGATGGAGGGCGAAGACAAGCTGAGGCGGAGAGTGGCGATGAGCTAAAGGAAACACAGGTGGAGGAGCTTTTCATGGCACAATTGACAACGAGCTAAGGCGGAGTCCGGCGACGAGGATCTGTTCGTGCCCCTGGCTGGAGGTGGTGGTGCGGTATCGGAGACGTTGGAGGTGGTGTACGATGTGAGGATCTGTTCCATGAGAGAATGATAGCATAAATGAGAGACTGAGAGTTGAGATGGGAAGATAAATTGGAAATGGGAGACCAGCGGTGCATAGAATGAAGCTAAAGAAAAGTTAGGGTTTTAGTTGTTAAATGAGAATGAGAATCGTAGCTAGAATAAATAAAATACTACACACACATAAAGTAAGATGTGCACTGGTGTAGTGGTAATGTTGCCAGCTTCCATGTGGTTAGTGGGCTGCCCTCAAAACTTGTGATGGATATTTTTTAAAAGTAACACTGTGTATTCTATATTGAGATATTTTACCAGGCCGACTTGTTAAGCTTCAAAGGTAAAATAATAGGCCTAGGCCTGGCCTGATAAAATAAACAGGCTTAGAAATAGGCCTTAGCCTGGTATTATTTTTAAACAAACCAGGCTAGCCAGGCCATCAATAGGCCAAGCCTCGCAGGCCCCTCACAGGCCACCTGGCCTGTTCCCACCCCTAATTGCTTCAGAATTTAAATTTGAATAGTGACTAACTTGTTGACTTTCAGATTGTGTTTGAGTTTGGGTTGTCGATGGTTGGCCTTGGGTAAGAGACATTACCTCCTCGTCTATCTCATCTTTGAACAACTCTGTAAAATTTAAAGTATATTTAATAGTTTACACAAAGTTTTGCAATACTAAACTTACAAAATTTCAAAACTGATTCTTTAAGGTGTTTTAACTGTTAAAGTACCAATACTAATATATGTATATAAAATACCAATATTGAAAGACTATTATTAAGATTCAGATAATCAAATTATTTTATTAAAATACCAACATGTTTCATAAGAAAGTTAATTAAGCAATATTTTCATAAAATAAAATACACTAAATCTATTGGACGAAATCTACAATTCAAATTATATATTAAAATATTAAGTATTACAACTATTAAAGTTAAATAAAAAAAGTTTCAGTTATTACCTTCATTCAGGTCCTCTTCAGAATCCTCCTCATTAGAAATATCGTCATAACCTAGATTTGGTTCGATTTGACCCACACCACTACCAACAATCATTTCAGAGCTTTCCCCCAAATCATTCTCATTTCCAAGTATAAAATTTTCATTCTGCCTAGCATTTGACATCACCAATGTTGGAGAACGCCGGGCTAATACCCCTTCAACAGATGCCGAGTCAGCAGTAGATCCTCCAGAGCTTATGTTCAAGTCTCCAAGAGCTACGAACACCTCCATAACAGTAAGATTGGGAAATCAAGCATGATAATCGAACGCCATCTCAATGTCATCGTCAATTTGAATCAAGCAACTTGTGAAGTGTAATGTACCTTGCCCTACCATTAATGGAAGCCGATACAATATCTGTATTATTTGCTTGTTTTGTTGCCGTAACTTGTGAAGGATTTTCTCATGAAGCTCAAAAATAGTTATGGACGAATAAACACGCACAGGTATTGGATTTGGACAACCAAACTTTACTCCATCTTTTGTATTTTCCACTATTTCACAATCATAGTGCACAAGAATATAATCTCTTGTTGCCATTCCTTCCTCAAGAACTCATAAAATCTGATCTCCTAATTTCATAGCAATTCCACTCTTTGTATGTGAATATTTGAAGACGAAAAGCTCTATGAAATGCGTCTTCTCACAATGCAGAAGCCATAAAATGCAGGGTAGTTTATATACATAGAGAGGGGAAGAGTCGTTGTGAGAGGGCAAGCGGAACAAAGGGAAATCGATTGGCTTTTAGGTGATTTCTGACCATGTCACGTGTCAGAAATCACCCAAAACCCAACCGATTTCTTTGGCTAGGAGAATCAACAAAAATCGGTTGAGTATGAGCTGATTGCTTTGGTTTTTCCAATTTTAAAATCAGCTCACTCTTGACCGATTTGCATAATGCACAAAACAAGTGCATATACGTAGATATAGCTTGGACTGTGACGCTTTCGTACATAATGATTTTTTTATTTTATTTTAGTAAAAAAGCCTTGTTTTTATGGCAGCAGTGCATTAATATCAAATTCACTAGCATAAGATCAGTTAAACTTAACGGGAAACATAGAAATAAATTGAAATGCAATACATTTCCATCTCTTTAAGAGAGAAGAACATATATATTTTTCAAAAAAAAAAAGGTTCATATAATAAAAACAGAGAAGAGTATAATTAATCTACGCTGCATATTAAGTGAAGAAATATGGCAACTGACATATTTATTTGCATATGAAGTATAAATAGCTGTCATGTCTGCGTGGAAAAAGTGGATTAAGGAATGTCGCATGATGCATTTCTACACTTTGCCAACCATGGTTTCCAGCGAAAAATTTTTATATCTTTTACTTGTGCTGAAATCATGGCTGAGGCTTGAAAATATGTCTCAATCATAATTTGTAAAATATATGTTATTTTCGGATGAGGTTTCAGTTTACACTCTTCAAATCTCTATTTTGAGGTGTTCATCATAAAATGGCAACATGTTAATGGATCTTTTGCCATCAAATCTAAGGCACCATTTTTTTCCTCTATTAAATTAGTTATTGCAATCACAAAGCTAGCTATCAAATTTACGTCATCTTGCCTTGCCTTTGGCACACGATTTATCGAGAATATGGTTTGTCGAAAACAATAATTTAAAGCTTGATATGTCAATTGCTATCAGCAACCAATCCTATAATCTTGCTTTCCCACGATAAATTATTTGAGAAATTCATAATATTCTCCACGTTAGCATTTTAATTGGAACTCCTCTATGACATAGTTTAGATGTATTACAAATAAATGCGAGATGCTTCGTCGAGTATTTTGGAAATTAGCCTAGCATACTGTAACATGTATAAATGGCCCAAATATTGAGGAGGATTACGAATGTAGTTTTCTCTTTCCCCGTTGATAATTCGTAAAGAATGTGCTAAGCTTCTTATCATCCACCAACAAAATTTGAATGGTCAAATATGACCGTTTATTTGGAATTTAATTTAAGCCAAAAGGGTTTTTAGCCACGCACGAGTTGTTTTTGTTGTGTTTTAAAGCAAAGAAATATTTCAAATTAAAAGTCTTATATACATGGATAAACAATTGGTGAATTTAGTGTTGGTCATTCCGATAAAATCAGGACACGAAATCTCAGGACTCATATAACACTTACAAAAAAACATACAAGCTCGCCTATGAAAAAGAAGGGTCCTTACGTATTTGAAAAGTCTTTAGTCCCAATTTAATTGTTTGAAGTAAAGAGTTTGATAATAATGTTTATACGTATCATGTTGATTATCAGACTTGAAAGAGGCATTCAAAGATATGGGCCAAATTTTGTCCATCCATAATATGAGAAACAAAATTTCTAGAATTAATTCATTCTAATTCAAGAGACTTAAAATAAATTATAGCAGGAGGAGGTAAAAAAGAATTTAGTTTTGATGTGTTAAATCTATGATGAAAATTATGATAATAAACCATGGAAGGATTTTGTTTATTTGGGCTTAATATTGGAAAGATTTTTGTTTCCATGAACACAATGACATAAACCATTTGTAAAATTGATAGAGGCTCTGGTGATCGTGATCGGCTGTGACTCAAAGAAGGGCGATGGTGGTGGTTGTTTTCTAATAGAGAGAGAAAAGAGATAGCTGAAAATGGGAAATGAGAAATGGGGAAAAAGAAAGAGGTGCTGCGTTTCGAGCCATAATGCTAACATTATGAGCAGATTTTTCCTTCTATAATTACATATGGATCTGTAATGCACACCTTAACTACGCGTCTTGAATTTCAAGTTATAGATGAATTATTTAGCCTGTAATATATTGAATTTATTTTAAATTAATAATTTAAATAAAAATTTGTCTATAAATTAGTTTGTATGTTTTGTTAAATTTTTTTTTATTTCATTATCCATTTGTAACAATTAGGCCCCATGTAGCGCAAGTGTGCGCCAATAATTATAGACGGATTTATAGACTTTGCCAAAAAAAAATTTCCATATTTTTATTTACCCATCTGTAAGTCCTTTTATATCAAAGATAGAAAAAATCTGTTTGTTAAAGCAGTTAGTGTTCCATGAGCTTCTAGTAGTAGATGAGAAGTAAAACAAAATAAAGGATATAAGAGTAATTTTATTTACATTTTGAATATAAATATTGTCAGGCTCCATATAGTGCCAAAGACAATTGTCACCATAAAAGATGTCGCCTTGATAAGATGCAATGGTGAAAATGGCACATTCTTAACCCTTGGGAGTTGCATTCAAACGGTTGAGATTTAAAATTTGAGGAGCAAAAAAACGCTCTTCAAAATCCAAATCTACAAATAGTTTTATCTTACTCCTCGGCGACAACCTTATTGAATTGGTCTTACTAAGTTCTTTGGGAACAACGGTTGTGTGCATTCTCTTCTTCTTTTCCCTCTTATACTGTGATACCTTGTAAAATCAATGAGTGAAGCTTAAGTTGAAATCGTATGAGGTACACAAGTGTGATTGGAAACCAACTAGAAAGGATTCTAGGTTGGTAGGTTGCAAGGTCAAGATTGAGTATTGCAAGTGTGTTAAGACTTAGGAGGCACTTATTTGTACAAGAATACTCAACGATAGTGAATAAAAGGTAGTAGTGACTCGACGTAAGTTCAAAGTTGATAGAGCTAGATAGATTGAATCCGGATAAATTTCTCATGCAGGCTTCTCTGTCATTTTTTTTATTTAACTTCTCCATCGTTTACTCCTTATTTATTCGATTTTGTTTCAATTGGAACCGAAATATTTTATTCTGATTGTATATATTTTCATTGGTTTGATACTTTATTTCTAATCTGCCGTTTTCTTCAAGAATGTCTAGTTTCTTTCTACTAGAAATCTAGTAACCATTTGCTAGGAATCTAATGTCTTGAGCACACTTATTTGTTGGCAAGTGTGCAGAAAAATTTGAAGTAACAGAAGACTTGATTCAACTCTTCTCCCATTATCAGATACCATCATAATGTATTCTTAATAGTAAACTATTTTGTATAGACATTAAATTATGTATTGTTATGTTATTAAAAACATTTGAATTCTCATATATTTCAAAAATCTCACGTAAAATAACATATACTTGAAAATTTTCTTTTAAACTCAAATCCAACTTTTTCACCAACACATTACAAAACTAGAATTGAATGAACCCATTAGCTGATTGGCTCAATTCCTCCAAGTTAAGAAGTATGATATGATTCCTCTTGCATAACAGCACGCCAGACAGCAAAGCGATGAAACATAGAAGAATTGTCCTCCAAAAGAAAGTCATGTCCAACTGGAAACACTTCATTCATGAGGAGAGCTACGAGAATTTTATTTATGTGCAAATTGTTTTTGTTTATAATGTCTTATGCTTGCAGCCGAATTCTAATAAAATAAGGACAAGGTGGCAAGTTTTGCATGCTGCAAATTTTGTTCCAAATGTAGGACCATGCCAAAGTAGCTCAACTAGCTTTAGTGACTCAATTCGTTTTGAATTTTGCCTCCTCACGTTATTGACTTCCCGTGATGAAGAATATGAACTATCTAGTACAGAAACATCTGCATTGTTCATTTATTTATTTTAAAATAATTACTCTTTGAATATTAAATTATTTATATGTTTGCATCCCATTGCTTAATTTAGAGTATAAAATCATTCATATGCTTCTAGCAAAGTATCTAAGCTTTTGAAAGCAATAATTTGTGACGTAAGAGTTATTATAACCGAGAGGTAGGTTCGGATTCTTGTTACCCTATTATGAAATAAATTATTTACACTTTAAACTCAATAAAGAGACATTCATATAATGGGGTGTGTTAAAATATAAATAATTTATGTGTCTCTCACTAATAATTTAAACTTTTGAAATGAAAGAGATGATTTTAGTAGACTCTATGATTTTTTTTTTCAATTAAAACACAGGGAGACTCTTTATGATTATAATAACGTAACAATATATTATAATTCAACTTGATAGTGTCAAAATTAATCTCTTCTAAAATAATTGCAATGAGTGATGTTAAGTGTATAATTAAATTGTATAAAAAATACATATCACACCCCTTATCATTATTGGATTTGATGAATGAGTGGGATGAGTGGAGGTTACACATCATGTCCATTGGTGATCAGATATATAATATATATTTATTATACAATTTAATTGTATGCCAAATATTATTTTAATTGCTATTGTCCTTTGCAAATAGAAATAATAAAACATATAACTCATTTCCATGGATATCACGGAACAAAGATACGACTGACAAGGCAAAGGGCAAAGACCAATTCTCAGGGGTCAAATAAAACTCAGGTGTGCCCCCATTGACCCCTATTATTTTAATAAAACATTGTAAGCTCATTTGGGATTATCCTCATCCTCAAAGATATTAATAATTTAATCACATGTCTTGTTTTATACTCATCCTTGTATAAATATATTTTGTTTTGTCTAAATTTTTGGTAAATTAATGTGATTAAAATCTCAGTTAATCTAATTTAAGTTACATGGATCTAATGAAATGAATGTTTTTAATATTATTTTTTTAATGAAACTTTCGTCTCTAAAACTATAGCACATTATGAGTTTAGTAATTTTTGAAAAGAATATTCAATTTTAATTTATCATTTTTTTTAAATGTGCGCAGATAATCGCTATTAAAGGACGAAAAAGTGCCGTTTAAGTTTTTTTTCAATAAGGAACTGAAATTCAATAATATTTTTGAGGACTCGGATTAGAAAGTGTTGTATCTTCCAGAGAGAAATATATGTAAGCTTATATTTCAATTTTAAAACACAAATTCGAGTACTTTACTCATAAAACCTAAACGTTTATTTTTTTGTAATCGAAATGTTTAACTATTTAAGCAAGTCAAATGCTGATATTCATATATTTTATCAAATTTACGAATTTAATTTTATTGTATTAGTAGCATAAAAATATTCCATATTGAACTATAGAGATCATCATCATTAAAAAGGCATGATAGTATCGGTAATGAAAATCGAACTTGTATCCCTTAATCCCTATCCCTATCCGACACAAAATCATTTTATAAGAGCATATAATTTAAGAAAAAACATTTATTTTTTTCTTTTTGTAATATGAAAGACAAGACCCCGTCTTCAAAATTACGTTCATACAACCACGTTACGCTGCGTATAACAGAAGGAACTAAATCCCCGCTCACATGCAACACCACTAAATAATCCCTCCTCCCAAATCCCTTCTTAAACTTCATTATTATAAATAAAAGCCCAACAGTAACCAGACGCTACCCAGAAAAACAAACAGGGCACCGCCAATAAATAGAAGAAAAAGAAAACAGGGCACCACCGCCACCATCACCACCACCGTTTTGTATTGAATGAGGTAGCTGAACATAAGGCGAAAAGCCACTACGACACCAACACGGCCCCAAAAACTATAAAGGGGGACACACACACACACACACACAAAACAACAACATTGACTCAAAGGAGAGCCGAACATAAAACGCCAACAACGTGCGAGAAACAAACACAAACACAAACATATTACACACACACACACACACTCATCTATTCTACGTAATTTTATTTTTTTTATTTCAAATTTCTTTTCTATCTACCCACCTAACACTCGCTGGATCAATCAATTATCAATTAAGCTGTCTGCACAGAACTCAACTAAATGAGTTGCTCATTTAAGACTTTCAACAAGCACCTCACTCTCCTTCGCTATCATAAGTGCTCTGCCTCCTATGGTTTCACCGTAGCTTCGTCTTCTCCTCTCAGTCTTCCATCAGTTCCCCGTATTTTTCTGACCTTGTGTTCCTCTCAGCTTCGTCATCACTCGTGTGAGTCTCTCATTTTCATGCCCCTTTTTCTTTCTCTCTATCTCTCTTTATGGTTGTTGACAATGAAATTATGCTTTGTTTTTTTGCCCTTTTATATATAGAACTTGATTTTTGGGTTTTTGCTTTTTGGGTTAAAGGGTATATGAAAAATTCAATCTTTAGGTTGAATTTTGATGGGAAAGAAAATGTTCTGGGGTGAAGGGATTTTACTTGGAACTGTTCATTTGTGGAGCTTTGTTTCCTTGCTGTTATTATTAGCTAACAATTATGCATGATCAATAAGGAGTTTATTCGGTTATCTATTTTGTGATTTTTTTATTATGTTGTGATTTTGTAATTTTGGTTATCTTGTTTGCAATTTTGCGTTCATGCAAACCTTAACTGAGTTATTTGGACCTATATTTTGCATGTGCAATGTTGATGATTAAACTATTTTATATGCACCGACAAAAAATTCTCTAACTTTGGTTTAGGATTAGGAACCTTTGGTTTATATTTTAAGAATTTCATAGCCCTTGAAGAAAAAAAAAAAGGGTAAAATAGTGATTCAGTTCTCTCTGGGTGTGCCGTGGACTAATTGAACCTGGAGTGATTTCTTTCTAAATGCTGTGTTAGAGACTTAACAGTCATTATAGCATACAGTTTGTACGAGATGGACTCCAATCAGACGACGTTTATGTTGAGTTTTATGATGAATATTGTTGGCTGACCGATTTCTTCCTTTTAGACAGCTTCTCCTGCTTCAATTATGGAGGTTTTCAAAGCTGTTGCCAATAACGAACTTGCAGCCCATGGGGGTGTTGCTATCAGAGCTGATCAAAAGAGTTACAGTTACATGCAACTAATCTCGTCTGCACGGAAGATATCAAATCTCTTGTGTGGCAGTGATGTGAAAACAGTGAGTTACACCTTGAGTGCCTATTTTTACTGCTAGACAAAATGGTGCATACTATTAGTTAGCATTTGACCTAAATGATGAATGGGAGAGCTTAAAGGCTTAACCATTAATTAAAAAAACATAATAAAAGTGTTATGCTATTCTTTTTTCAATAAAATCACTCATTTTAAAAGGATGAGGGTACAACAAAGGTGGAGGGATAATATCCTCAAGTGTAAAAAACTAAAACACTAAAAAACAAGAAGATAACTAAAAATGAAGCTCACTGCCTCTCAAAGATGGCATCTTCCTTGAAACAAGCATGGGCAGAAGCCAACAGCAATAAGAAGCTAAAACTATAATCCTATCCCCGTTGCATATGGGCAAAGAGACACCCTAAAAGATGCTTGCATTCTTCCTCAACTAAATGCAATAAAAAGTGCATTTGCATATGTAAAATCATGGCCTCCTTGTTCATATCAAAATCTTAGGAAGAAACTAGTCCAGAGTAGAACTCACCCAGTTCTCACTAAAGAAAAGAGGGACCATTTTGAAAAATTAGGGTCTGTTTGGTTTTAATTTTCAGTTTTTAGTTCATTTTCAGTTTTCTAATTTTCAGTATTTTGTGAAAGAACAACTGCAAAATGAAAATGAAAACTGGATTTTGTAGTTTTCATAGTTTTTAGTATTTCCTTTACAAAATCTGAAAAACTGAAAACTAAAACCAAACAGACCCATATGCTATTCTGATCATCTGCTAAAAATTAGAGAGTGATAAAACACTAATTTTTTTTATGAAGCTCATGCTTATGTGGGATCGCTGTACTGCAGTCTGCCAATATCCAGGGAAAGCTTGGGGGAGCTCGAGTAGGAATTGTAGCCAAACCCTCTGCTGAATTTGTTGCTGGAATACTTGGGACTTGGTTTGGAGGAGGTGTTGCTGTTCCACTTGCACTCAGCTATCCAGAACCGGAGCTCCTGCATGTGATTAATAATTCGGTATGCTCTGGAAATTTTTTTTCCCTATATGGCTCCCCTTTTTGGTTTATTTGTTTTAACATTCAAAGGGCTTGTGAACTTTATCAAGTCAGGACGCCTCAATTATCCTTTACACTATGTGGATATGTTTTATCTATACTTTTAAATAGATGATTTATCTGTAGATGTTTTGCCTTTATGAAAGTACATGACTGAAGCATGCTACTCCCTTGATTTCAAAATAAAATTTTGTTCAAGGGTAGTGCATAGGAATCAAAGAAATTATTAAATGGTTTTGATCTTTTAAAAAAGTTAATTCAAAACACTAAATTAACCTTTTAACGGAAGAATTATGATTGGCTAAGAAAGAGATGAAGAAGGAGAAATAGGTTACCGAATTTAATGTGGATAGGGATTAAATTGGTATAGATTAATTAATGTTCCAGTGAAATTCTAAAGTGACAATTATTTTGAAACAAAAATGAAACTGTAAAAGTATTTTTAATTTGAAATGGAGAGAGTATTGAAGTAAACAAAATTGATAGATTAATCATGTTGGATGTTCAGACATGAGTCTACTATTTTATGAGGGTTTCTGCTGTTCAAAAATTGCTTCAGGGTTAGTTTTTACATGCTTTTGTTGTCATCATTATGTCCAGTTGGCTGCTCCTGGAAGTTTATCTCCTCACAATAGACAAATACCTATTATAATATGGGTTAGAAGATATCAAAGTGATTACTACAATATAGATTGCTTATCATGTACCTAAGGAAGAAGCTTTGATCTTTTTATGTTTTCTTTTTGCTTTGAGGATCTCTTGTCCTCTTCACTCTCTGTCTTATTTTTCTCTTCTTATTAATGAATTTTCTTCTTTTATCGGAGGAAATAAATAATGTACCTAAGGAAGAAAGACTTGGTTGTATGGGGTGAACAAATTAGTTAAATCATATATTTATTGCGCATTACCCTCGTTCTTACTTCTGCTTTGTGGATTAAAACTCAATACAAATTTGATGATTATTTATGGCTGCAGGATGTGTCTACAATACTGAGTACTGAAGATCATAGTGAATTAATGCAAAGCATAGCCAATAAAACCTCTTCTCAATTTTTTCATATCCCACCTGTTTCTGCTCAGTCTTCAGAGAAAAGCAGAGATGAACATTCACATAATGGGGAAAGTGATGCAGACAGAATTTTTCACGAGAACATTGGAAGTTCAAGTAAGAAAATCGGAGTTTCAACTTTTAGAAATGGATAAATTAGAATCTTTTGTTAGCAATCCTCAAATTGTTGTTTTCTCATTATTCATTTTTTCCCTTATCCATTGGCATAGGTGAAGATCCAGCATTAATTTTGTACACTAGTGGGACGACAGGTAAACCTAAGGGAGTGGTTCATACCCACAGAAGCATTGCTGCCCAGGTATGCTTAATGATTTCTCTCATGTCATGATTTAATGATACCTTGAATATACAGTTTTATCTACTGAGATCAGCATCCTCTTCCTGAACAAAGCTCTATGGTTTTGCAAGTAATTTTGGTGTGATTACCATTACACAAATACTGTTGATTTTAACTTAGTTTAAATGTAATGCAATTCAATCCTCGTTGACTTAAGTATTCGATATATTTCTACTTCTTTTCTTTTTCTTTTTCTTTTAATATTCTCCCCATTTTTTGCCTTGAGTTTAGGTCCAAACCTTGACAAATGCATGGGAGTACACATCTGCTGATCAGTTTCTGCACTGTTTACCGTTACATCATATCCTTGAATTTTTTTCGTGTATATGCTATTTAACATTCATATAATTAGAAAAACATAATCGTCATTAGAGACTTATGAGTATTTGCTGAAGATGTGAATGAGATATCTTTATGGTGTCAGTCCTTAACATACATGATATACATGTTCATGGGCTTTTCAATGGTTTATTTGCCCCTCTCTACGCAGGATCCACGGTAATTTACTTTGTCTCTTCAGATTACAATACCTAAGACAAAACTAGAAAAAATGATAATTTATGTTCAAGTGGCCTCTAAATAAGTAGTATCCATTTTAAATAGATAATTTTGTGTTGCTGGGAATCTAATTGGTATGTTGCAGGTTGAATTTATGCCAAAATTTAGTGTGAGGGGAATTTGGCAGAGGTGGCGTGAGTCATATCCAACTGAAGGATCTAAGGCTGATGATGCTATAACTGTGTTCACTGGAGTAAGTATAATTCTGCTCAGCACTGCACAAGTGTATGCTATAATCTAACCTTGGCTTGATGACAATAATCTTTGATGCTATAATTATTCAAGACAGCATTGTTAGGCCAAATGATGGTGCTATGCTCTCATTTATGCTTGAAAATTTTTTAGTAGTTTTGTGCATTTAAATTTCATATATGCATGCCATTTGCTATCAAGTGTCACAGTAGTTATCACGATTAGAAAACTTGTCTTGATTGGCCTCATTATGATTAAATCCTTTTATAAATGAAGGTTCCAACTATGTACACCCGGTTGATACAAGGTTATCATGCAATGGATCCTGAGCTAAAAGCCATTTCAGCATCTGCTGCAAGGAACTTACGTCTTATGGTGAGAGCAAAAGGCATTGTGACATGCTTCAAACTTTTTATCTTGTCAAAGAAGATAAATAGAAAATTGTTTGAATTTTAAGAAAGAAATGACTATTCTTTATCTTTTTGATTTATCTGAAGTTTGACTATCTCAGTGCGTAACATAGCAGTATTGCAATTTACCATGCATGGGCACTCTGCAATTATGTTATGTGATGTCCTGCATTGGTGCTGATTGCTGACTAATAACTCATATGTCTGAAATCTGAATCTTGTTATCATTCAGATGTGTGGTTCCTCTGCACTCCCCCAACCTGTTATGCAGGAATGGGAGGCCATCACTGGGCATCGCTTATTGGAGCGATATGGCATGACTGAAGTAAGTACAAATTTGTTTAAGTCCTTCAATTTTTAACTTTGCAGATAATCATATAAAGTGTAATTTTACTTCTCATTAATCTTATAGTGATTATTTTAATTCAACTTTATGTTTCTAGTTTGTCATGGCATTGTCAAATCCATTGAGAGGAGAGCGCAAACCAGGCACTGTTGGCAAACCATTTCCTGGTATACAGGTCAGTTGAGCTTGGACCTTTACATTTGCTGTTGACCATAGACTATAGGTTTTGTGATTGTGATCTCTCATTCCTCTGTTGCAAAAATCTGTTTGACACATATAGCCAAAAAGAACTGTTCTAACTTTTAACAATACTCAATAAAGTGATGTATGTCTGAAGCTTGGGGGAATTCTACCATGTGTTGATGTTATGGAGCATGGATGCATCATGTAAATGATTTCCCATTGGAAGTAACTCTGCTTTTTTAACAGTTTTAGAATATTTATAAATTAACCCCAAAGCTATCGCATTCATCACTGTAGTCCCTTCTTCCACCACCATATTTCTTGTGATGAACCAAAAACATTCAGAGGAGAACTAGTGAATGCATGGAAGCTTGATAGTGCAGATGAAATAAATTCCACAATCATGATATTGCTTAACATTAGCTGAATATTTGGTTTCATAACCACTTGAGAGCCACTAGCCAAGAGTTTGTACTTAACTCCAAGCTGGTACTGCTGTTGTCTCCACCAGCATAATGGCTCTGATTTGTCAGGACCAGTGGTTGTGCAGCGCAACATGTGGGTTTTATGGCATCAAACTCAGTGCTGCTTCCTCCACTATTGGTGTTGTCATTGGTGAGAATGGGAGAAAGAGAAAGAGCACAGCAACTGAGAGATAAAGGACAAAAGGATAAAATAATTGAATGGGAAACAATTTCCTGTTCAGCAAGTTCCTGATTATTATTTGGAACCATTGACTTTACCAATGGCTCAATTTCAAGGTGCATCCATGCACTGTAACTTGCAGGGAGCATAATAGATGTTGGCCTGTAACTTGAAGGATGCATGTGAAAGAAATTGACTTTAGCATACTATTCGATGGATGTTTTATTATGAACGTTGAGAATGTAGTTGCCTCAAGTGCTATTGATGCTCAATGCAAAAGACATTTTCACATGGAATTTTAATGTTGGCTTTTATGCATGCATGACAGGTCAAGATTCTTATAGACGAGGAGAGTAAGAGTGAAACACGTGAAGCGGGTGAGCTTTGCGTTCAAAGCCCTTCATCGTTTAAAGAATATTGGAAACTTCCTGAGGTACTTTCAGAATGTTAAACTCTTTAGTTTAATAATTCTTGAATTATCATGCAGTAATAATTATTACCTGTTCTTTCTTTGATTCTTATACTTGAAACAGTTCTTTATTGATGTATAATGCATTATATGATTATGTGCATCATGATGTAACACCCTATTTCCCTGTTATGCCCCACCACTATCCTAAGACTGCATTTCTTATTTGAGCAATAGAAGTTCCAAGGCAAAAGATGGAGCACAGTAAAAAGAAATACTCCCCCGATTTCAATATATCTGTCAAAAACCAAACAACACCCAAAAGTCATCTTGGTAAATGTATTAAACTATATGAATTGACAAAATTATCCCTATATAGTCATTATTATTCATCTTGATAAATGTATCAACACATTCAAATTAAGAGTATAAATGGAAGAAAAAAAATTAATGCTACATAGATATTATAAATGGATAGATGTTTTGAAACAAAAAAAAGGTAAAAAAATGACGGATATATTGAAACGGAAGGAGTATAATATTACAAAAATTCCAGCATTTCAAAGATAGAGCATGGTCAAGGAAATCTAATCTTTCTGTCTGAGAGATTTTGTTATTCCCATGCAGATAACGAAGGAATCATTTACTGAAGATGGATTCTTTAAGACTGGAGATGCAGTAACTACAGATGAAGATGGATATTTCATCATTCTAGGACGTAAGGAAATCTATATTTCTCTATTCATGCTGTATAAGCTTGCTTGAAAGAGTCAGAGCTTCAAGTGCAGCCTGTGGCGTGTTTCTCATGCCTTAATTACATATATCTAGTACCCTTAAATTTCTACGATGTTATCATTGAGCTGGGGCTTTCCATTTTCTGGAGTAAATCTTCTAAGAAAGTAAGAAAAAAACATGCTAATGTTCCGACAGTCTGTAAGAAACCAAGTTTCTGAATTGCTAATAGCTAGGACATTTGGTTTTGCCTTAGTTGTTTGACAATCTTGACTGATGACATTTGGATTTGTAAAAGAACCAACAAGTCCACTGTTTTATGTTGATTGGCTTAGTGAAAATATAAAGATCCCAATATCTGAACTTACCATCAGAAGGGTAAAGTTGGATTTTTTATGCCACTACATCTATTATAATGTTGTGCGTGCCAGCTTTTTGTAACATATTATCACCATAGATAGTTATGTCTGAGTTTTTAACTATTGGGATTTCTTTCTTGTTTATCAGGTACTAATGCTGATATAATTAAGGCTGGTGGCTATAAACTGTCTGCATTAGAAATTGAATCGGTTATAGTAGAGGCAAGTAGCTACCATTTTCCCATCTTCTGGTCGTTGTTTGTTAACATTCTATATATAGTTTCTTAATTTGTTCCACAAGCGGAGCCAAATATAAGAATGATATGATATTCACAATCAGAACCTTTTTGCAGCATCCAGCTGTCTCAGAATGCTGCGTTTTAGGCTTACCAGACAAAGATTATGGAGAAGTTGTTGGTGCAATTATTGTACCAGAGGCTGATGTTAAACGAAAGCGAGATGAAGAGTCAAAGACTGCTCTAAGCCTAGAAGAGTTATCCACTTGGGCCAAAGACAAACTTGCACCTTACAAGGTATGGCAGCATGATCTATGTTTGTGATACTGGATTAGATTCTCAAACTTCCCGTTCCTTTTGGAAAATTTTCATGCATATAATTTAGGTGGCTTTTTTTTTCTGTTATTTTAATGATTTTATCAATTGCTTATCCCATTCCTTGGTGTCTCAATTCATGTATATGTGAGGGTTTGTATCCAAGTTTAGAGTCGCAACAAACCTGTTAAAATATGAGATGGCTTAATTTAGTTGACTCGAGTTCTAATCCTTGATGCTCTTTTGTCGAAAACATCATCAATGTGACATTTTGGAAATCAAGTTACTTATCTAAAGATTTTGAATATTGTCATGAATTATCTCCTAAAAGCTTAAGCTATTGGGTAGAGAGTAGAGACTTATAAATGACTTTAAGCCGCCTCCTTACACCAAAACCCTTTGGACTTAAAGCGTAGACGATTTGACCAACCTACATTTTGCTGAAGTTTTACTTTTTGAGTATCATCTGTCCTAAAAGTTTAATCTGTTGACTTTATATGCTAAACTTACTTAAATTTACTCCCTTAAATGAACACTAACTTGATCCTTCATAGTGTTCTCTTTGTTTTCCGAGGACCTGTTCGGACATTTACGCAATCCCTTGTATGCATAAATCCAACTTACTAACCATGATAGCTTTAAAAGTAATTTTCTTTCTGATAATTTGCTTTCTTTTTTGTCAGATACCAACTAAACTATACGTGTGGGACTCACTCCCTCGCAATGCAATGGGGAAGGTAACTTACTTTTGCTTTGTATGCTGTTCTAAAGGACATCATTTTTTCCTCACCATGAATCATTCTTTAGGAAGGAAAGTTGATTCTTATTCATGTGAAATTTCAGGTAAATAAGAAAGAGCTGAAGAAACTTCTGCCTTCAGAACAGTAAATTCCGTAGCATTATTTGCTGGTCAAAATCAATTTTCTGAAACGAGTGTTAGGATGCGGTCAATCTCAAATAAAAATGAACGAATTGTTTACATGAAAAGAGAAACCCTCAAAGAGTTTGTTTGGTTTTAGTTTTCATTCTCTCAGTATGTTTTGTGTTTTTTATTTTTGGAATTTTGTGAAGTTAACAGAGAAAAATAGGAAATGAAAATTGAAAACAAGATTTCATTGTTTTTCATTGTTCTCTTCACAAAATTTGGAAAATGCAAAACACAATGAAAACAGAAAACGTAATCAGTAATCAAACAGACCCTTACTTTGGCTTTCTAGCTTGCAGTAAGCTTTAGCCGGGGGACAGAGAAAAAAAAAGAAGAAAAATAAAAATAGTATAGATTATTCAAGTTTAGCATTTTAGATTCATAAGGGTGGTTGAATGTATTTATAACATTTATATTTATTATTTATTATATAGATATATATTAGAAAAGCAATGTAAGCCATTCTATTCTAGGTGTGCCTAATAAGAGCATTCCATTCAATGTAATGTAAGCCATTCTATTCTAGGTGTGCCTAATAGGAGCATTCCATTCATTGTATTAAGTGGTGGGATTGTACTAAGAATGCATTGATATCCAAGTAATCTTCAAAGATGTCACACTTATTAAATGGAATGTATAAAAAATAATGTTGAAGTGTATAATATAGAATTTCTTTATGTTAGTTCCCTAGAAATATGATGTCAATGGATCAATTTACGAGCTATCCTACATTCACTAAAGTGGAGTGAGATCCTATGCCGCTACCCAACTCCAAAGCGCGCTATCTAATGCATTTTACCTTCATACAGCACATTATAAAATCTGTACACCGAAGATCTTCTAAGAGAAGCATGGATTTTGTGTACACAACTTTGTTAAAAATAAGAATAAGACACAAATTGATATTGAAAGAGAAAAGGTGAGAACTTACATCTAAATTATTTGAATCTTTGAGTTGTTCACAAATAAATTACAACAATCTCACGTGATTCGTTTAAAGACAAGATCCTGTTGGCGTAAAAGCAGACGCCAAGGTTCATAGACAACAAACAAAACGAAAGAGAAAGAATAATGTTATGTGTAAAATAAAATTGTATAACAAATATATATCATACACTAGTTATCATTATTAGATATAATGAGTGGTCTTCACGCATTCTATTCACTTATCACATCTAATGATAATAAAGTGTGTAGTGTGTATTTGTTGTACAATCTTAATGTATATATGACATTACTCAAATGAAAAATAAGGAGAGATAAATGATCAAGAGTTGATATCGGGAAAAAGAAACAAAATAAAAACTACATATTCATCTTTGTAAAATTTGTGATGTAATAGATTCATTTTTATGATAGAAAAAAAAAAATCACAGTTTGGCCCCTGAATTCACCTTTGTCCATTACAAATTAGGTTATGTTTGGTTCGAGGATAAAAATGAAGGAAAAAAAATTAAATGAATGAGTTTCAAGTGTTATTTTATATATAAAACTCATTCATGTAATTTTCACCTCTACTTTTATCCCTCAATCAAAAGGCAACTTTAATCTTTCTTCAGGGTGAACAATTTTCATAACCAGATGAAGGAATGAAACCCACTTGGACCTAGTTTTTGTCAAAGCAAATACAAAGAATAATGGCAAAAGGATTTTAAAAGTGATTGAACTTTCTGAAGAAACTAATCCACGTAATGGCCTATTAGTAAACAAATTAACGATGAATCTTACTAATAACTAAAATTAAGGGTTAAGTACAATGATAAACGAGTTGTACTCTTAAGAGGTGGCCCAAAGTTTGAATCTTAAATAAGATAATTGTTAAGAGGGTCTCTTAGCCGGAACAAATTCTCGAGAGTAGAAATATCTTAAAATAAAAAAACTAAAATGCAATTTAGTAAATAAAATGAATCGTGAATATATAATAATCATTCATTGTGTGTTTGAATAAGCTTCTTTTAAGTTCAAAATAACTTTTAATCAAAAACTTCTTGAAATAACACAGAAAGAATAATTATTTCTAAAAATTGCTTATGTCAAACGTACACTGATGATAGTTTTTTAATCAACCAATTTCCGTTTATTAAAATCTGATCACAATAACCCAGGTATACCATAGATAACTAGGAAAAATTCTTGGATGGACAATCCACTAGCCAAGTGACACTTCAATTAAAAGTGGATGATAAAAGTGAGTTCCAGCTGAAATGTCACTTTATTAATGGATATGAAATATATCTAGATGTCACTTTAGATGTATCTAAGTATTTTTCGACTAGTACACTGGTGATTGTTTTGTGACTAGGGCTATGTTTAGTTAACGGGTAAAAATGAGATGAATATTTCCCTGCTAATACATCGGAGAAAATGAGATGAATATTTCCCTACTAATACATCGGAGATTCTTAAAAATGAGTGTTTCACCCCCAATTTTAGGATGCGTTTGTTTAATATTTAAAAACATGATTATGAAACTCAAATTTTATAGATAATTATAAAAGATAAAAAATGATTTTTTTCTTCAAAAAACTAATTTTTTTAGCTTCTATAAAAGAAAACTAAAAAATAATTTTTTTTGAAATTCTGATTATGTTTAAAAAATTATACAAACATAACAGAAAATGATTTTTTGGACGGAAAAAAATGATTTTCCCCCCGAAAATAATCCCAATGGCCCTTTACACCCAACCAAAAACATATGTCTCTCAGTTTTTAATAAACATTTGTGGCTCTTTATTCTTTTTTTTTTTGGTACAAAACATTTGTTTTCTTTTATGGGTCTTCTTCAGGGGTCGTTGCAGTTGTCCATTAAACCAAGTCCATTGGGATAACACTGTTTTAGATCATGAATAAAGCCCAGTTCAACTGTCTGGGCCTGGGCCGACCCACAGCCCAATAATGATTAGTTTTGTGGAATTGATGCTCTCACCTTTACTCCCAAAGGCCGCGTCTTCAAAGTAGAAGTTTCTCTCTCTCTCTCTCTCTCTCTCTCTCGTGCAAGCTTCTGCAAAAGTGAAAAACCTTAGAGAGAGAAGATGGAGAAGATGAGAATAGAAGAGGTTCAGTCAACTACCAAGAAGCAACGCGTTGCTACACATACTCACATCAAAGGCCTAGGTCTTGAGGTATATCTATACACATATATATACTTTATGCTTCTTAGCAAAGTTTTTATCTCTGTTGTTGCTTCTTGATATAAATTACAAAGTTCGAACCTTTTTGGCTTTCTGGAAATTGGTTTTGAGTTTTTTGCATGATTATTCTGTAGTACTGTTGCTGTTGTTGTTATTGGAGTAGTTCGAACCCTTTGTTTAGTACCCCAACAAGGAAAATAATGCTGTGGTAGAATATTTTGGATGCGTCAATTTAAAGTGAATAGCTGGATTTTATTGGGGCTTGATTCGGTGTCATTATTGTTCAGGCCAGTGGAAGAGCATTGCCTTTTGCATCAATTTTAATTTTTAAGTTGATAGCTGCATTTTTTTTTTTTTTTTGGGGTTTGGTTTGGTTTGATTATTGTTCAGGCCAGTGGAAGAGCATTGCCTTTTGCTTCTGGTTTTGTGGGGCAAGCAGAGGCAAGAGAAGCATGTGGCCTTGTGGTCGATATGATTCGTGGGAAGAAGATGGCAGGCAGGGCACTCCTCCTTGCCGGTCCACCTGGAACCGGCAAGACTGCATTGGCACTGGGGATAAGCCAGGAACTTGGAACCAAGGTTCCCTTACCTTAGCTCAATTCTTATGTTTCAATTTGTTTTTTGTCTGTGACTGTTTTGTGATCCTTCATGTTCTTGCTATTGGTAAAAAGTATTTGTACTACTTTGCAGGTTCCATTCTGTCCAATGGTTGGCTCAGAAGTTTACTCATCAGAGGTGAAGAAGACTGAGGTACTGATGGAAAATTTTCGACGTGCAATTGGTCTCCGTATCAAGGAAAATAAGGAAGTTTATGAAGGAGAGGTGAGTAGTGTGCATTGTTATTAGCTTATTTCGTATTCAAAATAGCTTATAATAATAATAATAAAAAAAATCGAGTGTGTTTTTTGTTATTATTACTAAAAAATAGTCTGATCAAAACACACACACTTCATTGTGATTGACTTGTTTAAACTGCGATGGGATTGTTGTGTATTTTGGTCTGTTAATATCAAGTCCTGGTCTTGTTTAAGGTAACTGAGCTCTCCCCAGAAGAAACTGAGAGCATAACAGGTGGTTATGGTAAAAGTATAAGCCATGTGATAATCGGATTGAAAACTGTGAAAGGGACTAAGCAACTGAAGTTGGACCCCACCATATATGATGCCTTGATTAAGGAAAAGGTGAGTTCTCTAATTTCCTAGCCATTCCAATTGTTATCTTTCTTGTTGTTGGTACTAGAAGTTACATTGTTTTAGGTAGTTGTTTAATTCCGAAGCTCTAGTGGTTGTGTAAAACAATCGGAATTTGGAAGTGTTGATTTGGGACTCGTTTGTACAGGTAGCTGTTGGGGATGTTATATACATTGAAGCGAATAGTGGAGCTGTCAAAAGGGTGGGCCGAAGTGATGCTTTTGCGACAGAGTTTGACCTTGAAGCAGAAGAGTATGTCCCACTTCCTAAGGGAGAGGTTCACAAGAAAAAGGAGATTGTTCAGGTATTTGAAGACTTGGTTTTTATGCTTATGTACTAATGCTTCTTAAGACTTGGTTTAGTTTGATGACTATTTTTGGAAGACTTCAAGCATAATTTCTTTGGACATCATATATATATATAGATATTCTAGATTTAAATTCAGAGGAGAATAGGAGATGAATCTTTAGAATTCATTTATTCTTGGAATACTCGAAAACTATTTGGATAAGAGTTGTAAAGAAAAATATTCAGAGGTCTAGACTCTGAGAATGTGTTTGAGACATTGGCTAAATATTACTGCCTTCTTGTTGTTTTTTCCCCCCACAGGATGTAACCCTACATGATCTGGATGCTGCTAACGCACGACCTCAAGGTGGACAAGATATTCTGTCTCTCATGGGTCAGATGATGAAACCCAGGAAGACAGAAATCACTGACAAGTTGAGGCAAGAAGTTAACAAGGTATTGTCAAAATAAGTCATGCTTTTATAATAGTTTGTTTGTTTGTCCGAGGCAGAAATGAATGGTCTGAAAGTGAGCTTTTTTCTTGGCACTTTTTCTCAATTACTTTCAAATACCTTAAGTATATTACTTATACTTTATATGTTTTATGCACCAACTTGAAATTGGTGATTAACGATGTAGAACTTATGACCGACCAAAACAGCCATAAGAAAAGTGGGGATAATATACTTACAAGATGGTAACTCATATGTTTACTATTATTTTTCTATTGGAGACAGGTTGTTAATCGATATATTGATGAAGGTGTAGCAGAGCTTGTCCCTGGAGTTCTATTTATTGATGAGGTGAGTTTATTGTTCAATTTCTTACGTACTAATGTCTGTGATTTTATTGCTCTTAACTAATCATTTTTAACTGCTTCTTTGCAGGTGCATATGCTAGATATGGAATGCTTTTCCTATCTGAACCGTGCTTTAGAGAGCTCCTTGTCTCCAATAGTAATTTTTGCTACAAATAGAGGGATATGCAATGTAAGGTATGAAATTAATGTAGCTTTTGAAGAAGTTTTGGTCTTCTAGCACAGTTGGAGAAACCAAATGAATGAAATTTAAAAGTAGGTAGTCAATCATTCTTGGTGTGTATGTACTGAAGCAGCATGCATCACTATAATTCTTTACTTTGTTAATTAGTGTTCCAATTAACTTGGTCGCCATATATGCGATTGGAACAATATTGAAAGCCTCTGTGGACCCTTGTTGATTTTCAGGACTTATGTTTACGCTTAAATGACATACATTCATGTAAATTTTACATCAATTAGTCTTGTTTGGAGCTCTTTGAAAATGTTACAAGCCATAGCCATGTGTTCTTTTTTTTTCCTTTTTCAAGATTTATTGGGCCACAAAAGTTCTTTGAAAAATTAGATATTTATATGTTTCCTTTGCTGTTGCTTTCACAGCGATGAAATTCAACATATTAATTTACCTGTCTTTAATACAGAGGGACTGATATGACCAGTCCTCATGGCATACCTGTTGACCTCTTGGATCGGTTGGTGATCATTCGAACACAAACCTATGGTCCTGCTGAAATGATACAGGTAATGGATGCTCCTTCTTTTCAATATGTCAAAAGTCTTTCACATTTTGGATGCTTACTCTCATACATGCTTCTTATCTGTGGTACAGATTCTAGCTATTCGTGCTCAGGTAGAGGAACTGGTTGTGGATGAGGAAAGTTTAGCCTTCCTTGGGGAAATCGGACAACGGACATCTTTAAGGTCCGCTTTGTAGATTGGCTCTTCTTTAATGCTTTTCTATCATATGTTACTTAATACTTGTTGCTTGCCAGGCATGCTGTTCAACTTCTGTCACCTGCCAGCGTTGTCGCAAAAATGAATGGCCGAGACAGCATCTGCAAGGTAACTATAAAAGCTGATGTTATATCGCTTGAAATAATTCGTTTTCTACACCCTCATCTTTGACTAAGTGAATATTTTCGTGTTACTGCGAAATTTCTAGGGGGATCTCGAGGAAGTTTGTTCGCTATATTTGGACGCCAAGTCATCAGCCAAGCTACTTCAGGAGCAGCAGGAAAAATACATCTCATAATGTTATCTTCGAACTAACTGTTGGAGTGGCTGTTGCTTGGGTTTGAGTTATAACCGGATGGTCTTAGCCGCTTCTTTATGCTGTTTTCGGCGTGGCTGGCATAGTTTGGTTTAGAGAATACATCTGCATAGTGTCATATGATGGTAGAAGACAACCTGATCTGAAGAACCTGACTTGGTTAGGCAGTAATTAGTTGCTGTGTTGATGATTTTTTTGTGATTATTTTTCTGCACATTCTGACAACTGAACGAAAAAGGCAACAATGGAAATGTGATGAAGCAGTTTCTTCTCCATAACTTTTCCTTTTTCATATTTTTGGTGAATGTTTTCTCTTTTGCTTTTCTTGTTCTAGTTTTGTTTATAATGTATTTCCTTTTATGCCTCTTCAACTTCATGCATTTTGGAATATTTTCGGACGTGGTTAACATTGATCAAAAGATTTGCCCTTCTTCCGGTGTGTTTTCTCTCTTTTGCCTTCAATTGTATGCTTAATTCTTCTAGGAGACTGTTGGATCATGTTTTCGATAAAATGAGTTGAGGTACTTACTTTTATTTGTCTTTGATGCTAAATAATTTTCAGAAAGACTAAAAGATCATTGGATATGTTCTTTTATAAGTAGTTTTTAATGATATTTTGATGTTGAATAATTTATGGAAATATTGAATTGATATCATATTTTAACGTTTAGAAACCTATTTAATATCAAACAATTGAGAGGCTGATTTGATGTAAAAATTTATAATTTCATCTCATAAAATCACTTTTATTTGTATAACTATTCAAGTAATGAGTATGATACTAAATCAGTTGTGCTCAAGTAATAATACATATTAAATGACAGTATAAATTTTTTTTATTATAAGTGTATAAAATTAAATTCTTAATATTTAGGGGTTTATTTGATGTCAAAATTTTTACAATGTAAATATGTATAAATTAAATTAAAAAGCAATCACATAAAACTGAAAAATAAAGAGATGGCAATAAAAACTTATCATTTTGGTATAGCTGCTCGGCTACATGCACGAGGACAGTTTCTTTTCTCATTTTGATTAGCATTGTTTTAAAGATAAAATAAGGTGTACAAGCATTCACTTTTGAAGATAAATTCCAATACACTATAATTATAATTATAAATGAGTTTTATACTATTATTTGATTATATATTTCTGTTTGTAAAATATTTGAGATAATAAGTGATTGGATTAAATACTTTTACTAATATGCCAATATATAAGAGTTTAATTTTGATACAATGACAGTGTAAAATCTTATTATATTATTATTCAATTAAATTCTCCTGTTTACGTGATTTTTCAAATAATGGATGTGAAACCGAACTATATTTAATAATGTGATAATATATGATTTGATGACTATGTAAAAAGATTTTACACTATTGGTATCGGTTTATATTTAACTCCAATAGATAATTGGAAGGTTATATAAAGTTTTTTTTTTTTTTTTTGCACTGAAAGTGTATGCATATCATTATTTTTTATTTTTTATTTTTGGTAAGAACAAAAATTATTACTTTCCTGTGGAATGTTCGGTGTAACTTTTATTTAAGTGGTTTTCTTATTCGCAGGCGGCGGATGTCATGAATAAAACTTGAATTTATTATTGATTAGTTTAATCTCTCATTTAAATTAATGCATTGGAAAAGAAGCTCGTGAATTTGTCCTGAGTTGACCCCTCTCCTGGGGATGCAATTGAGGAATAGAGATGGAAGACTCGTCCTCCATGGAAGTAATCCTGAAATGGATGAAAAACCTGGCAGATGGTAGTGTTGGTCATGAAATAGAAGCTTTGACTACAAAGGGTATCCGGGTAGCAAAGGCACACAAAGGTTCCATCCTTTGTCACTTCATCATACACAAGGGCATTTTGGTAATAATTTCATTATACTCTTTACTTCCTTTTTCCTTTCATTTAAGCTCTTTGGTTCTATACATGACAAGTATTCATATTTTTGTGTTGAACAATAGCAACAAATAAGTCTTATTCCGTACATATAGTCGGCTATGTGGATCATGTGACGCAATAATATCGTGTTGTAAACCATATTTATAGGTGAACCATTAAGAATCTAAATCTGATTCTTGCTTTTATGTTAATAGGATGAAAATGGAAACTGGGATGTGGGAGCCATAGCAACATTGGTTGACATCATGGGCAGCACTGCCTCCGTGTCCTATACTTCATATCGCCATGTCACTCTTGATTTCAGTATATCATACTACTCAACAGCAAAGGTTCAGGTAGTATACATCTGCTCCTCATCTTGTTGTCTCAATATCTTTGGTTTTTGTGAAGAAACTTTTAGATTCTGATCTCAGCTGTCTCACTCACTTTAATAGTTGGTCACTCTTGATTTGAGTATTCCATTCATCCACTCTGAAGAAATATAACCTTTTTTTTAGTGGTGCTACTCCAAACAAAGTTGCCAAAAAATGGTTGACAGACAGAGTTTGCATATATATAATGACAAATTTTGAGTGACTGAATGGAAATCAGGGATACTTAAGAAAGGATTTAATTTCAATACATTCGCACCGTAAAAAAGTTTTACATGTATATAATCATATAATAACACAGTAGCAAATATTTTTAACGTTCACCTCACTACTTGAAAAGTCATGTACAATGAGAGATTTGATTAGATAATCATACAAAACTTTTTTACATTGTCCATATATCAAAATTAAACTCATTCAAATATGAAATGAACACCCTTGTTTTGACAGAAAGTTAATTTTTGATAATTTTTTTAGTTGGGAAGTAATTTTGTTTCCATTACTGACAGGAAGAGGTTGAATTGGAGGCAAAGGCAGTGGGAAAGAAGGATGAATTGATTTCTGTGATTGTGGAAGTAAGGAAAAAGGATAGTAGGGAATTGGTTGCTATGGCAAAGCTGTGGATGGCAGTAGCTAGAAGAAAATAAAAAAGCCAAGCTAGTAAACTATGACTTTTCTTTGGTGCTCTGACTTGTATCCAAGACGAAGGCGAGTCAGTTTAATACTTTCTTTACATTTTTTTCAATGGAGAATGTTTTGCCACTACCATTTGAGAACAACCCATTTCAATCGAACTCATGTAAATTGATATGTCATGAACATTGGACTTCTATTAATTATATATAATAGCTATCTTTAGTTAGTGGTCAGATCAATTGCTTAGTTAAGATCTCTCTATTATGTGATTTAGTTGTTTTTGATTGTTGACTTTCTCATTTTAATTTTTTTCCTCAAAATTTCGGAGAAGGTCTTTGATAAGAGAAAAATGCGTTCAAATTCACTGTCAAATTCACACAAACACACAATGGAAAAGAGTGTAAAGGAATCAAGTTGCATTTTTTGTTTTTTAATAGTTTGATAAAGGCTCAAAACACCTAAATAAGGGTATAACATAGATTATTGGAAAACGGCCCATGAAGAAATATAAGAAAACTCATATAAAAACACGAACTCATATGAAAATATAAGACAAACATAAAGAACTCATATAAAAACATAAGATAAAAAGAACAGAGCATAAACAAAACCAATATAAAGAACTCGAGTAAAAAAGATAAACAACACCACATAAAAAGTATAGTTTCTATTATCTTCCTTTCTAGCCTCTAACTTTTTTTTTCATATAAAATTAAACCAAAGTAGTAAACACAACCTCATCATGAACAAGAAAATGATAGAGCACAAAGCCGTCACCACACACAAACTCGAACACGAAAGGGCACTAGAAATCAAGTTGCATTTACGTTGAGAAAAGAAAACTTACTGAATTTTTTTCACCATTCACAGCTTTCTAATTTCAGATATCAAAGTAAAAAAAAAAAAAAGAAGAATAATTTAGGTCTTACATGTTACCCAATCAAAAGCAAACAGAAAAAAAAAAAAAAATACTTCAAGGTCCAAAGGTTTGCCCTTTCTTTGACTGATCGACAAACTTGGCATTCTTTATAACTTCCTTAGTTTGTGTATTTGTTGCTCCACACGTTCAATTTTTCTCAACGGCTTTGTTTGGCAAAAAAAACTTGGGCATTTGCATTCCACTCCTTTTAGTACTTCTCGTGATGCTTTCTCTTTGTTAAAGAGTTTTGAACTTTTTAGGTAATTATCGAAAAATAAAAGGCTAAATTTTATCATTTAATATTGACACATAATTATCAGTAGCATCTTCCTTGTTCACACCACCATTTCTAGCACAACAATCACAATAACAACATCAAGAAGATCACATGCTGTAACCATGTTCTGAGCATATTGATTGAAATAATTTTCTTATGTGCACCGTGCAGGTCAAGAAACCATGAATTTAATATTGAGTAATGAGTAATTTAAGTTATCCAAACTAGAGAATTATTGAGTAATTTAAGCGCACATTTAAAACATTATTGTCCGGCAAAGAATACGTCGTGGCTAATTAATCTTTTGTCCTTAGTTAGAGTTGACCTGTCACCTATGTGTATAATTGAGCAATTAAAATGAAAGATTAGTTGACAGTGTGGTTTTCCGGGGATGCTTGAGAAAGAGAAATGGAAGACTCATCATGTCAGGAAGTAATCCTCAAAAGGATTAAAGACCTTGCAGATGGTAGTATTGGTCATGAGATAGGGGCTTTAACCACAAGGGGTGTCCGGCTAGTAAAGGCACACGAAGGTTTCATCCTTTGTGACTTGACTGTTCACAATGGCTTATCGGTAATAATCTCATTAAGCTCTCATCTTTGCCTTTTATTTGGAACATCTTTAATCCCATATAGTACCTTAAACATTAGTTAAGAGTCATAAACATTGGTTAAGTGTAAGTTTTAAATTTTCTCTTAACCAATATATAAGAGACAAGTTAGAGTGTCCTTTTAACTATCTCAGAAAGTGATACAAATAACATTACTCTTCATTTAAACTCTTTCATTCCGTCCATGACAAGTTCTTGCATTTATGTTCAACAACAACAATCAAGTCTTATCCTAACTCCTAATAAGTGAGAGTTTTATAGCATGCTTGGAAAACTATTTGGAGTCTCGAATTGATTTTGGACCCCAAAAATTGATTCCACTACTGCTTGGTTTGGAGAGCTAAAAATTTATTCTTGTCTCTAGAATTGATTTTGAGATAAGTGAAAATTTATTACTTTCTGTCAGTATCACTTTAGAGTAACTACCAAACACAAATCACTTTGCTCTAAAATTAAATATACCATAATCAATTTTAATAGAATCAATTCTACAAAAGCATAATGAAACATACTAAGCATGAAATAGGTGATAGTAGTGCTTTATTATAATCCATATGACTATGACAAACTATTGAAACCTAAATCTAATTCTTGCTTTATGTTCATAGGATGAAAATGGAAATTGGGATGTTGGTGCGATTGCAACACTAGTTGATACTACTGCAAATTTTGCCTCCATCTCCTTTACTTCACATCACCATGTCACTCTTGATTTCAGCATATCATACTGCTCAACAGCAAAGGTTCAGGTAGTCTTCTCCTCATCATCTTGATGTTTCAATATCTTTGGTGTTTGTTAAGAAACTTGTATGTTTGTTATTAACATGATTGAAAACAAGTAATGAAAATACGAAATATCTTTGAAACCAAACAAACCTTAACAATTGAGTTCAATTGTTCCACTCACCAAATTCATTCATTCATTCTGCAGAAATCTAGCTTGTTTTCGTTCACAATTCTAATTTACATTTCAATGACAGGAAAAGGTTGAAGTGGAGGCAAAGGTTGTTGGAAAGAAGGATGAATTGAAGTCTGTGATTGTGGAAGTAAGGAAAAAGGATAATAGGGAATTGATTGCTATGGGAAAGCTGTGGATGGCTGCAGCTAGAAGAAATGCAAAACGCCAAACTAGTAAACTTTGATATCATTCCTACTTTAATATAAGAGCCAAACAAGTAAATTCATTGCTTTGAGGACATTTTTTCAAAAGAATTACCCTGACCTCCCCAGAAATAAGGTGATACTACATACAACATTCCTCAATTTGTCATACTTAACTAACCCCTTTACAGAAGACTCGGTGTCATATTTACAAGAGTGCTTAGTGTCACATTCCACATATTATAATGATATCTGATGTATTATCACCTAAACCTCAAGGGGGGTTCATATATATTTTTGCAAATCGTTATGATATCTCTTTTATGTGGTTAAGTTGTTTCGGATTGTTCATTTGATCGTGTGATTATGTTTCACACCCGGCATCTGCTCTTTTAGACCATTGAAAAACATTCTGAAGCATAATAACAATTTTACTATATGGAGCGAATATGCATCATTACCTACAGACATAGTTCATATGTATTCATTTATAGCCTTCTCAAATCTATTACTCGTTAAAACGTTGAAAATAGCAATATAGCTATCCAAATTGATTGTGGCTACCAACATATTAATGTGTTTTGCTTGATCAACTATCTCACTGGAGTTCAACAAATCAACTAGCCAATTAATCCATCCTTTTCCTTTTCATCATAACCCCTTACTCTTCCCCTCCTTTGAGCCATTGTTTTCACTAATCTTGAATACCTCTCTCATTACAAAACTCAGTTAACTCTTTCTCCTTTGAACCAATTTCTTCACTTACATCAACATGGGACACCTTGTCAACCGGACACCTATTCCCCAATTCAGTTAATGCTCCCTCATGACCATTTTCATCAGTCGCCTTTGAAACTTGATCAGCTGTAGGTCCATAAGCCCAACTGCACACTAGATAATACAACATATTCAAAGCACTGAGTGAAGCTAGAACCCAATAGTACCTATCATAGTGACCCTTGTTGATATTATCTGAAATCCAATCCTCCTTTCCCCATCTTGAAGCAACATTTTCAACAATGCTGAATACCAAGGTAGAAACCACATTCCCAGCAGCCATTCCCAATCCAACAAGAGAGGATGCAACACTTGACATGGTCTTAGGAAACTCAGTGTAACAGAACTCATTCTGGCCTATTGCATTGAATGCTTCAGCTATGCCACTCAAGCAAAGTTTGTGGAAAGAGCCACATTGCAGACATGCTCAGCACTGCATGAGCATTGTTGATATATCCTTCCTTGATCGCGCTCCTTTGCCTCGTGCCCTCAACAATAGCTGCAGTTACAAAGTGGAGAAAAGAGAAGAACAACCCGATTCCCGTTCTTCTCTTAGCACTAATCCTAACTGGTTTGCCTCTAAGCCATGATGCTAGAGGAATGATGGCGCGATCATAGAGCACAATCCACAAAAATAATGTAACCACCATTATGACACTGAAAGAACCTGCTGGAACTTCAGACTGTGTAGTGATATGTCTATTCAGTGATTTAGCTTGCAGCACTCCGAATGAGCCTCCAATGCCAAGTGACATCACATGATCCCGGTAGACCATAGGGGAATGACTTTAAGAATGCCTTTTAGTTCTTCTACTTCATCTGCTGCACAGAGACTCCATGGATTTGTGGCTGATCCATCAGAGGCTATATCTTTTTCTGGATCTTGAATGAGGCAAGCTTTATTCAGAAACCTAATAAACAAAGCGACACCACATTTTCAGTATCATTTCATCCACTTAATTAGCAAAACATAATAAAGACGGTAATCTGATTCCGAAAAAAATTTCCTTTAAAATGATTTTGTCTATAAATTAAGAGCGTAAAGTTGTATTTACCTTAGATCATTTTGTGAGTTATGTTTATAATGTATCCTTTTGGTCTAAAGGTAAATACATCCTTATCTTTTTTCACTTTAGAGGCAAGCTCACTTTAGAAGACCTTTATCCATGCAATTCAACCTTAGTTTATCACTTGGAAAAAGAATATCGGAGTCCTTCTTATGATGGTACATTGCGGCTGAGCTGTTCGCTGGCCATGGAAGTTTCCTGTTCTTACAGGTCGCCACAATTACTCGTGCGAAGCTGGTGATCAAGCTGCCTTGTATTTTGTTCTTTACATAAAGTGGAGAGGCAAGGAAGAAGAAGAAAGTGGACAAGAACATAAGTGCTGCTGGAACTCCAAAACCCAGTTTCCATCCAAGATGGTCTTGGATATATACTATGCCAGTAAAGGCAATTATGACAGAAATTGCTGATGAAGCATAATACCAGCTGAAGAACATTTCCAAGGCCCTTTGGTTATTGGGGTTGTCCTTCCTATTCACCTGGTCTGCACCAAATGCTAGGGAGGGAGCATGAAAGGCCACAATTTCCAATGGACATGAGAGCAAAGGATGAGATTAACATTGCCATTTGTCCATGTGTTGCTGATTTACACCTTCCGTGTCACGACCCAACTTAGGCCATGACCCGCGTATAGGGAACACCTTCCCTAGCAAGCCTTAAAACACCAAATTTTCCAGAAAAACGAACAGAATCTCCTTTGTTTCTTGAACATTTCACAAATACAATTATAACCTGTCATATCCATAAACAAATTTACAGTACTTGGGCATCAAGCATTATCATCCCTTTCAGTATATAGTATCCCAACATATTCCAGATTTAATACCAAATTAGTTTTACAAATCCATTAAGCATAATACATTATATAGTCCAAACATAAACTAAATTAAGTTTACAAATCCTTTTTATAACATAATTTAAATATCTAATTCATAGATTCTTAACCTATACATAACATAGATCCGAGGACCCTGCCTGTGACACATGGAGCAACTGACAAACTAGACAAAATAAGATTCTAACATAAAGGCCTTCTCAAGAAGGCTCACCAGCTTGAAATACACTTATGGCTGAGCCGGAGGAATAGAACTAGAACCAGCACCTGTATCTGAAAAAAAAAAAAATGGATAACAACAGGGTGAGTTTTGCAACTCAGCGAGAGATAGGATATCCATAGTTTACTAAATACAATCAAAGAACAATATAAACATAATAATGTACATATATCTATAACATGAGATTTCTTAAAAACATAACTTTACATAATCACATGTTTTCAAATATAATGGGGAATTATCTGAAGCAGAACAATAATAAGTCTAGACATGACCCGAGGTCATATGTGGGTTAGCACCACACCTGCTAACTGGGATTGGCCCGTAGCCATATATTTTCAGACATGACAAAAGTCATGTACGGGTTAGCATCCCTCCTGCTAACTAGAGTTGGCTCAAGGCCTAATACAAATCCAGACATAGCTGCAGCTACATGTGAGTTAGCATCCCTCCTGCTAACTAGAGTTTCTCACAGTGCACCGAGGCTAACGTTCCTGCCGTTAACTACATGTTTTAACTAGGAATTTTCCCCCAATTTAACTCAAAATCATGCACATTCCACTTCCAGAACATTTTCCAACACAAAATTCATTTTCATGTTATATGAAATTCATTAGACATAAAATATGCTCAAATTCAATAATTGATATAAAATGTTCTAAAATGCAATATTTATCACATTTCAACCAAAAATATTTTAATAAGACTAACAATCACATAATGGACTCCAATTAAATATTTTTCACTTCAAACATAAAGCCTCATTTTCAAAAAATAAATTATTTTCTTCTATATATATATCAACATACTTTCAGCTCTTTATATAATTTTATATTGTTTATCATGCATAAAGTAACCTACAGATACACCATCTACTCACAAATACTGGTTCAAAGAACCGAAAAACAACGCCTTTGATGCCACCAACTCAAGTATTGTCGTCTGATTGCTCTATCGCTCTAGGAATAAGACAATATGAATATTTGTGAGCTAATTACGCTATCAATTAACATCAATTAATGTTAATTCACTAAAAACCCCAAATTTAAGGGTTCTAAAAACCTAAATTAATCCTAAAATAATTAAAAATTTCAATAATTTAAATGGAGTATGGTAGAAGCTTACTTACCACTTGGAGAGTATAATTGGTGAAGAAAATCACTCCCAAAACTTCTAAAATCTTCAACTCTCTAATGGAGGTTAGAGAGAGAGAGTGAGATAGAGGAGAGGGAAAGAGAGAGAAAGTGATGGAGATGAGGAGGAGATGATGATGATGGAGGTGGTGGTGATATTTATTAGTGAAGTTAAGAAGAAGAAGTAAGAAAGGAGTGGAGGGAGAAGAGAATAGAGAGGAGAAGAATAAGGGACGAAGGAGGGAAGGGGGTTCGGGAGTTTCTGTCAGAGGAAGGGAAGAAGAGAAGATAAATAAAAAGAGAGGATTCTACGGTGGTCTATACCACTTAAGGTGCACGGTGGTCCTCACTCGAATTTTTTTTTTCGGTCATCACATTCCGGCTGCAGGATTGCAAGGAGAAGGCCGCGCTCGCGGGATCATGGCTGTTAGCCACAAGAGTGCCATTCCCTATAACCATAGGGGAAAAGGTAAAAAAAAGGTTGTGATATTTGTGAATATAGAATCCAAGCGAGATGGTCAATTTGGAGTGCCACTTCAAGTTTTATTTGTGATAAAAAAATGTAGCACTAAAGCTTAGAAATAAATTCTACCATATAGTAATACAACCAGTTTTGTTGTATGAAATTAAATGTTCGACAATAAAAGGCTAACATGAAAATAAGCTACATGTGGCGTAGATGAGAATGTTGCAGTGGATGAATGGTCACACAAGACATCATAAAATAAGGAATGAATAGATTAGAAAGAAAAATAGGGTGGCGCTTATCATAAAAAATATGGTAGAATCTTATCTCAAGTGGTTTGATCATGTTTGGAGGAGATCTGTAGAGACTCTAGTGAGGAGAGTGGATCAAATGGAGAATATGTTAATAGATTTAACATGAATATAAGCTTCGTCACTTATTTTATATAGCCAACCCCACTTAGTAAGATAAAGCTTAGTTGTTGTTGTAGTATTTCTGCATACATAATCTCTTTTGAAGAAAAACAAAATCAACTTCATTTTCCTTGACTAGCTTGAATGTGTATAAAGCCAAGTTCAGAAAAAAAGAAAGGTTAGTATTTAGTATTTATTGGACTGTTAGTACATTAATGTTGATCTTATCTTCATATTGAAATATTTCATGCATGAATGCATCAAGACTCAAGATAGCTTAATTATCGCTATACAAGTCACTTCATGTTTTTGTTTATGAAAAATAATAATTTAAATTCAGTGGAATAACATTGAATAGCCATTAAGCTATTATTATACGAAGAGGTTAATTTCAAGTGCTTGATAAACTTCATCTTTCAGTTTTTCAACAATAAAAGTGAGCCAAACTCAGATCATGAATACAGAGCTTCCTACTCTTAGGACGGACCTAAGAGCGAGTGACTACATTATTGGTCATTCCAATTTTCCAATAACCAATTAATTTTTGGAAAAATAGCCAAAATCCATGAGGTTAGCTCATAATTGATGTGCAACAGAACTAAGCAGTTCTTGATTCCTTCCATTAGGTGCTTTTGAAGATGCAATCTAATAAATTTATTGATTCATTTCATGATCTCTGATCCCACTGTTAAAATTGTGGGAAAAAAAAGGTGGCCAACTTTACCTTTGTTATGTATGTCAGAAAATAAATGGGAGAGTTTGATGCAATGGTAATGTTGCCATTATGTGATCCAAAAGTCATTGATTCAGATCTTAGAATTCGTCAATACCTTATAATAAATAATAATAAAAAATGTATCATTATTTAAATATTGCTCCCATCACATGCTAGCATTATTATATGAGTAACCTCCTTTCCTGGCTTAGCAAAGATCAGTGAGAGATAGTAACACTCAAGAAAACTACATCTATTTTCCAAATTAATTGTCATTTTCCAAGGTTAATTCAGCTTTGACAATTTTTTCTTACTACTATGCGTGGAGACCGGAGAATAATTGAAGGGAAAAAGGACAAGACAAGCTCCTACATTGAAGACTAGAGTTGTCAATATTGGAAAGGAGAATATGCAACAAAGGAATTGAATCTGAAAACAAAGTAGGAGAAAAATGATGTACCAGGAAAGTGAGAATGGAACCTAAACCAACGGCAAGGAACCGACCAAGATAGGGATCAGCAATGAAAGCACCAACCACAGGTGTGAAATTGCCTGTTGCTTGGGATAACAAGAGTATCTGAGTTGCTTTGGCCAAATGAAGCTTGTCGCTCCCCATCAAGTGCAGTATCATGTTTCGCAAAAGACCAATGATTGCCACATTTGCAAGTGCTTCATTTGCTGCCATTCAGAACAACAGCAACCAAACACCAAAGAAACAAAGACAACATATAAATCCATCATGAAGCCATAAAAGATAAGTGAACCAAATTTATGTTTCCTTTGTTGACTGGGGCAAGTAAGTAAGATACCAATGATGAAGGGCATGGTAACAAGACCACCCTTCTTCTTTTGTGGTTGTGAAATGTGTTGAGAAGCCATTTCCACTTCACTTGAGTAAAGCTCCACTTCCTTCTCCATTGATGGGTTCAACCAAAAAAAACAACGAACGAGAGAAAAGAAGCAGAAGATCAAATCTAGATGAAAGAGACCATAGAGTGAAATCTTAAATTTTAACACACATAAAACATGTTTTGTGATGGAGTAATCATTGGCATATAATAAAGTTGTAAAATAATATTACATCAATAATCATAAAGTTTTTTTTATTGTTTTTGGTCTTTTATCGGTAAGTATAAGTATTAATGTATTAAAAGACCAAAAACAAAAACAAAAAAATTATGAGAGTTGGTGCAGTATTATTGTACCTTATTAAACAAGGGAGAATGTCTATTGTCACTCCTACTAATAATGACTTTTAGTTGATTTCTCTAAACTACCCCTTTTATTAAAAGTACTAATGATTAATGTTATGATATAATTGTTTAGATCTAAACATTAACTTATTTATTTAAACATTTTTTATACAATAATCATCTAAATATTATAATAATGATTGTTTCTTTAACAATTATTTTAAGTAAAATTTAATTACATTGAAATTTAAAGACATATTAGCTAATCATATTATCAAAACAACGTAAAGTCGAGTTAATAAAAAAAAAACAACGTAACTCAAAAAGAAAAAAGAATGTCCTATACACTGCACATAAAATCTTTGAATATTTACTGTTTATATAGTTAAATAAATATTAAAAATTATATAATTTCAAAATTTATTGTTATTAACCAAATAATTTTTATTATAATGTTTTGTTCTTTAGTTCTTTTTTGCAAAATAAGCTAACTTGTTATACTTTATATTTGGATGAAATTATGATTTGTAATTATTTTTATTGTCAATCGTTTTTACTTATTATATTTTTACGAATTTACTGTTAGACTATTTAATCTAATAAAGTGCTTTAACTATTACTCACATTAGGAATTTAGCTCTACCATAATATACAGGAGGGGCACGTTGATATAGCTTATGAGTGCTATAACTCTACATAATATACAGAAGGGGCACGTTGAGAAGTTACTTAAATTTTTATTTTATTATATCATCTAATTCAAGTTAATCAGTTTATTAAAATTAATAGTTTTTGTGTTGAGGTGAAAGTTTAGTTATAGGTATTTTTATTTAGTATGATTGTTTAATTGAATTTTAGAATATTGAAATGATAATGGATAAATTTTTAAAATATATTTTTATTGGAAAAAATTGAAAAATTAAAAAAACCCTAATATCCAAAATATGTAAGAAATAAAGTCTCAAAAATTAAAACAAAAATTCTTTGAATATCACAAAATAGGGATATAAACATCTTTCTTTCTTTGTTTGCCTCAAAGGCTTAATCTACTTAAAAATGAATAAATTAAAAATATTTAATTTTTACATTTAATAGTAATTAACAGAATTATGAAATATAATTTGAAATATATGAGTGGCAATAGATAAAAATGTAACAAAGCTCTTAACTCATAATTAAGGGTACTTTTGGAATATATAAATAAAGATACTAAAAGAGAAGTGGCAATAGACAATTGAGAGTGACAATATCAAACAAACATTATTCCTTCTTATGTCATAGCTTGTGTTATGTAAATGGGATAATGAACAATTAAATGTGTATATTATATTGATATCAAATCAAATATTTTCATTTTCATATTTTTCAAGTAGTGGGATAAAAAATTAACGATATATACTGATATGATATTTTATAATGGAATGAACATATAAAGTTTTTTATACTATCAATATAATAAAATTAAATCTTTTTAAATAAACGTTTTTAACAGTTTTAAAAAAGGATGGAGACATGTGGCTTGAAAAATAATCCTACGAACTACAATGAAAATGATATGCACCGTTGCTGTAATTTTACTTTATATCTTTTATTCTTTTTTTCATAAAACAACAACCACCATTGAATTGGTTTTCGTAACCTTTTGACGAATAAATTTTTTTTCATCCCACGTACCATCACTCTTCTAAAAATTTAGAAGTACAAATTAACTTCTCTTTTCTATTCTTAATAAATTCTCTCTTTGTCTCCAAATAATTATCTATTTAAATAAATTGGCAAGTTAAAAAATTAATATATTTAATTTTAATTAGATATATTATTTTTTAATACATCAGTTTATTTAATTGCACACTTATTTGGGACGGATGGAGTATTAGTATATATGAATTTCTATAAAGGATATTAAAAACCAGAAATAAGTAAGTGACGGAAGAATTTTATAAGCTTCACTCTTTTAAATTTTTTTAATTGATGTGTGCTTTTTAAAGGTAACACTTTTTTTAATGCATAAAAAATAAGCATAATGCTCCCAAAAAAAAAAGTAACAGCTTTTAAGGATCACACTTATTTAATACGTCCTTTTCTCAACAATTAATGTGTTATGCTGACTTATACCTACTTCGCTACTAAAAATAAATGCATGAGCATGGTGCATTATGCGTTATGAAAGCTTACCGTTTTTTATGATACGTAAAGCTTACCTTTAATCTGCCTTAAGCACCTTTCTTTTTTGGGTACGCTTTCATATAAAAATAAGAGTGTAATTAGCATGTACTGTTTCTTCAACTTCTGAAAAGAATTTATTTATAATATTTATTAAAATTTTAATAATTTGTACTCACCCAATATTTATGACTTTTTATAACAGAAGCTATTATCATTATTTACAAGTACAAATAATAATTAAACTTCTACATATAAAATTATTTTGTATGAAAATAAATATTTGACACACTTCATAGAAAAATTACGAAACTGTTTCACATAGATATAAAAAAAATTATATATATATATATATATATATATATATATATATATATATAATACAGTATCTGTGTGTGTACTATAATTCATTTCTATAAAATGTGTGTTGTCAAATGGCGCATACATTTTATAGTTCACCATTACTGATTTTAATTTAGTCCCACCTAGATACTTGCAAAGAAATAGTGTACAAATGTTTTCAGATTATCAGATAGTTTTGTGGCATTTTGGTGTCTAAATCCACCAAAAATTATTGGATTTTAATTAATTTTTACTAATCAAGTGAGCTATAAGAGTTTAATTTCTATGCGGATAGTAGCTATACACTTGAGAAAAAGGTGATTGAATCAAGTGTCCTGTTTAAAATCTGCACATTTAACAAACAAATCAGACAATTTACATAACGTCTCCTATGATTTTAGGAGATATTTGACTGATATATTCTAAAATGTAGAAGAAAAACTCAAAACACAAAAAGCAAAAAGAAATATATCCCATAACAGTTTTATCAGTATATGTAATGAAATATAAGCTAAGATGATTTAGAAATATTTATATGTGAAATAAAGAGAAGTGTTGAGAATAGTGCACCATAATATTTTTACTGGTTCGAACTTAATGTGATATTTACATTCAAAGGTAGAGGGGTCAAAACGGGCTGGTATGTCCTGTTTAGGCCCGCCCCGCCAAAAACCTATCAAAACTGGGACAGGGGCGGGCCAGCCCATCAAAATAAAATGGGCTGAAATAATTAGCCCAACCCATTTTAGGGTGAGCTAGCAAGTTGGCTACTAAATTATAAAAAAAATATTCAAAATTTTTTTTAATGTTTTCCTAAATTTTTTTAAAAAAAATTTTAAATAATATTTTTATTTATGTATGCCCAACTTTTTAAGGTTCACAACAACTATACAACAACTTTGATTAAAAATTATTATTAATAGTGTTGTTTGTGAGTTATATACTATTTTATTTTTAAGTTTTAACTTTAAGTAAATATTCTCAACTGTACAGTGTTACTGTATTGATGAGTGTATACACTTCTTACTCTTTTTTTTTTTGAGTCACACGTTTCTTACTTTTTTTCACTAATAAATTATAAGTTTTTTCTTAAAAAAAAAGATTTGGCCCACGAGCTAAGCCTGCCCCAACCCGCGGGCTAGGCAGGTTAAAATTTTTTTATGGTCTCAAAACTTTAACACAACCTACCAAAATTGACAAGTTTGGTGGACCAACTCGACGGGCTCAGCTCGTTTTGACATCTCTATCCAAATGTGAGAGTTCCATTAATTCCAAATTTTAAAGTACTTAGATTAAAACAAACAAAGTTTTCCAAGATACAAACAAGAGTGGTCTTTGACAAGAGCCCCTCTAAACTTACTCGAAGAGTAGTTTTTGACAAGAATCTTTTCAAATTTACACAAGATTGACTCACAATTAAAGCCTCACAATCCAATGCCTTTTACAATGATTTTTTTGTTTCTCTCATATATAAAAGAATCCAAGTTATAACTAGAAGCTCTCACAAATTTGGCTTCTATAACTCAAAAACTCTGCCTTTTATAGTGATTTTCTAATACACTCGATTCCCTCAAACTTTTCACAAAAATAACACTTCATAGTGCTTAGATAATGTGCAAAAGCATGAGGGGAGAAAAAGAGAAAGATAGCAAGTCTTTTTTTCTCAAAAAAATGGTAAGCAATGGGCTCTTTTTCAAATTTGTCGCAGCTGCCAGTGTTTCCTTAAATAGGGGAAATAATATGACCGTTGCTGGGTGTTGTAGGCTAGTGCAAGTTGCTTCTTCTTTAATTTGATGAGCTGTCTCACAATGTGGGCAGTATTTTGAATTTGTCCTTATCCTTTTATCTTTTATTATAAGGATTTTCTCTTTTCTATATATGATGTGTTAATATTCCCTATAATGCATTATATCTCTGAATGGTATATGCCTTTTTGCATTGATGAAATTTGTGTTTCCCTTCAAAGGTAATTTTGCCACATCAACTTCCATCATATTCTACAGGATGCTTATTACTGACTCTGAATGTCTGCTTTCGAACAGGAGATATTTGATATCGCTGTACGGACTTCTTAGCATATTCTCCAATCAAGACCTAAAACACTAAAGCATTGATAAAAACATTCAATAATTAAATATTTGTTATCATTCAAGGTTACATAAGCTAACACTATACATTAACACATTTTAAAAACTTTCTACATTGTCAGTCAATCATATATTATCACATCAGTAAAAATAATCGAGTCTCACATCGACTACTTAAAAAGTCATTCAAATGGAATGATTTGATTAAGTAACAATGTAAAAAAGTGTTTTTTTTTTATATTGTCAATGTATAAAAATTAAACTCAAAAAGTTCATTCACCAATATATATATATATATATAAATTTAATTTTGATGCACTAATATTATAAAACTATTTTATATTGTCATCCAATTATGTATTGTCATATCAATTATAATAGTTGACTTTCACATTCATTGCTTGAAAAGTTATCTAAATGAAAAAAGTATATACACACACATATACGAGTTTAATTTTGATATACTGATAATGTAAAACTATTTCACACTGTCATCCAATTAAAATATTTAATTTGGATGGATTTTCAAATAGTAGGTATGAAAGTCAACTATCATAATTGATATAATAATACACGATTTGATGATTGTGTAAAAAAATTTTACACTATCAATGCATACCAATTAAATCCTACATATATAGCAACAAGTGGTATTTCCCTTTTGAAATATAAATATGTTAGTTGAACATCTAAAAAGTGGATATCTATTAAAATATATATCTTATCATTGTGTCGGTGGTCCCAATTCATCCATCTCATTGAAGATATGTGTCCTTATATTGGAATAACATTGTTGTTTGAAATACAACAAAATTTTCAAAAATGTTATTTCAACCCAAAAGATCCAGCAAGCCCAGCCTATAAGTGACGAAACTGAGAAAGCAACGGTCACTTAGTTACCATTTAGTTACGATTCTGGTTCTGTGTAATAATAATATACATCTTGTGCAAGGAAAATAATATATATATCTATATATATTGAATGAGAATTTCCAGATTTTCATCTCATTTCCTCTCTCAATTTTCTCTCTGCCGATCTTCACTTTTCTTTGATGGTATCAGAGCTCTGCCACACTTCCTTCAGTGGCGAGAAATCATAATGCAAATGCCCAATCGAATGCTGCTAATGCAGCTGGAAATTCTGAAGCATCAAATGCTGCAAATCCCTATTTCCTCCATGCAAGTGAAAGTCCTTCACAGATCCCAGTTCCTCACGTTCTGGTCAGGAATCTAACTATCATGTTTGGGTTCGTTCCATGAACAGAGCTCTAGTCTCAGAACAAATTCAGATTCGTTGATGGATAGCTTCCAATGCCAGCTGAGTTTAATCCGCTGCTCAGCACCTGGGAGAGGTGCAATAACGTGGTGCATTCGTGGTTGATGCACTATATTTGTCCGTCGATTGTTTGTGGTGTGGATCCAAAGCTGATATGATGAGGATACCGGAACTTCAGCAAGAATTCAAATGGTTTGAGGTAAGGTACACTCACCGTGACTCAATATTTCACTGAATTGACTGCCATGGGAAAGCTGTGGATGTCTGCAGCTAGAAGCAAAAATGCAAGACGCCAAACTAATCAACTTTGGTTTTTTTTTTTTTTCCTTTTTTACTGCTATACAATACAAGACACCTGACAAGTAGATTCATTGCTCTATCTGAAATTCTTTCTTAGGTAAAAGAGATTGACCTCACCTGATGTTAGGTGATACGAGATACATCATTCTTTGATTTATCATAGGTATATTAATCCCTTAACAAGAAAAAGATATTCAATGCAATAGGCCATAATGGGTTCCTTTTTAAGTTGCAGAACATTAATCCCTTTACAAGAAAAAGATATGCAGTACAACAGGCTGCAATGGGTTCATTTTCAAATTTGAAGACACGCAAAAAATTCACGCCGCATCCGTCACAATGCACATTGCGATGGCCACATTATCTGCGACCGCAACTGCATTCGCGATCACAACTGCAATTTACAGGATTGATTATATGTAATCACTATCTTTAGTGGTTAGATCAATTGCTATGTTATGATCTCGTTTTTATGTGGTTATGTTGTCGGTGTTCATTCATTTGATCATTTGACGCCATCCCGTTCACAAACGCGGCCCACTGTATCTTGCTATTTTTCTTTTTTTCTATGGATGAGAAGATGCAGATGGTGAAAATGGTGGAGGTTTCGTTTCTGTTTGGGATGTGGATTTGGATTGGATTTGACTGTATTTGTTGTTTCAATCTTGTTCAAAGCTTGTTTTGTGCTAGTTTTGAATGATTTTTTTGGGGGGTTAATTTGTTTTGATATGTATCTTGGATGTTTTGTGTTTTATAAATTTTTTAGTTGATTTGGTTGATTGATTGGTTGATATGTAGATTGATATTGCAGACTAATTTGTTACAGGTTTTGGATTTGATTGACTGGTTGAAAGAAGGAAAATAATATATATAAGGCTTGAAACTGTTGTGTGGCATAGGAGTGGATTCTGTAGAAATTGAAAGAAAAATAGTTATTTCCCAATTTGCAAATTTTTTTTTTTTGTATTATTTTAATAGTCTTTTATTAACAAGGAGGTCATTGTGACAAACTTTTAAATAATCAAGGAACGTGGGTGTAATTTTAAAATCTAGGAGGAAATAAATGTAATATCAAGTTGAGATTGTTGTAATTTACCTTTTGAATATTTATCAAAAAAAAAAAATTACCTTTGAATAATGGTTCCTTCCTTGAAGGATTTTTTTGCTAAAAAATTTCTATATAAGAACTCTGAATTTGATTCATAGCAAAACCACTGTTTTATACCTGGCTTTAAATAATCTACTCTTTTAGACCATTGAAAGAGCATACTCGAATCAAGTTGTGAATGATTCAAAACATTCTGAAGTATAACAGTTTTGCTATATGGAGCAAATATGCATCATTACCTTATATGTACGTATTTGTAGCCTATTCATATTTATCACTAGTCAAAACAATAATATTGAAGTATGACTATCCAAATTGATTGTGGGGCTAGTGGCTACCTATATATTAATGTGTTTTGCTTGTTCAGCTAACTGACTAGAGTTAAACAAATCAACTAGTCATTTAGTCTTTCCTTTCCTTTTCATCATCAACTCCTACTTCACTTAACTCTTCCCCTCTGAGCCATTTTTTTCACTAATCTTCAATACCTTTGTTATTGACAAACTCAATTAACTCCCTCTCCTTTGAACCAATTTCTTCACTCACACGGGACCCCTTGTCAACCTGACCCCCATTCTCCAATTCAGTTAATGCTACCTCATTTGTACCATTTTCATCAGTCACCTTGGATACTTGATCAGCAGTAGGCCCATAAGCCCAACTACACACCAAATAATACAATATATTCAAAGCACTAAGTGAAGCAAGAACCCAATAGTACCTATCATAATGACCTTTGTTAATATTATCTGAAATCCAACCTTCCTTACCCCCTCTTGAAGTAACGTTTTCCACAATGCTGAACACCAAGGAAGATAACACATTCCCTGCAGCCATTCCCAATCCACCAAGGGAGGATGCAACACTTGACATAGTCTTAGGAAACTCAGTGTAATAGAACTCATTCTGGCCTATTGCATTGAATGCTTCAGCTACGCCACCCAAGCAAAGTTGTGGAAAGAGCCACATTGCAGACATGTTCAACACTGCATGAGCATTGTCGATGTATCCTTCCTTGATTGCTCTCCTTCGCCTTGTGCCCTCAACAATAGCTGCAGTTATAAAGTGGAGAAAAGAGAAGAACAACCCGATTCCCATTCTTCTCTTGGCACTGATCCTAACTGGTTTGCCTCTGAGCCATGATGCTAGAGGAATGATGGCGCGATCATAGAGAGCAATCCATAAAAATATGGTAATTATCATGATCACAGTAAATGAACCTGCTGGAACTTCAAAGTGTGAAGTGATATGTCTGTTCATTGATTTAGCTTGCAGCACTCCGAATGAGCCTCCGATGCTAATTGACATCATGATCCCAGTAGACCATAAGGGAATGACTTTAAGAATGGCTTTGAGTTCTTCTACTTGATCTACTGTGCAAAGATTCCATGGATTTGAAGCTGATCCGTCAGAGGCTATATCTTTTTCTGGATCTTGAATGAGGCAAGCTTTATTCAGAAACCTAAAAAACAAAGCACTAACACGTTTAGTATCATTTCATCCTATTAGATGTAAAACCATTCATGTGCCTCTACCCATCAGCTCAAACTTTTGGGAGAAATGGTTTTATGACACATCAACTTAGTTAGCAAAACATAATAAAGATGGTAATCTAATTCAGAAGAAAAATTTCCTTTAAAGTTAGCTTGTCTATAAATTAAGAAAGTAAAGTTGTATTTACCCTTAGATCATTTTGTGAGTTATGTTTATAATGTATCTTTTTGGTCTAAAGGTAAATACATCCTTATCTTTTTTCACTTTAGAAGACCTTTATCCATGCAATTCAACCTTAGTTTATCACTTGGAACAAGAATATTGGAGTCCTTGGTATGATGGTACATTCCAGCTGAGTTGTTAGGTGGCAATGGAAGTTTCCTGTTCTTATAGGCCGCCACAACTGCTTGCGCAAAGCTGGTGATCAAGCTGCCTCGTATTTTGTTTTTTACATAAAGTGGAGAAGCAAGGAGGAAGAAGAAAGTGGACAAGAACATAAGTGCTGCTGGAACTCCAAAACCCAGTTTCCATCCAAGATGATCTTGGATATATACTATGCCGGTGAAGGCAATTATGACAGAAATTGCTGCTGAAGCATAATACCAGCTGAAGAATATTTCCAAGGCTCTTTGGTTGTTGGGTTTGTCCCTCTTATCCACCTGGTCTGCTCCAAATGCTAGTGAGCATGAAAGGCCACCTTTTCCAATGGCCATGAGAGCAAAGGAAGAAATTAACATTGCCATTTGTCCATGTGTTGCCGATTTACACCTTCCGGCTGCAGGATTGCAAGGAGGAGGCCGCGCCTGCGGGATCATGGCTGTTAGCCACAAGAGTGCCATTCCCTGTAACCATAGGGGAAAAGGAAAGAAGTTGTGATATTTCTTAAAACAGAATCACTTTTAAAGAACATAAAATCAACCTGATTTTCCTTGACTAAATTGAATGTGTAGAAACCCAAGTTCAGACAAAAATAAAGGTTAGTATTTAGTATTATTGGACTGTTAGTATATTAAAAATGTTGATCTTGTCCTCCTAATGAAATATCCCATGCATGAATGCATCATGATAGCTTAATTATATATCTCCATACAGGTCACTTTTACATATGAAAATCAAATTCTGAATTATCATAAATAAGTTTAATGCCATCATGATTTGTTTATTAAAAACAATAATTTATATACAGGAGAACAACAATGGGATAGCCACCTTGTTATTATATGAAGAGATTACTTTCATGTGCTTGATAAGCTTTGCCATTCATTTTTCCAACAGTAAAAGGGTGACCAAAACTCAAGAACATTTACAACTTGCACAGCCCCTGCTCTTAAGCCACAATTAAGCGCAAGTGACTTCAACATTGATCATTCAAATTTCCAATAACCAATGAACGTTTGTGAAAAAAATTGGTCAGAGCCATTGGGCTAGTTCATAATTGACGTGTAAAAGAACTATACAGTTTTTGATTCCTTTATTTATACATCTATCCAATATTCAGAAGACTACTCCTTTCCCTTATATCTATTTCATTCTCAATAGGATTATGCTCTACTCCAAAGGGACGTAAACAGAATCAGGTGCTTTTGAAGATGCAATCTTATAAGTTTATCCAAACGTTCATTCCATGAAATTTGATCCGGTAGTTAAAAGAAGGTGACAAAATTTATCTTTGTTAGGTGTGTCAGAAATTTGAGAGTTAGCTTTGGTGCAATGGTACTCGGTAAAATTGTTGTCTTATGATTAGGAAGTAATTCTCCTTCACGCCCCACATATAAATAATAGAAAAATTGTATAATTATTTAAGTATTGCCCTCATCAACAAAAAAAACATGTTAGCATTATAAAAAAGAGTAAATGAGCACCCTCCCTTCCTAGCTTACCAAAACTCAGTTAGAGATAACATTCAAGAGAACTATGTCTGTTTTTCAATTTAGGGGCATTTGTTTCGAATTTTAAAATAAAAATTACGAAATTAAATTTTATATATACTAAAAAAATTTAAAAAATGATTTTTTTAATTCTGATTATTTTAAAAAAATTTATCCAAATATAGGAAAATTATTTATAGAAAAGTGATTTTCACCAAAAAAAAAATTTCTCATCCAAACGCGCTCTTAATTGCGATTTGCCAAGGTAACTTCAGCTACCTTCCCTCCTTACCAGAGTAAAGTTTCAACTCACTTTTATAAGGAGAATAACTGAAGAGAAAAAAAAAAATGGGATAAGACAAGCTCCTAAATTGAATGCTAGAATTGTCAATTGGAAAGGAGAATATGCACAAAGGAATCTGAAAAGAAAGTAGGAAAAAATTATTACCACGAAAGTGATGATGGAACCTAAACCAACAGCAAGGAACCGACCCAGATAGGAATCAGCAATGAAAGCACCAACCACAGGTGTGAAATTGCCTGTTGCTTGGGATAACAGGAGTATCTGAGTTGCTTTGGCCAAATGAAGCTTGTAACTCCCCATCAAATACAATATCATGTTTGGCAAAAGACCAATGGTTGCCACACTTGCAAGTGCTTCATTTGCTGCCATCATGAAAACCATAAAAGACAACATAATCTAACAAGTGAACCAAATTTATGTTTCCTTTTGTGATGATGGGGGCAAGTAAGTAGGTAAAGATACCTATGATGAAAGGCATGGTAACAATACCACCCTTCTTCTTCTTTTGTTGTTGTGAAATGTGTTGAGAAGCCATCTCCACTTCACTTGTGGAAAGCTCCACTTCCTTCTCCATTGATGGGTTATTCTTATTGCTAATGCAAGAAAAAACAACAAAGGTAAAAAAGAAAAGAAAAAATAGAAGCCAAAGAAATCTAGAGGAAAGAGATCATAGAGTGAAATCTTAAATAGAATTCTTCATGTTAGCAGAAAGAAAGATGGTTTGTGATGTCATATCTTGTGTAATGTATAATAGGATAGTGAACAATAGCAAAGCGTCTGCGTGTGCATACAGCTTGCTCAAGTGCACTATCATGATCCGTCTGTTTTTGTCTTTGTCCCCACATCATTAATTAAGTAGAACACGTATATCGGCACTAAATTCTCCTTCTTTCCCCATCCATACATAATACATCATCTCGACTCACATATTATCAGTATAATTTCTTTAGAATTAAGGCTTCTTTAATTTTTTTTTATTTATTTATGTATGCTTTTTAAGGGTAACACTTACTTAATATTCCTTTCTCAACAATTATTGTATTATGATGACTTATGCTTACTTCGCTGCTAAAAATAAATGCATGTGCATGTTGCATTATGCATTACGCATTATGCGTTATCAAAGCTTATACATAAAAGCTTACCTTCAATTTAATCTGTCTTAAGCATCAATTTTTTGGGGTACCCTTACATGTAAAATAAGGATGTAATTAGCATGTGCTTTTTCTTCAATTTTCGAAAATAATTTTTTTAAAAATATTTATTAAAATTTTAATAATTTGTACTATCCCGATTTATATATATATGACTTTTTATAACAGAAGATATTGCAATTATTTACAAGTACAAATAATAATTAAACTTCTACACTTCTACACATAAAATTATTTTGTATGAAAATAAAGATTAGACACAATTCATAGAAAAATTACGAAACTTTTTCACATTAGACATAAAAAATTATAATTTATTTAATGTATGATATAAATGTATGTGTATTATATATAATATGATAGACGTACGTGTATTAATATAATACTTTTTTAAAAAAATATGTGTTGTTAAATGGCACATTCATTTTATAGTTCACTATTACTGACTTTAGTTTGGCTCTAGATCCTTAAAAAGAAATAATGTACAAATGTTTTTTAGATTACCGTTAATTTTATGGCATTTTTGTGCCTAAATCCATCGAAATTTAATGAATCCCAACTAATTTTATTTTAACCGAGTTGGCTTATGATATGGGTAAAGCTCATCCACCATTTTTCTTTCATATACAAGATTTGAATTCAAAATCTCTTTTAAGAGAAAGAAGTGAATTGATTAATACATATAATATTATTCAATTAAATATTTATACACAACTTTTAAAGTGATAAATATGAAAACAACTGCAACTGTATTTGTGCCATTTTAGACAAACATGTATTTGTGGCACTGCAACTGGTTGACAATCATCAGTGTGAAATTGTGAAACTTGATATGTGAGCGTATCTACTGCTCAGCTTGCATGTGCTCTACAATTATTGCAAGGCAACTTAGGCAAGTGTATAGATTCAAACTTGACTTCTTGGTTTCAGACTGTGGATGAGGGACAAAACAAATTATCTGAACCCGAAGAAATTCTTCTACGCTCCTTAGACGGAGGGCTCAGCAGGAAGATGACCACTCCTAAAATTTTAATTTTTTTTAAATTTTGTAATATGCATATATTTGACCTCCTCTTACAATTTTTTACATTCTGTATTATAATAAAAATAGAAGAAATAGATAAACTTGATATGTTAATAGTCTGTGGTTGAGGTTATAATCTACTAATTATAATTATCTCTTATATTTTTTAATGGGTGGTCACGTATTTAAATATTCCCCCCCGCCCGGGGTCCCCTCTACGAAGAATTCTAGTCTTAATGTCTTTATTAATATATATGTGTGTGTGTGTTTTAATAGTCCAATGTTATTACTCACTTTCTTTTTTATCTAGATTCGCATTTTGTTCATTAATTGTCTCTTTCTATTTAAATTGATCAAAAAATACAATTAAAAAACATTTGAGGTTAGTTATTATGAACCTTTTACTTAGTCATGTGCTTAAATATGATAATATGTTGTGCATATATGTATTTCTTAAGTTTTAATTATAGATGGAGTGTCTAGAGATGGATCCACATTTAAGATAGTCGGGGCTCACGCCTTCATAAAATTTTTACAAAATTTTTAATTATTATATGGATATATATTTTTGCCTCCATATATCAAAACTTTAAACAAGACAAATAAAGAAATGTAGCATATCTCACTTATTATTATGCCTAAATCTTATTTTTGCACTCATTCTCAAAATTTTTTGGATCCATAATATTCATTTTCTTTTAGAATAAACCCCCCAATTACCCAATTACATTATTGACAAAAGCAATGCTAAACGAACCACTCTCTAAAAAAATCTCGACCTCTCACAATTTAAAATATAGAAAAGTTAGTCTCTACTTAACTTTTTAAAAATTTTATAGGATAAATTGATCCTTAATAATTTATAAAATAGTATAAATTATTGATCACTGAAAAAATGCAAACAAAACAAGTGTATTTATCAAAATACTAAGGATGAACAAACTTATCATTTATATAATTTATATACCCCCTGATTTTGTCGAGCTCTGTCCTTGGCTCATTGCTTCAAAAACAATTACAATCATTCATTTTAATTTATAAAATTTAAAATTTATATGAAAAAATCATAATAAATAATTTTAATTTTTTCTAAAGTGTACATTAAATGCGTTATAGGGCAAACAAGTATTTCTCCAAAACCTGCAGACTTGAATCAATGAATCTACTTGCTAATTGCGGTCCATGATTCAGATTATTTGTTAATGCTTCCGTACCAGATTCGGATTTAGGAAAATGTATTTTTAATTTTTATATGAAATAGAAACTTTGTATTGGATATCAAATTCAAGAGATCCGTTATCACTTCCAAAAAGATCAATGCACTACCAAAAAAATTAAAGAGTTATCGAAATATGAAGATGAAAAAATATTACTAACCTAGTATCTCTCCTGGTCGTGATAGTGGGTATTAATAGATCATGTCCCTTTCAAATGGCTTCCAGTGGATTCAAGCATTGAATGTGTTTGTCACCAATGTCATCAATCAATTTAAGTATTCTATAAAGCTAGTTTGAGGGGGAATTCCCTCATTTTGTGTGTTTGTTTACGTGGAATGCTAATTTTTTCTCACTCTTAATAGTTAGTAGTAATAAAATAATGGCTCTATAAATATTGACCGTTTTAGTGTTAGTCTCTCTAAAAAAAAATTTATTAGTTCTATTTTTTTAATATTATACTTTTTGTCCCTATCATTAATTTATATTGTTCATTGGTAAGTTTATAAGAATCAAAGAAAAGATTTTGAAGATATTTATAATGACAAAAATAAAGTTTTCAATATTTGTTATTCTAAAGTACTTTTAGGAATATAAATATACAATATAAGGACCAAAAACATAATATTAAAAAGAAGATAGATCAAAGCGAAAAAAATTTTTAGACATACTAAAATCAAAATGAATTATATTTATAGGGACCAAACATATATTTAAACTTGAAATAATTGTTTCTCCCTATCTCCTTATGACTGTTTATACCACTTGTAATAATCATTAACATCATAACATTTAAATATTTAGTCATGAGTTTGATTTCTACTAGTGTATATGAAAAGGATTTCGTGACCAAGGATAAGTCCCATATCTATGAACTCTACGTCTCAAAGGGATTAATTACTAATTCTAGCAGTGTATATCCGTGGTTAAAAAAAAGAGAGACAAAATCATTCTTTTAGTTCAAATAAAGAGTGATTGTAACATTCATCTAAATTGGTAAAAATTAGCATTCCCCTTTGGTTTTATTTTTTTATCATAATCTAATTAAATTTTGAAGCTTTTTTTTGTCGCTAATGAATTATTTATATTTGTATTATCGTAAATAATTATGACTTATGAGGCTTTGAGATCTGTCTTGATTCTACATTAATAAATTTCTTTTAAATATAGCTTTTTATGTAACACATATATACTACTTTCAATGGTTTGCAAATTGTTATTTGAAATGAAAAATATTTTTCTTAACCATCCTTAAAATTATACTTAACAAGTATAACTAAAACCGATAGGTATCATTAAATTATAATCATACAAAATAAAAACAAAAGGATGATTATAGAAGGAAAAGCTTAATCTTAGCACCAAATTAAAATAAATGAACAGACTTATGTTAATCTAATGTTATGTGACTAAAAGTGGATGGTTAGTAACCTATAATTAATTTTAAAGCCTTTTCTAACTAATGTTCCAAGCACACTGGTTAAAGAAGGAAAAAGAAATGTAAATAGGAGAGACTTTCAAGTTTCCAATACATAAGACCCACTAAAAAGTTTAATGATTTTATTCTTTTTGTTTTTTCATCAGTACTCTCTAAGAATACTTTTCAGAAAAACCCTAATTTTAATTTGTCTACTCTGAGACTTTTAACGGAAATAGGCTAAAAATCCTTAGTTAAAAATATAATCATACAATTTTAAAAAAACCGAAACCAAGTCATAAAGATGAGGATACGTATTCAATAAAATAAAAAAAAGTACATAAGTGGAACTGCTTCTGAAAGACATTATTCAAAAAGTTAGTGGATTTTATATTAGTTATCCTATTTTTTTTAGGTCAGATTGATATTTACCTTTATCTTTGTGGATATGTGTGTTCCCTTGATTAATTTCCATTTTCTTACCTCATATTCTTCTTAAATGTTTTCCGTGTGAATATATATATCGCAGTATTCAAAAGTGAATCAAACACCAATTGCAATAATTTACTATGAAAATAATTTTATTTTAACATGTGTTTAGTTGAAAAATAAAAAAGGGGATAAAAGTTTTATAAATAAACTTTAAGTATAAAATTACACAAAAAATTTATTCATAAAAAATTTACCTTTATTTTTACTTTATAACCAAACACACCCTTAGCGTAATTTATTTTTATTTACAAAATTTTAATTCAAAATTTTCTTTAAAAAACATAATATTGAATCAGTTATTTTTTTCCGAAGTGGAAAAAAGGTAAGAACAGAAACAAAAAAAAAATGTTGAATCAATTAAACCAAGTGGAAGTAGCTTTCTACATTTTTTTATTTGTTGAAATGTTCTAACTTATTTTGGTTATTTGTGATAGGTACGTCTGCAACTATAAGTCCACCGAGTTGCATGAACAAGTGACGTTCGCTGCTGCGTTCACATTTCATAACTTCATGGATCTTTTAAATGACAAAACAGAACCAAAAAAAAAGTGGGGGCAGAATAGATTATTAGTCAAATTAGAAGGAAAAAAAAAAAAAAGAAGGCATCAATCATAGAGAAAATAATAATAAATAAAGACCACATGGTTCACGATATGCTATGTTTATTAAATGATCGACATTCCAATTTCAACCTGCACCATGGGAAAGGCAAGACATGGGACCATGACGCTTTTGTTGGCCACGCTCGCCCCACTCCCTTTCGCTCCTTGTTCACACTGCCTACTTTAGATTGAAGAGTGATAATCGTATAGTTTTGGAATCATGGCAAACTCTTGAAGTCACAATATTTGGTCCTTAATTCTTACACTCTTTGATTTGTTAGATTATCTCTTTTAAATATTGAACAGACTAAAGAAATATTAGGTCATTTGATCATATATTACAGCAAACAACATGTGACAATGATTGAAAAAAAAAGCAATTTATTCACGTAGCACATGAAAAATGTTGTTTATACATACGATATGCAAGATATCGTGCCAACTCACATATTATTCATCATTGAATGTGATATGGATCATGAATCACATTCAAGTACAATCTACACATTTCATTCAATGATTAAGTTGGCACAATATCCACACATCTTATTACGAATAAGATAAACCGAAACTTCCCTCACAAAAACAAGTTTACTAAAGAAGGGTAAGCTTACATAAAAGTTGGGGTGACAAGCAATTACATTAGTACGAACTTTGGAATAATGATGGCTTCTATAAGCAAATAAAAAATCAAAAGAAAAGAAGTGTTTAAAGTACGGCAATATATGCAGTTGCTAGTAAGACCATTTTTTCAGCTACAGATTAACTATATCATTCAAAGTTCAAACCCTCAATATATTAGTCACTCGACAAGTTTAGTCCACCTCTTCACTACCTGGATGAAGGAGCTAAAATATCAAGGATTTAAACTTTGAGGAAGTAAAACATTAAGGAATCAACATTGACAACCGTCTCACAAAAATGAAATAGCCCTGTTTGAGATGTTCTTTTATCAGAAAAATGAAAACAAGAAAGCCCTTGACAGGTTTTTCTTTTTGGTGGTCAAGGGCAGTTTGCCGGCTCATACCAAAAGTATATGGCCTTTGGAAGGCCCAATTGTATGTCATTCTGAATATGGAAAACCCATATTAAATCGGAAAACATATGGACCGAAAAAAAAATCCGAAAACTTAAAAGAACCCTGAATTTACAAAATATGTATAATTAACTCTTTTGTGCTGTCCCAAAGAAAGTGGTGTCTCATTTCCTATCACTTAATTATTTATTGCTACATGAAAAAATAAATATCAAAATAGATTTAAAAATTTATAAGTTATATTTTTTATATGTCAATAAATGATTAATGGAACATAGAAGGGAACACCATTTGGGGTCAAAAATTTCTAGTTATATAACTATTGAATTGAATGATGATGTTAAAATATTATCACTAGATCATTAACATCGACAAACAATAACATAACGTGTTATAATTACAGATATTTTACAAATCCAACGACCCAATTTAAAAATTTTACACTATAAAGACTCATTCAATTCTTGACCCAAAAAAACAAAAAGACTAATTCAATTTTTTTCCATAATCTATACCAATAACAAGGACTGAAAGATTAATTTAACTATTGATAAACTATTTAACTTTTTTTCTTTAGTTGGAATTTTCTTTCATCTAATGATGAATAATAATGTACCAACAGTTTACGTTTCATACATATACCCAGATAATTAACTATAAACCAGCAAGGAAAGAAATAGAAAAAGGATCACAATGTTTGTGATGTAATATAGTAGTGGAGATAATCTTGAGTCCGTAATGCATAATCTATTTGTATAACAGACATAATCTTTAAAATTTATAAATAAACACATGCATATACAATAAAAAAGCTAAGTTTGGTTTTAGAAAACATTGTCTTATTTTCTGTTTGTAATCTTTGCTATAAAAATGACATTTCTATCTATTTTTTACTTTTAGGATTTAGTAAAGAAAATAGTAAAAATGTTGACAAATTTTGAAAAAAAGAAAAAAGAAAAATGACAAAATCTTCTCCTCCTAGTTAGTATTCGTATATCTTAAAAATAGAAAACAAGATGAAAATAAGGTGAAGTTTTTAAAATTGAAATTGTAACTAGAATTAAAAACAAAACAAGAATCCTTTTTGGTGCGAAGCCGTTTTCGTAAAACGGAGTGCGAATGCATCAAAAAACATCGAGGCATTATGCATTCTAGTGGTTCCAACACTTTCTTTCTTCACGATCAAGATTCCAACCCACCCACTGAACGGTCATAGATTTTAGCACAAAGACGAAAGTAATTTCAAGCCATGGGGCAGTGCTCAACAAGAAAAATTTTTTTTTCTTCTAAAACCAGATAGGTCCTACCTGATGAACACGTACATTCATTTCATGTTAATAGTTGCTATTGGGAAACTGTGCAATTTTTGTACATTGAAAAGTGAATGTATATGAGTATAATTTGTAGTAAGATACATTCACTTTTCAATATACCAAAATTATATGGTTTTTCAAGAGCGACTATTAATATGAAATAGAGTGAGTAATATGAATTATGGACAATGACAAACATAACGAACAAAAATCAACATAGATGTTTGTTTTTGTGATAACTGTATCGTAATATACCATAACATCAAGTGAACCAAATTCTAGTTCTACACTATCTGAAATGCAAATATAAGTTGTAGAAGTTGCAGATAGCTTGTCTGATATGCATGGTCTGGTATGACTGAGGATATATATAAATCACCAGGGATTCAGAATACATCAAAAGTGAAATGATTCAGTCACTAAAACAGTCCTTTATAATTTTCAGCAAAATATGCATGTGAAAGACAGGTACTTGCCAATCCTTAAGTTGTATGGTTTGAAGAATTTCATCGAACTATATGAAGAAATACTGCCTCAAACTAAAAACAGCAATAGATTTCAAATGCTGAAATTTGTCACTAAAATAGCGCTGTATGAACAACCAACAAATAAACAAGGGGAAAGGGTCCTAAATATAAATCTTTTGTTTTCTTTGTTTGTGCTGTTGAGATAAGATCCAAATTGTTATAAATCATCTCTCCTAAAAACTTAAGAAGTTAGTAGAGGGGCATTAATGATTTTTAATGTAAACACGCCCCTTAGACAAGAGCTAGAACCACCTTATCCCATGCTCAAATTTAATTATTTAGAAGAAGGGGGAAATAGTGGTCGAACTCTAAAATTTCATGGAGGTTTTGATATATCATAAACTATCTCTTCAAAAATAAAAAAACTTAAACTGTTGAGTATAGGCACGTAAATGGGATTTAACTTTGTATATATTTGTTTTGAAAAAAGGAACTAGCAATTCTTATCGATCGTAGACACCAAAGCTCATATTAATGTAATGAATTGGTTACAGTCAGTTTCCGTGATAAAGTTCCAGAAGTCTCTTCAGTAACCTGGGAAAGGGATACCTTGTCATTCATACCTGCATTCCCAAATTCAATTAATGGTAATTCTTCCTCATTTGAATCATTGTCTTCATTTGGCCTGGTTTCTTGATCAGCTGTAGGTCCATAAGCCCAACTGCATACTAAGTAATAGAGTATATTAACAGCACTAATTGTTGCAAGAACCCAATAGTACTTGTCATAACGACCCATGTTAATATTATCTGAGATCCAGCCATCTTTTCCTCCTCTTGAAGTAACCTTTTCCACAATTCTAAATACCAAAGAAGATACCACATATCCTACAGCCATTCCAAGTCCAAAAAGGGACGAAGCAATGCTCGACATACTCTTGGGAAATTCGGTGTAATAGAATTCATTTTGGCCTAATACATTGAATGCTTCAGCTATGCCACCCAAGCAAAGTTGAGGAAAAAGCCACATTGCAGACATATTCAACACTGCATGAGCATTGTTTATATATCCGTCCCTGATCGCTCTTTGTCGCCTTGTTGTCTCAACGATTGCTGCAGTTACCAAATGGAGAAAAGAGAAAAACAACCCAAGTCCCATTCTACTCTTGGCACTAATCCTAACTGGTTTGCCTCTAAGCCTTGATGCTAGAGGAATAATAGCACGGTCATAAAGTGCTATCCATATGAATATTGTAAATATCATGATTACAGTTAAAGAACCTGCTGGAACTTCAAAGTTTTGAGTGATCTGTCTATTAAGGGATTTAGCTTGCAGCAATCCGAAAGAGCCTCCAATGTTAAGTGACATCATGATCCCTGTAGACCACAGGAGAATAACTTTTATAATGGCTTTTAGTTCTTCTACTTGATCTATTGTACAGAGACTCCACGGATTTGAGGCCAATCCATCAGAGCCTATATCTTTTTCTGGGTCTTTAATGAAGCAAGCTTTATTCAGAAACCTAGAAAACAAAGCATCACCAGAAGTTCAGTATTATTTCATACATTGAATAAGCAAAAGAAAACAACAATGGTAATGTGGATACTTGATTCAACTGAACCTTAGTTTATCAGTTGGAACAACAAGATCAGAGTCTTTCTTATGAAGGTACAATCCGGCTGAGTTCTTCAGTGGTAATCGAAGTTTTCTGTTCTTATATGCTGCAACAGTTACTCGTGTAAAGCCAGTGAGAAAGCTGCCATGTGTTTTATTCTTGACATAAAGAGGAGAAGCAAGGAAGAAGAAGAATGTGGACAAGAACATAAGTGCTGCTGGAACTCCAAAACCCAGCTTCCATCCAAGATGATCTTGGATATACACTATTCCAGTGAAGGCAATTATGACAGAAATAGCTGATGAAGCATAATACCAGCTGAAGTACATTTCCAAGGCCCTCTGGTTATTGGGGTTATCTTTCTTATTCACCTGGTCTGCACCAAATGCTAGGGAGCATTGAAGGCCACCATTTCCAATGGCCATGAGAGCAAGAGAAGATATTAACATTGATATTTGCCCAGTTGTCGCTGATTTACATGTTTCAGCTGAAGAATTGCAAGGAGGAGGCCGTGCCTGGGGGATCATGGCTGTTAGCCACAAAAGTGCCATTCCCTGTGACCAAAGGGGGAAAAAGTTCACTTTTCCTTAATACAAAGACACTTTGAGAATTTCAAATTGATAATTTGAAGGTGTAGTAACCCTGTGGGCAGACTGATCTCTTCACAAAAAGGTTTAAAAAGATACTTATCATAATGAAGCATTTCATGCATAAATTCACGAAGATAGCTTATTCATCTTCATACAGGTCACTTATACTTTGAAAACCACATAGTTGTGATTGATCATGAATGATTTTTGTAACTTCACAATTCTGTTGGCACAAAATTGTAATGTAAATTCATTGGAATAACCATCGAATAGGCATATTGATAATTTGATATTATAAATAGAAAGCACAATCATACGTTTGATAAAGCTGCAGCACTTTCATTTCTGTTCCCTCAGTAAACGAGCAAGCCTCAAAAGTCAGTTAATGTATAAATGCCCCCACCCTTATGCCAGAAGGACTAAAGGCAAGAAACTACAGCATTGATCATTCCAGCAATCATGTGTTTTCATAACACTGGCAAATGGCATGGGGGAATTTCGTAATCGATGTGCAATAGAGCCACGCAAACCTTGATTGCAAACTGCCACACAACAACATTCAAGCCTTGTCCCACTGGGCTACGTGGATCAGATCACAATACCAACACCATAGTGGCCTATCTTAAACCATATTCTCCAAACTTCCATACATAGTGAAGTAAATTATCCTTTTGCACTCTCAGGCTTAACAAATTTATCTTGTTTTTATCTGCCTAGTGGCGACAAGACATGGTTGTTGTTGTACAAATGCCAATAATTAAAGGGAAAATGAAAAACTGTGAATTGGAAATTAAAAAAAACAGAAAGATGCAAAAAGAAAGTATTAAATAGGATACCAGGAAAGTGATGATAGAACCTAAACCAACAGCTAGGAACCGACCCAGATAAGAATCAGCAATGAAAGCACCAATGAGAGGGGTGAAATTGGTGGTTGCAACTGACAAGAGGAGTATCTGTGTGGCTTTGGCTAAGTGGAGATTGTAGCTTCCCATCAAATACAACACCATGTTTGGCAACAGCCCCAATGTTGCCACCCTAGCAAGTGCTTCATTTGCTGTGGTCAATATATTATTCATATCATTTCATATCAACAAGAGGGTTATAATTATATAGTAATAGAATTAGAAACTAGAATCCATCGTCATAAAAGAAAATTGAAGAAAAAGATGATGAAAACTGAGTGTGAAGTACAGTACCTATGATGAAAGGCATGGTGGCGATGCCACCTTTGCCCCTCTGAGGTTGTGACATAGAAGCCATGTTCACTTGACCTGAAGAAGCAAGTTCCACTTCCTTCTTCTCCATCATTGATTAGTTGCTGCTAATGCAAAAAAGCAAAAACAAAAAGGGGGAAAAAAAGACAGAAATTTGAAGTGTTCTTGGTGTAGAGAAAGATAATGGACTCTGGAAATCTTAATGGTCAACAAACCGTGTCCGTGTCCCTGTTCCGACATTGTTAACAAATTGGAAAATTCTAAGATACATTGCACAAACTCGTCAATTAATTTAGATTGACTTTTTTAATTTTTGTTTTCAAATCATGAGAGTTAATTTTGATGCGTTGGGGCGTAGTTGCGGAATTAGTTACATGGGCATCCCAACAGTTTAGCGTAAATATCAAGGAAGAGAAATCGGACCAGAAATTGAAGGTACTAATTTAAAAATTTAAAGATCTAATCAATTTAATTGGGGTTCAATCGAAATATAATACTCTACATATATATGATTAATTAAAATATAAAAAACATATTAAATAATTAACAGTAACATAATTAACACAAATAAATTATTTATAGATCTACAAAAATAAACACAATCATATAAAATTTTTCTAGTCTCAACTTCACAACATGATCACAAAGTATTTGAAAATAATATTTGTTAATGATAAGTGAAGTCTATGGTGAGCAGCCATTGAGTGACAGTAAAAGAAGAATAACAATCCAACAATCTTTGTTAATACCCTTCTTTAGTTCCATTTTTTTTCATTTTTGCTATGTGGCTACCACAAAATATCAATATTTAAGTTTTGCAATAAAAAAAAAGTTTCAAACAGGTCTAACTGGTCCAGCTTGTTGATTTTCCCAATTTTGGTTCTTGATCAGTTTTGACCGGTTTTGACTTCCCCTGATTTTTGGAGCTTAATCAGACCGGCCAAGTGACTGGTTCCCTGTTGGATCGGCCGGTCCTATCCGATTTTCTCTTCCATGGCAATTATGCTTGTCCTCCTTCTATTTTATAAAAAATGTTGACATGTCCTATAAATATTAATTCATTAATTTAACTAATAAAAAAATAAAAGTTTTATGTGTATTAATAATAAAATTATAATATTTTGATAATATTATATATATATGTTAACCAAGATATTTTTTATCTTAGATTATAATTATAAGATTTATCTCAAAGTGATAAGAAAAGGTATTTTATTTAATAAATATGTTAAATATTATGAAAATATTATTATTTTTTGTTAATAATTATATATATGTCATATCTAATTTTTTTTATCACTTAAATTAACAAACCAAAATTCGTAGGGGGTCAATATAATTTTAGTAAACTTTAAGGTTTTTAGTGATAATTTTATAAAATAAAAAAGTATTGAGTGTAGTTGCACTAAATTTCACAAAAATTAATGTAATTTTCTAATATATTTATAACATATTAATCTATAAAATACAATAAAAGAGATTAGTTGTGTTTGTTGTGCCAATTTATTTTTTCCACCCTTTATTAATAAAATAGATTGTAAGTATTATAATGTGATAAATTAAATTTAAAATAAATAGGCTTTTTTAATCAATGTTCTAAGAGTAATGCTTTAGAATTAAGAAAAGAAAAATAATACATAGAAGAGAGAGATTTTCAAGTTTTGAAGGTACGAAGCTCACATGAAAGTTTAGAAATTTATTTCTTGACTTCTAAGGCACTGATAAAATACCCAAAATAAATATACTATTATTTTCACGCTTTAACAATAATTTCACTTAAATTGTTTATAGCATAAATGTTAGTTAGTACACACCACACCGAACAAGTGAATCGGTAAAATTTTATACTCCGTCCCCGCCTTCTACTATTTTAATTCACAGGTAATATTTAAGCTTTTCAAGAGGAAAGTTCTTCGTTGTATATTGGTTGGATTAGTTTTATTGTCTAATCAATTTTTGTTCTTCTAACGAAGCTTTTAGAAAATTAAACTTAACCTTAGCATTATTATTATTATTATTATTATTATTTTGGTCATCTGTAATCACATCACTTTTAGTAAACACATCCTTCTCAAATTTAATTGAAAAATACTTCCATTTTAATGCACATTTCCCCAATATATATATATATATATATATATATATATATATATTTTATCGTCCAATCAAAAATGCCCATTTACCTAACATTTTGTGATAAATGTGTAAGCTTGAGTTAAGCATGTTTGTTTATTTACATGAGAATTCATGATTAAATTGTTTATATTGATATTATACCAACGAAAGAAAAACCAGCACATGAAGTTTCAACTTTCAACTTAAAGAGCAAAAAGCTTGTAATAAAGAAATAGGTCAAGGTTCAGTACATGTATTTTTGTTTATAGTTCACCACTTCAATTTCCACCAACACCAAGCCAAACAATAGACCTGGAACCCAATCACCTATGGCTGCCACCTTAATCCCCCACTTCCAGTTTGGAAACCATTATCTGACAAAAACCTTCAACAAATGCTATTAACCACTCAACTTCCATTTCAATAGAATCATGTCTTGCAACTTGAGGTTTTCTAGATTGGAATGCATTGGACAAGAAAAAAGATGTTGTATTAAGATCAACAAGAGTAACCATGACATGCATATATATACATATGGTGAAGCAGCCAAGTAATGCACAAGAGTACATAGATTTCACTTCACTTTACAATCTAGCTTGACAAAGACATCAACCAACAACTTTTGAGTCTTGAATTGAACACCAGCAGGGTGCAAAAAGTTGTGTGGTCCATTCAGATCAAGCCTTGGATTCGCTCCATTCCTGTAATGTTGGGGTTGCAACTCCAATATTTTTCATGTCATACACATTGGCTGAAACCACCCAAATTTCGGTCATCATTACCATCTCATGATGTGAACTCTAGACTCTAGAATATCAGAATGTATTCACAAAAGAAATGGAAATCAAAGAAGTGTGGTGTAACACAGCATTTATTTATGTCACTAGTGAAATCCTGTCAACTCCGAACTGGAGAGACATGCGAAAAGTTAGGACCTGGTTAGTTTCTGTTTCAGTTTATATTTCTAGTTTGTTTTATGTTTTCGGGATCTTGTAAAAGAAATAATGAAAATAAGAAACAAGATTTTATTGTTTTTCACATGTTCCTTCACAAAATTCTAATAAACAAGAGACAAATTGAAAACAGAAACTAAAATAGAAAGTAAATAGACCTTTCATTCTCATTACAACAATATCTCCTGAACTCTCAAACATGTCACCACTCAACAGTAGGTATATTGAATTGTGTGATACTGACATTATAATCCTCCCATAAAAATAAATTGAATTGACATTAAAAACAATTGAAAAAAAACTTGCCTGAAGAATTTCTAAAGTTATAATTTGATTTAATCATTCATGACAAATATATTTTCGATTTTTAACCATACACTCTTACAAAACTGCTGCTAACTAAATTAGGCATCAGTAGAGTCAGATAACTTCTGAATTTCTAATTCTTGTACAAATTATAAAATGGCCAAACTCTAGTAATCAAACACTGACCGAAATAACTTCAACTCTAGTTTAAGTTGATTAGAGTTCTATATCTCTGCTCAGAATTATTGGATATTTCAGTGCATAACAAACGTGCAACTAATAGATGCTTTTCCAGTGACATTGAACATAGGCAAGTAACGATTTACCAACAAAACACCAAAATTTAAACAAAAAAAGGACATTGTAAAGCTGATCAGATATTCAGAATAGTCTTTTACTGAGTTTTGGCCTTTACCAAAGTATCTACAGCATAGAAGGTTATCCAAATAAATTTCCTGCCAGTTCCAAGGCTATCAAGAAACTGGAAAAGACATACCAAGATGAATATCAGATGTGGCTGCTGCTGTGGCATCAAAAATAACAGTTACAGGCTGATAGTCCAATGCTACAGCATCATAGACAGTTTGCCTGATACAATTTGGAGTTTGAACACCTACAAATAAAATATATTAAGTCAATATGTAAACATAAAAAATATAGTAAGTTCATCTTATGCATTAGAACTATTACTCACCAGTGATCACCAGACTATTAATTCCTGTTCCTTGAAGGACTGAGTGAAGATGTGTAGCAAAGAATGCACTGAACCTGGTCTTCACAAGTTTATAGTCCCCTTCTCTAATTACCAGCCCATCAACTAATTCTGCACCTACACTTCCCTTAGAAGTAGGACCACCTTTCCCTGCTGTATATAGATGCCGACGAAAGAGCTCAACATCTCTTCCTAAGGGATCGTGTTCACGTACTACCTAAAACCATTTTGAGACACAATTCAACAACTACAAACATATTTTCTCGAATGCCAACAGCCGAAGATATCTAGTGAGTAAAAGTAGAAGAAGCAACACAAAACATTAGTATCCTGTTGTTAGACCTTCAATCATGAAAATCATTCAACTGATTATGTGTGCAAACAAAACAATTCAAGAGCTAATCATGAATGTATCCTTCAGTATCTTCATATTGGACGGCCTAAAAGGATTTGGAGCAATGGCATTATCCAGGGAAAACATCATTTGATCATAACACGAGCTTGTGAAGAAGACAAAGGCAAAGAGAGAAATAGGAGTCTTCAAATTTCTCGCAAAGACTCCAAAATGGCAACAATTAGCCAATCCAAAATGGCAACTACAATGAAGGATATGTATAAATGGAATAAACTCAAGAACCTAGGAAATTATGGAAAGTTGAAAACTACCGAAAACCCAGGGTGCTGTGTTGGGTTTGTTTTTTGTTTTCATTATATTTTCAACTTTTGTGTTTTCATTAGTAACAACAAAAAGACCACTTTTTTTTTCTTTCCATTGCGTATCTTCCATGTCTTGTGAAAAGAATGATGAAAAAAAGAAAAGAAAAAGGTTGTTTCCATTGTCTCCTTTGAAAACCGTTGAAAACCAAGAAGCCATAATAAAAACAAGCTGACATTTTTGCGGTTATAGATCAAAACACAAGACCTGAAGATAAAAATACAAAGCAAACCAAACACCACCATAATTTTATACATTTTCATATTCTTTCCCTAGTATCTGACAATGCTTTTCCTAGCAACTTCTAAGAGGCTCTCATGTAAACAAGTAGTTCAAACAAAAACTTGCTATTTGAAGGAGGAAAAAGAAAGAAGAGTAAATTATACCAAACTTCAGTTGAGCTTAAGTGAAGTTACACATGATACCCCTTGATTTGTTATCTCAACACTAAAATCCCTACATAGATTCTCAGTGTCAATTTTTTTTTTTTTTAGGGGTAATGAGTGTCATGTTTACAGAGATGCTTAGTCTCACATTTCACAAAATGCAAGAGCATCATAATGCTATATCACCTAAACCTCAGGAGAGGCTAGCATGTATTTATGCAAATCAAGAGGTTTTGTGCATAATATTGTGTAACCTCGGTAGAGGTAAATACAGTTTAGTGATAGACTCCTATAGACTCCTCCTATATATCTCGTTGAGTTACAAAAAGTCACAAGTTTGACTCACATCCCCACTCTTACCCCTTGATATCTTCATTAAAAAAAATACAATTTACCCCAAAAATTATAATAATAATAACTATCATTTGGGACAAGCTATCATAGTGGGAAAATGCTGCAGAAGTGCAGAGAACCCATATATAACAGAGAAGGAGAGATGATCATGAACTTGTTATTTAATACCCAAACTATGAGAATTCCACGCTGCCTGGCAAGTTCCACAGCCTTGATAACATTTGGGACAATATCTTTCCCTCCTTTCACAAGCATAGGACCCCCATCTTCTATAAAATCTCTCTGCAATCCTCACAACAAAAACAACCCTTAATTACTCCAAACAACAACATAAGATGTTGTAAAGACACATTCAGAAAGCGCGTGTGTGTGTGTGTGATGCGTACCTGCATGTCGATTACAAGAAGAGCCGTGCGGTTCCAACCCTCAGCTGCCATTTGCAAAGGGTCAACTGGCCCAATCCCAAGCCCAAGCCCAGATTTTGAGAGCAGCGTCGACGGTTTTGGCCAATTGGGTTGCTTATCCTTGTGCCTGAGCCCGCTGCACAGACGCTCACAACATGAACCCCAAATTAGTTAAGAAATGTGTGTGTGTGTGTGTGTGTGTGTGTGTGTGAGAGAGAGAGAGAGAGAGAGAGAGAACGGTGAAAGGGATGTACCAAGAGATGAAATTGGGCTTGTTGAGTCTAAGAAATGGAGAAGGCGTGAGCTTGGAACGCGGAGCTACTACAGAGGGACACTTCGCAAAAGATAAATAAGCTTTACTAAAGGTAAAGGATGCAGTTTTGTCCATGCTTTCTTAACTTTGCTCGAAGCTCAAAGTGGCCCTTCTGTTAACCACGAGGCCAGCTCTACTGCTAGTTAGCCGGGCTCCATGTTTATTTGCTCTATGTCTCGAGGGAAAGTTGAGAGCTTCGTGCAGAGAAAGGTCATGGACTCTGAAAATCTGAATAGTCAAACGAATCGCGTCTGTGTCCCTGCTCCGAGATTAAGTGTTAACAAATTGGCAAATTCTAAGATACGTTGCACAAAAATGTGTCAATTAATTTGGATCATTTATTTATTTATTTTCTCATGAGAGTTAATTTTGATGCACTCGCACGTAGAGGGGGTATGAGTTCCATCGACGTCCGATAGTTTAGTGTCATGATGCTAGTAATTCCTGTACTTTTCATATCGATATAACCTATAAATATGAATTCATTAATTTAAGTATTAAAAAAATAACAAGTGTTATTCTGATATGTACATTAATAATAAAATTATAAAATTTTGATATATATATATATATATATATTAGATCAAAATATCTTTTTTTAATCTTCAGTTATAATTATAAGATTTATCTCAATGTGATAAGAAAAAATATTTTATTTATTCAATATGTTAAATATTATTAAAATATTATAATTTATCATTAATTATTATATATATGTCACATGTTATCTTTCTTTATCATTTAAATTAATGAATCAATATTTACAAGAGATGTCAGTATAATTTTTTTGAACTTTTAGTATCTTTAGTGATAATTTTATAAAATAAAAAGATATCAATTCTAATTACATTAAATCTCAAAGAAAATCAACGTAATTTTCTCATACACTTATACTAATCTATAGAATATAATAGAAGAGATTAGTGATGTTTGTTATCCACATTTTTTCCCACTCTTGTATTAATAAAATAGATTGTAAATATGTATAATGAGGTAATTTAAATGTAAAACAAATAAGATTTTTTTAATCAGTAGTGGTTAAGAATTAAGAAAAAGAAAGCAACACAAAGGAGAGAAATTTTCAAGTTTTCAATCCATGAAACCCAAAAATTTATCTCTTCTGATTTGACTTTTAAGGAGTTGATTAAAAAAAAATCCCAATTAAATATTCTATTATTTTCACTATCGGATGAAATGTGTGTTCCATTCAAATAAGATCCACATCTCATTTAATAATCTTATATCTCATGAGTACAAATAATATTTTTTATTTTATAGTGTCTCCGACTCCCACTATTTTTTGGTAGTGGACAAGAAATAAAAGAAAGAAAAACCAATGTTAAGAGAACCAAACCGGACCGGTTGGTTCGACCGGGTTAACCGGGAACTGGCCGCCTGGTCGATCCGGTTTAGTGGCTAGAACCGGAGGCGTTCAGAATCGGTCAAAATCGGGGAAAAAACTAGGAAAACCGGTGAACCGGTTCAGACTTTTATTTTATTTCTTTTTTAGTTTTAAAACTTAAATACTGATATCTTATGGTAGTCACAGAGCAAAAATGAAAAAAATGGAACCAAAGAAAGGTATTAACAAAGATTGTTGGGTTATCATTCTTCTCTCTCCATCATTCACAAGCTGCTTATCACAAAACTCGCTGGTCACCAATAAATATTATTTTCAAATACTTTTGGTTGGACCTCTGATGAACCAGTACCTTGACCGGTTCGATACCCGGTCCCATTTTCTTAACATTGAGAAAAAACAGTTACAGCCTTAAGTAGGCAGTGCCACTTCTGTCTCCTCCGGCATGCTGAGAATCTCTGCAGGAGGCGCATCCCAAACCAGCAAAGTGTCCTCACCCTCAGCACCTAGTTTAGCCATGGTCCCCCTATTTTAACTCACTGGTATTGTTATTTTTTTCTCTAACGAAGCTTTTATAAAATTAAACTTAACCTCAGCATTTTTTTTGTCATCTGTAATCACATCACTTTTAGAAAACACATCCTTCTCAACTTTTTAATCTGAAAATACTTTCATTTTAATCCACTTGTTTCCAAAATATAAGAAAAAAATAATTTTTATATCAACAATCGCTCAAATTTATCCATTTACCTAATGTTTTGTGATAAATGTCTAAGTTTAAGTTAACCATATTTGCTTATATGACAATTCATGATTTAATTTTTAGTATTGATATTATACCAAAAAAGAGAAAAACTATCACATGAAGTTTCACCTTTCAACTTAGGAGCAAAATGCCTGTACTAAAGAAACAGGTCAAGGTTCAGTGCATAATATTTTTGTTTATAGTTCACCATTCCAATTTCCACCTACACCAAGGCAAACAATAGACCTGGAACCCAATCACCTATGGTTGCCACCTTAATCCCCCAACTTCCAGTTTGGAAACCATTATCTAACAAAAACCTTCAGCAAATGCTACTAACCACCCAACTTTTCCATTTCAATAGCATCATGTCTTGCAACTTGAGATTTTCTAGATTGGAATGCGTTGGACAAGAAAAAGATGTTGTATATATTAAGATCAACAAAAGCAACCAAGCAATGCATATATACATATGGTGAAGCAGCCAAGTAATGCAGAAGGGTACATAGATCTCACTTCACTTTACAATCTAGCTTGACAAAGACATCAGCCAACAACTTTTGAGTCTTGAATTGAACACCAGCAGGGTGCAAAAAGTTGTGTGGTCCATGCAGATCAAGCCTTGGATTCGCTCCATTCTTGTAACGTTGGGGTTGCAACTCCGATATTTTTCACGTCACACACATTAGCTGAAACCACCCAAATGTTGGTCATCATTACCATCTAATGATGTGAACTCTAGATTCTAGAATTTCAGAATGTAGTCACAAAAGAAATGGAAATCAAAGAAGTGTTGCGTAACACAGCATTTATTTATGCTTCAAGTGAACTACTGTCAACTCCAAACTTGAGAGATGGGCAAAAAGTTAGTTTCTGTTTAGTTTCTGTTTTCAGTTTATATTTCTAGTTTGTTTTTTATTTTTAGGATTTTGTGAAAAAAAAAATGATGTAAAAAAATAATGAATCATTTTTTTTTTCACAAAATCCTAATAAATAAGAGACAAATTGAAAACAGAAACTAAAAAGGAGAGTAAGTAGACCTTTGGTTCTCAACTTCTCATTACAACAATATCTCGTGAACTCTCAAACATGTCACCACTCAACAGTAGGTATTTCAGGCATATTGAATTGTGTGTACTGACACTATAATCCTGCCGTGGAAAATAAATTGAATTGACATTTTTTAAAAAAATTACATCAGGAATTTCTAAAGATAAAATTGGATTTAATCATTCATGACAAATATATTTTAGATTTTTAGCCATACACTCTTACAAAAGTGCTGCTAACTAAATTAGGCATCAGCAGAGTCAGATAATTTCTGAATTTGTAATACTTGTACAAATTATAAAATGGCCAAAATCTAGTAATCAGACACTGACCGAACTAACTTCAACTCTAGTTTAAGTTGATTAGAGTTCTATATCTCTGCTCAGAATTATTGGATATATCAGCGCATAACAAACGTGAAACTGATAGATGCTTTTCCAGTGACATTGAACACAACCAAATAACGATTTACCAACAAAACACCAAAATTTAAACGAAAACAGCACATTGTAAAGCTGATCAGATACTCAGAATAGTCTTCTACTGAGTTCTGGCCTTTACTAACTTTAGTATCTACTGCATAGAATGTTATCCAAATGAATTTCCTGCCAGTTCCAAGGCTATCAAGAAACTGAAAAAGACATACCAAGATGAATATCAGGCGTGGCCGCTGCTGTGGCATAAAAAATAACAGTTACAGGCTGATAGTCCAATGCTACACTCTTTGAAGTTTATAATCCCCTTCTCTAATTACAGGCTGATAGTCCAATGTGTACCAAAGAACGCACTGAACCTGGTCTTCACAAGTTTATAATCCCCTTCTCTAATTACCAGCCTTCCCTTAGAAGTAGGACCAACTTTCCCTGCTGTGTATAGATGCCGACGAAAGAGCTCAACATCTCTTCCTAAGGGATCGTGTTCGCCTACAGCCTGAAACCATTTTGAGACACAATTCAACAACTACAAAACTAGTTTCTCGCATGCCAACAGCCGAAGATGTCTAGTGAGTAAAAGTAGAAGAAGCACCGCAAAACAATTAGTATCCTGTTGTTAGATCTTCCATCATGAAAATTGTTCAACTGAGTGTGAGTGCAAACAAAACAATTCAACTGCTTAACATGAATGTACCCTTTAGTATCTTCATATTGGACGACCTAAAAGTATTTGGAGCAATAGCATTATCCGGGGAAAACATCATTTGATCATAACACGGGCTTGTGAATAAGACAAAGGCAAAGAAAGAAATAGGAGTCTTCAAATTTCTCGCAAAGACTCCAAATCGGCAACAACTAGCCAATCCAAAATGGCAACTACAATGGAGGATACGTATATATGAAATAAACTCAAGAACCTACGACATTATGAAAAGTTGAAAACTAACGAAAACTCAAGGGGCGCTGTGTTGGGTTTGTTTCCTACTTTCATTTTCAACCTTTGTGTTTTCATTAGTAACAATAAAAAGACCACCTTATTTTTTTCCATTCCGTATCTTCCATGTCTTGTGAAAAGAATATTGAAGAAAAGACAAGAAAAAAGTTGTTTTCATTATCTCCTTCGTAAACCTTTGAAAGCCAAGAACCCATAATAAAAACAAGCTGAAATTTTTCCGGTTATATTAAAACACAACACCTGAAAAATAAAAATACAAAACGAACCAAACACCATCATAATTTTATACATTTACATATTCTTTCCCTAATATCCAACAATACTTCCCCTAGCAACTTCTAGGAGGCTCTCACGTCAACAAATATTCCAAACTAAAACTTGCTATTTGAAGGGGGAAAAAATAAGAGTAAATTATACCAAACTTCAGGTGAGCTTAAGTGATGTTACACATGATACCACTTGATCTGTCATCTCTACACTAAAACCCCTACATAGATTCTCAGTGTCATTTTTTTTCTTTAGGGTTAATGAGTGTCATGCTTACAGAGATGCTTAGTCTCACATTTCACAAAATGCAAGAGCACCATAGTGTAATATCACCTACACCTCAAGAGAGGTTAGCGTGTATTTATGCAAATCAAGAGGTATAGTGTATAATATCGTGCAACCTCAGTAGAGTTAAGCACAATTTACCTGCAAGTGAGCTATAGTCTAGTGGTAGATTCCTACACATCTCAATGAATTATGAAAGATCACAAGATCTTCATTAAAAAAAAGTACAATTTACCCAAAAAAATATTATAATAATAATAATAATAAAAGTAATAAAAAACTATCATTTGAGACAAACTATCATAGTGGGAAAATGCTATAGAGAACCGATATATAACAGAGAAAGAGAGATGATCATGAACTTGTTATTTATTAGTAATTATTACCCAAACTATGAGGGTTCCACGCTGCCTGGCAAGTTCCACGCTGCCTGGCAAGTTCCACAGCCTTGATAACATTTGGGACAATATCTTTCCCTCCTTTCACATGCAAAGGACCCCCATCTTCTATAAAAATCTCTCTGCAACCTCACAACAACAACCACCACCACCCTTAATTACTGCAAACAACAACATAGGAGTTTGGAAAGACACATACAGAAAGTGTATGTACCTGCATGCCGATTACAAGAAGAGCCGTGCAACTCCAACCCTCAGGTTCAATTTCCAAAGGCCCAAGCCCAGATTTTGAGAGCAGCGATGAAGGTTTTGGTCAATTGGGTTGCTTATGCTTGTGCCTGAGCCCGCTGCACAGACGCTTGCAACATGAACCCCAGATTTTGTTACAAATGATAACTAATATCTCACTCACTCCATGTATATATTCAATCTCGTGATCAATGAAATCTAATCTTAGTTCTTCACTCATTGACATTCTAATATGGTATCGGTTGAAAGTACATGAACTGCTCTCTGCTTCCACCTCCTTTCCTCCATTTTCTAGTTTTTCCTTGAGTTTTCTTGCTTTTCCTTACATCATTTCTTGATCTTGAGTGTCAACCAGATAGCTCAGCCTCAAGATCCCTGTTACATTCTTCATCCCTCTGATCATCCAGGATTGATTCTTATTACCTAGCCACTCACCAAGATCAACTACAACTCATGACCTCGATCTATGAAAATGGCATTGAATGGAAAGCAAAAATTTTGCTTCCTGGATGGTTCTCTTCCCCATCCACTTGCAAACTCAAATTTTGAGTTGATTACTGCCTGGGAATGCAACAATGACATCGTATGTTCCTAGATTCTCAACTGCATTTCAAAGGACATCGCTGAAAGTGCGATATATGCTGACTCTGCAGCAACACTGTGGAAGGACCTTCGTGACCGTTTTGGACAAGCAAATGGCCCTCGGTTGTTCCAATTAAAAGGCCATGGTTAGTCTTACTCAAGACTCTTTATTTGTTGCTCAGTATTTCTCCAAAATCAAGTCACTTTTGGAAGAATACTCTGGCTTGAAGCCGATTCTAACTTGTTCTTGTGAAAGTACCAAAACTCAGCAAGATTTTAATCAAATTGAGTATGTTCTTACCTTTCTCATAGGATTAAATGTCACGACCCAACCTAGGTTATGACTGGCGCATGGGGAGCATCTTCCCCAGCAAGCATTAACACTTGAAATTTTCTAGGAAAACAGACAGAGTTTCTTCTGTTTTTCGGACATTCCCCAAATACAATCATAACCTGTCATATCTATAAACAAATTTACAATACGTGGGCATCAAGCATTATCAGAAATACGCCCTTTCAGCATATAATATCTCGGCATATTCCAGATTTGATACCAAATTAGTTTTCCAGCTCTATTAAACATAATGCATTATATAGTTTAAACATAAACTAAATTAAGTTTACAAATCTTTTTTGTAACATGATTTCCATAGCTAAGTAATAAAATTTCAACATAGACATAACATGGATTCAAGGACTCTACCTGTGATATATGGAGCAATTTACAACTACAGGCGAAACAAAATATGAGAAACAACAAAAATGGCCTTTACAAAAAAGCTCACCAACTTAGGATTCACTAAAGTTTTGCCGGAGGAACACCAGAACCAGCACCAACAACTATATCTGAAAAAGGTGGAAAGACAACGAGGTGATTTTTGCAACTCAGTGAGAGATAGGATGTCCATAATTTATTAAATGCAATCATAAAACAATATAAACATAATAATACATATGAACTCATAAAAATATGGATATGGCCATAACATGAGAATTCTTGATAATATAGCTTTACATAATCACGTAAATCCAAATATAATAAGGAGTTATCTAAAGCAGAACAATAACAAGTCTAGACATGACCCAAAGTCATGTGCAGGTTAGCACCACACCTACTAACTGAAGTTGGCCCGTAGCTATACAAGTCCAGACATGACAAAAGTCATGTGCGGGTTAGCACCTCACTTGCTAACTGGAGTTGGCCTATAGCCAAATACAAGTCCAGACATAACTGCAGCTATGTGCGAGTTAGTACCTCACCTACTATCTGGAGTTCCATGGTGCACCATGGCTAACGCCCCTGTCGTTAGCTATAGTTTCTACTTTTGTTCACTCCTCAAAATATTTTCAATCCATTTCAATCTTATAGTTTCATAATCTCTGTTCAATATCATAATTATGGGCTTAACAGTTCTCATAAATATAATCATTGATGTTTCTAACACAATTCCAATTCCAAGATACTTTTACAACACCAAAAATCCATCCTCATATTATATGAGATACCATGGACATAAAATAAACTCAAACTTAATAATTTATATAAAATGATCTAAAAAAATTTAATATTCATTACAATTTGACTAAAATTATTTCAACAAGCATGACAATCAAATTTTGGTCTTCAATTGAAAATTTCTCATTTCAAACATAAAGTACCCTTTTTGATAATTAAATTATTTTCTCATATATCAATATACTTTAAACTCTTTATATAATTCTAACTTTATAATCAATGTTTATGATGCATAAAGTAATCTACAGATACACTATGTACTCACAAACTATTGGTGCAAAGAATCGAAGAACAATTCCTTTGATGCTGCCACCTCAAGTGTTAACATCCAATTGCTCTACCGCTCTAGGCACAAGACAATATTAATATTTGTGAGCTAACTACGCCATCAATTAACATCAATAAGTCCCAAATCACCAAAAAATCCCAAATTCAAAGGTTCAAAACCCTAACAATATCTCAAAAAAAATTTAGAAACTTTAACAATTTAAATAAAGCAGTTTAGAAGTATATTTACCATTTGGAGAGTAAAATTGGTGAAGAAAATCACTCCCAAAGCTTCTAAAATCTTCAACTCTCTAATGGAGGTTAGAGAGAGAAAGTGAGGTAGAGGAGAGGGAGAGAAAGAGAAACACGATTATGGTGTTGGGAAGGAAGAGGAGATGATGATGATGGAGGAGGTAGTGATGTTTCTTGAAGAAGAAAACAAAGAAGATGAAGAAGAATTGAAGGAAGTGATGAAAGGGAGAGAGTTACGGGAGGGAAGGAAAGAAAATGAAAGAGGAGCAGAAATCATGTTTCTGCTAGGAGGGGAAAAGAAAATAAAGGAAAGAGTGGGAACTAGTGTGATTCATATCACTTAAGGTGCATGGTGTACCTCACTCATTTTTTTCTTTTTCTTTCTTTTCGGTCACGACATTAAATAAGACATATTCTTCTATTAGAAGTCATATCTTGACCATGGATCCTATTCCTACAATTTCAAAGGTTTTTTCCTTGATGCTTCAAGAAGAAAAACAGTGAGAAGTAGCATCCACTTCAACATCTAATCCTCAAGTTGCATTTGCTGTCAGAACTCAGAATAAGTTTGCAAATTCTAAGGCACAACCTGCAAAGAAAGATAGGCCAAAATGTGCACATTGTGGCTTTCTAGGTCACACAAAGGGCACGTGCTACCAAATCACTGGGTACCCTCCTCGATATAAGAAGAAATCTGCCAAAACAATTGGATCAATCAATCACATTCAAGTTTCTGATCAAGTTTTAAACTATGTTGTTTTAAGTGACAATCCTTTCACTCCAGCACAGGTACAACAATTGTTGCAATTACTCAACCACAATAATGGCAGCACTTCAAACTAGAATCCAACTACTCCTCAAGGTTATGTTTTTTCTTCAACTAATACTTTACTACCTAATCTTGCAAACACATATTGGATTGTTGATTCTGGTACATCTTCTTATATTGTTAATTCTCCATCCCTTTTATCTCAGTTTACTTATTTCTCAGACCGCTATGTCATATTACCTAACAATCTCAAAGTCCAAGTTGCATTCATTGGTTATGTCACTATTTCTCCTTCAATTACTCTAAATAATGTGTTTTGCATTCCAAGTTTCAAAGTTAACCTTATATCTATTTCTACTTTACTGAAAGATGTTTCTTGCAGCATAACATTTTTTTTCAGAATGATTTTTATATACAGGCCCTCCATTCCTTTAAGGAAATTGGCAAGGGTGAATTAATTCAAGGATTATACCTACTACACACACCTATACATGCTGCTACATCACAAAATTCTGTAATTGCCTCGATTAATACTGCAGTAGATACTTTTGTCAATCCTGTATCTTTGCAAACTTGGCACCATAGGCTAGGCCATATATCAAATAATGTTCTTCATAGAATTTGTCATCAATTTTCACTTCAAAAACAATTCATAGAAATAAAAGATTACAATATCTATCCTCTTGCTAAGATGAGAAAGTTATCCTTTATTTCAAATAATAACTTGTCCCAACATGCTTTTGATCTTGTCCATTGTGATATTTGGGGGCCACATGGCAAATGTACACATGATGGCATGTCATACTTCTTGACTATTGTAGATGATTTTAGTTGTTTTCCATGGACTTATCTCTTCAAGAAAAAATCCAATGCAATTACTGTTCTCATAAGATTCATCAAATTCATACAAACTCAATTTGGTAAAACAATAAAAAAAATAAGATCCAACAATGCAAAAGAGTTAGCCTTAACTTCTTTTCTTGAAGAAAATGACATACTACATCAATTCTCTTATGTAACTAAACTTGAACAAAATTTAGTGGTCGAAAAGAAACATCAACATTTGCTCAATGTAGCTCGGTTTCTTTTTTTTTTCAATCTAAAGTCCCTATCAAATTTTGGGGTGATTGCATTTCTACGGAAACCTTTTTAATCAGTAGACTTCCAACTGCCATTATGAAATTCAAGACCCTTTATGAGCTATTATTCAATAAGCTTCCTAACTATCATAGCATGAGGGTATTTTGTTGCTTGTGTCATGCATCAACTTTAATTTCAACAAGAAATAAGTTTTCTCCTAGAGCTATTCCAGCAGTTGTCATTGAATATCCTCTAGGATACAAAGAATACAAGCTCTTAAACTTGGAAACTCATCAATTCTTCATATAACGAGATCTAGAATTCAGAGAACATGTTTTTTCCTTTGTTGACCATACATATAAAGAGTCACAACCTAGCTCTTCATCTTTTGTCCTTCCTATTCCTCAAAATATCATTATAGCTGAGCCAAAAATTCAACTACAACCTACTCCTCAACTTGCTATGGACACATTCAATGACACCAGTACCTCACCACCTATGCTTGATGACTATACTTTAGTTCAAAAACCACCACAACACCTATATCAACAACTCTAAAACCACCCATCTCTCTGACCAAATTCTTACAACTTCCACAAACATAAATATTCCACCTGCAAAAATTAGGAGATCAACCAGGGAAATCAAGCCCCCTAAACACCTTGAAAATTACCTCTGTTATAACATCACTAATTATCCTATTGAGAACCACATCACTTACACTAAACTCTCTCTTACATATAAACAACTTATCCTTAAAGTCTCAGATGTTTATGAACCTACCTTCTACCATCAAGCAGTGAAATATCCTCGTTGGAGGCAAGCTATGGATGAAGAGATTAAGGAACTAGAATCTAATCATACTTGGTCTGTGATACCTCTACTTAATGGCAAACACACTATTGGACGCAAGTGGGTCTACAAGGTGAAATACAAAGCAAATGCTGAAATTGAAAGGTACAAGGCAAGGTTAGTTGCCAAAGGGTAGGAATTGATTTCTTAGACACTTTTTCTCTAGTAGCTAAGATAACCACTGTCAGAATCCTCTTGTCTATTGCTGCAATTCGGAGCTAGTATTTTCTCCAACTTGATATTCAATGGAGATTTATTTGAGAAGGTGTATATGGATCTACCTCTTAGCTATTCAAAAAGAAACCCCAACATGGTTTGCACACTCAATAAATCCCTCTATGGATTGAGACAACCATTAAGACAATGGTTCCAAAAATTTTCATCTTCTCTCATTACCATTGGTTTCTCACAATCCAAGAGTGAGTATTCCCTTTTCCACACTGGTTTAGGTATTAACATTATTTATCTCCTTGTATATGTTGACAATATCATCATTTCATGTCATAATCTGCCATTCTACAAGTACAGTCCAAACTTGAGTCCCTTTTCAAACTCAAAGTTTTAGGTGACTTAAAATATTGTCTTAGCCTTGAGAATGTAAGGTCCAGTAAAGGGATATATCTTTCTCAAAGAAAATACACCCTTAGCTTACTTGAGGATACAAGATTGATTGACTCTAAACTTGCCTCAATTCTAATGGATCCTGGTTTGAAACTTAGTGCCAACGAGGGTAAACCTGTTGAAAACCCATCACTCTATCGAAGAATGGTTTGAAGATTGATGTGCTTAACAATCTCGTGCCTAAATATTATTTTGTGATTATATATTAATTTTGTGGTTGCAAAACTAAGTCCGTATATGTCAGGATACCTCATGTAGAAGCTCTTCACCATCTACTTTAATACATCAAGTCTTGTCCAGGACAAGGTGTACTTTTTTCTGCTACTTCTTCCCTTACCTTAAGTGCTTTTTTAGATGCTGATTAGGCCAGTTGTATTGACACCAAAAGATCTACAACAGGCTTCCTTGTATTCTTTGGTAATTCTCTTTTGTCATGGAAGACAAAGAAACAACCTATAGTAAGTAAATCCTCAGCTGAAGCAAAATACATGACATTCTCATGCGCGTCCAGTGAATTAACTTGGATAAAACAAATTCTTAAAGAGTTTGGATTGGATATTTCCCCCGCTTTAGTGGTCTACGATAATCAATCGGCCATACACCTATCCTCCAATCCTACCTTCCATGAAAGATTCAAACATATAGACGTTGACTGCCACTTCATAAGAGAGAAAGTAGCTGCTGGAATTTTGAAACTAGTACATGTTAAAAGCCAACATCAACTAGCTAATATCCTAACAAAGCCCTTATGTCACGACCCAACTAGAGAACGTGACTGGCACGTGAGGGATTGGATCTCCACGAAAGTTTTTGATAACGTGATTGGCTAATATGCATAAATAAATCGAATATATTCAAAATATCTCAAATTTAACTAAATTTCATAATTATGAAAATATTTCCAATCATAAACCCTGAACATAAAACTTTATAAAATCCATAATCTAGGCGAAAGTCAAACATAATTAAATAAATGATTGAAATTTTGAAAATAATCAAAATAATATAATGCACGTTCGGGATCCTGCCTGCACAATTATTGGACCATTATTAACTGACATAACCAATCGTAAGCTCCACTCCAAAGCGAAGCTCACCAAAAGAAGCTATAGCACTACTGAGGAAGGTCCTGAGGTGCAACTGAACTTGTAGCTATATCTGTAGGGGAGGAAAGAGAAGGGTGAGTTTATCAAAACTCAATGAGTGAGCCTGCACTCATAACCCACATGGGATAACAACAAAGATACATAATATATACATGCAACTGATATAAAACATTATATATATATATATATATATATATATATATATATACACATATAATTACATATAATTGTACTGAAAACAATTATTTAACTAAATCCATGGCAATAACTAGTAGAGAAATAAAAGATGTTCCGTACATAAATTATCTGAGCTGAATAACTAAATTTGAGCCAATGGCCAATCTGACGGGTATCTAACTAGGCCCTATAAATAGACACCACACTGGGTTCTTTACTAGGAGTGAGCTAGTCCTTTAGCAGACCACTTAATACCAAGGTTAACGATCAATCTTGTAGTTGTTACCTCGTTGATCTGTTTTTCATTATTTATTGGCTAAAAACTAATAACAACAAAATTTACTATTTTTACTATTCATACAAAATTGAGATTCACGAAATCTTCTTATTGATAAAATAAATCTAAATCATACATACAACAAGTATAGTCCTATAAGTTTTCTAAAATAATAGTTTGTCATGATAACTACAAAATATTAATTTTCTAAAATTTTTATAATCCATAAAAGCATATTTCTTGACATAAATCATTTTAAAATTTCATAAATAATTTATATAATATGGGAAAATAATAATAATGACTAAAAGTATAGTCATGAGCTCAAACTCACTTACCGTTAGTAGCTGGGAGTGTGATTCCACTAATAACTTGACTCTAAGGAGCTGAAATGACATTGGTAACCAAACTCACAATTTAGATAAAAATGGGAGTGTCACAATGTCCTAGGAGAAGGTTAAGCTAGGCCAACTAGAAGTGGAGCTGGGCTAGTAGAAAACAGAGCTCGACCACGAGGAATTGGAGCTCAACGAGAGATGAGGTTAGCCAAGAGAGGGTTGAGCTCAGCCAGGTGGAGGCAAAACTCAACAAAAATGAAACTAAATATTTCTTACACACACACACAACTACACACATTTATTTATACACATATATAATAATGTTAAATACCACTAGTGCTATCTACACCTAATAATAATAATGTTAAATAATACTAGTGCTATCTACACCTAATAATAGTAATATTAAATAATATTAGTGCTATTTACCTAGCATATAAATAATAATAATGATAAATAATTTCAATGCTAATAATTTCCGTATTTGATATATTACACCTTACCTCCATCTCTGTTCAGATTTTATGCTCCAAGCTGGGTATTCTTGATATATACCCTCCAACTTGAGGGGAGATATTGGAGATTAACCACATGTCAGTTAGTTAAGTCATTATTACTATGTGCTACAGTTTGTTACAAATGGTAACTAATATCTCACTCACTCCATGTATATATTCAATCTCGTGATCAATGAAATCTAATCTTAGTTCTTCACTCACTGACATTCTAATAAGTGGTGAAACGGATGGACCAAGAGTTGAAATTGGGCTTGTTGAGCTAAGAGATAGAGACGGTGTGCGCTTGGAACGTTTAGCTACTACAGAGGGACACTTCACAAAAGATAAGTAAGCTTTACTGAAGTTGACGGGTGCAGTTTTGTCCATGCCTCATAACTTTGCTCGAAGACCAAAATGGCCCTTTTGTTAGCCAGAGGCCAGTGTAGTTAGCTGGACTCCATGTTTGTTAGCTTTGGCAAATTTGCATAAGGAACTTAATGTGATGGTCAGCACTGTGTTGGTCCGTGACAAAACAAAACAGGATTGTTTACGCCAATAATGAAATTGAGAGCCACGTTGCGTAATGGGCTAATCATCTAACTAATTCATTAATTAACATATTAGCATGATCATACTCTACATAACTTTCTTCCTAGTGGATGATAAAAAGGTGATCACCATTCATTACCCCCATTGGATCGGCGTTTCAAAGTGGGAATTGACTAAGATAACACGAAAAACAAAAAAAACCCAACTTAGCATTTTGCCAAATACAAAAAGATTAAAGAAGTACTTGCTTTTTAGTCTTTTAGTACCTTACTTAACTCTCTCTCTCTCTCTCTCTCTCTCTCTCTCTCTCACAGTGTCTGCATTGATATTTAATAGTAACTGATCAGTGACCAAAGATGGGGAAGGAAGTGGAGCTTTCTTCTTCAGGTCAAGTGAACATGGCTTTCCATTCCCAACTCCAAAGGGGCAAAGGTGGCATTGCTGCCATGCCTTTCATCATAGGTACTTACTTTACTTAGTACTAGAGTTTTCATCACCTTTTTCTTCGGTTTTCTTTCATGATGACGGATTCAGATTTCTAATTCTATTGCTATAACCTTGCTGTTGATATGATGTGATATGAATAATATATGGAGCACAGCAAATGAAGCACTTGCTAGGGTGGCAACATTGGGACTATTGCCAAACATGGTGTTGTATTTGATGGGTAGTTTCAATCTTCACCTAGCCAAATCCACACATATACTCCTCTTGTCAGCTGCAACCACCAATTTCACCCCTCTCATTGGTGCTTTCATTGCTGATTCTTATCTGGGTCCCTTCCTTGCTGTTGGTTTAGGCTCCATCATCACCTTTTTGGTACATCTCCTATTGATTTTCCCTTTTATTAATTATTCCCATTCACGATAAGAAATAAAATATTTTTTGACAGAATAATAGAAAATGATTTACCCCACTGTGTGTGGAAGTTTGGAGACTATAGACCTGGTTTAAGATAGGAAACTATGGCATTGTCTGATGTGTGTGGCCTAGTGGGAGAAGGCTTGATTATTGTTGATGTTGTTGTTGTAAGATAGTTTGGAATCAAGAGTTGCATTGTTCTGTAGTTCTACTGCATGCCGATTACGAAATGCCTTCATGCCACTGGCTAATCTTCTGAATACACGTTGGTTATTGGAGTGATTGATGATTTAGTTTCCTGGACTTAGTTCTTCTGGCCTAAGGGTTGTGATACAATTCCAATTACCAGTTAGAGATGAACAGTGAGTTGGTTAGGGATATAAGTAGGGGAATGCCTTCATTGTAAATCATAGTTGATTGTTAATGAGAGATGGGAAATTATGTAGTCTTTCTCCTTGACTCGAGAGGGAGGTTTTAAGATTTGGTGCTTTCGTTGAGAATGCAAGCACCAAATGTTATGGTATTCCCCTATTTATACTCCTAATCAACTAGTTTTTCATCCCTGACAAACTATTCTATAATTGCTAATTGGGATTGTATCATAATGCTTGCTCTTTTATTGAGGAAACGGATGTAAAAAGTGCCCGAGCTTTATCAAACATGTGTTTGTACTTACTGTATAAAATATCAATATGCCTATTCAATGCTTATTCCAATGAATTTACATTACAATTTTGTATCCACAGAATCATGAAGTTACAAAAATCATTCATGATAAATCAAAATGCTGTTGTCTTCAAAGTGTAATATAAGTGACTACATGGAAATGAATAAGCTATCTTCATGAATTCATGCATGAATATTTATGATTATGATATCTTTCTAAAACATTTTGTGAGGAGATCAGTCTGCCCATAGAGTTACCAGATATTCAAATTAGTCAAGGCAAAATCAGTTGATTTGATATTCACAAACTGAATTTGTATCAAGAAAAAGTCAACTCGCCCCCCCCCCCCTTCTTTGGTAACAGGGAATGGCACTCTTGTGGCTAACGGCCATGATCCCACAGGCAAGGCCTTCTCCTTGCCATCCTGCAACTGAAACATGTAAATCAGTAACTACAGGGCAAATGGCAATTTTGATCTCTTCTCTTGCTCTCATGGCCATTGGAAATGGTGGCCTTCGATGCTCCCTAGCATTCGGTGCAGACCAGGTGAACAGGAAATATAACCCCAATAACTGGAGGGCCTTGGAGATATTCTTCAGCTGGTATTATGCTTTGTCGCCTATTTCTGTCATCATTGCCTTCACCACAATAGTGTATTTCCAAGACCATCTTGGCTGGAAACTGGGTTTTGGAATTCCAACGGCACTTATGTTCTTGTCTACTTTCTTCTTCTTCCTTGCTTCTCCTCTTTATGTCAAGAATAAAGCACATGGCAGCCTGCTCACTGGCTTTGCACGAGTAATTGTAGCTGCCTATAAGAACCGGAAACTTCGATTACCACCGAAGAACACAGCTGGAATGTACCTGCATAAGAAGGACTCCGATCTTGTTGTTCCAACTGATAGACTAAGGTTGAATTGAATCAAATATTCACATTAACATTCTTAGTATTGTTACCTTAATCAGTTGATGAAATAATACTGAACTTCTGGTGATGTTTTGCTTTCTAGGTTTCTGAATAAAGCTTGCTTCATTAAAGACCCAGAAGAAGATATAGCCTTTGATGGATCAGCCTCAAATCCGTGGAGTCTGTGCACAATAGATCAAGTAGAAGAACTAAAAGCCACTATAAAAGTTATTCCGCTGTGGTCTACAGGGATCATGATGTCTCTTAATATTGGAGGCTCGTTCGAATTGCTGCAAGCTAAATCCCTGAACAGATATATCACTCAAAACTTCGAAGTTCCAGCAGGTTCTTTAACTGTAATCACGACTTTTACAATATTCATATGGATAGGTTTTTATGACCGCATCATTATTCCTCTGGCATCAAGGCTTAGAGGCAAACCGGTTAGGATTAGTGGCAAGAGTAGAATGGGATTAGGGTTGTTTTTCTCTTTTCTCCGCTTGGTAACTGCAGCACTTGTTGAGAGTGTAAGGCGACGAAGGGCAATCAGGGAGGGATATATAAATAATGCTCATGCAGTGTTGAATATGTCTGCAATGTGGCTTTTTCCTCAACTTTGCTTGGGTGGCATAGCTGAAGCATTCAATGTAATAGGCCAAAATGAATTCTATTACACCGAATTTCCCAAGAGCATGTTGAGCATTGCTTCATCCCTTTTTGGACTTGGAATGGCTGTAGGATATGTGGTATCTTCTTTGGTATTCAGAATTGTGGAAAAGGTTACTTCAAGAGGAGGAAAAGATGGCTGGATTTCAGATAATATTAACAAGGGTCGCTATGACAAGTACTATTGGGTTCTTGCAACAATTAGTGCTGTTAATATACTCTATTACTTAGTATGCAGTTGGGCTTATGGACCTACAGCTGATCAAGAATACAAGGCAGTTTCTTCCCCTGGGTCAAGTGTCGGTAGACTTGGTAGCAATAATTTATTGGATTTTACTTGTAACGAGGCAGATCAAAAGAACCAACTACCATATGATACATGTCAGGTACATTTGACTGAGGATCTTGTTATTCTCTTAGCTTCTCTCATCCAAAATTTTACCTTGGGATACTAATTTAAGCACATAGAATTAACTCTTCAATGTAATGTTCAAATTAATGTCATCTATCTCTTTCTTCTGGCCTAGTGTATCAGCACACCCGCCGATGGAATTTTTAGTAAGAAGACTAGGGACCAGCCAGCCAGCCAGCCAGACACTGCTGACACTCCTGAGTGTGTCGTCTTTCTCTCCAAGACTGTAATATTCTTTATGCTGCTAAATATTATCCATGATTGCTGAAAGATAGAAAAGCATATGAATTCATCTCCTCATATTCCATATATGAAATCTGAATTGTGTCAGGTGGAAAAGGAGAAGCTTGGTGATAGAATCACAACCCTTCACCAGCTAGTTTGTCCATTTACAGAGGTAATAAACAACTCACTCCATTACTACAAATCACAAACAAAATAAAATCACACTAATTGAATATAATGCTATGCCTTCACCAATAGAAAAATTATAAGCCATTATAGCGCCCTTTATGTTCGGTTTTAGTGTCTTTAGAAATCTCGATGAACTGTTATTTCCACCTTTCCATGATCCAATCCAAGTGTCCTTGATTATCCTTTTTTTTTTTTTTCCTTCAATGCCTGGAGTTTCACTTGCAACCTTAAAGAAAAGACAAGAAGATGATCACGCCTTATGGCGTGTGTTTCGCTTTTGCAGAATGACACAGCTACTGTCTTGTTTGAAGCCATTGAATATATCAGATTCTTGCAGGAGCAAGTTGAGGTGATATACTTCGCCCCACACAAAAATTTTATGCTCTGCAAGCTATTCAGAGTTTCATTGAGAGAAGATGCATTTAAAGTGTCACCACTGATATTGATGTTTCTCTCAAAAACATTCTTTAGTTGTGGAAGTTATAAAATTTTATTCTATGTTTTGGGCACAGATACTCAGTTCTCCTTGGTTGGACAATGGATCAAAAACCATGAGGAATCGACAGCATGTAAGTTCCCATTTTCTCCGTCTCCTAATTACAAGCACTTGTGTTCTATGTTCTAGAACTTATAATTGAAGGGAAAGTTTCTTCCTTTCCTGTCTTCTCTTTTCAAACAAACAGGTACATGGAGAAAAGACTTCTCTATTTCCTGGGGACCCCCGTCTGGTATGTGTGCTTTATTGAATCCATCAACTTTTCATTAGATGTATATAAGAAATGTCTTTTGTCCCACTTTTCAGGATATTTTTGAAATATTGGTTGAGAGTATATTCTAACTCTCCTCTCAATCAATTCAATGTCTAAAAGACACCGCATGATGTCCTTTAAAAAAAAAAAATGTCCAAAAAAGCAGGACGAATAACATTATTCAATAGGATTTGAATCCTCTAAAGTGATAATCTCATTTTAAAAAGTAAAGTGAGGGAATTTTATCATTGGATCAATAAAGATAGAAGTGGAGCCCTTTTCACTATACTAATCTAAGGATGAAACTCCTCACTCCTTACTTTATCCTCTAAAGTGAGGAGGATCCAAACCCTATTCAATATATATTGATGCCATTTTTCTTTTTTCCTTCTAGAAGAACAAAGGAGTAGGACCTTATCATTTATTTATTTGTGAAAAATGACAATCAGGATGCAAAAGATAAGTCAAATGACTTGAGGAGTAGAGGTTTGTGCTTGGTTCCTGTGGCTTGCGCCCAACATGCTGTCAATGAAATTCGGGGCTGATTACTGGGCATCTGCATATGGTAGTGGATTTTACATGCAGAAATGCTTTATGGGGTGCACCATGAGATACAAGTTTGAAGCCACTAGAATTGATCTAGTGTAAGAGGTCTAGTAGTATGCATGAAGTCCTAGATTTAAATCTTATTGTGACCAATTGCAAGTTTGTAACAATATAACATCATGAACAGTCAATCTGTAGTAATGAAAAGACTGATTGCTCACGAATCACAATGCTATTTATATGGCATTCATGATTCAAGGAATGGAAAAACTTATATCCATTATGTATTTTCTCTAATCCAATTAGGATAACTGATTGAGTCATTTAAGATGTCAAAATCAATTTTAATTAGTCTGTAACTTCAATCATTCTTAATATGCATCGCTGAGGTAGCAATTCTTCATAGTTCCTTTTTTGTTCAAGAGGATGACTGCTGACAATTATTAGGAATCAATTAACAAATTATGTCTATGTTTGTAACAAGATCTTAATATCAACTTTGATCCCTTCCAAGCCCTTATATATCTTTCTTTAACCTTCTTTTTGTTATTCCAGTGCTTGAAAGAATGCAGAAACTGATGATGATCTTAATTTTGTTAAGAGTGTTACTGATGATGTTGATACATATACTAATTCATGTGTAATAAACTAGTTTGGCATCTGCTTATTCGGAAGGAAAGTTTAAAACTTATGTTTAGTTTAGAGAGGGATACACATTACCAATTAAACCTTCAAATGACAATATCAATTACTGGCAAATTGATCAGTGATAAAAAAAAAAATTAATCTTAAGATCCCTGACAATTATAAAAGTCTCAAGTTCCTAATGCAACCAATAAAGTAATCAATAAACTAACACCTCTATTTCACGCCACTCCCATCACCTCATTGAACTATTTGATCTTTACTCTCAATCCTACCCGATCTCCATCTCCATCTGAGTGCCACCACATGTCCTTAACATCCATTTGCTATAACACCAAAAACTCTCACTTGTTCTTATAGGTTTGTTGTTTTGATCTTTCTTTGTTTCATTTTCGCTTCTCCGTTGAAGCTTTTAGATATATTTGGATTGGTGGAGCTGTGTAAAGTGGAATATTGATTAATTAGTTTAATTGTTTGAATATCTCAAAGTTGGATGCAGAAGAGGGGAGATGGATGGAGTCCAGTGCACCTAATCCCACCATCCCTCTCTATATTTCTTATCCTCCATAGTGGGCGGAGTGAGATGAAATTGAATGGAATTAATTGTTAGATTCAGTAAAATTACTACTCTATCCCTATTACTAATATATCCCTCTATCCAATCACTTCACTCCACTTATCTCCACTCAATTTTATTTCACTTCATTTCACTCCATTACTTACCATCAATCTAAATATGGCCTAACTAACCTTTTGAAGCCTAACTAATGCTCCTATCAATGCGTTTGGAATTTGGATGATAACTGATGCGGGTAAGGGAAGTGGAGTGATGGGGAAAGAAATTTCATCTCTTATTTAGGAGGTTAATAATAGATAGTGAGGGAAGGAAACTAAGTGTATAGTCCTCCTTTTCTCTCTTCAAAAATCAATTATCTTTCCGTCTCAAGATTGCGGTGGAATGATGGAAAATTGAAAGTTTGAGATGTGAAATGTTAACTTCCTTTTCTATAATGTTACTTTTAAGAAGTAATAAATATTTGTTCCATTTTCTCATGGATTTATCTAACTAGTACCCTCATGACATTGTTTAAGAAACGGAAGAGAGAGAGAGACTTTGAATTTCAAAGGATGAGATTTTGTGTTTTTGCAACATAGAGTTCACTAAAAAAATTTTGCAACTCACTTGTTATGGTATTGTGACTATACTCAAAAGGGTTATGTTATTTATACTCATCATATAAGGAACACCGTATCGACTTGCATCTCATCCACTATTGGATGAGGTGCAGACCTCATTCAAGTGAGATTTAAATCCAATCAAATGGTGGATGAGATGTAAATCAGCACAGGGCCTCATGCATGATAATTACAAGTAATATCTTTTCTTATCCAAAACCCTTTTCTTATTAATCTTCCAAACATGAAAAAAAAAAAAATTGGTCCATTTCCTTTCCAATTCCGTCCCATTATTCTGATAATATCCATCAAGAGAAACGGACCATACTAAATAAGCTTCGCATGCATTTTTCTTCATAAATCATGATAAGTACTTTGAAGCATTATTTTTTTTTTTTTTGGGGTCGATTTATTGTATGTATTTAATTTGTAGTCAACCGTTCTTATCTCTGGGCCAGACCCAGTCCCCTTTATTCGATAAAGATACAGCTCAAACCCACGAGGATGGAGATGAGCAAAAAAGGCATCACAACAGAAGTGTATCTAAGTAATCCAAATTGCAAGAGACTGACTAGACAGAAGAAAACATATATAAAGCAACAATACAAAAAATAAACGGATTCTATCACTAATCTCTTTGGTATTGCCAGTAAGATCAGGCCAAACCTAATTCCTTCCTAACCTTTCTTATGCCGAGTAGAATGGTCCCCAAGCTTGACCAAAACAAAAAAAAATTGTTCTCCAAGAGAAAAAAACAAACACATATCGTGCTCCTCATAATTAAAAGCAAAAGTATTATTTATACTTATTTTATATGGAACATGCCAACTTATACTTTATCTATCATTAGATGAGATATGAACTCTATTGAAATAGGTCTCACATCTTATCTAATGACAGATAGAGTGTGAGTTAACATAGTATTTCACACATAACAAATACAAATAACATAAAAAAAGGCCGGATTCGGTTACACCAAGACAAGAGTTTTATTCTTACACCCATATCTTACCATTAATTTCATATTCAATCAATATATATATATTTACACACACACACACACACACACATATATATATATATATAGCATCTATTCTATGTGAAAAAAACTAAATGGTTTATATAATAAAAAAACTAAATGCTTAATACAATTAAAACTAGATAGTATACGGTTCACAAAGATAAGTATTCTTCATTGTTCAAAAAGCATTTATTACATTAACCATTAAAAACTAAATGGTATCAAAATTTTCATTTGCACCGCAACCCAATAGTCACAATCTATCTATTCTATAAATAAAACTAAATGGTATCTGGTCAAGAGCCATACTTTATTACTCTTGCAACAAGAAATTAAAATATTTATTTTCTTACTCAAGCTATCAACTTGAGGATCTGTTTTCGTTTGTTTGCGGCTATTCTATTTTCATTTTTATTTTTATAATCATGCATCAAAATTGTCTTCTACAATTTTCTAACTCCCCTATTTTTGTATTGAAATTGTGTTAATTTTTTGTACTTCTCTTTCACAGCTAATAGTATATTCTTCTACTTATAATTGTGATAGACTGTAAATTGTCTTTTAAAGTTTTATAACCGCAACTGCTATATACAAAACTTTCTGTTCTTATTTTCTATATATTGAGCCTCAAAGATTCTGGTAAAACACTTTTGGACTAAACAAACAAGATGCAAACAAAAGGTACATAGTTACATAGTTATTCTATCTTTTTAGCTTTGGAATTTTTTAACACGTATGAATTTTTAGGTAGAGGGTAGCCTTCAGCACCTGGGTGTAGCATTGGTATCTACTTCACTATCTTACTTAAGCAGCTTCGATGAAGGTATCCAGCATATGTCTTTCAAGTTTTTTCAATTAACATTCATAACTCTCCCTAATAAAGTATATTGTTTGATGTGTACCATAATTTTCCTAGAATTCTTCGTCGACAATATCCCAAGCGTCCTTAATTTGCCATGACAAAGCTCCAATAATTCTTGGATGGAATATAATACTTATGATTTATCACAGGTCTAATCAAGTTTAATCGTGGCCGCTTTGAAGAACTACTTAAATAAGTATGGAGGAATTTTCTTTCCAATTAGCACAACATATTATTTATTTATTTATTTTAATCAAACTCACATTTTTCTTATTTTTTAGGACAAAGATAACAAGTAATAATGATGAATATATATATATATATATATATATATATATTGCTTAGCAGTCTATCATTAAGTTATGATGAATGGAAGATAAATGTACACATTTCACAATTATGGTGAGATATGATCCTTATTGATGAAAAGGTTAAATTTGTTTTATTATACATATTTCTATTAATTCATATTATTATATTTGATCCTATTTTTTTCCCGTTTGAAACAATTACATACATGCTACAATAGGGACAAATATCATTTACAAATTCAAGAATACATTGAAAGAAGAAGAAATATATTCCATTGAAAATTGTGGTATCAAATAACAAAGATAGATTTGTAGTGGAGAACAACTCTTTTATGTTGCATTTCTATCCATTACTTTGGTCTCACAAAGCTATCTTAATAGGTAACTTTACTATTACATTTTATATATGTATTATTTTTGCTAAATTTATTGCAATGAACATACATTTTTAAATTTGTAGAGCCAATAATGTTAACTCATTTAAGATAGTATTAAAATTTCATGTTACGCATCATTTTTGTTATTTTTTCCTACTCAAATTCTTAGACAGTTTCAATTGTAAATTATAAAACTTTTTTTAAAAATATCTAATAATATACACGTAACTAAATTTAATAAACCAATCTGTCTGAGTATTCAGGAAAAAAATGAATTATTATGTTTATAGATTATATTCAAAGTTAATATTTTATATACACTGTCTTATTATTTTTTATAAATACATACAATGTATTATTGCACTAGCTAATAAGCCTATAACATAAATCTTCGGCTGAATTGGTTTCAATTTGTTTACGTTTTATGTCATCAATTTACTGGATGAATCAGTGTTTAACTCATTTATAGCATATAATTAAATTTAATTATTATAATCCAATTGGAGGGCCTAGAATAACTAGGCCGTTATGAAGCCGTTACACAGAGTATCAAAGATTTAGTAATGTAGACCTGAAATTTAGTAATAACTAGACTATTAGCAATTAAATATAAATTCAAGCTATAAGTTATAATTTTTTTCTTTGCAATGATATATATATTTGACATATAATTAATCTATTATCTATTATATGCTCAGCAAATACGTAACTAAATTTATAAATTAAAATATATTAAAATTCGTGTGTTAAGGTCTTACTGGACATAATATATGAATTTCATATTACTTCAACAATGCTCATCTATAGTCCACCAATGCTCATGTGTTACATCATATGGCATGTTGATTGTCCACAAATGAGATTAAAAAACTTTTAAAATTTAATAAGCAATTTATCAAATTTAATGATTAGTATTTGAACGTTAAAATTGCAACAGCCTTCTATCTCCCTATTTTTTATCTAATCTAAAAATATTTTCATTGAGATTATATATATAATTATGTTTTAAAGGTTTCCTTTTATAAATTTTTTTAACTAAATAACCATTTTTTCACTACAACATAATTAACATTTACTAACATTTAAAAAATGTTAGTAAATCATGAAAAAATGTCAGCTATTTACATAGGCAACATTTTTACAAATGTTATATTTAGTTGGTGTTGCTAAAGAGTTTTAGTAACATTTTTTATATTTTAAGTAACATTTAGAAAAATATTGCAATATGTTTATTTTTGTAACACTTATAAAATGTTGCAACATACCTTTTTTTTGTAACACTTATAAAATGTTACAATAGACTTTTTATAGTAACACTTATAAAATATTGCAATAGACGCTTTTTTTTGGGAATATTTTTCAAATGTCACAACTCCTATTATTACATACATGCATAAAAAAAAAATATAACACACAAGGGGAAAAAATAAAGCTTTAAGCAAATTAAGAATTCCATGAACCAAATGGAAATATATTAACATTTTTAAGTTCCAAAATCCCTGTCATTTATGATATTAGCATTTTTGCAATGGATGCACTTGAGAATATTCTTGACTTAACATCATGAAATTCTCAACAAAAAATAACAAATGTCAAAATAATATAAGTTTTCAAGTAGAAATCCCTCCATCCAACATCATTTTATACCTGCATTCACAATTTAATCCACTGGTAAGGTTTAGTTTTAATATCTCATAAAACTAAGGTATGATTTATTCAAATTAATTGTGTAAGTATAAAAGGTGAAGTGTTTCACTCACGCTACATTATTGAAAGACCTCTCTCATGCTACTAACTAAATATTTAACTAGCAAATAAGATTATCTAAAACCACATAATCAACCAAGTCCATAAGAATTGAATAATAAAATGGTAAATGAAAAAAAAAAAAGGATAGCAAAAAAATAAGGTTGAACAAATACACTTCAAAATAAGGTTCTCCTGGTCAAAAACTTTCTACAAGATGAATCAATATGTCTTTTGAGCAAAAAGAATAGACACATGAATTTAGGTCAAGTTGAAGAACTTGTAAGTTAAGATACATCGTTGCTCGTGTAAATATCATGAGAAGCAATGCAAAACCTCATACCGATCTAATATTCTAATGTCATCTCAATTTTATCACAACTCTTTTCCCCTTTCCAACAGTGTCTTCCATTCTTCAGTTACAAATTCTAAACATATAGCTAAATAATAAATATTTAATTTCCAGCCATGAAAATAGTATTAACATCCTGAAATAATATAGTTAAAAGTACTCTCATATTTATAGTCTTATGAAAAGTTCATCCTGACATCATTTGTGGCTCTATGCTTCTGTTACAGTTAACAATCAAGTAATTTTGCATGCTCTTCACAAAAAGTAAAAGGTGGAAAGAATGGAGAGCAGGGGTGAAAAGCAGAAACTTAAACATTCGAAGAGATGCTTTATGCTTATATACATAATAAATTTTCCCTCATCCCTCTCTGTTTCTTTTATTAATACTCATACCATGCACATTGAATGAAGCTACGTGCCATATATTATGCCATAAACTGTGTTAACTGAATCTACCTTTGACACGTGGCAGCTCTAGAAGATTGAAGCTTTCAATTTTTGCTCTCCTTTTGGACCACAATGAAACAAAGACATACTAAGGCCACTTTCTTGCTAATAGCTACCAAGACAAAAAAGATGAAAACAACATTTCAATAAGAAGTTGATACAAATTGATAAAATAGCAAATTAATAACAAAACAAAATCAAGTAATATAGTTAGACAACAAGTGAATTGAAAACTCTAGTCTCACCTTATGCCCAACTTACTTAAGAATAAACTTTTCAATTTTTTTTCCTATTGCTCTCTCTTTCCTACCCCCAAAGCCAATGAGTCAGAGATAACTCTATAGTTTCTAAATATTTCATTAGACTTTAATTACAACTAAATTGTGAAATCAAAATCTGAATTAAAAGTTAAGGACTAACGGTGCAGGACCTTTTAGTCTTTGCATCGTAAATAAGTAAACCTCTAATTCATGACATGGTGAAAGCTTTCTTGAAAGATCATTGTCATTATCCTTGGCTTAAAAGAATAATAAAGCCAATGATAATGACAATGATAAGCCATCTCAATAACTAGTTCAGTGCATTGCTTACTATCCAATCATAAATTTCTTTGAGACCCAACTACTAAGGAAAAAAATAGCAAGCCTAAAACAAGTACATAGAGCACAGTATAATTCAATGCCAAAAAATGGGGGAAAGTTCAAAATACATGAAACTTAATAACCCATGTATTAAATCAAACAATAGTTAGGATTAAATCAAGTAAAATTACATTATCTATAGTTTAATTTGATGAACAATTTATAGTTCATTTCATGGGGAGAGTTTATGCAAAACAAAAATAGAACAGGTAAAGCAACTAAAAAATACAACATAAATACATCTGAATTGAGAGGCAGTCACACATATTCACAGCAATTTTTGCTAAAGTTCCATCAAAATCAAAGGCTGCAATCTTACTTGAGTCATGTAGACACTTAGCAATGTCTGATCATTTGGATAAATGTCTGAATCATCTCCAAAAATCGAAAATCAAATTAAATCAAACTGAACCGGATCGAACCAAACAAAACCTTATTGAAAGGAATTAGATTGGACCAAATTGGACCGGACCGGACCGGACCGGACTCAACTGGACTGGACCGGACTAGACTAGACCGAACTGGACCGAACTATACCAGATCCGACCAGACTGGACCGAACTAGATCAAATCGAATCGGACCAGACCAGACCGGACCAGACCAAACTAAACCAAATTGGACCAGACTAGACCAAACCAGATCGGACCGGACCAAACCAGACCGAACCAGACTGGACCAGACCGAACTAGATTGAAGCGGACCAGACAGAACCAAACCGAACCAGACCAAACCGGATTGGACCAAATCAAACGGACTAGAACAAACTGGACCCCACTGAACCCAACCGATCCAAATCGGACCGCATAGAACCCTACCGAAACGAAATGGACCGAACCAGACTAGACTGGACTGGACCAAACTAGACCAGAGCGTACGGAACAGGATCGGATATAACCGGACCAAACCGGACCAGATCAGACCAGACCAGACCGGATCGGACAAAATCGGATCGAATCGAACTAGACAGGGCCCAACCGGACTAGACCAAACTAGACTGGACCAGACTAAACCGAACTAGATCGAACCGGACCAGACCAAAACGAACCAGACTAAACCAGACAGGCCGGATAGAGCTAAATCGGACCAGACCAAACCAGATCTAACCGAACCGAACCAAACTGAATAGACTGGACCGGACCGAACCCAACTGGACCAGACCCTACTGAACCCAACCCAACCGGACTGGATAGAACCGAGCCGGATCGAATCGAATAGGATCGAACTCCGTTGAATCAAACCCCATCGAACCGAACTAGACTGAACTAAATTGAACCAAACCAAACTGAATTGAACCAAACTGAATCAAGCTAAACCAAATCGAGACCAAATCAAACCGAACCGAACTAAAGTTGAAATTATTGAATAATGAATGAGAATAAGTGGATAATTTTATTATAGGTATCTACGACAGAAATGGCATGTCCTTTGCCACCATCCCTATTTAGAATTTCACATTTTATCCCCATCCTCATCCTATAGGGATCTGAATCCATGCACATACTCACAGATTTATTAAAAGAATTTCAAAATAATTTTTTTTAAAAAATACTATAATAACAAATATTAGTAATGCAACATAATCAAAATAAAAAAATAAAAAATGCATACATAATGCAAATCTAATATAGATAATTGAAAAACTAAAGATGTGATGTGATATCCCGTCCCTTTCCTATTTAACAATCAGGAGCTCCACTCCCATAAAGACTAACTTTGTCCTATTCTTATCTTTATTGTGGGTAATTTTGACCCATCCTACGTGTACCAATATCAACAATTTTTTTTTGTCATCCTTAATTATTTATATCTTTTTGATAAGTTAAAATATTTAATTTGTAAAAACATAATAAAATATATTTCCTAATTAATGAAAAATAATCAATAAATTTAATTTATGTGATTTCAACTATACACCCTTTCCATGTACATACTTTTAGCAAATTAAAATAGTAATTTTAAAACATATGTTATAGTTAATGTGTTATAATTAGTAAAAAAGATCAAATATAATTCTAATTTGTGTCATCTCAACTATTGGATTAGTATATCAATTCACAATTATTTTCAATAAAAAATTTATGTAATTATTTAATTTTTTAAAATAATTAACAAATAATTAGTATCATTATCAAAGAAGTATAAATTGTGAGATTGATTGTTTTAAATATTTTAATGTTGAACAATTCAAGTCTTGTTTTTCAAAAAAATTAATATAAAATGATTGTGGAATTGATAAGTTGGACTGTATATTTGAAGTTAGAAACTCTCTTGATCTCGTCCTTATTTACAATTTCACCTGTTGTCGCTATTCTCATCTTTATCCTCATCACGGGTCTCTATTCCTTATTCTCTGCAGAGATTTGGATCCTTATTGGTATTCTCAGGTTTATTAAAAAAAATCAAAAAGTAAAAAAGTTTTCAAAATTCTTTGAAATTCAAATCACAAATATCCATAATAACTAATACTACGAATGCCACATTATTCAAATTGAAAATATATATATATATATATATATATATATATATATATATATATATATATATATATATATATATATATATACATGATGCAAATTGAATCCAATAAAGGTATTTTAAAAAATAAAAGTGTGCTAAGATTTTCTTGTTATCATTAATTATTATAATTATAATAGTTTTGTTATCATTAATACTATAATTATAATAATTAATTATAATATTTTTTGATGGCATAATTATACTAGCTTTGTTATCTTTAACACTTTAATTATATATATCAAATTTTAATGGTATAATACATTCAATTATCATTTTGTTTATGTTATTCGTTAAATAATTTTGATTGAACTATTTTGTTAAATAATTTTAATGAAGACATATATGAAAGTTTGATTGGAAAAAAATAGTTAACAATTAGAATGTAAATTAAATCCAAAAAGTTACGTTAAATATTAAGATTATGAAAATGGTAGGGCATAATGACATAATTTTCTCTATGAATGACATATGAAAAACTATCTTTATAATGAATCTTAATTATTAGTATTATAGATGGATTATAGATTATATTAAATCCGTTGAAAATACATTAACTATGATATTAAGTTTTATTAAAATATCAAAACTAATATAGTATAGCGTGTATTATTATATTTTTATTATCAATATAATATCATTACAATACAATGTAGCAAATTTTATATATTATAATAATTTTTAATAAATTATATATCATACTAATTAAATCTGACATGCAAAAATAAAATGATATGTAATTAATATTATTTTTTAAAATTTAAATTTAAATTTGAGAGTGATTAATTAATTAGACAGTGATTGATTGATCATATTTATGTGTTAATTTGTGATATTAAATTTTTAATTATAATTTGTTAATTATGATAATATTTTCTCTTATTTTAATTAATAAAATAATTTTAAATTAATATAACTATTATGTCAATCATAGCATAAATTTAAAGTTGACTCAATAATATCAATTTGATATCTCTTCTCTAAATTTATGGACTTGTCCGAAACTAATATAAATTACGATTGAAAGATGCATATATGTTATTAATTTTTATAATATATTGTTCCAAGGATTTAACTTTAATGCATTGTTAATATAAATAGATATTTTACATTGATATTAAATTATATAAAATTAAAATATTCAACCAGTAATTACCATATTTAAATGTAATTTGAATATAACAAACAAAAAGAATATAATATTTAATCCATATTAAAAACCCTAAAAAACCCCCTCACGTATCCCATTTAAAACTTCTATACTTGAAAATTTCATATTAAAATTAAATGATAATAAAGTATATGTTAGTTTATAAAAAATACTCAAGAATTAAATAAAGAAAATTCTCTAAATTTAAGTCAAAATAAATATAACATAGTAAATATTTTATATTTTAAAAGTAAGAATATATGTCAAAAGGAAAACTAAATTATTTAAATTAGTATTGAATTAATTCAAGAAGATTTTAATTTATTTATCTCGATAGGCATGTTTTCAAATAAAATATATTATTTTAAAATATCCATCTATTAGTTATGATTGATATAATTGTGATAGATTACATTAATTACAAATTAATAATTACATATTAGTTGAAAACTATCATATAAACTATATTTCAAATTATGCATTCATGATAATATATAAATCACATGTTGCATATAGAACTATAATATATGTGAAAGAAACTATGACTATATATTAAGCTAAATAATTTTTTGATAAATAAGTCAAATGATATAATCATAAAAAAAATTTGAACTTTGTTAGAATGAAAAAAACAATATTTCATAAATGCAAAATATAGAATAAAAATTTACAAAATCAACTAACGAAAAAAAGTTTACAAAGTGACATTATAGTATCGAATTGTAAAGTGGAAGTGATATTATGATTTATAATTGACATTTTATAATTAATAATTAATTATGATTGATGTGATTAATATTTGTCAATTAAGTGCAATAAATATAAATTGAGAATTCAAATTCTAAATGGTAATTGCAGGCTCTAAATTACTCTAGAATCGACACTTATAAAATTTTTTCTTATAAGGGTCTATAATATTAATATATATATATATATATATCGCATACATTGATTAATGTATTAAAAAAATTCTCATTAACAGCATGCTTTTATAGTTTCTTTTATCGTAATATTTTCAAACTATAAACGTAATATATATTTTCATTTTATTTTAATCATAGAAAAACATTATTTTTTAATATTTTAACAGTTACATTGAATGCATACGTTGACTAAACCTTATCTACATTAATTAGTATATTAAAGAAATTTCCTTACTAGCCGTGCAGTTAACATATTAGATATTAAAAAATAAATAACAATAAAACAGTTATTAATGTGGAAAGACAGAGACGAGTTCAATTTTAACGTAGCAACGATATAAAATATTTTTACATGATTATTCCATTATGCTTTATCATATTAATCATGATAATTTACTTATCCACTCACTATTTGAAAAGTCGTGTGAATAAAGGATATTATTAAATGATTGTATAAGAAATTTTTATATTTTTGGTGCTTTGGTGCAAAGATCAAAATTAAATCTTTGTAAATGATTAAAATAAATAAATAAAACTATAAGAAACCTCGTTGCTCGTTACGGCCTTCTCAATTGTCTCACCTCATCATATATACTCCTCTCGCATCTTCGCCTTCCTCTTCTTTTGCCGCATCTGTGAGGCGAAGGCTGCAAAGCTCGCCCTTCACTCCGATCATCTCCGTGGCAATACCATTCAAATCGAGTTGGCGAGATTAGTTTGTATCCTCTTCTCTCTGCCTTCTATTTAAACTTTCAATTTACTTCCTTAAGTTATATTACGATTTAGTTCTTGTGGCTGCATGCATGTGGAATTAGAAACGAATTTGTTAAATGATTTGGTTTATGAAGCCACATTTGGCTTAGTTGAAGGACACTTAGAATTTTTGGATTAAATTGAGGCTTTACTCTTTCCTAGCTTCTTCTAGAATCTTTTGTTCTTCTCTGAAATTTTGAGAATAAAATAAAATAAAATGTAGGCAAAGTCGTGTATGCAACTATGGGTGGACGTGGTGTTGGTTGTGCTGTGGGAATCGAAGAATTAGCAACAATGTTTTGAAGGTTTGGTAGACTTAAGGATTCTAGGTTCTTTAGAGATCGAAACACCGTGTATGTTGAGTTTGCAAATATGGATGAAACTACTCTAGCCGTCAAAGCCATGACTGGGAAGCTTTTTGGTGGTGACGGTATTCATGAAGACTTTCATTATTAGTCTATTAGAAAAGTAACCTTTTTTTCCCAAAAAAAAAAAAAATGCTTTGTTTCTTTCCTTTATGCATAGTTATTTATTTACTTGTTAGTATACTCCAGGTTCCTGATATCTTATGGTTGCATTGCATCTATGACTATGAAGAAGTTTTTTAATTAGGTTTACACCATGTCGTTGTTTGAAAATTGTGTAGAATGAAAATGTCATTTCTTTGATTAATGAATATACAATGAGTAAATAAATCCATGCAAAATATATTAGCAATTAACAATTGAAGAAATTATCACCTTATGATGCTTTGCACATTGTTGTTTACTAAAAATATATTCATCAATTAAAGAAACGACATTCTCATTCTGCACAATTTTCAAACAACCACTTCATGCAAACCTAATTAAAACTACTTCATAATCATAGATGCAATGCCACCATGAGATATCAGAAAGCTTGTAGTATAATAACAAGTAACTAAATATATACGTGTAAAGAAACGAATTAAGCATTCATTTTTTTAAAAAATAAAAAACTTATTTTTAATTTTCTGATAGACCGATGAAAGTCGACACGGATATGGTCACTACCAAAAAGCTTCCCATTCATGGCTTTGACGGCTCGAGTAGCTTCATCCACACTTGCGAACTGAACATATGCAGTGTTTCAGTCTCTGAAGAACCTAAAATCCTCAAGTCAACCAAACCTTCGAAACATTATTTCCAATTCTTCCATCCTAACAGCGTGGCCAACACCACCTACCCATACCTGCTTGCAGCTTCGCCTACATTTGATTTCATTTTATTCTCGGAAATCCAAAGGAGAACAAAAGATTCCAGAAGAAGAAGAGAAAGAGTAAAGCCTTAACTTAATCCTAAAGTTCATCCTTCAACTAAGTTAAATGCAATTTCATAAACCAAATCACGTAACAAATTTGCCTCCCATTCCAAATGCAACTATAGGAACTAAATCATAGTCTAACTAAAGAAACTAAATTGAAGGTTTAATCGAAACCATAAAGAAGAGGATACAGACCAGCCTTGCAAACTCAGTTTGAATAGGATTGTCATGACTCATGAAGATGAACGGCGTGATGGGCAAGCATTGCAGCCTTGGCCTCATAGACGCGACGGAATAAGAGAAAGGCAAAGGTGCGAGGGAAAGAATATGATGAAGTAAGATAATCGAGAGGGCCGCAACGAGGCGCGTTAGATCGAAAGCCATGGCGTCGTGGGACAGGTTTCCGATGAAGCGTGTGTTGGAAGGGGTTTCTCTTTCTCAGTCTATATATTTGGAGGGAGGCGCCATCTGATGCGATGAGGCGCATCATAATTGCTATAGCTGAGCCAGAAATGTCCCAAATACAGTTTACTGGAAAATTGGTTGTAGAGTGAAACAAAAGGAAACCCTAGGCCTCAGAGAGGGAGAGAGGTGGATTTTTTTTTTTTTTTTCAATTTTACTGCTTGAGTTGAGAGTGAGACTAGCAAGAGGGTAGCTAAGATCAGGGCTTTGAAAATGAAAGTGTATATTGCGACAAGTGAGGGGAGGATTGGAGGAGTGATTCATCCTGATCTTCAAGTAATTAATCTTATCAACCGATGTGTTAGTTTCGTGGTTCACTTGCAAGGTAATGTTGAGTTGGGAACTATAAGATTTGAGCGTAATTTATATCTTATTGTTCAAAGTTGAATGCAAAAAATCTTTGTTATATATATATATATATAAATATAGAAGCCAAAATTTCTAGAGCTATATAAACACATGTGGGCTCAATCTAAAACAAACTTTCAGTCAAAGGCTTGTCTTGAATGGAATCATGAAGAGCTACGTGATAGTGATTGATATTCTTTGAGATCCCGTCTTTCTTTTTTGCTCCCCTGTGATAAGTTAGGATCGAGTTAAACTTTTCAATTATCTGAGAAACGAAAAGGTAAATGGAGAAGTGAGCATGCCATAGTGTTATTATTCCAGGGCGGTAATGTGTTTTTTATTTTTATTTTATAGTAATTTAGTTATTTAAAAAGATTTAATTTCTATGCAGTGAAAATGTGGAATTCTTTTATATAACCTTTCAATTAGATAACTGTTCAAATAATGCGTAAAAAAGTCAATTATCATAACCGATATGGTAATATGTAATTGAATGACATTGCATCAAAACTCACTCATATAAAAATATAAAAAATATATTTTTCAATCTTTCCACATTAATAAGCGTTTTATTTATTTATTTAATATCCAATATTTTAACAGCATCCGTTTGTGAGGACGTTTTTAAGTATATTAATTAATGTATATCTAATGTAGTCATGTGGATAAGGTTTTATTAACGCATGAATTTAACGTAAATGTTAAAATATAAAAAAGAACTATTGTAAAATATTTAAAATTTATATTTTTGAAGTTAAAAAATTAGTGTTTTCTATAATTAAAATAAAGGTAAATATATACTATGTTTATAGTTTGCAAAGATTACGCATTTATAAAGACATGCCAAGTGATGTTAACTTGAAATATTTTATTTTAAAATTAAAACATAATTTTTAGGAATAATTTAATTTTTATTTTTAAATTGATTCATAATGATTTATAAAAATAGATCAAATTGGTTATTGATAAAAATATTAATAGGAGAAATAAGTCTATCAAAATAGAAACAAGTTAGCCTACGGTCTAGTGGCAAACTATATGTCTCAATGAGTTAAGTGAGGTCACTAGTTCGACTCCTATTCTCATTCCATGCCCCTTGAAATCTAAGTTAAAAAAAATCCAGCCCCTCTCCCACCACCTCAATCAACCTTTTGATCTCCACTCCCAATCTTGCTTGATCTCCATCTCCATCCTCAGTGCCACCCCCACCTCCCCATGCCCATGATATAGCCAAAAGCTCACATGTTCTTGTGGGCTTGTTGTTTTAATCTTTCAAGACTAAAGTGTAGATTTAACCTTTCTTCTCTTCACTCTTCACTTCTCTGTTCAAGCCTAACCAACACTTCGTATCAATGTATTTGGAATTTGGACGATATAACTAATGCAGGGAAGGGAAGGAAAATGATGGGGAAAGAGATTTCCTCACTCTTATTTGAGAGGTTAATAATATATAGCAAGGGAATAAAACTCAAGTTATAGTTCTCCTCTTTCTTTTTCAAAAGCCAATTATTTTTCCCTTTCAAGATTGACATGGAATGAGGGAAACTAATTTGAGATGTGAAATGTTACAACTCATTCTTTATAACGTAACTTTCAAGCATGAGTGATAAATATTTGTTCTAGTTCTTTTCATTAATCTTCCAAACAATTAGGAAAATAATTTGTTCGTTTCCTTTCCAATTCCTCACCATTAATTTCATTAATTCTGATCGGTTCCATTTATGAAAAGCGGACCATGCGATTTGCGAACTAAGCTTCGCATGCATTTCCTTCATGAATCATGATAAGTAGTTTGCAGTATTATGTTTTCTAATTTGTAGCCTTCCTTTCTTATCTTTGGGGCCCAATTCCTTCCTGCCTGAATTTCAATATTTCCTTCCTCTATCCATCCTTTAATCTAACCCCAAGTGCCTAACACAAACATACACCAACACAAGAGACGAGTGCAGGACAAAACAAAATAATAAGGAAAAAAAAACAAAAATGAGACAAGAGTGAAGGCTATAAAACGCCATGGCCATTGTCTGTGATCATTGTCTTTAACGCTGCCATTAGGCCATTGCATAAGTCACATAATTGCCCCTTCATCGCTGATTCAGAGGGAACCTTGAAGATGCTGAAGGAGAAGCCTCCCTTTTAAATCTTGAAGCTGATGGCCACTAGACAATCAAATATGGCGAGACTAATTTGTCTTTTTTAAAGTTGTGCTGGATTAATATGAGACTTTCAAATTCTGATAACTAATTTATTCTTGATATATTTACGGATGAACAAAATGGGCATTTACTAAAATAAAAAGGTGGAAGACTAAAGGGTGGAACATCATTTCCTTTTCACATAAATCCCAAGGTAGTCCCAAACAAAATTTATGTTGTATAGAATGACTTCTCAAGAGACACAAAAAAAAAAAAAAAAGACATTTCAGTGGTCTTATAATTAAAAATGTAGGATATGTTAGTCTATTTTTATTATTCTGATGGATTTATTTATTCTATTTATATTGTTGTCAATGACCAATTTAATCTATTTTTACTAGTATATACATGTCTATCAATTCACATGTTTTACTTTTAATATAAATTTTAGTATAGATATTTTTATTTTTAAAAAGAAAAACTAAAATTAAGGGAAGACAAATTTATCAGTGGACAAAAATGTGTTAGTGCCTTAGGACGTGTTTGGCAACCAATTGGACATTTGGTACAAATTTGACCCATGTTAATATATATGTGAATACGTCGGACACTCTAGCATATCCTAAACCAATAGGAATATGCTAAGAACCTATCATATTCATGTTACCTTAGGATATGCTAGTATGTTTGACATATTTAATAGGAAAATGATATGTATTGGATAATTATCTTAATTGTCTAATTAATGGATAATCAACCATCCATAGTTAGCCTCTTAATAATCTAAAGGCATGGTTATGCCATTATATATTTTTAATTAGGTTTTTGTTATGGTGTCCTAAGGGTATTGGTACCCTTTTGAATTCAAAGATTATGACTTAATTATGAATATTTAAAATATTAATAAATTTAATTAGTGAGATGCGTGATAAATTTCCAACCACAAGTTATCGAAAATACACCGGTATCCTAGAATTTTATAGGATACTAAAGAAATCCCTTTTTAATTATTTTTAATATCTAAATGTGAAGTTTCTTGAAAATTTAAATTCCCTACAATGTGAAAATTTAAATTTTAAACTTGAAAATTCAAATTTACTATTAAAATTTAAAGTTTCAAGACAATAGAATATAATATGATTTATTTGAATTCAAGATGCCGAAGAAATGAATAATCAATCACGATGGCTAATTCTAACCTCTTATGAGGCGTTTGTTTTAAGGTATATTTAATTGTTCCTAGAAATAGGTAGTTGGGAATGATGCGTTCCTATGTTTGTTATACGTTTTATAAAAATTTTCCTGGGTATTAATTATTTCATGAAAAAAAATTCTTATAATTTAATGAAATCTCATTTCCAAGTTGAAGGGTGAAAAAAAAATTCTCATAACTTAGAAATCACAATTATTAAGCATAATTACTAAATCATCTCTCAATTATTTGACTTTTTTTCTTTTTATGATTATGTCAAGGTATTTTAGAAATTATGACATATATTATCAAGAATATTGATTATAAAACAAACAAGTTTTAAATTTATTCTCGAGAACCTTGACAAATAATCCCAGGAATGTTTAATGCTAAACAAACAATTTTTTAAAGATATTGTTAATCATATTCCTAGGAATATCATTTCCAAAAATGTAATTCCTGAATACTTAATTTCAAACCTTAAAACAAATGTTCCCTAAGTAATAAATAATCATTATTTATTAATTATGTAAAATAATACAATCTGAACTAGGAGAGTTCAAAACCATATTATTTTAAATAATTGTCATGCACATGTCACTTTTTCATTATCATGCACATATCACTTTTTCATTAAATATTTAAAATAAAATATAAATAGACCATTATTAATTATTTAAAATAATACAATTTCATGAAGAAAGAGAATAGTTGACTTATCAAATTGAAATTTCAATCCTAGGAATGATTATAAAATAAACAGCTTTTAAATTTATTCTCGAAAACCTTAACAAATAATCCCAGAAATATTTAATGCAAAACAAATAATTTTTTAAAGATATTGGGAATAATATTTTCAAAAATGTCATTCCCAAGAATGTGATTTCTAAGTACTTAATTTCAAACTTTAAAATAAATACCCCTTAATAATGAGTAATCATTATTTATTAATTATTTAAAATAATACAGTCTGAACCAGGAGAGTTCAAAACTTTATTATTTTAAATAATTGTCATGCACATGTCACTTTTTCATTATCATGCACATATCACTTTTCATTAAATATTTAAAATAAAATGTAAATAGACCGTTATTAATTATTTAAAATAATACAATTTCATGAAGAAGAGAATAGTTGACTTATCAAATTGAAATTTTAATGAAGAAAAAGAAACACTAAATCTCATAATTAATTGAGAAAGAGAATTTAACAACATAAACTAAATGCAATAAAATGCCAAAAAGAAAATAACGAAAGAATTAATGAAATAAAAAACAACCGAAGAGTTAACAAAATAAAAAATAAAGGTTTTAACATAACATTAAAGTTTTCGAAAAACTTTGAAAAACATAATTAGATTGACATAAAAATTATAATTTATAAAACTGAATTAAAAATATTAATAAAAATAGAATTTTTAGTAATTACAAAAAATAGAATTTTTAATAATCATATTGATGTAAATATTTTTTAACGCAAATATTTGCAAATAAAAATATTTCAATAAGAAACTGTAAACGTTGAAATAAAAACAATAAAAATAAATTAATTTCTTAACGAAATAAAATAAAAGTTTAATCAAAAAATAGTTTAGATTGAAAAATATACATAATATGTAAATTTTTTTGCTAAAAGTTTTCACAAATTATAGATACGCAGCTTTTTATTTTTGTTTTAAATTTTATGTCTTTTACGCTTTTTAATAGTTAGTATTATGAATTTTGATGTAAAGATCTGAACGCTTGTTATAATTTTTATTCAAAATATAAATTGTTTATTTCAATTTCAAATTTTATTGCACTAAAATGTTCTGTTATTTGACATGGTATTTTAAATTATCATGTTATTCATATTTTAAAAAAATTAATTTAAATATATTTAATTTTTTTATAAATATTTAATTTAAAATAATTCACATTAAAATATATAATAAATATTCATAAAATTGTAAATGAAATGAAAATATAAAATATAAAATATAAAATAATAGACTTTTTTAATGAAAACTTTTAAAATTTTATGGATATAGTTTATATTTTAATTAATAATTAATAATTTTATTTTTCACTATTATTTTTACAATAATAAAAAATCTATTATTCTTTATCAATATTTTAACTTTTATTTCATTTATATTTTTACTAATTTTTGTATTAACAATTCGACTGTTAAAAAATCACGCTGTTTAGGAAACTTTCTTCAAAACATACCATTTTTACATAAAATTTTATTTTTATTTCATTAAAAAAATTTCACTTTTTTCATTATCTTGCAAATTTTAGCTTTTATAGAATCAAATTCTCTTTCTTAATTCCTTTATTTCATTAAATATTTTCTGTTTTCTTTTTTATTATATAATCTTTAGTCTATGTAGTCAAATTATATTTCTTAATTAATTATCAAATTCAATGTTTCTCTTTCTTCACTAAAACTTTAATTTGGTAAATTCACTATTGTCTTTCTTCATTAAATGATAAAGTTTTTAATATATAAACTTTGATTGACTGATTATATAAAAAGAAAAACGTTCACATTTCCATTGCATAGAGAATAAATATTGTAAAATATTTCAAACAAAATGAAAAATAATACCTACATTCTACCCAATAATTTTAAAATTTATTTTTCTACTATTATCTGTCATTTTAAAAGATTTAGATAATATTGATTACTTTTTTTTATCTTTTATACCCTTAAAGAAAGAGAGATTAAATTATAATGATAATTTTATAAAATACACCTAAATTTTCCTAATATCTAAGGTTATTGAATCATTTTTTAATCTACATGCACAAGTGACAAATGGACACACGGAGATACGATATAAGAACACAGTAGTGCCTTGGAAGAAGAACATTGTCGTGCTTCTTTCTCCGTTTCCCTCTCACTAGTCTCACTCTGAACTATAGTAGTAGCATAAAAAAAAAAAAAAAAAATCCACCTTTCTCTCCCTGCAGCCTAGGGTTTATTTTCATTTCACTCTACAATGGTTTTTCCAATCAACTATATTTAGGACATTTTGGATTCAGTTGTAACTGAATCTATACTCACATATCAATTATGATTGCACCTCCATCCAAATCTACAGACGTAGAAAGAGAAACCCTTCCAACACACTTTTTGCTAGAAACCTGTCCCGCGACGTCACCGCCTCTGATCTGATGCACCTCATCGCTCGTTAGGACCCTGTCGATTGCCTCACCTAATTATATTCCTCCTTTTGCACCTTTGCCTAATTCGTTTCTTTCGCTGCGTCCATGAGACCAAGGCTGTAAAGCTCGCCATTCACACCGTTCATCACCGTGGCAATCCTATCTGAATCTGGTTCGCAAGGCCGGTTTGTGTCCTCTTCTCTCAGCCTTTAATTAAACCTTCAATTTAATTCCTGAAGTTATATTATGGTTTAGTTCCTGTAGCTACATGTAGAATCAAAGGCGAATGTGTTAAATTATTTGGTATGTGAAGTTGTATTTAACTCAAGGACAATTAGAACTTTAGGATTAAATCGAGGCTTTACTCTTTCTTAGCTTCTTCTAGAATCATTTGTTCCTCTTTAGATTTCTGGGAATAAAATAAAATCAAATGTAAGCGAAGCCATGTAAGCAGGTGTGGGTAGGTGGTGTTGGTTGTGCTGTGATGATGGAAGAATTGGAAACAATGCTTTGAAGGTTTGGTAGACTTGAGCATTATTTAGGTTCTTCAGAGACCAAAACACAGCGTATGTTGAGTTCGCAAATACGGATGAAGTTGCTCTGGCCATGAAAGCCATGAATGGGAAGCCTGTTGGCGGCGACCATATTCGTGTAGACTTTCATCTGTCTACTAGAAAGTTAATTATTATTATTTTTTTTTTGGAAAAAGAAAAAACGAATGCCTTGTTTCTTTCTTTTATGCATATTTCTTTAGTTACAGATTATTACACTGTAAGCTTCCTGAGGTTGCATTGCATCTATGACTATCTAATAGTTTTATAGGTTTGCCGGAAGTGGTTGTTTGAACATTATGCAGAATGAGAATGTCATTTCTTTAATTAAAGAATATATTTTGAGTAAACAACTCTATGCAAAATATATTAACAATTTACAATTTAAGAAATCACCTATGACGCTTTCCACCAAGTTGTTTACTCAAAATATATTCATTAATTAAAGAAACGACATTCCCATTCTGCACAATTTTCAAACAATCACTTCCTATGAACCTAATTAAAACTACTTCATAGTAGCCACCAGGAGATATTAGGAAGCATGTAGCATAATAACAATTAACTTAGTAAATATGCATAAAGCAAAGAAACAAAGCATTATTCAATTTTTCTTTTACAAAAAGAAAATGTTACTTTGGCCACCGCCAAATAGCTTCCCATTCATGGCTTTGACAGCTAGAGTAGTTCCATTCACATTTGCGAATTCAACATACACGGTGTTTCGGTCTCTAAAGAACCAAAAATCCTTAAGTCTACTAAATCATCGAAACATTGTTTCCAATTCTTCTTTCCTCATAGCACGACCAACACCACCCACCCACAGCTGCTTACATGGCTTCACCTACAGTTGGTTTATTTTTATTCTTAGAAATCTAGAGGAAAAATAAAGATTCGAGAATAAGTTGAGAAAGAGTAAAGCCTTAATTTAATCCCAAAGTTCTAAATGTCCATTAACTAAGCTAAATACAGTTTCATAAACCAAATCATTTAACAAATTTCCTACTGATTCCACATGTAACAATAGGAACTACAGCATAATCTAAATTCAGGAACTAAATTGAAGGTCTAATCAAAGGCAGGTAGAAAAGGATAAAAACTGATTATGAGAACTCGATTCAAGAGGGAATGCTGTGGAGATGAGCGATGTGAAGGGTAAGCTTTGTAGCGTTGGCCTCATGGATGTAGTAGCAGAAGAGGAAAGCAACCATGCGCGAGGAAGGTGATGATGAGGTGAGGCAATCGAGAGGGCTGTAACGAGTGACAACAAGATCTTCTTTAAAAAAGGATCAACCACTCTACTCCCAGTTTCACCAAAAGATTGGTAGGCTTGGAAGTAACCTCTCTCCTCCCATGGCATAATCCCATACAACTACTTGGTGAAATCATCTAGCAAATCTTCAAGTGTGCAAGCTGAAGAAAGCTAACAAGCTCAAAGCAACAAAAGGCTTAGATATTAAGCTCAAAATAGAAGTCCTAGTATTAATACTGAGTAAAAACTGTATCACTCTTGATTGAGTTTCCAGATGAGACCTAAGTTGGCATCCCGACTAAGCACTTCGACATTATCGGTTGAATTTCCAAGCAGGCCCTGCATAGACAACCCGACTGGGCACTACGCCATTTTCGGTCGAGTTTTAACACAAGCCCTGAGCTGATGCCCTGACCAGGGACTCTGTCATTCCGGATCGAGTTCTAACGAAGCAACGTTGACATCTTGACTAGACTTTAGACAACTCATCATCCCCGACCAAATTCAATGATGGGGGCTTAATTTCATATTTAAACAGGTAAATCTCACAAACTGAGAATACCCTAACAAGTCTTCAACCCTCAAACAAAGAGAAAAAAGTACATAAGTCTCTGCTTCTAACCTACAGAAAGCAAGACCTTGGAGTAATTGATGAATTGGAGGCTTTAATCGCCCATTGACATAGGCAAGAATGTGCTACATGACTAAAACAATCATTCTATGCAAACCATGTGAACGTCCATCACTAGTACCACTTAGTAGTCGAAGGTACACATTCGAGAGACCTCTATGAAATCAACACATAGTTCATAGCCAATTACCAAACCTGAAAATTGGGCAAAACATACTGACTCTACAGACTAATAACTCTCACCAATTCGTACAAGCTCGGGCCTTGACTCACCTAAGTCGCCCTCAAACAATTGCAAGCCCATCCAAAGTAGACCAAGAAATCGCTTTAGGAAAAGAGAGCAACATGAACACTATTGCAAAACAGATTACCCACCTAATCAATGGATAGGGCCTTATTACTTTGATCTAATGGCTCACAGCAGTTGAAAAAATGCACTACAACTATGCTTGCATGATTGTGCAATTCATTCTCAACCTCCAATTCTTGGCACCCATCGCTCGACTTATGACCGAAACCAAGAGATTTGAACCACCCACTACTAGGGGTTACTCACTCTGATCCAATGATTAATATGTGACCCACGATCACCACTCAAACACAACATGACTTCCCTCCACTCTGAGTGAAACACGTGTCTAAACATGTTCCGTCATAGCTATTACTGCAACAACTGGAACGGAGCACTAAGCTGCGTATAAGAAGTCAACTCATTTGAGCTGGGCACGCAGTCCTCAGTAGAAATGCCTCGACAATGACAACATGACACTAGCTACTCAACCTACAACCAAGCTAGGAGGCTATGTACTATATTAGAAATATAAATAAGCCCCATAACTCAGCCTAATCTCAAAGAACTCGACCTAATCTTAAAGAACTTGGCCTAGGGGTCCCACGACAAGCCCATGTGATATAGTGGCTTCTAGAGATTCTCCACGAATTTAGCCTAGAATATCTCCTAGATTGACTACCAAATTATACGAGACCTGCTATTAGCTCACGAAGTCTCTCATTATCCTATCATATCTCATATTATATCTTAGGGTTAATTATACTCACCTTTCCTGAGGTTTGCTAAAATGTAACAATACCCCCTCTATTTGTCCATTTAACATTTATTTCCCCTCATTTAAATAATAACAAACAGAGCTAATCACTGTTAACGAAAAATGATCTCAGTTGGGAGAAAGTGGAGCTCTTTCGAGAAGAAACAGAGCTTGGTCGGAGGAGAAGGAGCTTAGTTGATAGAAAATGTAGGTCGTCCGAAAGGAAATAGAGCTCGGTCGGAGAGGAATAGCTCGGCTGACAGGTGGTGGAGATATATTCATCTGACCAAGCTTTATTTCTTCTCGGACGAACTCCACTTTCTCCCAACCGAGATCCTTTTCTGTTAATAGTGATTAACTCCATTTGTTTTCATTTAGACGAGGGAATGTAAATATCAGGTGGACAAATAAAGGGGGGTGTCTGTTACATTTCAGAAAACCTTGGGGGAGGTGAGTATAATTTACCTTATATCTTATCTCTTACAAACACGGAACATATATAATTTCTACTAAATTATGAGAATATCTCCTCTATTTGGAGAAAATTATCTCCTAATTTATCACGGGGTCACCCTTACTATATAAGGGCCTCAACGATCCAAGATGTAACAATTTTAATACATATTAGTCTTTTTCCAATCTAAGCCTCATTCATTCACTGATTTAGGCATTAGAGTATCTTTTGTACGTACCTCACTCTCACTCTCTCGAACGATTAGAGAAACCTGCATCCTCACCGGATTTTCGGGTAAGAACACAACTAGTGGCCTATCACTAAAGCATAAAAAATATCTTCCTCATCCATTGACAAAAGACCCAGGCTTTTCCAAAAAACAATGTGCCGTAAGCTTCAACAACCCCATTAGGGTCCTCCGCACCGTGACTGACACCATCAAACCTGAAATCTCGGATAGAGAATGAAAATTGATGCTTGGATGCCACTGTATTCGGATGAAACCTTGAAAGAGCGCTACCCATCTTCACATTCTTTCCATCTTTTTAGTGCTCCTTCTTGTTTCTTTTCATTCCTCCGGAAAGCATTGTGTTAAAAGTTAAAACGAAAAACAGAAAAAACCAACGACCCCTTACAGGGTTTGCGAGTCACCACCACCATCGATGACCCCGCCACCATCATCATGTAGGCTTAGGAAGATGAAGTGCCAAAAACTCAACCTCTCCAAATCGAAACGTCTCCACCGCCAGTCCAAGGGCCACCTCAGCAAGACAGGCATTGCTATAATGAAAAATTGAAAGGGAACAATTATGATTAAGTCTAAATTTCTCGAGTTTAATTTACGTGCCAATAACGACATATTATGATGGGTGATTATGGTACTGGGCAGCCATTTTTTATTCCTTATCAATTTGATAAAATTTTATTAGTTAATAGTAAAAAGTTATTTTAATTTTTCATCTTATGTATTTTATATATTTTGGCATTTTTTTAAAAAAATTTTAGGCCTTACATTTTTTTTTAAACTTACCTACTAGGGTGAGTTTGTGTAAATGTATAAATTAACTTGATCTAATCCTTAATTTAGTTAGTTGAGTCATTGCCGTTGGGTTTGAGTTCAAATAAATGACCTGCTAAAAAAATTATCCCAACTCACTCAAGGATATTAAATTTATGAGTTTACAAAATCATAAACTTGTAAGAATTTATTTCTTTTGAACCAGGAACAAAAAAATGCAAACCACAAGTTAAAATCACAATAAAAGAAGTACCAAAAAAATCACAATAAAAGTAACATATCATAACTTCAAGGTCCTAAATATTAAAATAACATAAGTCAAGTCATCAAGATCTCCAATTTTGAAGTTTTAATTAAGAATGTTAATTATGAATACCGTATGTAGTGTTTGAGAGACCAAATTTGGCTAAAATAGTAAGCTCATGAATTTATCCTAGTTTACTCTCAAATTTTCACTAATTTATCCAAGTTTACCAAAAGTTCATGTAAATTCATCCGTATCTGGGTTTTTAAGTGATTTAACTTAACTGAAAATCTAAGTTTGTAAATGTTTAATTTGAGTGTTTAGTTGGGAAGATAGACGGGTGAAGATACAGACAGAAAGCAACATAAAGCCCAAGAATAATTTTATTATTTTAAAAACTGAGTACGGAGATTCGCCCATGAGCACCACTTCTTATTGTTCTTTATAGTTTAGCCCATATCATTCTTACTCTTTCGACATATTACAGTATCATGTGTGGAGTATACACGTACGTGCCAAACATTTTAAATTATTTGTTATATATATGCTCAGCCCATTTATATTTATGCTGTGATAGATAAACTAGTCAGTTATTATTTCTTTTTCTTTTTCAATTTTGTCGTTAAATAATTACTCAAATGTATTTTTTCTTAACTTGAATCTTATAACTTTTTTTTTTGTTTGCCTTTAATTCATATTCATTCTATCTGAAGCACTGGGAAGGACTTACAAAACAAAACTCAGGTTGACTACTGAAGCAAACGAAAAGAAAGATAGAAACACATTGCTAGGAAACAAATGATACAATCACATTCAAACTTTTAACTTTTGGTTTTTTCTCAAATAATTTATGTATAAAACAATTCTAATCTGTAGCTTTTATAGGAGTACGTCATTCTAAAAAACAAAAATGTGAATGTTTAGGCCAATAATAAAACTAGGAGCCATGTTACGTGATGGACTAATCATCTAACTAATTCATTAATTAATATATTACAGCGATCATATTCTATATAAATTTTTTTACATATGTAGTGGATAAAAGGTGATACCAGTCATGACCCCATTGGATTTTGCATTTCAAAGTGGGAATTGATTAAGACAACATGAAAACACAGAACCTAATTTAACATATTTGCCAAAGACAAATAATTGATTAAAAGAAGTACTAGTTTTTTTGTCCTTTGGATGATGCAACAAGTAGCGTAGGTATGATGAAAGCGCCACTTGGGAAACTTGGAGGGAGCGTGGGATGAATGGGGCATGGGCACTTGAGTATGTTAATGCAAAAGGTGGTCCAAATGTGATGGGGTCCATATAGGCACATTTGGGTTAGACAAACCGGAGCTAGATCTATCATAATGCATGATAATCCATCTACATGAATTTGAGCCATGAACTGTTGACAACAAGTTGTTTCTTTCTTAACTAAATTTCATTGATGGCTAAGAAATGAAAAATTCTTCATACTAATTAAAATTGTTAAAAAAAAAAATAAGATGATATTTAGCCCACTATTTAGTAAGAAAGATTGTGCTTACGAGATTTTATATCACTTACAAATGGCTTTGCATGATTGGTAATCAAATAAAAAATATTATTTATACATATGTTACATATAAAATACTATGTTGATTCATATTTTATTCATAGGTGCAAACTTTATATTTAGAAAAGGTTCACATTATCTAATGGTGGATATATATATATATAACATAAATTAAATCTAATCAAATATCAGTTGAAGAAAAAAGTAGCATGTCAGAAAGAGAAATTGCACAAATTAAATAGAACAATTCATGCGTATTGAATTTTTTTTTTTTGCCAGCCATTTAAATAAGTGATAAAACTCACTTAATCATTTAATAACTAACAATTATTGATGAATAAATTTTGACAAAAATTACATCTTTCTAACATTATTTCTATGACAGGTAGTAGTCATGCCATGACAAACTTCTCTATGAAAAGCAACATAAATGTATGTTTCTCATATGGGAAACGATTTTGAGACACCTTATGAGTTGAGGGAAAAATAAATATAACAAAAAAAAATTGAAAAGAAAAATTTGATTTTTTTTAACATATATTTCACATGGTATTCATGACCAATATCATAGATAATACACCTCATGTATACCAGAAAACCAGATTTGAAATGAGAGATTGAAAGCTGAAAATAAAAAAGGATAAGACTAATTATACATCATAATGCATGAGCAATGCTTATTTATACACACATACAAATTAATTAGAGTCGATTTCAAAATATGGCCCAATTTTGCAGACTTTCCTCACATGAATATCTGCATAAATCTGTCCGCATTAATTTTTGGTTTGTCATCTTTCCTACCATATAGGTTATATGAAATGGATCCTCTCATATTAATTTTTCACATAGCTTTTTCATGTGTGATTTCTCATCATTAACTTTGAAAATGGGATCCAAACATAACATATGATATAAGAAAATTAACAATAAGAGATTACACATGACAAAATTGTGTAAAAAAAACATGCAAAAATCCATTCCCAGGTTATAGGAAATGAATCCTCTCATGTTAATTTTCCATTTGGCCTTGTCAATTGTGATTTCTCACCATTAACTTTGAAAATGGGGCCCAAACATGACATGTGACATAAGAAAATTAATAATATGAAATTACACATAACAAGATTATGTAAAAAATTAGCAAGAGATGATCCCCATATGGTATATTAAGTCGAATTTGGAAAGGCTAGGATAATTAACAGGACTAAATTCTAGTTTTAAATAACTAATGCAAGAGTAATGATAAAATCTTTAATTCTTCTTGCTTATCAATTTCAATACATTAATAGTATAATATTTTTACATCACCATTTACTAAAATATTTTATTTGTATGACTTTTTAGGTGATGAGTGAGAGAGTCAACTATTATAATTAATATAATAATATATAATTTGATAACTATATAAGTTTTTCATACTATTAGTGCATACAAATTAAATTCTAGTAATTTTGTTGGTTAGGTTATTATTATTATATATGTAGTAGCAAAATTAAGATCATCAAGAGTTTCTGCATTCTTTCAAGCATTAGAATAACAGAAAGAAAGAAAGAAAAAATCAAAGTTGATGTTATGATCTTCTACAAACATAAACAGAATGTTAATTAATTACTAATAAAGCTATTATAATTGGTCTAGTGGTAAGGGATTTGGATAGTGTGCATAAGGTCCTAGGTTTAAACCTAATAATGATCAATATAATTTCCAAAGTAAAAAAAAAATAAAATTAATTACTGATAATTCTTAGCAATCATCCTCCTGAGCAAAGGAAGGAACTTGGCAGAATTGCTAAAATGCATAGTAAGAATAACTAAAATTACAGATTTAACTCATATTGTTTTTCACATATCATAATGTTTTTCGCATCTTAAATAACTCCTATGAGTAATCCTAATTAGATTGGAGAAATACATAATGGATATAATTTTCTTCAATTCTCTGAATCATGGTATATAGCATCGTGAGCAATCAGCCTTTTCATTACTACAGATTGACTGCTCACGATGTTATATTGATCGATGTAACAAACTTCAATCATGCATGATGTAGCCAAATTATTGCTGCATGCTAAAATCCACCACCATATGCAGGTGCCCAGTAATCAGCTCCATTTTCACTTCCAACATGTTGGGTGCAAGACACAGGAACCAAACACAAACCTCTACTCCTCAAGTCCTTTGGCTTATCTTTTGCATCCTGCAGCTTATCATATATTTTTCATGAATAATTAAATAATAAGGTATTAATATAATCCTCAGTTTAGTTGTTTTTATTATTTTTGTTTGTGTTTTGTTCTTGTGCTCTTTTTCATATCACGTCTTCATCTTTCGTTTTGCTCAGTTTGATGTGATCTTTTGCTACACTGTTGTTTTGGTATTTTGAATTTTCATTCAATTATTGAAAAAAAAACAAGTGCTAATCCTTTTCTTATTGAAAGAAGAAAGAAATGATGGTATTGATGCATATGGAGAAATATTATTTATTTCACTTTTTGAGGTATTTCTACGACATGAAATGTCCCTTAAAAATTTATTGAGAGAAAAATTAAGAACACTCTCTACTAACATTTCAAAGATGTCCCAACAAGTAGTGAGACAAACAACATTTCTCACGCATGTACATTATCTTTATCATAAATTAATTAAAGGAAAGCCTAAAAGGTTCTGCCAAGTTTCTGCACTATAATGCAACTAATGGTGATAATGATAATAATGATTAGGATCATAATTATAAAATACCCAAAATTACAATTAGTCAATGATGGGAAATAGTATACTAAACTCATCATGGGACAGCTTTGTATATAAAGAAAGTATACCTGGCTTGGAGCTGCCTTTCTTTTCAGGCCAGTGTCATTCAACAGCTAGATGGGAAAAGAAAAAAAATGTAAAAAATTTTAAAAAAGTATTAGTAATTTCACTTCTCTCTACCCTTTTTGACTTCAAATCAGTAATGCAACCTCACATTATGCTTTTCACTAGCTTTAGAAGAGAGAGGTTATAAAAAGCTGAGAAACTATGTTATTTTCTTAATGCTTTTTTCCTTTTAATTCTTCCTGGGGTTTAATTAATTAATATTGCAATAATTGCAATGAGAATCCTAATTTGATTTCTAATGAAAAGTTGATGGATCCAATAAAGCATATATACCTGACCCGGGTCCTCAGGAAATACAGAATTTCTTTCTCCATGTACCTGTTTGTTTGAAAAGAAAAAAAGAAAGAAAGAAAGAAACTTTCCCTTCAATTATATGTTCTAGTACATACAATATAGGCATTTTTGTCCTTATCAAAGGCGTGTGAGTTTGCAAAGAAAAAAGAAAGAGGCTTTGGGAAATGGGCACTTACATAGTGTTGATTCCTCATGTTTTTTGATCCATTGCCCAAGTAAGGAGAACTGAGTGCCTGCAGCACAAAAAAATTGAATATGAATTTACTTAGTTTATCTGAGATACTGTATCCATTCATTCCTTTTTTTCTGATAATTTATCTATCTATCTGTTCATTCATTATCTGTCATTGAAAAAATAATTTATTTATTTTTAATGTCTTATAATCATTTTCAATAATGAATCATGGACAACTAGAGAAAATGCACTGAACTTTCAAATATCACAACTAAATTTTATAACTTCCACAAGTAAAGAATGTTTTTGGGAGAAACATCAATATCAGTGGTGACACTTTAAGTGCATGCTCTCCTTCTATCACTGAGACTCTGAATAGCTTGCAGAGAGCATAAAAAAATATGTGTGTGTGTGTGTGAAGGGGAGAAACATCACCTCAATTTGACTCTGAAGGAATCTGATATATCCAATGGCTTCTAACAAGACAGAAGCTGTGTCAGTCTGCAAAAGTGAAACACACACCACAAGGCCCGGTCATCTTTTTCTCTTTTCTTTTAAGGTTAAAAGTGAAATTCCAATCAATGAGAAAGGAAAAAAGACAATAAAGAGGTAAAGGATACTTTGATATATAATATATTGGATCATAGAAAGGTGGAAAATAACTGTTCATGGGGTACTTCTAAAGACACTTAATAAAACCAAACACAAAAGGCCCTTGTAATTAATGGTTCATAATTGTGTGTAGGTGTATGAATAACATTATTGCTTTATATTTAATTAGTGTGTTTATTGTGTTTTGTGATTTGTAGTAATGGGGTGAATTGGTTTGTTATTATACCTTTCCAAATGGGGAAACTAGCTGGTGAAGGGCTGTTATTCTATCACCAAGCTTCTCCTTTCTCACCTGATACAATTCAGATTTCATACAAGGAAGTTAGGACATTAATTCTTACATGCTTTTCTCCCTTTCAACAATCATGGACACTATGAAGCAGCAGAAGGAATATTGCAGTCTTTGAGAGGCAAACAACCAAGAAAGACAACATACAACAATACACCAAGTAATAATTAAGTCACTCAGTATTGAGTGTGTGTGTGTGTGTGTGAGAGAGAGAGAGAGAGAGAGAGAGAGACTCACCTTCAATGGTGGTTGGCTTGAAGATGGCTGGCCCCTAGCCTTCTTATTACAAACTCCAGCAGTGGCTGTGCTATTACACTAGGGCAAACGAAATTAAAGAGATAGATGAAATTAATTTAAATATTTTATTGAATAGATAATTATAATATATACATGTTTAAATTAGTCTTCCTGTTAGAATATATTAACTTAAACTTTTAGAAAAGATGGTTTTATGACACTTCCAAGATAAAAGTTTGGATGAGAGGGTAAAAAAATAGAAATAATAAGATGCTTATTAGTGTTATATATGTACCTCAGCTGTGCCATATGGTAATTGGTTCTTCCTATGATCTGCCTTGTTGTTATAAGTAAAATCCAACAAATTATTGCTACTGAGACTTGTGACACTTGACCTAGGGGAAGAAACTAGAACCATATTATTATGTGACCAAGCTGACCCAGAAGCCTGAAATTCCTCATGGCCATGGCCGTACAAGTTGCGGCTTTGGGAAACCTCTTGCTTTATTACATCAACAGTATTTGGAACTCTTGATGATGGATTGAGGACATAGTCACCCCAGTTCTCCAACTTTTTTGATTGGAAGTGACTGAATCCAAGTCTCTCTTCTTCTCCTGGTATTCCAGTGCTGCAAAACAAACAGAACCCAGAAAAGTTTTCACATCACTAAAAAAGAAAAAGAAACCTTTTGGACACAATATGCGTGTGTTTGGTTTGGCATTGAAGACTCAAATCACAATTTGAAGGATGCAGACTGATGAGTTTCAACTCATTTTCAAATCAGATCAAGCTGAGTTATATTTTAATTAGCATGATTTTTAATTTCCAACAATAATTTGAAAGTATGAAAGAAAAAGTTATTTTTTCATTAGACCGGACCATAAATTACAAATTATAAACCAAATATTTTCTAAGAGTCTGATTAGTTAGGAGTAAAAGATGAGATAAAAATTTTCAAGAATGAGCTTGAGCGTCATATACAGTTTTCAAAACACCAACATAAATATAATTACCAGCGCATGTCTTTAGTGTGTGGGGTGTGTGTGTATATATGTGTATATACTATATGAACAACACACACAAGAACAAAGAAGAGAGAGAGAGAGGATTTTACAAAAGAAGCTGGCTCCATGACTGAGAAGGTTCTGGAATTTCTGTCAAGGAATTAAAAGGAATTGAAGAAGATCCAAGCACATACTGTGGAGGGATCAAAGATGATGGATTAATCATGCTCCACCAGTTAGGGTTCCCAGCCATCATTTGCTAGTAGCAGTTCACGAGTCACTTGTGGAAGAAAAACTCAGTTCATATGCCTTCAAAAAAGAAAAACACACAAGAAATGAAATAATCTTTAGTCTTCTCTATCTCCTTTTCCCTTCTACCTTTTTTTTTTAATTTTAATCTTCCACCTTTGTGATATTTCCTTGTATGTGCACCCAAACAAGGCCTTTGGCTAAAGCTTTTGAGAGTTTTGTTTTGCTTTCTTAGTAGCTGTTTGAAGAACTTAAAGTTTTCGGGTGGCTAAGTATTTTATAGAGTTGGGGTTGAGAAAACTTTGCACAACTTGCTTTTGCCTTTCCTTTCCTTTCATTTATTCAGTATTACCTTTTTTTTATTATAATTTAAAGTGGAACGCAAAAGCCGGTGGCCTTGTGTGTTTTGAGGCTATAAATTAATGGTTAGACTTAGTTCCTTAATTTGGGTTGTCACCTTGGGATTGTTGGGGCTAGGGTTGAGGGTAGGGCACACTAGTATTTGAGAACAATGTCAGATGCTTTATTTATTCTCTGGAGCAATAATTCACTTAACATACAAAACAACAGAATCCTAGTGGAAGATTAAAATAAGAAGACCAAACCAGAAATTGATTGAAGAAAAATATTTAATTAGGTCGATTTAACAATATGGAACAAGGATGTGGTGTATGGGGTAAAATTACAGTACACCATGCACGGAACATCTAACACATCTATTAAATGTGGCTGAATACTTAAAAGTGTAGCTAAATATCTAATATTTAATCATGGAGGTAAAGGTGGGATGGTAAGGACTCTCTCGTTAGTTAACCAAGTGTCATTGATTCCATTCTCGTCTTAGAAATTAAGTAGTTTTAAAACCCGTAGTCAACATATACTTATTTAATGGGCTTTGTACATAAAAGGATTAGTCATTGCATTCGTCGATGGATAGGTGGATACTTTGTAAAATAAAAAACAAAAGAGAAAACCTTGTTTAGTGTACCATATATTTTATTTGATGATTTACAAGTAGAGCCAACAATTTTATAAAGACCTCTTTTGAAGAAATTTTAGGTTGAGAAATCACTTATTATAAAAATAATAATAATTTGAGAACTGAACTCAAGTTATGGTGATATATGAATAAAATACTGATCGACCAGGTAAACCAACCCTTGTGTCATGTGATATACTTATTGACATTTACTTGAGTAAGTGCCTCATACTAATTTATTAGATTCAATGACTAACGCTTTTGTTCTAATTTATGCTATATGTAACTTTACTGGTCTTACAAGCCTCCCGCGAATAAATACTCACTTTGTGCAACTAGTATATGCAAACCTAGTCAAGATGTCGAGGATCGTATTTGAATATAGCTAGAACCATCAGTAACATATATGGACAATATCAATCAATTACAAACAAGATTAATGGGAATCGACCTAAATAAAGTTTTCGATCAGTTTTCGAAACATTATAGGAGATTCAGGTATAAAATAAATTTTATGAGTCAAAAAGGTGAAATAATTAGGTTACCAAAACATTCCGTTATATACTTTTTTCGTTCAACTTGCATGGCAGCATGTGCAAGTAAGTCCAATTTGCAATCCTATATGGTTGAAAGGAATTTGACAAAAACCATAAGATATGCGGCCTTATACAAGATCAACTGCAGGTTTCAGTTTCCCAATAATAAAAGAATAATCAAAAGAAACTCATGATTGAACTATTCTAGGCGCCAAAACAGTGCAAGTCCACGGACCACCGGTAAAGTAATAAGGGGTCATGAGGGTCCTATATATGAATACGATGTTTGTGTCTTGAGTAAATTAAATTGCCTTGGCCACCTGAGGTTAAATATAATTATAACTAAGTTTTTTTATTTTATAAAATTATCATTAGTCTTTTTTGAGATTCACTAAAAGTATATTGAACATTTTTATATATATTAATTTATTAATTTAAATGATAAAAAAATAGTATGTGACATATACATAATTATTAATGATAAAATTATAGTTTTTTAGTAATATTTAACATGTTGATTGAATAAAATATTTTCATTTTGATCTTATAATGAAATTTATAATTATAACTTATGATAAAAAAAAGTTATTTTAGTCAATATATATAGTCAAAATATTATAATTTTATCACTAATAATCATGTATATATCACGCATTATTTTTTATCATATAAATTAATGAATTTGATGTAATTTGTCAAAATAAAAAGTGATGAGTACAGTTATACTAAATTTCATAGGAGAGTAGTGTAATTTTCTGTTTTGATTACACCACTAGAAAGAAAGAGAAGTACTAGCATTTCTTATTTATGAATATTATATGGCGGTGATATGAGAATAAGTTTTAATATATATATATATATATATATATATATTATTGATATGGAATGGGTCACAGAATGTGAAGTCTCAATTCCAAACAATGAATCTCATTATATAGTCTCATTTATTTTCATCTCACTCCATTTAAGTTCATCAATCCAACCATTCGCAAAGGAGTGACTTAAAAGGGGAAAAAAATAACATTAGGGAATCAAATGTTAAAATAAATAATTTCTAAATCATACTATTCTACATTAGTGGAGGGAGGGACTTGGGGGCAGAAATTTGCAATAGATGATTTTGATCCATATCCAATGTATCAATATCATAACATGCCACAACTTAAATTTCAGACTTTATACATTATAAATAGATATTATGAAAGCATTAAATAGAACAAATCCCTCATAAAATTATTTCATGAGTATTGCTAAATTATTTTAACAAGTAAGACCAATAAAATTAATCATTACTTGTCTAACTCTAAAATTACACTTTGCGCACGGAAGTTGCTCAAGTTTAAAGCTTTTTTGGATAGTCAAGTTTTTTCAAAATGAATCTTTTCTTAGAGAATATGTTTTTTTCCTATCTCATTAAGAATCAAAGAGAAGGAAAGATGATAATATAATATATTGAAAAAAAAAAGAAAAGAATTTTTTTTAAATAAAAGTGATTTTATCTCACATCATATTACTGTTTAAATAAAAGCTTATGAATTCAACATGCTACGTGTTATGTATGACTTGTCATTATAAGATGAGATGAGATGAGAATTGTAAAAGACATAGACTTCTTTTGACCATTGGTCTTCCACTCAAGAATACTCAACAATAATTAGAAAGTTTATGTCCCTCCGACAAACCTGAAGCTAAGTGATATATACCCTTTTAATCAATTGTGAACTTTTGCTTAATCATGCAAGAAACAACAAAGATGATAAAGGAAAATAGGAAAAAGGGTTTAGACTGAATTTTGACTGAATTTTTAGCCTTTTTTTTTTGGATGTGAGTATCACCGTATCACCAGCAAATTTCAAGCTGAGCCCAAGATCTGAAGGCAAAATCACAATGCGTATCAATGATGTCTATTTTATTTGCTTTGGATATAGGATGGGTTGATCGAATCTCTGCTCATTAATTCAAGCTCTTCTTCATCTTTTATGATACATTGATATCTGTCTCACATTTATGTAGAGTTGTGTTATTTGTACTCCTGAAATATGAGATATCCTGTTGATGGCTTACACTTTATTCATTATTGGATGAGATGTAAACTCCATTTAAATAGAGTACACATCTCATTCCATGACGAATAAAGTGTGAGTCAGCACGTTCTATAAGTATAAATAATATTTTTTATTTATTTATGACAAGTACCCTCCTCCATTCCTTTAAATGTCAAAGTACGGTACAAGGGTTGGAAAGATATATTCACTTCAACCCACTGACTAAATCCTCTCCCTAGCTCTCTCTAATTTTAATTGAGACAGCAACGAAAATTTACAACTGACATGGAACAATCTGCACCTACACCTACCATTTCAGCTTAATTCCCATTAATTATTGTGGATTGTTAAAACAATATCTGCTAATAAAATCAATTTGTAATGCTTCCGGCAAAAATATTTCAAGCTCACGGCTCATGATATGAAAAAATATATATCTTAAGCAATATGTCACGTCCACGCTACCCCAAAAAAAAAAAAAAAACCAAAAATCCATATTTGGATTGACACTTGATCATATAGTTTCAGAAAAGATATTGCATTGCATGAACACTGAGTGATCTCCATCACCCTCATTGCTACAAAAGACTTTTCACGTTCAAAAGATTCCACACACGTAAACTTCCACTAAGAAATTGGGTTGTCTTGATGTTGATATAGATTAGAACATACTCACATAGCTCTATCCACACTTTTCATAAGGCTATTTTCTTGGTGGAATTGGGTTCAAATTCTTTGTCCCTTTTTCCCCCCTTTTTCTATCTGGCCGTGAAAAATCATATATCATTCATAGCTTTTTTTCTCCAACCAATCTATCTTTTCAAAATCACTTAGCTTATAATAATTTTACAAATAATAAAATTTTATTGATGACACATGCATGGAAGAAAACAGGAGGGAAAAAAAAAGGGCAGAGGAGTTGAATCTGAGGAGAGAGTGGACAATTGGTTAGTGAGAAAATAGACTAATATATGATTGTAAAGCTGATCTGCTGAAGTTATTTGTGCTGGATGGCAATGGTAGAGTACTTGCACTAAAGGGCTTACTCGTTGCTCCAAAAGAACTCAGCAATGATACATACACAAACATTTTCACCACTCTAACCAAAAAATATTTTTACCACAGATTATGGAGAAATGTTTACTTACTGTTAGAATAAATTTTTTTTTTATTATGTATCATTTATTAATGCTTCAGTTATGATATTAAAAATTTAAGAAAAATGAGAAATAATTATACTCTATAAAGCCAATGTGTTGAACAATTAATGAATGATAAAGAGTAATTTTTCTTTTTCTTATTCTAGGAACACCTAAAGTTTTCTCTGAATTCTATGTAGTATAAGTAAGTGGTTTAAAATTAAAATCAGTTACATCCATAACGTTACGTACAAGTGAAAAATTTCCATCCACATAGTGCGTGACTGCGAAACAACTAGCATTCAAAGGAATTTTGTTTTGAGATTAGACATTGGAAAAAATATAATGTAATAACAATGGACATTTGCAACACGGACATTTGCAAAAATTGACTTTTCTTTTTCTTTAATGAGAGTGTGAAATGATATACGTACACAATATAGGTAAAAGGAAATTAAGGTGATAGGCCCATGGAATTTATAAAAAAGTTGAAATGAGCTCACCACCTTATTTATTTTTTACTTATTTTGTAACTACATAATATAAAAATATTGTACATATATCATTTTTCTTTTTCTTTTTTAATTCTTAACAATTGCTGTTTTGTCTAAAATCTGGTGGCCTAGCTGCCGGGAAGAATTTATTTGCGCAAAAGGAATCATGATAGAACTTGGCCTAATTTTTTCTTTTTTTAAACAACTTGGTCTTTTTTTAATCCCATGAGACGGATTCTCCAAATGGTGCACCTCAATGTTAGTTTCATGAATTGGGTTTTGCATTTATATGCCACAAGTAATGGCATTTTTTCTTTTCCTTTCTAACATTTTTCAGGTAAAATTCCTTTTTGAAGCTGTATGATTTGCCAGTCAATGGTGCCATTACAATTTTTTTTTCTTTTTAAGAGTACATTATTCTTTCATTCCATATATTTTGCGTTTCTTCTGTACTAGCTATAGCGACTTTTTTAAATATCAATATAATTAAATTGTTTTGTAAGAGAAATGGTTTGTATACAATATTTTTTTACAATAACTTTACAATTCTATTGTATAGGAGCACATGAAGATAAAATAAATATATGGCTCATATGTCTCTATACACCGAAGATGTAAATTTATTATCAAGAAATGTTGTATACTAAATACTTCTCTTTTTATGATAATAAGCTGTCAAACTTAAGAAAAAAGGAAATGATTAATAACAAATGTTATATATACACACGGTTGATAAAATGTTTGCAATTCACTTTTTTTAAAAGAAAAAAAAGGAAGAAGAAATGCAATGGAGAAATGTCAATTGACATTTTTTTTTTTTTACAATTTTTTTTTCTGTGAACGGCAAATTTTGAAATCAGAAGTCAAAACCATTGTTGAAATTTAGGAAAAACCGAAGGTGATTGCATACCTACTATCAAGGGAGATAGAAAAAAGACATGAAAGAAAGGAGAAAATTTTTTTGGAAAGACAGATGAATGCAAATTAAGGGAGAAGGAAAAAATGTGAGGTGAACGAATGTGGATTATATACTCGCATACTTGAAACAAAAATCTAATAAAATTAGAAGACACCAAAAACAATTATTTTGGGAATCATCTTTATACAGTGCATAGATATCTCCTATATATTGTGGAACTTTGCACAGTTTCTTTATTTTATAACTAAGCTTCAATCAAGTTCCAAAATGTTGTCACCAATTAGGCTCATGAACCAAGACGTTATATTATGATAATTTTTTTTTATTTGTCATTTATATCAAGATAGTTTGTCATCAAATGTTAATTGTTACAGAAGACTTTTTCTTAACCCACCCTAGCAAGCAATGCAATGCCACTGAGAGCTCTCGTTCTAGCCTTAAATGAGCCTCCCAATTTCACAAATCCCATATAGAGAAATGAATTATATTTTACTCATTTTAAATTTATATTTTAGTCTCAGGCTCTCAGCTAAGTAATAATGGCATATTTGGTCGCACGTTTACATCCTCAAAATCAATTCTATGAGCTTAGAAATGATTTTAGCTTTTTTTTGTATCTTGGTTTCAATTATATAACCAATCTTAAAATCAATTCCGACCTTACAAAATCAATTTTGATGAAAGTGAGAGATTATCACTTCTAGGTTGTTACTCTTTTAGTGTTTATCAAAATCACTTCTCTAATTAAATTATTAAATATAAATCACTTTATTGCAAAATCAATTCCAACAAAATCAACTGTACAAGGATAGAACCAAGACACATATCACCCATTGATTAACCATCGCAGATATGTCTAAGCAGGGACTTGCCAAGCTTTAGAGTTGAACTGGGTTTTGCTTAATAAAAGGGTATTCAATCCATTTCATTAATTGCAATAAAATATTCAAACATATCCTAAGAATCTTACCTACACACTTAATGATTATCAATAAAATACTCGGTGGGCAATAGTAAAAGCTGGAGTAGCTCAGTTGGTTAGAGCGTGTGGCTGTTAACCACAAGGTCGAAGGTTCAAGCCCTTCCTCTAGCGATTTTTTTCTCTCTTTCTATAATATATCTTGGTTACCTCACTTAGCTTAATGAATTCACTGCATGTAACTCAGTTGGAAGTAACAGAACTTTTACCATTATTATTACTACAAGATGCCCTTCACATATCTATTTAACTTAACAAATTTCTTTGAAGTAAACTACGATGGAGCTTTTGTAAGGGTCTCTAAGGTTTCAGGAATCAGGATAAAAAATTTGATGCATGTCACACCCTTTCCCTCACCATAAGATGCAGGTTCCTTGCAGCAAATTGTATGCATATCATACGAAATATAAATGTATAAAACTGTTCAAATCAAGAATCTTTTTAAGCACAAAAGAAAGCACCACCATATGGCCTATACTATAAAATATAAATGCTGTCTTATATGATTATAGCACCAAAGATAGTCATCATCCGAGCTTAGAATATATTCTATCATTCATATGTCTGTGCAGTGCTAAGCAGGATTATATCTACTCCAACGAACACAACTATATATAGCATCATCAGCCTTAGATCCTTCAGCTGAAGATGACTCACACCATCTCTTCCAAATTCCCTCTCACTAAATTTTGGCCTAAACTCAACCTTCAATAAGACAATTAGATTCTTAGCAACATAGAAGTATCTAATGAAATGGATAATACTTATTTAGAATCCACTTTAACATAAATTGACACTTTTTTGTCCCCATGTTTTGTCTTTGGTTTTGGAAGCAGAAGTGAAGAAAGTAAATCACTGTGGATCCTGCACAGAAAGGGGACAGGAAGCCATTGAAAAGCCCATTAACATGTACATCATCTATGTTAAGGACTGACATCACCAAGATATCTCATGTCATACCTTCAGCAAATACTCTAGTGATGATTATGTTTTCCTAATTATAGAAATGTTGAATAATGTATACACAAAATAAAATAATCAAAGGATATGATGTAATAGTAAACAGTGCAGAAATTGATCAGCAGATGTGTACTCTGTTAGGGACCCCAAGTTTGGCAGGGTCTATGTTAGAAGGCAGAAAGAGAGCACAAGTGAGCAGAACAGCTGAAGGCTAGGAGAGTGGTTACAAAATAGTTAGGAAAGGGCGGGAAAGAGATTAGTTTTGGAGGGAGAATCAGTTAGGAAAGCAAGAAAGGTATAGATAGGAAGAGAATAAGCGTAGTATAGTTGTTGATTCATTTTGTATCTTGTCTGTTCTAGATTTGGGGAGAAATTCTCTCTTAGGGTTCTTGTACATCTACATCCGATCCGTTGTGATTTCACAGGATCAGTAATCAATAAAGCTTCTGTTTCTGCTACATCCCTTACCGGTGCTATCATACTCTCTCAAGCCTTTGTCAAGGTTTGGATCTAAAAATCAAGACAAAACTGGGCGAAAATATTAAAGCAAAACAAAGTAGAAACGGATTGAAATACTTAAGTCAACAAGGACTGGAATGCATTACAATTAAAATAAGTTACAACAACAGTATTTAAGTTATTTGATAATCACCCCAAAATTACTTGCAAAACCATAGAGTTGGAGTTCAGGAAGCTGATTTTTATCTCAGTAGATGAAACTGTATATTCAAGTTATCATTAAATCATGATACTAGAGACAACCAAGCCCTTTAATTGTTAAACAAACAAGCAAAAAAAGGTGTGCCATATAAAAAAAAGGGAGGCTTTCAAGAGCAAACCCAATTATTAATCAAATGCAACAGCTCTGCCTCTGAATAGCTGAGTGCAAGTGGAAAAGCAACACCTCCACTAAAACCAAGTATATATTATTAGCAACAAAGTCAGCAGAGGGTATAGCTACAAATCTTATTTGAGCTTCACCAAGATTTCCCTTAATTTGGGTACCATCAAGAATTTACGGATGATTATTTCCTACCTCTATATGTGAATGCAGTATAGCACAGCACTCCCACATAAGCATCAACTTCAAGCAACAGGCTTGGTATTGTTATTACTTTCCAATTCTTAGCAGATGATCATAATAGCATAACATTTTTAAATGATCCTGCTTTGTTCTTTCATTCAGGACTGGGGGTGTTCGTGCACTTTGAACTAGTTGTTTAAGGTTTTGGTTTTAACAAGGAGGCCATACATTTGCAGTTTGCAGTTCATAATTTTATTGAGGTTTACTTTTGCAACTTTTTTAAGATGTCCAAGTTTTGGGAGAATTCTCTTCACTTATTGTTGGCAAAAGGCAAGAAGACTTTATATGTTGGATATTTCCTTGATTCCTTCTATGCATTGATCATCATCTTATAATTCGGGTCATGATGATAAATTGATATCAGAGTGTAGTTTGTCACTGGACATTACATCCACTGAACTTTAGGTTTCATATTAATCCTCAAACTAAAGAACAACATGCCATCCTATATTAGAGTTGAACGCGTGCTATTTCTACCAACCATAAGTTGGAAAGTTGACAAAATGGTCATTTGCATTGGTAGAAAATATACATTTGTAAATTATGGGACACAGTGCACATGATTGTAAATAGATGCAGGTTAAGCATCTTTTTTTCCTAACAATAAATACAAAACAACACCAAGATCGATTGGGGTCATAGATGTTCTTCTCCCTTAACTAGTGATCTCGGATTCGGACTCTAGGTATGAAAAAAATCAATGTAGAAAGAACCATGTTTCCTATAACTCCTATAACTATAAGATCTCCAATGAAGAGGATAAATCATATCAATGGAAATTAAATGGTAATAAGTCCTAAATTTAGGGATTTAAATCCTAAATCCTAAATTTTGATGGGATAAATCATATCGATTATATACCGAATACACGTGGAAAAAAGAAAGTTAAATGGTGTAACATAAACCTATACTATATAGTAGCGAACAGACCTACATGTACAAAATTTCGTCCCTAAGTTATAAATAAGATTTATGAGAACAAAGCATACCAAAAAAAAAAAAATCTTACTAAATTCTCAATGGATCCAATTTGGCCCTAGAGAACCTAGCCAATGCCCTATTATACTCAAACTCAACCTCACGAGCAAGTTCCAATTCACCAAAACCCTTGAGCCCATTAACCAAAACCTTAACCACATACTCATCAGGCTCAACACTACTCGAACCCCACCCACTCCTCTTCATCATCTCGTAAATCCTGACCGTCGATTCCCTCCTCCCAGCACCGACAACGGCCTTGATCAAGCTCACCATCCCCTTCTGATCATCACCGCACACAATCCCACCCCCTTTATCCAACTCCTCAATCAGACGGTCCACGTCATCCGACATGCCGCCACTGGCGAGCGCCTTCACCATCTCGGCGTAGAGCGTTAGATCCGCGCCGTACTCTGATCTGACGGCGGAGAACACGCGGAGAGCGAGGGCGCACTGTTGCTGGCGTAGGAGCTCGCGCAGGGTAGCGAGTAGGTCGTTTTTTATGAGGCGCGTGAGGGTTGAGGATAGGAGGTTTGTTAGGTTCGGAGGGTTGGTTCGGTGGAGGCGTTTGAGGGTTTGTATGGCTTGGATTGCTTCGATGCTGAGGATGCGGCCTTTGAGGAGGGGTCCACGGTGAGACCGCGGGCCGCCGCAGCGCACTGGAAGGTGGCTCCGGCGCGTGGAGGTTGTTGGGAGTGGGGGAGCGTGGGGCTTGAGGAAAGTGGGGTTTTGGAGGTGGAGAGAGGAAGACATTGGTGAGTGAGAGTGTTTGAAGTGTTGTGTGATTTCTGAGAAAACGAAAGAGAAACAAAAGAGAGGAGAGGGTTATCTATCTGGGAGAGCTTGAGCTTGTTTGTACACAGGAGGTTGTCTTACACACGTTATAAATTGTAATGACCTTTTTGTCCTTGTTAAATACTACCTCCGATCTAATTTGTTTTTAGGTTAGATCTTATTAATTTTTTAAAAAGTGAAAATAAAAGACATAAATAATCTTGTATTATTTAATGTTTACTTATTCTCTCAATAACTAAATACTCTAATAAACTTATCTTCACTCATTTTCTCTAATTAAATAGAGGGATAAAACATATATGAAATAATTAATGGCATATTGAAATGTGAAAACAACCTATGTTTTGGAACAGAAAAAAAAGACTTTAAAATGACTTATATTAAGGATCAGATGAAGTACTAAATAAGAATGAGTAATAGTACACGACCAAAATAAAATGTATAGAATTTCGTATAACATAGAATAACTAAATACTAAATATTTTGATAAATAGAGGTGTTTGGTTATACATTTATACAATTAATTTTATTAGAATTAATTTTAAAATAAAATGATTTGTATTTAATAAATATTCTAAAAGCGATTTTGATGAAAAATAATAAGGGTGAGTTTGTTTCAGATTTTTTTAAAAAAAATTATTATAAAATTTAAATTTTATATATAATTGAAAAAGTTAAAAACTGATTTTTTTTTCTCTTTTTTAGAAGCTACTATTTATCTTATATTCAAAAAAAATGAAAGCTGGTTATTCTAAAAAATTATCCAAATATGCAAAGGGCATTTTTTGGGTAAAAATGTGATTTTCATCCTTTTCACCCCAAAAAATCTCATCCAAACACTCCAAAATTTTCACATCTCTTGTAATCAATTATACAATTAGGAATTAACTTTGATCTTTTAAAACCAAATATCACTAAAAATTTGTAGAATCAAATTTGGGGGTCCAAAAATCTAGACCATACCCTAAACATAAATCTAAATATATTCATCCCTTAAAATTTGAAAGTATCCTCACTTTTTAGGAAAGAAACCATATTAGTCTATTTGTTAACTCCTCATTCCAATATTGAACAAAAAAAAAGTACATAGTACATTAAATAATTTATTTGACTACTAGTTAAGGTCCAAAGTGACATAATATTAATCTTTTTCATGAAAATGTCTATATGTTTTTTCATTTTTTTTCATATATCTCAAGCCAAAATAACATCATTTAGTGTTATCAAAACGTTTAATAGAGCAACATTAACAATTTAACAAGTCTAGTGTGCTTTTAATCAAGGAAAAATGCTTCTAGACTCCTTTTTGGTGAGCTAAAAAGTGGATACACTTCTTTTGAATTTGTAATGACTTTTATTCTTTTTGTCCACGATTTTCTCCTTTCTCCAGTAGTAATCTATCACCAAAATCTTTCCTTGCACATATGAAAATCCTAAATAAAGAATTTTATTTGGAATTATATCATTTGAATTTTTCTGTAAAAAAATATAAGATTGTCATGTCAGCCATGAGACTTCTTCAATTTTCTCTATGTGGTTAGCTGCAAAAATCTCCGATCCTCACAAAAGACATTTTGCTTTGTGTATATTTTCCTTCTAAATAAATTCCTGAAACACTTAATGAGCACATTAAAATATTTACATGAAAGTTTGTCATCATAAGTAGGACCCATAAAGCTGGAGTAGCTCAGTTGGTTAGAGCGTGTGGCTGTTAACCACAAGGTCGAAGGTTCAAGCCCTTCCTCTAGCGCTTATCCTTTCTGTACGATTTTGTATAGACAAAACTTCTTCGAAGTAAAACAACAACTCCCTGTTCTTAATCAGGACAAAGGTTTTCATAGATCAACTTGGCAACTTTACCTGTTCCTTTTAGTCAAGTAACAGCATTTGTATTATATGAGTGACTTTTATTTCTTATGCAGCAGCAAATTGAACCAAACTCTTCAAGTATTGCACCAAATATTCAAAGCATCAACACCAGTAAGCAACTGAAGTTTTCCTAGAAGCATGTGTGCTGTTAGAACACTTTTCACAATCACCCAACTTTTTATTGTGGTGTATATTCAAATCTAGCAGAGAAGATCCCAGGCAAACATGGACCATCCCCATAACCACGTTTGAAAGGATTGTAACTCCTAGCTTTCCCTGGCTTGTATGGCATGGACTTATCCATTTTAAGATCAATAATTCTCACCTGCTTGGCCACACTCAACACTTTTTGGACATATGGGACAAACATAAATTCATAAGCACTTTTGTTGACACAAAAGAATATTTTCTTATTTCCTCGGATTCCAGTTCCCTTTTTTTTAATTATTAGATATCACATTTCATTTATTAATTTAGCATGCCAACTATTCGTAAGATAAAATATTATAAAATTAAACACAATCTATGATTGAGATGGGTAGTAAGCCCAAATTAAGAAATCTAAGTGTCATATTTTGATCTAAAATCTTAAAATAATATATTTATAAGTATTTCTATTCTATATTATTTTTATTTAATCAATTCTCAACCAATATAGTATTAAAAACTTTATTGACTCTTGAAATTTTTTACATAGTGTGTATTTTTTAATCCTCTGTCTTGTATTAAATAGCTAATCATTTGCATTTTCCCTCATTTTTAAGTTCTAACCAACATGGTTAAGACGAATAACTATTCTTTTTCCATTGCATCAAGTGAATAACCAATTATTCCCATTGGCAATTTCAAAAGACTACAAAGTTCTGGTTTCACACTTCCCTGATTTATGGAAGCAATTTTCTGATTGTGTAAACTTGCTTTTGTGTTTTGTCTAATGATTGATAGTGATGAATGTAGTAGTGGGACACTAACCCTGACATCATAGCATCCAAATTAAAAGGAACCATAGAGATATAAATTAAAGGCACCACTGCACATCACCAAACCTCTTGAATCCTGACAGAACAACAATTGACTCTTGCACACACATCTTTACAATCAAAGCAAAAACAGAAGAAAGCATAGGCGTGAAAAGAAAAGAAAGAGATAAAAGAAAGAAAAAGCAAATTAAAGTTCCTTTTTCCTCCTTTTATTGTGGGGAGAGATGAATTACAAAGGCAAGAATCTCAACCAAATCAAAACTCACTGGGGAGAGGTGCATGGTCAGAGTGGATGAACACATTGCCATAGATAAGGCCAGCAAGGCCACCACCAATGAGGGGTCCAACCCAGTAGATCCAGTTGTCCTGGAAGTTGCCACTGACAACTGCAGGGCCAAAGGACCTTGCAGGGTTCATTGAGCCACCAGAGAATGGACCTGCTGCCAAGATGTTGGCACCAACAATGAAACCAATGGCAATGGGTGCAATGGTTCCCAATGAGCCCTTCTTGGGGTCAGCTGCTGTGGCATACACAGTGTAGACCAGTCCAAATGTGATCACAATCTCAGCAACAACTCCTTCAAAGGCGCCAACTCCAGCTGCCACACTGTGGATGGGAGTTGTCTGGCAAGAAATAAAAATGGCTCAGTTTATAATTTTAAAGAAACTTAAGAATGTGACATTCTGTGTAAGAGTGCTTTACGTGCAGTATAACATGGAATGTACATTATTTTTAATTTGATGTTTTTTTTCGTGGGGGGGGGGGGGGGGTTTATCATTTTGATGCACATTATTAAGGGACACCATGATTTATAATATTAGATATTGGTAGGTGTAAACATTTGTGGAACCCAATTTTTCTCAAACTTATATCTCTTTCTTCAAATATCCTATTTTGTCATCACTACATGGTGTTGAAATAATGAGACATTTTTTTTTTTTTAGCTTTTATCTAGCTTCTATCTAGTATTTTCTATCTCAGCAAATTAAGATCTTCAAATATTTATTTTGAACATGCCCATGTCATATTAGGATATGTACACAAGTACTTAAATTGAGCCCTTCAAAATTTAAGAGAGCTACACTTATTTAAAATATTTATATTTATCTCTTTTCCAATATGGTATAGTCGTGTTCAAAACAAACATACGGAGGTCCTGATCTCATCTTAACTTTGATCAAGGAAACAAACTTGATCATGGAATTTTGCAGTTACATACAGGGGTGATTGTCATTGTTCAAACTTAAGGGTTCATTCTTCATACTAAAGAAAATGGTTAACATAATTTTAACAGAATTATACCCATTATCTCAGCAACAATACGATGAGAAGGTAAAAGGCATGTATGCCCTTGTCTAATGCACGAAACTTATGGTGCAATGAAGAGATTTCCCATGTAACAGTGCTGGTTCCCAAGTGATTGAATCATATCAATTTTTAAGTTTAAACTTACCAAGCCACCTGTGACATAGGAAAGGAGATAACATGCCACTATGGAGCCAACAAGCTGTGCAATCCAGTAGAAGATTCCAGTGAGGATGGTGATCTGGCCACCAAGAGCCAAGCCAAAGGTCACAGCAGGGTTGACATGGCCACCAGAAATGTTGGCACCAACAGAAACAGCAACAAAGAGAGCAAAACCATGGCTAATAGCAACTGCTACCAATCCAGCAGGATCAAGAGCTGCATCTGATGTCAACTTACCTACAAATGAAGAGAAAGAAATGTGGGAAAAAAAAAAGTGTTGAAACTAAGAAAGCACAGCAATTTTCTCAATGTTTTCGGTGTAAACTTCTAGATGGCCTCAATTCAAAACATAAAAAAAAAAATTGTTATGAGAAGGAAACATTAGAGGGTGAGCATATATTCACATAATGGTTCAAATAATAAAAACAGCCTCTTTGCTCATGAGGGTAAAGTTGTATAACATTTACCCTCTCCAAACAAAAACAGGTGGGAGTCCCGTAACGTGAACTGTATTTTGTGTTTTCAATAAGAAGAAAACATTTTTTTCATCACTTTGCATTTATTTTAAAGGGTCATTTTCTGAACTAATATGTTTCATCATGGTGAAAAATTTTCAACTTGAGTGTAACTATAATAACAAAGGAGTGCAGGGGTTTTAAAAAAGAGTTTTTAGAATCAACTATCTTTAAAGCATCAAAAGACTAACCATAGGCTATTGCTGAACCAACACCAGCAAAAACAAAGATCAAAGTTGAGATGAACTCAGCAACATAGGCCTTGATGGAGCCAAAGCTGAAGGAATCATCAAAGCGTCCGAATGCTATGGCAGGCATATTCAGAAGCTTCTAGGGGAACCTTGAAGATGGAAAGAAACCAAGGACAAGATAAGGAAATGTTCAGAATAAGAATATAGCACAAAAGGCTTCTCTGGTTGGTTATATATATCCTGCTGAAGTTATCAAATACAGTATTCAGGCTTATTTAATAAGTTTGGAACTTGATGGATTATATTGTACCTATCCTATTATTTTAGTGTATGTTTATTTGCATGATAGAAGGTAATATGGTTATTTGCAGCACACGACATTAAATACCTTTAGGAAACAAAAGGTAGTGTTATATACTATTTATAACTTAATAGATGATAGATCAAATATTGCATTACAAAGATATCATGAAAGTAGTAAATAGTGATGGTCTATAAAATAAAATTAAAGGCATTACAGGGATTCTTTCGATGTTTGGCAAAATTTATTCTAATCCCTTATATTTATAAAGTTTGTTTAGGAGCCGTTCATGAATACATGATATTATTATATTGATCTTGCTAAATTTATAAAATTAATAATAGTACATTTGGAAGAGTCAGTGTCTCTCATACAAATAAAAAAAAATCGATGTGAACTTCATCAAATAGATCAGAGTAATTTATTCTAAAATTAATGTGTTAAATAGTAAACAACAAAGAGAATGAATTTTTATCTTAGTTTAAAAATTATAACACATCCATGCATGTCCACTCAGGTCTTTTATTGGCAATTTCATTAGCTGTCATTGGCATGCTTTATTAGAAATGTCTGGCAGCTAATGAATGATTCCTCCATGTGAGCAAGAGAGATAGAGGGTGGTGTTTGGTGGGGCAATAATGTGAAAGAAATAATCATGGAAGAAAGGAAGTGGAGAACATGAATAGCTCTGGGCCACAAATTACACCGTCCATGTCACGTCCATGCTCTTAAAAAACACTGCGGAGAGATCGTGGAATTTGAAATGAGTGAACAGGAATTCATAGGTGTTTATAAGTTAACAAATTAATAGGTCACATATCGGTTGTTTACGCCTGCATTACGCAAATGTGGTCCGCTAACTGGTGCTAATTAAAGAAATATTCATGGACTTTTTGACGCTTCTGCTTGCTAAAATTTCCAGTAAAAGAGGTTTGATTCATCATGAGACGATTAATTGTACGTTTGTTTTAGATTTTGAAAAAAATGATTATAAAATTTAAATTTTATACAAAGTTAAAAAAATTGAAAATTGATTTTTTTTCATAAATTACTAATTTTAGTTTCTAAAAAAAATTGAAAACTGATTTTTTAGAAATTTGTAATTATTTTTAAAAAAATTTGAAATATACGAAAAGTGATTTTTTGGGATGAAAGAGATAATTATTATCCAAAATAATCACAAACAAACACATGGTAAGTATATTATGATATAAGTAAAAAAATTAATTTTCATCAAGTGTTTCAAAAGTCTCATATATAATAATACTAGTCGTTTGACCCGTGCGATACACGAAGAGATAATAAAAAAAAGTTTGTTAATTATTATAGAAAATAAATGATAATTTATTTAAATATATATTATAGAAAATTGAGTATATAAGTTTATCTTAAAAGTGGGTTAATAGTTAAATAATCAATTAAGAGGATAAAATATAAATATGATATTTTTTTTATATCTTATTTTGAATATCATGTTTATAAGGTTGAAAAAGTCTCGATAAATGATCCAGAACTAACAACAAAGAGCCTATTTTATGAAAATTTTGTACATTTTGAAAGATGAAATTATTGAATAAAAAAAGAGAATAAATGAATAATTTTGGTATATCATGAGTCATTTATACGGATGACAATAAGTATCCATAAGAAATGGGACATGTCTCATGCCTCCCGTTACCATATAAAATTTTACCTCTTATCCCTATCCTCAACCCTTTACGTGTCCTTATTTCCCATCTCCCGTAGAGACTTTGATTCCATATGATATTCAGTGGTTTATTAATAAATTTCAAATAGAGAAAAATTTTAAAAATATTTTACAATTTGAAGCATAAATATTTATAATAACAAATACTATTAATGCAACATAATTCAAATTAAAATAAAAAATACATATGTAATGCAAATACAATAAAAATAATTTTAAAAAATGAAGGTATATTATCCTTGTCCCTATATTTAACAAACGGGAACTTAGCCCCTATCGGTTGTCCCTGCAAAAACAAAATATGTCCCAATTTTCTTTCCCATTGTGGGTAATTCTCACGTGTACCTACTTTTAATTTATTTTTTTCATCATTCCTAGCTGTTTAAATCTTTTTAGTAAATTAAAATATTTAATTTATAAAAGTATAAAAATATATTTTCTAATTCAAAAAATAATGAATAAATTTAATTTATATGAGTTCAATTGCACGTCTTTTCCTTGTACATCCTTTTAATAGATTATAATATAAATTTTAAAATATATGTTATAATTAATGTGTAATGATTAGTAAAAAATCATATATAATTCTAATTTATATAATCTCAATTATCAGAGTAGTATATAATTATAATATTATTTTCAATAAAAAAAAGTAATATAATTATTTAATTTTTTAAAAATTAATAAATATCTAGTATCATTATCAAAGAAGTGTAAATTGTGGAATTAATTTTTTTAAATATTTTAATGTTGAAAAATTGAAGTTATTTATTTTCAAAAAAATTGGTATGAAAAAATTATGAAATATTCAAGTTATAAAAAATCAAATAGGATATAGTGATATAGGTAGATAGATAATTTTTTTATTATAATTTTTAAAAGTTCTAGATTTGAAATTAGAAAATTTTTCCTTAATCCCATCTTCATTTAGAAATTTGCCTCTATTTTCATCCACATCCTCGTTACAGGTCCTCATTTCTCTTTCCATGTGGAGATTTTAATCCATATCGACATTTATGAGTTTATTAAAAAAAACTTAAAAAGAAAAATTTTAAAAATACATTAATATCAAAGAAGTGTAAATTATGGAGTTGATTTTTTTAAATATTTTAGTGTTGAAAAATTGAAGGTATTTTTTTTAAAAAAAAATAGTATGAAAAAGTATGGAATTAATAGATTGGAATGTTTAAATTGTAAAAAATTAAATAGGATATAGTGGTATAGGTGGATAGATAATTTTTTTATTATTATTTTAAAAAATTCTAGATTTGAAGTTAGAAAATTTTCCATAATCCTATCCTCGTTTAGAATTTTTTCTTCATTCTCATCTACATTCCTGTCACAAGTCCCCATTTCTTATTTCACGTGGAAGACTTTTTATGTAATTAGTGTTAAATATTAGGAATGTATTAATTATTATTATATTTAATTAAGAATAAATTAATATATTAGTATTATAATGAGTCTTAAATATTTGATTAAGAATAAATTTGGTAAAAATTTAATTTTGAATTATTATCATATCAAAGTCAATCAATTAGCAATTCGTTAACAATCTGACCTGCTTGTTTTCTTTTATTAGAAAAAATGCTAATTTTAAAGCTTATTTATTTTAAAAATAATTCATTTATAATTTTTTATATTATCTTTATAATGTGAGGCTATTAATGGTTCTTAATTTAATTATCGATCATAATTATATTGACATGAGTTCTCTCTTAGTGCAAATTATAATATTTAATTATTGTAATATTCGATTCCTTAATGATTGTAATATTTAATTTTATTTCATATAAAAATAATTAACAAGTAACTTGTAAATTAAGCATAAAAAAATCTTTAGACATAAAGATTGAGAAAGGTGAGGCCTAAATCACTGTATAAATGACATGTGAAACCTAAATCACTATATGAATGACATGTGTAATAGTTTCTATGAAATGACTCTGAAAGATTAATATAATAAATAGATTATCCAAATAAACATCAATAGCACAAAATAAATTAATTTAGAAAATATTGTGCATATATATATATATATGACAATAATAACAAACTAAATCTTTAAGATATAAAATGATAATAGATATCATTTAATTTGATATCAATTAATGATAACATTGAAGGGTTGATATCAAATAAGATTGATAGAACTTTAGCAAAAAATAATAATGATAGACCATTTGACATCAGCTGCAAATTTTGTATATTAATCAATCAGAATTTTTATTTTATTGGAAGTTTGATATTTTTCTATGAAATATCTATTGTTCATTGTTTAATTTATTTATTGTTAATTCATAATATTATGTTTTACTTATATTTTGTAAAAACTGTTGGAGTAATATAATTTTTTTATAAAGTAAATTACATAAAATAAACTGAAAAAGTAAAATGAAGAATATATGTTTGTATGCATTGCAAAAATATGTTTTGAAAAAAATTAAATTATATTTTTATGCAAATAAATATTATTCAATTTTAATAATATGATCTTTTAAGAATATAGATTAGTTTGAAATTATATGATTTTGCATTGATTATATTGTTTTAATCGATTATTAATGTAAAGGTAATTTTTTCTTATAAAATAACATAAAGGTAATATTGTATCATGTAAATGTAATTCATGTTTTAAATGTAATTTATTATCAATTTTATGAAATGTAATAGTTTAAGACTGATAAATATATTTTTAAATTATAAATTCTAGAATAATTGAATGATACAAATTAAATTACCATAAAATTAAATAAGATAAAATTATAATAAACATGTAATTATACTCAAATTCAATTATGTCTATAATTTTTTAATGATATATCATAATTAAATTATGAAAATATTTTTTAAATTTTTTAATAATTAATGTTATAAAAATTATGGGTCCTAAATTACTCTAAAAATGACATGTGGAAAAACTTTCCTTGAAATGAATCTTGAATATTAGTATCATAAATAAATATCTATAATATTATATATTGTATATGAGAAATAAAGTATTGTTTCATTTGTTGCAAAAATATAAATGAGTTATTATTTGGGCTCGGATTAATGATGAGCCAAAGAAAGATAGGTATGGATTAAGTGATTATAGAAAATATAAATTATGACAATAGCAATTTATTAACATAATCATACATTGTAAAAGAATATGTATCAATTTAAGGTAGTGATTATATCATAAAGTGTGTTAGAATAGAAACAAAAGTAAAAATAATTTGATTTGATTTGCAAATCGAATCATATATTTAGAATTGAAATAATAAATTTACCAAAAAGAATAAAAAAAAAGAAATAAATTAAATAATCAAATCTTATGGAATTTCATTCTTTCAGTCTTAAAATCCCTTAATTTTTGTTAGGATTAATTTTGATATTTAAAGACAATATTTTACTTTTTAACTTTTAAATATTCTAAAGGAAAAGATATGATATAATAAGGATAGATAAGTAAAATAAAAAACAAAACATTGATTTATAACTTAATTCAATTGAATTGAATCTAATCAAATTTAATTAATGTTCCAGTTTATTCTATTCCAAATGCACCTTTAAGGTAATTAAATAACTAAATATATAGTTCAAACATGTACTCTTGATGATATTAACTCTACATTTTTTGAGTAATGGACATGTTTGCTTTGGCAAGAAATTATCGATCTTAACACAAATTAATGGGAAAATTAATGCCAGAAAACTTAATTAGCGGACAACAATCATAAAAACAAATTAGTTCTTCACCCACAATAATTCTCCTAAACTTAATAAAAATAAAAATTTCATATTAAACAGTTACAAATTTAACAAATAGCAACATATAAATTTTAAAAGCTGAGTTTAAACATAGCAAATGCACCAAATTAAAAAGAAAAAAGAAAAAAAAAAGAGAGACCCACCACCAAGTATTATAAACTTAATTTAGCACATTAATTAGTAGCTAGTAGTAGTCATTAGAAAATCATAGTGTGAAGAGTTCATCGTACTCTTCTATGGAGCTATCTTAGCTATAGTGTGTAAGCTGGATATCCTGGAATTTTATTGCCTTCAACTTCAAGATCACATACAAAACAACCTTTAGGTAACTAACTTTCATCTTATTGGAGTAAAATCATAAACCAAATCAAAAGCTGCAGCTTATCAAAAAAGCTCACTGGATACCTTGAAGAATTATTAGTATGACTCTTTCAAATATGTTAGATTCAATATACAATTGAATAAATAATGCAAATTGCCAGTTAAAAAATCCTACACATTTCACACAAAATGTTGCATGCCCATGAAGTAAAATTGAAAAGGAGATAGCAGCTTCCAAACCTTTCCAAAATTCCTGTGCTAATCACTGATACCTAATAGAGAACACTGCTAACAGTGATGATAGAACGTAACCACAAACAAAGATGGACTAAAAGTTCACCCCAATACTTGCATCCTTAGCATCATTTGTCTAAGCAATAAGGGTTGGCAATAACAGTAAATAAAAACACATTATACATTAATTGACCAATATCAACCTAGAGAGAGTAATCACTCTCCCTTTGACTTTTGTTAGATATCATAGGTTGCCACCCCCAACTCGTGTATGCCTGTTGTTTCCCTTCTGTTTTTGTGCCTTGCTTGTGGATTTTGGATTTCTGTGTATGTGTTGTAGACTATTCTGTGGCCTTTCTCAATAGCTGAGTGCCGTGAACTACTGTATCTATTTCTTCTGGCTCATATCTATTGATAGTTTGCTCTAGCTTACGTTTATCGAGAAAAAAAATTATACATGTAACTTCGCATCACCCGCCTCAATCTCGACCAATTTCTCTACTATCACCACTGAATCCGCCCAAAAAGTAACAGCCTCTGAAATGAAGGCAATGAGAAGGGTTAGAGGATATGCATGTTAAAAAATACATATAGGTATAATGAATTAAAAAAAATCAGGTTTGAGAAAAATAAGCAGCAACCTAAAAACCTTTATTATATAATGAGCATTTTCATCCCTTTAGTAATTTAAAATTGAATTTCTAATTTATTTGTTATAATTAATGCACGATCATGAATGATATTGATTTATTTCCTATTATTTATGTCTATTTTATTTCATGCAATCAATTCAAATTCTCTCATTTAATTTATCATCTATATCTGAATTAAATTAAATATAAAAAGTCTACCGTATATATACAATTGCATTGTAGAATCAGATAACTAATAATTGAATAATGAAATATTGTAGTGAATGCCTCTATTATATAATGAGCATTTTCATCTCTTGAGTAATTCAAAGTTGAATTTCTAATTTATTTGTTATAATTAGTGCACTGTCATGAATGAAATTAATTTATTTCCAATTATTTATGCCTGTTTTAGTTTATGTAATCAATTCAGATTATCTCATTTAAGTTGTTATCTCTATCTAAATTAAATTAAATATAAAAAATCTACCATATATATAATTGCATTGTGGAATCAGATAAATAATAACTGAATAATGAAATATGCAATAATATGTAAAAATCTACCATATATAGAATTGCATTTTATTATCAATGATATGCTAATAATACGTAATAATTGCAATTTTATTTTTTTCAAAAAAATTAATAAATAACTTCTTAAAAGACATGGGCCGTAAAATGATTTCATTGTGACACGTGTAAAACTTTCCCTCAAACAACTCTGGAATATTAGTATTATGGATATGATTGAATGATATCATAAAACTCTTTTGTATAGACAATTATCAAACTAAAATTAAATCAATTATGATAATGCCATCAATAATCACGAATTAACCCATCATTAAATATTTTATCTTATCAAAGAAGACAAAAAAGGTACTTTTGGATATCTACTTGACCATTACATGTGATTCTTTTGTTCCTTGGTATTGGCCTAAAGTTGAACGTGAAATGGCCAGTGAATGCATGGTCCATGCACACAAACCAGTTCTCTGTAACATTCATGAACTTTCCACATAGTTTCATTTAGATCAGGTATATATATCGGCAACTAGCTAATCAAAGTAGTTTTGTACCTGATGTGCACTTTTGTGTGAAGATGAGGTCTTTATCCATACAAGGATAAAGGAACTCAGAGAGAGGGAGAGAGCAAAGAAAGGAAACGTAAACGAGAAAATTGTATTGAATGAAAAACTGATATCACACTTGCTTTTCACTGTAGTTGAGTTTATATAGAAATATACAATGGTTGAATTATGCACGTGTCTAGAGCTAGTACCAGCTGTAGCCAGCTGTTAGTTTCTAACTGCCTCAACTGACTCTATTAGCTACTGATCCTAACAGCCCCCCGCAAACTCAGGGAAGCTAAAGGTTCTACCCTGAGTTTGGTTCTGAAGTATGGAAAATGAGTGGGAGATGTGGCCTTTGTAAGAATGTCAGCCGTTTGTTCTGTTGAGGGAATATGACTAATGTGGATTTGTCTTGCTTGAACTTTCTCACGAACAAAGTGAAGATCCAGTTCAAAATGTTTAGAACGCCCATGCAGAATTGGATTTGCTGTGAGCATCACTGCACTAAGATTATCACAATATATGGTAGGTGGGAGAGGTACTGGTGCATGAAGCTCAGTCAAGAGAGACTTTAGCCACAGGATTTCACTTAGGGAGGCTGCCAAACTCCGGTATTCAGCTTCAGTGCTTGATCTGGATACAACCACTTGTTTCTTGGATAGCCATGAGACAAGATTAGCTCCGTAGTAGATGCAGAAGCCGGATGTGGAGCGTCGATCATCAGGGTCAGATCCCCAATCTGCATCACAGAATGCCATCAGATGTAGTGTTGGAGAGGGACTAAGGTGCAAGCCATAAGTGAGAGTCCCTTTGAGGTAGCGAAGTATGCGCTTGACTGCCTTCCAATGGCTAGTGAGAGGCTTGTGCATAAACTGGCAGACTTTATTGACACTGAAAGCAATTTCAGGTCTGGTTATGGTGGCATATTGTAGAGCCCCAACCACTGATCTATAAAGAGTTGCATCCTCAAATATATCCTCACCCACTTTGGATAGTCGAACACTAGTGGTCATAGGGGAGGGAGATGGTTTACAGTCAACCATGTTAGCTTTCTTGAGAAGGTCTGTGAGGTATTTTGTTTGGGAAAGGTGCAGGCCACCAGTTTTTGTGTGTTTGACTTCAATGCCTAGGAAGTAGTGGAGAGGGCCTAAATCCTTGAGAGCAAAGTGTTTGGAGAGGTCAATGATGAGAGAGTTGATGGCTGAGGTTGAGGTAGCTGTGATAATGACATCATCAACATATATGAGGGCATAAATGGTGGCTGAGGTTGTGATTTTTGTGAACAAACTTGAATCACATTTAGCAGCAGAGAAGCCAAGGGATAAGAGTGTTTGGCTTAGTTTGTCAAACCAGGCCCTAGGGGCTTGTTTAAGTCCATATAAGGCCTTTTGTAATTTGCATACCAGTGTTTTGTCTGAACTAGAGAACCCCTCAGGTTGTGTCATATAGACAGTTTCTGCAAGGTCGCCATTGAGAAAGGCGTTGTTGAAATCTATTTGGTGAATAGGCCAGCCCTTTGAAATAGCAATGGTGAGGATAGTTCTGATGGTTACAGGTTTAATAACCGGACTAAAGGTCTCATGGTAGTCAAATCCCTCTTGTTGATGGAACCCTTTGGCAACTAGGCGTGCCTTGTATTTGTGGATGGTGCCATCCGGGTTATATTTGACCCGAAATACCCATTTACATCCTATGGGAGTTCTATCTTTTGGCAGTGGAACAAGGGTCCATGTTTTATTGTTGAGTAAGGCATCATATTCTTCTTTCATTGCTTGAAGCCATTTTGGGTCTGTCATAGCTTTCTTGGCTGAGTTGGGCTCAATAATTGTGTGATAGAGTTTTGGCTTGAAAATGCCATTCTTTGCTCGAGTGAGCATGGGGTGAGTGTTTGTAATATTTTTGTTGGTTGGTACAACATCTGTTGTTGATGGCTGAGTGGATGCAGGGGCATGGGATGAGTCCAGAATTTCATGTGTAGCAGTGGGGAACTGGGTCACAGGGCTTGTAGTGCAGTCAGTTATGGGAGACCTGTCATTGTTAGTTCCAGATAAAGCAGATATGGAAGGAGTATGAGTATATACACTAGGGGCATTCATATTTATGAGTGGAATTGCTGGGGCAGGTGGTAAAGTATGACTTGTTTGTCCACTGGAGTTAGCTGAAGTAATGTGTGATTGAAATAAAGACTGGTAAGGAAAAAGAGTTTCATCAAAGTTCACATGTCTAGATATATAAACTCTTCCAGATTTGCTCAAGCATTTGTACCCTTTATGATTTTCAGCATAGCCAATGAACACACATTTTTCAGACCTAAAATCTAATTTATGATTGAGATAAGGTCTTAGGAGTGGATAGGCTGCACAGCCAAAGGTTCTTAAAAATTTGTAATCAGGGGGTTTCTTGAAGAGAGTTTGAAAAGGAGATGTGTGTTTTAAGATTGGTGTTGGTAGGAGATTGATGATGTATGTGGCTGATGTAAAGGCTTCTCCCCAAAAGTGTAGAGGTAGTGCAGCAGAGGCTAGGAGTGTTAAACCTGTCTCAACAACATGTCTATGTTTTCTCTCTATTCTGCCATTTTGTTCATGTGTGTGTGGGCAGGTTAGTCTATGAACTATGCCATGTGTTTTGAAAAAGGTGTTAAAGGCTAGAAACTCTTTTGCATTATCTGACTGTACAGCTTTGATTTTCTTGCCAAGTTGATGTTCAATCATGTTTTTGAAAGTGATAAAGGTATTTAGTGCTTGAGATTTCTGTTTGAGCAAATAAATCCAAGTGAACTTTGAGTATGCATCAATGAAACTAATATAATATTTAGCACCAGAAGTAGACAACAAGGGAGCTGGGCCCCAGATATCTGTGTATATCAAATCCAGTGGTTCATTGTATACAGTATGAGACAAAGAAAAAGGAAGTTGATGTGCCTTCCCAATACAGCATGATTGACAAACTACAGACACTTTATTCTCATCAGAAGGTATGTTACAATGGTGTAAAACTTGAGTGATTACACGACTAGAGGCATGTGCTAACCTACCATGCCATAACAGAAACTTATTTGGTTCAGTGCCTAATCTATGTACAAAGAGAGCTTGCTTATAGGAAGCATTCGAAGGCACTTTATTTGTGAGATCAGAGGAGTAATGATGCAGGTCTGGAAATGTATATATGCCATTTCTAAGTATCCCTTGGAGAACAGTCTCCTCTGTGTCCTGAGATTTGACACAACAACCATTAGCATCAAAACGAAAATACACATTATTTTGTTTTGCAAATTGGGACACACTAAGCAGATTTTTAGTGAGTTCAGGCACATGTAAGAGATTTCTAAGTACAAATCTGGCATCAGTGGATTTAGAATAAAGATTAGAATGCCCTAGGTGTAAGATACTCATACCTGAGCCATTTCCAACTTGCACATGATCTTGGCCATCATAAACCGACTTTGCACTGAATACAGATGGATCTGGAGTGAAGTGATTGGACGCTCCAGAGTCTGGATACCAGAGTGGATCATAAGCTACTGATGGAGTAGCTATAGTGGAGTTGACATTGTTTGTGAAGTAGGCTTGAGGTTGTTGATCAGCTGATGAGGTAGTGAAATTCCTTTGGTGCGAAGGACTTTGATAGTGAGGGTTGAAGCGGTGGTAGCATTCCAACACTACATGACCAAATCGGCCACATAACTGACATTGAGGTTTATTGCCATAGTTAGATCTACCTCGACCGCGACCAAACCTGCCTCGGCCACGATAAGAGAAAGAGCCTCTGCCTCTGAAATTATGTTGAGGAGGTCCAGATCTGTTGTTCCAAGCTTGTGTTTGAGTGAAATGTGCTTGGATTGGAGCAGGCACATGAAGGTTTTCAACAGCATCGCATTTTTCAATTCGAGATTCAACAGCAAGTAACAGAGATTCCATTTCATCTACTGAATAAGGATCTGAACGAGATATGATAGAAGTTACCACAGGAGTGTATTCAGAGGACAAACCATCGAGGATTGCTTCCACATGTTCTTCATTTGAGATCGGTGCTCCGACTGCAGCAAGTTGATCAGCGGCTTTCTTGATATCAAGAAGGTACTTGTTCATTGAACCAGATTTCTTCGTACTTTTGAGCTGAAGCTTCAATTGACGAACTCTTGCACGAGTTTGCGAAGCAAAAAATTTCTCAAGTTTTGCCCAAATCTGATATGCAAACACGCAGCCAACCATTCGAGCTTTGATTGAGTCGCTCAAAGATGCCAAAAGCCATGATAGCAGCAGATTATCTTGCTGTTCCCAGTTTACAAATTCAGGATTGAGATTTCCTTCTTTCTCATCTAGATCTGAGTTGTACATGTGTGGAATTTTCTTCACATCAAGGTGTTTTTGAAGCTTGTAACCTTTGATTGTTGCTACAGCTTCTTGATGCCATAGCAGATAGTTTTCTTCATCAAGTTTGATGGAAACTGAGTTGGAGAATGTATGTGGAATAAAAACTGGTGAGGAAGCAGTGGAGGACAGAGGTGAAGACTCCGGTGAGGGAGCCATGGATCGAGCACTTTCACGCTCTAGATACCATAAAGGAACTCAGAGAGAGGGAGAGAGCAAAGAAAGGAAACGTAAACGAGAAAATTGTATTGAATGAAAAACTGATATCACACTTGCTTTTCACTGTAGTTGAGTTTATATAGAAATATACAATGGTTGAATTATGCACGTGTCTAGAGCTAGTACCAGCTGTAGCCAGCTGTTAGTTTCTAACTGCCTCAACTGACTCTATTAGCTACTGATCCTAACAAAGGACATTGCAGCAGCACATGATTTGTGATCTCAATTGCAAGGTTATAAGATTGAAATAATCCTTATCTGCCAACTTTTATTAAATAAAATGGTTACCCTATAGAATAAGCAACATGAAAGCATAGAGCAATTCTTTAACGTCTAATTGCCTCACCTGTATATACATCATAAGATTCACAACCCAATTTAGGAAAACGTTAGCTTCATCAGTGATCGGTGTCAATTCCCTTCCAAATTTTGCATAGCCTAAGCTCAATTAAAAACCGAACCCCCCATGATAATAAACTTGGACACTTGGCTACGAAAGTTTTTTGGTTACTTCACAAGTCATTGAATCATAGCTCATTTAAAAAATTAATATTAGTTATTATTTTCCAATAATACCACTATTAAATATTATTGATTTATTAGCGAATGAGAAGAGGAAAAATTAAACTATTAAAAAGAAAAAAGGAAAATTTAATAAATTACTCTTATTTTTTCTAACATTAATATTTATTTAATCATTTTCTTAATTCAATGAGTATTTAAAATTAGACAATTATTCAAAGATGAATATTTTATATAATAGAATTTGATGCCTCATGGGTTATATAAGTAAGAAGTATGAGTTTTAATTTACTACTCTTAATTTTCGCCTTTGAATAATTGTCCGTTTTAAAAATTTATTTTGTTTAGAAATAATTATCCATTTCAAAAGTTTAGATAGTATTAATTATTTTTTATTAATAATATCTCTATTAAATACTATTGACTCAATAATGAAAAATGAAAGAAGAAGGTGAAATATCAAAAAGAAATAAGGACAACTTAGTAAACTATTCCTAATTTTTATTAATATTGATATTCTATCAATCATTTTCTTAATTTCAATGAGCATTTATACTTGACAATTATTTAAGGAATGATGGAGTGTATTTGGTACAAATTTGAATTGGTTATTGTGCAACAAATGGTTGAAAATTAGTCATTTTGGCATTTGAAAAGTTATAGAAGGAGAAGAAAGATGTTAATCTTAAAAAAAAAACCCACAAAAATTAACATTTTAATATATCAAATTATTTTAATTTTTTAAGATGACTATTTACAAGGAATGATGAGACTACATCGTAAACGAAAGTTTGAAATTTGTCATAAAGTATATGCGGCTATTGATTATTTATTTTTCAATAAATAAGATTTAAGTAAAACGAGGAAAAAGAAACCAGCAGTTGACATCATTTTGACGAAGTTTGCACTATGAGCTGCCTTACCATGTATCATTTTCGTCTTCCAAAACGCAACGCTTTTTAATTGCAAAAGTGGTTTTCCCATGTGTTCTACGAACTCAAGTTCGTACCATTTAGTATTTTCCTATAAGTATCACTTTTAGGTGCATAGTTATGCTGTTTGGCATGGAAAATACCATGAAGCAGAGTATTACTTCATTAGGAGTTTTTATTCACATTAAAATTCATGACTATCTTTATAAATTAATTCTAATCCAACATGAGAAATCTTCTTTGGATGCTTTTAACGGTTGCAAATGCAATAATTGGTTCTAATAGCAGTTAGCAAACAGCAAAACATGCATGGAAGTCGCAAACAAAATGACAGCAAAGATCCTGTGACTGATGGCTTGCAATATGAACAAAGCTACCTTACAAAAATTATTGTCGATGTAAAATAAGGTTAAATGTATTTTATTCTCTAAACTTTAGTTCATATATAATTATGTCTTGATTTTTTAAAATATGCATTGCGACATCAAAATTTTTTAAACTATGCAAAACATCTCTCCTCGACATAATTTTGACAACTAATAAAAGTAAAACTTATGTGCACTTAACCCCTTATATTTCTAATTTGTGTAACTCAACATCTTATCTGTCAATTTATGTGCAATTAATTTCCCTTATTTTTTTTATTGTGTGCAACCTGACTCCCTACTATGACTTAAAGTTTTGTACCGTTAAAAAATAAGAAATTGCTTATACAATTTGAAAAGTTCAGGATGTCGTAATACACGTTTTAAAAAATTAAAGTGTAAATTACACATTACTTAACATTCAAGGGATAAAATACATTTAATCCTTGTAAAATATGATTGTTAGGTCGATTAAGCTGATATGTACCACTTATTAATCTAAATGTTAACAAGTATATCACATTATTGTGTTAAAAACAAATTACAAAGAAAAGCCTTTTCTATTACAATATTTCAGTTGATTCCAGTTGGCAGCTAAGCTCCAGTAACTTCAGTGGTCCCTTCAGTGCTGGAACAGAAATCATTATGCAAATTACAAAATGTTCTTGGTTGGAAGCAAAAGTCTTGTAATCTTGATGCACTACTTGCTATCACAATGACTTCCTTGATCTTTTATTTTTGGCATGACCTTAAATTGCAGACCAGTATCTTAATATTGTATTGTACGTGATAGCGTTATTTGCATTTTTTTTTCCCAATTTTAACATTGTCACACGAACTATGATTTTTCACATAGCAACCGTGACCGCACCCGTACTTTAAAATCATGGTTTTTGGTAGGAACTCCTACGATCCTTTAGAAAACTTTATCTTTTTTTAAAAAAAATTACATTGATATCTCATGAAATTTGATAAAATTGTACACAAATTTTATATACTAACCTCAAATGAGGAGTAAGTGATATTACACTAGATACAATTGTATTTTATGGAATGTGATATTAGGCAACCTTCTAATCATGACACTGGCTACCTTCTAAAGAATAATTAGAGACATATTAATCGAGAAATATGGTATGTAATATTTTTTCTTTAAAAAATGTAATGTGTAATTTACTCTTCTTTTTTTCGAGTATTTTGGAAAACTCATTATTATTTAAGTTGGCTGTTCGGCCCAAATTTCTCATATAGGCTCTCCTGTCCTTGGAGAAGCCTCCAGCAGTTGTTTCACATTGTAACTATGTAGTATGTACCCGAAACATCGTACAAAATTTATGAGCTTTTCATTGACTGCCTTATGTTTCACGATATTTGATATATATATATATATTTGGAGACATTCTGTTATGTTCGGCAATAAAAATTTATTTTAAAAAATAATAATTATAGAAATATTTTTTTTTGGGTGAAAAGAAGCAATTTCAAGAACAAATGTACAATGTTCTCAACCCATGAAAAAGAAATGAAGGAAAACTGACAAAAAACTACAATAACAAACTTTTACCACCTTAGACCAAAAAAAATCTTCAACCACCGGAAAAGAAATCATTGGACAAATGTTTTATAACGATATAAAAGTCAACCTAAAAAAAGAAAGTGACCCACCCAATAAAGAAACCATAGGTAACCCATTTTTTTTAAAAAAAAAACTACCACACTTGAGAGCTAGTTAGATTCTTTAAACATTTAGTAAAGAGTTCGATTCTTGATGATATGTATGAAATGATTTCATGGCCAAAAATAAAACCCACATTTATCAACTCTATATCTAGAGGTATTAGTCATATATTTTGGTAGTGAATACATGCCATAAAAAAAATAATAATAAGAATCAACAACCATGATTTGCAGTAAGGATTGCTCAAGAAATAGGTTCCGACCAAAAGGAAAAGAGAAATAATCTAGGGTGCATTTGGTTTCAGTTTTCAGTTTTCAGTTTCCCGTTTTTAATTTTTGTGAAGGAAAAACTGAAAACAAACAAAACAAACGCACCACTGGTACCCCAAGAGTGGCCCTGCAAGCTCCTTCACTTATACCTCATGGATTCAACTATGGTGCAACAAGCACTGGATAAGGAACCCAAAATAAACATGTCTAAGAGGTTCTGAATGAATCTTGTGCGTTGAAAACTTAAAATATCATATTTATTTTCAATACAAAACTATCCATTCTTGATTTCTTGTAAGTGGTTAGATAAATACTTTTTCTTATGCCCAAAAAACCACTTTTTGAGCCATTGAATTCAAAATTCACATTTTTTAATTCAACAAAGAGGAGGGAACTGAACGATGAAAGTCATGCATGCACCTTGCTTTAAGGTTTCAAGAGGATGCAAGCAAAGAGAAAAATTGTGGTTCAACGGAAATGGATGTGCGTGTGTAAAGTACGCAAAAGGTCATGTAAAAATCCTTATCTTTGATTTTTAGTGTATATATTCTTATCTTTTTTTTCAAATAAATAAATACGTCAAAACTAATTGGATCCATTCTCGGGCTTCAACTCCCAAGTGTCATTTTGACCCAAAAAACAAAAACCTCCCAAGTGTCCAAAAAAAAAGGACCGCTTCATTTGGGGATGACATAAGTAGTTGTGAATAGTACCACTATCATAAATGTTTATGAAAAACGTGTCACCTAGATAACAACAATAAGCTGAGAGTTCTTTTTATCCTGATAAATTTTGTCTCCTACCTACTCTCTTTCTTGCTTGGAGCACCATGAATCCTAGAGTGATGCATGAAAAACGTGGACATTTTAAAATTAGGGTTTTTGGTAATCAATGGGATAATAGTTGAGGATGCCTCAAATGGTACTAAGTTTTAAAAATATGTGATGGGTTTCATGTGAAAAAATAAAAACACACTTTTACAAGATAAATTTTTTTTCTTTTATCACCTTAATAATTTCCCTTAGAATACTAATTAAATAATCTTAAAATTATTCTTATACTTCCTTCATTTCAAAAATAAATATCTCTTTTAAGTCTTGTAAAATAATTAGGATAATGATTAGATCTCATTGATTTTGTAAAAAAAAATAATGATAGAAAATGAAAATATCCTTTTACTTTTTTCTCTCCATTAAATAATATCCACTCAATTGCTCTTCACTCATTCTCTCTCCTCAATAAAAAAAGGAGTAAAATGGGCACAAAATAATTAATAAGTAACTGAAAATTAAAAATGATAATTAATTGGAAACAAAAGGAGTCAAAAAAACATTTAAAAATAAATGGAGGCAGTAATATAACATAATATAATATAATATAATATGAGTATTGTATTAGGTCAAAAGATGTTTAATGTTAGTTTAACTTGGATGGATTCAAAAGGTATTCTTTAAAAATCTTAAAGAGCATATATTTTTATAAAAAAAAAAGTAAAAAATTTAAATTTCTACTTATATTGAAGACTTTAAGCCGTTAGGAATAATTTAATGATAAGGAATTTAGGTAGTATGTATAAGATCTATGTTCAAATCTTATTACGATCGATATAATCTTTAAAATGAAAAAAAATAAATATTGAAGACTTTAAAAATATTAATTTTTCCCCACTTTTGACTCATTAAAAGATGCATAAAATCCTTAAAATTATGATAAAATAGTTAATCATTTATTCTTTGCCCACATGAAATTGTATAAAATTCAAACAAATAGTATAAATATGTAACAAAAATTATTAAAAAAATAGCATAAAAGATGTTTATTTTAACAAATAAAATATAAATTTTACTAATTAGTGTCTTATGGATAATAGTTTAGAACCCAAAAAAGTACGTTTCAAAAGTTTTGAGTTGGTATCATGCATTGAAAACTTAATGCAAAATTTTTCATTATCAATTCCTTAACCAGTTTAATATACATCACAAATTGTATTATTATGAATGAATTATTAAAAGTACTTTTATATACATACCAAAAAAAAAAAGTACTTTTATATGTTGCCATTTTGTTAATTGCTAACACTATTATTTTTATTACGTTGTCCTTGGTAGGTAGTATTTATAACGCCTTACGTACATTCATTTATTTCTAGTTTTTTTTTTTTGACGGGAAAGAAAATTGTATTCATCAACAAATTAAATCTAGTGACACTTATCTGGAACCAAAAAAAAAATAAAATCAAATGACACTTATAAATAGAAAAATATAAATCAAATCTAGATTAGATAAAAAAAATGTATTTCACCGTTTGAACTAATAAACTCTATAGTTTTGTCCCTTGCCTAATGTTATGATTTAGAGCAAACAATTGGGGGTAGAGGCATAGAAAGGCAATGATACTATAGCAAAATATGTGTTTGAAAGTTAAAAATTAGGAAGAGAAGGATTGGCAATGGAGGGACTCCTTTCCATCAAATTAAGTAGCCTTCTTGAACCTCCAAATTGGAGGGTTTTGGAAGTACATACAATTATTATTTGGTGGGAGAATTTTCCTCCAAAATTAATATAATTACTATTTTATCCATATAAAACATAGCAAAATAAAAGGGATATATATATATATACACACACACACGTGTGTGTGTTTGTGTTTATTATGTTAAAGGGATAAAATTGAGAAATAAAATTTAGTTGCTATTCAATTTCCTTCATCAAAATTACAACTCTCAAACAAGAGCACACACACTAACTCTTCTCCCTTCCTCTATTAAACTCTCATTCTATACTTTTCCATATTTTTGCTATTATTGACTACTCTCTTCTCTTCATTTTAAATTTCCTAATCATAGCTTAAAAACTATCAATAATAACATATTTTTTCACATGTGAGACTAACACAGAAAGTGTTGTAACTTGAAGAAAGTATTATGTTGGCTTTAATTAGCTAGCGTCACCCTTAGGATTCGATGGGGCTTAACATCCCAGCCCATGACGCCTATAATGGATGCAGCCCCTCAAGCTAGATACGCTTCTGATCTTTTAAGGAAATAAGGTTGCGCTTTTACTAATAGTTATAGCTTTTGGCCTAGTGGTAAGCGCTTGATCCTACAAGTGGTATTAGAGTGAGGTCATGGGTTCGAATCCCTCGACTGACACTGGAGGGGAAATTGTTGGCTTTAATTAGCTTTTGACCTAGTAGTAAGTACTTAATCCTACATATTATGACTCCTTTTAAATTATATTTAAATGTCTGTTAGTCAGTAAAACTATCAAAATAGAAATGTTCACAAAAGGAAATGAAGTCATTCAAAAATGGCATAAGAAACCCACGAAGAGGACAATAAACATAAACAGAAAACGTAAAATCCTAATCGATGAACCAAAAAAAGTGGGACAACCACCAAAGGAGAAAGATAGCATAGCAGCCCTCAGTACTACTACTCACTCTCGGTAATACTCATACAAAGGAAAACTAGACAAAGAAGAAAGAAAATAAAGAATTGGGCTTTTATTTCTTGATTAATTTTTCAGGAATAAATAACACAATGGAGTAAAACAAAGGTAAGAATATAACAACATCGTCTATTTTTGTTTATGTCACTTTATTTTCTTATCAAGATAATTTACGAGTGTACATGAGATTAGTTTCTCAAATTAAATTAGCAATTAAATAAATTCATCTTCAAAATTAAAAATTTAGGATTTAAAGTGAGCTTCTCTAAGATGATGATGTTAATAAAGTGAGAAAATGAGAGACACCTCAAGGAAATATCTAATATTACAAACAAAATTTACCTACAAGCACAACTTATTTTTATTGCAATGAGTCATTGCTAGGTTAAGTCACTTTTCTCATGAGTAATTAGCAATCTAATAGTAAAATCACATAAAAAAAAAAATCTAATGCTAAAATAAATATATCGCACAAGATACAAGCATTTTGACTTTGTTTTTCTTTTTTCATTTTTAATCATAATTTAGTTTTGAATATGAGGGATTACAAGATCAAATATTTTTAATGCATTACATAATATAAATATAGCATAAATTATACTGATTTATTCTAAAATTTAATAAAAGCAATATTAATCTCTTACTTTTATATTTTATCAATTTTTTTACTTTAAAAGAGCTAAATTTAAATTTCTTTCCCCGTAAATTTCTTATAAAAAATTACACCTATAATTATATTAATTCCGGAAATTCTTACCCTATTTTCACTCGTAGAGGAGTTAAAACTTTGTCACCGTCCATTACTTGAGAGGTGACGATGGGCGGGCGGCGTGTGCTAACGTGCGCAGCGGACGCACGCTAAGCCACTGACCTTGATCACCTTGCCTGCTCTTTCATCATATTGTTGCCACACAATCATATATCTCTCTCTCTCTCTCTCTCTCTCTCTCACTATCTGATCGTTAATTTTTTCCAAATCCCAAAATTCCTCACATAACCCTTTCAGATTCCTCAATTTCTCACACAAATCACAATCTCTTCCCACTGTTCCCCCCTTCATCGCCACCGAAATTTCCCACCGTTTCCCCCGTTATTTTTTTTCTTCTCCATTTCACATACCTGATTCATTTACTCTTGCATCTTAATTCCCTCGTGTTTTTTTTTCCTCTTTGTATTCTCATCACCCAGAAAAAAAAGTCCCTTTGCCTCGATCTACAACAAATTTTCGATTACCCCAAATCCAATCGTTGCATTTTGCGTTCTGGGTATTCGCGTAAATTCTAATTAAGTAGGTTTCTTCGTGAAGGGGTTGTGATAATCGTGCAAAGCTCGTTCCTTTTTTTATTAAGGGTTGTTGGGATCGATTTGGGGATCAAATTTAGGGTTGAAAAATGGAATCCAGTCGAAGAGCGGTGGAATCGTATTGGAGGTCTCGGTTGATCGATTCGGCTACTTCTGATGAAGATAAGGTGACACCGGTTTACAAATTGGAGGAGATCTGCGAGCTATTGAGGTCATCGCATGTTAGTATTGTGAAGGAGGTTTCTGAGTTTGTGTTGAAAAGGCTTGATCATAAGAGCCCTATTGTGAAACAGAAGGTATACAAAATAAATAAATAAATTCTGTTGTTGGTTAAGGGTGGTTTTGTTTTTCATTGGATGAGGTGGACCTGGGTGATTCAAAGCTTGAATCTTTTATTGTTTTGGAATGGATGAGAGCATAGGACTTGAAATTACTAATTGGGGGTGTCTTGTTGGTTTCTTATGTAGAGTTGAAGAAACTAGCTACTTAGCTGGGCTCTTAAGCATCTAGCTAGGTTCGATTCCTGACCGCATGTATGGAGAGATTCTGTCTCGTGGCTAGAGGCAAAATTCACATGTTGTGAATTTTGCGCCCTGAGAGGATTTATTACTCTTTCTGGTAGCGGATACTCTGGGTTCACAAAATTTTAAAATAGAAGAAAGTAGCTGGATAGTAATTCTTTGTTAGACATGGTACCAAAATCAAAAGCATGCAAATTATTATTTGCTATGTGAAAGGTTGTGATGATCATAATATAATGGCACCTATGGTTGTTGAAGAATGAAGATACTTTTTACATATGTCAAATAATGGTTTAAGTGCTTAAAAGATGAGCTGGTACTGTGCCTAAGAATTTCTCACTAGTTGCAACTGGCTTGGTCAGGGAATGTGTAAGAATTGGTTGCTGATTGAGTGATATGTTTGTGAAGATTCACACTTTTTTTTATTATTTGTGACTGCTTTAACTTTTTTTTGCTGCAATCCATTGATTGACATATGTTGTGAGGTGGGAGGTATCTAATTTTTTGGTTTATCGTACTTGATTATAATTATCTTCTAAGGAAGCTTCCTTACATCCAACTATGAATTGTTATACTTGTCCTTGAATTGAATTATTCTGTGGTGTGGTGTTAAGTTCTAATTGACCTCATCTCATTTGTTATTATACATTGGAAGTTTGGATGTGGGGATATGAAAGAAATGGATTTTTCTTTTATGTCAGAAATTGGATCACGGACTCATACTATCTGTCTGAACTCATTTGTTTATGCTCTGCTCCTTTCTTCTTTTTCTTACTGTTGGCAGGCTTTAAGATTGATAAAATATGCAGTTGGAAAGTCTGGTGTGGAATTCAGGAGGGAAATGCAGAGACAGTCAGTGGCAGTTCGTCAATTGTTTCATTACAAGGGACAGTTGGATCCGTTGAAAGGTGATGCACTAAATAAGGCTGTGCGAGACACAGCTCATGAGGCTATATCTGCCATCTTCTCGGAAGAAAATAAGCCAGCAGCACCTGCCGATGATCTCAACAGGCGGATACAAGGGTTTGGGAATACAAACTTTGAAATACCATCAGATGATAAGAGATCTTTTATCAGTGAGGTAGTTGGTATTGGAAGTGCATCGATTAAACAAGGACTTAGTAGCTTAACACAGGGACATTCACTAATGAAGAATGAAACTGGGAGTTACAAGAGTCCAAATCTTCGTAGGTCATTGACCATAGAAACGGAACATGGTGACAGCAGATACGAACCTGTTACATATCGTAATGAAACTCAGAGTAGTTTTGAGCTTTCAAAGAATTCAACCAGTGGTCCTTGGGGTCAGGATTCAAGAGTAACCAAGACAGAAACGACAAACGGGGATTCAGAGAGTAAGACAAGAGAGGATAGGTTGCTGGAGACAGTTGTAACTGCGGGAGGTGTACGCCTACAACCCACTCGAGATGCCATCCAAATTTTCTTAGCAGAGGCTGCAAAGTTGGATGCCCTGGCTTTATGTCATGCCCTTGAACCAAGGCTTCAATCTCCAGTGTGGCAGGCATGTCTGCGATTTTGTTGTTTCTATAGAAATATGAAATTCACTGATACAAGTCAATGTCAATTATGAAATCAAGCACCTTTTTTCTTTTTTAAATTTAAACAATTTCATGTATTTTTGGGATCACAAATCACAATATGGTGGATCTTATCATGACCCTATTCTTGTGAAAAAAACATTTTAATGAGTTCTGTATGCATTTTCATTTAAGCATCTATATCCTTTTTTTGCCCTTTTTTATTAGCACTTTGGATCAGATACAAGTTAAGATCATGCATAACAAGTTGTCAGTTATCATTTCTGTTAAATGTCTGAAAAACTTGGTTTATGATAAAACAGAATGGCATCATTTGACCCACATAGCTAAACCCGGTGGCAAAAGGCTTTTATCGATTATATTGTTATCATTGTTAACATCTTGCCTATGTTGTAATGCAACATATTGTACTAAAAGTATTTAAGATGTGTTGCTGCATGTTAATGGGAATAGCATTTAGCTTATGAGAATATTATTTTCAGGTTCGTATGAAAGCTGTTTGTGTGCTTGAGTCCATGCTTAGAAAGAAGGATGATGATCATTTTTCACTTGTTGCATCTTACTTCACTGAAAATAAAGATGCAGTGCTGAGATGCTCTGAGTCTCCCCAAGCCTCTTTGAGGGAAAAGGCAGTCAAGGTAACTCTATAATCAAAATTAGAATGAATAATTATTGTATGAAATGATGGAAGTTTATTCTTATTCATTTTCACATCTTAATTTTTGTCAATCCTTTTTTCAAACCCGAAAGAGGATGGTTAGTTAGGATAATGCCATCAAAGCATTGTGAGCTGATGATATAAGCAGATTTGATAAGATGCCTTTGGTGATTATTATGTGGAGTGCAGGTACCAAGGCTTGTAAAATTTGGTTTTGTTCAGCCCTGAAGATTAAAAAAGAATGTGTTATTAATAGACAATATTGTCATATATCAGGTTGGGTTAGATAGGATGCTAGTTATTAAAATGAACTCTAAATTGAGAAGCAGCCTAGATAATTGACATAGTTTTTATGGAAGTATATATACTATTAAGGAATATTTCATGCATCTCAAACCCTTGTAATTGTTAACTTATTTCTTTTTCTTGGTCAACTACACTGAAAAAATTACCACATATCAATAGCTAAGTCCCGTTTGGAATTTTTTGAATAATTTTAGTAATAATAGCTTAGTAAATGTCAGCTGAAAAGTTTAAGGGCAACCTTTGTAATTTAATTTAGTGCATGGCCCCTTGATCGACAGGTTCTCAGTCTTCTTGGTGAAGGCCAGTCAAACAGCACTGGTATTAATTCAGGGAAGAGTGTGAAGGCAGAAAGTGCTACTGCTGCTGAGTTGCCCAACTTGATTGACACTGGTGATTCAGACGATAATCACAAAATGGACGATACTACAAAGAGTACACTTGATCAGAATATAGCAAATTTGACAACATCTGCCCCTCTGGTTGATGATTTATTTGGAGATTTTAGTGATTCTGTTGGAGCTAGTAATGAACTGAAAAATGATGATGACCCCTTCGCTGATGTTTCATTCCATACAAGTGAGAACAAAGAACATGCCGATGATCTCTTTTCCGGGATGACTGTTGGTGGTGATAAACCGGGTGATCATGGGAATAGAAGTGATCCTCAACCTTTCGACCTTTTTGCTTTTGATTCTGAGCAAGGAAATCATAAAGATTTCGCAAGTGATTTAATGGGTGGTTTGTCACTGGATGAAAATACTTCAAGTGCAAAGCAGAAAATATCTTCCCTGCAATCGGAAACTTTATTTTCAGGTTTAAATAACCATGTTCCTGACAATAATTTAGGTGGCATATTGGGTTCTCAGACAGCTGGATTCAATGTAAATCCCATGTTTCCTACTGGCCATCTGCCTTACGGTATACAGCCTGGTGTTACGTTGAACCAGCCGTATCTTTCTCAGCCTCTTAATTATGGTGCCATGGGAACTCTCCTGGCTCAGCAACAATTCCTTGCAACAATGGCTAATTTCCAACACCTTAATAATGTCAACATGCAAGATGTTGGTGCTGCTCAAATGGCTGGTCCCAATGGGAGAACACCTCTGCCAGATATATTTCAACCAAATTTTGCAAATCAAACTCCTACCTCAATTATGAACAGTTCAAAGAAAGAAGACACTAAGGCATTTGATTTTATCTCGGTAAGTCTATATGTAAAGACTTTTTGTGTTCCTTCCATTGATTTAATTAGAATATTGTAATTATCTTGTTTGAATTTACTGCTTTCTGGACTCTAAAAAGTTTTCTAGCTTTTAACTGATTTACCTGATTACATTGTTTCATCTTTGTAGGACCACCTTGCTTCTGCTCGCGATTCAAGGAGAGTGATTTGAAATATCCATCATCTGCTTTTGTGGACGATATGTTTGGTGTTGTGGTGTTGGATTGACATTAACGGACCAAACAGTTTATAGTTTGCTATGGAAAAAATTGATTTTCTTACAGTGATGGAGGGTTTCAGGTCATATTCTACATATCCTTGAAAACAACAAAACAATAAGAATGAGAACATTTTGGACATGGATAAAGAGGTCCAAAATGGTTTACCAGTTCTCAATATTTTGCATAGAATTGAGCATGAGAATGTTGTGTAGTTTTTTTTTTTTTTTTTTTTTTAATTTCTGAGTATGTTCTGTATGTAGTTAATAGCTAAGATTTTGCAGTTGTAATTCATGTCTATTCAGGCCCTAATACTTTGTGTTGTAGTTGCATGTCTTAAATTATTTTTACTCGAGTGTATGTATGAGACTACAAAATAGCGTAATAGGTTACGTGAAAGTCTTGTTGCAGCTGCTTCATGATTATATGTCAAACTGATAAGAGTTCTTTTCGTAGACAGGATTATAATCAACAAACAAGTTAAGCGGCTTCAAATGAGCATACATGGCTTCAAGAGAATCAGATCTACACAAATCTTGAATGCCGTGATCTCAGGCAATCACGAGCAATATTGATAGCAATGATCAACGGTGTAAAGTGGCATTCTAATCTTTATGATTGCTACAAAATAAATTAATGTTCACATAAATTTGAATATATTATCTATTTGGGAAAGAACCGATAAATTGGATTCACTGACAAAGCAAGACTCATTTGTTTATCACTCATAGCATAAGCATTAAATTCTAAAATCAATTTATGTGGAGCTCATAAGAAATTCTTATATGTTTCTTAAATATATTTAATTTGTGCTCTATAAGCATGCATAACATTTCATTTTGGGTTTTCTTATACAATTTTTAAACATTATAAATTCAAATTAAAATAAGTGATTTTATATGCTTACAAAGCATGCATTAAATGTATATTAGAAGCATATAAGAATTTTTGGGAGTCCAGGAAAGGAATTAGAGCTGGCATCAAGGGCATGAAGCGCTGATCTTTAAAGACCTGAGCATTTTTCATCAATTTGGATGAATCTGCATGTGCTAATATCCAACAAGCTGTGGGGGTTATCCTAATGAGTATCCTAATGCAAAGTGTAACAAATCCACTCTTGACATTTTAAATAATGCTGTCATCTATTCACAGAAGATTAACAGATAGATCACTATGAAGTTGGCATTTAGGCAATGCTCCAACTGTATTGAGTCACTATCATACTCAGGAAATGGATGGTGGTTGATCTTCTTGGCTTAGCCATGACTGATCACTCATCTCTCTAGTTTGCTTTAGTTGTTTTACAACATCCAAGCGCTCTGGAGAATAAGAGGAAGGGATCTACATATGGAAAGCAATCGCCATCAATAATATTGTAGATGATAAATGAAAAATATAATGGCCAAGGTAGAAAGTAGTTACCAAGAACGGCATATACTTCTTGATGGTTGCTATTATAGCTGCATGGCCTACAGTTGTTACCTGGAAACAGAATGAAAAACCAGTGTTTCATAGATAGTAACCAATCTACTCACAGCTAGTTATATTATGTTTATGGTAGCACACAAGTGAAAAGTTGTGAAAGTGTTGAAAACTTAGAATATGAGGGGTTAGATTTGTATCCGCGGCAAGAATTGTTCAAATCAAATAGAACTGGAAGTGCAAAAGTTGCTTACAGGAAGTAGCATCAAGATTGTCACTGGAATTAGCACTATTATATCAGTCAAGGTTCTTTCTAGCCTCTTTCTTTGACTCCTTGAAGCCTTGCAGCCATCTGCTTGCTTTACAAGTAGCTCCAAAGCAACCATGATGTCCATGAAGAGCAACCGAGTACCCATCCAGAGGTCCTATAATAACACATTATCCCACAGACTAAACACCTTGTGTCCAGAGAATATATTTACTAGATGCATGTGATTACAAGTCTTACCGCACTTGTGGATGCCAACATGGTGCTGTATCTCTTGATAAAACTTTCACACACAGGACTTGACTTGTCAATGATGGAATCTTGGCCACTTGATTCCTTGTTTGCTGCTGAAAGAGGAGCCTATGATTTAGAGTAAAATTAGGTTAATGTTTTCTTGTTGCTTATCATGCATCAGATCTTGAGCCAATATGGGCTTCATTTGGTTAAACTTCTGACAGAAGTACTTCTTCAGAAGCAGAATTAGAAAATCTTATAGGATGCAATCGTGGCATGCAGAGAGCATTGGACTAATTGTTACTTTACAAACAGAAAGTAGTTGGTAATGCCATTTTTATGACTTTACCCCATTATTGTAATGAAGATTCCAGAACATATTAATTCATTAATTCAGTTGTGCCAGTTTCATTGCCTCTGATCTCTTTTATGATCACATTTAACTTTAAGATAATTAATAGGAATAGCTGAAAAGACATTACAATAGTATCTCTTTTATGACTACATTCTAGACAATAAATAGCAATAGGTGAAAAGACATTGAACCCAAGAAAAGAATTCATTAAAATAACTCATACTGAAGCACTTCTTTCTGGTTTTTTTTGGGTAATCTACTAAAGCACTTCCATCAATTATTTCTCCTTTTTCACTAAGCCTTTTCCCTCAGTTATGCAGCTATTTTAATAACTCAGAGAAATAGAAATGGCATATTTGAGGGAACTTGAAATTAAATCAAATCAAAACCTAGCAATCAATTAAAAAGGGCTTGTTAAATTTGAGCATAGAACATATAGAAGGCATCAACTTACATCTCTAGTTAACAAGATAACAAATTTCCAAATTTTGCATCTATGAGGTGGTTGTTACAAATAGTATTGCCTAATATACCTCTGAGAACCCAGAACTGTTTTGAGATTCACTCTTTGGCCATCTTTTGGCAGTTAAATCTTGTGGCTTCTGCTGTGCTTCAAATGTCAGAGATAACTTGGGTCCATTTATACTTCCTATATATGATGCATGGTTGCCAGATGCAGCATGGTCCAGAATATTTAGTGAATCACTGAAAATAGAGCATAAGTTCAATCATATTATTTCCTTCTTCTCTTAGAAGTTAACTTTTATGAAAGAAAAGACTAAATGAGTAAAAGTATCGAGAAAATTCCAACCTACCCTGATTTGTCATAAGCTGCCCAGTGATCTTGCAGACAATTGCTAAGCAGCCCCTGACTAGGAATGTTGAGAAAGAATGTATAACACATAACGTGAATAGCAACAAAGAAACTTAAACTAGCAAAACTGATGTATGAATCAAATGTTACCAGCGAAGCAAGTATGACAGTGAAGCTGTGTCCAATGATTGTTGAGTCGACCGATTGAAGTGCGCAAATCCAGAGAAAACATCATAGCACACAGTAAAAACTACTGATAAAATGATCTCTTTCTCTGCTTGGCGAGCATTATGTTTTGGCCTTTTCTCGTGGCAGTTTATTTGAACATATGAAGCATAAAAATCAAGCCATCCTATCTCATCAGTAACCACCTGAAAGACAGTATAAACTCAAGTCAAGTGACATTTAATCTCAATTAAACAAAGCATTTAACATCGCCATTGGCATAGTTAACAGAAACTTACCTCCATAAAAAGCTGATACACTGGGATGGAAGAAAATTCTGGATAAATGAAAAGAATCCCACATTCCAAGTAACTTAAACCAAGCATTGAACATTTATTATCAGTATCTCAAAAATTGATATGATTAAAATGAAACAGGAGAGCAAAGAGATCAACCAGAGGAATTCCTTAACAATTTCATCAAGATCCTTAATTCCCATTGCTGACAAAAACATTCTAGTCCTTTTTCCAAGGTATGCAAAAAGTCCAAATGTGGCCAAACTATCAGATGGAATCTGTAAAAGGGACACCACAAACAACTATCAGAATGCAGAATATACATGTGAATCTAGAGAACAAGACTAAAACTTGATCTAAAATATGTCCCTATATGTTTTTAGATTTCGCTATGAGTGAAACAGATTTCATAAGTAAATAGTATATTCAGATTAAGTGCTATTCCATGAATTTTTGCGTGAGTCTGCAAGTTGACCTTGAGCTGAAATTTTTGCTTGTTTGAAATGATGCTTTCTTCATTGAATGCTTTCAGCAGTTTCTCATGTGCCAAACCAATCCAACACTCCAGGTCCTCAGTTTTTTCACTGGGAAGAATCTTCATACCAAAATGGGACAAGAAATTCTGTTCAAATCCTGCCTCAATTGCTAACTGGTACAATTTGTCCACTAGTGCCAGATTGAGTGAAAAATCCATCAGCTTGACTAAAACATCCTTTAGAGACAATACAAGTATGGGGCAGCAGATGCGTGCCGAGCCTAGTTTCACCACTGCACTACAGCAGGTTATAGCCACAATAATACCTGCAATACCGCTGAACACTTTCCTGTCAGGATCGAAGAGAAATGACTGTAAAATCTTTGACTTGACGAACAACTTCGGACGTCAAGTCAGTGCAAGCACGTGTTCTCAAATAAAAAGAATTTCTATCCAAGGTTTAAATGTATTTTTCTAAACACAAGATTTCAAGCAAACCTTCCAGCATACTCCATGGACCACTTTTTCAGAAGAGGAATGAAATATCCTGCTATGTGTGGCATTTCAATGTCTCTAAACCATTGCAACAAATGAGGATGCCTCCTTTCAAGTAGAAGTTCGATGCGTTCTCCCATCTGATTTATCAATGGGGATAAACTGAGAAAAGGGAAGGACAATTAACTCAGAGTTGAGCAAAGCTTCTATTTTTTGTATTGGACTATCTACTATTACTACTCATATCTTTGTAAATAGTAAGTATGATATCTTATTATTCACAACTATTCTTCCAATCATAGTAAGCTTATAAAAGTATAATAACTTGTTGCATCTCTTCCATATCTATCGATATTGCTATTTACAATGGCAGCCTCCCAAACAAATGGTACTTGTTGATGAGGCAAGAGAAAACAGTAAAAACTTACATCTCTCTAACAGGGGAAAATTCATTGTGTCGTTCATGTGACAACAATATCTCCAAATCAATTGCGGTTTTCATCAAAGCATAAACTGCAACCTGTGTAAGCATGTTGTCAGTTCTTATTGTTATTTTCTATCAGATCCAATCAACTATCTATGTTAGTTTCTCAAGACACAACATAAGTATATGCCCCTTCTGATTCAATGCTTACATCACAATTTGGCTAATAAAAAAGGACGGCCCAGTATACAAGGCTCCCGCCTTGTAAGGTCTAGAAGAGTATATGTGTATAGCATTACCCTCGGCAAGCGGAGAGGTTTTTTTCCAAGATTTGAATCTTGTGACCTTCAGGTCATAAAATAGCAAACTTACCATTATGCTAAGTCTCACCCCTACAATTTAGCCAATAATATTAAAAAAACTAACTTGCAGGAGATGACTACATATTTCTTTATCAAGGAACATTCTGGAGACGTTAACCTGGTAAGCGATTCGTCTGTGCCACTCATGCACATCCTTTCCAATCCAAGCCATTGCAAGCTCTGGACCACTCCTTGCAAGTCCAAGGGACTCAACTGCTTGAGAAAAGCTCCTAGCAGATTCATGCAACACCCAAACGACATAGTCCACCCTATTAAATTCCATTCCTGGACAACTTAATGCAACATTAGTAACCGTATCTGCTTCTTTGCTTTGATCAGCAAAGGAAAATTGAGCCCTAGCTGATGCTGCCAATGATGACCACGTCCTTAAGAAGGTGCAACTTGTAGACAAAGATCCAACTAGCAGGCCATTATTCAAAGTGGCAATGTTTCTTTCCTCTATTGTACTCAAATTGGCATGTTGAAAGGCACAAGCAGTTGAATTTTTTCTGATATCTAATCCAAAGGATCTGCAGTTAGAAGAAACGGGGTGCATAAACCTTTTAGGACTTCTAGCGCTACCATGTCTAAAATGCATAAAAAAAACTAGCACAAATGGCATCACATGCATCAGAAAAAAAAAAAAAGTATTTCTTGGAGTTAGTGACTTGATAGAATAAGCTACTACCTAATTTTCACACACATAAAATCAAAGTACCTTTTTATTAACACACATACATGAGCTTCATCCCATGGACAACGACAGCAATTCAGAAGTCAGAAGATAAAATTTTAGGGTCTGATTGGTTTCAGAAAACAACTTTTATTTTCATTTTCTTTTTTCAGTATGTTTTCTAATGTTTTAGGATTTTGTGAAAAATACAGTGACACTATAAATCCAATTTTCAGTTTTCATTATTTGTTTTCACTATTTTCTTCAAAAAATCCTAAAAATTAGGACAAATAACTTGAAACCAAAATGCCAAAAAAGTACCAAACAGGCTCTAAATTTCATAGAAAATGCCACCTTTCAATTACTTTGGTGAATCCTTTTTTGTTTTCAAAATTTGGGTGGCATATTCTGAATAAAGGGATAATTGGTTAATTTCTGGAAAATTCAGTATAAAGGGAAGAAGCATAAGATTAAGAAACTTAAAGAAGCATAAGATTAACAAACTTAAAGAAGCATAATTTCATAATGGGACAAAAAGGGGTATTGAAACCAATAACAATAACTAAATCCCATTCTGCAGCTCATCCTCAAAACCCAGACATCACTTCAGTCCTTGTTTTTTCCTTGTATAATAATATGCTACAAATCCTTATATGCACTAAAATTCAAAACAAATGTCAGATTGTGCTTGACATTTATATAATGTGTTTAAAATATATATACAGATGTTTTTCCTTTTCAGATATAAGAGCCTATTTAGTTTTGATTCTCATTTTCAATATTTTCTGTTTTCAGAATTTTATGAAAAAAGCAAAAAATAGTGAAGACTGAAAGCAAAATTTTATTGTTTTCACTATTTTTGGGATTTAATGTACTTTTAGCATTTTCTTTATGAAATCCCAAAAATAGAGAACACAAAACATGAAAACAGAAAATAGAAAGAGTAACCAAAAGTAAGCACTAAAGGGGTCATTCTGTCATTTTAAAGCATCATATAACAACTTTAAGAAGTAACAAAGAGAGGAAGAAGCTTACGAGTGGTGAAAGAGTTGATGGTGCAGATTGAAAGGAGTAGCCATGGAAGGAAGGAAAAGCAAGAGAAACAGACAGTAATAAAACACACTTGCCGTCTTAGGACACCTATAAAAGCAGGCATTGGAGCGATGTCATCGAGGCACAGAGAGAGAGAGTAATAAATAAATACATAAATGATAAAAAAATATAAGAATGATTCAGCAACTTCATTACAAGAAGAAGAAGAAGAAAAACCAAAGAGTTGAAACATACGTTATGCTGTCATTACATATTTTCCTCCTTTGGATTTAACACCTGACTGCTAAGTTTTTCATTTTCTGTAACGCTGTATTAACCAAAATCATAGGATACATACATGCATGAACAATGTTTGTCTCAAAACTCAAACTCAACGGTGCTTCTTTGCAGTGTTACTCACAAGGTCACAAGTCAAACACCGCTGGTCCAGACTTATGCAATCCCTGAGAGGAGTGTAGCGAGAGTGGAAGCAGAATCACAATCCTTAGTTAATTTAGAATTGTTACAAATCCATAAAACATCTATTAATATTTCATTATATCGCAACAGAGATTCTGCTCGTTTGAATGTCATTATTTTAGTAAAAAAAAAAATTCTAATAAAGAAAAGTTAGGGTCATTTTTTTATATGATATTTGCATTCAAAATTTATCATAATATGAGTTTTTATGATTATTTATAAGAATATGGGGTTTTTTAAAAGTAAATATCATCAATGGTAAGATTTCAACATTAAAATATAATTTTTTAAATCAAATATTATCAATAAGAATATTTTAATAATAAAATATTATTTTTTAACTCAAATCTAGTCAATGGCAAGATTTGAATAATAAATATTATTTTTTAAACCAAATATCACTAATGGCAAGATTTAGATAACAAAAAATATTATTTTTTAAATCAAATATCATTAACGGTAAGATTTGCACATCATATTTATGTAAAATTTTGCATAATCTCATACATGAGAAATTGTTAAATAAATTAAAACACCATATAAAAATTAAATAACCGAAAAGTTACTTTTCATGTTTTCTAATATATTTGGGTAAAATTTTTAAATAAAAGCTGAATCATTAGAAAAAATAAAAAAAAATTATTAAGAAACTATAATTTCTATCTTCTGGAAAAAGATATTCTTTATAATATAAAAAATATGTTTATTAATCAATAAATATATTTTAATATTATTTTCAAATATAAAGTTATGTAAAATGCAGAGGTGAAATATTTTTTACTTATGTAAAAAATCTTTTTTGAGAAGGGATCCAAATGAGCCTATTAGCTCTCTTGTTACTTTCAGAGATCAATAAAGTATACAATAATATCTTTATGATGCATTTAGTACGAGGTGATCTTACTGGATTTTTGAAAATATGACTTAAAATTACCTAGGCTTATTAATCTAGATTACCAAGACAATCTACATTGTCATATTTGTGGTACTGTGGACTCACCCATGAGGGTGTCTATATGGATTACCTATTGGATTGCAACAATTTGACAATTCTCCTAGTGTTGTTATTATTATTATTACTAATTATTTAGTTATTAGTAATGATTTATTAATTAATAATTATTTTTATTATTAATTAAAATATGAAAGGTTTAATACATAATTAATAATATTAATAAGTATTATTAATTTTTTGTGGGTAATAGTAATATACATTACTAGTCTTATGATATATCAAACAAGAAAATGCAAATTGCCAATTAGATTACCTATACACCAAGCATTGCATTGTAATATTAACAATGTACTGAACTAGAATTATAGGCCCTAGACCATGGCCTAATCTTAGAAGATTCTCTCAATGGGTTCCACTACTTACCCACATGACATAACATCCCCTGCGAATTTACCTCCGATTTAGTTGAGGATATCTCCTAAATCCTATATAGGATCTTTCTATATTTTATAATATCTTATCATTATCTTTAGCACTAACCAAATCACAGAAATATCTCCTATATTTAAGGGAGATCATAACATGATTATCATGGGGTCACCTTACACCATATAAGGGGCTCAACGCCTCCAAGTATCACAAGCTTATTACATGCTATTCTTTACCACTTTATGCCTTTGTCATTCAATGACTTGAGCGGCGGAGTGTCTTTGCATGTACCCCACCCTTGCTTACATGGACGTTGGAGCTAATTGCATTCTTACCGCTACTTCTAGATAAGAACAAACAATAATTTAAAAGGTGATGATTTTTCAAAAGAGTAATCTAGATAATATAATTTTATTATATTATTACTATTACAAGTGGTTTGAATTCTCAAACTATTGAAAGTTGACTCCAATTTGAAGTAAAATTACAAGAAGTAGAATCCAATTTGAAGACTTCATTGCTTAGTTGGATGTGATCAAGACCAACTTGATTAAGTATTAAATGCTTTTATTTGTTATGCACTAAGAGCTCTATAAATAAAACATGTGTTGGAGTTTGAAGACAATCCCAAATGCATTCGGGCTTATGGCATTTGAGTAGTCGAGAAGATTTTCCCCCTTGATTCTTCTCTTTAATATCAAGTCCATTAGCTCTTTTGGTGTTAGAGACGTTTGTTCTTATTCTTTTGTTACTTTTCTTTTGTATGTTGAGCGAATACACCGGTGAGAAAAATACTAAGGTATTTTGGGTATATTAGGGACTTGGGTTTGAGTGAAGTGTAAACACTTTTGTATCTCTATCATATTTCTATAGTGAAATATTTTGAAGACCAACTTGATTAAGTATAAATGCTTTTGTTTGTTATGCACTAAGAGCTCTATAAATAGAGCATTCATTGGAGTTTGAAGACACTCCCAAATGCATTTGAGCTTATGGCATTTGAGTAGTTAAAAGATTTTTTTTTTTCCTTTGATTCTTATATTTAATACCAAGTCCATTAGCTTTTTTAGTGTTAGAGATGTTTGTTCTTATTCTTTTATTACCTCTCTTTTGTGTGTTGAGCGAATACATCGGTAAGAAAATACTATGAGATATTTTGGGTATATTAAGGACTTGAGTTTGAGTAAAGAGTAAATACTTTCGTATCTTTATCATATTTCTATAGTGAGATATTTTATTATCGCATTTACCCATGAATTTAAGCTATTTGTCTAACCACATTAATCCTTTTATATCATCTTTACTTTATATTTCCACATTTATTATGCACTACCTGTTTATACCTTGTGCGCTTGTCATCTCGAAACAATTACCAAAATTGATTTCTTATTTCATACTATATGTGCTTTTTGTGTTTTTACATATACAGTGAAATGGAGTTTTTTTTTTTTTTAAACAGCAAAGTGTTTGAAACGGGAAGATTTGAAAATAATTTGCCAATTAATTTTTATATTTGAATTTTTAAAGATAAAATAAAAATTTAATATTTGTCCCAACTAAATGCATATTCAAAATTATTTATTGACAACAAAATTCAGAGCACCAGTGACCAAAAACAAAGAAAACAAAAAGCGAATGACTAAAATCAAGGTAAAAATCTCGAAGGGATAAAAGCCAAAATAACATATAAATGTGAGAGATTAAAAACATATTTAAGTCTTTGTTTTATTTAAGTCCCATTAAATCGATTCTTAATTTTAATTATCAACGAAACCACTTTCAGAGCAGCTTGTTGTGACATGAAATTAATTAAATAATACAAAAAAAGGGTTGGATCACAAGGGTGTAAGCCCCGTTCAGTTGGTCCGTCCCGAAATGACCTTGTGGATGGCTGTGATATTATCGGCCAAATCCTTCGGCGGGAGTTGCAAAGGCTCCACACGTGTCTCAGCCCCCAGCCTCAGTGGGCCAGACAACCTCCCAAAGCTCAAAGGTTACTCGTTTCCGAGCCTGCATCTCTGCAGCATAGGGCCCGGGGACTTTCCTGAGCCCAGCTTAAAGCAAAGGCCCAACCACATCACCTTATGATCCGAGTTGCAGAAGAAGGCTCACTTACGCTCATATAAAGTTTCGAACGTTATGATTATTCTTCGATGTGGGACATAAGTTTTGCTGTCATTACATAATCGATTTTTTTTATTTTCCTTCTTCGGATTTGTTAACTACTGACTGCTGAGTCCTTCTTTGTAACGTTGTAATAATCATAGGATACATACATGCATGTAAATAACTTGATTGTTTTGTAATTCAGATAATGTAAATATACTAGCATTGAATGATGATAGACTTGCAGCACTCTCCACAATATACAGAGGAACCCGTTGTCCCAAGACCTGTTGCAGGCCAAGAGCAGAACCACTGTTTTTTTTATTATTGATCTTGGTTTCATTTTCATGACAATGTTCTGCAGTAAAATCAGCTGAAAGTAAACAACCGCAGCAAAATCAACCCTTAGAAAAGAGAAAAAGCATTGATCCCTTAAAATGTCATTTCACATTGGATTTAAATTGCGCAAGGAATTTGACCTTTATCAGTAAATATTGCCATGATAGTGACGAGAATTTGTTCTGGAAAAAACATCTTTATGAGTCTCGATGGTCCAAAAGAAGTTACAAATGAATCTCAAACTGATAGTGACAAAATTGTTCTGAACTTGAAAAGTCCAAAAATGATTCTCAGAAGGATTCATCATTGCCTTTCACCTTCTGTACTAGTTTTCAGGAACAAGATCCGTGAATCAAATGCCTCTTTGCATTAATGAGACAAACTCTTCCCCATCATTTTTTGTTCACTGCCATGCTCACCAGATGACACCATTGCTAAACTCACTGTGCATAAGGCATCTGCTTATCAAATGAATTTTACTGTGACAAACTAGAGAATTATGTAACCAAAACTTAACCTCAAAAGCAATATGCATTATTAATGCCTTGGGTTCTTTGGTCTCAATTGTCAATCCTCTCGGTAATTTTCTCTCCAGGAGTTTCTCCATTACTTTGCTTAAAACCAAGTTCTGCCAAGTCTTGCTTGGCCATCAAGTTCCTGCAAGATGCCAATGAATGAGAACCACATATACCCAAAATAGTTTCAACAGTAATGATATATCAACATTATACACTGACTAATGAAAACAGACCAAGGTATCCCATCCACTAAAAATTGCAAAAAATTACATTTCATCATGAGAACTAATTTGGTTCATATGAGGTCAGATTCCATTATTATATTACAAAATGGTCCACAAGAATTGCATAGAATGGCATTGTGCTGGTGTGACTACCATCTTCTCAAACTACCATGCAAAGATAACTAAAGTACAGGTGTACAGCAGAGATGGAAAAACACTATGCATCCACAGAAAAAAATTGGAGATGCTAAATTTCTTCAAAACTACTGCCTAGCCCGAAGATTAACAATGGATACTACTGAAGCTACAGAAGTTGATCTCCCATGTTAAAATGACCATATGCCCTAATATGCCATTTTTGTGATCACTAGTGACTTTTCAGAAATTGCTCCCAACTTTTTTTGGGATAAAGACACAAAGGTAATGACTCTGATAATAATTTGTAAGGCTGTAGATGTATTCTGTTTTGTTCAGTCACAAGCTCAATGAGACAATTAATTAATTTAATGAGCAAGCGTCACTCTTTTCCCCTGCCAAAACTGCATTGCTAACTCAAATAGATCATACTCACTAATTTAGAATGATTAATCCAAATCCACTGAGGATACAAATTCTTTTAAAAAGGAACTAAGTCATCAAGTTACACTGCAATATTGAGCTCCAAAGAGAAGCCTATTTTAACACCAAATACAAAGACCAACATAGCAAGAGACAAAATGAACAGCACATTAAAAACTCATCGACTTATGCTAATCCACATAAAACACTTCATTCCAACATGAACAACTATGATTGAAGCCAACTCACTTTTCCATTCGACACTGCAAGTACTTCTTTGAGAATTCCCTGCATTTTTCAGACTGGTGAGCAGCTGTTTTTAGGCAATTGATATATTCTTTCTTCTCCTGAAACAAATCCAACAGACAAATTAAGGAACACAAGTATAGAAATTAAAAGTTAGCTATTTGGTTTCAATTTTCATTTCATGTTTTCAGTATACGTCCTGCTTCTCAGCATTTTATGAATGAAATAGTAGAAATAAAGCAAGGATATAGGAAACAAGATTTTTTAAAAATTTTTTTTGCTTTTCGTTTTCACCATTTCCTTCACAAAATTATCAAAAAACAGGGGAACGAATTGAAATGGAAACCAAATAGACCAATCCTTAAGTTGGACCAAAGTTCCGAAAACAAACACAACAACTTGCAAGGGCATATTTCTCAAGTTTCAGATTCAAGTATGATTATTAATATAAAAAAGTTAAGCTTCAGTTGTCGATGGACATATGAAGATCAAGACGAAGCATACCAGGTCACATAAATGCATGTGATCCAATGGGAATATACCCTTTTCAGGGGGCACTGGACGGAGCCCCCTATTGCCACCAAATGCACCACCTGTATCACAACAAAAGCTTCACCCAGTGTCAAAGAAAACTACCAACCTACTCAGCTTCTTCACTATTTCCCCAAATTCACAACCACATAAAATAAAAAAGTTAATATGGACTCGACATTTATGGTGAATCCTACACATGGCACAATATCAACCAGTGCTTTCATAATATGTATATATTTATAACTTCAAATAGTGTTTTGAATCGTTAATATACATTGCCATAGTTTTGAACCTGAAACTAACTATGGTATTATAAGATAACTCAAGAAAAAAGAGAAAGAAAAAAAATGAACAGAGAACACGCAACAACAAAATCACTGCTTTAAGCCACACACATATATTGGAATACACATACATATATGGTATGCATCTATGAAATAGTAAAAAAGAGTGGGTGAAAGATTGGATGAGGGTAGAGAAACATGTATGTACCTGCTGCACTCATTTTCTAGGGTTTATTTGGAATGGACGAGGTTTTGCGGAATCAAAATGAAAGAGCGAGAGCGGTTTAAGCCTTCAACTAGGAGAAGTCTTCGAGAATGTTCGAGAAGGTGGGTGTGGATGGTCGTCGAAAGAGGAGAAGAGGAGGCGCGCAAGCAACAGGAGCAGACCACTGGACTTGACTGACGTTGGCTGCTGCCTCTGCTTTTAAGGATCGGAGCAGAAATGGCAAGATCAGCCACCAATTGCTATGCTGCGACGGGTTGCAAATGAAAATGAATTGTGTTTTTTCAACCACTGTATTCCTTATGATTATTTTGAATAATTTTTTTTAAAAATTAAATATAATAAATAACTTTTACATAATATAATTTTCTGGAAATAATCAGAATATACACTCGCATAAAATAATTAATATATAGTAATTGAATCGCATGAAATTATTTTATTAAATTCACGTGTTATGGCAGATAATGGTAATCTATACTATATCAAATATAATTTATTATTTAAAATTCCTATTTCTTAAAATATTCTTTATATATAGTTAATTGAAGAGAGTTATAAGAATAAATTAAATAAATTAAAAAAATAAAAAAAGTAAATTAACAGGTATGCAAGTTCTTGTCAATTCAATAGTTTAAATAATAATAATTTTTATCACCTTGGATTAAGTACTTTTTATATCCAATTTTTTATACCAAATTTACCCTTCTAATAACTGTTATTTCAGTAGGTTTGGTTTTTTCCCTATAACTTCCTTGAGACCCGAAACCCTTCCCATGTTCCACACTTGGATAAAACTTTTTACCTTTCAAATATTTCTCCTTCAGCTTCTCATCCGTCAATGGTGTGAACTATTTTTTTCGTATAAATGAATTGTGCTGAACCCAAATAAATATTGACTTTAATGTTACATTTACGGAGCGAAGTTGAAGCATGCTTCGTCGAGTGCAAGGATTATGGTCAGTTTATGCTATGAATATTATTTTTTATATCTTTAACCAGATTAATAAAAATATATCTTAAAATAACGTGATAAAATAAAATAACTATAAATTAATATAATAAATTATGAAATGAGTAAATATTCGATAAAAATCTTAATTTAGTCCCTCAAATTTATAATTAGTGATAAATTAGTCCCTCAATTTGAAAAATTATATACTAGTTACTCAAATTTCATAAATAGGAACAAATTAATCCCTTTGTAAAATTGTTATCTGAGTTGTGTCCTGTTAATTTACTTACGTGTATTGTTAAATTTTTTATGTGTACTATTAATTTTCATAATAGATCCTAACTTGTTTCACTCCTTTAAATAAAGTCGTTTAAACCCTTTTTCTTTTACATCCTCTCTCACCAAAGCTCTATGCTCAAAAGAAGGTTTTTGACTTTAAGTTATCATTTGTTCTGCGTAAAACAGAGGAGTGTAGCAAGTGATGACCTACCATAAAAATTAACAATACAGCATAACAAATTAACAGAATACATAGACATTTCTATTAACAGTTTAGATAATAATTTGATAGAGAGACTAATTTGTTCCTATTTATGAAATTTGAGAGATTAATATAAAAATTAACAGTACAACATAACAAATTAACAAAACACATAGTCATTTCTATTAATAGTTCAGATAATAATTTGATAGAGGGACTAATTTGTCCCCATTTATGAAATTTGAGAGACTAGTATGAAATTTTCTATATCTAAAGGATTAAATTGTCCGCCATTATAAATCTAAAGGTAGAATAGGAAATTTAGCCTAAATATTTTAAATTCTTAATCACCATAAAAAATAAAGTTATATATTAACTAAAGAAAAAGAAAGATATTTATTTAGTATAATCATTTTTAAATGATTGATTTTAAAAATTTTGATAAAATTAAGAGCGCGTTTGACTAAATTTTCTCTTAAAAAAGGCACATTTAGTGAAAAAAAAAAAATAACTTTTATAACACAGTGTAGGGTGTCAAATTGCAACATCATTTGCCAATTAGCCAATTCTGTATCAAGCTACCACTAAAGCAATATAGAAAAAGAAAACCCTTGTTCTTGATAAAAGAGAAGAAAAGCCTTCACATAAGCACAGCTTTTGATAGACTAGAAACTCAAATTTCAATAAATGTAAGAACTTTGCCTGCTTGTGTTTAAGAAAATTTTGCGTTCCATTGATTCATTGCTGTTGCTACCTCTAAGGAGGCAAATTTAGCAGTATTCACGAATTGGTCTAGGATGCAAACTTTTACCTTTTCTTTTACCTTGGCCACACTATTGTTATTGTTATTGGGTGAAGAAATACTTAAAAATATTTTAGGAGAAACTATTAAAAGAATATCAAACTCTAAATAACTTTTTATGAAAACCCTTTGACATGATTGTTCCTGAAAATGCTAAATACAAACCGGTATTGGAATCAATAATAATATACACTTATCACTATTTTGACAATGTATCTATACATATTTGCACCTGTGCCTCTAACCTCTAACCTCTAACCTGTGGTAGATGAGCTAAAACTCATTGTGCACGTGTACCCTTAACTCCCGATTCCCTATACCGAGGGAAATAAAAGTGATGGTATGATAAACATAAATATACCATCATGCCCATGCCAACTGCAGGGAAAAGGCATAAACAAGGAATGAAGGTATAATTAATCATGTAGTTCTATTTGTTACATTGGGTTTGAAGATGAATTCGTTTCACGATCTGATACAACAAAAAAGTCGTTGTTGTGAGAAAATGCATCGATCTTTCTAGGCCTCTGTGCACGAGGATGCTGAATGATTACTAGAACTTCACCTTTGGAGCTTTCATCATGAGAAGTAGAAGTTGGCTACAAATGCATAACGATTGTCTCAGTAAAAATAAATAGCATACGTCAGTGGAAGCTAATACAAATATTTAAATTAGCAAACTTTTGCGCAGTTGTATGTAGATGATACAATTCTTGGGGTGATTGCTTGAAAATGTAATAACATGATGATCCGGCTCAATTAGTAAACTATTCAACTAAAGAACTTGAGAGTATGTTTTCAAGTTGCAACACTTACCACACCAATGTGCCATTCATGACTGCTAAATTCTTTAAAAGTTGCTGCATCCATTTCCTGCACAATAGTGCTCAGTATAGTTAAAAAAACAGAATGATGTTCTATAATCAACTACATCTGTAATAGATTAATTATTCAGTTATCTATTTTAAACATGGGATTAATGAACCCCAAGTTTATCTAAGTAGGTTAAAGGTAATAAATTGAGATCTAGACTGCCAAAAAATAAGGCGTGCTAGAGGAACAAGTAGAAGCCCAACCCTCAAGAGAGGCTAGATTTTAGACATTATTTACAACTAATCCCTAACAACTGTAACTGGAAATTTGGATTTCAATATCTTGAAAATATTCAAGTTACAAATGTTCCAAGGGCACATGAGAACTACAGTAATACAATTTAATTGGAATCTTGACCTCTGCAACATGTGAAGATCGATAACTTACAATACTGTAGACGGGAGGCACCGGAGTCTCGCCTTTACATCTTGTGGCAGGCATAATAGAGAAGTGTGGTGCCAAATCTTGTGACCTGAAAATCCATCTGCAGGCAGTAAAGGAATACATTAAGAACAATTTTAGGTTAGAAATGCACACACAGTTGGAAGAAAATCATGAATTATGTTCTTGGCTTGCATAGTAAAATGTTGAGGAATTTTATAACTTCCAGAGAATTGAAGTGTTATTGTATCGGAAGCATACCCAATGTAGACAAAGATGCAGAGTTGCGCCCATTCTCTGATCAATAAGCGAATCCAGTAGTTCTCCGAAGAGTCGTCCAGGTTCATGTAAATCTAATAATTAATGAGCTTGTCAAAGTCTCATTTATATATATGTATATAAATACATGTAAAATTCATAAAAGTTCACAAAATGAAATCCATATATAATACCATAGTTTCTGCTATAGCGACAATCTGCATTGCACCCTGAAATTTCCTGCACAAAGCAAAGGAAAGCAGGTATATAATTAAGTGCGGTTTCTTCGCAGTACATGGGCTAAGATATATCTGTGATATTTGAGAAGAAATTAGTGGTACACACTTCTCAGATATTTAGCACTTACTTGAACATTGTGTACTTCTTATATACAGCATCATGCATTGTATGAACATCTTCATTTTCTATAATGCTCAACTGTTCTCGCAACACTAGTAGGTTTTGGGTTATATGGTGGAAAATTATGTAGAATGAAATAAAATAATTTAGTAGAAGAAGCACCTGTACATTTGGTCAATAATAAAATACAAATTAGTATAAAAAACCATGCATGTTTTTCATATACCACAAATATAGCAGTTTTACCAATCTAATTGCAGATTATGTAAAACAGCTGAGAAACTCACAGTGAAGTATGGCACACAAGCCTTGTAACCAACTAAAGTCAAGTAAAAGACACATGCCAGTGCTGCAGTTGTACGGCGTTCGTTTAACGAAAGACGCTCACACATGATGCAGTAACCATAAGAAATGAGCAAAAAAGAGACAAAAGCAGCTGTCTGAAACAGCACCCCTGTCACATACACCCCAAATGACATCCACAAAGAACATGCGTGATAATTGTAGCATGAATACCTGCAAGAGTTGTGTCACAGAACCCGAGTAAATTTTTGCTGACAACAAATACAAAGTACACAACACACACTACTACGATGTGCAATCAAACAAGCTTCAAAGCATGCCAAGCCTTGTCCAATCTCACATTAAAAAAATGGCACCAGGAATAATTTGCAAAATTATACATTTGGGGCAACCTTGACATAAACTACCACTTTTAAACAAACTGCTTTATGATTTACTTGGTACTCCATCCTGAAAAACAACTCAACAAATACACTTCAAAATAAGGTTGATTGTTGGAGCACCGACTCCTCTTTGTCATTAACTCCCTTCAGGATGAATCCATGTGTCTTTTATGCAATTTGTAATCTGTCAATGCATTGAATACATGGGAATAACCAAAAGTTTCCAATTCTATTTCCTTAGCTTAGCAAAATCCTATGTTACATATCCTTGTCTAAGTTGGATGAAAGATTAAGCCACTCCCAAGCCAAATATTAAAAATAAAACACAAATCTTCAATGCTAAAAAATCCAGTACATTATTCAGCAAGCTGAAAAACAACTAGTCCATCTCCAAAATTTACCAAAAGAGGAAGGATAGCATGAGCTGCAATGCTTTCATCAACGGAACTGAAGCCAGTGTCCACTGCAACTTATTCCACTGCTCTAGCAAAACAACACCATAAAACAAAGCCGTCACAAAACCAAATAAAAAAGGGGAAATAAATGACCTGCTTCAAAATCAAATAATAAATTTAAACATCAAACAACATAGCATGAAACAAATTAACAATATTACCAGATTTATGCCTGGCAAGTGCCGAAAACTATTTTGCATAACAGAAAAACCACGGATTAATTAAATTTTCATACTTGATTGAAAATTCTCCTTAGTTTTTTACCAAAGCATATTTGTCTACTACATACCATGTTATGGAGCTAAAAACATTTTTAAAAATAAAAAAGGAAAAAGAAAAAGAACCCAACTTCATTTTCTCATGTTGCATATCAATAAAGCTGAAAAAACATATCAAACTTGAATAACAGAGTCCAAACTAGCAAAACAGTTCTCTGTTCTCATAGCTTAATTAACCTTTCCACATTTTATCGAAAATTGTCCTCTTTTTTTTACAAATACAAATTTCTCTACTGCATAATTATGTCATGGAGCTAAGAGGATTAAACGAAAAAAAGAAAAAAAGAACAGAGAATTTTCTCATTTTGCATATCAATTAAGCTGACATAATAAAAAAAAAAGGAAAACAGAAAAAAGATCAAACGTGAATAACGAAACAGAGTCCAGACTAGCAATAGCAGTTCACAAGCACAACAACATAACCAACATTCAACGATAAGTCGTTTTCTCTCAACACAATCAATTCATCACTCATCCAAAAACCAAAACGAACCAAAGTACCAAACAAATGATCAAAAATAAAAAAATAAAAACAACAACAACAAAGTCTGCGAAACAAAACGAGAAGTATTGAAAGAACTCAATAGGTAGTAGCAGCATCGATCGAATTGAGGAACCTGAGAATGGCGACTGTTGTAAGTGTAAGCGGTCCAAGAGCAAGCGGAGACGAACCAGATCGAAAGGAACGTTAGGTAAAGCGGCGGAAGCGGCCGGAACGACTCGTCCACCATCACGCCGTAACCGCCGCCGGAATTCGCCATTCGTCGCCGGAAAACAGTTCTATTTTCGCCGCCGGCGACACTTCGATTGCGGTTTCTGTTTTTCCAAAAAGTTTGTTACTGTAACTAACTGTGTCACCCGCTCTTAGCTCTCTGCGTGCGGTTTTGTGCTGCAGGTCGTGTTATGCGCATTATATACGCTGGTGCGTTGCACACGCCTCCAAACGTGAAGAAATTTTCGCATACTTCTCGGACATATTATAAGGTACATTTAATGTGTACTAAAAAAAATATTTACAAAATCATATTTTTTACTTTTATATAAATTTTTAATATTTTAAATCAAGATTATAGAATTATAGTCATTTCTGGAATATAGATTAAATGTGCTCTAAAAGCATATAAGGGCTCAACCATAGCCCCTTTGCAAATCCAATGTGTCTTCACGTATTATTTAGAAGATAATTAATTTTACTCTGTTAATTCTCATTTAATTATATGTTATCGTCTTGTCATTTACTTTTGGTTCATGTGGTGCAACTTATTTAATTACTCATTTGCACAAATGATTATCTTTTAAAATAATTATTTGAAAAATTCTATATAATAATATATAATTAGTTGATAATTTAAATTATTTTATAGTAGATAACGTTCATTCTAGTTCAATACAAGTGTACCACATCAAATGATACATAATATATCTAATTGACAGATTAATGGTTCACATTTGTCAAGTCAAGAATCACTTTGACTCATTTCAAATTTTAGGAACTAAAATGATTTACAAGTATGATATTATGAAATATAATAAACACATTAACTCTATTTTATACTCTCAGTATGTTAGGTAGAGTTGCTTCTTTATTTTTAAAGTTTTTACCAGATTTTTCTTTATGCATATTATTATGAGGTTGATTCTTAATGCATTAACACGTTTTTTTTTCCGCTGCCAATGCATTAACACGTTGAATAAAAGGCCTCATTCTCGATCATTATCATATGCAAAATGATATTCAAATTTAATTAATTACACAATTATATATATATTTTTATCATATTATTAAAGATATTTGACTCTCATATATAACTTATCTTTTATATTATCTATACTATATAATACTATATAAAGGGAATAGTCTATTTGATGTCTAAATTTCTATTTCCTAAAATACTCTTGATATATATAGAGTTGGAGAAAATTGCAAAAATAAATTAAATAAATTAAAACAATTGAAAAAAATTATAAAAATAAAAAATATGAATTGATCAGTATACAAGTGCATGTTAATTCACTAATATATATAATATAAAAGATTAATGATTGATTGATTGATAGTGTTAAATATCTTATCTATTAGTATAAGAAAATTAATCTGATGATATTTACTGTATACGTTCTACAACATTAAAGTGACATATCATATATAGGTGACTGAGGTATATCATTACGACTGGCACTTACACTTACATTACCTTTTGTTGGAAAAATAGTATTTGACCCAGCCCCATTGTTTGGTGCAAAACCATGATAAGTCCCCTTACCAATCCATTATGATTTTTGGGGGGAGCAAATATTAATTTGTCTAATTAATTAACCTTGGCCACCTGTTTTTCCCCCTATGTTTGTATTACTAAAAATGCAAAGTCGATGGGCCAGGTTTTGGGGAAAGAAAGTGGGTGCGTGTAACTATCTCAAGTGCAAAATTGAGTCATGCAACGGAACCACTCCGAGTTTTAGTAATAAATGCCTTGGAGAGGAGTATTTACTACTACTATCTACTCATCAAAAGATTATCCATACAAATAAACGATTGTCATTTTTCCTGAATTTTTGGTGAAATCGTCCTAACCAAATGCTTGTTAAATGAAACACCTTTCGAATTTAATTTAAAATTTAATTTTTATTCATTTACTATATATATATATATATAAACAACACTAAAGATAATTGTATCTTATTCTGCCGTTTAAACATTAATTCAAATAAGGTGATTTGAGTGAATAATAATATAAATTTTTTTTTATCAATAGTGCATTAAAATTAAATCCTCATGTTTATATGACTTTTGAAGTAATAAGATGAGAATCAAACTATATGTTGTTGATGTCACAAAATGTGAAAAATTTTATAAAATTAAACCCAGTTTTTTTATAATATAAATACATATATATTTATATTATAAACAAAGTCAAAATTCAAAGACTCTTAGCATTATTATTTATAGCAATATATATTTGTCATAACCGCGTTGCGGACGACGTGAAGAGCACTTATGAGCATGAAATACGTAACTTGACCCTTTTTCCATATCTTCTTTTACGATAATAGTAACATTTTCAGAATATCATTCTTACCTAAGATAAAGTCATAAAAAAAAGAAAAAGATAAAAAGGAGAAGTGTTTCATTGAGCTATTAAAGAAATGAGTCTCATTATATTTTATTCTAAAATAAACTACAACAGTCACCAAACCAATATAGGAAGGAAGTGATGTTGGTAATGCATTTGACCAACTAATTTGCAAAATCTAGGCAACGGGATGTTGACTTTGAAAATACGTCAAAGAAGTGCCACTTTTTTTTATATATAATCTTGGAAAAAAGGCGTTTTGTTTTTTATTTGAAACAAAGCTAAAGGCAGATAGAGATTTAGATGGTAGATGAAGGTGGTCATCAGAATGGCATCAAAGACTTTAGGTAAACAAACTCACTAACAAAACTAGTTTCCCACACATCCTATCCAATCAAATGTTTAAAGATCTATTTTTTTTACTTTTATTTTCATTTGTCATCATCCCTGTATAAATATATAATTTGTAGTTGTTGAGATCAATTCATATAGACGGTAAACATAATAAATATATTTAATTTTAATGTAATAAATTTTTTACAGTATTAATGTATTAAAATTAAACTTTAAAAATTTTATATTAACAAGTATTAAAATAACAAATTCACATCAACATTCAATGATAAATTATTTTTTTTATTGATCAATCACATATTATTATGTCATTGAATGAATGTGATAGCACATTAAATGTTAAATAACACACCACTTAATGCTAAGTATTAATTTTAGAAAAACACTAGACAATTAAATTTTTTTTCCAAATTTTGTATCTAAAATTATGTGCCATAATTATTAAGCTATGATAAATGGGTGAGTCATATAATTTATTTCATCAAGCAAATATTATGATTTCTATAAAAGATTCTGTAAATAATTTTATAAATGTGTATCATTACTCTTAATTTTGACACATTCTCCTTCAATAAACCTGCCCGTACTAACCAGTGCTCATAAGTCCAACCATATTTGGGGTATGCATTTTTCATATATCTCCTTCTATGCTGTTCACTTAAAGTCTAGATTTTTGCAAGCCTATTTGGAACTTCTCTACCACCCTTATCAATTTTTTTTTTTAAAAAAAACTGTTTCTGGTATAAATAAAATTAGTTGAGGATTGTAATCAGTTTTGTCTTTATTTACCGAATATGTCATATTATGTTGAAAACTTTTTTACAAAAAAAAATATGTATATATTTAAGCATATAATCTAGTTTTTTTTTTTTTTGGGTCTTAGGGGGGGGTGGGGAATTTTCGACCATCCTCCCAGCTCTGCTGGGGCTCGAACTGGTGCACTTCTGGAGAGGCACATGAGACTTTACAAGTTGAGCTAGCCTCCAAGTGCAATCTAGTTATTGAAACGTTGCACTTTTTTCTCATGTTCCTGTGTTGGGCTGTTGAGTTTAGGTCTCTGGACCACGCATGTAATTTACTACGTTCAAGTCTCAACCGAAATATTACTTCAACCCAAAAACAGACCAAAATATTTGGGCACATTAACGATATAATTGGGCCAAAAGTGTATGTATATGGTTGCGTGGGTTTAGATTTTGGTGGCAGTTGAAGGGAGGACTCAACAGGTAGGTTTGGGCTGACACCCAAAAATACCAGAAAAGTTTGGTTTGGAAGCTGCAACAAACTCTTGCCAAAAAGAGAAATTAAAATTTCGACCCGAAAAAAAGAATGAAAAAAAAAAATGCATATGGACTCTGTTCTTCATTGATGAACTACTTATGCGACCAAAATAATAATAATAATAAACAACTTAGGTGCACGAGATTTTCGAAAGTTTCAACGGGTGTTTAAAATATATTTTACAGAATTAGTTTGTACAAGTGGATTATAATTTCAAGATTTTATTTTCTGCTACTATTTTATTTAAAAGTGAAAAGAAGATTCAAAAATCTACTACGCTATGTATAAAAGTAGGCAAATTTTAATTAATAAGTTTAATTTTCATATAATTTTATATTGTCATGTCATTTAATTAAATTATTATATTTGTATATATGACCTTTAAAGGAATTAGCATAAGAATCAATTATATTTGTTGATAAGATAATATATAATTAGATGATAATATGAATATTTTATATTATCAGTAGAAAAAAATTAAATTCTTTTTTAATTATTGGCTTTCAAAAACCATTATTGAAGTTCGAATAGAATTATTGACTCTAATTAATATTTGTGGCTTACTGTAGTAAGTATGTCAATTTTTTTTCAAGAATATAAAACTTCATTGTGAAGAAATTTAAAAGATAATTAAATATATTAAAAATGAGTTAATTTTAATATAGTAATGATATATAAAAGAAAAGCTATTAATAGTGGGCCCGTGGTGACGTTTTTAAACTACAAAACTTATTGGTTTCTCAAACATAATTTTAAATATATGTTTGGTTAGATGGTAAATTTCAGAGTAAAAATTACATAAATAAGATTTATATATTATTTTATACATAAAAGTAATTCATGTAATTTTTATCCTCACTTTTATCCCTAAACCAAACATAAAAATATTAATGAAAACCTAAGAGAGACAATGGTCAATGACACAGTTAAACTGCACAAAACAAAATAGGTACATAAATATCCTTTTCGGATTGCTTACAATTTTAATATGCATAAACGTTCGACATGAATACGAAACCTTATGTATAAAAATTAAAGAATATCACATTCATAAGTTCCAAAATAAGGTTACTGTTTTTAAATATAATTCCACATTTGTATGTCATCGACGTACTCAGGGACGTTTCCTTGGGTGTATATATATATATATATATATATATATATAAAAATTTGGTTTCCTTTGAAAAATTATATTTACTTAGTTTTTAAAAATTTTGTCCGAAATTAGGTACTTAAAGACTTTAATAGATAATATATTATGCATACATGTATTTATTTTTTATATGTTGTGATTTTTATTTCAATTTTTGGTAAAAATAAAAAATTATACAATATATATTTTACATCAATATAATTATTAAATATTGATCTCTTCCAATAAAATTGCCTAGTTTCACACCTGTACGTGCTATATTATATAAAATTTTAAACTCTTGCTCCTTTATTAAGAAATTTTTTTATTGGCTTTTTATTAACAATTATAACTATATGCTTTAATTTTTAAATTACATCTCACGATTTGAACGAGGCAAATCTCAATATGTGTATTAAAATTTTGGAAATTAAATTTGAGGATTTGGTGAGGTTTGAGGTAAAAATGTTCCGTCTGGCAATATTTCGTTATCGCGCATCCATGAAAGATCTCCTACTTTTGTAGATATAATAAATAATAAATTGGGAAAGTCTTCATTCCAATGTTTTTATTTTTCTATTAAAAATACTTTACCAAATACAACCTTTATTTTAATGACACGTTTCAGAGGAAATGACAAATTATCAGGATGCTGTTTCGTTGCCAATAGTATATTGCCGTTGATCTCAATTATTTAATCCATTATTGTGGAGCAACAACTAGTATATTTGCAAATCATGCAGACAAACATTCACAATTATATGATTTATCATTGCGAAAAAAACAAAGTGGAAACAAGTGTAAATTGAAAAATAGATTTAAAGAAGATATCTTAATATTCAAATATATTAGATTAATTATTATTTCATATATAAAAAATATGATGCTTTTTAAGAAAACTACAGCGGGTTACATAATTGCTCGCATTTGTCAGTTTAACACCTGATTATTAATAACATTAAAAGAGGATTCCACACAAAAAGAAAATAATAATACAGAAAGATCATTGTGTTCTCATGTCTACGTTTTTTACAAGAAGGGATAAAATCCTATATTAATCCTAAAAGTTTTGGCATATCAAATTATTAGTTACCAAAAGATTTTTGGCATTAATTTGATCCTCAGAAAATTATTTTGTGTTAGCTAATGTCTGTGTGAGGGCAATCAATGAGTAGTTAGAGCTTAATTACATTGCAAGTGAATCAGATAGAGTTTGGTTATTCAACTTACTCTTGTGTGGCAATATATATAGACCTGTATTGATAAACTCAATAGAATAGAATATAATTTTCTCATTAATAGCAACAATGCCTCAAGGCAAATCTCTCCTCTCTAAATCTCAACATGGTATCTAAGAGCCATTTTTTCGACCCAATCTTCTATTAACCAATTTTTCCCTAAATTTCAAAGCTCCAAGCTCCACACACATCAACAATGGTGGAATCGTCTACCTTCTTCACTGCTTCATCACCAGTCTTCTCTCCAAAGAAGTTAACTATTCCAATTTCTTACAAATTCACCGAAGATAACTTTTTCCTCTGGAAACAAGAAGCCCTTGCCATGATCAATGGCCAAAAGCTTCAATCTCATTTGCGCCAAGATCTGATCTCTCCATTGTACATTTTGGCAAGTGATGTAACGACTCGTCTATTTGTATTTTTTTGATAAAATAATTAATTGTGAATAATCAGTAGGGATTTTAAAAATTTTGACAGACACAGTTAGGATCGAAATAATGTTAGGATTTAGTTAAAAAAAAACGAAAATTAATTTTATATTATTAAAAATTTAATATAATACTATTTTAATTGGGGATATAGAACGATGCCCTATAATTAGTATAAAGGCAAAGAAAAAAATAAAAATAAGGTAAATAAATATTTTTAACCTAATAAAATATTTAGGTATCGATCGGGTACCAAAATAGTAATAATTGATATACAGAAATGGTAATAACCGGTACATCAAAATGCCAAAACTGGTAAAAATAATGGATATTATCATATCCTAGGTAATTATTACTTAGAATAATCAAATAAACATAGACATTTTCAATATAGATACAAGACAAATTGATCCGAAAATACTTACACCTATTGCTTTCTCTCCAAGTAATTATTATTATAAAAAGCAAAAAGGAAAGCAAATTCACATTTCTTCTCGGGTTGGTTTCAGATTTCACGTTTTCATCATTTCACATTTCCTTTTCTTTCTTCCTCCACCATTTTCACTTTCTTTTCCTTAGAACTCCATCAAATCACCAAGTTCTTGAAGGATATTCATAGATTAACCCATAAACCACTTCAAGAGACATCTTCTCTACATCAAGGTCAATTAAAAACCTTGTTCTTCCTTGCTTTTTGAGACTTCACAGCAACATACAAGAAGCTGAAAATAGGGGGTTAAGGTTGATTTGAAAGGAAAGAAACTAGATAAAAAGCTTGGAGGAAGGTAGGAAAAATTCTAGTCTCTTACTTTATGTTTAATTGGCTATTTGCTAAGATAAGTGCTTGAACTATGTTGAATTATTCTTACCAAACCTTAACTCTAATTTTCAGAATTTAAAAGTGCTTCGATTATTATGAAAGATTATGTATTGGAGCTTGAGTCTAATTTCAGAATTTGTAAGAAACATGGTTTAAATTCTTGGAATTGTGAAGGAATGACCAAGTTGCTGGAAATTTTATGTGCTGGAAGTTTTACAGCATTAGTCATTGGTTTGTATAATCGTGATAGTGGAATAAGAGGTGCTCTAGGTGGGTGTGTGCTGGAAATTTTATATGCAGGAATTTTTACAGCATTAGTCCAAGGTTTGTATGATCTTGCTAGTGGTATAAGAGGTGCTCTAAGTGGGTATGTGCTGAAAATTTTATGTGCTGAAATTTTTACAGCATTAAACCTTAGGTATTATGATCTTGATATATATGATAATCAAAACTTGAAAAGTGGTAGTAAGACTTGGCTTGTATTTTTTAAAATTTAGGAGCAATCATTATCCAAAGAATGTGGCTGAAATTTTGATGGTGTAAAAGCTAGTGAAAGTTTAGAAAAACCTTACCACAACTATTATACAAGAATTAAAGGGATTTAATTGATATTAATTCAAAGTAGAAATAGTTTGAAAATCCATTGCAAGAACTTGGTTCGATTGCTAGAAAATTTACAAGAATTATTACTAACTAGGAATTGTAATTGAATTTTCGGATGGCATAAAAATCTATTAAAAGCCTAGTAAGTTTACATGAATAATGCAAAATGAGAATAAAATGTCATAACTAGAATGTTAAATGTATTAGATGAATAAATATATATATAAAAGTGTAATATTAACACATAACCAATTAATATATATGTAATGTAAGTAATAACCATTAATAGGAAGATTTTAAAAAATAAAGTATGAAAAATAGTACTTTTAAAGAAATCCTACTCAACAACCGTGAGAGTTTTTTTTTTATACAATAGATAAAGATGCTCCCGAAAGACGGAAACTTAAGACAATAAACCTTATACAATGTAAATTGCTTAGTGGTAAGCTCATGGATTCACGGTTAGTAGTAGACGTGCTACATCCTTAGAACTATATCAGGTTGTAATCGCAACAGCATTACATCGTTATGAGGAAAAGGATGTATTAAGGATAGCACGGCTATCGAGATGAGATGTAGTAGACGTACTCCATCTACTGAACTATATCAGGTTGTAACTTGACGACATTACATTGTTGACAGTATGATCCAAAGAGAAGTATATCAGAAGAGTCCTATGAGTTTTTACCATTAAGTTTTAAAATTTTCTAACAAAATTAAGTTATAAGAAATAATGACACTAACTAATGAGACCATTATACAAACAACTGAAGATACATTGCTTTTTTTTTTTCATTTAGTTGAATATCATTAAGTAATAGACTGGTGTTTTTCCTATTGGGAATCGTTGATTCTCATTCCTGTTGTATGATGTATTTTATATAGATGGCCCTGATCATGTTCTTTCTCGAGATGCTTGACTTACCGTGGCATTATGACCCGGAGTTGGGGTCATTGTACCTAGTTGCTGAGTCTCGTATTCATATTTACGTACTGTTTGCTCACTCGTTTGCTACTATTGTTATGAGTGCTACTTTTGATCCAGAGTCCCCTTTTTTTGCTTTTTCGCTGTATATGACTCATCCACCACAGCCTACCATTGATGCTGAGTCTGATCCTTCAGAGGAGACATCTTCTAGTTCCTTTACCCCTTCTAGAGGTAGTGGAGACTAGCAGGGTTATCTAGCTGATGTGCCTAATGGGTACTACATTCCACTTGTTTGACTGACTACGGGTATTCAGCTTGGTTGATAAATGTAGTATGACTTAGAATCCCTCATATTATCTGACTATCATAGGCTCTTATGTCTGACCTTTTGATGAGCCACTGACCGAGGGAATTAGGTTTATTTACCTGTAGTTAGTTGTATTTTGTTAGGCCCTAACTCGGATTAGGTGGTCACTGAGAGGGCTAGGGTAGGGTTATTTATGATACTTATGTAATTAGGTGTGAATGTATAAAGTATATCTGTATGACTTAACTTACTATGGATGTGATATAAAATGTAAATTATCGTGTGACCAACTTCCCAGGATGAGCATTATATTCCCGTTATTTCTATGCATTGATTATTATGTTGAAAGGATTGCGAAAAGGGAAAAATTAGTATAGCTTTTAGTACAAGGCTTGTATTTATTACAACACATATGCATATAATTCATATGGTTGATACGCATAAAATCAGTAAGATAAGTTATGGGTAACGACTACTTACTGTAATGTTATGACTCGAGCATATCACTATAGTAGGAGGGGTGTTACAAGTGATACAGCTTTAGGATGAGAAAACCCTATCTTCGCCAACTAGGAGCAGCAAGAAAATATTCTTCTAGCTTGGCTCCTCAATTCTCTCACTGAATATGTTCGCATACACATGGTAAAGTGCGTCTTCACCTACCAGATTTGGGGGAAGCTAGAGCTATTTCACATCACAAATGCAATGAAGATTAGTCAATTGAAAATACATCTTCAAAGCATCAAGAAAGGTGCATGATGAACTCTTATTTTCTCAAAAAGAAAGTGGATTAACTTGTTGCAATTAGAGCACCTCTGAGCATTGAAGAAACAATTGAATCAATTCTCGATGGTCTTCTATCAAATTATAATCCTATTATTGTGTCAATTTTGTCAAGACTTGATCCATATTTCATTGAGGAAATGGAAGCATTTCTCATGGCTATTAAAGCACGAATTTAGCAATCTTATTGTTCAATATGGAACCATCACTATTATCTTGTCCTGTTCATGCGAATCTGGCTCAATCAAGAGGGAGAGGAAGTGGCTATTGTGATGGATTTTCAAATCATGGAAAATCTTACAACTACAACCGTGGAAGAGCAAGATCTGACAGATCCAGTGGTAGATTACACTATTTTGGTCCCAAACCTCAATTTCAATTGTGTAATCAATTTAGTCATTTAGTCATGGAGTGCCACCACCGCTTTAATCCAAACCTCTAGCTTACTCTTCCTTCTCCTACTCAGCATCAAAATGGTCACCACACTCCATATCCTTCACCTCATACTTATCTTAAAGCTCATCTTTGCCATTCCAGCTTCTTCTAGAGCTGTTATTGGCACGGCTCAAACGATTTTTTATTTGCTGTCATATCCAGACTCTAGAGCTTCGCATCATCTAACACCGGACTCTTCCAATGTTATAACCCAAAAATAAAAAGAAAAGAAAAAGAGAGGAGTAGACCACCATGGGCTTTAAGTGGTATAGACCACTTTAGACCATCCATTTGTCCTTCTTTTCTTTCTTTCTCTGCTCCCTCCCATCACTTCTTCTTTTTCCATTTCTTCTTTTTCTCTTTCATTTCTTTCCTTTTTCCTCTCTATCTCCTCTTCATTTTCCTTGCTCACACCATTACCACCTCAACCACCATCACCATCTCCTCCTCATCATCATCATCAACACCACCACCATCAATCGCACTTCTCTGTCCTCTCTCTTTCTAGCTTACCGTTTCTCTCTCTAAGTGGAAGAGCTAGTTAGAGCGGCATGTTTTGGATTGTTCTCTATCTCTAATCTTCCTCCTAGAATAATGGATAAGTAACAATCTTGTTCTATTTATCTTATTTAGCTCTCTTTTGTAGTCATTCATGTAGATTGGGGATTTATGAGACCCTAAGTGTATAGATTTGGGGTTTTCTAGTATGTTGGATTAATTAGTGTAAATTGATGGTATTGTTATCTTACTAATATCGTATTTATCTTGTTCTTTAGAGTTATAGAGCATTTGAGCATCAACTGTTGGATTGGTGGCACTTGGGAGAAGGTCTCAATTCTTTCAAACTAGTTTGTGAGTAGACATTATATCTATAATTGTTTTTAATTATGCTAAATTAGCTCTAAATGTATTTTAGTAAATTAGAATCTGAGAAACAATTATCTAACTATGCATATAAATTTGATGAAAGTAAATATGAAGCATATAGCTTATGTTTTAATTGAAAATTTACACATGAGACAATATGAAATGATTTGAAAATTCATAAAGAAATATTAAATTTCATAGATTTAAAAAATAATTGAAAGTTATCGACCGTCAATATGGATTTGAGAAATGATTTATCGATAGTGGGGATAATCCTTTTTGCTAGTATGTATATAATTGGTTGAATATAATATATATAAAATAATTATGTTTTTGGGAGAATCTCTGATAGTATCTGTAGCTAACGACGGTAGGCATTAGCCTTGATGTACCTTGACTATATATGATTAGGACTACATGGTGAATCCTTCTGTTCTACGGCTACTCGCATGGGTAGGACTGTTCTATTTTGCAATCACACGAAGGAATGACTGCTTGAGTGTGAATCCTTCTATTTATCCTGAATTTGACGATTCCCTATTATTTTACATAAAGCTGGTTATTTTCAAAAAATCGTTTCTATGAATAAAAGAATTTATTGAATTTATATGAACTATGAAGTTATTACTATTTTACTTATGGATCATATATATTATCTCATGTGGGTTATAGACATCATGTCTATCACTGATTTGCAAAACTCGCTTCGTTATCCCCTTTTTTCCAAATATATAGTGCAGCTTTAAGTTCCAATCTCGCGGCTCCTCAATAGCCGAGCTCTGAGTTGATGAGCCTTTTTGAGAAGGCCTATTTGGTATATCGGAACCTAATTTTCTTTTGAGTATTGTATAGTTAAAACTATCCATAATACTCTATATTCCATAGGCAGGGTCTTTGGATTAGCTTTATGTTTATATTTATGCTTATGTATGTGAAGTTAAAACTTGATATATATATATATATATATAGATTATATTATGAAAATGATTGGTAAACTAAATTTAGAATTATATTTTGGACTACATTCCTAGTTGCGGTTGATCATATACTTTGTGGCTATGAAATTACATTTGAAACTAATTTGAAAACTAACTTAACTTTATGTTTGATTTTGGGATTGGGTTTGATTTCACTTACATAATATAACTCGAATTGAAATTCATATGCTAAGATGATTTTTAAAATTATGTTGAGTTGGTTGTTCTGTTGCTGGGGGCGCATTATCAAAATGCTTGAAGCCCGATTCTGTATTTTATCTTTATTTTCATACAGATTATATTTTTAAATTTGAGAATATCCAAAAAAATAGAGAAAACTCTATCCGTTTTTCTGTAAAAGCTTGCATGCTAAGGTTTGCAAAGGAACATATTCTCTACACGCCAGTCATGGACTAAGTTGGGTCGCGACATCCAATCTCAGTATCGAGTCCAAATATGAAGGCAATGATGTGGTGAACCTTTGTAATGGTGCAGGTATGAGTATTATGCATAATGGGCATTCTAGACATTATTCTCTTTCATTTCATTCATCCTTCATACTTCATAATTTGCTTCATGTTCCTAGTTTAACAAAAAATTTGCTTAGTGTCTCTAGTTTTGCTAAATAAAACCTTGTCTATTTCTAATTTCATGCTGATGGCTACCTTGTAAAATCTCAAGATACTCAAGAGACACTTCTCCTTGGAATTGAAAGAAATGGCCTATACTATTTTTCTTATTTACACTCAATTGCCAGGAAGACGCATTTATTGAACACAGTTTCTATTCCAAATAAGAGTGAAACACTTTCTTTTCCTGTAAATAATATTTCTACTATTGGGAATAGTTTATTTCTTTTGTGGCAGGCTAGGCTAGCATCCTTCTAGCAAAGCGGTGCATCAAGTGTTAAACTTTTGTGAAATACCTGCTGATATAAATAAAATAACCAATGTTTGTGATTCTTGTTGTCTATGTAAACATCATCGCTTACCTTTCATTACTTCTAGTACCATTTATTCTCAACCACTTGAACTAGTCTTTATTGACATTTGGGGTCCTTTTTCACTGCCTTCTACCTCTAGTTCAAGGTATTATATTTGCCATTTGGAAGCATATACTATATTCTCTTGGATCTATCTACTTAACTAGAAGTCTCAAGCATTTGATACCTTCTTACATTTCAAAACTTTAGTTGAAAATCAAATTAATATAAAACTTAAAGAAGTCCAAACAGGTAATACTAAAGAATTCTTAGTGTTAACCAAATTTCTCCAAACACATGGAATTGTCCATACATTAGCTTGCCCCCACACTCATGAGAAAAATGGGAGTATGGAAAGAAAATATAGAAACATCTCTTTTATTAGATTGACCTTGTTAGCTTATGCTTCCTTTCCAAAGACCTATTGGGGGAGAAACCTTTCTCATAGACACATATCTTATCAATCTACTCCCCACCTTTGTGTTAGGCTAACTCTTTCATCAAAAATTGTTTAACAAACCTCCAGACTACACCTTTCTAAAACCATTTGGATGTGCATATTATCCTCTTCTAAGACCATATATGCAGCATAAACTAGACTATAGGTCTGAGAAATGTATTTTTCTAGGGTATTAGGACAATTGTAAAAGTATGAATGCTTGGAAAAATCTAGTAAACTGTAGATATCTAGGCATGTTATCTTTGATGAAGTCTCTTTTCCTTCCACTTCCATGTCATGCAAAGATTCCAATTCCAATGGTAGTCCCAATGGCACACTTGATCATACATCTCATTCTAAGAATTCCCCTTATGCACATGTTCCATACTTTGCACCTTCTTTGCACTCTATTCACAAAAATTCTACTGCTCCTCCATTTGATGTCCTTAGTGCCTTTGTTATACCTATGATCCTTGGTGCTATACACCTAAGCCATACTATTGTTGTTCCTCTTCCTGGTACTGCTAAAACTACTATCAAGCTTTGCAACTTCACTTAGTTAAGCGAAAAGCCTTGCTTCAACAAGTGCTACACTTTTAACTTCAGTCTTTGCATCACCATCCTCTATTGGAAAAGGGTTCATATTGCCTTAACTTTGTAGCATGAACAAATGTCTCTGGCTCCTCATCTAGCAATACTAGATATCTTATCCTACAATTTGCTCCCTTAACTGTAACACCACCATCTGTCCCTACTGGTCTTATTCTATCTAATTCTCTAATCTCCAATAATCATTCTATGATGACAAGAGTTAAGAATAGTATAGTAAAGCTAAATGCACTTATTTCTTCTGTGGAACTCTCTACTACTAAAAAGGCTCTCCAAGACCCCTTGTGGCTTAAAGTTATGTAAGAGAAATACAATGCTTTCATCAAGAACAATACTTTGCCACTTGTTCCCTTACGTCCTAATAAAGAAACAATTACGTCTAAATGGGTTTTTCATGTGAAGTATAATCCAGATGGATCAATAAATAAGTACATGTCTCGTCTTGTGGCTAAAGGATTTCACCAGCAAGAAGGGTTTGACTTTCATGAAACTTTCAGTCTATTGGTGAAACGTACCACTATTAGGATTGTCCTAACTATAGCTATGTCAAAAGGCTAGCCATCACATCAAATAGACTTCAATAATGCCTTTCTAATGGTGATCTCAAAGAATCTGTTTACATAACTCCATCTAAGGGTTTCAATATTGAAAGCTCTCATCTAGTATGCAAACTCAACAAAGCCTCTATAGTCTTAAGTAAGCCCTACATGCTCAATTTGACAAAATCCAAACAACTTTGTGCAGCCTTGGCTTTTTCTCTACAAAATGTGACTCATCACTCTTCATTATAGTTACTTCTCATTACACTCTTTATGTGATTGTGTATGTGAATGATGTTATCATTACTGGTATGTCCAAAGATCCCTTATATCTAGCCTTGATGCTCACTTCTCTTTCAAAGACCTTGGCCAGCTCCATTACTTCCTAGGCATAGAAGCCACTCATACCATTTATTGAGGCATTCACTTATGTTAGGCTAAATACATTTTAGATTTACTTGCAATGGCCAGCATGTCTACTTGCAATTACTCTCCCACTCCCTAAAATTATCCATAGAAGGCTCAAAAATATTTGATAATCCTCCTCTATATGGGTCAATTATAGGTGCCCTGCTATATGTATCAATCACTACACCTGAACTTGCCTTTTGTGTTAACAGGGTATGCCATTTTATGCATCATCCCCTTACTTCTCATTGGAATACTGTAAAGACAGTCCTTTGTTACCTTTAGGGTACAAAACACTATGGCCTCAAAATTCTACCCTCCTTTAATCTTAATTTCTTAGGATTTTGAGATGTGGATTGGGATTTTGACTTGGATGATAGGTGCTCCACCACTGGTTTTCTGTGTCTTTTATGGGGGAAATGTAACCTCCTGGCCTCCAAGAAATAACCATTTGTCTCAAGGTCAAGTACAGAAGTTGAATACAAAAGTTTGGCAGCAACTGTTGCTAAATTAACTTGGATAACGTATTTTCTAACTGAACTCCAATAGCCAGCTCTCCTTGTTCCCACAATATATTGTGATAACATCAGTGTTGTTACGATGATAGCAAATCCCATTCTCTACCAGAGATGAAAACATTTTGTTTTAAATCTCCATTCTATAAGGGAAAATGTTCTACAGAAGCTCATTCATGTAAGCCACATACCTTCTCATGAACAGATAGCTAATATACTTACAAAGGATGTTTCTTCCTCTTCTTTTCCTTATATGCCCACCAAACTCAAAGTGTGTCACCAAATTGATGTCACAAAAAAATTTTGAGTACCATTCTAGGATTTTAATCTTTTTTCCCCTTAAGTAATGTAGAAAAAAATTAAAGAAATGGCTACATCTAACTTTTTCTCTCGAAAAACTGCTGATTTTGCTTTATACACTTAGGGCTCGTTTGATATATTTGATAGGATAAGACCTGATATGATAAAACCTGATAATATGAGATTTGATAAACTTTTAATATTATACAATATTTGATAGCCTATTATATAAGATACTATAGTTTATATTAATATATATTATCTTTTTTTTTTTTATGAACCAGGGGTATCTAGTGCTAGAAGCAATGACTAAAGTGATATTAAATAAAATAAAATTGATAATTTTATTAGCTATTTAAATATAATTTAAAAATATATTATTTAAAATTTTAATCTATATTAAATTTAATTATGATTTATTTTAATATTTTGCAACTATTTATTACTTCAAAAAATTATACAAATGTTAAAATAATCTTTCTTTTATAGAGTTTAATATTTAAATTATATTTTATCACAATTATTTAAATTTTAATTTAATAATACATATTGAATCAAAATATTTTTATTATGAATCCTTACTTTTATATATCACATATTATTTAACTTATTTAACTACTGTACTAGCAATAAATTATAATTTATGTTTATATGAAATATTATTTATTTCTTATTTATGTATTTATTTATTATTATTTGTTTAAATTGACTTTTATTATTTAAAATACTTGTTATTTTATTTATTATTATTTATTTAATGATTATTTTTGTTTTTATTGCTATTTAATTAAATTATAAAGGAAAATAACATTTATATGTTAAAAGTTAATCAAACCTTATTCTACCTTTCTAAGCTTGATTAAGTTATACATTGTTTTAATGAATATGGAAGGTTTGATGGATAAGTTTATACTCCCTCCTTTTTACTCTATCTATCCAAAAAAAAAAACTCATAGATCAAGAAAATAATAAATATATCTCGATAATAGCAAAAAGATACATGAGTGGACCATATCATCCTTCTTAAAAGATAAATTTACATGATTATAATGTTATTGAAAAACAAACACAATTAATTACATTTGGGGCATCATTGGAAACAAAAAATTTAATGGTATGGTAAATGAACCCTAATTGTGCATATTAATTGATTACTTGTAAAAATAAGACGATCTTCGTGTGGAAAAATTCTTCTACACACAGGATAAAATCCATCATTCATCCACAATCTCATCTCAACATTTGATTTTTGGCGAATGCTCCCATATAGTTTGGTAGATGCATGAGATGGAAAGATGACATGTGTATAAGTGAAAAGTAAAAGTAAAAGGTCGGTGGATTATAGCATACTCCTGGTTATCTTTTGATTTGACACATGATACTTTTCCCATTTGATCAAAAATAAATTTGAATGAATGGCTAAAATAAATAGTTCATAAATGTTATAGGATTGATTTTTACCCTTAAACAACATCAAAACCCAAATCCATGTATGCCTATTTGATCGTATCTAATGTACTTAATTTATGTCTATAGGACTCACTAACCACCTCCGGTCGATCTCAAATCCAAGGCACAACCCCTCCCTACCTGCACTTTCATCGCAAGGATAAAGATTGAGATCTCCATGGATGTTTGTAGGAGAAGGTGGGAACATCCAACTCGCTATTATGTCATCCTCACTAGACTGCCACAGATCTTTTTGTGAAGGGACAATTGCCGGTGGCCAATAGTGAAGGGGTGTTTGGCCGAGAAAAGGGTAGAATGGACATAGGAAATAGTTAGTGTTAATTTTATAATTGTAATATTATCATACTAATTGATAATTTTATATAACATTTACTAACTCTTTATCTTAACCTTCTCTTAAATTTGTTTTTTATCAAATGATGAAAATAAAGGCATCATGTACTAGTCCAAAACAAAGCCGGACTACATTAGCACTCACCCACCTTTTGCATCCTTCCATTGCATGCACCTACCAACTATAGCAACTGCATTGATCTGCAAGCTTATGTGAGTAGCCACCTTGATTTTTTTTCCCTTTCTCCTTTCTCTCTCATTCCCCAAGAAAGATATATGGTCCACTTTTTCTCCTGGAGGAGGAAATAATGTTGCTATTTGGAATAGTTTTTTTGTATTTGTCTTTTAAAACCTATGAAGCATAGATACTGATACAAATATGGGACACGACAAAATTACAGAACATAGACACGATATATATATATATATATATATAAACTTTTGTATGCTTTTTTTTATCTTTTTTTGTCTGAATTTCTTTTGTTGTGTTTGTATAATTTTTTATCTAATTAATTCTTCTTCTTTTTGTGACTAATTGAAGAATTTTCAAAATAAAATGACTCAATAGCACATGTCCAACCAAATAAATACAATTCATTTTGGGCTTATGTTGATATTAAAATTTTAAAAAAAAAATAAAGAAGCCAACTTAGGTGTGTCCGCAGGGTGTCCAAGCCACATCCACAGTGAATTAGAGCAATGTTCAGTCGTGTTTGGTGCATGTCCGAGCTCAAAAAAATTATTTTTTTAATTGGACACGTATGGACGCATGTCGTGTGGGTGTCGAACACCGACATATGGACACGCCACTCAGTTGGTGTGTTTGTGCTTCTTATTAGTTTAAAACTATTTTAAAAATCAAGTTTAAAAATATTTTTTAGTAGTAAAACACAAAAACAATATCTATTTGGATACACATTTTTAAAAACAAACCCAACTCATTTTCTCAAAATCATTGCAACAAAATAAAGAACAAGAACAAGGGGCTGCTTGCGGCGGTGAAAGGGGTTGCTCGCAGCAGGATAAGGGCAGATCTGCGGCTGAAGCAAATCCATGATGGGAGGGGCAAGTCTGCGGCTAAAGCAGAAATGCGGAGGCGGAGGTCACTAGGCTTGGTCGTAGAGCTCGCCGGGCTGGATCGCGGAGCTCACTGGGCAGATCCGCGACTGAAGTAGAAATGTCGGAGCTTGGTCGCAAAGGTCGCTGGTTTGGATCACGGAGGTCACTAGTGCTGGATCACAGAGGTTCGCTGGTGAACAAGGGAGCACAAAGGTGGTCGCCGGAGTTGCATCGGAGGAGGAGGTGGGAGGAGTTATATAGGTGAAGACGTGAAGATCAATAAAACTGTTTTTGAAAAGATAAAAAAACTATTTTTTTTATTTTTAAAACCAACATAGAAAAAACAACTTCCCAAACAGATTTTTCTGACTTTTTATTTTTTAAAACTAAAAAATGTTTTATAAAATTGTTTCCAAACAGGCTGAATGACTCCTTCATGTGAAAGAACGGTATCCCAATTCCCAACATTGTAAAGAGCTGAGAGCTAGAGAGAGAAACAGTGTCAATAGTTTCATTTTTAATTTAACTAACTTAACTGATGAAGATACTATACTTAACGGAACGCAAACAAATCATCAAAAATATTTAATTAAAAATATTAAAATTATGGCATGCTATGAATCTGTTTCTTTGTTTTTTCTTTTTCCTTTTCTTCTTGAGGTGAGGCATGGTACGAATCTGATTAGTTAATTAAGAACTGTCGTCAGCTTGCATGCGAAATTCATCATTCGATTAAACATAGTTTATCACCTAATGATGATTAATTCAGTCTTTATTAGAAGAAAAGTTTAGTATATATTTTAAATTGCTCATTGTATCATGGTAATTAGGGAAGCTGACTAATTAGCTTTTACCAAAAAAAAATCACATTCTGATATAGTATATGTTACTATATGATAAAATAGCATGACTCACATGAAAATTACAATTAGACAATCCATCATTTTCATGCTTCTTATATGTCTAACCGGCACTTCCAAGATATTAATGATCGAGACATTGTCTTGGTCTTTGTCTAACGTTTCTCAAATCTATTCACTATTTCGGGCGGAAAAAATAAAGGGGCCACCAACTCGTGCTTACCAAAATTTATTTATATTACTTCAGTCGGTTAACCATCTCATGGTAAGCACAAGATTCTGATGTCAATTTCTATTTCTAACTTGCTGAATAAAAATAGAACTTGCATTGTCAATACTTCCTTTATTCAAAATAGCGTGAATACTTTCTAATTGACTGAATAAACACACGAGATTGAACTAATTGGTTTGAATATAAGAGTAGTAACTTGATGAATGAAATAGAAATTGCATTGCCGATACTTGGTAATTGAATGAAATACACATGTACAATGCAAAAACCATTCAAAACTCCGTACGATGCCGAGATTCAACTAGTTGATTTGAAAATAAGGGAAGTAACTTGATCAACAAAATAGAAATCGTATTGCTAATACTTGACTAATTCAAATAGTTTAACATTTATTTTTTATTTTTTTATAGTTATAAAATGCTAGACTCTAAAACAGATTGACAAAATGAGAAATTTTTAGATACTCTTAGAATAAGATAAAATATTTACTCTACTCCATTTGTTGCTTAACAAATCAGTTATTGTATTAAAAATATAGGAGAAGTGAAAGATAATAATGATCCAAAAAACTTATATATCAATTAATAAATGAATTAGAGCAAGTATTTTCTCTTATTCTCGGTGCTTAAAAAAATAATTAGTCAAAATATCAAGAAGAAACAATAAAATGATAGAGAAATCGATAAATTTCAAAGCACCTAATAATAATAATAATAATAAAACTGCAACAGAGGCACAAATAAAACACTCCAAAGCAAGCGAAGAAAGCGTCAAATGCATAAAAATCAAATAAAACACTACGACTCGTATAATTTTTATTTGAATTTTGCAAATAAAAAAGCAAACGAGAGAGCTTTATTTTTATAAATAGATCAACTCAACAAAAATCATATTAGTTAGAATTCAATAAATTTTTGGATGAACCAACAATATCCATAATCGAAAACAATGACTAATTTTCTCGATATATAAAGCCCACAGATGTTTAGATATGTAAGGGTTTTTTTTTTTTATTTGGTATTGGGTGGGGTGGGGTGGGGGTGGGGGGGGGGGGACTAAAAAGTGTTACGTGGTTAGCAAATGAATATACTTGGGGGCATTGAACCGCTTATATTTCTAGGTTACTCATGTGAATAAATCGGCATGTTGTCTTACTTGAATAAGGAGATTCTCATAAAATTTAGGAGTAGCAGATACACTTAATATTAGTGATTATGTTGAGAGATATGTTGTGGATTTATGCTTGTTATAAGATTGTTGAGGATCTTGTCAGAAGTATGCCTAATCAATGATCTACGGTAAATCAGTGGAGGATCTATGGGAGGATTCCATGTCACGTGGTCAACCTATGGAGCCCTTTGTCTAAGCTCCTCAAGGGTGGGCCCAAGTCCTTGGCCAATATTTTTAGATCTAGTATACTTTTGTGTTTATCAATTCACATTTTTAAATTTAATATGAATTTTAAAAAATAAATTTTCAATTATAAATTAATTTTAAAATATAAGGAATATTAACAAATAATATTAGAAGTTGTTGGATAGTTTTACATGTAGTGGTAGAAGTGAATTTAATTACGATGTTTGAAGTTTTTCAAATATATGAGTGGACTTAAAAAATAAATTCAATACAATTTAAGGAGACCAAAAGGTCATACCCAATACAATCCATTTTATAAAGATAGTATAGGAGTATAGATTAAGGGGTGAAAAAATATTTAAGAGAAAAATTATAGCTAAGCGTGTTTATGTCACAATGTAATTGAGATTAGAAATTAATTAGAGCCTATTAAATATATTATAATTAGAGATTAAGTAATAGTTTGGTATACATATTAAGCTTATTATATCATGGTTGTTAAGGATGGATCCATGAATTAATTAATAAGGGGCCAACATTATAAAACTTAGAAAAGCTGAATGAAGATAACCACCTTTTAAAGTTATGGTTAGAAAAAGTCTTTTTTTAATCTTTATTATTACCGCATTAAGGGAGGAGAGCTCCTATACTATTGCATGAATTTATGAAAATTTCAATTACTAAATGAGATATTTCTATATTTGTCCTAGGTCTAAACTGGGATATGGCTTGAGAAATCCTAGTTTTTTTAGAAAACGAAAATTACAATAATTTTATAATAATTCATAACATCTAATGACTCGGCTTATACTTCACTCTTGACTTTAATCTACCATAATTTCTCTCCTATTATAATATTGCATAATTAGCCCCCCATGGTTCAAGAAGAATCATAAAAAAAATTATTAAAACAATTACTCTTTGACATCGTTAGAATTCATCATATTCTTCAATTTCTCCTATCAATTCTCCCAAGTCGCTTGACGATCTGCCCATATCATATTGTCATTCATCAGTGAATGATTTGAAAGCTATGATAAATTATAAAGTTTTGTTTCCTTACAGACAACTATCTTACTCTTTTTTTGTGTCATTTTCCATTTCGAAGTAATGTGATTTGCATGCATTGCGAGACTGTTACCAGTGACATTTATATTACACCCATTTTCTTTTTTAAAAATAACAGCTCAAACAATACAACAGGAGTGAGCAAACGACAAGGATCACAAAAAACAATAATTACATCCAGAGAACAAACAAGGTCAGCTCTTACTCGTTATATACACATCAACAAAACCAAAACAATAAAACACCCAAAAAACCAAAAGAAACACAAAAAAGGCTACTAGGTCACACAACTAAGAGAGAAACATGCTATTGACTCAGTATACCCAACATACATTTGCCATGTATTAATCACGTAACAAGGCTGGCCATACCAAAAAAACGGACCATTGACCACGTACGCATATACCATGAGTGGGCGTATCAACCTTCTGTTAAGGGCTCCATCTTCGTACCTACCGCAAATGAGAAACTCAAAAACTTGGTTCATACGGGAACTCCTCGCACGCATGATTTAGTCCAATATCCAAGTCTAGTTAGAATCATTTGTGGCATTCCGTCCCAATTAGGCGTATGACTTTCAAAAATAATTTTATTCCTTATCCATCAAAATCATGAATAATAGATACACCCACAATTTTTTCATCAAAGCGTTGAAAAGGGGCCCAAACCATGCACCATAAAACCTCACTGTGCTAGTTGGGAGGCAAGATCAAAGGTTCCATTGATCCAAAAGATGTACCAAATGGATGAAGATCTTCTACAGCAGAAAAAAGAGATGATCCAAGTTTCATCCACCTCCTCATAGAGACAGCATACAGTATTGAGTTGTGAGATGCAGTTTAATCTCACCAGCCAATCTTTAGTCTTGGAGAACAAACCACATCAAAAGTTCAACACACAGTGGTGCCAAACCCTTGCAAGCTCTAACTCCATCTTCGTACATTACATCCAAATACTGCTTGTTAAATTAAAAAATAAAATAATTAAAATTAAACTTCAATTTTGTTTGGCATATTATACGAAAAAAAAATATAAAAAAAAGCTAGAATGGTACTCATGAGAGAATTACATTCAACGTGACGAATTTTTTCTCTTCTAGATTACCTATGTTATCTATAATCATGAGGTAATGACAGTGGGATTTCATCGGGGGAACGTCATATCCATGTCTTACACATTTAATTTGTTGTTCCTACCCAATTTTTAATTAATTGTTACCTTAATTTATACTCCTCTCTTTGAAAATAATTATCCATTTAAATAAATTAATATACTAAAAAATTAATATATCTGGATAAAATTGATTATATCTAAATAGATTTTAACCAGTTATATTGGCTTTTAGTGTTTCAATTTATCTAAATTGATAGTTTTTTTTTTTCCAGCAACATGACATTAATCTGGACATCATGTCTATCAATTATTATGTTCTTTAATATTGATTACCACTTGTACAATCAATTTTTTTACCATTCCTTTGATTCTCTAATAACTGTTCATTTTTATTTGTTACCAAGTATTAAAAAATTTGATTAAATAAGCTTGAATGTCGAGAAAATTTAAGTGTAATTTAGAATACTAAATCTTATTACTGGAGCTTGGTTTGGTAGTGCTCTGCAAGGAAGTGTTATCCCATGAGATATTCTCAAAAATACTCCTTAACTTTTAAAAATGAGGGGTGCTTTTGAGAGATACTCATGTGTTGTTTTTCAGTGTTATACTGTTCAAAATTTAATAGACTAGTATAACCTTAATAATAAGTCAATTTTTTATGTTTGGTAAATAGAAAAAATAAGGTGTTTTTAATTACTCTAGGCTTTTAAAAGCTAGGGGCACTTTTAAGAGTATATCACTAAGTGCTTTTCATAGCTAACTTAATGACAATAAAATAGAAATTATCATCTTTTATATATATAAATATATCAACTATAGTCATTAAGAGCAACTTTATACCATATTTACCAAATGACACTATATTTTTTTTTCCTTATTAAGAGAAACTATTACAATTTTTCACAAAATAATACTACCAAAACATTTTTAGAAAGCTTTTCGATAAAGCAAAGAGCCCAACAACTCTAAAAAGCCATAACAATACCAAACTAAGTCTTAATCTCTCTTTTTTCCTTAATATTATCTTTTATACTTTCGCTTATACTCTTTTTCCTATGCATACCAATTAATAAGCATATAAAAGGAAAATTGTGATACCCCAGGTACATGTGCTAGTAGACAAGCTCTGTACAGCACTAGGATCCCTCGGGGCCACCCATAATGCCGGTCCTGAATTTCACTAAGTCTCGATCCTATACTTTCTTGGAGGGCTATATGATAAAACCATATTCTTGGGGCCAAAAATCCTGGTAATTGTTCCTAAGAGGAAAATAAGTTAAAGAGCGATTTTTAATAAATTTTATGAAACATTTAAACATGTCATTTTTAGCTCCCAAGTTTAGAAAATCTTGAAAATTCCCAGATTTGAACTAAAACTCAAAATTTTGATTTTGATTTGTTGAGAATTTGATTTTTATGATATTTTATTTGAATCCAAATGAGGGGTATTTTCTTATTTATATTTATGTTTTAAAATTAACTTAAAATTAAGAAATGTAATAAGAAATGCAAATAAGTGAGTGCTGAGACAATCTAGATGCCAAATGACAGAAAAAAGAAGTTTGGGTGTTGTTGCTGCATAATTCTACAAAATAGCCTCACTGTAGCGAGATATGTTTGCTGCAACTAGTTGTTGTTTCTCTAGGTTCGGTTCGCTGCAACGAGCAGATCTGATGTCAGGACAATGCAAAACGGTGTAGTTTTGTTTAATGAGCCCGGTATATACCCCAAGTTGGGTTTCTTCCTTTCTAGAAGCGGAAACCCTCCCAATCCAAACCTTTTTCCACTCTCTTCGACTCAATTCAACATCAGATCCTCTTCCTTCAAGATCTAAGATAAGTGATTGTTGTTGGTGTATGTCCGTTTCTTCCATGTTCCTCCTCCCCTATGTTATGGGTTGTTATTTCTTCCATTGTTATCAAGCGAGAGGTGTTCCCCAAACATTGTTAAAGTAAATCTAGAGCTAACTAGAGAGTATTAGAGAGCCTGTGGTTGCTCCATGGTAGTTGTTGATGTCATTCCAAGCCCTCAAGGTCAAGTTGGTGGTGCCCACATACTCCCAGCTCCAAACTGTGAGTGGGTTTAAACTCATAGACTTATTTTAGCCATTATGATAATGTTTGATGCATTATGATTGTTAAACATGTAGTTATAGGTGAAAGTATGATTATATGTATGATTTTGCAAGTTATCGCAAGCTAGCTAAAGATTATGAGTTTTGCTTTAAGCATGAAAGAATGAGTTTTAGAAAACCATGGGATCATGATTAATATGCTGTGTGTTATGGAAAATGTTTTATAGGCTAATGAAACAATTTTTGGAATAATGAATGGTTTAGCAAGACACTATTTTATCAAATATGTTTTTGACAAGCTATGATATTATTATTTATACTCCAAATTTTGGATTTCAGAAAGCTTCGAAATGTTAAGTTGAATTATTATAAAAATATATAGAGTAGAGTACGTATGCTTCAGCTATGAAAATATAATTTTAGAGTATCAGTTAATATATTTTGCCAAGAATGTCAAACAAAGAATATGTAGTTTCATGAAGTGAGATGTTATTATAATTTTAGAGATTTCATGATTTTGAACCTTTTTGTTTCAAGTATGATATTATAATTATTAAGTTATGAAAAGATATTAGCTTGAGAAATGAGATTTTAGAAATCTAGTTGTTACATTACTCAGAAATAAGGAATTTAGTATAATTCGTTGCAACTGCCAGATGCATATTATGTGGGCTTGAAATCGAAATGCCTGCAAGCGGGTGATCCTTGGGCATGATTTCACAGTCAGTTATGCTAAAATTAGTTTATTAGAGTTATATGAGTCTAGAACTCTCAGAGTACTAAGAATTTAGAGACTCTTGTTCATGAGGGACTGAGCACTCACCCTTCAAATTTAAATGATTTTATATATATCCAAAGATTTTATGATTTTAATAGTAGAATAATTATATAAAGTTTTAAACCCAGATAAGAGCTAGAACAAAGTTTTAGTGAGATAATTATTTTTCATGATTTAGAGGCTAGACAGTAGCTATAGAGAAACAAACAATGAATTAACGGCTGGAAAAAATGATCGTTAACCTTAGTACTAAGTTGTCATTAGGGGGGCAATCTCATAAAGCAAAGATGTAACCTAGTTAGGTGTCCAATTCAAGGATCCTAGAGATCAGAAAATTTGCTATGGTTGACATTAATAGCTAGAGAATGTATCATTATGCAAATGCATAACTAGATATCCATGTTTCTCTATTAGAGTACTATTATTTATGTTTTAAGAAATTACTGATGGTTTTAGAAAATCTTTGATTTAAGAGTTATTACGTATATGTATGGAAAATGATTCTTGTTAGAGTAAGAAATCAAATATGCTTTTCTATAAATTTATAAATATAAAGATATCTTTTCTATGTAGTTATGCATATAAATATCAAATGGTTTATGATTGTTGTATATATATTGTATATTGCATATTTGTTGGTCGTCTCATATGGGTGATGACTGAGTGCTTACTCACAGAGTCCGTCAACTCATCCATCTCCCTTTCTCTCATAGTTGCAGGTACAAATGTTGCTCAGCCTCCTATTTGGTAGATGCAGTTGTTCCCAGTGGTGAGTCTTACTTTGAAGTAAAACTTAATTTAAAGTCTTGTTAAAGTAAGGTGTTCCAGTAGATATGCAGGCAGGATCCAACCATGCATTTATTTTCGGACGATGTATTTAATTTCATGCATTAAAATACTTATGCATATGTTATCAAAGTCCAAGTATGCAATTAAAATATCAATTATGGATAAAGATTTATGTAATAAGCTAGAGATGAATTTATGATTTGGCTTCAAGTGTTGAACCGATTTTCAAAGTATAATTAAGAAATCATTAGAGTTTTGGTATATTGATTACTTCCAGTTTTTGAAGATAAATATTATGTTTTAATTAGAGGAAATGCTAAATATGTAGAAGATGTTATATTTTAAATATTATATTATGCATTTAGAGAGTCATGTCACCTAGAAGACTTACATGGAGATAAGATTCCTTACGTACCGGTCGCGTTTCCAAGTCGGGTCATGACAAAAACAAGTAATCACTACAACATTTTGGGGCCTAAAACAACAATTATTTTTGGACATGTGCGAGGCAACACTCTTATTGAATGTGTTACCTTTTATATCTAAAAAACATTATTGTCTTATATAATTACTCATCATGCTTGATTTAATAATCCTATGACAAGTTATGTTTTAACTTAAGTATAGCCTCTGTTAAAGGGTTGACAATCTTACAATTTCACATTTTAACACTTTTCTTAACCAACATATGGTCGGTTAGAGTGTCAGATGCTCATTCCAATTAATCAGTAGTTTCAAGTTCGAGTTCTGGATATTGAAAAATCATTGTTCGGGGAATCATGCCTTTATGGGATCTCAAATACTCAAAGTAATCATATATATATATATATATATAACTTTTAAATAAATTTTAATTTTAATTATTCATATGTAATTTGTTGGAACAACGAAAGCAAAAGAAACAAAAAAAAAAAACACTAAATCTAATGTGTTTTTATAGCTCTTGGAGAAAGTCTAAATCAATCAACCAAAGACTCTATTTATAGCTCAAACCTCACATAAGACTTCAACTTTTTTTAATGTGAAACTTTGGAATTAAATCCCAACACGTTATTTATTTTTTGTGTGTTCTTTTGCTTCTGCTCTCAAAATAATTACGCGACCAAGATTTATTCCTCCTGTATCTTGTATAAAGATGTCCCTCTCATCTCTTGAATGCATACACCTCAGCTTGGAACGGAGTTAAAAAGTTGTAGTAAGCAGCGAGGGAAGCTTGGAGGCATGCAGGGTTGTATAGCAGCAAGATCCGGGTCTGTGCTGTCTGTGGACAAAGACCTCGGTTAATGTATGGTTGCTGACAACAATGCCCGGCTTTGATCCGAGTGTCACGGTAGTAGTATAGCCATTGGAGGATGTTGACCCATCACACTTGCGTCACCCACGACATAAATTTTTTAATGATCGATCGAATAATTCATGTGCATATGCGGTGTCCACGTTGGCTAAATGACTATGCATATGAGTAAATGCATGAAGCTATCGTTCGGGGGAATTAGAAAAATGATTTTCAATGAGAAAGTGACTGTGACAGTGAGTTGTCTAGCTGTGGCTGGTGAAGTAGAAAAATAAGTGAGAGAGCATGAGGAAGCACTGAAGGAGAACATGCCAGAGACGTGTAATTTGATCGTAAGAAACTGATCGATCAGAATTGACAGTGGAACCACAGTTGACCATACAGGTTTATAGTAGTAATCAATTTGGCCGTACAATATTGCAAAATTAATTTTACCAATATTATTTTCAAGTCATAATTATATGTACTTTTTAATGAATGATAATAAGCCTAATGTAAGAAAATATAAAAATGAATGAATAAAAATTTGTTACAACTTGGTCACAATGCTTAGTTTTATATATAGATGGGGCGACATATAAAGAGGTTAATTACTTCAGGTTTAATTTCGAACAAGAGCTTAAAGATAGATCGAGCTCTGCTGGTTGCTGTATATCCCCTCTAAAGGCATAAATGTTATTCCTTGTAAGTGAAAAGAAAAACTTTCTGAACTGATCGTGCAATCTGTACAAGTATACAACCCTCTCTCTTTCCCTCTCTCTAAACTTTTAGAAGAGATCTATGATTTCATGACAGTCCATTTATCTCCCTTTTCCTAAATGATTAGAGGCTTGTATATCCTTCTTGGAGTATATAATTAAGCATATAAGTATATTCCTGTTCTGCCTGGCTAGAAAATTATATTAAAGAAATAATTGCTCTTTTTCCAAAAAAAAGAAAAAGAAATTGTATAAGAGAACTTGTAATTGTGAGCTGTTTTTAACCTAAAATAAATTAATTCTCACGTAGACTGTAAACGATGAAAAAGCAATACTATATATATAATTTTAGAAGATATGATACAAGCCCAATCAGTTATTAATTTGTTAGAAAATAATTAGTTAGTTAGAGAATGTTTGCATATTAGTGGTGTATAAATAAAAATGATATTATCATTATAATAATATCATAGTTTTTTTGGTTACATAATAATATCATAGTTGAATAACAATTGAGGAATTTGGAGTTTTGTTTCTAACTCAAAAAACGGGAAATTAAATAATCGGTGGTTGAGATAGCCATAATAGGATAGACTGTTTACGATAAAAAGATAAGGATAATTATTAGATCAAATAAAGTGACATGATTGTACTAACTTTTATAAGGCTAAACGTGTGTGTCATATTATTTTAGCAACTAATTAAAGTCAGACAAAAGTTTTAGCTCTAGCATTCTTTAAGAAAACAATTTGAGGGGTTTACTCTTGTGATTAATAATTTCGCTATAATTTCTACATTTACTGAGTTCAATATTTTTACCATCCGACGATCTGAGTGAGTGCTAAAGAGAGTGGAAAAATCACATGAAGTTTGTCTCTAGTTATGAATTTTTTCTTCAACATATATTTGAAATAAACAAGAGATTATTTCCCTTACTTGTAAGTTACAACAAGTATGATCGTAAAAACTTATTTTAAGATCAGCGACCACGTGATATCTGATTTTAAGATGAAATGTTAATGTCACTCTATTCAAAGATAATACAGTTAGAAGATCGAAATCCCTCGTTTAAGTTAGCCATTTACTAACTCAATTTCAATGATCATGTGATGAAGACAGTGTCTAAGTGAAATTTTCTAAAGGCCTTGTTGTCTATATATGGAATCTTGTGCAGTTATTGTAAAGTAAAATATCCCAATATGTACTAACATAACGCAAACCAATCTTGATCAGCAATTAAAGAGGACTAATCAAGCAACCAGCTCAATTATTTTTGTTTTCAAGTAAACATTTCAAACATTAAGCACAAAATAAAATAATGTTTCTTGCCCCATGCTCGAAAAATAAAATTGTTCCTTGACTCTTATGTTATAGCCACCATTATCTCCCATATACCTTCCATGTTTTGTCTTATTTCTTTTGTATTTTCGAGGCGAAAGAATAATTGTTTATGTGAGACAAAGGCGAATGATAATAAGAACAATGTATTATTACTATTTCATACCGGGGTCCATTAAAAACAGTCATATTAATGCTTGCTTTCTTTCTTCTTCTTTTTTTTTAGCCACTAGCAATTAAATAAGACCTACATTTCACAAGCCAATAAGGACTGTGTAAACAGAGCTGACTTTACTTGAATAGGACTATTTATGTCAATGGTTGCGCCACAGTCCATAGAGTTTACTAAAGTGGTGAATGCAAGGAGTCGTTTTTGTACATATATAAAATCACAACTACTCCAATTTGTGGTAATAAAATAATGAATTTTATATTTTAACCTCCACGGTAAGAATCAAAAAATAATAGTCCATGTTGAAGCGTCACATCTTATTCCCCATTGCAATAGCTATGCTCCTAAACCTCCCTCTAGAGCATTGCATACCCATAGGAATGCTTTTTGGTTGGTATGGTGCACACAACTATACAAGCCAAGCATGCATATGGTAGAGATGTTTCTTCCTCTTTAATTAGAAAAGATGATTAATACACTAATGGTCTAAATCACTCCAATTCCTAGTGTGTCCCTATGGTAGAGATGGTCCATATCCTCGTTTCTCGCAAAAGGATGATTAAGATTCTAATCCCTTCATTATTATCCTAAGTCGTTGTCCAAATTAAAATTGAATGCAAAAGAGAGGGGGAAAAAACTGAGAAAGGAATTAAACAAAGGAAATGAAAAACAAAAAGAGTATTATTACTTGTACTTAGCAACATGGACACTGTTTTTAATAATGTATTTCAACTATATAAGTGGTGGATATTTTAGAAAATTGTTAAAAAAAAAAACTATATGTTAACAACCATAAATTTTAGTTTTGTAAATCGTAAATCTAGTGAAAAGATTTTTTATGCATTATCAACTATCTTATCTTATGATATTCATCATATTAATCACAAATGTAGTTAACTTTTCGTTTATCCAGTATATTCGAAGAAGTGTCTAAAGTCTTTATAATAATATTATTGAAACGAAAACAGGGCTAATAGTCTATTAGATTAGACTTTACCCAACCATGGTTACAAGTGAACGGTGGAGAACACCAATTGGTTTAGAATTATTAAGTTTCTGATCCCTTCATTATTACCCTAAGTCGTTGTCCAAAAATTAAATGCAAACGAGAAAAGAAATCTGAGAAAGAAACAAAGGCAGTGAAAAACAAAAAAGCTACAGTATTACTACTTGTACTTAGTCATACGGACACTGTTTTTTTTTAATAATGTATTTCATCTATATAAGTAGTTGATTTTTTTCTTAGAAAAATGGAAAAAAAAAAAACTATATGTTAATAATCATAAAGTTTAGTTATGTAAATCGTAAATCTAGTAAAAAGATTTTTTTTCAATATATTATCAATTATCTTATTTTATGATATTCATCATATTCATCACAAATGTAGTTAAAATTTTCGTTTATCTTGTATATTCAAAGAAGTGCTGAAGTCTATTATAATAATATTATTGAAACGAGAACACGGGCTAATAGTCTATTAGATTAGATGTTGCCCAACCATGCTTAGAAATGAAGGGTGGAGAACACCAATTGGTTTAGAATTTATTATATTTTTTGTATTATTATTATTATTTTAACTCCAATTGCTTGTGAATTTCAATTTCTTTCTTTAATGAGTGGGGAATGGGGTTTGGACAAAGCGCCAGACAATTTGACCCCAACGGCAACGGGCACAAGAAAGGCGAGATGTGGACTTATGAGGCTTAGGCTCAAGTGTTATTATGAACGTTGCCAGTACAATATGTGTGGGGCCTTCCCATTCTGTATTTTTTTTTTTATCGAAATAGGGTATCTACCCTTGGCAGCGGTGACTAATCCCTCTCACCGTAGGAGCTCCCCGAAGGGACAAACGGTTGACCATAAGATGCGCTCCATTCCCATGAGTCAGGAATCGAACCTCTGACCACATGGTTAAGGGACAAGGTGAGCTGCCACCATGTCTTACCTCATGATTCCCATTCTGTATATCTAGTGACTCATTCACTCATTCGCCCACTCAATCCCACGTACCTACATGAACTACTTTTCAAAATAAATATTCACCAAAAATATCATTATTTTACACACTATTTTTGTGTTTAACTTTAATTATATTATTACTAGTGTATAACTCCTTACATTTGCGTGTTTTAGAGCCTGTTGGCTTTCTTTTGCCTTACTTTCACTTGTAACCATAAAAAAACACTCCTTACATTATTGATATGTTGCACCTTATTTTTTAGCTTTGATTTTGATACCAATACATACACAAATTTTATCAAAGGTGTATTCTAACTATATCAAAGGTCTCAGATTAGACCCTATATATGCAACTATATTAAAATACAAAATGGAAACTTTTGTGACCTTAATAATTTGACTCAATCAGGGTTGCCTATTGTTGGAGAATACATGTAGTTTAGACCAAAAAAAAAAAAACTATGACATCAATAAATGTAATTTACTTTTATGTCTATAAATTTAAATAATTAATGCATTAAAATTAAATTTTATTTTGATAACATAAAGAAAACCTAATAAAATAACAACAGAAATTTTTTTTTATCAATAATGTACTGTCAAATTAAATTTTTATTTAAAGTATATTATATCATATATTAATTTTCTGAATAGTAAGATAATGAAAAAAAAAATACTTTTTTCGTACATATAGCAAAGGAATGCACAATAATTGCTTCTATTTCCGGAAACGGGGGTACAATCTAAACCACTTTTCCACTCTGATTTTTTTTTTTTTTTTTGATAAACACTTTTCCACTTTGATTGTGTACCAAAACTTCAAGGACGGTACTTGTTAGTGGGAAAATTTGAGAGAAATTATAGGTATTAGTTTGCTATAAAATATTTATTTTATTTTATTTATTGATCAATAAATTAATTATTGTATTAAAAATATAAAAAAAATATAAGACGATAATGACTCATAAAATTTATGTGTTAACCAAAAAATAAATTAAAATAAATATTTTATCTTATTCTTAATACATCTAAGTAATTCTTGATTTATCCATTTCAAAAAGTAAATTTTATCAAAACTTACAAAATTATTATTATCCAACAATTAAAAAAACCATAAAAAATAGTTTTTTTTAAAAAAAACACGTATGACACTGTCAAAATTGTGAAGAGGTATCCTATTGGTAGGTTGAGTGTCGCTGTACGGGAGCGTATCGTTCTTCCTTAGCTACAACTACAAAAGGCCTTACCCATATGCTCTGTTTCTCCTCAACCCCCTTTTCTTTGCTTTCCTCTGCTTCGTCCACGTTCCATTTCACAACAATGACACAAACAACAACAACCACAACCACCTCTTGCGAAACCTCTAGCACCAGCACCAACTCCACATCACCGCCACACTCACATTCCCTCCCAAACCCTCCCTCAAAAAACTCCTCTTCCTCTTCTTCTTCTTCCTCCTCCTCTTCAAAATCCCAAAAAACAGAGCATGAAAAAACAAAGCACCCCAATAAACAGAGCAGGCCCAAGAGGCCCAGAGATTGCAGCAAGCATCCAGTGTACCACGGTGTCCGAAAGCGCAATTGGGGCAAATGGGTGTCCGAAATCAGGGAGCCACGGAAGAAATCACGCATCTGGCTAGGGACATTCGCCACCCCTGAAATGGCGGCGAGAGCACACGACGTCGCAGCGCTCTGCATCAAGGGCCAAACAGCGATCCTCAACTTCCCCGAACTCACAGATACGCTCCCCAGGCCTGTCACGTGCTCCCCACGTGACATCCAGGCCGCTGCAGCTGCTGCAGCGGCCATGGTGAACTTAGACGCTGCTGCGGTATCTTCACAATCACAACAATCATCTTCATCACTCTGTTCCGAAGAAGGAACAGAGTCCTCTGAACTCAGCGAGATTGTTGAGCTTCCGAACATTGAAGATGAAGGGTTTGAGTTTGACTCGGTTGTTGCTGCTGAGTCGCGGAACGAGTTCATGTTGCTTGACGTGGTGGATAATGGTTGGGTTTATCCACCAATGGTGTCAGAGAGCGTTGAGTTCTGTTGTGGAAGTTTCTCTGAGGAGTTCTTTGTTGCACAACAAGAGGGTGGTTTCTTCATTGCTGATAGCTCTGAATCTGAGATACTACCTATTTGGGACTGAAGCCAATTTTGGGTTTTGCATTTTTTGCTTCCCCATTTTTTGGCACCATATCCTCAAAAAGATCATATATCAGGTTTTATTATCCATATGATCATATATAGCATTGTTAGATAAGAGAAATAGACACAAGTAGTTAACACATTTTATTAGGATCTCGTGCTATTTAAAGTACTCGTGTCTATTTCTTTTGTATATGAGTATGTTTGGTTTAGTAAAACTCTAAATTATGATTTAGAGAAGAGAAGAAAAATATGGTTTATCTCCTTTAACTTTTACCCGAATCATATTTTTGAGATTTCAAAAGCTAAACTAGATATATTATGTTGAGTAAATATTTATTTTGATTTTTGAATCTATATACATTTTTTACTTTAATTTTTGAAATTGAGAAATTAATAATTTAGTGTTACAAGTTATAAAATTTGATTCATATTAGTCCTTAAAAGTGATTGAAGTTAATTCTTAGAGAAGTCATCCTAAAGGTATGTTTGATTATGGAGTATAAATAGAAGTAAAATTTCTCTAAATAAATTTTATGTGTAAAATTACACATAATGCTAATTTAGAAAATTTTTACTCTCTAACCAAACATAATTTAAGAATTGATATGAATCACATTTCGTAACTTTGACAACTAAATTGTTAATTTTTTAATTTCAATGATTGAAGTAACATGTCTATAACTTTGGGGATAAAAATAAAAATTCACACGTTTGGGATCATGTGGATAATGAAAAATATGAGAGATCCATTCTCCTCTTGTTTCTATATCTTCTTCACTTCCCAACTTGTGGGATCAACAGATGTCTTCAATGGGTGTTTCGCTATTTTTGCTGTCACACTGGTGTCCAAGTGTCAGTTCCATTGCTGTGATTTTATATATATACACATTACTTAGTTAGCAGCCTTAGCAACTTCAATAGAAAGTCAGCAAACTCCTTCACTCTTCTCTATAGTCTCTTTGGTGGCTTCCTTTAATTTGTTTACTAGAAACAGAGAATGTGAACGCAGAATATATACGATGTTGTACAAATTTGATTATGAAATTTATATTTGTTTGGTTTAGTAAGATTTTGATAGTTATATTCTGTGAAGGACATCAAGGTGAAGATAATAGGATCTTTTGTTTGGGATAAAAAGTCCGGTTGTTGTGATGAACAAGTCAAAGAAGTAACACTTGTACAAGCAAATAATATTTATATCAATCAACAGGAATCCGATGCAATTGTACTCGATCTATACCATTGAAGAAAGGACTAAGAAAATAATTATTGCGAAAGCATTTTAATTACAATAGCGCAAAAGGATGAAATATATTTTTAAAAGAAACAAGGGTTATATTAATGAGTATTTTTGAAAAAGAAATAAGGGTTATGCTTCTTTTAAAAGAATCTAAAGTGAAATGTTTTGACTGAGAAGATAAATTTTTAAATTTGTTATATATTAAGTCCCTTGAAAACGAACCAAATTTTTTTTTTTAGTTCTTTTATTCTTTGACCAATATTCTTATAATACTCGTCTGTAAAATCTAAAAAGTTATATTTACGACGAGAAGAAAGATCGCCACATGAAAACACGACCAATTCTCTGATGCAGCCGTATATCGGTGTATTCCGTTCTGTTTACCTTATAGAAGAAAGAGTATGGTACTTTTTTTTTCTTCAGAACAGAAAAAAATTTGTTTAAATATATTTTTGTAAGATAGGCTAAACTAAATACATTAGCGTAAAAATGCACCAGAGCTTTCACCTGAAAACACGTTCTTTTCTGGGGTTCGTATGTAGCAAATGATTGAGATTATGTCTATCACATACTAGGAATCTGAAACTAGTGTTATGCTGTATTCGAAATTGATTTGTCTCTAAATTTTAAAAGGGGAAAAAAAACTATAATTAATGTATTAATGTATGGAACTGTGTTGGCGTTTTTTTTGTGTCTTACTGGAAAAGTTCTATGAAGTTATTTTGTGTTGATTAAAATTTCATTGTTTACATCTGTCCCAAAGCATTTACATCAAATTAACCAAATAAAGAGTATGTACTCTATTAATTATTTAAATTGTTATATATGAGTCCATTAATTTTTTGCCTTCTGGGCTCATAATCAAGCAATACGGTACCTACGTCCTACGACTATTAAGACAACCATTTATGTCTTTATCTATCAAATTACATTATTTTTCTGATGCTTACACAAGCTTGATTTCAATATGTTTTCCTATTGTATTTTTTCTAATTAGATTATTATTGTTCTAATACCCACTATAATGGTCAAAAAGCATATTTCACTGTATACGTGAACATAGTATAATATAATTGTTCACATATTGAACTTATTTTGGCAATTGACTAAGATATCAGTGAAGATTTATGGGAAATAAATATCTTAATCGGTAAGTGATCCTTCTGTTTAAGTATTAAGCTACAAAGATTGGTACTAATTAGACAAAAGTTACTGTTAGATAAAGTGTGTACTAGAAAGCAAGAGAAGTCTGATCACGGGGTTAATTGGCAGGACGGAAATCATTTGTCGCGGATATGTCCTATTTTTATTTCACAAGTCACTTTTGATAACGTGAAAGATAAAGAGTGTGTTTGTTTCGGATTATTTTAATAAATAATTATTTTTTTATTTAAAAATTATTTTTTTTATTTTTAGATAATTCTTAACAAAAATTTAAATTTAAAAAATTAATTTTTAGATTTTTGTAGAAATTATAATTAATAGTTTCTGGAAAAAATTAAAAATTAATTTTTTTAATTATATATAAAATTTAGCTTCTATAATCATTGTTTTTAAATTTTGAAAAAAGGCACCCAAACTCTTATCACATAAAAGATGTGTAATATCTATTTAATAATTACTTCAAAATTTAAAATACTATTAAATATTTATCACATGACAATTGACAAAATGTAATTAATGGAATAAAGAAAAATATATAATTTAGAGACGAATATTTCCACATTCTAATTTTCTTTACACGTGGGTCAACCTTGACCCCCCATTCCACGGTATTGCAATTATATATATATATATATATATATATATTTCTTTCATTTGGTAGGGAAAAAGGTGATAAGGAAGAAAGTTATCCCACTCAAAAGGTGGAGTATGGTACATTTGAGCTTTAGAAGGAAGATTCTTAATATATGAACAGTGTTATTCCCAATTCATAATTTATTTGCAATCAGGGACGGATTTACGTTGAAGTAAGTGGGGGCACATGCCGCTAGTGAGGTTTTAAATTTTTTTAAAAAAATATTAATAAATATATATTTTTCTCCCATTATGTAATTAAGTCTGCTCCCATTACATGTTTTGTCCCCCTCCTAAAATATTATTCTAACACTAAAAAGTGGATGATTGTTTGGTAACATACATAGAAAGGGAGACATTAGATAGTATTGATAATGAAAAGATCGTTCAACATTTTCAAAATATGAAAATAAGAAGGGGGCAATTGTAAATTGATCTTTATCATTTTGGATTATTATAAATTTTAAATGTGTTAATCAATGAATCTGAAATTTGATTAGAATATTTTTAAATGTCTAAATATTATGTGAAACTTCCTGTTTTAATCTTCATATATTATCTTTGTCCCCAATTACTAAATTTTCTGGATCCGCCACTGTTTGCAATAAGATAAAGTTGTCGCAACATGATTCATGTGGCATTCTAAATAATGTACGAAGGTTGTTGGTTGTCTAATTTCCATTTATATTTTCATTTAAGTTGAAGAAATTGATTTGTCTTTGCAGTGGAGCACGATTTGATATGTTCATAACATTAGCAGAGTAATATTGTTGCATAACATTAAAATCATAACCAATAATGCACGAAGTTGGTGGTTGTTTAATTAAGTTTCTTTTACCTTTTCTTTTTAATCAATGATTTGTCTTTACATAGTTGAGCATGATTTGATATGTTCATAATCCTAACAAAGGAATAGTGTTTGCATATAAAAATTCATAGAATGTAATTTTGATGTATTAATAGTGTAAAATAGTTTTATAAAGTCATTCAATTGTATCTTATTATATCAGCAAATATTGTTTAACTTCTACTTGCACAATTACACTACTTAAAAAGTTATTAAATAAAGAGATTTATTTAAATTTTATATTATCAGTGTATCAAAATTTAACTCTAATGAATATCATAATGGTGTATATAATTAATATAATCAACCAATTTATATTTGAATTCTCATCAACTTCTTCCTTAACAAGTGTTAGGACTAAATACCCCACTAGATAAGAAATTAATTTTCCCCTCCATGTGAGGAAATTATTATTAGTTTTTAACAATGTCATACAATAAAAAATTATAATTTTGATAAAATACATAACTACTTATTGATCAAATATACCAAATGTTAGGACGTACTTAAAATTTTCTTTTTTATATTCAAAACAATTTATTTGTCGAGGATTTAACAAATATGCTATATATTATTCTAATAAAAAACTTTAATAAAGACTTTTTAATGTCTAAATATTGTGGTTTTTAGATGCTTCACTTTCTTTGGCCATATATTTAATTTTGATTTTATATATATATATATATATATATATATATATATATATGTATTTGATCGTATAAAATATTTTTCTAGTAATTATATTTATTAATGTAATAATATGTGATTGGATGTCGATATAATAATATTCTGACAAAAATAAAAACTAAGGTAATCACGTCAATCTCCACCTGCAACTTGATAAAATTTACTTTAACTTTTTTCTATTTATCCGAGTGAAACTGACCAAAATTTACTTTAACTTTTTACTATTTACCCGAGTGAAATTGACCTCCTCCTAAAGCATTATGTAATGTGTAATGAAAGGAGACCAAGGCAATGTTTTCATAAATTTGGGGAATGATAGTGTAATAATTTTATAAACTCATAAATCTTTTAGGTAAATTTTATAAATAGATAAAAATTAGGGTAAATTTCATGAAATTTTAAGGAAGTTTTGTGTGTTATGTCTCATGCCTAGTGGTCTTTTTGAAACTATGATGTGATCTTACTGATATTTTCTTCGTGAGTTTTGAACCTACCTCCAAAAACAAATTAAAAAAGAAAGACCAGCATAATTTGGTCAAAAAATTATTGCAAGACTATATCTTTAATTTTGAGGACTTGGCTAACATTGTTGCTTTTAATAAGTCTTTCAAAAAATCCAATTGTCAATATACTATTGTTAATTTTTTATGCCCGTTAATACGCTTGTCATCTTCCATTATCATCATTACCTTTCCCACTCAGCCTCCCTTTATCTTTCTCCGTATTTGATATGATATGATATGTTGTATACATGTGGCACCGCATCATTATTTTGGCGTGATAATCAACGCCCACAACTCTATTTTCGTAACTAATTTGTTTGGCTAATTCAATCATTCCCCTTTCAACTCACACTACTTGACTTGGCTCACTAATCGTTAGAAATTCTAATACAAGCTTAAGTATTCGTTTGGTTGAAAGGATTCAGACAGAAAGGTCATGAAGGAATAAAGTAAAAGAAGCACCAAGCATGTCACAAAATTCAAAGGCATAAAAGCTAAGCTAAGCAAAAATAAATAAAAAGACCATTGGAGAGAAATTTTGAAAAAAGAAAAGGGGATTGCGTTTTGGAAAATGAACCGTTGTAAGGATTCGATTATTCGTCACATGTCCTATTCCAAATTTCCCGTTGTACAGTAATAATTTTTTAAATTCTATATCATCACGAGATCACATAATTTTAGAATTTAGAGGCTAAGCTATTTCTCATCAGATAATTATTCATTTTAAAATATATTTTTTATCTAGAAATAAATGTCTATTCATAAAATTCAAATAGTATTTATTATTTCTTTCCACCAATACCTCTAGTAAATACTATTAGAAGAAGAAAGGCATAGTGGAGGAGAAGAAATAAAGTTAGAATATTAGGAAAAAAATATAATCAATTACTCTTAATTTCTCTAACATTGATGTCCTTTCAATTATTTCTTTAACTACAGTCAACTTTGAAAATTGGAAAATTATTTAAAGATACAGGGAGTAATAAAAGAGTTATATTATTTATACTTATATTATATGAGATATAATATTTTATGTATTATAACTGCAAGTAATATTTTTCGTAATAAAATGAGTCATCCACCTAAAACAAGAAAAAGACAAAATGAGTTAGACAGGGTGGAACGCTTCACCGAATTCTAGAAGGGGGAATGTGTCCAGAGATAATGCAACAATTACAATATATTCGAAAATATTCACATGGAGCGGCACAGGAATAAAAGATAGGATAATAAATTTATCAAATAATTTATATATATAAAATTATGAACAAAACTTGTTCATAAAATTTTTATCCTTAAATCAACCACATATTCAATTACAAGTGATTTAATATTTATTATGTTGGAAGTGGGGACATTGATCTCTCTCTTTTCCTCTTTTTTAAGTTCTATATATGAAAAAAATAATAGTAAAAGAATTTTATTTTTACAGTAAAGTAATTTGAATATAATTAAAATATTTAATTAAAGTTTACTGAATTTGGATACACTGCTAGTTTTCTTTTAAAAAAAAATTATTAGGTGAAAATTGTGTGGTTATGCAACAAACTAGTTGAATTAGTGTCATTTAAAATAGACCAATAACGCCAATTAAGATTGACACAATTGGTAAAACGACATCGTATTCTATCTAATGTGAGAATTTTACTGGTAGGTGATCCCGTAAGTCTTACGTAAGTATTTTCAGGACCCAAAACTCGTACTTTGACATTAAGAAAGGAACTAATTTATCCAATGTAAAAATTAAGTGGACCAATTTGGGGGGTTTTTGCATGCCTTTTTTAGAAATATGTTGAATTTTGTTTGGCATGATATAACTCAGTTTTAATAGAAAAAAACAGTTACTATGATTTGTATAATTAATTTATTATTTAATTGTTAATATATAAAAAACAGACAAGATACCAAAAAACACTTTAGTATGTATTATAGAAGGTGCCCACTCCCCTACAGTTGAGAGTCAATGTAATTCTTTATAGTTGATTTTAACCACATTTCCCAAATGTGGTTAAATGAAGATAAAAGTATAGCCAAACACGGCACTCATCAGCCCCTTCCTTCTTGGCAGCACCATCCCCCTCCAGGAAGCAAGCGTTGCACCGCCACCGCGCCCAGTGGGATAGGACATATTAATTAAGTGAACCCAAAATTAATAAAGTAGCAATCAATGTGAAAAAAATTACAAAATTATCCAAAATTTATAACTTACTCTGGACAAAGAAGGAAAGGGTTTTTGGTCCAAATTAAAATATATAGCTTGTTAACCTCCACATGAAAGTGTAAAGGTTAGCAATCATATATATGGAATGTATCTAGTTAGAGGAATAATTTTATTTAATTTATTTGTACAGATTATGAAATGCTTTTATTTAAATTTAGTTTATTGAAATGATTAGGTTTCATAGAAAATTTTTAGTTAAAAATTTCATACATTTTAAGATGAATATGTATTTTAGTAAATTACTCAAATTACATGGAAATAATGTTTCTTCATGCCATGTTGGTATGAACATATTAGTAGATTCACATGAGGGACAATACCCTTAATGTGTTAGTAACAACTTAGTAGGATCGTTACATATTGCTAACCCTATAAGGAGGGGATCCCCGTGGAAGTCCTCAAAAATGAGGATAAATTGTTGACATGGGACAATGGTTTGAATAGTTCAAAATCTAAAGAGGTCAAAATCAATGGACTAAGTGAGAAAATATGATAACATTTTGAACATCACAATTTGATCTAAAATCTTAAGATAATGTCTCTATGATTTTTGCTTTTTAATATACTATTCACTTAGTCTATTCTTAACCAATATAATACTTTATAACTCATACTTGAAATTCCAATATTCTCTCTCTTTAGTTTGAGATCTAACATTATGCGCTCCTCTTCATTGGAAGCCTTTCCAAGTATTAACACTAAAACTAAGACTTGAAGTCATCATGATCAATGCTCTAGTAAGGGTTGAGACCACATTCAAATACAAACCAAATTATGTTATCCAAACATCAAAATATTGATGATAAAAGAAATGAAAAAAACTTCACAATACTGGACTCAATTAAATCATTGACTCTGATAAAATTTAGTGGGATAAATAGGCTGAGTTTGGTAATGCTCTCTAAAGGGATGCTTTGACACTCTGACCTATTGAAAAACATACATTTTTTTTTACCTGTTTGGTAAATCAAAAAGTTTAGGAACTCCCAGCTTTTAAAAGTCAAGGATACCTTTGAGCACACCTCATTAGGTGTTTTTCAAAGTTAGTTTATACTATTTGGAATTCAAAAGACTAATATGAGTATATTCTAATAAATGACAATAAATGTGGAAATTACATCTTTTAATATTTATATCCGTTATTGTCTTTTGAAATTTTTGGAGCATATTTACCAAATATTACAATTATGAATTTTGGTTATTACGAAACAACTCTTGTATTATTTTATCAAATAATATTACTAGTATAAAATAATATTACTAAGACATTTTTAAAAGCAACCTTTTGAGAGTCTAGAGAGCCCAACCTCTCTAAAAAGTCACAATAATACCAAAGCAAGCAATAGTCAAGAAGGAATCCAAATCCCAAAAAATATAACTTAATGGACTAAATGAAAAAATCATGATCACATCACTGATCAAATATTGTATCTTAATCCAAAACTTTAAAGCGAATGAGTGTATAAGGCAGGAAAACTCATAGAGACACTACCTTAAAATTTTGGATCAAACCATGATGTTCAAAATGTTATCATGTTTTCCGCTTAATCCAAAAACTTAATGGACTAAATTTTGGATGGGGCTCTAATAGCCAATGAAGTGATTCACTAGTTAAAAACAAAGAAGCCGGAAGGGGTTCTACTTAAACTTGATTCAAAAAAGCATACAATTTAGCACGTTGGTGTTTTCCCGAGCACACTTTGGAAAGAATGGGTTTAGCACTAAATAGAGAAGTGGATAATAAGTTGAGTTACTATTGTCTCAATGTCAGTAATAGTGAATAGCTCTCTAACCAAACCATTCAGGATGGAGTGTGATCTTTGACAAGGGGACCCTTTGCCTCCGTTTCTTTTTGCTATGATCATAAAGGTGCTGAATAAGCTTTTAGAGGAGGCGAAGAATATGGCTCTTATTGAAAGCATCAAAGTAGGTTATGATAATGTCGAACTATCACACCTTCAATTTGCTGATGATACCATACTTTTTATCCATGGTGTATTTAGGAACTACAACTATTTTATAATGATATCAAGCTTGTAGATTAATTATGACAAATGTACTCTTATTCTGCTATTTTGTACTAAGAAGTGGATAAACCGTACTCAAACATTGTTAGGATATGTGGTTAAATCTTTACCCATAAGATGTTTGGGAGTTTCACTTGGAGAAAAACTCAAGGAGAATAGAATCGTGGAGACTGATTATATAAAAGATTGAGAAAAAACTTAGTGGGTGAAAAGCTAATCTCCTGTCATAGGCTGGTAGGCTTGTACTTATCAAATCGGTCATCAATAATCTCCCTATGTACAATCTTAGTTTTTTCCAAATGCCAAAGGTGGTAGCTAAGAAGATTATCTCATTGGAATCAAGGTTCTTCTGGGGCTCGTCTAATGCTTAGAGAGGAATTTTCCACAGTTAAGTGGAACACGATTCAATTATAAAAAAGGGGGGGTTGGGGGCAAGCGATATTCTTCATAACAATGCTTCCATGATTTATAAATGGTGGTGGAGGTTTGTGGTTGAGGAGGAACCTATATGGAAGAAAGTAGTTAGTTCATACAATAGGATGAAAATTTATCGACCAATTCTTGGTCAGAATTGTATAGGGAAGGGTGGGCGGTGGAATGGTATTTGCAATATTTAGAAAATGAGTAAGGAAGTGGAACAAGTGGTTGTTAATTATCTGTGAACTCTCATTGGTAATGGGTAGCACACATTGTTTTAGGAAGACCCTTGGGTAGGTGACCAAAAACTTAAGGATCAATTTTCGGGACTTTATGTTGTAACATTTCAAAAGAACCATGTGATCTCTGAGTGTTGGTTCTGAAGTAGGAGTGAGTGGGTGTGGAACTTAACGTAGAGGAGAAACTTTTTTGAGAGGGAGAAACACTTTTTAGAGGCTTCTCACGTTTTGCTTTTGCAGGTAATTCTTAATGCAAATGTTAGGGATAAGTGGGTATAGAAGCATAATCAAAATGGTAATTACTTAGTTAAATCATTCACATAGCAACTATATGTCAAAAGTGGATACGAGCTAGACGCATTCAATGTCTTCCAAATTTTATGGAAGGGTTGGGTGCCTCCTCAAGTGGAGTTGATGATTTGGTTTGCACTTTTAGGAAAGCCGAAAAAAAAGATTTTTTCCATAAAATTGGGATCCTTCATGTTACTGATCTAAGGTGTGTTTTTTGCAAGATGACAAATGAATCTGTTACACATTTATTCTTACATTGCTCTTTCACTTGGGTAATTTGAAGTGCAGTTTTGGGAGAGTTAGGGTTGTCTTGGGTTGTGCCTTCCCAACTTCAAGAATTCTTAGATATTTGGTTCGATTTTCCATAGTGGGTCTTACAAGAAAAAGGTGGGGCGGTTTATTTTTTGCTATTCTATGCTCTATTTGGAATGCAAGGAACAAAACTATCTTTGATAAAGGTGTAGTTAGCATGGATGAGTTACTGCAAAAAACCAAGTTAAATTGGAAGGAGTGGTGTGCACCACTATATGTTACAACTAGTATTTTAGGGAACACACCTAAACACTTTGGGACTATGTATTTTGGTAAACAAAAATGCAATGGTTCTTTAAATAATAGTAGTAGGAATGCTACGTGGTGAATGTTTGTTAAATATTACTCTCAAAGGGATAAATATGCTATTGAAGGAGTTTTGCAATTTAAAGATACTATCAAATTTTGCTATTTAACTCTTTTGATTAATGCAAGATCATTACATGAGGTTGAAGTTATTGCTTTGAAAGAATCCATCCAATTCTTTGTCCAAGACATGAAATGTGAAGAACACATAGTAGAAACAAGATCTGATTCAAAATGCTTGGAGTCTTGGTGTAGGAATAAAGATGTGATTTTCTGGGATCACAAATTTACCAAAAATCTGTTCTTGAGCTATTTTGAGTGGTTAAAATTTTTTTCTATGGCTTTATACCTTCTAAGAGGATGAAAACATTTTACATTTGGTGGAATTAGCTCGAGAGATCTCTTGTGAGGATTGTGATATGGTATGAAGCTTGATTACTAGATTTAATTATTTGTGTTCTTTTACCAAGCACTGTACTACTCCATCTCTGTGGTTGCTGTCATATTTTTCAAGTCTTTAGAGAGTCATGGGATGCTCGTGGAATACTCTTATGTTAGTTTGGTATTTATTCCTATCATAGTTTAAAGGGAAGGTTTGGTATGTGGACATGCAAATACCACAACAATATCAACCAAGGAGTTCCTTATCACAGGGGATGTGATTGGGCAGTAGTAGTGTAAATGACTTTTGCATAAGTTTTCTATGTGTCCTTGATGACAATGTCGAAGGGAACCCATGGAAACTTCCTGAAGTTTAGTATATGCGTGACCAACATTAGTGGCTATGGAATAATATAAGTGGACATGGAGTTTCTTTTTATTAAGGAATTTGGGATAGGATTATTGGTCACAAATTAGTGTGATTAGAGGTTGGTGTAATGATTATGTGTTGGTGTGTTATTTTTCCTGTATTTTTTACTATATCTTTTATGCACTTGCCTTGGTGAGTGTCGAGTATTTTAATAATTATCGAAAAAAAAATCTATACGAGTTGTTCCATTTTATTTTATTTTATTTTTGGTTGGGAGTCTTTTCATTTTTTGTACTCTTTGCTTAATCTATTTTTAATCAATATAAAATTTAATCAATAATCACACTTGAAATTTCAACCGAAACTGCCATCCCTATTTGACAGTTCAACATTTATGCCGAAGTACACTGCAATAAAGCGAAAAATGGGTTGTTAAGATGGTTCAGTCATTGTTTTAAAGCTTAGCTGTTTAGCATTACACCTGGACCCTATGCTACTTTCTTCTTTGTTACTTGATACATTGTGGCAAAATACACTAAACGCTTGTCCTTTTCTTCTTGCCTCTTAAAGGCCAAGCATTATAATCTTGAAAATCATCCTAATAATTAGGGCAACTAAAAAATTTACATAACTATATTAGAAACCAAATCTGGCAAAGTTAGACTATTGTCATGCACATTGAATTACTACTATCATCTCAATAATAAATATAAAATATGATACCTCAACCAATTTCTTGTCAGTCAAACAGCGAGAATAAATAAAAAAATAAGTAATAAATAAATAAAGAGGCTGGACTATAAGCATAAGATGTTGATTTTTCAAGTGGATATCTCCTTTTAAGATTTATGGATTTAAGACTGTAGTTACAAGCAGTGAGTACTTAATAAAATTTTAAAAGTGTAAATATCGATCATCATTTTAACACTTTAATTTTGATAATAATTTCATTTTTATTTAAATTGATGTATATAACTATCAAGCTTAATTATAGTTGTACTCTCAGTTTGGTATGCAACCGTGTTAAAACTCAAAAAGGAAGAGTTTTGCCTCCACAGTGGTCCTACCTAGCTTGTAATCATGGTTTCGATAAACAACCAATATCACACTTTTAGATAGTATTTAGAATAATTATTAAAATTAGAACTTGATTTGAATTTATTTGATTTATGAGATAAACCTTATATTTAGAATGATTGAATTGAAAAAATGCTTTATGACTCGAAATTGTATTACATGAAGTATCAAAAACCGTTAATTATATTTTTACGTTTTATTTTTATTTTTTATTTATTGAAACGAAAAAAATAACAACCGCGTGGTTTCAATTCATAGCTTTGTGACGAAAAAATATTCGTCCCAATTAGCTCCGCTCTTTAATAAAATAGGTTTTGAATTAATTTACAAATCAATTTTTAATTTTAAAATATTACACAGTGTTGATTAAAATGAAAATTGAATTAGTTTTATTTATATTCAAGTTTTAAATCCAATAGATTCTCATTAAATCCTATCAAATTTGATAGAATTAAAAAAAAAACATTTCATGAATTTAACAAAAAATTTTTACAAATATTAAAACACAAAAATTCAAATCAAATTATTTCCAATTTTGCCTCACACTATCTTAGTTCACTGGGAAAAAATTAATCCACGGTATGATTGACATTGTCATATTAGTAGTAATTATTTGTTAGTAAAATTAAAAACAACAAAAAAGGACTACATAACTTGCACATATTGTCACGTAACCATTGGCATTTTTTTTATCCCAATAATTGTTATATTTAAAAGCATTCTATAATTTATAAAAAAAAAACCATGCTTATAATATATAAAAAAAATGCTTAATTTAATAGTTGAAATTCACTATTTAAATTTCTCTTGAAATTCGTTGCATCCCATCAAATGAAAAAGGATAAATTATAAAATATAATGAATTAAAGCATTAATATTATTATAAATAATCTTAAAAAATTATGTGCATATATATATGATTTTAAGCTAACTGCTCATTAAGTGAATGAGTACCAAACGCCAACCCTAAATGAATGGTTCTACTTCTATTTATCTTGAGGGAAAAAAAAAAATTGATCATTAATTTTAGTTATTTTCGAGTTAAAGTTTGGAAGAGTTTGTATTAAAACGAAGTTAAACAGATAAAACTCTCAATATAACAATAGCGCCCATGGCCTAATGGATAAGGCGCCTGACTTCTAATCAGGCGATTGTGGGTTCGAGTCCCACTGGGCGTGTAGATATTTTTATCATCTTTTATGTGAAAAAAGAGTACATTATTTACTGCAACATATATATATATTTTATCCCGGGTGAAAAAGCATCTGACCAATCTTTTCACTGTGAAAGATGATTACAATCAGAATATAACATATTTCGCAATTCAACCTAATAAGTGTCTTATGAATACTTTGGCAACTCTACAGTTTGCAAATTGCAATGCTGAATAGTGTAGTCATTTTCCACATGTTTTTGCCGCTTGGGTATGAAAGGTTAATAACTTACTTGACACTTTTTATCAATTAAAAAAAATATTAAAATGGTAGTTTATAGGATTTGTGATCCCCCCCCCCCCCCCCAATGAGAACCACTTCGCTCTACATCTTTTGCATGATTCATGCTCCTAATTAACAAACTAATATTGCGTCGTCAAAACAAAAAGCCACTTAACGAATTGGTGGGACAAGAAAATTGTCCCCTATTAGTGCTTGCTAGCTAGAGAGAGGAGACAAAATTTTTCAGCACAATGTGACGTGCCAAGTCCGAATCAAATTTGGTTTTATTGATCATTCTCATGGTGATATATAATTGCATTTCCTGTTTAAAACCTCATAATTGTGTTGTATGTATTCCATGATTCGCATCCCATGGTTGAAATAGTCAAAATATAAAAATACTATACAATTCTAAACTACCAAGTTTCGTTTAAATTACTACAAGTGGAGAAAATTCAAATGAAGTGGACAAAGCTAAGACGAGCTTTTAGCGACAATAACAGCATATTTAGCTCATTAAAGCAGGGAAGTTGAGTGACTCACGAAGCTTTCAAAAGTGGGAAAGAAAACAAATTTTGCTAACGTGTATGCTCACTTAAAAAAATATCTATGGGTTGTTAGTCATTTTCTTTGGATAATCACATTTTGCAAGAAAATTGCATTTTCTTCCCTTTTTTCTTATTTGTTTTCTCATGTTTGTTGGATGTGACGTTGATCAACGTTCCAAATATTCTGCTTTAACTATATTTTTTTTTAAAAAAAAAAAGATATTTGAACACTTTGACAAAGATCCTTCAACCGTTTTAGCTCAAACTTATTAGTTGTTTAAGGCACACAAATCGCATTCCATTAAGTGTTCATTCTCTTTTTAAATCTAAGAGTGTTCGTTGAGTCGGCTGATATGGTGAATTGAAAAAATAAAACTAAATTAATTGAATCAGTGCGAGCTCGTTCAAATAATGTATTTTAAGTCAAATTCACTCAAAACTCTATATATTCAATTAGATTACTCGCTCAAGTATGTAATTTTATTTTTCTGAATTTTATTTTAAAGCTTTTAAAATTGTGTTTAAACTTTATTATTTACTACTATTTTTGCCTGTGATTTTACTGGTTTTGTTTTGAATTGTTTATTTTTTTCGATAAATTGAAAAAAGGTCGGGGAGCAGCAGCATACAACAGTACCATATAATTATTGTTTCGAATTGTTTATTTAATTTGATATTTTTTTATACAGGATTTGATATCTTTATTGTTCTTATTTTTTATATTAATATATATTTTTTTTTTTATTATGAAAATAAAATAAGTGTGGCAATGAAAAATTTAATACCATATAAGAACTATATGTAAGATTTGAGTTGAAACAATGTATAAATCAAGATTGAAGTTTTTTTTTTTCAATATGATAGTTGAAATTACATGCTCATCATCCAAGAAAGGAGAGCAGCAATGCAGAGCAAAGAACTTAGTGTTAACAAAATAGAGAAAATAGTCTGAAAGAACCATTCGCAATATTCCAACATCCCGTGCGGCAGCTAGATGAAGAGCTCTGGAAGACGAGGAATTAATTGGTGGGAACAATTATTACTGAATTGCAATTAGAGAATGTTATATGACATCGAGAGATAGTCCATTTAATTAGATATAATAGATAATAGATTTATTATTATCATTCATAAAAATAACAATTACTAATATTAATAATAATTGATATAATTTAAAATTATTAATTAATATTAAAAATTATAACATCATAATTTTATTTATTATATAATATTAATTAATATTGCAAAGTGGAACAAATAAACAAAACATGACACTGTCAATCGAAAAAAAAAATTGGGGCATTTATGGGTCGTTTGGTTTAAGGTTACATGGAGGGAGGGAAGTGGAGATAAAAGAAAACCTCCTCCTTTTTTTTTTTTTCCTTTGGATCAAGAGAAAAGAGAGGGAGAAGAGATATAGAAAGGCGGAACCGGTATGTGAAGTTTTCACCTTTCACTCCTTATTTAAGAAGAAAATGGATTATTGGGAGAGATGATGTCAAAAAAGACATTTATAACTCACAAAAAATAATTCAAATTAAATTAAATTATATTTATTTTTTTATTATAATAAGGTTATTATATATGTTATTTCAATATAATTTTCTTCTATTTTATCTCATTTTCTCTTTATCCAAACACATAAAAAGAAAATACACTTTTCTCTTTATTTTTTCTCTCTTCATTCTCTTTTCTCCCATTCTCTTCTTATGCAAACATAAAACAAAGTTGAACAATACGTAAGCCATAACCTGGGTAAATGGGCAGCGATATATTCCAAGTTCCAACCATCAGTGCCGGATGGAAATTTGAAATATGAGGAAGGGGCGGTTTGACCAAAATCCAGAAAAAAGGGAAGGAAAGGATTTAGGCAGGAATAATTTTGATTGCATTGCAGCTAGGAATTGCCATGTAGCACATAGAGATAGTTCGTTATATAAAAGATGTAATAGATGCCTAGACTTTTCCCCTTGTCATTTACTTGATATTTCACCCACACAAAGTATTATCACAAGTACCATGTCCTAACTCTGTGTTGCTATCAACTTTGGTAGAGCTAAAACTCAAGATGAAAAATAGATATTTGTGTCTCTCATTTAATTCAGTGGCCTTTTTTCAAATATTTTCCACGTATTCCTTACAAGAGATAATATTGTTCAATATTTTGTAATTACATATAGCTGGGTGTCTTTTTTCTATATAATATTATTATTTCAATACTTTAAAATTAAGTGTTTCAATTAATATCTATTTTATTATTATTGAATGTAATGTTAACCCTCACTCATCTATTTTATCTATCACATCCCAATAGATAGTTACTTTTGAGGCGTTAAGAACATTTCCAATGTTGGGTCCTAAATTGGATCCCAACTTTGATCCCATCACTTGTTACATATGTAAAATATCATAAAAGAAAAAATGAGACTGGACCTGGGATCACTTGCTCCAATGGAAAGTCCTAATTTTAATCCCACTTTTAGTTCAACATACTTATTATATATATTAGAAATATGATTATAAAAATTAAAAAAATATTGAAATTTCAATTTGGGATGGTCCCAGGAAGGAGGGACGCTCCCAGTTTTTTGAATTCACTCTAATGCACATTGTGTAACGGTATCGTCCTGGCATACCAACTAATGCAAGTTGGGACTGCAATTGGAACGCGCTGGAGATGCTCTAAAGGGCAACACTCAACCCTCTATGCAGAGAGGTGAAAGTTAAAAAAAGACAAAAAGCGACACTAATAATGGACCCTAATAAAAAATGACAAAACAAAAGATAATAACCACCAATACACAACTCCCCTACCCTATATCCATAAAAACTCCACGGGAAGAACACCGACGCAAAACTAACCACCAAAGGAAATCATGAAAGCACCAAAGATCCATTTTTGAGTATACAACCAAAGAACACCCAAGCAAACACTGGCACCACTCCTAGCCAATTTGCACTACAAGAAAAAATGAGTTTTTTTAATAATTAATGAAACTGAAACGTTAACAAAAATATTGTCAAGAAAAATAATTTTAACACGAACTAACTATTAAAAATACTTAAAAACTTTGATCGGTAATTATTAAATATAAAAAATTCTCTTTTACGACCCCCTCTTCATTAAATATAGGTGTTTGTCTGAATTCGATCAAACTATGTTCCATCACATATAGGGACTGGATTCTTCCTCTAGATCCAACCCCTTTTGATAATGATCATCCCAATTTAATTGAAATTGATTTAGTTTTTAAAAGTCAGATATAACCTACCTATCTCAATGAAACTCATCATTTTTTTTAATCCTAAACAAAATCGAACCACATACCCATTTAATAGGAGATATCCTACAGCAATTGCGATTGCGATCTAGAAAGTAACAGCAGTCGTCGTGGCTCCTTATAGTCAATTTGATGTCATTGTAGTACTTTTGCTCTACATTGAGTTTATTTACCTTTTTTTTTTCAAATTTTCTAAGTATATATTTTAAAGATAAAAAAAAAAAACTATGGTAGGCATATATATCACATTTGGGAATGAAGATATGAATAGGCAAACAAAATGACGCAAGAGAAACCAAATATTAAAAAAATAACAAATTGGGAAACTAACTTTGCATGAATCCTTCTCAATTGAAACCCTAATATATAAAATTATGCGAAGGATATTATAAACAGAGTTGGTACTTGGTAACATGTGATAATTCAACAATATGTACTATATATATCATTTTTTTTTATGAGAATTGTGAGGTGTAGCCGTGAGCCCCGTCCACTATTGAAAATTTGAAACCATAACGTGGGGAGAAGGAATTTTTCCATGCATGAATAGTAAATCACTATTCACGCATGAAGAGTTTGATACTAAGGAGAGATTTTTCAACTAGTGAACAGTAAAAATTACTGTGCACGATAGGTGAACGAAGAAAACTCTTCTCACGGTCGCAACACACAAATCATGTTCATACTGTGCGTTGCTTCTATAAATAAATGGGGGATTCAGTTCAGAAATCACAAGCAGAAGCAGCGAAACAAGAGCTACAAGAAGAGAGAAAAATATACAGAGAATATATTATTTTTCTGAGAGTGAGAGGAAAAATAGAGAGTGCGAGTAAATCCCTAAGAGTGTAGGGTGTTGGTATATACACCGGGAATATTTTTGGGTATCATCTCTATTACTCCTTGATACTGCAAAATTGTAGTGTTTTGAATAGGAGAGTTCTCACTGGGATACACTATATTTACATCTTGGGTTGGAGAGTGTGGAAATGATATTTTGTAATTATCCTGAATATAGTGGAATATTTTTCAAAGTTTGTCCCGTGGTTTTTTCCTCCGGTATTTGGGGGTTTCCACGTTAAAAATTCGGTGTGCAAATTTCTTGATACTGATATGAATAGTGACCAGCAAGCACGTGAATAGTAACTAACGACCCACATGAATAGTGACTGATGGACCCCCACTGTAGAAAAGTTTTCTATTCATCCTGATTCATATTTTTTCTGCGCTGCGCCAATTGGTAGATTTAATTCTATCAGATTTAATTTTGGTACTCATTGCTACACATTGACATCATTTAATTGCACTGTGAATCAGCCTCTGAGCCCAACAAGAATATGTAATATATGCCTATATCTTTCATGGTTGTACTCATACTCTCCCTTCTTTTGGTGGGATGAGTGCTATCATTCATCGAAGAAAGAAGTACTTATATGTTAATATAACTAGAAAACAATTATTTGCATGCGTTGGGTCTGAAAATCATGAATAAGAAAGTTGAAAAGGTACGAATGCCAGCAATATAATGGATTTATTTAGCTATAATATCTTATGCCACTTGATTTCTTATTAAACACAAAAATACACATTCAGCTTAAATTGATTGGCTATAATTGAAGGGAGAGGATGATATCCCTTTTAAGTGGTGGGTTCTATTAATAATTGTAATGCCTAAGTGCCAATTCAATTTATGCTTCGCACTCTTTATGTGAGTACAGAGTAAGATAGAGCTATCCAAAATTATTCAGTGTGCTACATTTAGCTTAGTCCTCTTCGAATTTGATTCCTCATCATCCCTTCTTTTAACGGAAAATAGAAATAAGAAGAAGATCGGACTAGTTGTTTTAAATTAAAATGAAATACATCTTTATTGTATGAATGTCGGGAAAAGGGTCTTTGTATAGAAATTTGATTCAACGAAATACTCATTTTGCTTTTTATTATTGTATGGCAATATAAAATACCTTGTCCCTTCCACTAGTGTGCACTAAGCAAAAGTCTTTTTCTCCTTTATCTTTTGCATCTTATCCTCCTTTAGTGGACGATTTTGGTCATGACTTTAGCAAATTATTAGAACATAAGTAAATATTATGCCTAATAGAGTAAAGGCCTGCCTTTTCTCCCCTTAGAAACTACGTAGGGGTGGACCAAAATGAAAAGACAGAAATAGGATGGGGCCATTTAAAATTGGTCCATGTAAGAGAGGCACCATAATCCCTTAACATCTTCTAATTGGTTGATAGGATAGCGCAAGATAAATTGATTTTTCAAAACAAAAAGTCTCATGATCAAGACAAATTAGTTTTTTCTTATTATTTTTAAAAAGATTTTCAGCTGACTATTAACAATTTATAAATAATTCAAATTAATCCTTAATAAAAGGACAATTTAGAAAATAAATCCATTGAAAATATTGATAAGAGACTTTTTTTTTTATTGAAGATAAGAGACTAACTTGTCATACTTTTTTTTTTTTTTTTAACTAAGAAACGCAAAATGTACAATTTTTCAAGGGACTATTTATTTAATATTTTTAACAGATCAAATTGAAGATTTTGTTTAGAATAAAGTTTTTTTTTTTTCGTCTGAGAATAAAGTGGTTCAGAACATTTATTCAAGTATGTCCAAAAACTGGACATAAAGGAAACTATATCCAAAAAATGAAACGGCTTTCAACGAGTTTGGTTGGACCTTGGTAGAAGGCCACATGAAAATATTTATTAGAGCCCAATTTCCAGTTAGGGCCCATGAATGGGTAGGCATGCAGTGTTCAAAACCTTCATTCAGACCCCAAAAAAAAAATGAAAAAAGACGTGATAGGCAGTTAAATTTCTACATTTTCATTGAATATTCCTATCAAAATTCATCCAGGCTAACAATAACAACGGAGCAATCTTTATACATAACTGTTCTAAACATTTTTAGTAATAAAGATGCGCTTAAAGAAATTTAAAAGCACAAGAGCATTCATTGTTGATTAAATTTTTTATCTACCAAAAAAATTAACAATTATCAAGGCCTGCATCATGCAGTTAAAACTGCAACATAACGTAGCATGTATGAAAGAATCTAGGAATAGAGTGGAAAGCTGAAAATGTGAATGGTCTAGGGAACAGATTCAAACTCCCCATTTTTTTTTTCCCGTCCTTCCAATAAAATATTAATTAACTAACAAAACTTTACATTTCTTTTTGTTGCAAGTATATGTTTTCGTAGTTGAACAAGATCACAGCATTTAGAATCTTTGATTTAATTTGCTAAGGAACCCCAATCAAGCTAATACAACACTTCATCCAAAAGCAAAAAACCACATAAGACAAAAGCCATGCTAGGGTTATAAATACAGTAACAAAACCATCTCATAGTGAAAAAAATAATTATAGTCCAAATACTACTAACCTAGATGAATCAGAATCCAAAGGCAAATTCAACAAAAAGGAAAACACAGCTAGGTAAACCACTATGACCATATAATAACAAATAGGTTCAGGGTGCTAACAGCAGCACAATTACAAATGTGGCCAAAAGAGCCATAAGGACTGAACCAAGCACCATGGATGGTGAAGCCTTTGAGCTATGTAAAGGTGAAGGAGCCAATGCTGAGAAAGCTTCAGGTGCAATGGAAATGGATGGTGGGAGGCTTGAAACTGGATGTGGTGACATAACATCCACAATCAGTTTCTGGCCACTCTGGCAATGATCCTCAGTTCCACTGATGAAGTAGAAGGGCCCTGACCTGTCAAGAGTGACAGTGCTGTTCCCATCATCAAATGATGTGATGGGCTCATTTGAGTCACAATGGAAGTAATCCCATTTCTCCACAACCAGAACTGAGTCATTCTGGTACTCAAAAACTACACAGAGAAAGCAAGAACATGAATCCAACACATCATTTTCCCTTCTACTAAGAGTAACCTGCCTAATAGCATGGATTATGATCCCCCTCTAAACTCTTTGGAACAAATAGCAGGATGTGTTGCAAAATTTTCTTTATTGATGTGACCTATATCTATTAACAGCTAGGAATCACTTATTGTTTTGTATGTTCAATAATTCAAATGCAGTGGAGTTCATCTTGGCCTTTTTTTTTTGTGGGTTACATCATCTTGGCCTTTTCTTCTTCTTTTTTTTTTTTTGTATTAAAATCATATCACAAAATGTGACACCAAAACAGGTGACTAGCAAAGAAAAAGTTGAACTTCCATAGAATGATGTAAACTTCAATTAAAGCAGACTAATTAACCAGTAAAAATCATCCAATTCGTTTCCATTTCAATTAAATCCAAATGCAATTCACTTACACAATTGCAAAATAAGAAAATAAAAAATAAAAAAAGAATGGTTGATGCATTGGTAATGCGATCATAAATACTATTAAAACCCCAATATTTGGTTGCAATTACCATCGCGATCTGCAATTTAAAACCATTATGAACTAATTCAACGAATAAACTTACCGAGAGAGTCACCAATTTGAAACCTGTTCCTTTCAGCCCATTGAATGTAAAAAGCGGTATCATTGGGGTCAGGCTCATGCCAACCCGAGTGATCACCAACTTTGAATTCCCTAGCAGCTTCAACTGAAGCAGTACCCAAAATGATCATGCAAGTACACAGGACGCCCAAAAGGGATGCCATATTTGCTCGCTTCTTTTTCCAACCCAGGAAATTGCCGTGGATAATTGCAAATTGTAAAGTATGCAAATTGTGAAGTACATGTATATAAATAGAGACATACATATGAGCACATGGGCTATTAAGAGGGGCACAAAAAGGTGTTTAACGTGGGTTGTAGAATAGCGGTTATTGGGCAGTTTTGGAGCTTTGGCCATAACGTGTGTGCAGTGGTGGGGTTTCATGGTCAAGTACTCGAAAGTTCATAATTGTTAACTTTGGAGTGATGCCGAGAATGTAGCTATAACGTGACACAATGATCGAGCTGAAAAGTACTCTGAATGTTATATTTGAGTTATTATCTTGATTACAAAAAATGTGCAGCGAGAGTTAATGTAATTCAAATTCTGAAATTGAAATCCAACAATCATAGAAGTATGATTTTAATTCAGTTTCATTAAACTCTTCATTGAAATACAAAGAAGCACTTGGAGTGCCGCTTGAATATGCTCTATATCCACCGGTAAAAGGGCATTTCAACTAGGACCAACATCTAATATCCACTTTTAATTGTAGTATCACTTTATTTGTGAATATAAAATATATTCACGTGGATATTCCAGTACATATAATAATTTATCCTACAACTATCCTTTTAAACTTTCTAATTTGAGCCTAATTCAGGACGTATAAGATTTGATGATCTAATATGAGTTATATTATGAGGGATTAATTTAAAAAAACTGTTAAATGTAAAAATATATATATATATTTGCCCTGTTGTTTAATCATGTGTTATTAGATAGAAACACTTTGGATAGTGTATATAAAAGTCAAACATTTTTATGGACCTAACAATACATGAATACATGATTAAATATAAGTATAATCATAGTATCAAAATTAAATTTGTATTATTTTGTATGAATTTATACATAGCTATATCAATAGAAGGAGTAATGTCAGTTTTCACGATTAGTGTGAGATAGCTTTCATGTGAAGCTATCATTTTCGCAATAGAAAATGTACATAAAAAATTACATGTTGACACGGGCATTGTCACATCAATGTGATAACTGAAAGATCAAAGTGTTCAAATGGCGATAGATGGAAAATGCAATTAAACCTTACTTGTTACTTAAAAAAGATTCTTCTGCAACTATAGAACTTAAAAAGTAAAAGATTGCTCATAGCAATCATATTGCCATATAATACATTCACACATCACAAGAGGATACAAGGCCTTCATCATATATCAGAAACATCTTGCAACCAAGAAAGCAAGAATACTGACCACAAGGTAGTTGTGCCCTTCATGGAAAATACATATGTTGAGATGATTTGTTATATAATAAAGTCTGTGGAACAATATGAAGAAAATTCAGTGTTGGGAGAGCCAAATTACATCCTGCACAGCAGATGTAGCCAGCAAGAAACAGCTGATGAAAGTGAAGGTTATTGAGATGGCAACGTGGTCACAAAACTTGTGCAGAGGCTTGCAAAAATTTGGGAGTGCTGTATGTCTGATTCCTGTGCGGTTCAGGTTGGTCACCCCAGATGCAGCTGATCCGGCACTCATCAATGCATAAGCAAACGCCTGCAATTTGACCAAAATCTAGCCCTTACAAAGTAGCACTTAAAGGCACAAAGTCAGAATGATAGGAAGTTATAAATACCGTAGAAAAAAAGTTAATATTAAAAGATGCAATCAATGTATGTTTTGTCTAAACAAAGGAGAAATATAGGTGAGTTTGGATAAGCTCTTAAAAAAAAGTTTAATTTTAATACACTCTCAATATAAAAATTAAAAAAAAAACTCAACAGTCAATTAATCATATGCTTTTATCTATGAGACTTTTAAGGTAATGAGTGGTTGCGTCAAATATTTTTTCTAATGTGTTATGTGAAAAATATTTTACACTAATAGTGCATTCAAATTAAACTCTAAAAGCAAACTTTCAAAACAAAAGTTTTTCTAACCATTGCCCTTACAAATTGGTAAGGTTTTTATTGAAGAGTATGATTTTTATATTTCCAATATGTTTGGTGCATAAAAAAGTAAAAAAAAAAATTGCCCTTTTTTAATTCTTTAACCAATGTTCTTTAGAAAAACCCTTAAAACACAAAGCAGAAGTAGAAATAGAACTATAATTAAAACCATAATGTAACCTGCTTCTCAAAAATAATAGAAAATTAGTTATTCTATGATTCAGTTGTTCTTGGCGTATTAAATTGCACAAACTTCAGCTATCCCTTGGTTTCACTATATTTTCCACCTTTTCTGCATTCGACTGTGGGTTGGATAAAGAGTTTGCATGTTGATTACCACCATTACCTTGGGGGGAAACCCAGAACAATTTAGCATTATCTATAGAACTAGGAGTAATAGGATACAATAGTTGAGTTTTTACACAAATGACAGCTTAGGGACAAAACGAGTATCAAGTTCAATGGGGATTGCAGCAAACGTGATCTACCTTTTGCTCTATGTTATGGTCCATACCGTCTAATTATATACTTTCAATAATTAATTTTGATCGTAATTAGAACTTAATAATATGTATAACTATACCTGATCCCCGGCAAAAGTAAGCCATGCATAGTTTCTTGAGGGAATCACAGAAGACTTCCTAAGAAATCTTGATGTGCCAATGAGTAGTTGCAGCAAGGAGTGAGCCACAACAGCAGCAGACACCCCAACCAGATATCTGCCCAACACAAAAATCAGCATAACCAACTTTAATGCATAGAACTAAATTAATGAATGAGCTTTATATCATGCAAAATTAATGGCTATAGTTGCAATTAAAAGTAATGGTTATGGTTATTTTTCAAGTACATCACAAGTTAGCACAGTGCCAGTTATTTTGAAGTGTATCATTAGAATCAAAAGATTATAACAACATGATAAAATCCATAAAAGATCAAATTTAAAATAATAGTTAATTTCTTGGGCTCTTCCTATCATTTTGATTTGAAATTGGCTTAGGTGACTATTATTATGTTTGTTAAGTAGAAGAAATACTTGCATGTTACATAGCATTTGACATTTCAGCTAAAAGTAAAGGTTAAAATTGTAGCTTAGCTCAAATATCACTTCATTATTCATTAGTAACACAACCACCTAATACTAAGGAACCGTTTTGTAAAGAGGACGGGGGACGGAGATAAAAATATAGGGATAGTAAATATGGAAATATAAAAAATATTATCTCTGTATTATATTTAGTTGTAGAAACGGGAATAGACGTTGAATTTTCGTTGATCAGCTTTGACTACCGCCGAAGACCGTTAACCGGCGTTGACCGATGGCTACCGACGATGGCTGACGGTTGACCGATGGCTTGACCACCACTGAAAATTTGTAATTTTACGTCCTGTCCCCACTTTTTTAAGGGACAGAACTACAGGAAATTTTTTGTCTCTGAAATAGAAAATTTTTCTATCCCCGTATTCCGTCTTTCTTACCAAATAAGATACAGGATAAATTATTTCTATATTTGTGCCCCTATTCCCGTATCAAAGGCTACCTAAAGGATCATGCAAGCATTTCCTATTTGCTAAATTTAAAAGGACAGACGAAGACGCAAAGGGACAAACAACCACAAATTAAAGTGTTAAAGAAAGGAGAAAAGATAGAAAAAAGAAAGGGAATGTCCATCACGGGCATGGGACTGTTCATTCAAATGCCATGTGAACAAACCGGGAAAAAAAAATGCCATGATGACATGGCATGACAAACAAACCCCGCCAAGGCCCCACTTTTTATGGTAAATTTTGTCCACATCCCGGTTATTAAATCCATAGTCCAAGGACATTGTTGGCAGAAAAAAAAAAAAAAAAAACAAAAACAAGGACATCTGCATAAAAAGAAATGTTATTTTATCTCTGTAGAATATCATATTGACACACTCATATTTACCATTAAATGAGATGTGAGATCTAACTAAATGGGATCTATATCCAATTCGAGAATTAATGAAAACGTGTCGACATAATATCTCACAAAATGTAAATTAAAATAACATTACTCTATCATAAAATAAGAAAAGCATGCTCCCTCATGTACTTGTGGTTGGCCACCAATAAAATGCAGCAAAAGAAAAAGAAAATGTGAGAAGATGAAGTACCGTTTTCTAACATGAATTTGATTACAATATGCTACCTACATTCAGAATTTAACTTCGTCGGAAGAAATTCTCATTAACTTCAAACTCTTTTCAAATTTTAAAAATCAAGTGTTTTAGTTAGTTCAGAATCATAATTCACGTTGTCCTTTCTTTTTCTCTCACTTTTTTTATGAAAAATTCCAAAAAAAAAGAAGTAAATTACCCTTAACTCCTCACAGTTGTTGTAATTATTCTTCTATTTATAAAATTAATAAATTTATGAAATTATTATATTAATATTCCCTAAAATTATAAAATCATTACACCATCTATGTCCGGATAAATGGAGGACAGCTGCTGAATTTGACTGGATATCGGAAAGCTTTTGCCAATTAAAAAATAATTAAGCAAGAGCCAAACCTCTTTGTTCATGAACTACTCGTCAAATTAAAATACAAAGAATACTCAAAAACAAAACCAAAAAAGAAAAAAAAACCTAACTTTTTTTTAATAAACAGAGCACCCCAGAAATAGAGAGAAGCAGATCATGAAGCATTAGACTTAAAAAATGGAAGAAGCATTACTCATAAGACTCAGAGAAAGACCACTTTGAGTGGATAGGGAAGAGGAAGCCATAGATGGAAACAGATGTAGCTTCCTTTGCAGTAACCATGAGAGACAGGGCAATAACAGAGGATGCCATGCAGAGCAACCTCATGCTCAGCTGCACCGCCTCATTCCGCCGTCTCCGGTGGGTCACAGCGGCGGATCCGACGAGGGGTCCGCTCATCGTGCCGCTGCTCTCCAGAGCCGCTACCTTCGACTCCTGAAGGGTCTCCACTGTTATCCTCTGTTCACTCACCATGGAGCAATTTCTCTGTTTTCCCTTGTTCTGCACTGTTCTCTATATCTCTATTTTTTTTTTAAATGGGAAAAGTGCTTTTTTGGGTTTGCTTTTTGTGCTGACACTGTTGAAGAAATGAATGTGTGTTGGTGGGGTTGTGAGAATGAATGAGTTTTGGCTGGTGTGGGTGTTTAAATGGAGAATAAGAGGGTGAGAGAGAGGAGGGTGGGATTTGTGTGTGCTGCAATGGGAGCTTTCACACTTCTCTCTCTCATGCTGTCTGGTGACTAGTATGTGGACTCTAGTGCTAAGGTTTGTCAACGTGTTTTGCATACTAAATACCTAAACATATTTCTCGGCACAACTTAGTTTTTTAGATTTTAAAAATTCTAAATTGGTTTCTCAAGTTTTAAAAAATGGGATAAATTGGTTCTTCGTACAGTTCTATACAATATACAGAAGGACTAATTTGCCCCCTTTCAACTGTATAGAATTGTATACAGGGTTCAATTTATTCCCTTTTTTAAATTTGAGGGACCAATTTGAGATTTTTAAAATTTAAAAGACTAACTTGTTCCCCAATATAAATGTGAGGGACTAATTTGAGATTTTAGTTTGTTTTCCATCTAATCATGGCCTTAGTTTATTCCAAGGTTTTGCTAACTAATTTCACTGATTAAGAAATTAAGGGTAGGGAGTTCTTTTATTAAAAAATTATATGATGTATAAAGAATGGTTAGTTTTTTCTTTTTATTTATTTTCCTTTTCTCAACATAGAATGGGAATGGGATTTCTCCTCCACCAACATAAAAAATATTGTAACTTGAAAATTAAGATATTTTTCCATCAAGAGAGATACACATAAAAGGAGGACTAAACACCCACAAAAGGGACTATATACCCTTAAAGGGGACACAAAAACACCCATAATCGGGAGAAAGAAAACAAAACAAAAAGCATAATAATTTAAGTAACGAAAAGAAAAAGAAAAAAAATGGTAGAGCTACCATGTCAACTCAACTTTATTTCGTTAAACATGCAAATTTTGATAATTTTTTTTCTGATGATATCCATATTTTTAAAATGTCATATTGTGTTTAGTTTTAATATAAATTGAAGGGAAATCGATGTAAGAATAAAATTTGGTCATATAAATTCAAGACACCATCAGAGAAACAAACTCCAGAATAAAAAACATTCCTAAATTGTCAATAAATGATTGATTGGGTTGAAACAAAGAGCATTCCTCTTGTTAGATGCTTCTCCTTATCTAGTGTTTCTCTAGGTGGCTGTTAATGGAGAAAGCCAAGAATGTTTATCATAGTAATTACCCAGCTTAGCCATATATTTATAACCACAAAAGGCTCTTTCATTGAGAGTCACTAGTAGAAAAACCCTAATAAGTTAATGGTTAATGGGCTTACACTATGCCATTTAACCATACTAACTCTAAATAACATGTATGCACAGCCAACAACATAAATCAAAGATAAATTGGGCTTATCATGCTTATCTACAACAAAGATCATATCATCAACCTAAATTTCACAAAATAAAATTCACAGTTAATTGTAGTCTATATTAGAAAATTCCAACAACCAAAATTATAGTTTATATTTTGTTCATTAAGACTCAATGAGGCTAGCTCAACGAAAGTAGGTTGAATTCTAGATGAGCCTTACCTGCAAAATCGAGGGTTCTAAGCCTAATAAGCTTTCTTGGATAGGGGTTGTATTGTTAAATACTCTAGATTTTGAAAGTTTAAGCCCGCTGCCTAACTTTTTTTTATTAAAAATAATATTTTATTCATCAAATTATGCATGAAATCATTGAAAAACTCACATGACTATTGACATTATTAATAATATGTAATCAACCCCTTGATTTTTTTTTATTACTATGTACCCCCGTTTATTTTAGTATAATGAACAACATTGTTGTTTGAAAAAAAAAAAGAAAAATTTTGCATAGACATAAGTTTAATGCTCCATATTTATACACATTCAAAATAAACCGTCTCCCACTAACTTTACTTAAAATGTGCTCTCTTATTTATAGATCCCACCAGTTTATTGGTTATGGGTACTACTAGAGCAATTACACCCCGACCCTTGATACATGTAACTTGTATAGCCTCTTATGCTCAATGTGATTATAAAAAATTAGAAAGAAATAAAATTATGAATTTAATTTTAACAAATTGGCAGTGTAAAATTCTTTTATACTATAAGTACGTTAAAATTAAATCCCAAAATTATTCTCTTGCCAATAATTATAGCTTTGAACTTAATGATAACTACTCAATCAAATCTAGATTGTGTATATATAAGGATAAGATTAACTAAAAGATATGGTTAAGATTAAATATGAGAGATCAACATCATATACTTCATTCGTCTTTAAATAATTGTCTAATTTTCTCCTCCAATAGCATTTAATATATAGGAATACTATTAGAAAGAAAAAATGAATGCTACTTAAATTTTATAAATGAACAATTATTCAAGGATGGAGGGAGTGTGTGTGTGTGTGTATATATATATATAATTCTAAAATCAAGTTTTGCAAGAAATAAAATGGATTATGTGTCAGTCAACCGTGCATTTGATTTTCTGCTCATGAAAAGCCAACAAATGCAGCAATTTTGTCATGCAATTGATTTAATAATAATAATTGACAATTAAAAATTATAATTCGCTTAATAAATGTAAAATGTATAATACTTAACAATTAAAAATTATGATCCTGCTTAATAAATGTAAATCAAATAATTATAATTGCCCATCAAACTCATTGAATGTGAAATGCTAATCAAATTATTATAATTGTCAACTAAATAAGTATGATTTTTAATCAAACAATTATATTCCTAATCATGAAAGGCACTCTATATCAGTCATCTCCTTCTATTGGTCTTGATAATGGTATTAATTTATAATTAATTTTTCTATTTTATATTATTTTTATTTGTCCTCACTCTTTCAATATAATTCATTTTCGCTCATTATTCCATGTCTTTCCTTTCATCTTATTTCTTTCCATTTCAGGCAATCATGACTTAGAATTGATGAAATTCTATATCATTGAAGAAAGAGAAAACTTACACTTTTATTGTGGATGTTGATAACACGAGAATTTTTTAAGTTATGATGGACAAGATTTAATTTTTTGTTGTTGATGTTTTGATTTTCAAGTTCTTTGTTGACTTTTATTCGTATTTTTAGTTTACCTTTTTCATGAGGTAGAAATATTTTTTTTTAAGTTTATTATTTATTTATTTTTGTTACAAGAGAAAGGATTTTTAAAGTTTATTTTGTTGTTTAGGAAGTTATTTTTCCTGTTTTTAATCGATAAGCTCAGTCTATTGTTGATTATTAACAGACAATGTTCCTCTTGCTCTCGTAATTTACTTTTCTCACTGGATATATATATATATATATAGAGAGAGAGAGAGAAAGCATCTTCACATAGTCACACCTAGTCCTAGGCTATAACTAAACCACAGGAGAAGCACCCGTGACTGAATAACACTGTGACCATGGCTTATATTTAATCAACGAATGCAATGCAACGCAATGGAATTGGAAACGATCGGTAAGTTTCTTCTGTTTGTATTTGAAGCGTTTTAGATTTTTCTTTGAAAGATCACAATGCTCAATGACAGATGATATAAAGGCCATACGTTTGCGTGATTGGAGCGAAGTGGGGAGCCAGTGAGACTAGCGACATTCATATATCATGCATACATCATCCCTAATTCCAATATAAATTTTGGACTTTAGGAGCCAACGCCAATGTCACATTAACATTCAATGGGACTGTGTTTTCTTTTCGTGGACATACTGATCAATTCATGTTTCAAGGTGCTATACACCAAAGAGTAAATTTGGTGATGACTGATGAAGAGGGCGTGTGAACTTTGGTGTTCTTGACCGGTCCAGCTCTTCAATCCCTCTTGGAACAAAACTTATTGAATCGAGTTAGAGTCTAAATAATTGGCCTGATATACTTTTTAAGTCGTATTTGGATTATATATTTATGCTTTGAGTTTGTTCAACCTGACCCAAGTCAAATAATTCTTTTAGCATTACTTTTTTTATAATAATTAGTGACACATTATAAGATTTTATATGTCGATTAATTCAATTTATATATCTTGATGTTATTTTTATATTGTTCTAACTTGTTTTGAAATATGTAATGTAAAAGAGTTTGAAAAACCCTAGAATTCAATTCTATCAAGGAATTTAATTGAATTTCGTATTCTAGAAGTAACTTAAGTGAAGAAATTGAAACTATATGGGAATTGAAATCCAACAAAACTAAGAAATTAAAATCAGATCTAAATGTGTGTGATTTGGCTTGGGAAATGAATTCTCACAAATTAAAATACCAAAATAGCCTTATTTGAATATAATATTTTGTTCCTAATCTATTAATGAAGGATAAAATAGTACAAATAATTAAATTAATTTATTTTTAGACCCATTCCAAATCAAGGAATTGTATTTAATTATTTAATTTACTGACTCATTCTAAATATAATAATTCAATTTAATTTCATCTCATTAAAGATTTTTAAACGCCCTAACAATGCTATCCAATAAAATCATCTCATTTGGATGATTTTTCAAGTCGTTGGTGTGAAACTCAACTATGTTTAATGATGTGGTATAATACGATTGGATGACAATATAAAAATATTTTACACTATTTGTATATAGAAATTAAACTTATTATAAAATATTTCTTAAATTTTACTCTTTAATTATAAAATTTTATATTTTTATTATGTATAATATTTAAATCTTCACATGTTGTTAGAAAGTCGGGTTAACCTGATTTAACTCAATTACTAATCATATCATTATCGAGTCGAGTTCGAATTTGATTCAACCTCAATCGTCCTTTGTCCACTGGCAAGTAATCTAGTATGAGCCAAGTTGCACACTCTAGGCCACTAACGGCCAGTCCAATTTTCACATTTTCCCTTTGCGACACATTCGTCAAAGCGCAATGAAGAAGTTAAATGGTGAAATTGAATTCGATTACAGTGGAAGTTCTTTGCTACCCAAGACACGGACGAAAATAAAATAATAAAATAGTTACTTTGCTTTTTATGAAAAATTTACTCGGGTAGGTTGGTTATGAGTAGCGATAGGGCCTAGTTTACTCTATAAAAGCAATACAAGCATGTTATCTGGCTGAAGGTAGAGGATAGGTTAGTGTTTGAGTTAAAGATGAAATTACATCTCCCCTCTGTCATGAAGGGGATATATATACAAGTGGGGCATAGTTACCGATCGTTGGATTGATGAGCACGAATTTTACGGCTTGATGAAGACATGAATCATGGGCATGATTAAAGGGGGGACAAGCCACACATTGGTAATGAGACGTGTAACCCAAGTTTAAGATGGGGAGAAGGATGAGAGGCTGAGGAGGGAGGGGGATGCCAACCAGCTTTGCTGATGGTTTCCATCCCATATGCACTTTCAAGAAGTATATTGCCTATGACCATTTGTGTTGACTTCCAAGTGCGAGGGAAGGCCATGAGCAATAGCTGAAGGGCTAGGAGGTCAGCCATTCCGATTGATCCAAAACATATTTAAAGAGAACTTGATGATTGAATTAAGGCCCTAACTAAGGCTCAAAAATCAATTCCCCCTTTGTTTCTTTTGTTTTTTTTTTTTTTTTGGTTGAGAGTTCTCCCTTTGGATATATTTTCAGTCGATCATATATTGACACTTCATAGCAAATTTTTCTCTTTTAATTTTGGGCCAACCCCTTATCTTTTAGTTCCTTTTTTTGCATATAGGAGTTGGATCTATTCACAAGACTACATCAAGATTGGGCCATTACCCAATAGGGCCTACACTGTTTTTCAGCCTTGAAAATAGAAATTAGAGCTTATGAGAAGTCCAGAAATTCGACAAAAACAACATATGAAGTCCAAAATATAGAAGGAACTCTGTACTATATGGCCTGAACTCTGCTCCTTTATTAGCAATATTTGCATTAACATCATTCGGATCTTTGGACTTTGAAGAGAAAAAGAAAAAGGGACAATACATGTATATAACTATATATGTCCGAGGCAGGGTGGCACAAAATCAAAATGGTGCAGAAAGAGGCTCTTTTGGATTTTCATGATGAGGGTTTTCATTGGTGAACGAGCATTGGCAATGGCAAGCTTTCTCATCATCAGGGATAGCATCTGCCTTCTCTTTGAAATCAATAAGCTTCTTAACTTGGCTTCCATTTTCATCCATCTTAGTCACCTCCTTTATTGGATGCATGAGCCCCTTGATTGACATCATCAATAAGCATTATTTGAGTGATAATTGGCAGGGACATGAGCACAAATATAGTATAAGTGCATAAAGAATGGGTTGTATCGAGTTTAATCGAATTTGAATCTAATCCATTTTTTTAGAATAGGACTCCAGTCAATAATGACGTGATTAATTATTGTGTTAAACTAAACCAATCTTATACCTAGGCAATATATATAGAGTTGATGCATAGTTAAGTTATAAAGTTTTAGATATTTTTAATAAATTTATTTAATAAACTTAAAAATAAATTGCATCAATAATGCAAAATGTATTAATTTAAATTTAAAAATCTTATTATAACTTATTTCAATTCATTTTTAAAAAAAAATTAAGGAGCATAATTTGAACTTGACCCAAAAATGTTCGGAATCCAATTGGCTAAACCTAAACCCGCCACCCCCCCCCCCCCCCCCCAAAAAAAAAAAAAACAACAACAACAACAAAAATCAATAGATGACTCAATAGTGAAGCCAAGTTAATGGGCTTTTAGCAAAGTGATGAACACCCTTAAGTACAAACATAAAATGACCTAGCTTTAAGAGAAAAAAAGGGTGAGCTTATGAAATCTTACCTCAATAAACACAGCTGAGGCTTCCCTTGGCTCCAACTTTTGAACTACCTCTGCGGCGACTTCCTGCATGAAACATGACTTATTTCTTTAAAGTGTGTGTGTGTGTGTATATGAGAGGTTTTTATTTATTTATTCATTTCTTTATTTTTGTGTTCTGGGTAAGGGGGATAAGAGAAATACTAGCCTCCAAAGTAAATCAAATGATCGGGAATAAATAATGAAGGTGAAAATTTAACTACCTTTGCTTGGATGAGCTGCACTTGACTCAAGGTCTTAGGCTCAAGCTCAATGGGGCAAGAGGTAATTTTCGCCATATATATAACAAAGTAACCCAGATTTGATCTCCAATAAGTGTTCTTTCTTTTCAGGTAAACTACAGAATGTGTAGAAATTGCATCTCATAACCAAAAGCAATGTCTCTTCAAGTAGACAGTTCATAGATTAGGCTAGACATATATACCAATAAGGAGCATGACATTTTTCAATACATTCACGGGGTCTTCTGGTGAAGGGAAAAAAAGTTTGTGGCCATAATTAATCAAACAAACTTTGGTGAGCACTTTTAGATCCCGTGGCTCGGTTGAGGATAAAGTTTCATCCTAGTTTAATTTGTGACTTCAAATTATCTTAGCAATCAATCATCACAAGGTCAAGATATCTGTTTATAAAGTCTACCGTTGTTTGGGTTGTGGCCGAAAATACACTAAAGGGAAAGGCATGCATGCATATGCCCATTAGCTTTTTCATCGCCAACTGGCTTAGACCAGTCTTATGGTGGAGGAATTCCTTTATAGAGCATTCTGGGGCCTCTAATAGAGCAGAAGCAAGAGATATGATTTTTTTTTTGAAAAAAGAAAATTATAATAGAGATTTTTGTGAACATTAAATTTAGTATTCTTCTTGCATATATATTCTTACATTTTGAGTTACTACCACCCTTTGTTCATTAGATATAGGAAAATGATTGTTCTATATCATTTTTACACTAATTATTTACACTTTAATAATTGAAAAGGGAGAGCGAATGTTTATTGATAATCATACTATATATATATAATTGCAACACCCTTAGATAATGAGAAACAAATTATACATATAAAAGTAATTTTTATTAATGCTATTCAAATAAAATATATTATATCAAAATCACCTGCTGTGTGACAAATATTTTCAAACATAATTAAATTGCAATAGTATATATTAACTCAATTATTATCAAAATCATGTTTGCAAAATCAAGTTGATTTAAAATTAAGTTTGCAACAGAGTTCAACTCAAACACACCCTTAGACATAAAAGAGTTATGTTATGGAAATGAAAGATACATAAACAAAATTTATGGATTAAGAGAAATAATAATGATAAGTCCAATTATAATAAAAAGTTGTGTAGTGTTCTCATAAGATGATGATCTTCTCATATTGTGCTGTAATAGGAGAGTATCCATCTAGTATTTGTCTATTTCTTCTTTATTCAATCAAATATTATTTTTCCCCTTTTTTGTATTATTTTCCTTGTTTTTAGCTAAAAACAAATTGCAAAATTTTACTAGTAAAAGAGACTTGGGTCTAAGTTTTCAGTCTTGAGTTTATTTTGGAGTAAGTTTTCAGTCTTGAGTTTATTTTGGAGTTTAAATATGTGTAAAAAAAATACTATAGGAAGGTATCCTACTTGAATATTTGACTCTATTCTGGGAGATTAACTAGTCACTTATTCATTGGGTGAATAAAATCTCTGGAAACCAAACAGCAAATTAATTAAAAAATATTTCTAATAGAAGAATGAACTATAAATCGCTTTTTCTAGAGATAATAGATATCCCAAAACAACTTTTTGGCTTATGTATTTAGCGTCCAAGATTATTTCAACTAGGGGTAAGATTTGTAATTGACTTAGTATGGAAATGGTACGCGGTGTCGGTTTGAATAGTGATCCAATTAAAGCTGATAGCTCTCTGGAGTTTGTAGGCTTATTCTTTGGTGTTTTGTTTTTGCTTTAGGCATCCTTGTATTAGAAAATGATATATATAGTCAAATCTGCCATAGCTAGGTTATAGCCATTTTGCGTTTTAACATATATATCTTTGCAACCTAATTAATTAGATACAATACACAGGGATAACCAGACTGGCGCGCTATCCTATCCCTTGCCACAAAGCGAGTCAAACAGATATATTTGTTGATTCTTTCTTGTAGAACTCGATATAGGAAAATGAATAGTTGGTGCTATAGCTCTAAGTCCAAGTAGTTGAAAATATAAGGCCTATGATCCTACTCTCCCCTTTTTAATTTAGACATAGTTGCTATCTTTCATATAATACACAGCACCGATCGCGCATATGTCTTTGTTATATCCACCTTACTTTATGTGAACTGTATACTATAATATATCCTGCCAGTTAGCAAGTTCAACCACTCGAATCACAACCTAATGTCATTCCAAGGAAATCGCAACTCATGTATATACTCAGCACGTGAAGCTGAGTTTAAAACTTACAAGCAATGGGTTCCTTCACCAAATCTCTATTACACACACACACACACACAAGTTTGACCTTGCAATTTTCAAATCTATCTCTCTTACACACGCGAAAGTTTGACCTGAATTGCTATTTTCCCACTGATGTAATGCCACGCTGAACTGATCACCTCGGCCTCTCTCTATTTTCCCAGTTTCCACAATATTCTTGCTAGCCAAAATCACCCTATGCATGCCTACCACTAGGTACTAATGTGAAAACGATACTTGTACATCTAGCATCATTATTTAAGGGTTCATCAATCCAGGAGAGTTACACATAAGTAGTATAAATTCACTTCGAAAGAAAATATGAGGAGGTTGCAATGATAGGTGATAATGTTATCAACTAAGTAGAGCTGCGCTTAATTTGAATCAACTGATTGGAGATTTTATATATATGATAGGGGAATCCACAGATAAATATCAATTTTCCTTTTAACAAGTGTGTTACTGTATTTTCAATGTTTTCGATAATTAGCATAGGAGATCTAGTAGCTAGCAGTATGGAAAATTATTAGCAACAATATAATGTTGAAAAGCTACCATTTTGTGCTAAATTCAAGTTATAACAAGTTAGCCGCTCGTGCGTGTGTGGGTATAGGACGGTTTTCTTTTCTTTTTTCTATACAGATTATACGAGAGCCATATTTATTTGAAGAACATTTTAAATATTTTAGGAAGTGCGGTACTTTTATCAATATTTTTTTTGGTACAAATTAAAATTCTTTCAGCTTACATATAAATCTGTTACGTGAAAATGATTTGTTGCTAGTAATCACTGAGTACATGGCTATTAGAAGCGGACTAGTGATTAACTCGACTAAGGCATGAGATCATTAGCTGCTGATGATTGAACCTAATTTAATTATGTAAATATATAAAAATATAATATATTAGTATAATTCAAAAAAGTATCTAATATATTTATTTTAAAACATTATAACACAAATGGTTTTGATGCAGTAGAGTTTGTTTTCTTCCCTTTAGTGTTCATGCCAGGCTTGATCGGGTCAAATATTAATGCACATCCAATTTAAAAGGAGAATTGGACCGACCACTTGGGTATAATGCACATCATATTTAGAATAACTATGACTGTGTTTGTTTTTCTCTTCTTTTCATTTGCGGGGTGTTTGTTTGGGGTTGTATTTAATTATTCTTGGGAATAGATAGTTAGAAATGATGTGTTCCTACATTTATTACAAGTTTTATAAAAAAAATTTTGAGTATTAATTATTTTATGGAAAAATATTTTTTATGATTTAGTGAAATCTTATTCCCAAGTTGAAGGATGGGTAAAAATATTTCCTATGACTTGACAATCACAATTATTAAGTACAATTACTAAATAATCCCTCAATTATTTGAATTTTTCTCTCTTTATAATTGTGTTAAGGGTATTTTGAAAATTATGACATATATTATTAGGAATATAGATTATAAAAGAAATAAGTTTTAAATTTATTCTTGAGAATCTTAATAAATAATCCCAAAAATACTTAATACTAAACAAATAATTTTTTAAAAATACCTGAGAATTATATTCTCAAGAATATTATTTTAAGGATTTGTACTTTTGGAAACCTAACTTCAAACCTTGAAATAAATTCATTGATTTTTGTGTGTTCTATGAAGTAACTGTGCATCTCATTTTCTAAATATATTATATACAGAAGCGAAATGATTGAAGTAGGACACTAGTTATTCAGGTAAATTAGTTCAATTATAAACTTTGCCGTTCAAAATATCTTACTTTTTCATACCTCATCAAAAGATAAATTCTAGCCTTCTCTCGTGATATATAGATGCTACAATTTATAAATATATAATTAAAAATACTTGGCTCTCAAAAGAGAGAAGTAAGGAAACATCCAGTGTACAAACTATATCAAAATAACAAAAGCAATGAAATTGAAAATCAAACACAACGGAAAAGAAACATAAAACTAGCATCAAAATATTAAAAAAATAAAGAAACAACTAAAGCTAATTGATGGTAAAGTGATGCGCAAGAAATCCCTAACCCATCATCGGCTCCAAAACGATATCTAGGAGAAGCCAAAACCGCACAAGAGAGAGGAAAAACCATGAAGGAGAAATCGTAGCCATTGCAAATTTGCAAGGAGAAGACTAAGCTTGATTCAACAACCACACATACAAAGAAAACGAGCCATGGAGCCACTTCCGACTCCATGCAATGGAAACTCCACAAAGATCGCCATTCTCTGCAATAGGCCAATATACCCTCCATTTAAATCTAACAATTACACTCCCTTTTGTTAAGGGATATTTTTCGATACTTATAAATGTTAGACTCTCAAAGGAGAGTAGCAAAGGGGTACAAAAAAGATTCAAAAAACAAAATAGATACTAAGACCACAACAATATTCAGGACACTACTAGAGCACACACCAACCAACCCATAAGAAACATAAAAGGAAAGCATAAAGAAACTCAATAGCCACATGCAAAATCCCTTAAGGCACACACGAACCATAACTACAAACATGTTAATCCACTCTCTTCTTCAGAGCATTAGCCAAGGCGTAAACAATCTCATTCTCATTATCAACAAAAAGGCCTAAGCTATTCCCCAGCTCCCAAGTGCAACATTCCTCACTAAACCCATCAGGGTCATTATCCTCTCCAATGTCTCTGTGGAAATCAGTTTCACTATGTGTTTGTTTACATAGTCACAATGTATATTTGCTCAACATTGTTAAGATGTAGGGTGTGTTTGGTTAGCAATAAAAGTAGGGATCAAATTTTATGAATTATCTTCATAAGTAAAATTATATTTAAAGCTCATCTGTGAAAATTCTATCCGAACTTTTACCTTCCAATCGAACACATTAGTTAATTTGTTTATATTGAAAAAAAATTAATTTTAGCGCATTTTTATGTCTAGCTAGAAGGAAGATGAGAAGTATAGATAAGACAACTTAATTTAAACATCTCTCGTGCGAGAGAAATGTAATCTACTTTAACAAACGTACACGCCCAAAAGAGATAGGGATTTGAACTTGTTATCCACGAGGCCCGTGAAAAAAGTTGGAGCCAAATCACAATGAAAGAAGTGCACATACACCACACAACTTTTCCATGAAACCATAATGTTGCTTGCTAGCTTTGTTTATCACCTAACGACAATGACTCACCAATGACCCTGTACGGAGCCCGTGTCTTTAGCTATCAACATCCTTTTCCTGAAAAAATGGAGAAAAATTGCAATCCTTTTTCAATCTATAGGCATGAGGTAGCTACGCGATAAAAAAATAAATAAATAGTAATTCCCCTTTTTTGTTAAAATCCTCTTCATCGTAAAAATAAGACTCCATCTAGAATATGATTTTTGCACCGGAAAACTTCATAAACTATCAAATAACATCTAGCACCCTCAGCTTTCAAATAATATCAATATGCATGATTATACTCAACAATTGAAATCTATTATTGCAATTTGTATTGGGTACTTGGGTAAAGTAGTCAGGGAGGAAGAGTTAAACCAAGGGGCTAATTGAGCGAGAAACCATAAAAGCCGATCCAACGTTATGTCTTGATCTAAAATCTTAAAATTATGATTTTATTATAGGTTCTCCTCTCATTCTCTTATTTCATATTTAATCAATGTGAAATTTCGTTAATCACACTTAGACAATTCCCTAGACATATGCAGACCTACACTGAGGGGCGATTCCTTATTTTGTGAGGGAGATGAGACCCCCAGTTATTTTTAAAAGTTTTTTTTTAAAAAAAAAACTATTTCTATTGAACAAAAACTAAGTAATTTGATCTCCCAAGCATATATTGTAAACATGTTCCGTCAACCTTTGAGTAAAATAGTCTCGTTCCTGCATTCCGAATGCAAAAAAGGTACGTGCATAAGGAAACACATTTCTTAATTATAAGAATCCTAAGCGACAGAACCGCAGTGAACCTGAACACTTATATAACTACAAGCATGCCCCTGCCAAAACTGCTTATATAAGCCAAGAGCAAGACTTGTTTTTTCTTCCTCCAGCTGAATTTAAACCATCAGGTACCAAAAAGTAGGAAAAAGAAAGTATTTTAAAAAGAAATGTGAATGGTTCAGAATAACTCATACCCCTGCTTGTGCCGTGTTACCAAAACAAGCAACTGATAAGTAAAAATAAGGGGCATCAATAATTTAAGAATTTATCTAATCAGAGCCCTAGTATTGGTTAATTAAGGTTTTTAATAAAAGTAAATCTATAACAATTGTGGTGGAATCTAGACATTAAAACTTAAAAAATCACACATTTTCAATAAAAACTTATCATTAACATCCACAATTTAAAAGGCCCCAAAAAAGGGGGTCATATTGACATAAGTGAGTTAAAAGCAAATAGATGGAAGGGAGTGGAGGGGACAAGAACCCATTACCAGCATCGTCTTTACACACATAACATGGAAAGATCCCCTTGACAATGGGGCATGCAGCAGCATAGCCATATCGTGAATTTTTTTTGGATATATTATCAACAACAGCAAACACAGAGTGCAGGCAGAAGGTAGCAGTCATGCACGTCACGTAGCGCATGTGCTTGGTTTCATCACCCACATGCACACTCACACTAGCTTCCCCCCTTCCTATCCATTCATGCACACACACACACACATATATATATATATATATATATATATATATATATATGTTATGCTCTAGCTGCTTCTTCTACCACCCATCATATTTCGGCAGTCTCCTCCATCCTATATATGTGCTTATATTATCAATAAATTGAAACTGAATTACTAACCCTCGCTTGGTTCAAGTGATTTCACATCTATTTTTCTAATTCAATATCTTGATTCGAGTTTAACGAATAAAAAATATCGGCGGTGCTAGAAAAACTAGCTAGGAGAGTGAGTTTAGCATGAGAGTTAAAAAAAAAGAGAACTTTTTCATAGATTAAATATATATACAATTTTACATTTAAGAATTTTTTTTTCTCCATTTATATGTATATCCTTATACTAGTCCTAGAGTTTTTATAATCAAGTAGAATAAAATTCGATAGGAAATTACATTAATCTCTTCTAAAATTTGATGAAATTCACCATAACTCATCTCTACTTATAAAATTTACTCATGAGATTATTATGTTTATGAAATTATTATTATATCTCCTATGCATTTCTAAAATTATTATGTCGTCCTCTATTCTATCGTACAAGGTGCATCCAACGGGTTATTGTTACCCGAATATATAGAGAGAAGTCTAAGTGAGTTTCAATAAATCTCAAGAAATTTCATTATGACTTGCCTATATTTGATCTTTATCGTCTCTTTTGGATTGTTCATGCTTCAAAACTCAAAAAAGATTCTTACATAAGGGATATATGAACATATTAGATATAAAATCATTCATATAATATTGTTATCCAATAGTTTAAATTTTTTATAGAGTCCATTCATGAAGTTGAACGTGCATGACTTAAATTAAATTAGTTCTAAGCTAATAAATTTAGAAAAACTGAAAAATCCAGACTGAGAAAAAAAATAAAAAGAGTTGGGCAGTGCCGACACTGGCCTCACACCACTGCGTACATACAGTGTACTTTGTGTGTACTCTTTCTCTTATCGTCACTTTGTGAAAGGCTGAAAGCCGAAGTGCATGTTAGGCATATACCTAGCCATGCAATGCATTGCATGGAAAGCCTCATAACCCACCTTTCCTTTCTCTCTTTTGCCTTTTTTTTTTCTTTCCAAATTTAATTGTGGGTTCGAAATTCTATAGTCACAATCACATGGTCTTCCAAAAGTAGGAACAATAAACAATGAACAATAAACAAGCTTATTATCGTCCCATTCTTTGGTTGGGTTAAGGTGGTAATTAGTTATTTCTTCTATTTTTGTCTTATTCGGGCAATTGCAATGGTCAATAGGTAGTAACTAAACAAATAATTCTATCCCGGGTTTAATTAAGAGGTGCAGGTGACATATATGATCTGAAAAATTCAAAGAAAATATACAAGGGTATTTGTGATAATCTATTTGTTGGTTCGTCATAAGTTCCTTTATTAATTTCCGTATATCACCGTACCATTTTAAACTTAATTTCAATAACATTTATTAACAATAGGTGTTGTTAAACCCTTTTAGAAGCATTTTAAAAGAGTTATTAAAAATATAAATAAATATTATTAAAACTCTCTTTATGCCATTTTACATACTGTATTATATAGTTTATATTATTAATAATTTTATTAATACTTTTATACGATCAAAATATTATTAAATGCCAATCACATTATAGTATATGTATACTAACTTTAGTTTTTGAGAAGATTAATAATATAAATTAATACATAGAGGTTCAGATTTTAAAAATAAAAGAATTATGAAAGTGAGCAAAGGGAAATTGAAATAGTCTGGACGGACCTTATATATACATAAATATATAAGCTAGTAGCAAAAGATATGATCAATCTTGTGAATTGGTTAAAAATTGACTTTGATCATCATCATGTGTAATGGGCTACCTCGGAGAAAGAATACCACACAATTGACCCGTGAATAGTGTTACCATATGCATAATGAAAAAGAGTGGAGCCCATGGAAGAGGAAATGTCTAGGATCGGGTGGACAGTTATATCATCCCTCAATGTGCACCTAATTGTTTGTTTATTTATTACTCCCTCACAACTCAACTCACATGACCTTGCTGCACCATTTTGCAAGCTAAGCAGCCATTTATTCTTTTAATTCCACCTAATACTATATGGTATTTAAAAAAAAAAAATTAATTGGCCCCTCCCACGTTGGTTTCATAATTCCATTCCTCCCTTTCCTTTAACGCACTTCCATGTAGATGGTACGTACAGAGGACGATGTGTGACTGGGTAGTGGCTAACCATGAAATCTTTACATAATTTCACAATTTCACTGAAAACCATGCCATTCTTTTATATTCCATATAGTTCTTCCCTAATCCCCACCAGTTTGGGTCCTTGGTATTCAGTATTCACTCACAATGCACAAAACCAAGGCCTTCAATCAAGCGTTTGAAATTTGTTGGTATGTCCTTGGTGGTGAAAATGGGTGAAGTCCATCACATTCGGGTAGACTTTTGTCGGTTTGAAACGAAGCTCAAGGATCAATAATATGGAGACAAGATAAGAATACATATATACAATGAACATGCTAAATTCCATTATATTGTGAAAAGAAGGAAAAACTAGAATCACATCAATCCACGAGGAGTTTATAGAAATGATGATGAAGAGTAACCCACTTTTCCTATAAGGCAAAAAATATCAGCACATTGTTTCATGATTACAAATTGACAAAATTATGTATCAAGCAACCATCGTTTTGTGCCAATTTATCATCACAATGAATATGCGTTCCATACTTTTCCTTACGCCAATTGGATTCTAGAACAAGCGATGAAGCATTTTTCTCTATTTCTTTTCTTTTCACGTGTAATTCAAATATATGCCTCTTTTCACGCATAAAATTTTCAGTATTCAGCAAATATATAGCTTATAATTTACCAAATAAATATATAGCTTATACTCATTTGTTCCTTCTTGAACTTTTATTAATCCCCATTTCGAACAAAAATAAGATTTTGATTCTGAATTTGCCAAATTTGGCAATGAAAACAATGAGGAGTAGACCATTAATCCTACAATCAAATGAAGAAGCTCTTTCTTTCCTTCCTTAATTCTACATTTTCTCCCCCTTTTTTTCCTCTTCTTTTCTCAACTACCATGAAAAGAACATTAAAAACAAAAAGCTACAAATTCAAATTTATAAGACAAAATTTTTCAGAGCCAAATGATATTTAAGAAAAAGGAAAAAATGGAAGTGACAATGTTAAAAGACCTCTTCTCCACCCTAAATTAAACTAGGCCTGCAATCACTAGATAACATGCCTAAAATCTGGGCCACAATGGTGATGATGACGATGGATCAAGAACTCATCTCCACCGTTGGCTACGCCGAAAATCGAACTCTGATGATGATGGTGGTGGTGGTGATGACTCAACAGCTGCTGCTGATGCTGCTGCTGTTGCCGCTGCAGCTCCTTCTGCCTCCTCAGTTCCAGAACCTTCCGATGAGAATTCGAGTGCTTCGTCGACACGAATGTTGGGCTCGCAGCGGGCCGGTACTCGGGCACCAACCGGCCCGACTTGAACCTCACGCCGCACGCATTGCACAGAGTCTTTGGGCCCATGGGCCCAGTCCGCCATTGCGGCGTCTTTTCCGCACCACAATGAAGGCATTTCCTCCCTGAACACTCCGCATTCGCTTCTCTTCTCTTCATCGACGGTGCCAATTTCACCGGCGGCTTCTGCTCCTCCGCGGACGGCTGCAGCGTAGCTAGGTGCAGGAGGCGCGTGGACCAGTCCCCCGGCGCTGCGCGGGAGCGCTTGCTGCGCGCCTTGCCAGGGAGCGGCGTTTCAGGATGCAGGAGAAACGGCGCGTTCCGCGCGGGGTCGAACGGCGAAGGGAGTGTGTCGGAGGAAGATGACGAATCCGGCGTCTGCGGCTTGCCGCCGCCGATTGCGGTGACTGAAACACCGCCGGAGAGAAGCTGCAGCGTCTTCAGCTCTTCCTCGGCCGAGAACGAGTCCTCCACGACGTTCGAGAGCCACTCCAGTTCCGCCATATCATCGTACTGTAACAAAATAAAAAAGTTGAAAATCATCAAAATTACAACACTCAAATCTTCAAAATTCATTTCAAAATCATCGTAATTTTCGGTTTGATTTTCATGATTTTGAGCTCGGTGAAAGTTACAATTAGAACATGCAATCTTCAAATTAAGCTGAAAATTATCGTAATTTTCTTCAATTGTCATGATTTTGAGTTCAGTGATCGTCGTAATGCAACAAAAATGGCACAATGAGAACATGCAATTTTCGAATGAATCAACAATTCGATTCATAATATTGTGATTTTGAGGTGTGAGAGTGTGGCATTGACTGAATAATTACCGGAACGCAGAGTTCTCCGCCGGAGAATTGTGGATCGCCGGAGGAGAATGCGCGGGGGACAATGCCGGCAGGGAAATGGTTGTCGCCGCCGGAGATTGAGGAGTTGCAGCTGTCCACGCCGGTGACGGTTGAGGAATCCGCGGAATTCCCGGCGACATTGTCGAAGAATCCGTCGGACATGATGGCGTCGGCGTTGGAGAAGTCGAGTAGGTCGTCGATGGCGAACGGCTCTCCGCCGACGCCGTGCTTCTGGTCGCAGCCTCCTCCATGCAGCTTCTCCGGCGAGAATTGGTCCCCACCGGCTCCGTAATAGCCACCGACAAAGTATTCCGGTACTTCCATTTCTACGTATATATGTTGGTGCTCTTTAGAGAGAGAGAGAGAGAGGTGTTTTTGTGTGAATGAGTGAAAAAACGCACCGTTTTGAGAGTGAGGGGTTTGAGGGATCGTGTGCTGTCTCTGGGAGAGGAGTGAGTGAGGGTGGGGTTTTGATGAGTAAAGGCAGTGGCAGAAACGTAATTTACTAGAAATTGGAGCATCTTTTTTTTTTATTTTTTTTTTCTTCATGCATACAGGTACATGTGTTGGATTATAATAATAGGGAAGTGACTTGCAAGTTCTGTAAAGTTATTTAAGCCACTTTCATTTTTTTTTTTCCTTCTTTCCTTTTTTTTTTTTGGCAACAATTGAAGACATTTTCTTTCCCCTTACTGCTATGAAAGCTTTTCTTTTCTTTTTTCTTGCTTCCTCTTTTTTGCTTTCCAATAATAAATTGAGTAATACTTAATTAATACTTTCTTAATAGTTTAATTTTTCAAGAAATAAGCATACAAAACTAAATTACTCTCTGACTTATAAAGTACTCTTTGGCAAGAGTCACATTAATTTATTTGCATTAATTTAAGAAATTATTATATAAGTCAACAAATGAGATAATAAGAAAGAGAAAATTTTACGCCAACAAATGTTCAAAGATTTTAATAGTTAAAGAATGAATGAAAAGTATGGTAAAATTAATAAAAGTTAAATAATTTGTTTAAAAATTCTAAAATTGCATGTAGTGCATATAAAGAACTCCAAACACACTTATTATGACAAAATGGAGAGAATATTCTTTAAAACAGATCGAGCTTATTATTGTCCTTGTTGCTTCTCCGCTTCAATTTTTCCATAAATTGAAGGAGTAGTAGCTGGGCAATGGTGTCCAATGCCATCCTCTCTAATTAACTGGAACAAAACCATTATAACAAGTTTTAGTTTTCGTAGATTAAGGGATTACCGGGGCACCAACCTCCCAAAATATAGGTAGTAATTGATATTAATTCGTATGATTTTAGAAAGAATACGATGCCTTTGATGGAAAAAACTAAAAATGTATAAGTGCACTTGTGATCAGTGCACTGTTTTTTTTTTTAATTAACAAATATAATTTTTTTGGCACATCAATTATTGATTGCTTTGCGTATGAAGCTGTCAACTTATAATTAAAAGAAGGTTGAGGTTTAGTTAAACTCAAAGTGTTAAAATTCTGTGCTAAAGGGGTAGCACTATACACTCACTATACACTGACATTGTCTTGATTACTTTTGTTAAGGGATTCTTTTTCTTTCATAAATTGGTACGTTAGGAAAGTGTTAATTGTGCTACTGAAGTTTTGTACGAAGAAGAAAAATAAAAGAGAGGTGAAATGAGCCAAAAAAGAAGAGGGATTAGTTGATGCAATGAATAGTGATCATGTGGTGTGAACAGAAATCAAGTGTTAAGCAGCTGCACAATGGTGGGCTGTCACTTGGAAAGAAAACAGCTATGGCCACAGACACACTGCTCACTTTCCTTAGCATTTCAGTTTAAGACACACTGCATTGGGTGATAAGGTAAAACCACTAAGTAGGACCTTAATAATCCGATAAATTCTTGATTACTGATAGAGAAAGGGTTTATTTGGTATGGAATGAAAATTGAGTAGAAATTTTGTGAATGAACTCTATATATGATACTCATTTATAAAATTTTTCATCTTATTTTTATTTATACCAAACACACGTTAATAGAAATTTTTTGTTCTATGTCACTAATTATTTGATATATTGACAATATTGAGAAATTAAAAAATAAAATAATCCATAAATTATTTGTTAAATGAAAAATAAAACAGGGCAAAACATTTTTCTGATTCGGAGAGTAATTAAGATCTTCTTTAACATAACTATTTTTAACTATTTTCTAAAGGATCAATAAAAATTTTAAAGATATATTGAATTTCTAATATACCAAATTTTTGTTAATACCCTATAAAATATTTAAAAATAGGTCGAAGGAGTAGTATTTTATGCATTAAGAGTGTAAATTATTGGACAGTTAATGCATTAATTGAAAATGATTAAAAGGGGGGAATTTAATGTTCAACAAATTCAACCCCTAAAGAATCGATCTCTTTGCAGGTTTTGTCGCTGTGACTCCTCCAATAGTGTCCAAGTTTACAGCCGGATTCCTCTGCTGCTAATAATATTATTACTTCGGGAGGTGTGCAAAATTCATAATTTAGTCCTTTCCTTCTGATTTATTACATTAGTTTAGTTGAATTAATTGTACTTTCTACCCTTCTTGCTCTATCATGACCTCTTTTTATATTCCCCCGCTCACGTTTCAGCACGATGCTTACAGCTCAACTTAGTCCAAACAATGGCCATGAGCTCATCCACGTGGCTTGTTAGCAAAATTTTTTACTTTAATCTTACCTGCTACCTTGGCTAAAATAAAAAGTCGCCATTCTATGATTCCTATATATATATATTTACTTTTAACTGTAAGCGTTGTTGGGTTTAGTAATAACAATATGCTCTGGCCCTTTTATTAATAGGGAAAAACGAAGTCTAATACTTTACACTTTTTGTGGGGTAAATTAAAATAAGTAGTTAGGTAACACTGTTACATTTGATTAATTACATCATGCCTCTGAAATTGGTCAATACGAAGAAGTAAATGCAACACCTCAGCAAACGGTTGCCTAGCTAGACTATGAAAAAGGTGAAAGTGGATTTTGAAAATGTAAAATTTTAATATAAGGTTTAAAAATTGGTAATTGGATTATCCCTCATGTGACTAAGGAAGCTTGATTTCAGCAGAGGGAAATTATTAATTTTTATTTTGTGGGAGCTAAGAAGCTACGTAATGTAACCGACTTCTCTCCAGCTTCAAAAACATATTGATGCAGTATCATGTGGCTGCTGGTGTTAGAGCAAGCACTTTACTTTTATTATTTTGTATTTTATATTCGATGTAAGATAAAACAAGAATTGAGTCAGATGGGCCGGACTCATGCGACTCTAATCCCCATGTTAATAAACCCCGGTAACTAGTGGATAAGGTTTGCCTACACTGTCAATTTGAAAAAAAAAAGGCTTACTGACACGGTTGTTACCGTCACAATTTAATATAATTTATAATGTAGAGTAAATTTTTACTTTAATCCTTAAATTAAAATTATATATGTGAGTTACTTTGATATCTAAAATTAAGATAAAATTAACTTTTTTTATTTTAAACTTGCACAACATGAGTTATGTTTGCCCTTAACACTGTTTTTGTTACTGTGTCTTCACATTTTCATTAATGTGTTATATTAAGTGGGGTGTTGGTGACATGTTAATATCTTATTTTTTGGCTTCTAAAGTGGTGTGTTTGAACAATAGACTCAAATTATTACCAAATCTCAAACATATTAATAATGTTACGTACATGAGAATTGATATTATATTTTTCAATTATGTTGATTTCTTGATGGCTTAATTGACAGAGGTTCGTAGGATGGCAGTATATCATTAATATATCATTTTATAATATACATCAACAAATACATTATAACCTCGTGATAGAAATGCAATCAAAAAGTAATACTGTGACTCACATTTTGTGATTTTAGGCTAAAAAATCAATATCTAAATATTTAGAATCATAACTTCATAGTTTGAATTGAGTATTTGCTATAAATTTTCACATCTTTATGTGAAAATAAGGCAATCAAACGTAACTTAAAAGGTGGGAAGAAAAGAAAGAAGAAAAAAAAAAAAGAAGCTCCAAGGGCTCTTTGAATATATGTCAATTAATATATGTTGGAGTGGTTACTCTTTATCAATTGGTGTGGTCTTTGATTAGAAAAATAGTGGGATTGCAGGGAGCACGCGAGAAAGGAAGAAGGGTATGTGTCAGCTATCATGTGAGTGTGGTGTGAGGTTGAGGATGATCAGCCTTCTAACTTAAGCTTGAGGGGTTGGTTCCAAAGGGATAAACTCAATTTGAAGGGTTTTTTTTCCTTCCTCACCCTCCTTTGCTGCTTCCCCCCACACTTGCGTACTCCTCACCCACGTTTTATTGCTAACATGAAACCACGTGCACCGCACACAATAAATTACAAACGCATCTTTTAAAATTTGCAAGGTGAGATGAAAATAAATTATGTAATGGAAAGATTTTTGTATGGATATAATTTGAACAAGTCAAATTCTCACACAATCACAATAAAAACGAATTCCACCAATTTTATTTAAGATATAATCACTTGATGATGGATCCCACAATCTTTATTGTGTGTGTAACTGTGAGTTGTTAGATTTGTATGTATATAGGAATTTTTTGTATGATAATATTCCTTTTTTCTTATTATTTGTTTTTGGTCGGGCCTTTTTTCTTATTATAGTTTTAGTGTTTAATGGAGTGCCACAATCATGGCTCTGGGCCTTCTTTTAATTTCTGGACTACAGAGCTCAACTATTTTTTGGGGTCAATGACCTCAAATGTTTGAAACATGATATTTGGGCATATAGGTGATAGTAGTAAGCCCAATGCCCTACTGGCATTTAACTGTGGGCCCCCCCTCTCTCTTCTCTCTCCCAAAAAAACAAGTGGGTACCCGTTGCCCTAAAGGAAGCACAAAACCACTGCTTCTTCATTGGCTCTAGTCTCATTTCATGGAAAAGCAAGAAGCAATCCACAAGTTCCAGGTCTTCATCTGAAGCAGAGTATGGAACACTAGCTCTGGCTTCATGCGAGGCAAAATGGCTATTATATTTGCTATCAGATTTTCGTGTTCCAGATATTCAATCGGTTGCTTTGTATTGTGACAATCAGTCAGCAATACACATTGCTTCCAATTCAGTTTAGCATGAGAGAAGCTGCAAGCTAGAACTTCGAAGCTAATGCCTGTTTCTTCATATCAGCAAGTTGCTGATATTTAAACCGAGGCATTAGCTCCAGGAACATTTGACAGATTGAGTAGCAAGCTTAGCTTGTTCAGCATTCACATGCCGGCTTGAAGAAGGGGGGTGTTACCCATCCTAATTTCATCACGTGTGCATAAGCCGAAACTGCAGCTCTAGCTAACTGACAGCCAAGTAGTTATCTGTTAATCATAGGCCAAAGGTAAGAAATAATAGACTGCAGAATACTAAATGGGCCTTACGTTGGATCTGCGACCTGTAGGTAAGAATCGGAACCTTGGGTCCAAAAAAAGATAAAACCGAAACAGTGTTGACTGTTCACACTTGAGTTGACAGTTTAATTCTAAATAGGCCATAGGGAGAGTAATTCAACACGGAAAAAGCCCATATTTAGTAATGTGGGGAACTAACAGACGAAAAACGGCAATTTGGGTTTACACCCTCTTTTTTCACTCTTCTTCTCAATGCATATTTTTTTTTTTTTCTTTTAGGTGAAACCAAGGTATTCACTACCATAAGACAAATCTCCCTAAGGTGTAGAGCTTATAAGCGTGAATTTTGCCTCTAGCCATAAAACTCTACATATCGCCACAAATTGAACCATTGATTAAATACTTAAGAAAACCTATAACTACCAATTGTATCATGTATCATGGTTCTCTCAATACATACTCTAATCAATGAAATATGTTGAACAGCAAAAAAAAAAACTAGGGAAATGTACTTTTTGGTTTTTGTTTTAGTTCCTTGTGGATATCAATACCCTTTTTGCTTTCAATGGTTGTAATTGAATCTTTATTTTTCTATACTTATATAAATTGGGTTAGGAGGACATATAACACAATTTTATTCACAAATAACTATAAGATACCTATACCTTTAAAATTTATGAGGATACCAAAGAAACCCCTTATTTTGTTTTATACAATATATTTTGATAACAAAACTGGCCCTTCGTTTGAGAAGTGAGGCTCATTCACATAGAGAATTATTAGGAAGTTAAGAAAAATTAGTTAATTAGTTTTGGGGTTTGTTAATTGTTAGTTTGGTTTTCTGTTCAGACATGTTAGTTATCCATGAGTTGTATATAAACAGTAAGCTAAGCTCAATAATACACATTCATTCATTCTCTCACTCAACAAGTATGCTGCATAACTTTGTCGGACATGACCCAAATGCAAGAATGGTGCATAAATTTTTGGCTTGCATATGATTCGGACATTCATGTGATGTAAGTGTAGTATTGCCTATCTGTCTATTCGTTCTGCTCCTTGTGTATACCAACACGTCGATTTGTGTTCTACTATTCTGCTCTTAGAGAAAGAGTTTATAATTAATTAAGGAGGACACTTCCCAGCTTCTTCAGTAACAATTGAAAGTAATGATTTCAAAGGTAAAGTAAAATTGACACATGGTACTGCTTCCATACTCCATAAAAATCAAGCTTCATTCAGCGGTAACTAAGCATTGAGATTATAAATTGATTTATTCAAGAATCTCTTACTAACTCGAGTCAGAGTTCCCATATATATATATATATATATATATATATATATATATATATTGAGAGTCCACAAGACCCTACTAATAACAACAAGCCATGGGAACTCCCTGATTTTCATTAATGTCTATTTCTTGGTAGTTTGATTCTATTTGTTTTCTAACTTTCTCCTTTTGAATGGTGTACATTAGAAAGTAGAGTTAACTTAGTGAGTGCCTTCAAAGAAAGGGGAAAATGAAATACAAACAACCGCGTGTGTGTGTGTATATATATATATATATGCACCTCGGATAATTGAGTAACTTTAAGTCAAACCTGATTTAAACAAATTAATACTGGTGTAGCTTGATTATTTTAATTTGTATATTTTTAATCCAAGATTTAAATACTTAATTAACTACATTTTCCAAGTGAATTTACCTAAGTTGAAAAACATGCGGTGGAACCAATTATAAAAAAAAAAATTGCGATGGAACACAGTTCACACTATAACTTTGCAACTTTAATTTCAGTATGCACACTATAATTTTTCTATCTGAAATTGTAACTTTTCAATCATCGACGACTGTAATTTTTTTAAAAGCAGTATAACATACTATCTTTTTACTGAAATAGGTATCTTATATTTACTTTAATTTGATGATTCAAAGTTATTCAATTAATTTTGGCCCGGCCCATTTGTTGTTTTTAACCTCTTTCTGTTAGTTTAATTTCCTCTTTGAAGATGACTGAATTCATGGACGAGAATTACTTATTTGCATTTGATCAAATAACATTATTAATATTAATTATTCTAATGGTTGATAGTATTCGTTATTAATATTAATTATTCTAATGGTTGATAATATTCTTATATCATTCACATATCTGATAGCCTTGCAACTGTCAAATGTATTTGCAATTTTACACGTATGTACAGTTTTTAATCTTTAATTATTTATATGCCACAGCCTTTTGTAGAGACCTATATGTGACAGTGACTTCAAGTACTTTATTCAATCAATATCTTTCATGCAACTAACTACAACGACTTTCGCTCCACCCTTTTTTTTATGGTTCATTTAATTTCCTCGTGAAATGAAAGTTCATGTATGTGGAGGAAACCTCCTGCGCCTGGCTAGCTTCTTTCCTTCTTCGTGTAATTAACTTTACCACAAAAGAAAGAAAGCCGAAGCAATGGCATGTATATGGCTTCACCAGGCTAGCATGTGAATACCCTACAAGCTGTATTGGTGCCCAGTTGGTATTGGACCACATCTAATCGCTAGCTAAAAAGAACTTCTTTTAGAAATGGAAAGAAACTTTTTTTATAGCATGACACTATACTGATATCTAATCATCATTAATTATAACCAAAGAAGGAGTTTTTCAAATTCTTTATCTTTTTTTTTTCTGTGTGCAAGTACGACTAATTCATATGGAAATGACATGGGCTCTTTTCTCACGGTTGCTTTAACATCCATTTCAGGGCGTTTGGAAACCCCTGTAATTCAATTCTATCAAGAAATTAAATTGAATTCCATAGTTTGGAAGTAACTTAAGTGAAAGAATTAAAATCCCACGGGAATTAAAATCCAACAAAACTAAGGAATTGAAATCAGACCCAAAGGGGCGCGATTTAGTATGGGAATTGAATTCCAACAAATAAAAATACCAAAATAACCTTAGTTAAATATAATGTTTTATTCCTAATCTATTAATGAAGGATAAAATAGTAAAAATAATTAAATTAATTCATTTTTAGACTCATTCCAAACTAAAGAATTGAATTGAATTCTTTAATTTAATGATTCATTCCAAACATAAGAATTCAATTCAATTTTTGACGGAATTCAATTCTTAATGGAATTCAATTCAATTTCATCTCATTAAAAGTTTCCAAGCACCTTGTTTAGTAGTCAGTCCAATTTCATGACCTCAGAAAAGTGGAGCAAAACAGTTATATATATATATATATATGTTACCTCTAAGTGAGACAACTTTGGTAGCCGGGGTGGTTCACGGTGATTGGCTCCTAGCTCCAGCAGTGGGGGTGCCTGCAAAAAGCACTCTGACGCCCAAGTCAGAATATATGGTTTACTGAAGGGTGATACGGATCACATACCTCGTGTCGTCCCCTCTGCACATTTTTATGTGTTCTTTTTCCCTACGTGATGATTCTAGAGCTGAGGTGTACAGTACGGGTGGCATCCCAATCGACCTGATGAGCTGTACAGGACGGTGGAATGCGAATCGTCCCTCCTCCCATACGGTACGGAAGTAATTTTACTAGTTCGGGCACTTCTCCTCGGAAGCACGTGGTCAGAGATCGATTTGTTCTTCTTCCGAGGTGGTGGGAAATTTCGCCAGTACAGAATCTCCTTGCTCCGCTTAGGTCTTTGTCTTCGAGTTCATCAAAGTTGGACCTCATTATCACTGACATTCTGGTCACGGTCCGTTCTTATTCCGACTTCAGACGACCGAGAGCGAGGACCGAGTTCCTGTCGGTAACAATATATATGATGTTACTCTTTTTTTCAAAGGTTAAAACTAAGGTGCACATAGGGAAAGGATACTCTCATTTACATCTCCACCATTGAATTTTTATAATTTTAACATATTATCATTTCAAGATAACTCAATCAATGGTGGAGATATACAGATAATAAGGTTATGTGCAATTTCCATATGAGATGACCTTCTCCCGATGTACATATGATGGTGGGTTGGGTCGGACTAAATTTAAGCCCGATCTGATTTTCTTTGTTGACCATGCCATTTTCTTAGCTCAGATCCAAATCGATAATGACCTAACTTGTGACATGATTAAACTAGGTTCAACGTGACTTTCAAATAATTTATAAAGATTTGAGCATTTTACATTATAAAATTATGAAAATTTGAAAATAAGATACAAAATTCAAGAAATATTTTACATTATATGTAGTCATATCAATATAAAAATAGTGTCAATTTATATAAAATGTACGAACTGAAATATAAATTCTTAAAATTCATCCCTAATTATATTTTAAAAATAGAACGTTCAAGAAATTATTTAATTTCGGGCTGGGCCAAGCCTATCAACTCGAAATACAACTCAACACCCAACTCGAAAACTGTATTGGCTCAAATTTTAAAATCCAAACTCGATCCTTTAAACTTTGGATCTGACTAGATCATAAACACCCCTATTTAAACATAAAGTGTGTTTATGAGTTTCGCAAGAAAGATAGTGAATAGACATAAATATTCTCTAAAAATACAGTGGAAAAAAGACCAATATATATTTGGAAAAGATTTCATAATCTATTTTGTGTATAAATACCGTGAAAAAAAAAAGAAGAAGAAAAAGGCATGTTGCCTTGTCCTAGAATGATATAGAACGAAATCATGCGGGTGAACCTTGCGCTGCATGTGTCTTCAGACCTTTTTTTCTTGGAATTATAACTACCAAGCATGCAAAGAACTTCACTAGGACCTCAAATATAAAGGTGAAAAAAAATAAAATAAAACAAGGACACATATCTTTCGGATTAGATATACATTTACTTCAGGCATAGAAAAAGTTACACGAGCCGTTGCTTTTTCATTAAATCTTTCTCCAAAAATTTAGCAAGTTCACGACCTTGGAAGCTGACAATTCAATTTCTAGGATCCACACAAGTTTATACAATATGCTAGTAGATTCCAAAAACCTAGTAGAACTATTATAAATAGGATTGTTCCTTCCTCTTAAGCCACTAAGATAATGTTCATGCTAGCTCTCACTCTTACCCTAGTTTGCTACACTACTTCTCTATACTACATATTTTCACTATCCTACCTCACAAACCCCATTTACCAAACCAAGTTATAATACCCTAATTGTCTTTGATTTCAACCCAAAATTGCTTGCTAATTGCAAAGATGGCACCACATGGAGAGTCTTTGCCTAGCACCAATTTCTCTACTAGGAGCAACAACATATCAAAGCCGCCAAAACTCTCACATAAGCACCTTCAAAGAATAGTCTCAGACATCTCTTTTGAGCTAACCAAAGAAGGGATTGATTTGACGCTGCCACCAATATCTGAGGTTGAAGATGCAAAGTGTGAATGTTGTGGTATGTGTGAAGAGTGCACGCCAGAGTACATAGACCGTGTTCGTGAAAAGTTCCAAGGGAAGTTTGTGTGCGGTTTGTGTTCTGAGGCAGTTAAGGAAGAGTTGGAGAAAAATGGAGGGAAAAAAGAAGAGGCTCTAAGTGCACACATGAGTGCATGTGTTAGGTTCAACAAGTATGGGAAGGCATTCCCGGTTTTGTTTCAAGCTGAGGCAGAGGCAATGAAGGAGATGCTGAAGAAGAGCAACTTAGATGGGAGAAGGGCCAAGTCCATTAGCCCTAAGGACAAAGGAGGGGTCAAGAAAGGAGGGATTGCTCGTAGTTCAAGTTGCATACCAGCTATTACAAGAGAGATTAATGATCTCAAAATAGCCAATTAGTTATCTTAATTACCACATGTGCAAGAGCCTTTTCATGTAGTTATTAATTAATTTTGTAGACATAAAGGGAATAAAAATCATTTACAACAAATCATGTTCTCATCTCTGTTCCACCAATCAATTCATGTCACATAAAGTAAATGATATATCTTTAGTATTTTACGTGACAAGAATTGGTTGATAAAAAAGGATGGAACATAATTTGGAAAATGGTGATTTTTGTTCATATATGGAACATGGCTTTGTATCTTTGTTTACGTGTTCCCGATAATTTTCTCTGTTGACTATGCAAGAATTAGGTCTTCCATTGAGTCTCATTCCTTTGGTTTCCAAATGCTTCCAAGACCGTCTTTGGAGAGGACAAGCATGGCCTTATATGTGTCATGAGAAGAAACCCCAAACTTGCCTTCTGAGGTTTTTTTATTAGGAGATCTCTCTCCCCATTTCTAACCCTTTGACTCCTACAGGGTTTCTTCTGAATTTCTCTTCCTTGTCTCTATGTTTTTCGGTCCTAGAGGTTGGCCCTTCTATGAGTTCCTCTTTGCATTTCTTTCCGAAGAGAGTACTTCTTTGTTTTTGGTCAGCGGTTCTTTCTTCTTTAATAGTTTGATGATATGCATATTCTAGATGTAACCGATCATATATGCAGTGGAATAAAATGTATTTGATGCACTTATATGCGATGTTTATATATTGTTTTTACAATTTCACACACACACATCATTTAACGAATATTATGTAACATATGAAGTGAGAAATTCTTGAGTAAACTTTCCACTTTAAACATGGAAAAATTAAGTTTTGATGTATGTGAAATTGTATGATAAAGAAAGATAAACTTCTAGTGTAACCTACATAATACATACATACATATATACATACATATGTGTGTGTGTGTGTGAAAAGTTAATTTATATGTAAGCTACTAGTTTCTAACTCGAAAATTGGTTCATCTTTGCTTTACAATAGGTTGAAACAACATTAAGCACAATTAACAAAAACAGTTGATCTATATATATACATATCTCGAAACTAGTCAACCTTCCAGTTCAACATAAATTAGTTATCTATTATATCTAGCTATTTGTACGTTGTTATTTTCAAACGAAGACATTTATATATGTAGATGATAAAAGGCACACATCTAGATAATAAAGCTATCTGTCATGATCCAGATAAAAAGAAAATTATTGATCATGATTGGTTACAGAAATAATTTATTCTATATTTATCAATTAGTTAGCTATGATCTTAGGCAGTTTGAAAAACAATTGCAGAGAAAATCCTATACAATTTTGTCTTCCCTTCCCTATAGTGGAGAACAATATTGTGTTAGACTCTACGATGAAGTGAAATAATACTCACAAGATGTCACGATTATGATCATATTCGTCACTCAGGGTCAATTTTTTTCCCCATAATTAAAGTTGCCTGACTCTTACATTTAAAGAGAGAAGCATGGATAACTTACCAAGTGTATGACACCAAAACACCACACAATAGAGAAATACAGCCAGCATCAAAGTACCAAAAAGCAAAAACTAAAGGAACAAACAAAGCTAGCTCACGATAAACTGTGAACCCTAACCTATCAAATGGCGGCGATATTATGAGACCGTGACCTCTCCATATATCAACACCAACTTCACCATCTTTACCACCAAATGAACCATCACGGGTAAGGTGAAGTGGGAATCGCACAAGAGAGGCACCGCAATCATTGCAATGCGACAGAGTCTACAACAGTCACATGAGAACGAAGAAAACAAGCCATCACCCAGGTCAATTATCTCCTCGAAATTATTGTTTGATTGCTATGATTTCAACTTTGTAAAAGATTATATTTTGTAAAAGCCTACCAGTAAATAATTTTAATGGTTTGCTGTTCCATTTTATTGGTGCATGCTATTCTGCGCTTTAAGGAGTAATTGGAAGCTCCATGACCAACAAGTTTTCTAATCACAATTCCAGCGAAATCCAAAAGGAATCAAAAGTAATTGTCATGAGACAATCTCTCCAAACAGTTTAAACTGATGGGTAGATATACATAAATGATCTTATATTCAACACTTATGCCCTCTCATGTAAATATCTCTTTTGGGCTTGATTTAAACTTTTTCGTAATAAGGATAACAAGAATCAAACCTTGCTAATCATTTGGTCATAAAGGCTTACCATGTTATGAAATAATTTTTTCTAAAAACTTAAGCTAATGAGTAGAGAAAATATGAATAGTTTTATCTTTAACAATTATGATTTGGAATATTAACGAATATAATTGACTCTGGTACTCATCATTTAAAAAGTGATATAGACGAAAGAAATGATCTGATTAAATAATAATGTAAAAGTTTTATAAATTATTCATATTAGACTCAATAATATATAGTGAAACTTATTATTTATAAAATTATTGCCAAAATTGTAGCTAAAATTTGAGGAGATTTTTTTTCTAATAATTGAAAGTGCCTCACTCTCAAAGAGAGAAGCTGAGAAGAACAATAAGTATTCAACATTATATCGAAAATTAAAAATGAGACTTAACAGATCAGATAAGCCTAAAACTAATTTAACAACCAAAATATAGCATCAAGAGTTACAAAATTTAAGGAGAATTGCTAAAGTTAATAGAGAAAACTACCCATTTATCTGAAAATTAGAAATAACTGTCGGCTTTATTTGGTTATCGTCATTCTTAGGATTCAATGCCTAATATCCCACTCCATGCATGTCATGTACTTCACTGCTTGCATCTAGTTACCATATCAGGCTTACATAATTATATATGCTATTATTAGTCAATGAATTCGTTGTAATTGCACATTGCATTCATGTATTGATTTTGATGTGAAAATCAATGCATGGAATTATATAGTCATGTCTGCATATTTAGTATTTGCCCGTGTGGCCAGTGCAGATTTTGGATATAACACAGCCATTAGTTCAATAATATATAGGCAGCATTATATTGGAGGGCACACTTTTGCATCTTTGATAACAGAATGGTGAAACATACAATATCAAGTAAGAGACTGAGGCAAGCCTCATCTTCATCAAGGAAAAATAAATAAATTAAAGAGCTTCTAACTTTGGAAGCATGAAATGATGAGGGGCTGCATCAAACAATGTTGGAAAGGTAGATTGAACTTGTGAAGACTACAGAGACTAGCATATAAACTTCTTTCTTTGCTGTATATACTCTCTTCTATCTCCGATCCTGTGTGCTAAGTTTTGGGCAGAGACTTGTCCGATACACATAGGTACATGCATGCATCCCCAAAATTTCGGTAAAAAACCAGTGAGTCATATATTCATATCTCATAGAATAATGAAAGTTTTACAATAATATTATTACACACCTTATTTTATCACTATTAGATATGATGAACGGATGAGGCAAGTGAGGACCACTCATCATTTAATGATAGTGACAAAGTAAGAAATGTAAGAATTATGTTAAGTAAGGAGGCACTAAAAATAGAACCCTCTTTATTATTTATTGAATAATTTTATACTTTACACACTAGAGCATACTAACACTTGTATTTTCACTCACTTTGAGCACCTAATTCAAGAGACTCTTGCTCACTTTCAAGCACTCTCAAATGCTTCTTACTAGCACTTGCTAATGCACTCACTCATGCACACTATACAAATAATCCTCTTGCCTATTTATAGGCTTCCACCTTCTCAATAGACGGTGGAAATTAATTATAATGGACGGTCTAGATTGCATATCTGGAACCTTCTCACCCTCCACACATATCTTCATATTTCTAGAACCATCTATATATCTACGAAGGATATTCTAGATAACTCCTACATATCTCTCTAGAAGCTTCTAGATAGTTCTACATGATTATACATTGTTCTACATGATTCCACAAGTTTCTAGAATCTTCTCATGTTAGTGCCAAACTTCTAGACATATCTAGTGTTGATTTTTCAAATCATGCTGTCATATTTTATTGTGAACCTATCATTTCTCTATCTTATAATTTGTACTCACATCTTATAGATAGGTACATGGTACATAGACAAGCGCAGAAAAAATATAACCATAATCTTAGATAGAAATAAGGAGAGTTGTTAGATAAAAAAAAAAAAAAAAAGTGGTATTAATCATTATTTATCTAAAAACCAACAATCATGCCATTTCATTCCTGCAATAAAATTTTGGCGAAGTTTTATGCATGATTGTCTAGCATTTTTTTTCCTATTGAATGATGTTTTTAACAAGATTTTTCATTCAAATTATATGTCTGTGGATAAATTGTACCGACAGGTTTGCTGAAAAAGGAAAATTTACAGTAAAATGCGTAGGTAAGCATAAGGAAAGAATGATGACAAATAATAATTATGTTATAGCATATTCGTGGATCTGACATGGAATGTGTAGCATTAGCAATTGTTGCAGGCTATTTGATGTAACAATGAGTTGGGATCAAATTGAAAATTATTTAAAACATAAGGAACAAATTGAGAAAAATAAAAATGTAAGGGATCAGCAAATTGAAAAATCAAATAAAGATAAGGGTCAAAGACATATTTTACTAGGAATCATGTATGTGTCTGTATTCTCCTCATAATTAAGAGTTTGATCATGAGATTATCCAGATGTTGTTATTTAATCCAAAATTTTAATGACTGGTGTAATAATACAATTTTAAAAATGCTATATATATATATATATATATATATATATATATATATATATATATATTTCAAAAAGGTAATAATGTGGTAATTAAGAATTTAAAATTTAAGTATCACTCGTAGAAAAACGACATAAATTAAATCCAAAGCAGATATTTGAATATCGAAGTATGGCACGCAGTGTTAATGGGCCAGTTTAGGCTGAAGACTTGAATATCTTGTTCATGAATATTTTGCTTTCTGTTTGTTTAGTGTGTTTGTTTTACATGAATGATTTCTTGATACGTTGCCTTGAACTTAATAATAATTTTATTCTAAGATACGTTCATTTAAATGACTTATAGTAGTGTATTGATCTTTATCCACTCAGGGCAAGTTGTATGGAGTACGATATAGAACAAATTAATAAAATATAATGACTTTATCCATTATTTGATATATAAGTAGGATATCATATAAACCTATCTATTAAAATATTGTTATACATAAAATGATATGTATACTTAATCAAGCATAGGGACGATGAATTATATGTCTGAACTAGCTTTTAGTATAAAATACCTTTTTGAGTTTTTTCTGATTTTGTACTTTATTAACATAAAATAATAACTAAACAAAAAATTAAAAATTAAAAAGATATAAATAAAATTAATATTTTCAACAAAAATATTTTATATTAAATAAGCATTTCATCATAATAAATAATATGCAATACAAAACTAACTCTGAGAGTAAGGCCATGACATATTCATTGAAATGATCCTTTGGACATTGAATTTCATTAAATAACTTGTTGAATTGATATTTTTCACTGAGTATATCAAGTATACACAGTTTCATATATTTTAAAAGCTATTTATTTCATATTTTATAGTGTCACTTTGTTTTGAGATATAATATGTTTTTTTAATATATAACTAAATGTTGAATATTATATAATATATATGTTAATGTCTAGATATCTGTGAAATTCAGTGTGCTCGATTATGCAAAAAATATTACAGGATTTAATACAGATTCATTAAATTGAATATTTATAAAAAAAATTGATTTAATAAGTATACAAGATTTATTTTTTAAGTAAATTATTTGTAACAAATGATATTTCATATAATAAAAAAATTTAAACGCATTACAATTGATAAATAAGTATTTTAATTATACTTTTTAAAAAATTTAAACTGAAGTCATTGAAAAATATCATTTCCTTATATTGTTTCTTTTTATATATTATGATGAAAATTAAAAGTAAAAAAATATTAAAAATATAAAAGTGAAAGAGAGTAAAATTTATATTTGTTAATTTTCATGTTTTGAAAGAGTGAAAACCTATAAACAATAATTTCTCTCTTTTATCAGGATTGATTTTTCAACCAAAAACCAAACAAGATAAAAAATGAATAAAATCAATTGTAAGATCTCAAAATCGATTTTAAAGTGGCCAAATGAGCTTCCAAACATACTATAAATTAAATGAGATTTATGTCTAATTTAATAATAGGTGTAGAGAGACTCAAAGTGTGACACAATATATCCACTTCACATTTCTCTTTAATTTTCCCTCTTAATTGTATTAGTCTACACAACCTCAAATAGCGCGGTTCAACCCACTCCTCGAAGGCAGCGCCCGCCCACCAATAATTACTATCAGGTCAATAAAATAAAATTCAAAACTAAAAAGAAAGCAGCTCTAAATATCTTAGCACCAACGGGTTATTCTAGTAATATCAAGTTCTAGGGTGCACACAGCTAAGCATTTTCAATTACAAAATCTCCACATTTTTCTCCTTCTCCTTTTTCCCACCACACTCACACACATATATATAGCCCCCTCCCCCTTCCTCTTCGAATCATCCCTTCAACTCTTAATTTCTCTCTCTCTCTCTCTCTCTCTCTCTCTCAAGCCTCACCTCAACCCAAAAAAAAACAGAAAAACAAAAAACTCTCCTTCTTTCTAAAATTATAATAAGCAAATTAAAACCATAATTAGAAAATGGAAAGCAACCTTCCAGCTATAGCTAAGAGAGTGTGGAACATAATACGTGTTGCCTTCTACATGTTGAGGAAAGGCATATCAAAGGGGAAGCTCATGATGGACCTCAACATGGTCCTCAAACGCAGCCGCCGCAAGCTTGCCGGAAAAGCCATCAGCAACCTCATGGCATTCCACCACAACCACCATGATGACACGCGCCTCCACCAATTCTCCACCACAAGGGAGTACGAGTTCAGCTGCAGCAACACGCCAAACAACCACTTCTTTTCCATTGGTGGCAACAAGCGCAATAACCGCCGCAACAGCTTCTTCACGCGCGCACACGCGCCTCCCACGTGCGACCATGACACGGTGACGGTTAGTGCTGTTGAGGCTGTGCTGGAGATGCTGAACAATGAGGGTGTGGTTGAGGCGTCGCCGGCTCTGCCAGGGTTCGGTCGGAGCCCTAAGGTGGTGAGGCAGCTGAGGGTGACGGACTCGCCGTTCCCGATGGGGGACATGGAGGAAGATAAGGACAATCAGGTGGACAAGGCTGCTGAAGAGTTCATAAAGAGGTTCTACAAGGAATTGAAGAAACAGGGTTGAGCCTTTGCCTTGGTTAACAAACAATGTTAATTAATTACTAGAGCCATGGTAATTAATAGCATTTTTTTTTCCTTTTGGAAATCTAAATTATGGTTTGGATAAGAAGTATATAGGAAAAAAAAGAAGGAAAAAACAATCATCCAAATCAGGGTTTAGATATTTCTAAATGAAAAATCAAATATGCCGTAAGCAGTTTTGGGATATATGTTTTTCTTTGTAGTCTTGGAGTTGATGCTGATGCGGGGGATTTAGGAGAGGATGCGTGTTAATTATTTTGATGAGGAGAGATTAACTTGTGTGTTCAGTTGTTACTTGTTGCTTATATGTGAACAATAAAAGAGAGGAAATTATAATTAACTCCTCAACTGTTTTTCTCTTCTGTTTGTGTTACTCATAAATCTCTTCATATTTTACTTTTATGTATGTGTCAACGTTTTCAAGGATCTGGTAGGCATGCTTGTTCATCTGCATAGCCCTTTCTTGCTGAAACTAAGGAAATAACACTACAAAAATGTGAATTTTTTTTTTAAAGTGCTTAATTGAAGGGGTCAGGCTCGTGTTTATCTAAATCAAGATTAAATGAAATTATAAAATTCACGGTATATACTATGCACCGTAACAAAATGGGGAACGACGAACGCATGGAATCTTCTCGAGAGGTACCGTGTTGATTTGTACACTCTCTTGTACTCAAAGAATGTTGAATCGTTGCATTTTGAATTAATATTAGTATTCCCGGCTAGCTATATTGTTTGTTACAATTAATCAACCTTGCTTCTATTTCCTTACCCATTCTTATTCTTATTATTATTATTATTTTGTTTTTTCTTCAACTTTTAAGGCGCTTGTCTTTAACCCCTTCTTTTGTACAACTTTTAGCGAGTCAATATCACTTATTTCTTTTTAGTAGCACTAATTAGCATGCCTTATATAAGCGCATGCTCCAAATGTATAATAACCACATTTGGTGACAAATTATTGCATTATATATTTTTGCCCCAATTCTGAAAGATTTGGACCTAAGGCATTTTTTATTGTGCGATTGGAGCCTCGGATTTTGGTTTAAAGTTAAATTGGCTTTAACAACAAAGACCACCACTTCCACTACATTGTCTTCATTTGATTCCACTAACACATCAAAGTGAAACCATAGCTGGCCCCTCTCCAAAATATTGCTGCCTTTCTTATAACTTTGCAAAGCCTTTTCCCTCCTTCTTTTGCTTTTTTGCTTTTGAATTTGGTATTTATTGACTTTTTCAAGTTTTATATGGCACCACTTTTGGCTATATATACTTATGTTGGTTGTTATAAAAGAAAGTGTCTACGCCTCCACGGGAAGAAGACATACAAGGAAACAAGTGCCATATATTGGCATTATTCACCAAATAATATTTTTCATCTCTCCATTTGTATCATATATCCGTAATGACATAAGAGAGATGCATCATATAGAAAATTAAAGCGGTTAAAATCAATATTTGTAGTGATTGATTAACCCGTAGCAGTAAAAGAGGCTAAGTGAAAAATCAAATTAAATACCCTCCAAAAGAAATAAAAATTCTACCAACTTGTGGGGATTGGTTGGATTTGGGATTTGCATGAATATATGTTTATGGCTATATATAGTCAAATGGGTTAAGTGTGTTAGCTGGATGAACTATTAAAATAAATTTCTTTAATTAACATCAGTGACATGGCTTGAAAAAAGAGCAATAATTTACTGCTGTCTGATTACACTTTAGTTGTTTCAACTGAAGTTTTACACGCTGAACATATATATATATATATATGTATTAGTTCCATTGTGAGCAATTACCTTTGTAAACCTGGTGAATTGTGATATATCATGTGATAAAGAGTTTGTTGAACAGAAATATGATTAATTGATCAGTGAAAGAAGTCATTGCAAGAATAATTAAGGATTAGATGGTCATTTGAAATGAGGGGTCAAATTAGAGTCATCTAAGAATTTTCAATTATTACTACTGTTAAAATATACAAATTAAATTGAAATGTTGTTTTCAGTCATCAATAATTATTGTGAAAGCGAGCTGGATATACCTGGATTGTTATTCTAGTGGGAAAAGATGGAGCACTCGAATTACTATTTGGAATTGGTCCTCTAAAGTTATAAAATTAATAAAGTATAAAAATAAATAATTAATTATTTTTTGATCAATAATTTTTATCATATATGCATCATTTGTGCATCTCATCAAATAATTCTAGGGTGATTAATCTCTCACCTTTATATTTTATCAACTTCCTCGTCTTAAAATAACCAAATTCTTAACTTTAATTTTTTATTCAGAATGAAAGCTGGCAGCGAAAACAATCATTCATAAAGCCTAATGCTTTTAGTGAAGCGCTTGGTGAAACTACGAAAATACGGGTAGCTGGGATTGGTAGTCATATGTCGCTTTTATTAGAACTGATCAACTTTCCTGTTTAATTATCTTGACGTGCGTCATGTGTAATCTATTCGCATCTCAATTAGGCAACCACGATTATTTGTATATATCACTTCGACATTCAGAACATATTATCTTATGTATTTCAGCGGATAAAAAGTATTAACAAAATATGCGTGATTAGCATTTTCGATAAAATAATTAATAATATTCCCTGTTAAAATACAGGCTTTAGGAATGTGTTAATAGCCCAATATCCCCAATATCGAGTTATTTTAAAACAAAAGTCTAAATTAAATGTATTAATAATCAAAGCTATATATTGTTGTCAAAGCCAAATTCTCAATGCAATATAAGGGATATCTTGTGTAATTGAGAAATAAATACACCGGTTTGAATTTTATTAGGGATTACGATGAATAAATTTCATGAAAAGAAAATTAGGATCAATGGATTTCATGAGAAGAAAATAATTTTTCAATCATATAAGGTATCAGACGAAGGAATAACTTAAATTAGCTCAACTTAGCTTAATTGTTTAGTTAGTTAGCTAGTTGCTCACTTAGTTTTGCCAGCTGTAGTCTGTAACCGTTTTTCCCGCTCTTTCCAACTTACATCAGTCCTATATATACTTTGTATGCTTCCTTTTTCATCAATCAATGAATCATTTTCTCACATTCAAAAAGTATGCAATGAGTTCATCCCTGAGTTCAGTTTCTTTCTACATTTTCTCTGCACCATTTAAGATGGTATCAGAGCTCTGAGAAATCGGAGCTCTGCCACTGCTTCACCGCTGCATCAAGCTTCCAATATGGATTCCGATGATGATTCCACTTCTTCCTTTCCTTCTCGCAGATCTACTGATCCAACTCTGGATCCAAATTCACCATACTATTTGCATCCTAGTGAAAGTCCTTCGATTGTGATGGTTTCTCCAGTTCTTGATGTATCAAATTACAACACGTGGAGCCGATCAATGACAGCAGCTTTGATCACGAAAAATAAACTAGAATTTGTTGATGGCACGATCTCTGAACCTCCAATAGGTAATCCACTTTATTCTGCTTGGAAACGTTGCAATAACATGGTTGTTTCATGGATTTCAAGCTCAGTTTCTACTCCAATTTGTCAAACCATTATTTTCATGACAAACGCACATGAAATCTGGAAGGATCTGAAAGCAAGATTCTCTCAAGCTTATTTGCTCAGAATTTATGATCTCAAGAAAGAAATCTATAGCATACAACAAGGTGAATTGTCTGTGATGAATTACTTCACTCAATTGCGCATCCTTTGGGATGAACTAGATAACTTTAGACCAGATCTATATTGCAAATGTCAGATTCGATGCTCTTGTGATGTTTTAGAGGAATACAAAACAAGGCGCACTCAAGATAAAGTGATTCAGTTTTGAAAGGTCTAAATGAACCATTTTCCACTGTTCGCACTCAAATACTCATGCTAGATCCAATTCCATCTATTGGAAAAGTATTTGCCATGGTTTGTCAACAAGAAAGGCAGCTTTCAGGTAATGGTGTGCGAATCAATGCGGCTGATTCCACTCCAAAGCCTCATTTCCATAGTAACATTGGCAAAGGTTACTTTGGTCGTGGCAGAGCTCCCATGACCAATGGTAGAGGTCGAGGCAATTTCTTTGGAGGTAGATCTGGTCAAGGCATCAAAGTTTGCACATGCTGTGGCAAGTTTGGCCACACAATTGATACATGCTTCTATAAACACGGATTTCCTCCTGATTTCAAGTTTAGGAATCCAAATTTTCAACATGCTGTGAATAATGTGGAAACAGCACAAAGTGCAGTCAATGAGGAACTTACACAAGAGGAGTCAGCGCCTACTCAAAACTTTGGTTTCACCCCTCAGCAATGCCAAGTCTTGCTTAGCTTAATTCAGCAACATGGCAAAGAAGCTTCAGAGCCAACTGTTCACACCCTCAATGCCTCTGTCCCATCTGATTTCACTTCCCAATCGCATGGTAACACCTTTCCCCCCAACCTTTGGGTCCTTGACTCAGGTGCCAGTGACCATATTTGTGTTTCCTTTTCCCAATACACTCTTTTTCGTAAAATCAAACCTATCCCTGTATGTTTACCAAATGGTCAAATTGTTTTTGCTCATTTTTCTGGTCAAGTCCATTTCTCGAAAGATTTTCATCTTAGCAATGTTTTATATGTCCCTCAATTTTGCTTCAATCTAATTTCAGTTCACAAAATAGTTAAATCCCTACAATATAAATTAAATTTTCTTGATGATGACTGCATTATACAGGACAAGCACTCTTTGAGGACGATTGGTATAGTTAAAGCAGTTGGAAGCTTGTACAAGTTTCTTGGCACACCAATTCACACTCCAGTCCCACCATTCACCAACTATTCTGCCGTTCATACATCATTTCCTTTATGGCACTATAGATTAGGTCACCTTTCCCATCAAAGACTACTCACTTTGCACAATCATTTTCCTGCTATAAAACCTTGTTCATTTGAAGTTTGTGATATTTGCCATTTAGCAAAACAAAGACGATTAAGTTTTCCTGTCAGTAACACTATCCAGAAAGCAGCATTCGATCTCATTCATGTAGACATTTGGGGACCATACTCTATCCCATCAATTCATGGCCACTGCTATTTTCTAACTATAGTAGATGACTTTACAAGGTTTACTTGGATATTCCTGTTAAAGAGCAGAAGTGAAGCCTCACAACAACTACAACACTTCATCCATTTGATTCATACCCAATTTAACACCAAAATAAAAACTGTGTGTAGTGATAATGGACCCGAATTTACCATGAAAAATTTCTACCAATCCTTAGGAATAATTCATCAAACTTCATGTGTGGAGACCCCACAACAAAATGGCATTGTTGAGCGTAAACACCAACATATACTCAATGTTGCTCGTGCACTTCTATTCCAGTCCAACATCCCTTTAATTTTCTGGTCCTATGCAATTTTACATGCTGTTCATCTCATTAACCGCATCCCCTCACTTGTGATACATAATGTCATATCATTCTCTAAACTCCACAACAAAGAACCAACATTTGAGGATCTCAAGGTCTTCGGTTGCCTATGCTACTCAAGCACCTTAACCTCTTCTCGTAAAAAGTTTGATGCCCGTGCCTCTAAATGCATCTTTCTTGGTTTCCCAAGCCACACCAAAGGTTACGTTGTATATAACTTGCATTCTAGAGAGATAAGTATTTCTAAAGATGTTCAATTCTATGAGTCATCTTTTCCCTACCAATCATCAAACAACACTAAAGCTCTTTCCTATGATTTCTTTCCCACATCCTACACGTCATCCCCAGCCAACACCACTCCTCAAACCCACCTCCCCTCACCTAACCCATCCATCTTTGACACTCTTCCTAGTCCTACACCCCCGCGTCACACACCACACACCAACCCCCCACCTCCAATCTCCACCCCCTCCCCCCCTCACCACCACCCATCACCCTTCGACGATCCACCAGACCCCACAACCGCCCACCATACTTGCAAGACTTCCACTGCTCCTGGCTACTACCAGCTCCTCTACTGGTAATGTCCCATATCCCTTATCATCTTATTTATCATATGATTCTCTTTTTCCTACACACAAGTCCTTTGTTCTTGTCATCTCTTCCACCTCAGAACCACGCCCTTACTCTGAAGCTTCCAAGTCTAAATGCTGGACTCAAGCCATGCAAGACGAAATTCATGCTCTTGAGGCTAACCAAACCTGGGTTGTTACTGATCTCCCTCCTGGCAAGTCCCCTATCGGCTATAAATGGGTCTACTGCATCAAATATAGAGCTGATGACACCATTGAGCGTTACAAAAGCTCGTTTCGTTGCAAAGGGTTACACACAAATAGAAGGTCTTGACTACCTAGACACCTTCTCCCCAGTTGCCAAAATGTCAATGGTGTGTGTCCTCCTGGCATTGGCCTTCCTCTGTGGCTGGCATTCACACCAATGTGATGTCAACAATGCTTTCCTCCACGGCTCCCTCAATGAAGAAGTCTACATGCGTCTTCCCCCTGGTTTTCCTTCCACCAAACCCAATCAGGTGTGTAAGTTGCAACGATTCTTCTATGGCCTCAAACAAGCAAGCCGCCAGTGGTTTGCATGTCTTTCACGCTTCCTTATTGATGCTGGCTACAAGCAATCATCTGCTGATCACTCCCTTTTTACTCACCGGAAAGCACTCCTCGTGTATGTTGACGATATCATCATGGCTGGCGATAACATGGAAGAAACTGCTCGTATGAAACAATCATTGGACTCCACCTTTCGGATTAAGGACTTGGGCACCCTCAAGTTTATTTTGGGCCTCGAAGTGGCTCGCAGCTCACAAGGCCTCTGTATCTCTCAGTGCAAATACGTCCTTCACATTCTCTCGGATACAGGCCTATTGGGCTGCAAGCCTGCCCTCAGCCCAATTGATTGTAGCACACGTCTCGACTCCACTGGGGAACCTCTCACTGATGTATCCGCCTATTGCCGGCTAGTTGGTCGTTTTCTTTACTTAACCACTACTCGCCCTGATCTGAGCTTCGCTGTCCAGCAGCTAAGCCAATACATGTCCAGCCCCACCCAAGCACATTGGCAAGCAGCTCTTCGTGTCGTGCGCTATCTTAACGGCGCTCCTGGCCTTGGTCTCTTTAACCCCTCCTCTGGGTTTCTTTCGGTTCGAGCCTTCAGTGACTCTGACTGGGGCAGTTGCCCTGAGTCTCGTCGATCGATCACTGGATATGCTATCTATCTTGGCGATTCCCTTGTCTCTTGGAAATCAAAGAAACAAGCTACTGTCTCTCGTAGCTCTTCTGAGGCTGAATATCGCTCACTTGCCACCACGACATGTGAAATCCAGTGGTTACTATACTTGCTTGGTGACTTAGGCATTTCTCTTCCCTCTACACCAGTGCTCTATTGTGACAATCACTCGGCGCTCCACATCGCCGCCAACCCTGTTTTCCATGAACGCACCAAGCACATCAAAATCGACTGCCACATCGTCCACGATAAACTTCAACAAGGAGTTCTCAAACTGCTCCCTATACCTGCTTCTTCTCAGCTGGCTGATATATACACCAAAGCCCTACCCGGATCGGTATTTGGCTCGGCTTTGCTCAAGCTGGGAATGAAGAATCTTCACTCCTCAGCTTGCGGGGGCGTATCAGACGAAGGAATAACTTAAATTAGCTCAACTTGGCTTAATTGTTTAGTTAGTTAGCTAGTTGCTCACTTAGTTTTGCCAGCTGTAGTTTGTAACCATTTTTCCCGCTCTTTCCAACTTACATCAGTCCTATATATACTTTGTATGCTTCCTTTTTCATCAATCAATGAATCATTTTCTCACATTCAGAAAGTATGCAATGAGTTCATCCCTGAGTTCAGTTTCTTTCTGCATTTTCTCTGCACCATTTAAGACAAGGCATCACACAGACTGAAGGATGCATTTGACTTTTATGAATTATAAATTTAACAATATAAGTGTGCACTATAATAGTGCTGAGAGTTCAAGGCACTTCAACAGATCAAGGCTCAAGACTTAAGCCAATATAACTAACTAGGGTAACTGATAGCATAATAATAGACCGTAGTTTTCCTTTAGCTAGCCAATAGTGATGGAGGGAAGGGGCACCAAGGGACAATGACAGGCAATGGTTTTTAAGTTATGAAGGATAGAATATGGTAAAAGTTAAAAAAGAATAAAAATTAAGATACTCTATAGAGAAATTTTTACACGGTCAAAGGTTTAAAAAATCATATTTAGGTACACTCATAATTTAAGTGAATATCGCTAGCTTTATTCAATATATACTTACTCATGTATCAATCCCATTAGTTTTTTTGTAAGCATAAGAATGGATTTTTAGAATTGTGCCAATACACAAGAATTTTTCTATTATATATCATTAATATTATTTGTATATTCAAAAGTGAATGACTTAACAGGACACATAACCTATTATTGATCAATCAATAATACATAACTTACTTACTAGTTAGTTATTTATGAGACTCTATTTTAATGTTAAATGATATATTGATACTTTTTTTTACTAAGCCTAAGAAATATTTAAGAAAAAAATTATTGACTCATTTGTTAAGAGAAAAAAGAAATAGATAATGAAAAAAACTCTATTTATTAATAATTTGGATGAAAAAATTATAGTGTGATTGATTTTATACTTTCTAAATGATAATTTATTTTATTTTATTTTGTATTATGTATATTAACTAATTTGCTCTCCTCTTTTAAAATTTCTAACTCTGACCTTGCTGGCCAAGTATTTGTGGCGTTATCCGTAACAAATCATATAGTCGAATTGAAATCTGAATTATGAGTTAATTAAATCATTTTGAATTAATTACCTTGCACCTATAGTTGTTGCAAAATAATTAGCAATATTCAAAAGATGGTGTGATTCTTTTCTTAAGCACTACCTATCACAATCACTCTTTACTCAATTTTATTTATTTATTTCTCAGATATCACTCTCTATTCAATATAAAACCTTAAGTTGTGTCATCCACGATAAAAAGGCAACAATTTTTAAGAACATACATATTTAATTGTACACGTTTTAACCGTTGAATTTTTCAAGAGTACTATGTTATAAATTCATGTTTAGGTAAAAGTATTTGCAAGGATAAACATTTCAGGATGTCTAAACAAGGATTAGTTTCACACTCAAAATATTTATATAAGAATCTCCTTAAATAAGAAAGGAATACTTTCTAGATTCCTTATTAATAATTTCCTTTGAAAACCGAGCCAATATTACTATATTAAAAAGTTAATACATTCGACTATGGTTGATACATTAAAATTGATACATTATATTAATAAGAATTGGAAGGAGACAATCAATTAAGCAAATTTAAATTGAAGTTAAAATTTCTTATTTCAGGCCTCCTTTAATTTCTTTGCGTGCATCAACTTATAATAACCATATACAGTACTCCTTCCGTTGCATGTTAACTGTCCATGCTTTTTAATTTTGTTTTATATTATCTGTCAATTTATTAAATCAAGACAATATTAAAGTTTTTTTTATCAGTTATACCCTTATTATAATTAAGAATAACCTATCTATTTTTGTTCTTTTAAGAAGATAATTATACTTATTAAATAGGGTCAATCTTATTAATTAACTCACTTTTGCACTATTATCTATTCATTTATTACTTTTTTAATATGTTTTTTTTTTTCACATATAATATGGATCGAAGGGAGTACACTTTAGCTGTCTACAAACAACAATTTGGGCACACAATATAATTAAGAATTTCCATGTATTCTTTTTTTAAAAAAAATTAATTAATTTCATTAAAGGTTTTGCTAACAAATGTTTTAGGGTCACTAGTTAAGGAAGCTAAAAGGAGTAAATGTTAAAACTTTGGTGAATCTCTTCCTTTGAGATTAGAAAAACTCTACTTTCCCATATCAAAAATTCCATTTTCAATTCATCAACCATTATTGTTCCAATATGTTGGTTAGATAAACTCTTTTATTTTTTAGGTGAAACTAGGGTATTTATTGCCAGAAACAGTAACTAATCCCCTTAAGACGTAGAACTCTCATACGTCTTGGGTTTTGAAAAGAAACCTACTAATTAATAACAATCATGCAGCTAGCTAGCTTGCATAAGCTTAATTTAAAGGATTCTACTATGTATTTAGAGACCACTTTGCTTGGTCATTTTACACGTGACTTGGTCTCCTGTTAGAAATATGGAAAAGCAAGAGATTGTGGAGTTAAAGTTTCAGCAGTTGACCCTGACTACAAATTCCACATGACGAAAAAACGAAGCACCCCAATTGCTTCTTGAAAGCTTGATGCAGCCGTATGCTTTATACCTCTTTTCTGCGCACCTTTGTTTAAAGCTGATTCAATTATGATGTTCTCGATGCTCAAATTTCGCTTTGTATACTTTGTTAGCAAAACTTTGTTTCTAGCCAATAGCTAGGCTTAAAAAAATCTAGGCAGCTAACGTAATGATGATTTAATGTTCTAGAAACACTCAAATAATAGAAACAGCAATTACTTAGTTAATCGAAGGAATTAATATTGTAATTTTAATTAATTAGCTCAGTTTACTTCTCACTGGTTTAATTAATTTTGAATTTCTTCTTGGATTAGATAGCTAAAATAATTAATGTTTGATAATCGCAATCCTCGGCAGAATAATGTTGTATTATCACTTTATTACTTGTTACAACTCATGTACTTATTGTATCATCATCCATGCATCATGTCCACGAGACGCGTTCCTACGCTGCTTGACCAAGCAAATAGTTGTGTCATTGCATCTCATTAACAAGACAATTATAATTAGTTGTATCAATTAAATTATTTTTTTAATATATTGGTTTAATTAAATTAGGTTCATGTGGTTGAATCATTGATTTACTGATTGAACTAATAACCTAATAGTGCTATGATGAAGTCAACACTACAAGAAAATGAGTATAGGTAACAATTAAAATATTAAAAGTATCAACAAAAATATATCAAAAAAGTAATTTTGATATAAAGTCTTTGTTGAAAATACTTATAAGTTTTTATTGACATTTAATAATTGTCAATAAAATCTTGTGAAGATTTTCAACGACCACTTTATGTCAATTTATAATAATACTTTTATTGACATTTCGATTATTAAAAATACTCATTTTTCTTACGGTACAATCAATAGTTTATTTCTAATAACTATGAAACCAAACTTTAATTCTTAGATTTTTTTTTCATGTGTGGTAATTTATAAATATCCCTATAACCATTTGATCATAAACCGGGGGGCATATTCTAACTTTAGAATACGATGAATTTTCCATTTAATCTAAACTTTATATTAATCAAAAGAAAAAAAATAAAAAAATATATTTTCATCCATTTTACTGCATAGTGCTCTCTCCCTTTCACTTGTTTTTTCAATTTCTTTTTAAAATATTTATCCATTTATGATATCAAGGAAGCATTAACTTTTTTTGCAGCACTACTCTTAGTGTAATTAACTGTATCATTACTTACTTTTGTTTTTAAGAGCATTGTAATAAGGTTTATTTATTATTTAATAATGGCAATTTTGATATGAGCATCAAGAATGTGCTAGCAAGACACCTGTTAGTGACTATGAGCAACTCAAGATATAACTTATTATTGGCAAATTTGCATTAAGGACATATTCTCGCTTTGTTGGGTCAAGCTTGATTTATTTAGTCTATAACTTAATCATGTTTTAAGGCATTCTAAGACTTGCATTTATTTTTATGTTAATTTTATCTAAATTTAAATTATTTAGTTTTGAGCCTATTTCTATTGGACTTGGGAGTTATTAATTATTTGAACTAATGTAGAGATATATCATTGGTTTCTTTTTCAGACAGATTATGGAGGAATTAGGACGTTATTGGTTTCTTTTCAAGAAACTATCATGTATACAAATGAGATTGAGTGACTTCTTTTACTTGTTGCCAAAAAATTGAATAGGTGATTACTAGATAATTTCTCTTGCAGTTGTTCAATTTTAATTTCTTATTCCAACAAGAGAAAAGTTATTTTTGACACCTAAAAAAGCGAGGACACCTAGACACCGAGAGAGAAAAGTGAAAAGAATGTAGAGAGAAAAGATGAAAAAGAAAAAGAGCAAGTGATGAGCCATATTTTTGTGAGGAAGGTGTTGGGTATATAGGAAAATTGTTGTGTTATTTATACTTATTGTGTGTGGGATACCATGTCGATTCGCATTTCATCTATCATTGAATAGGACATGAATCCCATTTAAGTATAGTTCACATCTCATATAATGTTAGAAGAAGTGTGAGTCAATACGGTATCTCACACACAATGAATACAAATAATATTTTTCTCTGTTGTTAAAATAACAATGCTTCTCTCTATTGTCTACAACAAGTTTCTATGAGTTTGGTATGGAGAATGTTTATTCTATTGTTTGTTCTATATCTAGGTGTGTTTGTCTATGTTTCTTAATCTTTATGTTCACGGCAGGATTTCATATCGAATTTTGTCTACTTACACAATTTTTTACACTAATAGAAAAATAAATATTTTTAACAACTAAAGTATTACTAAAAGTATCATCAAAAAATAAATTGACATAAAGTAACTGTTGAAAATACTTATAATTTTTTATTGACAATTATTAAATGTTAAAAATAACTTTATAAGTGTTTTCAATTATTATTTTATGTTAAAATTACTTTTTTTAATAATACTTTTATTTGACACTTTCAATATTTGAATTGTTGAAAATATTTATTTTTCTTATAATATTATCTCTACCAAAGTTCATTTATTATTTTCTTAATATCAATAATTATTTTAAAAAAAATGAAGCGACGCAGTGAAAGGGAGGAAGTATATTTGGCTGCATTTGAACGGGGACTTGTTCGTTATATGTCTGCGACTTTGCAGCTGGTTGATATTTAATTATTGCACTTCGTGTAGGTTATTTTACTCTTATTTTCCTTTTCACACTTCGAACCGATCAAACTTTAATGTTCTCATTGGAATTTTTGTCTTCTATTATTGGAAGTGGTTGATTGGTCGAAATCACTTTAGTGTATACAGACAACGAATTAATACAATATTCACGATTGAGAATTCACGAATAATTTTTTAATTCATTAACACCTGGTTTTCAATAGATATTAAGAAATCGAATTAATTCATTAATTCGATTGAAAATATTCAATTGATTTTTTAATTTTTTATTTGTTTATTTATTTTGTAAAGAATTGAGTAGAGTGTCATTTAAATAAACCTAAATTCTATGGCTTAAAATTATTATTCTCCAATAATAATATAAGTACATAATAATAACTGATTTTTGTGAAAAATATATTGGTCAATCGTAAATATTACGATTTTTTTGTTCCAAAAATTTATTAAGGACATGGTTCAATTATTACAACTTAAAATTCTCCGACCCAAATTGGATTTCTCGGTTGATCGAACATATAAAGATCGTAATTTGGGGCTAGTTGTTTAGCTGTTGTTGATTTGATTCTCTAATGGGAGTGATGAAGTTCCGGTTTACTAGGGCCTAGGAGCTAGATTTTAGCTCATACGGTTTATTTTAATATATTTTTGGAACTGCTTGATTTTACTCCTTGTGTATGATTACGAAGTATTATATGGATCTGTATGAAGTAGCTTTCCATTATCAATTCATAAATAGTTTAATTATAGGTTTAAAACCAAATAGTTTTAAAAATATTTGGATTGAAATCAAACAAAAACAACTTTCAGGTACCAAAACCAAAAATTGTTTATTTTTCGGGAACAAAAATCATACTTAATTCTTTCTTTTATTTGGTAATTTTGTTATATGTTTGCATACATATGTACTGGGAACAGGCCGGAGACATATTAGTACTATGAAACCACAGTATGGTTGTAATATATGTTTGACTGGATTTTATATTATTTCATCGTGGTTTAATTTTGATTCATAATAATTGATGGTTTTACGGTGATTGAAAGGGGTTGAATCAATCGCTATTCAAAATGTTTCTGCACACTTATAAAACTTATCAATAATCTCAGTAAAAGTCTTCTACTGAAACAGGAGATTTTGTTAGTGAAAATCTTTTAAACGATCATTTTATGTTAAAATTTATAAGTATTTTTAATAATTATTTTATATCAATATATTAATTATTAATAAAAATTTATAAATATTTTTAATAATTATTTTATATTAAAATTATTTTTTTAATAATATTTTTATCAACACTTTAATAATTAAAAAGTGAGTCTTATTTTTTTTTTTTTTTTTTGTAGCGAAGAAAGGTTGATATATTGGGACCAGCAGAGTCCACTTTCACTATCAGGTGAGAGATTATTGTATATAAGTACAATTATAATACATCACATTTCGACATAGCACAGTAGAAAGCTAAGGGACCCCGCTACTTTTTCAATATTCAAACCGATTTGTTTATAGGCCTTCACTCACTTTATAGTAAATAATGCCCGACATTTTGTTTGCATACGGGTAATGAGGACAAGGGATGAGATAATGACGGAAACATGAGCATGTATTTGAACCTAGGTAAAAACATTGACGTATACACAAGATATAACACAATATGAATATGAAAGACACATTAAAATTAAAAAATTATATAACATAGATACCATATATAACTAAAAATTTAAAGAAAATAATATATTATTTAAAATATCATTTACACAAGTTTTGTTTATATTTTATTTTTTTTTAAATTTAAAAAATTATGTATTATTTTATTTTTATAATTTTATTTATATTATTTTTTTATATCATAATTAAAAAAAATATTTTAAATCAAATATATAAAAATATATGTTACTAACATGTCACGTAAAATCAGACACTGGCACGAGATACATAGCACCACACTCAACTGATTCATTCATGCTTCATAGATTTAATTTGGACCAAAGTTTAATAACTAGGAGAAAGGGAAATAAATTCATGGGGACTGACTCCCCTTCTTTCCCCTTCAAATTAAAAGCTCATTCTGTTTCTTTATTAGATTTTTCAAACAGGGAGGTAATTTTGTTCTCTTTCTATCCTTCTCTTCCCAATTATTTCATATTAGTTCGGATATGTTCTGTTAATGAAAAAACATTCAAACACAATATAAATATCAGACACTAGAATTGTGTTTAAACTCAAATTTTTCCCATGGAGAACAACATTTGTACTATTTAACCCTCATCATAACTATCTCAAATTAACTATACAAAATATCTTACATTAATTAATCTCAATTGATAATAATAATAAAAAAAAAAAGCGTCGCTGTCATTTTTTTTGGGGTCAAAACGTAGCTGTCATTTAATTTGTATGGACTGTGGAAGATTGCTTGCAAAAATCTATGGGACGTAACCGATGGCTTGGAAATTTTTTTTGAAAAAAACGAAAGAAACGTGGGCCGCATGGGAGATTAAAGCTCGTTTTCTTTCATGCTAAGCTTTCTCATATATGTGCCCATTGCCAAAACCCTAACACAACATGTCTGTGTGCGTTCATATATAATTCTTTACAATCCACCCATGCAGGTTATTGAAGATCATAATCATATGATATCGGTGCTTACAAGTTAGGTTGGTTGAACTCGGATTAACTTGATTCAATCTTAATATAATATTTTAAAGCGCATTTTTTTTAGTTTTTTCAAACAAAAAAAAAATAATTTTTAATTAAAATACTTAAAAATTACTTTTAATAAAATTTTGGTTAAATTAATCTACAAGTCACTTAGGTCATTATACTTTAAAAATATTATAATTGGGCCCATGAACTTACGAAGCTTTTCTAATTATAAAAAACTACACTGACTTTCCTTGAAATTTTGTGAAATTTACGTTACTTATTCTCTATTATATTTGTCAAATTTGTTCAAGGGGTCCTTTAATTTATGAAACTGTTATACTAATCTCCTATAAGTTAATAAAATCATTACATTATTCCTCCCTTTATTGCATATTGCATGGTGCATCATATGGAGTTCAGTGTCGCTTAGACAAATAGAGTAAAAATGAGGTGAATTCTACCAAAGCTTTGTGGAGATCATGCACATAGTGGAATGAAATATTTTAATATGTTATCCTATAAATGTTATACAATAATTGATTTGAAAAGTGATATCAAAATATTACCACTAGATCACACTAAATATGAAGAATGGAAATATAACAACATATTGAAAGTGTTTAGGGATTCAATTACAAATGTTTTGTAGGTTTATGATCTAATTATAAGTTTTTAAAGTATATCATCTTATTTGAATTTTTTTTCAAAAAATCAGAGACTAACGAAATAATTTAACCTAAATGTTACCTATATTTATACTTGAAACCAAGGAACAATCTATTTTCAAATTTAAGTAGAAGCAAAGCCTTTCTATGAATAGTAATTGTTTTAGTTAAAAAAATATTTTGTTAAGAAAAATAAAAATGGAGCACCAATAATCCAGCTATTTTAATATTCAACCCCGACTTGTCTGTGCCTCGATCAATGACAGCTTTAAAAAAAAAAATTTAAGCAAGAGAACCATTTTTTTTATCATGTATGTGCTAGCCTTGAAAATATGACTAGAAAGAAAAAAGGGGTTGTTGGAAAGTAGGCAACTCAAGTGAACAATTATTTAACTCCTCAGTTCTGCACTTGTAGTTTTGCTCATCTAGCTCCCTATCTTTGTCACCAACTTGTAGCTTACATGATTATTTATGTTCAGTGGAACTTTATAGTTTCTAGATATATTTGATTGATAATGCATGTGCTGCACAAGAGTTAAATTACAAAATTGCTTACTTCAACCCATTTGATTTGTGACACCTGGATACCATGCAAATGTATAATACAGTTAGCTGATATATCAAATAGAAGTAGGGTTTATGACACGCTCCAGTTGTATAACAAAATAAAATTTATATTTATCGATGACTAAAAGGGATTAGTTATTACTTTTGGTAATAAATATCCTAAACTCATCTAAAAAAATTTAAAAATGGTAATTAAATAAAATTCTCTTTAATTTAACGATTCTATAATTCAAATCCCTAATATTATAAGTAAAATTTGTCTCAAATTTAACGATTTTATTACACTGCATTTTTAATACGACTAACCGCCACCTTTGGATCACTTTTGAATACGTAATCATGCCGACATTGTCATTACACGCACAGCCGAGATACTAGACCAAAAATGAAACACTTTCTGGGTTCTCATTTTGCTTTTTTTGCATAATTTCGTAAAATTAAGTGCTTAAAAGAGTTGGGGTATGTATATAAATATAAATAATGCAAGCCTAGAGAGCTTTGGCTTCATGCTTTTGACCACTTCTAATTTTTTACTGAGTTTGCCCCAAAGCATATAGTGCCACAAACTAGTGCACACAATTTCAAAGGGTAGAAAACTAAGAAAAATCTTTTGGTTAATTACTAGTGGAAGCTTGTTGGAGTTAGAGGCGACAGCCTCCAACCTAATTTGTCAATATATTTATAGCTAGCCAAGCACGACACAGCAATTCAATATCCACAAAATTAATCTGAACTTATATATATATATATATATATATAGGTTTTAGGTGTGTTTTAAACTTAAATTGCTTATGTGTATATTTTGTTTTTAATGAAGAAGTCTATTTCCAACATTGTTAGGAGTTCGTCCTTCTCTAAGCTTATGGATAGTTTCCATTTAGAAGATGCTAGCTAGATAACCTAAAACTTTGACAGAAGTTTATTTTTCAAAATAACATAACATGATTTTTAGTTTTTTAGATGAATAAGTTGGTAATACAAAATCAGACAACTAATCTAATTAATGTTAAAGATTTTGTAAAAAAAAAAATGAATATGTAATATAGCTCTTAGGGTCCATTCGAATGTTGGAAATGGAATTGTAATATAGCATTTCAATTTCAATTGCAATTCTTTTATGATTGGAATTGATTTATAATCTTAAATTTCATGTTTAGGATTATTAAAGAATTACAACATAATTATTAGATAATAAATGGAAAGAGAAAAACCATATAAACTTTAATTGTAATGTAATTTTTAAATTGACAATTTATAGTGTATGAGTTAGGAATTAAAAATATTTTATTTTAGTTATTTTTTTAATTCTACAAAATTAGATTGTGGAATTATAATTATAATATTATATGTTATTCAAGACACAGGAATTGAAATTGAGATATTCGATTCCAATTAAAGACTCCAAATACGACATTAGATTTTTTTTTGGTTGAATTTTGGATTCAATTGCATTTTGAGTTCAATAAGGCCAAGAAAAAAAAATCTCTGGGTACCTTCTACCCGTATGATACCAATTAGAGTTTTGTATCGTGTGAAATTTTAATTTTAATTTTTTTATTCACCACATGTATCCTCCTAATTGAAAGTAATATTGTTTGAGTATTTGAAATTCTATAGGAGGCATAATTCTTCCAATACTAATTTTTTCATACTTAGGGCTCAAACTTGAGACCATTAATTGAGCAAAATGAGCATCTCACCACTTCAACAAATCATCTGTTAGTGTATAGTGTGCAAAATAAAGAAAGGCGAATACCATTCTTCTTGGGGAGAAGAATGGCAAACCAATAGGCCAAAAATGATGATAGACATAGCATAAGCTATACTTCCTATCTTCTCAAATAATTTTCTATTTTTAAATTTTTAACTTTTTAAGAAGATAGAATAATAGAATAAATAAAGAATATGAAGGAAAGAAATCAAGTGAAAATAATTTGAGTATTCAATATGAGAAATAATTAGAAAAAATCAGGTAGTACGAAAAATTTTGTAAATATACCTAAATTTTTTAATGTTGATTTTTTTTCAATTATTTCTATGATTTATGTGCATGTTTGAAACTGAACAACCATTTGAAAATGATATATCTAGAGAGGATTACTCTCAGTTTGGTAATAAATAATTTTTTAATGGAGCTGGCAATTGGCATGCTCTTAAAATTTAGCGTGGTGTCAAAGTTTTTTAGATTCTAGTTCTAAACAAAAGGAGGAAAAGAGAAATCAGAAAAGGAAAGAGGTAGGGGTTTAGTTCACAGTCTAATAATTAAAGTTGTCTCCTGTACTTTTGAGTGTGTAGTCCTGTATTTGATTCTCACCTTTTTACTCCTCTAGAAATAATTACTAGCTTCAATGTCTTTGTTAAAAAAATAAAAATAAAGGGAGAGGTAAAGTACCAAACTATTAGAAATAAAGTACTTGGTAAATGTTATTTGCACAGGAACAAGTGAAGCGAAAAGTCAATTCAAAGGTAATCTATTGAACTGTAACAAAAGAAAAAAGAAAAACAAAGGTAATCTATTGAACCAAAAGGAAAAGTGTAAATTTTTGTGCTGAATAAAACTACTTCCAACACTTTTCAGCTTCTCTCATGCTAGTTCTAAGACATTGGAGAACAAATAAATCCTAGTTAAAACGATGCAACCTTTTAAACGGTTTATGTATATTCAACTTCTTGTAAAGGGCTGGCTTCCCCTTCATATGTGCTACAGCCCCAAACATAACCCAATTATTTTAGGCTTTTTCCAAACAAAGAAGCATTCATTTAATTGGGCCGAAGCTCAAAACTAACTACAAGGGAAAGCCGTGAACATGACCAAATCTCATAGCAAAAGGATAGAGGCTAAACAACGCAGGTCATTTAAGCTGGGCCAGGGAGCCCATAATAAAAGCAGATATATCTTCAGTTAACTGGAGTGGGGTCCTGTTGTTGTTGAGTATCCCAACCCAACAAAAAGATTTACATCTCATTACTGTTTTGTTTATCAATAAATAAATAATAAACAACGTACATTAACTGGCCTTGTACAGAAGCAGGCCCACTCTACCTTGCTGAAATTTGTTGGCCAACTACAGTCAGAGTTTTTAATGGGAACATTTGAAGGCTCCATGGGCTTATGTAATGGGCTAATGACTCGGCTGGCACTTTATTTATGACCCGTAAGTACGAAATGTGTTTACTCAATATTTAACGGTAGCAAAAATGAAAACGCCCACCGTGGGGCTCGAACCCACGACCACAAGGTTAAGAGCCTTGCGCTCTACCGACTGAGCTAGACGGGCAACTTATGTGTGTGACCGATTATTTTATGTTTTACTTCATTTGTCTATTTTTCATTTGTTTCAAAAGTCGATTACTTCAGTCGCTTGATGTGCGGTTGTAGCTTCTTCGATAAGTCTCCTTAACTCATGGAAATTCCTTAGCTAAAAAATTAATACCAATCAACATAAGGTAACTCAGCAAAAAGAATAAACAGTGTACAGACGTCTTTAAGAAAATACTCTTGTGAAAACAAATACTTTAACAGTTTTATTATTTATCATTGATTCTGTTCTCCCCCCCCCCCCTTCTTTTCTTCTAAATTCTTTAAGCTTTAACATAAATATAAAAGCTTTTTGACAGGAATGTTTGTAATATGATCTGGATGGATTTTGAATGAAAAATACATCCAATCAAAATAATGTAATTTGTTGCGATTTGAATTGAATCTGTTTAGTTTCAATTTTAAATCTAGTCCAATCAAATCTTTAGTAGTTTGGATTGAATCGGTTTCATTGGTTTTTAACAAAATAAAATTTCAACTTTCAAATATTATTATAAAATATAAGTAACTTATTAAAATAAAAATCTTCTCATTTCATACTTATAAAAATCCTTACCTTAAGATTTGGATGAGGTAGGATTGAAGGACGAAGGGAGTGAAGGCTGGAAGAGAGGTTGGGAATGTGTTAGGGTTCGAAATTTTGGAGTAAAATGCATGGGGAAGAGATATTTATTGGATAGGAGGGTCACTAAATAAAACTACATCATTTTCATGTGTTCTGACATTGGGGGCATCGCTATAGTGGTTAATAGAGAAAGGATGCCAAAATGCGTAAACATATTATCGATATAGCAGTCTACAAAGAGTGCAACACTAAGGTAGCGTTTGTTTACTGTCTCCGAGACACAAATACAAAGACACAAACCTGTTTGGTGGGGAAGACAGGAACAGCGGACATAAATTTTTTTTGCCCCTAGGATAGAAAAATACAAAATTTATGTACCTTCAAAATGTGGGGACAGAATACAGAGACAGAGATTTAATATTTTTTCTTCCAATAATATCTCAATACATGTTTATTATTTATGTTTCTGTCTTTAATGTCTCTGTATTTTTGTCTCGAAGATAATAAACAAACGCTACCTAAGAGACGAATAACTGAACCACTATAGATGTCCCCTTTAAAGACATATGACTACTATAGTGGTCACCCTTGGACCAAAAATGGTGCATTTGCACCAACCACAACTATAACGGTCCCTGATGGCTATAATGGTCACAAGAACGTAGTTTTGCATTTTTTTTTTTTTTTTAGAGTTTCATGCATTTGGGGCTTTCCTGGTAAGTCAGGTAGGTCCTAGGGGACCTTAAGATTGTGCTAAACTTGTTTAAGGACACATGGATCGAAAGCATCACATTATCCACTAAAATTATGACATTAATAAATATCTCATATGTTTAAGGCTATTTGACAACTTAAAGGTACTCTTACAAAATGGACTACAAGATTTAGCAAAATAGAATGCTGAGATGAAAACCAAACCAAAACATGTAGTTCACTTGGAATAACATCATAAAATAAAAGGTTAGGAAAAAAGAAAAATAAAGACCAAGTAGTAGCAAATACAAAACAACCCTAAGACCACGTATTTAAAAAACAACAATGATCCATATAAAACATTTAGAGTGTGTTTGCGACATGGGTTTAGCAGGGGAAGGGGTGGAAGGGAAAAGCTTTGAAGGATTAGATATTTTTTTAATTGAGGAAGGAGATGTTTGAAGGATTTTCAAAACCCTCCCTAATCCTCCAATCACCTCCATTTTGAGGGGTTTTAAGTAGGATATGAATTGAAAATATCATTTTACCCTTGTTAGTCTTAATCAATTTCAAAATAACCACGCCATACATCACACACATATACACGAGAATCACTCCTCTCTTTGAGAGCCTCATTTATGAATGTTCTTTGAACCCTAATTCCAACCTTCTTCCATTCGATTCCATATGTTACATTGACAAGGACAAATTGATGAGAATGAATCAAGTTCACCACCTTCTTTTGTGCAGTTGATTTCGCCATTTCAAGCTTCGAATCTCTATTTCTTCACTTTTGCTTACAGCTTCAGCTTCGGCATTTTCATATCACTTTTTCATTTTTGTATTGAAGCCGGGAAGGAAATAAAGGGAAAACTGTAATGCCACGTTGTCGTTCTACTGCCCTTTACATCATTGGCATCATTGGCACTTTGCTCGGCTTCACCTTCAGGGGCACCGTCGATGTCACTAACAACTATGCAAGTTCCACCTCTCTCCTCTCTCTTTCTGGATCTATCTTCTTTGTTTAGTAATTAATTAATTAATTAGTTTGCAATACAGTTCACTACTCTTCGGTCTTTGTTCACGTCTAGTGTTTAATTTAGTTGTTATTTGCTTTAAGGCTAAAGTGGAGTTTGGGTTGTGTGCAAATCATCTAATTATCACAACATTGATATTATTTTTCTAACCTAGTTCTTTCTTATGTTGTGTTATTTATTGACAATCTTATTACTTGTTTGGATCAGTTTTCATTTGTGGCTTGTCAATGAGATAATTACTATATGATATACACTGCAGTTGATGTTGATTGTCTAATGGATCTTGACAACATGAAACCAGCTATTAGATCAATTTTTCCAGGTTCTTGATTGTGAAACTTGCTACTATGATGTATAAGTAGCTACTTGAACTTTGAAGAACAACCCTCTACGTTGGATATTTTGACAACTAAACTCAATTTTTGAAATTTTTTCAACTTTTGAGCATCCCAAAACCTATGTTGTAGGATTGGTTATTTTTAATTTAAACGTATTACTTTTTAATTCGTGGTATGCTTTTCAATACATACTTTCTGACACTCACGCCAGTGATTACTTGAAATTTGTAGTGTGTTTGTCGAAGATTTGAAGGTGTCTGCAGAGGCTTTGCTTATCTTTGGAGCCTTTTCTTAGAAAAATTGTGAGTTATATTTTCCTTTCTTGCATATGTTGTGCATGAACTCCCGGAGAAACATGCCTCATAATTACTGATACTATGTGTGTACTGTGTATATAGATGATTATTTGTTTATGTTGCGGAAATGTAGTTTCTTTTTTGTCTCAGATTGATTTGCATTTCATGATAACTCATTATATCATCACTAAACATATGCTTCTAAGTTCTAGTATTTCTGTTGTGATTTCTACCATAAATTGATGCACATAATCTTGGGTGCTGCTCCATTGATAGCTATTGTGGTATCTGCTTGGTCCTTTCTCCTCTCTACCGTGAGCGAGTTGAAGCTTAATTCTAAGAATTGGCAAAAGTAAGGAATCCCGATTCTATGTATTTATTTTCATTTAATTCCTGCACTAGTTTTAGGTAATGTGCAAAAGTGCAATTCAATCACCTAATAAGTGGCTTTGGATGGCTAATAGCAAGTGACCTAGAAGTGCTTTCACCTGGATTTAATTTGCACCTGTAATATTAATTAAAACTGTGACCCCCACTTGTTGATATAATCATTTTTGCCATTTGGGAAGAGTATAGTGTCTTTGCCTTCATTTTTATAGTTGACTGAGAGGATAATAGCAATATGAAACTATTTGGACCTATTGGTGATTTATATTGAAAAAGATGATGTGTGCATTGTTGTACATAGGGGAACGAAGAGGAGTTGACTATAAGAAGATTTAGAATCTAAGGTTTTTACTTTTTAGTTGAGATGAGGGAAATGGATGAGGATGTGATTGTTTTGTATTGGCAATGGAGGCTAAGAAACTTCTTTCAAGTATCTTGGAATAAAATGCTAAATGAAGGCATGAAAATACATATTAGTTGAATTTAAATGTTTACAATGTTCTGTTAACACTGTCATTTTTTTTTTCCCTTTTTAGCACTACTTGAGATCTAAATAATTGCTTATTGTCAATGCAATTCAATATCTTATTTATCTAGTCTTCTAGACAAGGGAGATCGGTCCATACATATTGTTGCTGGTGAAGCTCACGCTCTTATTTTTTAGATTGAAAGTGTAGAGAATTTTTTTGCTGAAGAGCATAGGTGTTTGGATACTAACGGTCTTTCTTAATGTAACTTTTAAATGAATTTTGTTTGTAAACCAATGATTTAGTATTTAAGTTGATTTAGTACTTGACATTGTTAGACTATTTGAGTTTCAATTAATGGAATTTTTTTCCTTGTATATTATTATGAAAAAATTACCAAGTGTTGGACCGACAATATTTGTGTATCCAATTTATATTTACATTCTTTTATCCTTTTTTGTAATTTTTTTTGTAAATACAAATTTTTTGCATGGTATTATTTTTTTATAAATATGAATTTTTAAAAAAAAAATTTTTGATAGATTTCTTAAAAATATTGATGAGAAAAGTCATTCTTAGAGATAAAAAATAAAGAGATAATTTTTTTCTAAATGATGTATTGTGTAGAGTAAAAAATTTTGAGGAAGTATTTTTAATTTTTTTCCAAAATAATTAATTATTTTTAAAATAATTGATTATTTAAAAAATAAATAATAAAATATATTATTAAAGGATAAAAGTGTAAAAAAAATTATAATTTTTTATATTTTTTATCAGTAGAAATATGTATTTTTAAGTAAAATAATTAATTTCATAAAAATAAAACAATTAAATATTATAAAAAAAGGTAAAATTGTAAAAGTATATCATAATTCCCCCAATTCCCTTCCTTCTATATATCTTGTAACTCCAAACAAATAGAGGATCAATTCTCTAAAATCTTTCCTTCCCTCATCTTTTCTTCTCCTCCAATGTCTTCACTTCTTTTTTCTTCCAAACTCTCAAACACAACCTTAGGCTTTGTTTGCGAGTTAAGATATGGAAGAAAGAGAAGGGAGGAGAAGGCATTGGGGGATTGAACATGTGTTTGGGACTTTGTAGATTGATGGAAGGAGGAGTTTGAGGGTGTTTTAAAACCCTTTTAAATTCTCCGCACTCCTCAGTTTTCAATTCCCCCAATTTGGCGTATTTTAACTAGGATATAGAATGAGATTACTTTTTTGCCTTTACTTATTTTTTCAATTTCCAAATTAGCCATTCATTCCACCACACCAAAATCACTCCATCTCATTCTCATATCTTGCCTTTAAAGTCTGAAGAACCCTAATCCCAATTTTCTTCATTTCCTGTTATAGTCGCTGAGCACTTTGACATCCACCGTCGCCCACATTGGCACCCACAATCGACAACAACGTTGTCTATTTCACGATGAAGAGGGATCTATCTTAAATCGTGAGCAACCTGAAGCTAGTTGCATTCCTCAACCCCGATCACGAGGATCCCGGCAAGGCCCTCTATGATTGGGATCCCTGGGGCCCTTACTTTTTCATTGTCTTCCTTGACTGCACTCTCTCTTGATCTGTCTCCATTAAGAAGGTACCTATCCTTTATTCCATCCCCTTTCTTTATCACATTATTTCTTTTTCTTCTTGTGGTAACTAGCTATCTAAGCTAGGTTGTTTAGATTATTCAGATCACGAACTGGGCTTATTAGTTGATCTTGATCTAGATTTCGCAGGGGTCGGTTAAGTTTGAACAATTATGTAGTTAATACCTAACATCTTTATCTCTAGTGTTTAAAATGGATTAAAAAAGGAAATTGATTTCAGTTGTAAGCTCTAACTAAATCAAACTGTTAATTATGTTTATCCTTATATTGTTGATTTTCCTCATTTTTACTTTATTTCATATTGAATTGATTTTTTTTGTGTGGGGATATTCTCCTTAATTAGTGGCTTGGTATTCAATTTTGTTAGTTCGATATAATTGTCGACATACTTTGTGAAAAACAAGATGGGAACATGAAAATGAAATAAAGGAAAAAGATATTTTTAGATGATGAGGATAAATAACATACTTGTTTAGGGAAGAATTTTAGAAATTCTACAGCAAAAGCTATATGGAGAGATTATACTAGTTGGTTTAATTTCCTTGTAGTATATAGTACAAACATAATAATGTAGGATACACATGTGTTGAGAGGAATTTATTATTGACTGTGAGGAGTAGAGTTCTAAATATACAACTTAACTGACCCTAGCTATTAGTTTTAATGTCTTGTGATGTGGTTGGCAAGTTAGTTTTAATTAGTGATTAATAAACATTAGCATGTGTTTGACCAAGCTGAATTGGCTTTCAGATTTGCTGTAGTACTAGCATATGCCTATCTCTTATCCTTATATAACTCTCTTGTTTTCAATCTTAACTTAGGTGACACTAATTTGCAAGTAGCAACATATCACTGAATAACACTAGTAGGAGTACAAGTGGCATTTATCCTCTTATTCATTCATGTTTAACTTAAGGAAAACATAAGCATTTCCATGTTTCAGTAATTGGAGATTGAGTGATGGTAATTTCATTTTTTTTTTTCCTTTCATACGAATTTATCTTGGGCTAATTGGGAATGTTGCAGATTGAGGTAATCATGTCCAAGTCAGAAAGAGAGTCATGGACACAAGAGATATATCACGCTTATGTTGATACTTTACTAATTCAACTAAACTTAGGAAGCAAAGTGGGTGAGAGTTTCACCTGTAAGGCCTATGAGCAATAACATATGAGCTACAAAAAAAATTTCAAATGCCTTTTGCAAAGGAAAACGTGAAAAGTTGTTGGAAGTTAATCAAGAGAGATTTCCCAAAATGTTATGACTTATTCAAACATGGGCTAAGTGGGTTTGCTTAGGACCTAGTTACAAAGCGTCGGTGTGCTAAACCTGAAGTTTGGTAAAAGCTAATTGTGGTATGTTAAATAAACCTTGCTGTGATATGTACTTTTAAAGATTGCTTCATGGTTGTAATGGTTTATATTTATGTGTAGTACTCCAGTATTTTCCTAGTGGTATAATTACAGATTATAATTATAAGTCCAAATTATAACTCCTTAAAAGTAGTCAAACATGACCACATTTAGCATACTACAATTCCAATAGTTTAGCCTGAGAAGCAACATGTGTTTCATTACTTGGATCAAGGTTATGAGGTTATCATTATGTCAATCAGCTCTGACATGGAATGAACATGCAAACATTAATGCTGAAACATGAGAATCTTATTTAGTAATTTAGACTTGATTGAAGTTTTCTACCTTCTAGTAATTCACATTTTATTATTTTTTATTTGATAGACTAAACCAAAGCTGAAGAGTGGATAAAAAAGGTCATCCCAAATAATGATAAGATAGTGATATTATGTAATAAAGATAGAGTTACTAGACAGCATGTTGAGACTAGCAGGGAGATTAGAAAAAAAAGAGCAGTTTTTGGTGAATCAGAGTCTTTTGAAACCAGTAAGTTCATTGACTAGTGTTCAAGACACTTTGGGTGTAGGTAATGAAGTCACATATCTAGAGGTACCTATATCTCACAGGCAAGGGCTCAAAGGTAAAAGGTTTAGAACGTCTATGGATGAAACTAAAGCTAAAAGGATAACAATGGTTCTTCAAGATCTTACTGCATACGAAAGAGCTAAGTAGAAGGCTCCAATTTCAGAAAGTGAAGTCTGGAAGATGCTCAAAGATTTACAAATTCAGGACCACTTGATCAACCATGTATACTTGTATCTTCTTGGTCATCCCAAGTGCATTAGAAGAGTAATCGGTTGTCTTCAAGACAAACTTGAGAGGTTGTTATTTGAGATGGTATTTGGTCGTGGTCCTCTTCTTGATGTAACTTTTAAATAGATTTTGTTTGTGAACCAATGATTTAGTATTTAGGTTGATTTAATAGTTGACATTGTTAGACTATTTGAGTTTCAATTAATGGAATCTTTTTTCTTGCATATTATTATGAAAAAGACTATCAATTTATCATTTTTCAAAAGACAAAAGATTATGACATAGCATAGCAAAATATAAATATTACTTCAAAAGATGTAAAGATAGGAAATTCAAAGTTAACATCTATAAAACTTTTTGGTCCAAAAACTTAATAATAGAGAGCCAAACATAATACAAGGGTAAATTTATAAGAGTACTCCACTACAATTATAAGCAAATCAATTAATATGCCAATAAAAAACATCCCAACTTAAGAGTACTCAATGGAAAGAAGATTATAAAAATTGTTTGGAGTCCAAACTTAATTTAACATGTAACAAACATTACTCTTACCAAATCTGCACCAAATTCAAAGAATAACTATTCTATTTTACAAATAGTAAATAATATTGTTAGAGTAGAAAAAAAATCCCGTTTAAGCAATTGAGGTATATTTAAAATTTCATCATCCTCATTCATCTTCTATGAATTACATATACTGAATTTAAATATATTTATCCTTCAAGAAAGCTTATCGATAGTCATATATTTAGTATTCAATCCAAAATCACACATAATCATATGCACAATCATATCGCAAACCAACACTTACTCATCATTTTAATGGAAACCAAGTCAACGAATTAAAAAAAAAAATGAAACTTGCCTAATTGAGGCTCAAGTTGGATTATTCGTGTTACAATTAAAACCCATTTGCACAGAAAAACACAAAATAACAAAAAAAAAAAAGAAACACAAAAATTCATATTGTCATACATTTAAAAAGGAAAATGGGAGAAAGGCAGCGACTTTCGTTGCACCCATTGCGTCTTCTGTTGCCACGGTCACTTTCTACGCAAAGTCAAAGGCGCACACCTTCAGCCACCACCAAGAGCGCTATCATGAACCATCACGGACGGTTACCAAGCGTGAAGCCTGTCACGACCTGATTTGGGAACGTAACTGGCACGTGAAGAATCTCATATCCACATAAGCCTATTGGGTGTTGTGTTTCTCTAAATGCATAGTGTAGTATAATATCATACTTAAATTTTTTTTTTTGCTAAATTATTATTACTTTCTCTAATTAAAGAATAATATTTAAATTCATAAAATCGAAAGTATTTAATGTTCAAGCTCTAAAATCATCTTAACCCAAATCCATTGATCACAAAATCATAAACTGTTTCAACATATAGCATAAATCTTAAATTTGAAGATATACCTCTCTAGCTTATTACATAAACTCAAATCAAATTTTACCATTTTAAATTTATACTTGTAAACTGAAAACACATACATAATTGTTTCAAATACTGAAGTTTAATGTTAAAAAAATGGAAATAATGCATGTTTTTCACCCATCACCCACATGGGACAATCAAGGAATATACAATATGTAATGTACATGTAGCAATCATAAACTATTTGATATTTATAGGTATGACTATCTAGAAGAAAAGAAGTATCTGAATTTATAAATTCATAGAAAAGTATCTCTAAACTCATGATCTATTGAGGAAACATTTTTCATGCATGCACATAATAGCTCTGAAATCAATATTCTCTTAAAGCATCAATAATCTTTGAAAACATAAATAATAGTATTCTAATAGAGAAACATGGATCTCTAATTATGCATTGCATAACAATATACATTATGATTAAGCATGTCAACCATGACATAACAAATTATTTGCTATATGATCCCTCAAGGATCTAAATCAGACATCTAATTAAGTTCTATCTCTACTTTATGAGATTGCCTCTAAGGATAACTTGGTACCAAGATTAATGATTATTTTTCCCAGCCGTTAACTCATTGTTTGTTTCTTTATAGCTTCTGTCTAGTCTTTAAATCATAAAACTAATTATTTCTCTTAAACTCTGTTCTAGGTTCTTCTCTAGGTATAAAACTCTATTATATAATTACTCTACTCTTGAAATCACAAAATCTCTGAATATATATAAAATAATTTAAATATGAAAACTCTGGACTCATATAACTCTAGCAATTTGACTTTAGCATAATTGTAACTATGCAATCATGCCCAAAGGATCATCCACTTACAGGCATTCCAATTTCAAGTCCACAAAATATGTATCTAGCAGTTGTTACGAATCATACTAAATTCCATACTTCTAAATATCATAAGAACTGAATTTCTAAAGTCTCATTTCTCAAGCTAACATCTTTTCATAACTTAATAACTCTAATATCATACTTTGGAATAGAAAGATTCACAATCATAACATTTTCTGACATTATAATAACATCTCAATTCATATAACTAAGTCATACTCTATTTGATATTCTTGCCAAAATATCTTAACTGATAATCTAAAAGCACATTTTGAAATCTCAAGTCTTGAAGTATAAAGATATCATAAACTCTTAAAACATGTTTGATAAAATAACAACTTATTAAATCATATATTCTTGTAATAATTCTTTAAGAGTTGCACATAAAACATTTTCATAACATACAATCTATCAATCATGGTCCCATGGTTTTCTAAATTTAATTTTCATGCTATATATTCAATATCATTATCTTTATCATAGCTTGCTAAATCATATGTATTCATACGTTCATCTCTAATATCATATTTAAAAATCATTATGTATAAAACATATTTATAATGATTGAAAATAAAGTCATGAGTTTGACCCCACTCATCGTTTGATACTGGGAATATGTGGACACCACCAACTTGACCTTAGGAGCTTAGAATGACACCAACAACTGTCGTAGAGCAACACAAACTCGTGATTAATCTCTAGACAACTCTAATATAACTCTAATAACATTGGGGGAATACCCCCACTTGACAACAATAAGAGAAATAGCAAAGCTCATACTCTAGAATACGAAAGGAAGGAGAAGAAAGGAAGCATAAACAACAACCAAACTCACCTTGAGGCTTGGAGGAAGAGGATTTGATGAAGGATGAGAAGAAGAAGGTTTGATGAAGGATGAGAAGAAGAGAGATTGAGAGCTAGGGTTTGGAAATGGGGAGGAAATCCTAAGTTTTAGCTATATATATAAGGTACGGGTTTCACTTACGCAAAACGGTGGCATTCCTCACTGTTTTTGCACCATGGATATTGCTATAGTGGTTCTAATACCACAAAACTCCCCCAAAACATATATTGTGATTGCTATAGCGGTGCTGGACTGTTATAACGGTGACAGTAAACTCTGGTTCAGCACCTTTGGATCATTCTGGCACTTAGGTTGTTTCAATACTCACTTATTTACATTTGTGTCATTATTTACTCTCCATTAACTTTAAAACACAAATGTAAATAAGGAAGTACCTCCATTTGGATTCAAATAAAATATCATAAAAATTAAATTCTCAACATATCATAATCCAAATTTTGGTTTTAGTTCAAATCCAAGAATCTTCAAGATTTTCTAAAAACAAAACCTTTAAAGGTTTAATAAAATTCATTAAAAATCGTTATTTAACTTATTTTCCTTTTGGGAACAATTATCGGTACTTTTGACCCTAAGAATGTGGCTTTATCATCTATCCCTCCAAGGATGTGCAAGATTTAGATTTAGTGAAATTCAGAACCTGGGTGGGTCCCGGGGGATCCTGAGATTATACGAAAAAAAAATCTACTGACTTATGTATCTCGGGTATCACAAAATTGCCACCCACAAATAGTAGCCACATATGCCATTGACCGATATCCACTCTAACAACAGTTGGGGTTTCCACTTTAAAATTTGCATACCAAGTCCAAGTTTTGAAAAATCTTACATTTACCTCCCCAATTAGGTTTAGTAAATTAGTGACTTTGGCGTAAGAATACATAGGTGCACAACACATAATTTTTAATGGAATTGTTGTAAATACTAACGATTGATATAACTATTGAATGATTATATTATCCTTTTATCAAGTGATAAAAACACACCCTCTTCCTATACTGGGGGAAATGGGAAGGTGGCATACTTTTATTATTTAACAAAAAATAATATAATTATTTAATAGTTATAACAATATTTAGTATTATTAATAATGCTATTAAAAATTATGAGTTGTGTACTGTCACAACGTACCCGGAGGGCGCCGCGACGAGAATGACAAATTAGTTTAAAATAATGGAAGTCGCCACCAATTTTAATTCTGGAAAAAATTGGAAATCCTTTTTGATTTGTAAGACTGGTCTTTTTAAGAGTTTTGAGTTCGGGAGTCTGATTATGATTAGAGAAGGGTGGAAACTTAATTCCACTGCACCTCTAATACATCCGTATAAATACGGTTACCCTAGAGCTAATTATGCAAATTCATTTATAATTTTAAAATATTTATTTTTCCCCAAAATGTAATTATACATTTGTAAAAACAAAGCTAAAATTACTAACTATATATATCTACAAAAATAAAGATAAATCCATAATTATATATAAAAAAAAAGATAAAATTAAAATTGGTAATTATATTTACAAAAATAAAGCTAAAAGTGATAATTGTATATTTATAAAAATAAAGTTACGACCCAATTATGTAAAAAATGAAATAACATAAAATAAGTTAAATAAAATAAAATAAATAAGTTAAAGGAACATTAAATTAAAAGAACCTAATTTAATAAAAATTAATTTTAGTTTGATAGCTGTTGACTACGCCGACGTATCCCCTGGTGCAATGAGGAACTCAAAACCACGTCGTTCTGTAAAAAATAATTGTGCGTTCGATTGATTTTAATTAAATGAAAAGAACATAAAATATATTAATTTATCTTAATTTTAAAAATAACTTTTTATTGAAAAAAAATTATTCAAAGGAATCCCGCTCTTGCGCAAGGTTCAAATTAACAGTAGGTTACTTAATAAACCTTTACAACCAATAATTCATGAAGGAGGTATCTACCTCTCAATCATAAATATTAAGTATTGCACAAATTAAAAAAAAAAAGAATTTTTTTTATTTTTTTATCATTTTTTACTCTTTTACGAAAGAACCCTAAAATATATATATATATATATATATATATATATATATATATATATATATATATTTGTTTTTATTATTTTGTTAAAATTAAATTCAAGAATCCTTGTCCCAAAAACCTTTTAAACCAATAGATGAACCTGACTAAAAGCAATAGGCCTAATATTTCAAAACAAAAGGAAATGACCAAAGACAGTGAAACCAATGAACTTGACCAAAACCAAATAATAAGCCCAAACATATACCCAAACCAAAATGATAAAGACCCTATTCTGACCACAAAACTGATAAAATAATAATAATGATAATAATAATAAAACTGACCTAAGGAGCCCAAACTACAAGTCCACTATCCAAACACCAAATAAAAACTAGTCTGAAAATCCTAGGTAGCCCAACGAAAAATGAAAGGGACTTCGACCCTAATGCTTCTAACTTATCAACACACAAACTAACAAAGAAACAAAGGGGGACTAACAGAGGGAAGCTGGTGACGGAGAAACCTGCAATTGGCTTCGCGATTTGGCCGAGGAGTTTCGCGGTTGGTTGCAGGCTTTCTGGTGGCGATGGCAAACCAAGCAGGAGCGCCGATCGAGGTTTGGCGGCGCGAAGAACAGGCCCGAACGGTGTCACGTGGAGGTTTACGGTAGTCTGCCGCATAGCCGGTTCCCGAGGCGGTTTTCACGCGGTCTTTGTGTAGGTCGATCACAGGTCTTTGGCCGGTCGCGGATGGGTGAGCAGAGGCTAGGCTGCCTTGGATCTGGCGGTGGCGAAGGTGTCGACTCTGGGCGCTGTGCGAGGAGAAAGACAGCTCGAGATGGGGGTTGGTGACAAAATCGACGCAAGCTTCCTAGTAGTTTCTGCTTGCAGCTGATGTCCGTGGTGTTGTTCAGGTGAGACGTGCGGATCTGGTTTTACAGCAGCGTCTTCACTGTCGCGGATTAGAGGCTGGGCGCGGCTGAGAGAAGAAACTTGGTGATGATGAGCTTTTCTTTATTTTCAGCTTTTCTCCTTTGCTTGAAATTGCTCTGATTATAGTTCCAATTGGGGGTTTCTCAGCTTGCTCTTATTTTTTATGATGATAATGTATATTTTGATGGGTTATGGTCTAGATAGTTTTGGTTGGGTTGTGGTTTAGATAGTTTTGGTTGTGATTTGGTTGAGATGGATTGTTGATGATAATGGATTGGGGGAGGTGATGGTGATTATGTGATGGTTTATGATGACGATGATAAAATGATGAAGGTGGCTGTGTATGTCTTGGTTTTTTTTTTTTATGAGTGATAATGATGAATATAACGGGAGAGGATGAGAGTTGATGCCGAAGGAAGATGATAGTGAGCTTCCTTTTTTTTCAGATTCTCCCTGATCTCTTGCTCAATTTAGCTCCGTATCTGTGTCTGTTCTCTCTGTCTATGGAGATTGTGCCTAAAAAAAAAGTTTTTTTTTTGTGTATCTTGATGGAATTCATTTATAATTCCTCAAAATCAATCTAGCAGCTATTCTTGATCTGATCCAGCTAATTTCCCAAAGCTACTTCTGATTTTCTCAGATTTGATACCAAATGCATGTGATCTTTTGTTATTTGTTTTTTGACTTTCATCCCCTTTCATTTAATGCATTCCTCCATTCGGTGCTTCCTTTTCTGACTTCCATTTGCACGCTTGCTCTGTTTTCTTTTCTGACACTCCTTTTTCAATTTTTTTGTCTTTTTTCTAAAAAGATACAATAAGAAAATAAAGATGAATGGAACGGGATTGAGCCTCCTTTTATTTGTAGACACAGAGAGACATGGGGAGATTGGACCTCCCTCTTTTTTCTCTTTTTTTTTAAGACTAATGGGTTGGTTTAAATTTTGTGACAAAATAGGCTAAACAGCAAACTAGTAAATGGAATGGCTGACAAAAAAAGAATGGGCCGAACTCACACTCTAGACAAACTTACCAAACCAAAAAAACTCAAAGAGGGCCATGGACTAACAAAGGACCAGCTTAAATTTTTTTGTGTTTTTTTATTTAAAATAAACAAAAGACACTTTTTTTATTTTAATTTTTTTTTAAAAAGAAATGAACCAAAAGACCACAAAACAACTCTTTTTTCATTGTTTAATTTTCTAAAAAACTTTAAAATAAGCTATAAAATATGCAAACTTTAGAATTTTATTTAAATGGCCGGACAAAATTTGGTGTTCACGATTTGCCCTCTTTACTTGTTTCTTACTGAAAAATATAAGGTCTGTGACTTTGATATTTTGCTGTAAGGGATAAGTAAAGATATGAACACACATTTTGTCCAAATGCATGATGTATGAGAATGATATTGACGATGACAGATGTATGATGATAATGACGAATGCATAGTGACAATGCAAAAAGCTCTTGATGGATGTTAAAGAACCAATGCATAGTTATAATGAGTGCATGACAACATAATGAATACAGGATGATAATGTGAAATGATGTGTATATATGACTACATGATGGTGTTGAATGCATGATGCTGATGAGTGATGCGGATGATCTCATGATGAATGCACATTGCTAATGTCAAGTAGGGAATGAAACCTATATGAACATTAGATGCATGCAAAAATCTGATAGAAACTAGAAGAAAATGAAGAATTCAGAGGCTTGTGAATGTGGAATGCGTGTGAGATGTGAAGAACATGAGAAAGTGAATGTGAAGGCAATGAAAGTGAGTGTGAAAGCAATGATAGCTTGTGAAATGTGAAAATTTAAAATCTGTGAAAATCTGTGAAAGCTTATAAACGTGAAAGCATGCAAATGTGAAAGCCTATAAATGTATGTGAAGGCTGTAAGTGTGAAAGCAGTAAATGTGAAAGCAAGTAAAAGTTTGTGAAAGCATGTAAAAGTCTGTGAAAGCAAGTAAATGTCTTGTGAAAGCTATAAATGTCTGTGAAAGCAAGTAAAAGTCTGTGAAAGCAATAAAAATATGTGAAAGCAATAAAAATCTGTGAAAGCGATTAAATATCTGTGAAAGCAGTAAATTTCTGTAAAAGCAATAAAAGTCTGTGAAAGCAAATGAAAGTAAAAGCTTGTACAATCAACAGCTTGTAGAATGGTAAAATTTAAAAGACTTGTGAAAGTGAATCATGCCAATGATAATAGTGCAAGATTGATGTGATGATGCAGTGATGTAAAACTAATGTGATGATATGATGAATGATGCCTAGATGGTGAAGGAATTATTGTAAAACTAATGTAATGATGGTATGATGAATGACACCAGACTGGTATAACGATGAATGATGATGGAATTGTTGTAAAACTGATGTAAAGATGAAAATATTCTTTAAAACTAAAATAGCCCCAGTTTGAGACGTCTTCACATTGTCCTTAAGAAAGCTTTTGTCTCTCGGAATGAGTCGTATACTCAGATGGGTTGTTTTGTCTTTCATGAACCTCTTCATTGTAGTTTTCAAACACCTTCACTTGATGACAGTTCAATAACTCCTTATTGCCCCAGTTTTCTTTGTTTTTCCATCTGTTGTTCTGACCTCTCCTTATTGCTCATGTTTTCTTCATTACTCCATCTGTTATTCTGACCCCTGTTTTTTCTTTGTGAGCCCGTTTTGTTCTGCAAGTCCCTTATTTGATTTATCATTCATGAGCTTTGTTAGCAAATTAGCCTATTGATTATACTTCAATTATAATATTATGATTATGCATGGTAATAAAAGAAAATATGAGATAAACAGAGACATAGAAGAAGAGAGAAATAATTTTATTGGACTTGAAACTGGAGAGTACTTATAGTATTTCAACAATTGTCGGAAGATACGGAAGAAATAAAGAACGAAAGGAATAAAGACAAGACTAGTAGTGCTGTTTTCATGTGATTAACCCACTTCGCTGATCCATTGGCTACACCAGACTTGAAATCTATGATAGCACGTACAATCCTTTATTGCATTTTCACAAATAAGCCATGATCCACCAATCTCGAATTGCCCCAGTCTCAGTATCCCACAGTTCCTTGGTCATTGGTCCGATTTTTTTACCATAGCATAGGCCGCCTTTTCAGGTTTTCAACCTAGCACTTAAAAATTGCTCTAACTTTTGCCCAGGTTGCCTTTCTAGGTTTTCAACCTAGCGAGCATTTTCTTTTCTCTTTTTCTTTTTGTATTCTAATTTTTGCCTAGGCAGCCCTTCCGGGTTTTCAACCTAGCGAGCATTTTAATCTTCAAGCAAAATATTTCTTCACAGCATCTGAATTGACCGGCTTAGCAAGTACTTGGCCCTCCATATCACCAAGATCAAAGCTCCTCCGTAAAAGCATCTTTGACAATGTAAGGCCCTTCATGTGTGGGTGCCCATTTGCCTCTATTATCTTCTTGATTTGGCAAAATCTTCTTCAGAACAAGATCCCCTGGTTGAAAAATTCGAGATCTAACATTCTTATTGAATGCTTTAGCCATCCTTTTCTCGGTATAATCGACCATGGCAAACTGCAGCTAACCGCTTTTTCTTCAAGCATGTTCAATTGTTCGTATCTCATCTTGACCCACTCGGCTTCCTCGATTCAGCTTCTATCAAGACTCTTAAAGATGGAATTTCCACTTCAACGGGTGTCACTGCTTCCATTCCGTACATCAGTGAATACGGAGTTGCCCCAGTTGATGATCTAATGTATACGGTAGGCATGTAATGCATACGGCAAAGATATCACTCCAGTCCTTGTAGGTGACCACCATTTTCCCCAAGATTTTCTTGATGTTTTTATTTGCTGCTTCCACAGCCCCGTTCATCTTTGGCCGATAGGGAGCTGAGTTGTGATGTTTGATCTTGAATTGTTCACACAATTTTCTTACTTCTGCATTGTTGAAATTAGTTGCATTATCTGTGATGAGCTTTTCTGGCAACCCGTATCTGCAAATGATATTATTCTTCAGAAATTTCACCACCACTTTTCGCGTTACATTGGCGTAAGATGCAGCCTCTACCCATTTAGTGAAGTCATCGATGGCGACCAAAATAAATCGATGCCCATTAGAAGCTTTAGGACTAATTGGTCCTATGACATCCATGCCCCACATTGCAAACGGCCAAGGTGATGTCAGAGTATGCAGTGGCACAGGAGGAGAATGGATTCGATCAGCATAGATTTGACATTTGTGACACTTTCTGACAAAACCTATGCAATCTTTCTCCATAGTGAGCCAATAATATCCCTGTCTGAGGATTTGTCGAGATAATGTGTGTCCGTTAGCATGGGTTCCACAAACACCCTCATGGACTTCTGATATGATGGAATTAGCTTCCACAGCGTCAACACACCTTAATAAGACTCCGTCATAGCTTCTTTTATACAACACATCACCCGAGAGGAAGAATGACATTGACAGTCGTCTGAGTGTCTTTCTGTCATTCTCATTTGCTGACGCTGGATATTCTTTCTCCTTAATGAACCTTTTGATGTCGTAGAACCATGGTCGGCCGTCAGGCTCCTCTTCAATGTTAGAACAGTATGCTGGTTCTTTTCTGACAATCACTTGCAAAGGTCGCATTTCTACTTCCAGATCTAGCTTGGTCATTACTGACCAAGGTAGCTAATGCATCCGCAAACCGATTACATTCACGGGTAAGTAATAGAAACTCACATCCTTGAATTTATCCTTTAAACTCGTGAGATGTTCATAATATGACAAAGAATCTATGCTCTTTAACTCGCCATTCTCCGTTGACCTAAAAGATTATTAGAGCTGAATCCCCGTAGACTTCTAGATACTCTACACCAAGTGCTATTCTTTGCTTTTAGACTGTTATGCACGCTTCATATTCAGCCGTGTTGTTAGTGCAATCAAATGCTAGTTTGACAATGATTGGGAACTGTTTTCCACCGGGAGACACTAATACTGCTCCAACTCCATTTCCGTGAATGTTGACGGCACCATCAAAGTACATTTTCCACATTAGGTCTCCTTCTTCCTCGCTTTCATTACCCTCTTCTACAGCTGCTAGGACTTCTTCATCAGGAAATTTGAATTCTATTGGCTGATATTCTTCTAGCGGATTCTCAGCAAGGTGTTCTGCTATCACGCTTCCTTTTATGGACTTTCTGGTCACATACTTGATGTCAAATTCTGCTAAAGCCACTTGCCATTTGGACATTCTTATGGAGATATGTGGGCTTTCAAAAATGTACTTCATGGGGTCCATCCGTGATATAAGCAAAGTTGTGTAATGGAGCATGTATTGCCGTAACCTCTTTGTCGTCCATACTAGTGCACAACAAGTCTTTTCAATAGCCAGATACCTAGATTCGCAATCGTTGAACTTCTTGCTCAAGTAGTAAATGGCTTGTTCCTTTCGACCGGACTCATCATGCTGTCCTAACATCGCTCCCATTGACCCGTGCAATACTGTGAGGTAGAGTATCAACGGTCGTCCTGGTGTGGGTGGAACCAGGAGAGGTGGGTTTGACAAGTATTTCTTGATTTTGTCAAAGGCTTCTTGACATCTATCGTCCCATATACTCGGATTATCCTTCCTCAATAGTTTAAATATCGGGTCACAAGTATTGGTCAAATTGGAGATGAATCTTGCTATGTAATTCAAACGACCTAAGAAACCTCGAACTTCCTTTTCTGTCTTGGGCACTGGCATGCTTTGAATGGCTTTAATCTTGTCTGGGTCAACCTCAATACCTTTCTTGCTAACGATGAACCCCAACAACTTTCCAGTCGATGCTCCGAATGTGCATTTTGCTGGATTCAATCGAAGCTTGTAAATCCTCAACCTCTCGAACAATTTTCTTAGCACAGCAACATGACTTTCTCCTTCTCGTGACTTTGCTACCATATCATCCACATACACCTCTAATTCCTTGTGGATCATGTCGTGGAAAAGGGTCACCATTGCTTTGATATGTTGCTCCAAAGATTCTTCAACCCAAACGGCATCACTCGATAGCAAAATACTCCCCACTGAGTGATGAAGGATGTCTTCTCCTTATCTTCTTCTGCCATCAAGATTTGATTGTAACCTGAATAACCATCCATGAAGGAGAATCGGTGACTCCTTGGTGCTATCAACTATGACATCTATATGGGGAAGGGGAAAATTGTCTTTTGGGCTAGCTTTGTTCAAATCCCGATAGTCCACACACATTCTGACTTTTCCATCTTTTTTGGCACTGGTACTATATTGGCTATCCATTTGGGATATAGCGGGACCTCTAGAAAGCCTGCATCAAGTTGCTTCTTGACTTCCTCCTTGATCTTGAGTGACATTTCGGACTCATCCTCCGCAACTTACATTTGCTTAGGTTCTATCCCCTCAATTAATGGGATTTTATGAGCCACTATCTTTGGATCCAAACCAGGCATATCTTTGTAAGACCAGGCAAAAACATCTATGAATTCATAAAACAGTGCAATCATCTCTTCTCTTTCTGGGTTGTCAACTATTTTCACCTCTTTCTTATCCTCATCAAGCACTGATTCACAATTTCGACAATCTCATCATGTGGATTTATCCCCTTTTCTATTGAATCTATGATTTGGGCAAATTGTTGGCACAGCTCAGGATCTTCATCTTGTTCATTTTCATTCAAGTCCGTTGTAACACAATAACCAGTTAATGGATTTTCACATTCATTTGCACAAGATAGAGATTTTGAAAGAGATGAGTCCCTGGAATTGACACGAGACTCAAAATAAATAAGAGGAAAAAATAAATGAAAAGAAAAGAAAAGAAAGAAAGAAAAGAAAGAAAGAAAAGAAAAAAAAAATTACGAAAAGAGAATGGAAGAGAAAAAACCCATGCATAATTATTTAATTAAAATTGAAGTACAACAAAGGTGACTAAAATGTTCATTACTCAAGATACAACAAATCATCTAAGGGCTCAGAATCCCAATTGTTCAATGGCTCGCTGCTTGGGTAGACTAGCGGAGGCATCTCCTTGACTCCTTCGAGAGTGCTAATGGTTTCAAATGCTTCTATCATTACCACTGCTGCAGACGCAGGAAATGTGTCTCTGATATGTGGAATTTTCTCCTTGGTAGATTCAACAGATTGGAGCTCTCCTGTAGCTTCATATCCAAGGCCAAACTTCCCAGGATTGTCAGGGAGGAAAATTGGATCCTTGATTCCTTGTAACTGACTTCCTAGTCCTTTTCCTTCTTTGAATCCGCTCTTTTGCATGATTCGAGTGGCCACTGGAAGTACGTCACCTTTTTGTTTCTCCGGTTCAGCTATTTCGAGATTCTGAAATGAAACCTCGAGAGCGTCTTGGTAGAATCAATATACGGCACCGCCACTGGTTTGGTCACCAACAACTCCTCTTCTCCTTTTACTGTAATGAGCTTTCCGCAATCTATGAATTTCACCCTTTGATGAAGAGTAGAAGGAATCGCACTGCCTCATGAATCCAGGGTCTTCCTATGACATTGTATACCCTGGTTCAATATCCATCACCTGAAATCTGGTCAGGAATGTGGTTGGCCCAATTTCCAACTGAAGGTCAATGGTACCCATGATTTCCCGCAATGATCCGTCAAATGCCTTGACGATTGTCTCACTTGGTGCAATTGTGGAAGGATCGATCTGTAATTGCTGCAGAGTGCAGTAAGGAAGCACATTAAAAGCTGACCCCCCATCAATCAATACTTTCGCGATGTTGCAACCTTGACATTTTAGGGTAATGTGGAGTGCCTTCGGACGTCCCACTGCACGAGGACAAACTTCCTCCTCCTTGAAGATGATGGTATTTGTGGCTCTGATTGCACCCACAATCCCTTCAATCTTATCCGGGGTCACATCTTTTGGTACATATGTCGATCCAAGATTTCTCTTGATCGCGTTGCGATGAGCTTCTGAAGATAAGATCAATGAATAAAGTGAGATCTTTGCCGGTGTTTTCTTCAACTGATCCACCACATCATACTCACTTTGTTTCATTATTTTCAGAAATTCTTCTTCTTCATTATCATGGCATTTTCCTTTGTTCTCAGGTATCACTTGAGGGTCTTTTAATAGTTTCCCGGGAGTATAACACCTACCACTCCGAGTGATCCCTCCTGTGACATTTGTTATGGATTTTGATGCAAATGGCTCCAAGCATACTTCACCATTAGGCTCTTCAATTATTTCTGGTTGATCAGGCTTTGCATGGATTAAGTAGATGAGAAGGCAATCTAGACACTTTGAAGACAGAGGCGCCCTTTGTTTAGGGGTTATTTCTCCGGACATCGCAGAATGGGATTCTATGACAGTTTCATATTTCCACGGAACTGTGTGATTGCTCTCATAGGAAAATGGCCTAGGTATCTTGAAAACAAGTGCCGACTCAGGTTTATAAACCTTGAAAACAGGGGGAGCTTGATGGACCATATTGATGCTCTGTTTGATGCCTTTTGGTATCTCGAGCACCCCTAGTTTGACCATTCTTTCAACAAAGAACTTTAGCTCTGGACACTCTTCTATGTGATGCTTCTTTCCGGAACATTCACAAAATAAATCACTTTCATTTACCTTCACTGTTCTCTTTCCTTTCCTTCCTTCGACTTCCATCTCATAGCCCGCTTTCCTCAGGGCTTCCAGGATCTCATTCATTGGGAGTTTAACATTCTCCACTCCCTGATTTGCACGATTCCCATTACAAATGGAATTTACCTGTCCTCCACCATGATTAGGGAATGGATTATTCCTTATGTGTGGCCTTGGTTCTTCTTCCAGCTTAATGGCACCGCGATCAATTAAGCGCCATACTGCACTCCTAAAACCATAACAATCTTCAACAGAATGTCCAGGAGAGTTGGAATGGTAATCGCATGTTTGATTTGGATTGTACCACCGAGGATATGGCGGCACCAAGGTTTTTCCAGGACGTGGAGCTAGCAGGTTGTCTCCACACAAATGCTTGAACAACTCAGCATTGCTCATATGGAAATCAGGTAATGGTCGATTTTCCATTGGGGGTCTATTATTGGTGTTGAATAATGGGGTTGTTGTGGAAGAATTGGTTTTCTGGTGGGTCAAGGGTACTATTTGGTGGGGTCTAGGTGTTATTGGTGTATACGGTCGTGGTTGGGAGACATGGTTAACTGCAGTGCGGTTGATGTGTATATTGGGCTTGAGTTGGGATGATTCTTGGAGGTGGATATTGTTGGTGTGAATAAGATGGGTAATGGTTTGGCCGAGGAGTGGATTGATAAGGTTGGGGGTGGATGTAATTGACAGCATTTTCTTTCTTCTTAAAATGGGAGCCTTTTTTTGATTCACTTGTTTCTCCTGTTGCTAGCTCCACCTTCCCTTCTTGGATATTGGTTTCGATTCTTTCTCCTATCTCGACCAAATCCACGAACTCTTTCACATGAGTCCCAAGCATGTTCTTGAAAAAAGGACCTTCCAAAGTACGGATGAAGTAAGAGCACATTTCTTGCTCTAACATCGGTGGAACGACCCTTCCAGCCATAGCCCTCCATCTTTGAGCATATTCCTTGAAATACTCATTCTCCTTCTTCCTCATTCCCTTCAATTGATCTCTGGTAGGTGCAGCATTTAGATTAAACTTATATTGGTTAGTGAAAGCTTGAGCTAAATCTTCCCAACACCGAATCTGTGTTCGATCCATCTGCATATACCACTCCCATGCAGCGCCTTCCAAGCTCTCAGGGAAAAAGCTGATCAGGAAGTTCTCATCCTTGGACCACATTCCCATCTTTGTGCAGTACATCCGTAAATGCATAAGGGGATTGGTGCTTCCATCAAACTTGATGAGTTCGGGCATCTTGAAGTCTTTGGGAATAATCACATTCGACGCTAAACACAGATCGCTAATACTCATTGAACCATATGGGCTAGGTCCACGTAGCATTCGGAACTGCTCTTGCATGCTTTCTTGCAGTTCCTGTTTGAGTTTCAATCTTTCTGCCTCATTATCCACACTGTTATGGGAGGCTACATTGTTGTGCGGAATTCCGTTGTTGTCATTCCCATCCGAGTCATATCCTGGTCGCTCAACATTTTCCTCGTTTTCTTTGGCCATATTCACAGTGTCCACAATGAACTTCTTGAATTCTGGTCCAAACATGGATTTCATCATGGCCTTAAGCTCATCAATTTCTTGACTCAGATTCCTTCCTTGGTTATTATCTTCTGTAGCCATGGTCCTGCATTTCCTTATCTTTGGCCTTTTTCTTCTCAACCCTGGATCGAAGTTAAATGCGGCTCTCTAGCCGACGCACTACTGTCAGACAAAGCTTTCTTTGAAGGAGCAATGTTTGATGACCTGTCTCACAAAAACAGATGATGAGTAAATGAAAAGTAAAACTTAAAAACTCTTTGATAGCAAGGAATAAAATCTATATTTGATGGTAATAGACTTAACTCATATCCTGTTCAGAGGACGTTTTCGTCCATAAGACAGGGTATGTGATGGACCAAAGTACAGGGGCTATTAGTCCACAATATACTTTGTTAAGAGCATACTAGCAATGTAAAACTTGATCTTCTTTCTTACATTCTACACAGAAGGAAAATTTCCTATAAGGTAGAAATGTAATTGACAAAATATCCAAAGGAAATTTTACTTCGCAATGGATATAGTCTTGCGCATTTATTTGAAGAGAAGTGGAGGAAAGTCAAAGGACGAATTCATTTCATTCATTCATTCAAAGGGTACTATTACATCATAGTTGAGTCAAGAATGGACAATTTCTTTCTTTTAAAACCCCTAGCTATACCCCTACTCATATCCATGAAGTCATTCATTTCCCTAGGCAAATGAAGCTTGAGATTGTGTAGAACTTCCTTCTCTGCTCTTTCAAAATGATAGATAAACTTTGGAATATGATGACCCAATTCCTCAGTTAATCTTGCATGTTTTTCTTTCCATATCTCAGCCTTCATTGCCCAAATACCCGACTTGTTTCTTCCAGAATCTACCTGCATCTTCTGTATGGAGAAGCCGATTTCGACATTGCATGAAACGGGCCCATTCCTGGTCACATTCATCTTTAGCCTGTGATAGACTTGCATTTAACTTTTCTATTTTTACCTCCAATTCTTCTTTTTGCTTTTGCATTTCATCTTCCAATTCTTCTTTCATTTGTCTTTGTTGGCTAAGCTTTGTCTTCAATCCTTCGTTTGCTTTATTCAATAGGCTAATATGCTTCAAAAACCTATTCTTTTCAATAGCCATCATTCGGACCTCCTTTTGAAGATCATGGATCATCTGTTTTTCTCTTTCTTGACTAGGAACATCAGCAAGTTCATCTTTCAATTGCTCAATCAGCTTTCCCTTCTTCTCACATTGACTTTGTGTAATAACAACTTCTAGTTCCGCTGCTTGTTTTTGCTGTTCTAAGAGCTTCATCTGTGCTTTCATGACTTCTATCTGTTCAGACAACTGAGGATCATTCCCTTTTTCAATAGGAAAGCTAGGACCACTTTGATGTACCTTTCTTGCTTCTCTCCATGTGACATACTCATGAGTACTAATCACAAGTGGTTTTCCTAACTCATTTCTTCCAACCATGTGAACATTTCTCCATGCTTCTTTGACTTGTTGTGATAACATTTTAGTGTGTTCGCCTTCCTTATACCGTAAAATAAAGTCCTCCAAGTTGCTCTTCCCGTGGTTTCTTTTGTGTCCAACAAAGTTGTCTGAGTACTATTGCCGGTGTGTATGATATGCAACCTCTAGGACCCATCAATGGTACATTATGAAATTTTCCACAGCTAAGAATGATATCACCTCTTTCATGTTCATACCATGGACAAACCCATTTAAATGACTGTTCCTTTATACTATCAAATTCCGTCTTCCATTCATGGGCTCCTCTTGGCTTGGTTGGGATACGATGAAAGCTTCTTAGTGGGTCTGAGATATTTCTGATGTGATTCCTTGCATACATGTGTGTAATAATCCACACATATAAGAGATGTAGACAACATCGTAGCTTCCCTTTTTGTTTCTGTTGGCAGAAGTTTAAAGTCAAGAATGTTTCAGCTAACACAGCAGGAACTGGATTTCTTTGTTTATTTTCTACAAAGAAAGAAAACATCCATAGCGACTTGATCAATTATATCTGGAGCAGAAGGAAATAATACCAACCCATAGATAGCAAATGCCAATACTCTTGAAAAAGTAGCCCATTCTTTTTTATGCCCCAAGTCTTTTAAACGATCCTCCATGAATGTTTTAGTCACCCCTTTTGAATCTGTATGCCCTGTTAGCTTCACTCGAGTCATCGGCACCCCTAGTAATTCTCCAAATTGCTCTACTATCTTTACATCTGAAGAGGGTTGTTCCAGATGAAAATAAATAGAAGTGCTTTTCTTCATTGGTAATTTTAACAAGTGGCATACTCTTCAATAGTAGGAGTGATGTCCATGTTTGGCAATTCAAAACATCTTAAGGTGGGACTCCAATATTGAGCTAGAATATTGAGGGCAGAAGTTTCCACTGATATGAGTAACAAATCCAGAATAGACCCATACTTATTTGAGAAAGCTCTTCTATCTTCATTAGGTAACAATTGACTCAACTGATACAACTTCTCCAGAGAGCTGGTATTTCCTATCACCTTTGAAGTGCCTCTTTGAGCTGGATACATTGCTAGTATGTTGTGCTCCTTCCATCATCTATTATCAAATATGATGTTATTCCTCTACCATCGACAGATTTTTTTTATGAAAGAAGAAAAATGAATGAGATACATGTCATAAATAAAAATAAATACGCATGCTGGATGAAGAGAATGCATGTGACATGAATAAGTGCAATTAAAATGTGATTGTTATTTTTCATGTTTGAAAAGTAAATATGCTTGATGAGAAAAAATGCATGTGCTATGCATGATTATAATATGCATAAATTTTTTTGCATGTTATAATGTCTATGTTGAAAGTTGCAAGATACTATAATGCATGATGTATGATAAAAGAGGGGAAACAAAATATATATATATATATATATGCTCCCTTGTGTCCTAACAGGGTGGTACTTAATGTTTGATAGTTCTATGGTCGACCCTATTTGAGGTTAGCCAACTAAGGTCTCTAGTAGTGCACAACTTTTGGATGGATCTAGACCCCTAAAGGATTATGGTCCCCAGGTTGCCTTTATCAATAAGATAAAGACCTAGTTCTATGAGTCAAACCACAGGGACATGAAAGTCACAATATGGCAACCCATAGTTCCAAAGAATAACCTCGAGCGTGAGTCAGCGATTTGTCAGGGAAGCATAAGCCTCACAATAACAACGTCAAAACCCCTTCTTGTCCTATGGTTTTCCAAGGCTCGGGTATAGAGCCCAAATAGTGTGTGAGGACAGTGTTAGTGAGAGTGTGTGTAGGGAGCATACCAACCTTTTAAACCTTATATACTATACACAGCCCTGCAAAATAAAATCAAAACTGCATATATATACTAAAGTCATCTATCCTAAGGTTCCCAATATAATCAGAAATAAAAGTCTTCTATCCTAATGTTCAAAATATATGCGAAAATAAAAGTCTTCTATCCTAATATTCAAATAAGAAATATTTACAAGCGAACCAAAGTTAAATAAATCAATATTTATAAAAAGGAGAATAAAATATTTACAAAAAAAACAAATGTAAATAAACGATATTTACAAAAAGGTTTTGAAATCTTACTAGTAAAATAAATCATTATTTAAAAATAAATAGCTAAATAAAATATTCACGAAAGTAGCACAAATATAAGTAGATCAATACTTACAAAAAGGAATAAAATATTTACAACAATAAAAGAAATATCTCATGAGGGGAAAAATAAACATAATAAAGTTATAATTATTTGCATAATCAACTCCAACAGGCTTAACTCTCTAGGTCCCCAGTGGAGTCGCCAAACTGTCACAACGTACCCGGAGGGCGCCGCGACGAGAATGACAAATTAGTTTAAAATAATGGAAGTCGCCACCAATTTTAATTCTGGAAAAAATTGGAAATCCTTTTTGATTTGTAAGACTGGTCTTTTTAAGAGTTTTGAGTTCAGGAGTCTGATTATGATTAGAGAAGGGTGGAAACTTAATTCCACTGCACCTCTAATACATCCGTATAAATACGGTTACCCTAGAGCTAATTATGCAAATTCATTTATAATTTTAAAATATTTATTTTTCCCCAAAATGTAATTATACATTTGTAAAAACAAAGCTAAAATTACTAACTATATATATCTACAAAAATAAAGATAAATCCATAATTATATATAAAAAAAAAGATAAAATTAAAATTGGTAATTATATTTACAAAAATAAAGCTAAAAGTGATAATTGTATATTTATAAAAATAAAGTTACGACCCAATTATGTAAAAAATGAAATAACATAAAATAAGTTAAATAAAATAAAATAAATAAGTTAAAGGAACATTAAATTAAAAGAACCTAATTTAATAAAAATTAATTTTGGTTTGATAGCTGTTGACTACGCCGACGTATCCTCTGGTGCAATGAGGAACTCAAAACCACGTCGTTCTGTAAAAAATAATTGTGCGTTCGATTGATTTTAATTAAATGAAAAGAACATAAAATATATTAATTTATTTTAATTTTAAAAATAACTTTTTATTAAAAAAATTATTCAAAGGAATCCGCTCTTGCATGAGTTCAAATTAACAGTAGGTTACTTAATAAACCTTTACAACCAATAATTCATGAAGGAGGTATCTACCTCTCAATCATAAATATTAAGTATTGCACAAATTAAAAAAAAAAAGAATTTTTTTTATTTTTTTATCATTTTTTACTCTTTTACGAAAGAACCCTAAAAATATATATATATATATTTGTTTTTATTATTTTGTTAAAATTAAATTCAAGAATCCTTGTCCCAAAAAAACCTTTTTAAACCAATAGATGAACCTGACTAAAAGCAATAGGCCTAATATTTCAAAACAAAAGGAAATGACCAAAGACAGTGAAACCAATGAACTTGACCAAAACCAAATAATAAGCCCAAACATATACCCAAACCAAAATGATAAAGACCCTATTCTGACCACAAAACTGATAAAATAATAATAATGATAATAATAATAAAACTGACCTAAGGAGCCCAAACTACAAGTCCACTATCCAAACACCAAATAAAAACTAGTCTGAAAATCCTAGGTAGCCCAACGAAAAATGAAAGGGACTTCGACCCTAATGCTTCTAACTTATCAACACACAAACTAACAAAGAAACAGTGGGGACTAACAGAGGGAAGCTGGTGACGGAGAAACCTGCAATTGGCTTCGCGATTTGGCCGAGGAGTTTCGCGGTTGGTTGCAGGCTTTCTGGTGGCGATGGCAAACCAAGCAGGAGCGCCGATCGAGGTTTGGCGGCGCGAAGAACAGGCCCGAACGGTGTCACGTGGAGGTTTCTGGTAGTCCTGCTCGCAACTGGTTCCCGAGGCGGTTTTCACGGTGCTGTGTAGGCTGATTCGGTCTTTGGTCCGCGGATGAACTGAGCAGAGGCTAGCTGCGCGCGGATCTGGGCGGTGACTGAAGGGGGCTGTGCAGCTCTGGGCGCTGTGCGAGGAGAAAGACAGCTCGAGATGGGGGTTGGTGACAAAATCGACGCAAGCTTCCTAGTAGTTTCTGCTTGCAGCTGATGTCCGTGGTGTTGTTCAGGTGAGACGTGCGGATCTGGTTTTACAGCAGCGTCTTCACTGTCGCGGATTAGAGGCTGGGCGCGGCTGAGAGAAGAAACTTGGTGATGATGAGCTTTTCTTTATTTTCAGCTTTTCTCCTTTGCTTGAAATTGCTCTGATTATAGTTCCAATTGGGGGTTTCTCAGCTTGCTCTTATTTTTTTATGATGATAATGTATATTTTGATGGGTTATGGTCTAGATAGTTTTGGTTGGGTTGTGGTTTAGATAGTTTTGGTTGTGATTTGGTTGAGATGGATTGTTGATGATAATGGATTGGGGGAGGTGATGGTGATTATGTGATGGTTTATGATGACGATGATAAAATGATGAAGGTGGCTGTGTATGTCTTGGTTTTTTTTTATGAGTGATAATGATGAATATAACGGGAGAGGATGAGAGTTGATGCCGAAGGAAGATGATAGTGAGCTTCCTTTTTTCCAGATTCTCCCTGATCTCTTGCTCAATTTAGCTCCGTATCTGTGTCTGTTCTCTCTGTCTATGGAGATTGTGCCTAAAAAAAAAGTTTTTTTTTTGTGTATCTTGATGGAATTCATTTATAATTCCTCAAAATCAATCTAGCAGCTATTCTTGATCTGATCCAGCTAATTTCCCAAAGCTACTTCTGATTTTCTCAGATTTGATACCAAATGCATGTGATCTTTTGTTATTTGTTTTTTGACTTTCATCCCCTTTCATTTAATGCATTCCTCCATTCGGTGCTTCCTTTTCTGACTTCCATTTGCACGCTTGCTCTGTTTTCTTTTCTGACACTCCTTTTTCAATTTTTTTGTCTTTTTTCTAAAAAGATACAATAAGAAAATAAAGATGAATGGAACGGGATTGAGCCTCCTTTTATTTGTAGACACAGAGAGACATGGGGAGATTGGACCTGCCTCTTTTTTCTTTTTTTTTTTTAAGACTAATGGGTTGGTTTAATTTTTGTGACAAAATAGGCTAAACAGCAAACTAGTAAATGGAATGGCTGACAAAAAAAAGAATGGGCCGAACTCACACTCTAGACAAACTTACCAAACCAAAAAAAAACTCAAAGAGGGCCATGGACTAACAAAGGACCAGCTTAAATTTTTTTGTGTTTTTTTTTATTTAAAATAAACAAAAGACACTTTTTATTTTATTTTTTATTTTTTTTTAAAAGAAATGAACCAAAAGACCACAAAACAACTCTTTTTTCATTGTTTAATTTTCTAAAAAGACTTTAAAATAAGCTATAAAATATGCAAACTTTAGAATTTTATTTAAATGGCCGGACAAAATTGGGTGTTCACATGTACATATATATTGTTTCGTTAAAGTCACATACAAGCAAATGTTTATAAGGGAGGTCATTGTAAGATGATTTTTCAAAACTCAATGATTTAGCATACAAAATTTGAAAATAAATGAATGTGAATTGTATTTTACCGAATATTAAAGAAGGTGAGTGTAATATTTCTTTCATTTATTTATAAGGACAAGATTGAAAGGCTCTTCGATTATTTAAAAAAAAGGGAAAAATTCCCAATGACATGGTCAAAGTCATGTTATTCTCGTAAACCTGATCCTGGACCCCACAAGACCGTATAGCCGAAAATTCAAAGGCCGATATGCTAGCATCCTCTCCAGAACTGCAGTCTACAGTAGGTAATCAATTTCCATTTCCACGCTAGTGGAATTACGTTGAAGCAAGGCACCGCTTCCGCTTCCTTGGTCAATCACGACTCACAGCCCTTTTCTGTAATTTCACAACTCCCATTTACATAATAATAATAATAATAATAATTGGTTAATAACATTTTATGTTATTGACAATTAAAACCTCTAGTATTTCGAAAAGCCCAAATCAAACCGCCCTATCCCGCATAATGAACGGCTCCAAAAGCTTCAGACAAAATTTCATTTTTTTGTTTGCAAACAGATAATTAAATCATAATAATAATAATAATAATAACCAACAATTAATTATTAATTATATTATACTAAAACATGATTAGTTTAAGTAATTTCCTACTCGTTTCTTTTAAACAATAAAGTTTCAAATTTATTTTTGATAAAAAAATATTATCAAACGTAATTGCCTTTGAAATAAAACCTTTTAGTATAATTTATAATATTAAAAAAAAGTCAAAATAGCATTTTTTAAAGACGGATTAAATCTTGCCCTTTCTATTTAACACATCAATTCTAAAACGAAATTAATTTGATTGAAATATGCGAAAACTGTTTTTTTTTTTTAATTTATGAAAGAATTTAATTTTGATGCACTGAAAGCTTAAAACTTTTTTACAATGTCAGTCAATAAAAATATATCATTTCGATTACTTTTTAGGTAATGAGTATAAGAGTCCGTTTAAATATTATAACTTCTAACTTTTTGAAATTTAAAAGTCATTTTTTATTTTTTATTTTGTTTAGTTAAACAACTTATTACTTCTTTAAAAATTATTCTTAGTTCTTTTTGAGAATTTAAAACATCTAACTTTTTAAGAAGTATTTTTTAAAACACTAAAAATAAGTAATTTTATTATTATATATTTGAATATAAAATACCTTATTCATATATTACTTTTTAAAAGTTACTTTTATATAAGAGTTTAAATAAACTATTTAATCAAACGAGGCCTAAAAATGAACTATTATAACTTGTGTCTTAATACATAATTGTATGATTATATAAAAAGGTTTTATATTGTCAGCACATGACAATTAAATCTCTTTTGAAATTAGAATAGTATGTCAAAATAAGATTATTTTCAACCTCATGCATTTTAACTAAAATTACTCACCATTATATCAATCTTAATAACTTAAATTATAAAAACATTTATTTTGTAGAATCAAATTTATCTTATAATAATTTTTCTATATTTACACTAAATAAAAACATTTTGGGCAGTAGTTTTTCTAACACTAACAATAACTTCGATCGTTTGAATAACAAAAATTAATTCTGTAAAAGTTCTATTCTTATAATGCCCTTTCCTCACTCCAATAAGAAAAAGAAGACTGTACACCGGCTATTAGTCTCGAAAATTTGCCAAATATAATTAAAACATGTTATAAATTTATAGTATTTGAAGAAAAACTGGAGTAAACATTCAATTTAGCTGTCCATTGAGAAAAGGAAAAACTTTCGTTTTCGATTATGGTTAAATTAAAATAAATAGAGCCATCACAATTCGTAAAATTAGATCAAATTAGCCTATAGCAAAAATACAAATAAGATAAAAAAAATCAAATTCTAATTTTTTTAACTGATAACGAAATATTAGTTTTTAAGATACTATTTTTTCAGCATACTTTTTTTGGTTATAAAATTATTAAAATTTATTCTAAAAACTATTATCAAAAAAACTTTTAGATATTCTTATCATGTTTGATAATCATATATTATTTGACAACAAATTCCCAAATTTTGTTTTTGGGAAGTATTTGCCTAACAATAATAATTGAAATGAGACACCTATAATTTGTTTTGTTTGAGTTTTTCAGTTTATCAATTTTCATGAAAATAAAAAATTGGAAACTCAAATCAAACGGATCCTTAATTTCTCTATACAATTTTATATAATATTTTTTAAATTGTACAAATTTATTCAAAAAAAACAAATTATGTTTTTTTTTTCAAAATGTCACGGATTGATACGAGGCTTTTAAAATTTAAACAACTAATTTGTCCATTATATATTTTTAAGAGATTAATTTATACATTTATTCAAAATATAAATACTATTATCATGAAAATAGAATGATTTGATTTGATCACAATTTAAAATAAAATTTTTTACATGGATCAAACTCAAACTATTATTATTATTATGGATTTAATTGTCATTCATTGACAATGTAAATTTTTTTTTTACATTGTCATTTAATTATGTATTATCACATGAGCCATAATAATCGACTTTTACATTCAGTATTTAAAAAATATCCAAATAAAATATTTTGATTAGACGATGGTATAAAATAATTTTACACACATCAAACTTAAACTCTATTATTATTACAATAATTATTATAAAAAGAGTTTTATTGTCTAATCAAATCTTTATAAATTTTGCATTAAAATTAAGCCCAATTATAAATTGTAAATTACTACAAACTAATTACATTACATTATTTTATAAATGTAAATAAAAACCTCGTGCTCTGTGTCTCGGCAAGTACTCAAAAGCCTTTCTTCCGCTCCGTCTCTCTCTCTCTCTCTCTCTCCTCCCCCGATCGGCTCCACTTCTAACTCTTCCGTGATCGTCTTCGGAACCCTAATTCGGCATCAACGATCCCTTCTCTCGCAGATTCAACACCTCCATTTTCCATCACATTTCCCCCTCCCGGAGTTTCTCCTTCAATTTCTCGCCGATATTATCGTCACACTTCTAGAACCTTTCCCCTCGGAGCTTCTCCTTCTCCTTCTTCTTCATTTACCTTTTCAGCTCGATTTCACAGCGTTACAGTCGCTGACAACCTGATCGGGGTGCCAAAAGGGTATCTGAAACTCTAAAAAATTTCAGATTTTTTTTCCTCTTTATTTATTTTTCATTACCGTTGTGAGTGTGGGTTTTTGTGTGTGCTGTGGTGTCTTTTCCTCTTCTCCTTCGGGCAATTTGTATGAAGAGGATGAGATTTGAAGGATGAACGATGCCGGTACTGCGTAGCGGAGTGCGCAGGGGCCGGGCAGCAGCGAAGCAGCAGCAGCAACAACAACAACAACAACAACAACAACAACAACAGGAACAGTTAGAACCGATACAACCGCCACAACCGCAGAGTCCGGTGGTGGAAGGCGAAGCGATTGCAACGAGAACCAGGAGACGGCGTGCAGCGGCGGCAGCAGCGGCAGCGGCGGTGGTTGTGCCAAAGAACAACAACAACAACAACAATACTAACAAGAAACAGGAGCAGAAGAAGCAGGGGGCGGTCAATGAGAAGGTTGTTGTAGGTGAGAAGGAGGAAGAGAAGAGGGGAATTGAGGAAGGTGCAGGTGGTGGTGGTGGTGGAGGAGGGGAGAAGAAGGAAGAGGTAGGGGAGAAGCAGATGGATGATTTTGATAGTGGTGGTCGCAGCAATGATAAGGCCAATGCAGGTGAAGATGAGGGCAGCACTGCTCCCCTTCCTGAGAAGGTTTGTTTTTAATTTTGATTAGCTCATTTTTGGGTTCCAAATTGCCTATGAAAGTAAGTTTATGATGTATACAAGGGGTTGCTCACCTGGTCAACCTTCCGCTCATACATCGCCATGACTACCTCTCAATGAGCCGGATGCACGCCTGACCTAGACTGGGGCCAAGTTTTTCTATGAACCTAAAGCTTTTCATTTCACAACAACAAAAAGAAACTTTTGTTTGAAAAAAAACTGAAGAGTAATATTTTTTCTGGAACTATACTTTAGTAGCTGGATTTGTTGATCCGTCTGTGTTGTGTTAGTATGCTTGGTGCTGAGCTGGTTTGGTTTAATTTTTCCATTAGATTCTGACTGTGGACAACGGCATTTATTTTGTTATTGTGGTTTTCGTTTGAAAGTTTAGGGTTTGAGGCTTTGAGGCTTTGAGCATAGATATGTCATATGATGATAGGGTACTATAGATTTTGTAGCTGAATTTACCTTGAGGGATAAGGATTGGCTGTTGTTATTTGATGTCTAAAAGTTTCTGTCTTTAGTTGTAGGTGCAGGAGCAGGGTGTTGTTCTTTGAATTGGTGTTAAGATGTAACGGCTTTGAACACGTCCATTTCAGTTTGGCTGGCACTTTGCATTTTGGGTTTAGTGGACATAGATGTTGTTAGATTTTTTTCTTTTTTTTCAATCTAGGATTTTGGTTGCCATTTGTTAAATTTTTATTGTGTTTGTGCATTGCTTGTTGAACACAGTTACATTCTCTGTATTTGCCACTGATTTATTTTGAAGTTAGGAATCTGCATGAGAGCAGGACCCTTTTTCCACAGATTGCGTGTAATGTTTACGTCATGAGTTAGTTTTTGAAAGTTGACAAAGCATTCAGATGACGACAAAAATGTATTGATTATTGGATTGTGTAGGAATAATGATTGAATTATATGTGCTGCTGACGATTGAAAATTGAAATCATGGTTGACAACAGTCTTCTATTCTTCCGTTATTTTCATTAGTTAGGTGATCAGAGAACGGGAACTATCTTATTTATCGGTTTCGAGATGGATGGTGTTATTTGTGTTGATGTGGCATTCTATCTACCTTTTCTTGACACATTGTGCCAATTATTTGGTAGACGTCAATAAATGCAGTTAGTGTCAAAGATACGTTATAACGCTTGTTCTATTGACCCTTGTATACTAATCTTTTCCTCTCTTTTGGTACAGGTTCAAGTAGGTGGTTCCCCTTGGTATAAATTAGAAAGGAAACTTGGCAAGGGTGGATTTGGTCAAGTGTATGTTGGTCGACGTGTTTCTGGTGGAAACTTGAATGAGAGAACTGGACCTGGAGCTGTAGAGGTATATGCATCCATTCAACCTTGGGTGATAAGTTGTATTTCTTATTTTTAAGTTCATACATTCATGGTGTTTTACTTGTATTACCAGGTTGCATTAAAGTTTGAGCATAGAAGTAGTAAAGGATGTAACTATGGACCACCCTATGAGTGGCAAGTGTACAAGTGAGTATTATTTTTTCAGCTCCTTATATTTTCCCCTTGTTCTCCCCCCCCCCCCCTTGCTGGTGGGTGGGTGTGTGTGTGTGTCATGCTTCTTTTTCACTTTTTTGCCCCCTATTTGTACAGCACTCTTGGTGGCAGTCATGGTGTGCCACAGGTGCATTACAAGGGCAGGCAAGGCGACTATTATGTCATGGTATGTTATTGGATCTTGTTCTTGAGTATTTTGCTCTCTATTGTTACTTTCATTAATCGAATTTTGAATTGAATGGTAATGCTATATTTCTCTTATCCTACTTTGGCTTTTTGAATTCACTCAAGTCATTCCTGCTTACAGGTTATGGATATGCTGGGACCTAGCTTGTGGGATGTATGGAATACTAACTCTCACACGTAAGTTCTTTGGAAAATATTTGCCAGGTATATGCAAATGTGTCTTTGTCTTGCTAATGTGTTTTTGTGAATTCCAGCATGTCCACTGAAATGGTCGCATGTATTGCCATCGAGGCAATATCCATCTTGGAGAAGATGCACTCTCGAGGGTAATTTTCCTAAATAATTTCCTGACGTAAACTATGTAAAATCAGATTTTAGTAACTAGTTGTATTAATTTCTTTTAATCTAAAATGTTTGCTAGGCTTCTCTTGTGGAGGCTAGATCTTTTTCTTTGCTTTGCTTTGAATTCCCTTAATACTTTTCATATTGTAGTTCATAATAATTGAAATCATGGTTCTCTATGACTGCTATTTTGGCAGGTATGTGCATGGGGATGTGAAGCCAGAAAATTTTCTGCTTGGTCCTCCTGGGACACCTGATGAGAAGAGATTGTTTCTTGTAGATCTTGGATTAGGTATGATGTAATTTATACTATTTAGTTATTTATTGCACAACAATAACAACCAAGCCATTTTCCCACCTGGTGAGGTTGGCTAACTTAATAATTTTTCTCCCATTTTATGTCATCATTCAATTACTCACCTTTTTTTCTTTCTGTGCTATTAACAGCTACTAAATGGCGGGATAGCACGACAGGTTTGCATGTGGATTATGACCAAAGACCAGATGTTTTCAGGTTTTGATAATTGCATTTGGATCATGTGGGAGATGTTTATATATATTACTTGCCACAAAAATTGCCTGTATTTATGCTAACTTATGCCTTCTTGGCTCCTTATATTGTAATTCCAGGGGCACAGTCCGTTATGCTAGTGTACATGCACATTTAGGGAGAACTGGAAGCAGGAGGGATGACTTGGAATCTCTTGCTTATACGCTGATTTTTCTTCTCCGAGGCCGTCTTCCTTGGCAGGGGTACCAGGTTGGACATTTTTGACTAACTCATCATTGTATCCTTATGTTCAGCTTCAGAATGTTGGGCTCTAACACACCTTTCTCAGGGAGAAAACAAAGGATTTCTTGTTTGCAAGAAGAAGATGGGAACGCCTCCGGAGAACTTATGTTCCTTTTGTCCTCAGCCTTTTAGACAGTTTGTAGAACATGTGGTGAACTTGAAGTTTGATGAAGAACCTAACTATGCAAAATACATTTCCTTATTTGATGGGATTGTTGGTCCAAATCCAGATATTAGGCCAATTAATACAGAAGGTGCACAAAAGGTATTGATTACACTATACTTTTACTCTTGTTTTGTTTTGTTTGCATGCAATGTCTGTTACCTGGAAACTTGATATTACTATTTTTTTCTGAAGCTCATTGGTCATAAGAGAGGCCGGTTGGCAATGGAAGAAGACGATGATGAACAACCAAAGAAGAAGTTTCGTATGGGTTTGCCAGCAACTCAGTGGATCAGTGTTTACAACGCTCGCAGGCCAATGAAACAAAGGTATGCCCCAGTGTGTCTTTAAATTTCATGTCATCATATATGATTCTAGGTTAAGATGTCAGGGGCAAACCATTCATGTTTCTATCCTTAAGATTAAGTCGGCAAGTTTGATTCTTCTACACATACCATCTGGGTTTACCCCCCCCCCCCCTTTTCATTTGTCTTTGTTGTATTTTATGTTTGACTTCATCGAACATCTTTTTATCACAGAAATTAGATTCTGAGAAGTATCCATTTATTTAAAGCTTACAGATATAATGGATCTTTTGCATGAGGAATGATTTCTTTTTTGTTGTAGATATCACTACAATGTGGCTGATCAAAGGCTATCCCAGCACATTGAGAAAGGCAATGAGGATGGCTTATATATTAGCAGCGTTGCTTCATGTCAGAACCTATGGGCCTTAATCATGGATGCAGGGACAGGTTTCACTGGCCAAGTTTATGAACTCTCCTACTGCTTTCTCCATAAGGTAAATTTCAATCTTGTTGCATGAAATTCTTCATTTTGTGGTTTCTTAAACTTGTCTGCTTAGCATCACTGATGCATGCTTGTAGAACTGTTAATCCTTATAGCTTCATCCAAGGGGCACTTAATAATGAGGGATTTCTGTTTGAACTTTGAAGGATTGGATCATGGAGCAGTGGGAAAAAAATTACTATATTAGCGCAATTGCTGGAGCTACTAATGGGAGCTCCCTCGTAGTGATGTCCAAGGGTTAGTTCCTCTAATTAGTATATGTGCTGATGTGCTTAGCAATTTTCAATATTGTTTGATACTGACGTATATCATGCATGCCAGGCACACAGTATTTGCAGCAATCATACAAAGTTAGTGATTCGTTTCCTTTCAAGTGGATTAACAAAAAATGGAGGGAGGGCTTTTATGTAACTTCAATGGCCACCTCAGGGCATAGATGGGGAATAGTTATGTCTCGTGGTGCAGGATTTTCTGACCAGGTCATCATTTGAATCAAGCTTTATCTACTAGTATTTTAGTTTATAATAATGCAACATCTTAGCCTGAATAACCAGCCTTCATGTTTGTCTCTGAATTTCAGGTGGTTGAGCTTGATTTCCTGTATCCTAGTGAAGGGATTCACAAGCGGTGGGACAATGGATACCGGATCACAGCGACTGCTGCAACATGGGACCAAGCAGCTTTTGTCCTGAGTGTGCCTAGGAAGAAGCCCATGGATGAGACTCAGGAAACACTTAGGACTTCTGCTTTTCCTAGTACACATGTCAAGGTGTGTTACACTTAATTTGTTGCCAATGCTGCTTGTTATTTATCTCACTGTTAATGGAGTCTGTTACCATAATTGGTTTTGCAGGAGAAATGGGCAAAGAACCTTTATATTGCGTCTATTTGCTATGGACGCACAGTTTCTTGACCCTGCCAACGCGGCGTGCGGTTCTGCTGACTATGGCTGTTCTGCTGCCATGCCAGATTCGCTGAATATGCGAAGTGGCATTATTGATGGTCCAGGGCTCCAAGAAATTTTGATGACTAGAGCTTTAATTGTTTGTAGGTAGCAGAATGAATATCTTACGTAAAACTTGTACCTGAAGTTGCCATTGGTGTGGTAATTGTTTCTATGTCAATGATCCAGTTAATGTGATGCAGTCTGAGACACCCTTCCTTTTTTTTGGTGTTAGTTACCCTATAAAAGGTTATACATATCAAGTTATAAAGGTTACATGGTAGCTTCATTCAAAGTTTGATCGGCATTTCTAATGTTTACAAGGAAACAGGAGAAGGGGTATATATAGTAGCAAGCTGTTAGGGGCGTGTTTCGAAATCGAAATTGTTAATAGAAGAGGTATTGGTATTCACATCTTAGCGTCTCGTTATCGCTATGAATTCAATTAACTTTTACGTGCGAGAATTGCTGTCATGGGAAAATCCCCAAGCTTAGCCAAAACATTCGGCAGCCTAGTTCCCTTCCCCATAATATATAAATGTGGCCGATGGAACATCACCAATCCTGAGCGAGTGGCCAGGAAATGTCCCTTATGAAACCCTGGGAGGACAGTTGAACCATCCCAAGATAAATCCGGCTTTTGACCAGAAAAAAGTGAAAAAAAGAGCTCGACAGGAAGTTTGTGAGCTCTATAGCAGTGTCATAAGACTCAAACTCAATGATCCAGTCTTCATTCTCTCTTAAATAATGTTATAGATAGATATTGAATGAGCTATTTTTACTTTTTTTTTTTATTTATCTATTTTATTGACTTAATTTACTCATGATTTCTATTGCTTAAAAGTTAAAATTTTATATTGTAAAAAACCTATCAAAGCGATCTAATTTGAACCCATTAAAATTGAATTGGATTTAAAATATAAATTAAACCAGTTCAATCCAAACCGCAACAAATTAAGTTATTTGGATTTGATGAGTTTTTCATTCAAAATGGGACCAAACTGCCCTGCCAAGAGCCTTGCCAAAACTCAATAGCTTTGCTTTTTCAGCTTTTTTTTTTTGGGTGGGTTAGAACTCAGAATCTACCCCTTCATAAAATCCCACTTTTTTCTTTCCTTGGTGTGAAAACCTAGAGCCGACCTTCCTCTAACATTGCTCGAGGGAATCGACTAATTCCCATGGTGGTTCGATGACCCCTTCTTTTTTTTTTTTTCTGTTGTTTTTTCCTCTCCTTTTGTATGATGTCTCATCTGCTCACTACAATAGGTTTATTTGATTTTCCTTTTGGCAAATTTAATTTGATAGCAGCAATGTTCGAATTGTAAGTAGTGCAATAAAGTTTATATATTGGTTTTCTGATTGCTCACACTTCTGATAGCTTCAGAGTACTGCATCCATGATAGGTGATCAGTCAACAACTTATGATAGTAATGGTTTTTTAAGACTCATTTTTTTCCTTTTTAACATTTGCATGTTCATCACGCCTTGGTTATTCAGTGGATGAAGCAAGAGTTGCAAATGTAAAATACAAAAACGATTAATCACAGAAAGGATTTAGAGAATTCCTCCTAGAAACTTTGTTCATATGATTATTTCTCTGTTGATCAAATCTTTGATGTTAAAAAAGCTTGCAAAGATCGAAGAAGGCTTTTGCAGTCATCAAGTTTATTAGTGTGTTTGGCAGCTAAAATGCAAAATCTTTTTATGTTTTGGACAGGGTTATTGTTATAAGGCTAGTATGTTTGCTTAACCATCTAGCAGATCTAAACCGTGTTGTTCTTCTATAGAGTCTTGTTGTAATAGATGGCTATACCTTGTTCATCTTAAGGAATGAAATCAATTTCGTTGACAAACAGTCTACCCCTTCAACACACCAAGAAAGCCACTGCTGTTGAGGTTAGGTTGATAAATTCTAGCACAAGCATAATAAAGGCCATCTATGCATAACACGGGTCTGCATTTGGGTGTTTTAAAAACCCAGTCACTACGTGCGCACCGAATGCTTCAAATGTTTTATCCCGTCATTTGAACGTTCATTTGACATGTGAAATTTTACCCCAAAAAACAAAAAAAATAGAAACGTAAAAGCTAGTTTGGATGTAACATCCGTGAAAATTATTTTGTCATTCTTGAAAGTTCATTGTTTTCTAAATAGAATATTCCTTGGAATTTCAAAATTAAATCATACAAAAAACAAAATTAGTGCTTTTCACTTCATCTTTTTTCAGAAAAATAAATCCTAAGAAATAAACCATTTGTTTGTAGATTAGTTCAATTTTTTCATGAAATATAAATATCAATAGTAATATAAATAAAATAGAACTTTCAAATTCCGATAATTTTTCTCAGCATCAACGATGATACTACCTTACATTACTACAAGGAAATAGGAAAGAAAATTCGGCACTTAATCATCCCCACAAGTCATCTAGGGGATTTAGGGGGAAGACCTCCTCCTCTCTCGCATGTGCCTCTTGTGTAGGTCTGCAGCACAGCCTGTTCCAAGAAACTCCTTCCTGTCACAGGCAAATGAGACAACATTAAGCATATGTAAAATAGAACGATTTACCAAACTACCAAATAAATTGAAAAAACGAGGTTTCCCCAAAATATTCCCTCTTGATAGGTAAAAAACTAATCTCTTAAAGGCATATTCAAGTGCCTTAGCAGAAACCCCTTTACATGTTAACTTCGAGATCGAATCGTCATTCAAGACTCGTCTAAGAGAACAGAAATTGACAGCATGAATCCTCATGACATTGCCTGGTTTTGGGGACCCTTTTTTTCTTTTTTGGAAAAAGAAGTAAAGTTCAAATATTACCTCAGTTTTGTCATGCAGATATCGAATAATGAAGATGCACCTACACTCTGTTGGACCATGTAGCCTTCTGAGGACTTTTACAACACGGGCATCACAATAGAGGGCATAATCAAATTTTTCCTGAGAAAAACCAAGAAAGGCCTGAGAGAGTGTTCGAATATAGGTGAGTTTTGGAGTAACTAAAAGCCAAAAAAACTCCATGACCATCTTGCGTTTGTACACAAGTCATGTGACTTGGCAAAGATTTCAATCATGTCACAGTCACATTATGCAGATAAATTGAAATAGAATAAAACGGCTGGGGATCCCTTACCAGGAAACACAGTACAAGATCTCCATCCTTCACCTTGTGACATTCTGAAGGTTCCAAAGGGATGGATCGCTCACGCACCCCCTCTTTTACATTCATCCACTCATCCTGTTCCTTACCAAATCCAGCGTATCGAACACGTACTTCCTTAATTGTGTGTAACAAGATCCATTAACTTTAATTGGTTGTTCACAATATCCAATTAAATAGCATCCACTAAGCCAGTACAGCTATCAGAAGACAGCAGGATATAACTTCCAATGTTCACAGATGTACACAAATATAATTTGCATAATCATTTTCTGACTTTCCTTCTCTTTTTCAATAAAGGAAAATATCCCAAACAATAGCATGCGATTATATGCAAGATGTAGTTTGAAAGATATTATTGGAGCACTATGTGTTAATTAAAACCAAAGTAAATTTCAGTTTTCAAATAATTTTGGCACAAAGATCAAATATGAACCTTCCATTCGTGAATTTAGTGGAAGGATTCTAAAAATTATTCTAATAAAAACCAAAAAACAAAAAGAAACAGAAGGATATTGAATCAATGTGTGGGGATCTGAGGTTTCACATGTTCTTGTTTACCCTCGGTTGAGTGCTAGTTATAACAGTTAATGTCAGATGGACACAATCTGTTTGAACTATGATCACCTGATAATAATCAGTGCCCAAGTATGACATAAAAGAAGTTGAAATTATTGCTTTTGACATTTTTATCTTCTCAATTCACATGGCCATTCACAGATGTGTTGGTTAAATTTCTTCTGTAATGTCGAAGGAATGCCTAAGGCATTAAGTTAAGGCACCAAAGGGGCCTCTGGGCTCTTCATGCTTGAACTAGTACCATACTTCAATTAAGCAAACACTTTATTTGAGCCTCTCACCTCAAGTTGCCAGACCACCCTGTCTGTCATCTTTCACTTGTTTCTATTGTGTAAGGTTCAGAGATCCCACCTCCCCTTTTTTGCTCAATAATGGAAGCCAAAATAATTTATATACACTAGTGCACAGAAAGATGCACATCTAAATTCACGAAAAAACATGCTTCATAGTAAGCTATAGCGTTGCAAATCCAAACTAAAATGAGTTATTACAATTCCATGTCTTCTATCAAAAGTTAAAAATTATAGCATCAATGTAAGCAACTTGAAGACAGATATTTTCAAGTAAAAGCAGGCTAGCTAGCATTGCAGCACTAAAGGAACTATGACTCCCCTGTCATTACAACTTTTAAAGAAAATGTCTCAGCTTCTTAACACGAAAAGTACAAAAGGAAAAGAATCTTACAAGTTCGCCTGTGCTCAAAACTCTATAGTTAAGGAATGATTGAACGTCATGCCTGTAATAAACAAATCAAAAGCATATTAGATGTTGGGTGCACAATACTAACAAACTAAAGACAAAAACTCTGTTTCATGAAGGAAAGAGTGGGTTTAGGAATAATTTTGTCCTTTATTTATTTGTTTATCTGGGGAAGGGGGGTCTGTTCTGGCTGGAATACCACAAACAAAAATTAGACCACACCTTATAATTCTCATATAATCTAAATGGCATAAAAATGCCACATACATTGCATATTGTGGATAAATACAAAACATGCAGCTTAAGCAAAAGAACATTCCTCACCAGGCAACGTCTTTTGTAGATCTTGCTTCAAATGACAACTCCGAGACATCTGCAACTTGTTTACCTGACATTATGATCAGAAATTTTAGTAGAATTGAGAAACATTTAAAGATTGAACATAGCATGTGGCTTTGTCAATCATCACTCATTAGATCCACTTTGCTTATCACTGGATATCCCTTGGTGAAGTTAATCTAAATAAACCTTTATACAACTGCTCTTGCTGGTTAAAGTAATTATTCACATAATATGCATTACTGCTGTCAGCTGGTATGAAGCAAAACAGTATAATGTTCAATGTAATATAACTTGAATCGAGTAAATGTTTATTTTGGCACTTGAAATCGTATGCTTGCTTCAATTTAATCCTTGAAATTAATAAAGTGTCAATTTAGTCCTTGAAATTGCAAAAAAAAAAAAAATATATATTCAAATTAGTCCTTGTGATTGTCTTTGCAGAGACTAACTTAAATCACCAAAGGACTAATTTAAATCATTTTTTGGCAATTTCAAGGACTAAAAATTGACACGTTCTTAATTTCAGAAACTAAAGTGAAGCACACATAATTTCCAGAACCAAAATAAACCTTACTCTGGTTTACCCTGATTGATATAAAAAGAAATGAAAAATCAGACAGCATAATGAGCAGATTATTATGGATGTTATTATTTAACTGACAGGGTGGAATCCATAATAAATAACTTAGGCAATTAGCATGCTACATGAGAAGAAGCATCTTGTTCCTAACTTTTAAGCCTCAGTAATTGGAGCTAAGAGCAGCTCAAATCAGGTGAGCCCTCTGTTTCCCTAAGGAAATGACAACATGATAAGACTTTGTAGGCTTCAAGTACATTTTTCAAAATGGATGCTTCTGAAAGATCATAATGAATTTAAATGACAACCTTTTGGATTTGAAGAGCTTTTGTGCCCATTTTTCAAAATGGATGCTTCTGACAGATCAACAACTATTTTTGGTGAATTGGGCGAGGAAGCAGCTTTAGCCTGTGACTCTTTCAATTTATTTTGGAACCAATGCTGCACCTAAAACCCAGCACAACCAATGCATCATTATAACATGCTCTACATACATTCCAAAATGTGAATAAAAGGCAAAGAAACTGTAACAACCTGTTCCCATGTTAGGGAAGGTTTACCAGCACGGTTTGATGATGAGCTGCAACAATAAAACAGGTAAATTATAAAATATCATGGTAAACATAACACAGTCTTCATTTAAGGTTGCAGCTAAGACAAGACTTAGTTCACCTTAAACTTATAACGACCTCCTTGCAGAATTTCTGATCAATTGATTTTTCTCCCATTTCATGGAATATTCTTTCCAATTCCAAGACCTACGCAACAGTGGCCGCCAAGGATGGAACAGAGGAAGAGTGCATGGTTTAGCCAATATATGTGAAATGCAACGACGACACAAGCATAAAGTGGAACACAAAGCAGCCTAATTATGCATCATATCTTAAAAAATTGAAATGATTGCATGTATGGCAGGTCAATAGTTAAAAACAGTCCGCTATAGATAACACTCCCATACGCAGATAATGAACATTACCTCATCCATGGATAACTGAGGGAGTTTGGCTGAGCTTAACTTATCCATCGTCGCAAACAGTAACAAAAATGTATTCAGTGGAGTGAGGATATGAATAGCAGCTCACTGGCCAAGATGTCAGTATTGAAAAGTCCCCCTTCAACTTTAGGCGTGCTTCAAACACCAAGAAAATAATGGAATTCACTGCCATGTATAGACAGCAAGCAACGAGTAAACTAAGATATCTTGATGTAATACAAGAGTCCAGTCAAATTCAGATGAAGGGAGGTCCATTGCACAAGCCCCTCACCTACTGGAGCTGGGGAGAGTAAATATACGCAGTTTTACCCCCAAAATCTAAGAGGTCGTTTACAGAATTTGAACTATGGTCATAACTCATAAAACATCAACTTTACCGTTATGTCGAGGTTCACCTCGGTCAAATACCTATACATGGCAAACAATAAACAAACAACAAGAGCCCAGTCAAATACACATAAAGGGCAGTACATTGCTCGCGCGTCCCACCTAATGAAGCTGGGGAGAGTAAATATGAAGCAGTTTTACAACCCCCCCCCCCCCCCAAACAAAAAAATAAAACACAAAAACAAAACCAAACAAAACCCACCCACCCACCAAAAACTGTGACCTTTGTTCATAAGACATCAACTTTACTGTTATCCCGAGACACAGCCGGGGTCAAATACATGTACGTAGCAGATAGTAAAAACAATAAACAAACAAACAACGAAGGAAAAAGAAAATCACAACCTTTCATTTTGATCTTGGCATGAAAACAAGCTTGCTGCGTTCATAAAAACCCAGATAGCATATAGAATAGTTTCCACATTCATCATTTTATTCCCTCAAAAAAAAATCCCAATAATTAAATTAAAAAATTAGAAAAATAAATAATTCACAAAAAGGAAAAAGCTATAACCAAAAAAGACAGCAGCGTCTATGGTTGCACGTGGAGGCTCGGTGAAGACGGTTGGTGGTAACGGTACGGCACACTTGTTTGAAGCAAAAAAAACTCTAATAATAATAAAAGAAATAAAGTTTAGAAAAAACAAAGCCCTAATTGTTTTACGGTACCTGAGTCTTCAATCGGCTCTGGAGTGTTGTTGGGGAGATGAATGGCAATGGCGTTTGTGATAAAAGCTTCAGCGTGTCTTCTCTTTCAACGCTGCGTCCACTGTGAGTCTGTGACTACTGTCTGCGGAGAGTAATCGCCGGAGAAGAGTGAAATGGAATAAAACAGAGTGAAAGGAACAAAAGTGAAGTGAAATAATTATTGTTGTATTGTTTGAATATTTTAGTTGTAGGATGGAGATATTTTGTTGTTTGGATACATGAATGGAACGAAAACATACTTATAAGAGTTTAATTTGTATGTAATAATCGTGTAAAGAAATCTTATATTATCATTCAATTATTTATAGTTATATTAATAAAAGAAATTAAGTCTCACACCGTTAATATATATAAATTAAATTGTTGCTGTTATAATCATATAGGTTAAAAGTGTTTTATTATCTTAAATTTTAGTCTATGTATAGTTTACACTTTACACTCTTAGTTAATGACTTTTTAAATGTACATCATAGCACTTTAAGCTTTTCAAATAGTGAAAAAACCCAAACATTTCAAATAGTACTAAACTTTAGGTTATGACAAGATGTTGTATTGCACACGATTGAAAAATCAAAGGAATTAAGTGCGTATGAAAATTCACAAATAAAATATTAGGTTGGTCAAATTAGGAGAGTTAAGTGCACATAAAATATACAATAAATAGTTCTCAAAATTAAGCTGAGATATATTATTTTGCACTGCTTAAAAAGTTCAAGCAAAACATGTTATGAAAAATCATGATGCAAACTACACATTACCTAAAATTCAAGAGTAAAATACATTTACCTTAATTGTAAATTTTTATTTTCATAATACCCTTGAATCAAATGCTGTAAGACTATTTGTTCTTAATTTAAAAGAATAAAATAGTAATATTGGAGAAAATGTCATTTAACAACTTAGATTTTACATGATTCCACCTCAATTGGTGAGAAAGGAAAAATTACAAAAGAAGATGATATTGGATGAAAAATTTCATTTAATAACTCACATTTCATTCTGTCCTTCTTCGTTCTATTCCAACTAATCTTAATGTATCCAAACCATATAACCTTCAATGATTTCATTATGTCCATGTTCAATTAATCAAAACATAACTTTAGTAATATACTTACATATAAAGTTATCCAATTCAGGAGTTTAGATAAGCTAGTTATGAAGTATGACAAACTCGAATCATAAACCTGACTCACACATTTGATAGAATTTACATATTTGAAAAATGATACTAAAAGACATATCTGAATAATTAAGTATAATTGAATTTTTTTTAATTAACATTGAAGAATTTTAATCTTATCACAACATAAAGAAAGAAATATCATAAAATGTAGCCCAATACATGTCATCATTTTTATAACACGCTTTCCTCCATACGCACATATTATTTTGTAGTTAATAACATATAATCAAATAGTAACAAATAGACAAAATAAGCCAAATAAAATCAATAAATATTGCTTAAGATAAACAAAAATGAGCAATTTACATTTAGATACTAAAGATAAATATAATCTAATTTCTTTAGCGGAACTTTGTTTTTATTGATTGTATTAGATTTATTCAAACTCACATGGGTTTGATAAAAAGAGAGTCACACATGAGTTAACTTGTTTTTGTCAGTAAGATCGTAAACTTGTAAGAGTTTAAGAGTTAATTCGAAAATTTAATAACCATGTTTACATTTGATTGCACAGTTTATGAGCTTATATACAAGAATCTTTTTCCTCTTTTGTCCAAACATGTTTTTGTTTATTGAAATTATATACGTGTTGTAGATTAGCCTTCACTTTGTTACATACCGAGGTTGAGACATGAGTTCTTCAAACGATGAAAATGGTGGGTCTGGCAATGAGCATGACAATAACAAAAATTCAAACAAGGGGAAATCAAATCATCCTTTCATATTATCATTTCAGACCAAAAGGCACAATTGGAATCTGTTCAAAAAAGAAAATGAAGAGGCAGGCAAGGATGATCACACAAATTGGTTAGGGATTTTCAAAATATAGCACATGAGGGTTTTGAGGGTACTGCCAAAATGGAGCAAGAGAGAAACTTTGTAGTTTGGCAGTCCCAAATCACCATAGCCAAAAAACACTCAATCATGATCAGATAAGACTAGTCTTTTCAAGGTCTAAGTTTCATAGATCAGACCATATACTTCTAGACCCAATTAATCAAAGATCTTTCATGTACAATAGCGAAAAATGGAAACAGCAATAAAAAATCAGCCACCAGATAAACACTAACCAACAAACATTTGTCAAGTTGAACGATTACCAAAAACAATTACCTTGTGATAGAAAATTCAGGTCTTCACACGAAACAATCCATATAGTATTTATAGAAAAATGAGTAAGAAATCATATGAAAAAACTAAAACTTTAGAACGTTTTACATTTATTTTATTAGTCGTACTCATTTAATATTTTTGACTTTTGCAACCCTTTTTATAGTAAGTTAAAGATGAGTGGGTTTACTTTGGTGAGTTTACTTTGATACGAGTGTATGCTTTCTTATTGCTTGTCCAAACATGTTTTGTTTATTGAAATTATATGCGTGTTTTAGATTAGCCCTCACTTTGTTACGTACCGAGGTTGAGACATGAGAGTTCTTCAAATGATGAAAACGGTGGATCTGGCAGTGAGCATGAAAATAACAAAAACTCAAACAAGGGGAAATTATCCTCTCATCTTCTCACTTCATATCAAAAGGCGCAACTGGAAGTTGTTAAAAAATGAAAATGAAGTGGGAACGGTGATCACACAAATTGGTTAGGGATTTTCAGAATATAGCTCATGAGGGTTTGAGGGTACTGCCAAAGTGAAGCCAGAGAGAAACCTTGCAGTTTAGCAGTTCCAAATCATCATAGCCGAAATAGCACTTTGTCACGCACAAATAAGAGTCTTTTCAAGGTCTACGCTTCACAAATTAGACCATATAATGACTTCTAGACAGAGTTAGGGTGGGTTTGTTTTAGATTTTGAAAAAAGTAATTATGAAATATAAGTTTTATATATAATTGAAAAAGTTGAGAACTAGTTTTTATTTTTTTTTAGAAGCTACTAATTTTAGCTTCCATAACAAAGGTAAAAACTGATTTTTTTTTAAAATTTTGATTACTTTTTTAAAAATTATCTAAATATATGAAAGATGATTTTTTTGGGCAAAAAAAGTGATTATTAGCCAAAATAATGACAAACAAACGCGCCCTTAATCAAAGATCTTTCATGTCCAACAGCAAAAAAATAGAAACAACAATAAAACAACCACTGGATAAACGTTAATCAACAAACACTTGTCAATTTAAAGGATTACCGAAAGCAATTACCTTGTGATATTTAGCTCTTTATGCGAATCAATGCATATATTATTTATAGGAAAATGAGTCGGAAATTATACGAAAAAACTAAAATTTTAGAACGTTTTACATTTATTTTATTAGCCATACTCATTTAATATTTTTTGCTTTTGGAACTCTTTTTATAGTTAAGTAAAGATGGGTGAGAAATTTTATCAAAATTCAGACGGTTCAGCGCACTTAAACATAATTTTGAACTTCGTAACTCATTCTTTCACTATTTTTATATTTTATTATCCATATAATATTTTCATAAAAAAAAAATTCCAGCAATTTTATAAACAATTGAAGTATCAAAACATTTAACATAGTTTTTTTTTTTTGGGAAAATTATACTTTACGTGCTGAGCTGTGGTTTATATGCATTTTGCTCTCACAATTTTATAAATATGTCACAAAAATATCACTTATTTAAGAAAGTTTGGTATCAAGTTCGACATTATTTGTTAGTTTAGGGTACTGAGTTGCAATTGACTTAAAGTTTGATGGGGTATAATATATCTATTCTTCATTAACAATTAGTGAAAAAATAACAAAAGGGTTAGAGCGTACATTCAAGCAACGTTAGGGGATCAACTTGCATATTTTTTAAATTTTGGGGATAAAGTATACAAGGTATAATTTGGAGGATAAAATGCATTTTTTCCATTTTTTATTTTATTTTCTATCAATTATACTTATGCAACAAGCCACTAGGATTGGTCTAGTAGTGAAAGGTTTGAATAGTATGCAAGAGGTTTTAAATTCAAACCACATTGCAACCAATGTAATTTTTGAAATACCAAAAACAATTATTCAATATTTTTTTGGTTGCTTTTGCAATCCATTTGATGTTAGTTAAAGATGAGGGAGCAAATTTATAGATTAGACAATTAGGCCTTGTTTGGTGTATTGTATAGGATAAGCCCTGATAGTGTTCTCCCGTATTTATAGGAGATATGATATAATAATAATAGGAGATTCCGTGAACTAATAGAGGATCTCGTATAGTTTGTAAGTCAATCTAGGAGATATTCCAGACTAAATCGGTAGAAAATATCTAGAAGTCAGTATGCCATTTGGGCAAATTGTGAGACCCCTTGGGGGAATCCTCTAAGGTTGAGCTGAGGTCTGGGACCTATATTTCTAATCCAGTACAGATAGTATTAGACATGATAGTACAACCTCTGATAGTATAGTACAAGTTACCAATTGTATAAGCTTTATACCATCCATTATTGTTTAGTTTGCCACATGACCGATGGTGGATGAGTTTGTAGGTGGTGACTGACGGATGGTGGGCGACGAGTAGTGAATGGTGGGTAGCAACTTATGGGTGGCGAGGTGCAACCAGAGGGTGCGGCAGGGATGGGCGGCGACTCATGGCGGATGAGCCGTGATAGTGCATGGTGGGCTACTATCGACAATGGGTGGGGGTGTGACATTGATGTAGAAAAGTAAATCAAGGCTAATTTGGGATTGTCTGGTAAAATATAATACGATCAAGTGTTATTAAGCCTTTTGGAACTTGATAATTTAATCCTATGGTTATAGGATAAAAAATGGTTTGACCGTAGTCCATAAAATATTATACTATTGTATATATGAGACACCAAATATGTGATAAAAATCAAGTTTATAATATTAGTTAACACTATCGAGTCTTATACTATGTATCAAATGGAACTTTGAGAGGGAAGGCTCAATGACGGAAAAGTTTTATTGAAAAACAATCTCAAGCGGTGCAATGTCGAGACATAATTTTTTGAGCATTGATTTTATTCTTTTAATAATTAGTGCATATTTGGAAAGGGAATAAAACAATTTTTTTCCCAAGAAAGGCTGTTTGGCAAAAACAATTGTGTTTCGGTAATCTACTTCAATAATTTAAGTTGTTTCTTACGAAAAAAAAAAGCTGTTCTTTTTAAAAAAAGCTACGGCTCAACCATTTTCTATAGAAAAAAAAAAAAAAAGCTGTTCCTTTTTGAAAACAAACCGTTTTTTAACATATATCACACAAAAGAAATTATTTTTTTTTTATCAATTCAAACAACACAGGTTAACTTAAAAATCCTTTTCAATTAAAGTATCCAAACATTAATTAATTCTCGAATAATTGATGACATAAAAAAACAAACTATTATACACTCAGACAAAAGTGAGTTAGAAATTTTATAAAACAACTAAAGTGTTAGAACGTCTAATACAATTTGTTTGAACTTCATAATTCATTCATTTACTATTTCTGACTCTTACTAATTAACCATATAAAAGTGAGGAAGAAATTTTATGGGCATTTAATATATATGGATTTACAATGGTGCATTTATTGATCAACTTATTCAAGAAGCAAGGTTGGGAGCATAGATGGATTTATATGTTCCAAAAGCAAGACAAACAGCAATGAAGCTCAAAGCTTGGACAAATGTAAAGTATATTGACCAAATTTTTTTGACCAATTTATATATGAGTTTAATTTTGATACACTAATTGTATAAAATAATTTTATACATTTATCGACTTATGTAATGCTATATCAACAAATATAGTTAACTTTCACTCCACACAACTTGAAAATAATTTAAATGGAGAAATTTGATTGAATGATAATGTAAAACTTTTTTAAATTGTCAGTGTATTAAAATTGAACACTTTAAAATTGAGTCATAAATCAAGTACCCGTTCGCATGGAACAATAATATTTGGGTAACAATAAAATTGAAATTTTAGGAATAATGGCCCATTTGAATAATACAATTTATGGTTTTTTTAAAAAAAGATTAGAAGTTAGAAATTATATTTTTAACTTTTAGTCTCATTTAGCCATCCAACTTATTATTTTTCAAAAGCACTTTTTAAAATATAGAAAACAAGTACTTTCCTCTAATTAAATATAAAATAGCTAAGGGTATGTTTGGATAATTTAGCCATCCAGCTTATAACTTTTTTTAAAACCTTTTGGAACTTAGAACTTAAATTTTTAAATTTTGTCCTACTTGGCTATACAATTTATTATATTAAAAATATCATTTCTAGAGCATTTTAAGAAGTTAAAATATCTAACTTCTTGATGAGTATTTTTCGAAACAATCAAAATAAATATTTTTATTATTATGTATTCAAATTCAAAATCACTTATTTATTAATTATTTTTATATAAATATTTAAATAAGTTGTTTTTCCAATTAGACCATAAATAATAATCCAAATAATGTTGAAAAGAACAAAAATAAGGAGATGTGAAAATCAACAATCAATCATATGTTGGTGTTAGGATATGATTTTATTTAAATTCTCATATTGCATTACATTATATTAATATAATCTATTAATCATTTCAATTCATAGTTAAGTTACTTAAAAATTGATACATGAGACTTAACATAGTTAGTAGTTAGTTAAGCTTCTTAAGTATATAATTAGGAATAAGACACACATATGTAAGCTCTACGCCTTGAGAGATTAGTTATTGCTTTTAGCAGTGGATATTCTTGGTTCATCCAACAACAAAAAAAAAAAGTTACTTAAAGATTGCAACAACAATTCAACTCACTAAAAATTGTAACTCTCTTAAGACAATTATTTGAATATATTTACTCATTATATTATTCTAAATTTCTTCTAACCATGAAGAGCGAACAAATTTTTTACCACACAAAGGAATGAAGAGGTGACAGTTAATTTTTTAGACCTAATTAATTTGGTTGAAGACAAGTCATCCTATTATCTTATTAAAACTCTCCAATCCCTAATTTCTCTATATTCATATAACTTGCACGATATATTAAGCAAAAGAAACAAATATCAAATTACTCAAATCAACAAAATCTTGTTGAAATTATAAAGGCCAATGTTATGGTACATTGGCTAAAGTCAAGTGTATGATACACTTGGCTTATCGCCTTCTCCCTTCAATTTCATTAATGGCCAAAATCATCATAGACTATATTTATAGAGAATGAAGGGTGGAAGAGAGGTTTGGGGCCTAGGGTTTGTGTTTTTTGGAGTTGGAACATGTGGGGAGGGGTTTATATAGGGAGAAAGGGCTGCACTGTTTTGGATGTGTTATAATATTGGAGGCACTACTATAGCAGTCTATGACTGGTATAGTGGTTAACAGAGCAAACAATCATGACGTGCGTACACAAGGTCGCGATAGCGGTCCATGACCAATATGGCAGTCTCCAATGGTGAAACCTCATGATAAGCTTGACCGCTATAGTGATCACCCGCGAACTCGCTAATGGTGCAATTGCACCAACCACCGCTATAGTGATAATTTCATGAATCCAGGCTTTCCTAGCAACACAAATGGGTCCCGAGAGATCCTAAAGCCCTACTAGATTTGTCTAGGGACACATGGACCTGAGACATTACAGACGAATGCAAAGTAGTGAGGCGATGGACAAAAAGACAGGAGTGGGTGGTGTCTATGGTGCTTTGTAGCTAATTGATCCTAAGCATTTAGCCGCATTTGATATTGCATTAATTAACCATGTTTCTGAATTTGGTTGAACGTTTGTGCGTGTTGCTCACTGAGTTTTGAGGAGTATTACAGATGGCACCACACTTCATGGATTCTTATAGATATTCTCAATTGTATTATTTTACAAGTCTTTATTTTAATTTTTTGAATTTCCATGCTTGTATAAATGAAATTATCATAATAATTTAATTCATAAATATTTTATTATATTCATAATAATTTGCACTAACTTTGAAACTATTATTTTTTAAGTTAAAATTTATGTTTTTATATCAAGTTTTTACTAATTTTATATATATGTTATACCATAATCATATCACATTCTATAATTTTTTTCAAAAAATGATCACATTTCAATATCTACTTTATATAATATTCATATCTCATCTCATCTTTTGCAGGTCTCTATCCTTATTTAAAAATTAATAAATAGTCCCAATGAAAAAAAATCTTCACATCTTTTTTCACACATCGAAGGGATTAGTTACAACTATTAACGAAAGATATCCAAGGAAACCACAAAAAATCCTCATATCTAATAAAGAAGTGCAATATTTTTCTTAATTAATAGCATTAACAATTACTACTTTCCAAAAAAAAAAAAATAGCAATTAGTATTCCCCCATTTTTGAATAATTTTCTATTTCAAAAATTTATTCTATTTAGAAATAATTATCTATTTTAAAAGTTTAGGTGCTATTAATTATTTTTTTTACCAGTAATACTCCTATTAAATATTATTGATTAATTAGTAAAAGAGGAAAAAAAGAAACTGGAGTATTGAAAAGAAATAAGGATAATTTAATATATTATTTTCTAATTTTTATTAATATTAATATTTTATTAATTATTTCTTAATTTCAGTAAATATTTATAATTGAATAATTATTTAAGGGTGGAGAAAATATTAAATTATTTTGAAGTTATTTTAATCTTGGTCTTTTCTCCGCGTCCTTGCACTTTCAATTTATTGTCAATTGTCAAATATCCATGACTAGTTACAGTTCTCCACAATAAGCATAAAGAGTGCATTAATGATACTGATAAAAAATAATAATAAATCCTCACACCTCATTAAATAGACATATATGAAGTAATAAATATGCTAACGTAATATTCAAATCAAACCTATATGTCAATAATATATAAATTTTATTTTTATATAATATTTTGACATATATAAGAGTCATGATAAATAAATTTATACAATATATTATTTTAAATAAAAACACAATATATAGTATTTTTTTTAATGTTTTTATTTAATTATATACCATTATATTATATTAATAAATAAATATATTTGACTCTTATCCTTATTATTTAAAACACCATAAAAAATAATTGAATAAAATTGTATAATTATTTTCACAGGTAAATCAAAATTAAACTCATAATTCACCACATAATTTTGTACAAAATAATCCATACCTCATTTTCCTTATTTCTTTTTACATTTAGAGTATGTTTCATCAAGGGTAAAAGTATAGTGTAAATTTTTATGGATAAATTTCTGTTTAATTTACACATGAAAATTATTCATAAAAAATTTATATAATATTTATTCTCCAAGTGAATATATCTTGGACTCTTATCTTCACCTATAAATACAACTGATGTGTAGCCAAGGACCCACTTCATACCATTGCCTCGTCCTTCTTATTAGTTCTCTCATCGTCATAAACCAAAACCTAGTCCATCCCCAAAATCAAAAACAAAAAACGACAATGGCCGAAATGTCGGAGCCAAAACGACTGAAACAAGATGAAAACGCAGATAGGCTGAGCGCATTGCCAGACTCTGTCCTGTGCCATGTCATGTCGTTTCTCCCAACCAAAACCACTGTGGCCATGAGCGTTCTGTCTCGTAGGTGGCGCCACCTCTGGGAACACCTCCAAGTCCTTGACTTCTCCGATGACTCACACGAGTTCTTCGACGATAGTGGGGACCTCTTCAAACGCTTCGCCGTTTTCGTGAATGGCGTCTTGGCCCTACGCAAGGCACGTGACGTTCGCACGTTCCGCCTCGCGTGTGGCCACACTCACTCCGACCCTTTCCATGCCAACTCAGTCACCACGTGGGCACGCGCCGCGATTGGACCTCACCTCGAAGAGTTCAACCTCACACTCTTCTCCTCTGACGGACGCGGCTTCGTGATGCCGCATAGCCTCTTCAGCACGTGCACCAAACTTACTTCTTTGAGCCTGTGTGGTGGGATTCACGTGCGACCACAACAAGCTTCGAGCATTCGTTTGTTGTCACTGAAGTCGCTGCATTTAGACATCGATTCTGTCGAATCCGTCGATGTGCTTCTTGCAGGTTTAATGGCAGAACATCATTAAAGCAGGGCACCTGTCCTAAAAGAAAATACTTTCATTATATATATATATATATATATATAATGATGTTACCCTTTTAAACAAAATATATTCAATACTTGCGATGAGTTAACATCTTTCATCTTTTACACTAGAGAAGAAAAAGCATTTACTAATATATAATGAGTTAAAACTTCTTTAATCCAGTTTATTTAGAGTTCGATTTATAAATATTAGTAATATAAAATATTTTTATACTTTCAGTCAGTAGAATTTTACTAAAATAATAAATCATGGTCGATAGTTGCAATACTAAATAATTATTTTTTATGATTTGCTATTTAGGTGAAACTTTATTGACAATTTTACGATGTCGACCCTAATAAATTAAATACTTCTATCTATATATAAATATTTTGAAATTGATTTGATAAATATATTTGTTTGTTCTGAGTTTTAAGTCATTTTCTGCTACGGGATGCAGGCTGCCCCGTTTTGGAGAAGCTGTATCTGTCTTTCGCGCCGAAGCAGATGGTGAAGGTTAGCGTGCCGTCGACGCTGAAGAAGCTGAAATTCGCGGTGGAGAATCACGTCGAGACCGTGCTTGACATACACGCGCCGGGCCTCAAGTATCTTAGTATCACCCAGAGTACTGTGCGTTGCACTTTATCGGTTGGGAATCTGTACAACGTTGAGGAAGCATCTCTTGATGTGAATGCGACCGAAGAACCTGTTGATACCTTGATCAGGCTTCTTGCCTCAGTCCGCAGAACAAGGACCCTTGCCTTGCGTCGTTTAACAACAAAGGCGATAGATATAGTTGTCACTTATTATGATGTATTCTCACACATAATTTGCTATTTTTTAAAAAAAAATTCCAAAGAAAAAGTAATAAATAAATAATAAGATTTAAATATATAATCTCATAATAATTAAATTATTAAATCAACACCAACATACGGTTAGTTGGAGTAATAGATGCTACAATGCTATTAGATTCCTGGGTATAGAAAAAACTGGTGTCTGGGATAGTCATGCCTCCTCTGGAACCTCCACTGCTTAAATGAAATTTCCTCCGAGTGGACGATAAATGTAAGAAACCAAAATTGTTAAACCCATCAAAAAATGAAATCGAACAAAAGTTAATTAAAATTAGTAATTGATTGCTATTTTCTAAAAATTATTTGGATTGAATATATTTAAATTTTAAAATTAATTAAATCCAATTTGAAGCAAATAACAAGTATATAATATGATTTTTATTGTTAAGTTTATTTTTTTATTTATAATAAATTTTTTTATTCACGTATCATTATTATTTAAATATCATTTTAGGTATATTGAATGAATTGTTTTTGTTTGTATTTATTCATTTGTTGGCTGATGTTGGATCTTGTTCAAAATCTCAATTGAACCGATCATGTACAAACGGCTATAAATTAAAATATTTGAATCATTTTAATTTTTTCATCCAAACATAGTTTGAACTCGATATAGTGTAACAGTAATTACTAATTATATTATGTTATTTGAGTATTGTTATGTTCATAACTAAATACATGTAAATTAATTATTAATTATATTAATTAGTAAAATATTTATGCACAATGAATCAATGTATGAAACTGGTGTAAAAATTGCATTTTGAAATTTCTATTTTTGTTATTATAATTCTAATCCGTAACTAACATATTTTGATGTAACTTATTATTTTCACGATTTTAATTTTAGCTATATACTGTTAATCATCCTAACCTATTGTTTTCTCTTTTTCGGAACAGTGGCTACTCCGTGCCCTACCAGTTCAAGATTTTCCGAACTTTTGCCAATTGGTTCAGCTGGACCTTATTCTTCCGTGGTTCAATTCGAATTTTCTGGTGAACTTGCTTCAGAAATGTCATAAACTTAAAAGTCTTATGATTCAAATCGAGAAGGTTTGTCGACTTTCCAAGCTTACAGTCGGATTATTTTCATTTTCTATTTTTATTTTTTATTTTTTATATCGTCCAAATTTTATGAAGAAAATAGTGAAATCATTAACTATAAAGTACAATAGGATTTTATTATATTATTTTCACTATTTATATTTTTATTGGCTTGAATCTTGTGAGAGTGGTTTTGTTCTTTGTTTCTAGGGACCACCAGCACTTGAACGAAGCTGGACACAACCAACAAGTGTTCCTGTCTGCCTTGTATCACATTTGACCTTCTTTCACTTAACTGGATACCAAGGATATCCAGATGAGCTTGAATTTGTTGGGTATATTATGCGAAGAGGACTTGTTTTGAATACAATGATTATTTATGCTGATACTATGATGCAAAACCAGAGAAAGTACCGTGTTCTCAGGGACTTATTTGCTGTACCAAGGGGCTCTAAATGGTGCCATGCTACGTTTTGCTAAACAGCTGTGTTTCCTTAAGGTATGAACTCTCACGATCCATCTATGTTAACTCTTTATGGCTAATTCCTAAATCAAATTCAAGCTGTCTATTATTGTTGGAATGACACTACAATTGCATATCCCCAAAAATATTCCAAGTTGTATGATGAAACCATATTTCTCAATTTTTTTTTTTTAATTTGGTGGGCAAACATTTCTCAATCTTGATCGTAGTTTTGTACCTGCAAGTGTGTTTATTACACGATTTTAAAGCTAAATTGCAAGAGGAGTTGATATTTTTTGGGAAAGCTTAGTAATAGAAGAATGAAGAAAGTTATGGCATTTACTTGCATACTAAAATTGAATTAAAAACTGGCGAATTCTTGTATTTTGATTGTAAATTTTAAATTTTTATGATACTCATGAGCCTGCTATCTGGTGGAAAATGAAAAATAATAGAAGAATAGTCTTACTTTAGAAATATTTATTTTTACAAGATTTCATGAAAAAAAAAATTTAGCATTTGCGTTCAATTTAACTTCTACAGTAGTAACATCTTTGAAACATGCACATTTTTTAGGTAAAAATTAGGCATTAGCTAATTCTGGTTCTTTAGTATTCATTATTGGAGATATAAATATAATGATATATATTAGAGGAATAACTTCAATTTTTGTTTTGCAGCACTTCTTCACATTGGAAGGGTTTGAAGACTAATGTGCTTAGTGCATGTTTGACAATGGTAGAACTTTGCCGCAGTTTTGTTTTCTTCGAAGCTCCGAGAATGGTCGAGAACAATCATAATTCTCGCATTATGTTTCTCATCTCTCTTTTATGCTTTGATTATGTAACTTATTTTAATCATATTATGTTTCAAAATTGAATTTTTTATGCAATTTTTCTTTTCCTTATGAAAATTTTCTCCTATCAATAGACATGAATAAATTGTTTATTTGTATTCAATGAGCTTGATCAGACGACTAAACTATTATAGCTGCTATGAAATGAGCTTAATGTGAGCGATTACTCATATTTCGTAAGTATTAATTCACTCATGAAGGCTAAAATACGGTGAATGAATATGACTCATATTTTTTCCAAAAAAAAAGAAGAAGAAGAAAGTTTGGATATTATAATGCTTGAGTTGTTCATAAAATTTATCACTTATCTTTAAATAAATATTAAATGAATTGGCAACAGTCAAAAAGATTAAATGAGTATGACCCATAATTTATTGAAAAAAAAATCTAGAAAATCCTCCTCCAATTTTTACTAATGTGCACTTTGATCCTGTAATTTTAAAAACATATAAAATGGTTCTTAAAATTTTTTATATATGCACATTACTATATAATGCTAAAAAAGATTTATTTTTAGGATTTAGGATCTAATTTTTTTTTATCTATATACGCTTTTATTCTATTATTTTTTAATGTGTGATAATTCTAATGAGATTACAGAGCCTACCTGTGTAATTTTTCATCAAAAGTAAATATTTACTATCAAATTGTAATAATGTGTACATATCAAAAAGTTTAACGACCATTTTATATATTTTATAGTAACAAGACCAAAGCGCACATGTAAGCCAATTTTAGGACGTTATTTAGACTTTTTCCAAATAAAAAAAAAGTAAATTACACTAATTGGTACCCTTTTATTTTATAAAATTACATTGACCTCTCTATATATGTTAATTCATTAATTTACTTGACAAAAAAATAATTTATCACATATATATACATTATCATTAATGATAAAATTATAATACTTTGATAATATTTGACATATATACTGATTAAAATATCTCTATTTTATCATAAGTTATAGTTATCAGTTTCATTTTCATGTGATAAAAAATATATTATATTCAATTAATACATTAAATATTATCATAATATTATAATTTTATCACTAATAGTTATATATAAGTTATATGTTATTTTTATTTGTCATTTAAATTAATGAATCATTATTTATAAGAGATGTCAATGTGATTTTATTGAATCCATAGGAAGTTAATGATAATTTTATAAAATAGAGGGGTGTCAAATATAATTACATCAATTTTCAGTGGAGGTTTTTTTGGAAAAAAAAAACTATGTTAAATGTTCTAACGTTTCATAAGTCTAAAAAATGTTTGGCACATTTTTATGTGAATATTATATGGGTTGTAAAAGTGAAAAATAATAAATGAATGACTTATCATTGCCGGGTTCAAAACGTTGTGTTTGAGCATCAGTTTTAAGGGTTCAAAACGTTGGAATGCTTTAAGGACTATTTGGCATCAGTTTTTCATTTTAAGTTTTAGTATTTTGGATTTCTTTTAAAGAAATACTGAAAATTATAAAAATTATAAAATTTAGTTTTTAGTTTTTAATATTTAATTTTTAAAATTTTAAGAACTGAAAAATTAAAAATGAAAAGTGAAAACAAATAAACCCTTAGCTTTTTCATAAAATTTCTTGCTCATTAGTAATTAAATATTAATTGAATCACAAAAGGTCAAAAATATTAAATGAGTATTGGGAACACCATATTTTTGTCTTCAATTTGTTTGCATTTAAAATTTAAATTCAATCCCAACTGACTAAAAAAAAATAAATCAAATCAAAATCCTAACTTACTAAAAAAAAATCAATTAGAATCCTAACTAACTTAACCCTAATTGAACCCCAAAATCTCTCTCTGTTCTGCTTTATATATAATAATTAATCATGCACAAAAAAGAAGAAGGGGGAGACCCATTCATTCACCATTTTCTTCCATTGAATCTATCATTATTGTCATAGCTTCCTCCCTGAAAGAACAAAACTATAGCCTATCACCATTATTATCATCACAAGCTTCTCACCAAATCACAACCTTTATCATCAATCATAAGCCATCAACATCAATAAATCCCATTGCTATCACCATCCTCATCTTGGATCTTATTTTTATCATAGTCACAATCATTATTAACTTTGCATAGCCTTCAAAACCGCTGCAACCACCATCTCCACAAAGTCACCACTATCACAGTAGTCATCCTTAGCGCTACCATTGTGCCACTTTTTTCTCACGGTTTTGTTTCTTCCTTATTCCCACGTTACAGTGATCAAGTATGTGTGATCTTCTTTTTGTTTTAGTTTTCTTTTTATTTTAGTTTTATTTTATTTCCATTAATTTTTTAAAAAATAACTTGTTAATTAAAATTCTTTTCACAAATAAAATCAGTCAACACATTTTTATTTTTGTTTCTTAATTAAAATCTGTTAACACACATTTATTTTCTACAAGAACGATGTGACTTTGAATTCTTCATTACACCAGAGGATACGTCGGCATAGCAAAAAACTATCAAGAAAAAATTATTTTTTTTAAAAAATTTTGTTCTCTTTTAATTTAATTTTCTCTTCTTTAATTTAATTTTATTTTAGTTTTGTATATAATTGCAACTTTTAAAAGGGAAAAATAAATGTTATTAAGTTATAAATTAATTTGTACAATAAGTTTTAAGGTAACCATATTTATACGAATGTATTAGGGTGCAGTGGGATTAAGTTTTCACCCTTCCCTAATCATAATTACACTTTTGGACTCCAATCTTTTTAAAAGACCAATTTTGATCAAATCAAAAGTTTTCTAATTTTAGTCATAATTAAAATTGGTGGCGTTTTCATTTTTTAAATTTATTTCTTTTTAGGAATAAATTTTTGTTGTCATTTTATTATGACGCTCTCTAAGTATGTTGTAACAAGTATGACATATAAAATAAAAATAAAAACTATATATGTTAAACGATGTAACGCTTTAGTTGCGTATTTTAATTTATATTATATGGACTGTGAAAGTTAGAAAAAAAAAAAACATAAATGAGTAACACGAGATTTAATATAATTGATAGTATCATTCAAATAAGATTGTCATATTGTCTTTTTCATTTTGTTCCTCACATTTTTTTAATTATATTTCATTATTAGGCACTTCCTTTTACTCTATTATCTATAAAACTTCCAATCATATTTTAAAGAACACCAAATATATACCATTTTATAGGGATTATAGAAAAACCTATAATCTATTACATCTAAAACGGGGATAAGGGGGTTCATCCCCTTTGACTATCTTTTCAGTGTCCAATTTTTGTGTTTCTCATACTACGCACATGACAGAAGTTGAGGGGAGTTATGGAGTTTTTTTTCTTCAAGAAAACAATTATATTTCCAAGAGAATAATTATGGAGTATTTGACTATTTATTTTATATTTTTTAAGAGAATAATTATATTTGTTAAATATGGTGGGCAGCCCATCAGGTAAGTGAGGGAGTGGCAAAACCAAAAAAGCCGTTACCTCAACAAGATCACATTTACTGTGCCTTGGGTGGAAGGAGAAACCCTAGGCATTGCATTCTTTTGTGCTGTTAAGCATGACATTTTCCTTGTGACAAATCTTTATTCGCTTACAGTATTCACTGCTGCCTTTTTAGTAATCAGTTTTGGTTCGAGACTGGCACTGTACCATCTTTAGTCTTCACCGCTCGCAACGGACAAGGTTTCCCCTCTCTCTCTCTTCAATTTACTTTGCAAAAGCCTTTTTTTTTTTTTTCTTCTTTTTGTGTTCCGTGAAAAAAAAATGTAAACTTTCCAGTTCCCAGGTCACAATGGCACAAGTTTTTTTTAAGAGTGCATTTATGTTTCAAATGTTGTTGCTTGGGAGGCGTGGAATCTGAATAGTAGTTAGAGATGTGTTGGGCTAGCTTGTTTTGCTCTTGGATTCATGTTCTTGAATTTTGATGATGGTTGGAGATTGGGGATGGTGGCCACTAGATTCAAAAGAAAAAAAAAATGTGGAAGAAACAAATTTAAGGGTATGTTTGGTTTCACTTTTTATTTTCCGTGTTCACTGTTGTTAGGATTTTTGGAGGGAAGAAGGATAAACTGGAAATGAAATAAATTTATTGTTTTCCCTTTTCTTGCATTATTCCCGTCACAAAATCATAAAAATAGAAATGGTAAATGAAGACAGAAAATGAAAATAGAGACCAAACTGATCCTAACATTTTTGGCAGAACTACTATTTGACCCTGAAAAATGAACAAGCTGACAAACTGCTGAAACTAGTTCTTAAGAGATGTTTTGTTAGTCTAGTACCTCAACCATCAGTGGGCGGACAAATTACTCCCCAAAGGATTAGTGTTTTAACAAATTAATCCCTTAAAAATGATCGTGTTGACAAATTACTCTTTGAAACATTTATTTATTTTTAATAAACAGAAGCTATTATCAATAGCAGAATTGATCATCATTGGGGATGCCATGGACTAATAAAATATCTATTAGTAGAACTTGTTTGTCAGCAGATTAATGTTTCAAGGGTCAAAATTATGATTTACTAAGGTTGTTTTGTGATTAGTTATACACCAAATGTCAATTTTGTATTGATTCACATCAGGTTGGGTTTCCAAACCATTCAACAACATAAGGCACTGTCGCATCCACCTTCCATGAATTGACACCCCACCATTCACTGATCTCTTACTTTGTTTGTCACATTGATTCAGACCTACGTGTGGTTCACTCTACTGTTTTGAAGCAAAAATTCAGTTCATTCGTTCCATCAGACTATTTTTATCACTCACTCTTCAGACTCCAGATACAAAATCAAAGATGAACAAACAGAAGCAAAAGGAACTAGAAGTAAAGCCAGCAGCATCAACGAATGTGGACAGGATCAGTAGCCTACCTGACTCTGTGCTCTGCCATATCCTCTCATTCCTTCCCACCGTATCTTCTGTGGCCACCAGCATCCTGTCTCGCAGGTGGCGCAACCTCTGGAAGTATGTCCAAGTCTTCAACTTCTCCCACCTTGAGTTTGGGAAACTGGGACCTATAGTGCCTGAGCAGTTGGTCTTATGCGTCAATGCAGTCCTAACTCAGCGCAGGGTTAGCGATATCCAAAAGTTCAGGCTCTGTTGTGGACCTGGAATTAACAACTATGCTGCCACAACATGGATTTGTGCTGCCATTGGGCCTCACCTCCAGGAACTGCATCTCTCTCTGTCTATGTGTAATGAAATCCGTCTGTCTCATAGAGTTTTCACTTGCACAGCACTCGTGTCCCTCACTTTGGATGGTGGGTTTATTTTGGAACAACTATCATCAGTTCATTTGCCATCCCTCAAGAACCTATCTGTGAGTATCAGCCATGTGAATCCCATCAACAGACTTTTATGTGGCTGCCCAATTCTTGAAACTCTTGAGCTTGTTTTATTCGAGGATAATTCACCCACAATCTGCATGCCTTCACTGAAGAGTTTAACATTGAAATATCGCTCTAGTGGTGATATTGAGGAGCTCAAAATAGACACTCCTTCCCTTGAATACCTTGATATCAGTCTAAGGAATAACTGCTCGCAGTTTTCAGTTAGCAATTTGCACGATGTAGTGGAAGCACATCTTTCTTTTCGTCTTGATCTTGAGCATGATGGTATTGTGCTTAAGCTTCTCATGGCACTCCGCAAAACAAAAGTTCTACTGTTGAGCAATTCAGAGGTAGTATGTTTTTTGAAATCCTATAATCCCTTGAACAAAATCTGTGCATCTTGTTGTTCTAATTTATGATGAATGTTTAATTGGTAGTTATGTCATATATTTAGTATCTTGTTATCTTCTACAGGTCTTATTCAGTGCTCCTACATTAGACTTGCCGGTATTTTGCTGTTTGTATTCTCTAGAGCTTCATTCTTCACGTTTCAACTCGAGATTCCTTATAGATTTGCTTCATAATTGTCATATACTTGAAGTTCTCATAATTCGGAAGGTATGCAAACTTCACAAGTTCAACCTTAAGTCTATTTATTATTTGCTTGCATCTTTAGAGAAGTGTTTTTGCTTGTTGTCAGGATGCATTAGGGAACAATCTTGAAACTTGGACACCGCCAGCCAATGCTCCTAAATGTGTTATATCACACTTGACAACTTTTAAATTTAATGGATATGTAGACTTTGCAGATGAGCATGCATTTATTTCATATATTTTGCAAAAAGGACTTGTTTTGAAGACAATGACAATTCGTCCTATCTCTGGATTAACACTAAAGCAAAAATATGATATTGTGAGGGGATTATCTGCTATGCCAAGGGGCTCTAACATATGCCAACTTAAATTTGACGACTACACTCCTTTCACTTATGGTATGGACTCTCGCCATCTCTATTCTCTATGCCTAATTGTATCAAAGCTAACCAAAATTATATGGGGCTAAATGTTTTCTTGCCTGAAAAATGGTATAAATTGTTAAACACATAATCTATGGTCAATTTTGCGCCAGTGTCCCACATGAATTCCTCAAATATTTGTTGAAGCTTTTGAATTTCACAAATACTAACTAGTCTAGTATGATGTCCTGATCCTTGAGAAATGAAAATATTTGGTTGATAACAAAAGCTAAACTACACACTTTATAACCATTAGATATAATGAGTAGTCTCCACTCATTCAATTTATTCATCACATCTAATGGTTTTAAGATATATAGCGTAAGTTTATTGTTGGCCTTTGTTGTCAACCAAACACTTCTCTTGAGAAATGGGCACTTAAATTTAGTGTCAGTGGTTGGATTTTGTAATTTTGATATATTCAAGTATTTTCATTCCTCAAATCATCTTAGTTCATTGCATACTAATGCTGCTTGTGATGTGCATAATCTGTTGAATAAATTTATCTGTGAAGCAGGTTGATTGCACCTCTATACATTTTGCAGGAAACATATAAGCTGCTATTTAAGACTTGATTGTTTGTTGCTACATTAAAGCAGTCTATTTTTGTTGTTTATGAATTGCAGGTATTGAAGGTAGCTGAATTTATGGTACGTGACTTTGTGCACGATGTGAAAGAAGCAAATAATTAATCAAGGCCAAATCCATGATTTGCAAGAAATGGTTTTCTCTCCCACCATGAATTGAATTTAGGTGACTCTTGATGGAAGAATTATGTAGCACACAATATAGTGGCTTAGATTAGCCATTATCCAATTCCAGTTCTTTGGTCTTTACGGTTGGGTATCAACTTTGAGATTTGAGAAGTTTTTCAGCGTGTTTGGCAGGACTTCTTGCTTTATTGGAAAGGTTTGAATACTCTAGTCCTTAGTGTTTGTTTGTTTATGCAATTCTTTGACTATTGAGGTCTGCACTTGTGTGTTTGACCATTTGATTTTAGCTTCACTAGAAAGATTTCGTTGGAAAAAACGTGTGAATGCATACTTTGCATTTCATTAAGTTTTTCTTATATATGGTTGACATTTCCTTTTATAATCTTTTTAATAAATAAATATAACATTTGATAAATTTTTTAACTATTAATTATGCAATGCATCATATGGGTAATAAATTAGTTTGATTAAAAGGAACGATATTTTTGTCGATTAAATTATGCATATGACATGCATATGACTACTTAATGGTGGAAATAATGTTAACTTAACAGAAGGGGTGTTTTACACAATTTGAAAAGTCTAAAGTGTCGTGATGCACATTTTCAAAAGTCATGATGTAATCTACACATAACTTAAAGTTTAAAAGGGTTAAAATACATTTTGCTCTTTAAATAATCAGGATGCATTCATTTCAGAGAAAGGATATCCTTTATTTTTTGGTATAATTATCGTTCACTAGGAAATGATCCATATTCATTTATGGGAATGATATTGCCATTTTTCTTATAGATACAATTATCACTCACTTCAAAAAATGATATTGGATAAAAGAGATAAAATAATATAGACGGAATAAATATTGATAAAATCAAATAATATGAAAAAATAAGTTAAAAGATTAGAGCAATTAAGAATTACTACTTTGTGCAATTCTTCTTGGATGTATTATTTTCTTGTTTAATCATATCCCCAAGACTTGTATGACCAAGATATTTTAACAGAAAAAATTCGAGGGAATATATATATATATATATAATATCTTTGTTAAAGATTTTTTACTTACTAAACTGTGATAGTGTATAGGAACAAGAAGCAATGGAGAATTTGTCACTGACTTTGATATGTTAAATATCTTGGTTAATTTTATTTTGTTTGAAACTTCCTGTTTGTAAATTTTTCATTGGGTGAGAATCCATGTACTCTAATATAGTGAGTTATGGCATACTTACTCCACTCAACTTTTCATGAATATGAAATCTCGTTAATGTAACTGTTGAGTTTACAGATCTTATTGAATAGATAAAGTATAATATAATTTTATACAATTTTAAATGATTTGAAACTTCTTCACTTTATTTTGATGGATATGTTTTTTGAAAAATATAAGTAAATATTATCCATTAGAATAATGTTTATCGTTATCCAATTTTTCTGAAATTTGACATAATTAATTGTCAATATAATATTACTAATTCAATGGTTAGATTAATTAAGTTCAATCTTAAATAGAGTAAATATACAAGATTTATTCGCTGGTTGGGGATATAAATAGTATGTAAATTTTTATATAGGATTTTGGTGAAAATAAATTGATTTTAAAATTTAAACATAAATCAAATCAAGTCATTTCCTTTTTTACTCACTAGTATGGTAATTTGTATAATGCATGGAACAATAAATAGGAATATATAAAATTAAATCAATTTAGTTTTAATTTATGAAATGACCAAATGATAAAGGCATTGTATTTGTTTTTGGAGTAGATAAAGGCATTGTATAAAAATATTAATAATATTACAATATAACAATTAAAATAATTCATCTAATAAACAATGAAAATATTATATGATTAATGGTATAAAAAATTATTATGCACAACGTAGCACAATTAAAGTAAAAGAAAATATTAATAATTTAAAATAATTAATTTAGTTGATTTTAACATGAAAATATGGAACATATAAGTAACATAACTGAGTTGATTTTAAATCTTTTCAAACATTATATTTCTTGATGAAAAACATTTGTTGTGTTTGATGGATTTTTATTTTAATCCAAAATCAGTGTATCCAAAATTAGGACAACTGTTCATATGTAAAATCTGGTTTTGACAAAAAGAACAGTTCGATATATGAGAGTGATTGGCCTTAACCTTATTAATCATTATAGCAGAGTAAAGAGTTGTTGGTAATTATCTTTTTTGAAATTTTAGAGGAGTTTCGGAATCAGATGGGCCAAACCTTTTAGTTTGTTTCAATTCTAATAACTCCTAGGAAAAATTACTTTTAAACTTATTGCAAACTTTTTGTGGTTGATAATTTCAAACCAAAATTAATAATTAAAAATAATTTTAAAATAAATGATTAGTTATCAAACGATATATTTAAATAAAGGTGATTTTTCATTGAGGCTTTAGGACTCTTCTTATATTATTTTCAATTATTATTTGAATGTTTCAATGTAATTTTAAGTTTGAAATCAATTTTTTGTTTTCTAATTGTAATTAGTTTTCAATACTTTTGGTCGACTTGTTTACCTGATTTTTTTTTTAGTTTGATTCGATTTTAAGCATCTCCTATACAATTGTAAATTTAACTTTATAAATTGATTTCAAACTTTTTTCAGTCGATAACTTCCAACTAAAGTTAATTTATATAAAAAGTAATTTTAACAGAATTGATTAGTTATCAAGTGTTATGTTTCAAATTTGATCTCATTCTATTTTTATATCTAATTTTTCATGATTATCAAACACTTTTTAATTATTTTTTTATAAAACACTACTATTTTAATTATCAAATTGGTATTATCTATATAAAATATGATTTTATTGTAAATAATGTTTAAAATTTGATTTTAAATGGCTCAAATTTGAAATTTAGAAAAGTAGGTTAATTGTTAAGAAAATCTAACCATAAACAGTTTTCGTGTTTGAATAGCATCCCTTTCTATTGAATTTTTCAAAATTTTGAATTTTGGAAGTTGTCAAGGGCCATAAGTTTCCAAATAATGGTTCTTAAATATTAATAGTATGAGATTTTTTCGGTATTTTATAAAATTCAAGGATACCAGTACCTTCTAAATAATTTGTGACTGAAGATTTTTCATGTGTTCCACTAACTAAATTTATTAATATTCTAATTTATGGTGACTTTTTAATTATAGTTATGTGATACTTTTAAATTATTGTTATCTTCTACAAACAACTCTTATGTCTTGCTTCTACACTAGACTTGCCGGTATTTTGCTGTTTACTTCATCTAAAACTTGATTCTATATGTTTCAACTCAAGATTCCTGATAGATTTGCTTCATATTGTCCTTTACTTCAAGTTTTCTCAATTAGAAAGGTACGCAAATTTCTCAAGTTCAACCTTCAGTCTATCCGTTATTTGCTTGTATCTTTTGAGAAGTACTCTTGTTACTTGTTGTCAGGAGGATGTGCTTCGGTTAAGTAGTGAATCTTGGACACTGCCAGCCAATGTTCCTAAATGTGCTATATCACACTTGAGATATTTTTATTTTGGAGGATATGAAGGCCTTGTAGATGAGCATGCATTTATTGCATATATTTTACAAAAAGGACTTGTTTTGGAGAAAATGATATTTCATCCTTTACCTCATTTGAAACTTAAGGAAAGATACGATATTGTGAGGGGATTATCTGCTATGCCAAGGGGCTCTAAAATATGCTAACTTAAATTTGACGACTACACTCTTTTCACTTATGGTATGGACTCTTGCCATCTCTATTCTTGATCTATGCCTAATTGTATCAAAGCTAACCAAAATTATATAGGGCTAAATGTTTTCTTTGTGGTGTGCCTGAAAAAATGGTATGAATTGTTAAACACATAATCTATGGTCAATTTTGCGTCAGTGTTCCACCTGAGGTTCCTCAGATATTTGTTAAAGCTTTTGAATATCACAAATACTAACTAGTCTAGTATGATGCCCTGGTCCTTAAGAAATGAAAATGCTTGGTTGACAACAAAAGCGCTTTTAATATTCTCGTATACTTGGTTGACAAACAAATGCTTGGTCCTTAAGAAATGAAATAGATTTGCTTCATAATTGTCATATACTTGAAGTTCTCGTAATTCGGAAAGTATGCAAACTTCACAAGTTCAACCTTATCTCTATTTATTATTTGCTTGCATCTTTAGAGAAGTCCTTTTGGTTGTTGTGCATTAGGGAACAATCCCGAAACTTGGACACCGCTAGCCAATGCTCCTAAATGTGTTATATCACACTTGACAACTTTTAAATTTAATGGATATGTAGACTTTGCAGATGAGCTTGCATTTATTTCATATATCTTGCAAAAAGGACTTGTTTTTGAAGAAAATGATAATTCGTCCTACCTCTGGATTGACACTAAAGCAAAATTGTGAGGGGATTATCTGCCATGCCAAAAGGCTCTAACATATGCCAACTTAAATTTGACGACTACACTCTTTTTGCTTATGGTATGGACTCTTGCTATCTCTATTCTCTATGCCTAATTGTATCAAAGCTAGTTAAAATTATATGGGGTTAAATGTTTTCTTTGTGGTGTGCCTGAAAAATGGTATAAATTGTTAAACACATAATCTATGGTGAATTTTGCGCCAGTGTTCCACCTGAATTCCTTGAATATTTGTTGAAGCTTTTGAATTTCACAAATACTAGCTAGTCTAGTATGATGTCCTGATCCCTGAGAAATGAAAATATTTGGTTGACAACAAAAGCTAAACTGCACACTTTATAACCATTAGATATAATGAATAGTCTCCACTTATTCTATTTATTCATCACATCTAATGGTGTTAAGATATATAGCGTAAGTTTGTTGTTGTCCTTTGTTGTCAACTAAACACTTCTCTTGAGAACTGGGCACTTAAACTTAGTGTCAGTGGTTGGATTTTGTAATTTTGATATATTCAAATATTTTCATTCCTCAAATCATCTTAGCTGCTTGTAATGTGCATAATCTCTTGAATAAATTTATCTATGAAGCAGGTTGATTGCACCTTTACACATTTGGCAGGAAACATATATATAAGCTGCTATTTAAGACTTGATTGTCTGTTGCTACATTAAAGCAGTATATTTTTGTTGTTTATGAATTGCAGGTATTGAAGGTAGCTGAATTTATGGTACATGACTTTGTGCACGATGTGAAAGAAGTAAATAGTTAATCAAGGCCAAATCCATGATTTGCAAGAAATGGTTTTCCCTCCCACCATGAATTGAATTTAGGTGACTCTTGATGGAAGAATTATGTAGCACACAATATAGTGGCTTAGATTAGCCATTATCCAATTCCAGTTCTTTGGTCTTTGCCGTTGGGTATCAACTTTATGAGATTTGAGAAGTTTTTTAGTGTGTTTGGCAGGACTTCTTGCTTTATTGGAATGTTTTGAATACTCTAGTCCTTAGTGTTTGTTTGTTTATGCATTGCTTTGACTTCTGAGGCCTGCACTTGTGTGTTTGACCATTTGATTTTAGCTTCACTAGAAGGATTTCGTTGGAAAAAAATGTGTGAATGCATACTTTGCATTTCATTAAGTTTTTCTTATGTATGGTTGACATTTCCTTTTATATTTTTTTTATAAATAAAATTAACATCTGATAATTTTTTTTTACTTTTAATTATCTAATGCATCGTATGGGTAATAAATTAGTTTGATTAAAAGGAATGATATTTTTGTCGATTAAATTATGCTTGTGACATGCATATAACTATTTAATGGTGGAAATAGTGCTAATTTAACAGAAAAGGTGTTTTGCACAATTTGAAATGTCTAGAATGCCATGATGCATGTTTTCAAAAGTTATGATGTAAACTGCACATAACTTAAAGTTTAAAGGAGTTAAAATGCATTTGACCTTTTAAATAATTAGGATGCCTTCACTTCAAAGAAAGATTATCCTTTATTATTATTATTTTTTAGGGTATAGTTATCGTTCACTAGGGAATGATCCATATTCACTTTTGGGAATGATATTGTCATTTTTCTTATAAATACAATTATCACTCACTTCAAGAAATGATATTGGATAAAAAGAGATAAAATAATATAGATGGAATAAGTATTGATAAAATAAATAATAATCGAAAAAATAAGTTAAAAGATTAGAGCAATTAATAATTACTACTTTGTGCAATTCTTCTGGATGTATTATTTTTTTGTTTAATTATATCCCCAAGACTTGTATAACCAAGATTTTTTAACAGAAAAAATTTGAGGGAATATATATATATATATTAAATATCTTGGTTAAAGATTTTTTACTGACTAAACTGTGATAGTATATAGGAACAAGAAGCAATCAAGAATTTATCACTGACTTTGATGACCCTCAGGGATAATATATTGGCATTGCCGATGTAGAAGCTTTTATATGCATGTGATCTCTCTATTCATTAACATAGGAATAATTTGTGTGATTTTTTATTGGAGTGCCAATAGATAGTTCTTCTCTTACTATTTTCAAGAATGTATTCAAGAAGTGAATTGTCATCTTTTATAGACACTTTATAATTGGTTATGTTTTAAGAGCAAACTAGTTTATTACCAGTGTGATATACGAAATAATTAATAATAAAAAATATGGATTAAATATTAAATTCATTTACATGTTTTTGAAAAATCATACTCCATAAATAGACCTACGTGTGGTTCACTCTCCTGTTTTGAAGCAAAAATTCAGTTCATTCGTTCCATCACACTATTTTTATCACTCACTCTTCAGACTCCAGATACAAAATCAAAGATGACCAAGCAGAAGCAAAGGGAAATAGAAGTAAAGCCAGCAACATCAACTAGTGTGGACAGGATCAGTAGCCTACCTGACTCTGTGCTCTGCCACATCCTCTCATTCCTTCCCACCATATTGTAGTAACCCCAAAAAAAAAAAAATGGACAGCATCGGTGCACCCATAAGTGAGGAGTGCACCATAGGCGCCCCCTTTAGAACTTAAATACCATTGAGACAGCTTCCGGCCACGGTCTTCTTCTTCCATTCTTTTTCCCTTTCTCTTGTGCACTCTTTCATTCGCACACCTCCTTTCCTTTGTTCATCTCCAAAAGCTGGCCAACACACTGCTATTGGTTGGCTTGTGCAACGGCAGCCAGAAGGGTGGCAACCTCCACGACCCTCATAGGGAGGCGCAATGGGAGAGAGAGAGAGAGAGAAGGGGATTTGGGGTGAAGGCTCTTCAAGGTAGCCACACCACCCACCATGGCATCGTCGGCGCCACCACCTCCACTGTTGTCACGCCACCGTCGACGGCAAGCCGCCCCCTTCCTTCTGCCCGTTCGCGTGCTCTCTCTCCCCTTTTGTGGTGGTCGCGATTTTCTCTCTCTAGGAAGAGAGTTTGCTGCAATTGTGCGATGTGATGCATCTACTCCCTCTAATCTTCTCCTTAGAACATTGGGTAAGCTTTCATGTTATTCTTTTGGTCCTATGGAGTTCTATTTGTGCTCCTATGAGTATATTGTCGTTCTTGGAACCCTAGGTTATAGATTTTGGGGATTTTAGTATTTAGAGCTAATTCATGTTAATTAGTAATATTGTTAGCTCACACATGCTATTATTGTCTTGTCTCTAGAGTTATAAAGCTAATGGGCATGTAGAAGATTTTGGCAGCTGAAGGAGTAATCCTCGATTCCCTTGGGAATCACTGTTGTGAGTAGATAGTGTATTTGTAGTTTACTACTTGCATGATAAGTTTTAATTATAAATATAAAATTATACGAAGAGTTGAAAGTATATTGTTGTATGAGAAAATAATTTATTTATCGAAAATGAGGGTTTATATATAATGGAAGCTTTGATTCGGAGGCTAGAATTAAATTATCAAATTGAAATTATCTTATGTTTACTATATCTCATATAATTTGAGAATGGATTTTATATTGTAAGAATGTCATGGAATTGGAATTGTGTTGGGAACGCCAATGATTGTATTTATGAGAGCTGTTAAGTCTATAATTATGAGATTGAAACTAGAATTATGAAACTATCAGATTGAAATTGGATTTTGTGATTTAAAATGTTTTGGGAGTGAACCTAAGTAGAAACTGTAGCTAACGGCAGGGACGTTAGCCTTGGTGCACCATGAAACTCCAGTTAGCAGGTGAGGTGCTAACCCGCACATAGCTGCAGCTATGTCTGGACTTGTATTTGGCTATGGGCCAACTCCAGTTAGCAGGTGTGGTGCTAACCCGCACATGACTTTTGTCATGTCTAGACTTGTATATGGCTACGGGCCAACTCCAGTTAGCAGGTGTGGTGCTAACCCGCACATGACCTTTGGTCATGTCTGGACTTGTTATTTTTTTGCCGTGGATAGCTCCCTATTGGTTTTGTGTGATTATACGAAGTTGTGTTTTTAAGAATTCTTATGTTGTGGCTAGAATTATATTTTTGTGAATACATATACATTATTATGTTATATTGTTTTATGCTTGCACTTAGTAAATTATGGATATCCTATCTCTCACTGAGTTGCAAAACTCACCCCGTTGTCCTTCGTTTTTTATTCCTTCCAGATACAGGTGCTAATACTGGTTTTGTTCCTCCGGCTTAGCTGTTAATCGATGCTAAAATGACGAGCTTTCTTGAGAAGGAACTATTTCATCGTCGAGATCCTTTTTTTTTTAGTATCTTCTAGTATGTTTGTTGCTCCGTATGTCACAGGCAGGGTCCTTGGACTTAGGTTGGGCTGTTGAGATTTTATTATATGACTATATAGACTATGTTATATAAAGTATTTATAAGCTTACTTTGGTATTATGGTTGAACTGTTAATTTGGATTATGATTAAAATATGTTGGCCTATATCGAGATATTATAATCTGGAAGGGCGCATTCTAAGAATGCTTTATGCCCAAGTGCTGTGTTTTTTTTTTGGGAAACATTGCAGGTTGAATTTTCATTTTGGGAATGTCCGAGAAACAGAGGAAACTCTGTCCATTTTCCTAGGAAATTGTAGGTGTTAAGGCTTGCTGAGGAGGTTGTTCCCTATGCGCCGATCATGGCCTAAGTTGGGTCTTGACACATATCTTCTGTGGCCACCAGCATCCTGTCTCCCAGGTGGCGAGACCTCTGGAAGTATGTCCAAGTCTTCAATTTCTCCTACCTTGAATTTTTTAAATTTGGAGATTATGGACTAAGATTTGATGGGCACTTGGTCACATGCGTCAATGCTGTCCTAGCTCAGCGCCGGGTTCGCGATTTCCAAAAGTTCAGCCTCAAGTATGAACGCAGAATCGACAACTATGCTGCCACAACATGGATTTGCGCTGCCATTGGGCCTCACCTCCGGGCATTGCATATCTCTCTGTCTATGTGTAATGAAATCCGTCGGCCTCATGGAGTTTTCACTTGCACAGCACTCGTGTCCCTCACTTTGGCAGGTGGGATTCTTTTGGAACAACTTTCATCAGTTCATTTGCCATCCCTCAAGAACCTATCTGTGAGTATCTTCCATGTGAATCCCGTCAACAAACTTTTATGTGGCTGTCCAATTCCTGAAACTCTTGAGCTTGTTTTATTCGAGGATAATGCACCCAAAATCTGCATGCCTTCACTGAAGAGTTTAAGATTGGAATATCGCTCTGGTTGTGATATTGAGGAGCTCGAAATAGACACTCCATCTCTTGAATACCTTGGTGTCAGTCTAAGCAATAAGTACTCGCAGTTTTCAGTCAGAAATTTGCACGATGTAGTGGAAGTATATCTTTCTTTTTGTCTTGATCTTGAGCATGATGGTATTGTGCTTAACCTTCTCATGGCACTCCGCAAAACGAAAGGTTTGGTGTTGAGCAATTCAGAGGTAGTATGCTTATTGAAATCATATAATCCCTTGAACAAAATCTTTATGTATCTTGTTCTAATTTAGGATGAATGCTCCTACACTAGACTTGCCGGTATTTTGCTGTCTGCATTCTCTGGAGCTTTCTTCTTTACATTTCAACTCATGATTCCTTATAGATTTGCTTCATAATTGTCATATACTTCAAGTTCTCATAATTAGGAAGGTATGCAAACTTCTCAAGTTCAACCTTTAGTCTACTTATTATTTGCTTGCATCTTTAGAGAAGTCTTTTTGCTTGTCAGGATGCGTTATTAGGGGACAATCTTGAAACTTGGACACCACCAACCAATGTTCCTAAATGTGTTATATCACACTTGACAACTTTTGAATTTGAAGGATATGAAGACTTTGTAGATGAGCATGCATTCATTTCATATATTTTGCACGAAGGACTTGTTTTAAAGACAATGACAATTCATTCTACCTTCGAATTGGAACTAAAGAAAAAATATGATATTGTGAGGGGATTATCTGCTATACCGAGGGGCTCTAACATATGCGAACTTAAATTTGACTGACTAACTTGCTTTCACTTATGGTTTGGACTCTCACCATCTCTGTTCTCTATGGCTGACTGTATCAAAACTGTCCAAAATTACATGGGACTAAATGTTTTCTTTGTGGTCAATTTTATGCCAGTGTTCCACCTGAATTCCCCAAATATTTGCTGAAGCTTTTGAATGCTTTTCACAAATACTCCGTAGTTTGGTATGATGCCCTGACTCATGAGAAATAGGCACTTGAACTTAATATCAGTGGTTTGAATTTGATAATTTTTTTTTATATATAAGCAAGTATTTTCATTACTCTATTTCATCCTTAGATAATTTATAGCATACAAAACTTTAACCATTTTAATGGTTAAATGCTTAGAATGTGCATATATAATCTATTGAATAGATCTATTTGTGAAGCAGGTTGATTGCAATTCTACCCTTTGGGCAGTAACCATATAATAAGCGGCTATTTAAGATTTGACTCTCTGCCGCTGCAAGCAGTCTATTTTTTGTTGTTTATGAATTGCAGGTATTGAAGGTAGCTGCGAACTTATGCTAGATGACTTTGTGCGCAATGTAGAAGATGTAAATAGTTAATCAAGGCTAATTCCGTGATTTGCAGAAAATGGTTTTCCCACCATGAAGGAATTTAGGTGACTCTTGATGGAAGAATGCAGCACAATATAGCAGCTTAGATTAGGCATGAACCAATTCAAGTTCTTTGGTCTTTACTGTTGGGTATAAACTTTATGAGATTTGAGAAATCTTTTCACTGTCTTTTGCTGGACTTATTGCTTCAATGAAAAGGTCTAAACGCACTAGTACTGAGTCCTGGTTTATGCAATGCTTTGATTTCTGAGGTCTGCACTCGCGTTTGACCGTTTGCTTTCAGCTTCACGAGAAAGATTTCGTTGAGAACCAAACGTGTGAATGTATATTTTGCATTTTCTTTAGCTTTTTTTAATTTAATTTTATTTTGTTTGAAACTTCCTTTTTGTAAATTTTTCATTGGGTGAGAATCCATATACTCTAATCTAGTGAGTTATGGCATTCTTACTCCACTCAACTTTTCATGAATATGAAATCTCGTCAATACAATTATTGAGTTTAGAGATCTTATTGAATTGATCAAGTATAATATAGTTTTAAATGATTTGAAACTTTTTCACTTTATTTTTATGGATATGTTTTTTAAAAAAATATAAGTAAATATCAATCATTAGCATAATATCTATCGTTATCCAATATTTCTGAAATTTGATATAATTGAGTGTTAATATAATATTTCTAATTCAATGGTTAGATTAATTAAGTTCAATCTTAAATAAAGTAAATATACAATATTTATTCATTGGTTGGGGGTAAAAATAGTATGTAAATTTTTATAAATGAGTTTTATATTACAAGAAATGGATTCCTACCCTTTTTTTTATAATCTTTGGGAGGAGGGGACTTTGGAATTCTCTGGGGTCTTGATACATTCTTTGCCACAGATCTGCATGTAATCCTCACTTCATGAGTTGGTTTCTGAAAATCAACCAGATAATCGATCTCTTTGGTAAAAATATATAGACTATGAGACATTGCAGGAATGATGAATTGACGGTATTGTAATGTAAACTTGTATTTGTTGATTACACATAAGATTGAAATCACAATTGACAATTTTGTCGTTGTATTGGGTAACACTTTTTTTTTCTCATTTTTTCTTTATTTCATTGATAGGAAGACGGGAGCCACAATTATTCTGCAATTGGTTTGTAAAAGGATAGTACGTTGATGAGGGTATTCTAGCTGATAATATAGTTCTTCCCACAAATTGTTCCCCGAGTATGTTTGGAATTATTAAAAAAAGGAAATGATTTGATTTTCATTTGTTTGAGATTGAGAATGTTTAAGAAATGAATTGAATTGTAGTTCTATGTAGTTTTATTCTTTTGATTTTGAAATACTTTCACTTTTTTGTATAGGATTTTGATGAAAATGAATTGATTTTGAAATTTAAACATAAATCAAATCAAGTCATTTCCTATTTTACTCACTAGTATAGTAATATGTGCAATGCACGGAACAATAAATAGGAATATATATAATTAAATAAATTTAGTTTTAATTTATCAAATAATCATATGATAAAGGCATTGTATTCTTTTTTGGAGTAAATAAAAGCATTGTATAAAAATATTAAAGATATTAATAGTATCGTAATTCAACAATAAAAATAATTCATCTAATAAAGAAAGAAAATATTATATGATTAATGATATAAAAAAATTATCATGCACAACTTAGCACAATTAAAGTGTTGATTTCTCCATGAGAAGTTGCATTAAAGCAAAAGAAAATATTAACAACTTAAAATAATCAATTTTATTAATAAATTATACTATTCAACTTTAAAATGAAAATAAGGAACATATAAGTAACATAACTTACTTGATTTTAAATCTTTTCAAACATTTCTTGATAAAAAACATTTTTTGTGTGTGATAGATTTTCATTTTCATCCAAAATCAATATATTCAAGCCACTTTTAGACTTCTCTCTTGAAACAGCAATGTACAAATGTCCATGTGTAAAATCTGGTTTTCACAAAAAATAGTTTGGTATGTTATAGTGATTGGCCTTAACTCTTATTAATCATGATAGCAGAGTAAAGAGTAATTAAGAATTATCTTTTTTGAAATTTTTGAAGAATTTTAGAATCAGATGGGTCAAACCTTTTAGTTTGTTTCAATTCTAAAAATTCCTAGAAAAATTTACTTTTAAACTTATGAACTTTTTTTGGTTGATAATTTCAAACTAAAATTAATAATTAAAAGTAATTTTAAAATAAATGATTAGTTATCAAACGATATATTTAAATAAAGGTGATTTTTCTTTGAGGCTTTAGGACTCTTCTTATTTTATTTTCAATTATTATTTGAATGGTTTAATGTAGTTTTAAGATTGAAATCAATTTTTTGTTTTTTAATTGTAATTGGTTTTCAATACTTTTGATCAATTTATTTAATTGATTTTTTTTAGTTTGATTCGATTTTAAACACTCCTATAAAATTGTAAATTTAACTTTTAAATTGATTTCAAACTTTTTTTAGTAGATCACTTCAAACTAAAATTAATTTATATAAAAATTAATTTTAAAAGAATTGATTAGTTATCAAGTGTTGTATTTCAAATTCCATCTCAAATTCTATCTATCTATCTATATATATAATTTTTCATGATTATAAAACATTCTTTTAATTTTTTTTATAAAACAGTAATATTTTGACTATCAAATAGGTATCATCTATATTAGTGAATCTACTTTTTTTTTATTTTTGTAATTTCTTTCAATTTTTTAACTTATTTCATTTATTTTTATAACTTCTTCTAATTCCTTATGTATCAAAAGTATTTTATGAAATAAGAATTTCAGACACTACAGGACTATTTCCTTTATATATAGTAAAGATATAGTATAGATAAAATTTGATTTTATTGCAAATAATGTTTAAAATTTGATTTTAAATGGATCAAATTTGAAATTTAAAAAATTAGATGAACTGTTAAGAAAATCTAACAATAAATAGTTTTACATCATGTGTTTGAATAGCTTCCCCTTTTATTGAATTTTTTCAAAATTTTGAATTCCAAACATGTTTTGAAAGTTATCAAGTGGCATAAATTTCAAATTAACAACCTATTTAATAATAAAAATAATTCAAAATTAACCTATCACTCCATTACGCTATTTTTATCACTCGCTCTGGAGACTCGAGATACAAAATCAAATCAAAGATGATCACCAGGAAACTGGATGTAAAGCCAGCAACATCGACGAGCATGGACAGGATCAGTACCCTACCCGACTTCCTGCTCTGCCACATCCTCTCATTCCTTCCCACCACAGCTTCTGTGGCCACAAGCATCCTTTCTCGCCGGTGGCGCCACCTTTGGAAGCATGTCAAAGTCTTCGATTTCTCCTACTTTGAACGTTTGCCCTTTGAACGTTTTCGACGCAAAAGGCCTGAGAACTTTGATGCATTTGTCAGCACGGTCATAACTCAGCGGAGGGTTCGCGACATCCAAAAGTTCAGCCTCTGGTGTGACAAAGTCGACAACTGTGCCGCCACAACATGGGTTTGCGCGGCTATTGGGCCCCACCTCCGTGAACTGCGTCTCTCTCTGTCTGTTTATAACGACTTTTGCCCGCCTCACACAGTTTTCACTTGCACTGCACTCGTGTCCCTCACTTTGCTTGGTGGGATTATTCTGGAACTACTTTCATCCGTTCATTTGCCATCCCTCAAGAACCTACATGTGAATATCAGCCACGTGAATTCTATTGACAAGCTTTTATCTGGCTGCCCAGTTCTTGAAACTCTTAGGCTTGTTTTAACCGGGGACAGTGGACCCAAAATACGCATGCCTTCTTCGCTCAAGAGTTTAACATTTAAATATTTCTCTCGCCGTGTGATTGAGGAGCTTGAAATAGACACTCCGTCTCTTGAATACCTTGACATCAAGCTGAGGAATACGTGCTCGCGGTTTTCAATTAGCACCTTGAACAATGTAGTGGAAGCAAATCTTTCTTTTTATCTTGATCTTGGGCATGATGGTATTTTTCTCAAGCTTCTCACGACACTCTGCAAAACAAAACGTTTATGGTTTAGAGATTCATCAGAGGTAGTGTGCTTATCGAAATCCCATAATCCCCTTGAACAGGATCTATGACATAACTTGTTATTCTAATTTATGGTGAATTTTTTAATTATAGTTATGTGATACTTTTAAATTATTGTTATCTTCTACAAACAGCTCCTATGTCTTGCTCCTACACTAGACTTGCCGGTATTTTGCTGTTTACTTCATCTAGAACTTGATTCTATACGTTTCAACTCAAGATTCCTGATAGACTTGCTTCATAATTGTCCTTTACTTCAATGTTTCTCAATTAGTAAGGTATGCAAACTTCTCAAGTTCAACCTTTAGGCGATCCGTTATTTTGTTGCATCTTTTGAGAAGTACTCCTGTTACTTGTTGTTGTCAGGAATATGTATTTCGACAAAGTAGTGAATCTTGGACACAGCCAGCCAATGTTCCTAAATGTGTTATATCACACCTGAGATATTTTTATTTTGGAGGATATGAAGACCATGCGGATGAGCATGCATTTATTGAATATATTTTACAAAAAGGACTTGTTTTGGAGAAAATGATATTTCATCGTATATCTCATTTGAACCTAGAGAAAAAATACGATATTGCAAGGGAATTATCTGCTATGCCGAGGGGCTCTAACATATGCCAACTTGAATTTGACTACCCCACTCCTTATGGTATGGACTCTCCTTATGGTATGGACTCTCGTCATCTTTATTCTCTATAGCTAATTGTATCAAGGCTAACCAAAATTATACAGGAGTAAATGTTTTCTTTGTGGTGTGCTTGAAAAATTATATAAATGGATAAACACATAACCTGTGGTCAATTTTGTGCCAGTGTTCCACCTGAATTCCTCAAATATTTGTTGAAACTTTTGAATATCACAAATGCTAACTAGTCTAGTATGATGCCCTGGTCGTTGGGAAATAAAAAATGTTTGGTTGACGACAAAAGCGAACAACAAATCTATGCTACACATTTTATATACATAACCATTAGATGTGATGAGTGGTTCCCATTCATTCTACTTACTCATCGTATCTAATAGTGGTAAGGTATATAGCGTAAGTTTGTTATTGGCTTTTGTTGTCAACCAAACACTTCTCTTAAGAAATAGCTAGGCAATTCAACTTAATTTTAGTGGTTGGATTTTGTAATTTTGATATATTCAAGTATTTTCATTCCTCAAATCATCTTAGTTCATTGCATACTAATGCTGCGTATAATGTGCATAATCTATTGAATAAATTTATTTGTGAAGCAGGTTGTATGCAACTCGAGACAGCTGGCAGGAATCAAATAAGCTGCTATTTAAGACTTGACTGTCCGTTGCTACATTGAAGCAGTATATTTTTGTTGTTTATGAATTGCGGGTATTGAAGGTAGCTGAATTTATGGTACATGACTTTGTGAACGATGTGAAAGAAGTAAATAGTTAATCAAGGGCAAATCTATGATTTGCAAGAAATGGTTTTCACTCCCACCATGAATTGAATTTAGGTGACTCTTGATGGAAGAATTATGTAGCACACAAAACAATATAAGCGGCTTAGACTAGCCATTATCCAATTCCAGTTCTTTGGTCTTTACCATCGGGTATAAACTTTATGAGATTTGAAAAGTTTTTCAGCGTGTTTGGCAAGACTTCTTGTTTTAAAGTTTGAATACTCTAGTCCTTAGTGTTTGTTTGTTTATGCAATGCTTTGACTTCTGAGGCCTGCTCTTGTGGGTTTGACCATTTGATTTTAGCTTCACAAGAAAGATTTCGTTGGAAAAACGGGTGAATGCATATTTTGCATTTCATTAAGTTTTTCTTATATATGGTTGGCATTTCCTTTTATAATTTTTTTATAAATAAATTTATCATTTGATAAAAAATTTTTACTATTAATTATCCAATGCATCACATAGGTAATAAACTAGTTTGATTAAAAGAAATGATATTTTTGTTGATTAAATTATACATGTGACATGCATATGATTACTTAACGGTGGAAATGAATATCAACTTAGCAGAATGAGTGTTTTGCACTGTTTGAAAAGTCTAGAGTGCCATGATGTACGTTTTGAAAAGTCATAATATAAACTACGTATAACCTAAAGTTCAAAGGAGTTAAAATGCACTTCACCCTTTAAATAATTAGGATGCATTTGCTTTAGAGAATGATTATCCTTTATTTTTTTATTATTTGGTATAATTGTCATTCAGCTGGAATGATCCATATTTACTTCAGGGAATGATATTGTCATTTTTTCTTATAGATGCAATCATCACTCACTTCAAGAAATGATATTGGATAAAAAGAGATAAATAATATAGATGGAGTAAATATCGATAAAATCAAATAATAATAATAAAAATAAGTTCAAAGATTAGAGCAATTATTAATTACCGCTTTGTGCAATTATTTTGGGATGCATTATTTTCTTATTTAATGGTATCCCCAAGACTCATATAATCAAGATATGTTAATGGAAAAAATTTGAGGAAAAAAATATGTATATTAAATATCTTGGTTAAAGATTTTTTACCTTCAATCCTCCACTAAACTGTGATAGCATAGAGGAATAAGAAGCAATCAAGAATTTACGAATTTGTCGCTGACTGTGATGACCCTCGGGAATAATATATTGGCATCGCCAGCTTTTCTATGCATGTAATCTCTGTGTCCATTGACATAGGAATGGTTTATGTTATTCTTGATTGGAGCGCCGAAGGATAGTTCCTCTCTTGCTATTTGTCATCTTTTATAGACACTTTAGAATTGGTTATGTTTTAAGAGCTAACTAGTTTATTATTCATGCCTCGCATGGAATGATTAATGGTAAAAAAATATCTATTAATATTAAATTCATTTACACGTTTTTAAAAAATTATACTCCATAAATAGATATATTAACTTCTATAAAATACGATACAAAATAAAAAATTTAGAAAAGTGGAATAGAACAGTAAATAAATAATTTATATAATACCATTCATAAAGCAAACATATTATGAAGAAAAATGAATCATAACTAATGATAAACTTTTTTTTGGTAATAAGCTGCAATATTATAACATCATCCCTCCATGTTCAACAAAATAACAATATATTTATATGTTAATTAGTTAATCAACATATGACATTATTTTAATACATATATAAGATGTAGATAATAATATATTAATTAAATTAGAGTTAAACATCTTTGAGAAATAATTATATTTCAATATAATTATTATTCCATTCATTATCATTTCAAGGACGAAAAATATATGCTTTTGATGGATAACACATTGGTTATTCTCATTTCTCCTTAACTCAATTGTAATATTATATGTATAATTTTAAAAATTATAATTAATTGTATTTTTATAAAATATATTTCACTTATTAAAACATCGGACAATCTAACTAATGGCCTTAGAGCAGTGATTAATGTTTTTAATAAAAGTAAATCTACAAACTTTATAGTGAATCCTATACCTCGAAATTTAAAAAGTTACACATTTTCAATGAAAGCTTATCATTTTAAAACCCCCTCAATTCAATGTTACCTGCCTATTATTTTTTAAATTTTATTTCACTTCGTCTGTTCATTTATCAAATCAATATAATATTAAAGTTTTTTACCAATTATATCCATAATATAATTAAAAATAGCCTGTCTATTTTTGTTTCCTTTTAAATAGTTATACTCGTTAAATAACACATAACTGAGGGAGTAGCGAAACAAAAAAAACCATTACCTCAACAAAATTACATTTACGGTGCCTTGGGTCAATTGGGTGGAAGGAGAAACCCTAGGCATTGCATTCTTATGTGCTGTTGAGCATAAAATTTTCCTTGTGACAAATCTTTATTCAGTTAAACTATTCACTGCCGTCTTTTTAACTAGCCTGCTTTGGTTCGACATTGGCACTACAATCTTTAGTCTTCACCGATCGCAACGGACAAGGCTTCACCGCTCCACCTTCTCTCTCTTTTGAATTTACTTTGCAAAAGTCTTTTTTTCTTTTTTTTTCCATAAAAAATGAAAGGAGCTGTTTGTCTTCAGTTTTCAATTCTCAGTTTTCACTTTCAGTTTTACAGTTTTTTCAGAATTTGTGAAGGAAAAACTGAAAATTCTAAAAATTATAAATTCTAATTTTCAATTTTTCCTTCACAATTTCTTAAAAACTAAAAAATTAAAAACTCAAAACAAACCGTACCTATTTAAACTTTCCAGTTCCCAAGCGGTCACAATGGCACACGTTTTTTCAGAGTGCATTTATGTTTCAAATGTTGTTGCTTGGGGGGCGTGGAATCTGAAAAGTAGTTGGAATCTCTTTCCCGTTTTGATGTGTTGGCTGGCTTGTTTTGCTTTAGGATTCATGTTAATGAATCGTGATGATGGGTGGAGGATGGGGATGGTGGCCACTAAATTTAAAAGAACAAAAAATGTGGAAGAAACAAATCTAAGGGTATGTTTGGTTTCATCTTTTATTTTCCGTGTTCACTTTTGTTAGGATTTTTGGAGGGAAGAAAGATAAACTGGAAATGAAATGAATTTATTGTTTTCCATTTTTTGCATTGTTCCTGTCACAAATTCCTATAAATAGAAATAGTAAGTCACAAATTCCTATAAATAGAAATAGTAAATGAAAACAGAAAATGAAAGTAGAGATCAAACTGATCCTAACTTTTTTGGCAGAAGTACTATTTGACCCTGAAAAATGAACAAGCTGACAATCTACTGAAACTAGTTCTTAAGAGATGTTTTGTTAATCTAGTACCTCAACCATCAGCGCGCGGACAAAGTACTCCCCGAAGGATTAGTGTTTTAACAAATTAATCCCTTAAAAATCATCATTTTGACAAATTACTCTTTGAAACATTAATTTTTTTCCATAAACTGAAGCTATTATCAATAGCATAATTGATCATTGGGGGTGCCATGGACTAATAAAACATCTATTAGTAGAACTAGTTTGTCAGCTCATAATGCTTCAAGGGTCAAAATTATGATTTACTTCAAGCTTGTTTTGTGATTAGTTATACACCAAATGTCAATTTTCTATTGATTGATTTGATTCACATCAGATTGGGTTTCCAAACCCTTCAACAACACATGGGACCGTAGCGTCCACCTTTCATTAATTGACACCCCACCATTCACTGATCTGTTACTTTGTTTGTCACATTGATTCAGACCTACGTGTGGTTCACTCTACTGTTTTGATGCAAAAATTCAGTTCATTCGTTCTATCACACTATTTTTATCACTCACTCTTAGACTCGATATGAAAAATCAAAGATGACCAAACGGAACCAAAGGAAACTAGAAGTAAAGCCAGCAACATCAACGAGTGTGGACAGGATCAGCAGCCTACCCGACTCTGTGCTCTGCCATATCCTCTCGTTCCTTCCCACCGTATCTCCTGTGGCCACCAGCATCCTGTCTCGCAGGTGGCGCAACCTCTGGAAGTATGTCCAAGTCTTCAACTTCTTCCACCTTGAGTGTGTGAAATTGGGACGTATAGTGTCTGGGCAGTTGGTCTTATGCGTCAATGCGGTCCTAACTCGGCGCAGGGTTAGCGATATCCAATAGTTCAGGCTCTGTTGTGGACCTGGAATTAACAACTATGCTGCCACAACATGGATTTGCGCTGCCATTGGGCCTCACCTCCGGGAACTACATCTCTCTCTGTCTATGTGTAATGACATCTGTCTGTCTCAGAGTTTTCACTTGCGCAGCACTCGTGTCCCTCACTTTGGATGGTGGGATTATTTTGGAACAACTTTCATCAGTTCATTTGCCATCCCTCAAGAACCTATCTGTGAGTATCATCCATGTGAATCCCATCAACAAACTTTTATTTGGCTGCCCAATTCTTGAAACTCTTGAGCTTGTTTTATTCGAGGATAATGCACCCAAAATCTGCATGGCTTCACTGAAGAATTTAAGATTGGAATATCGCTCTAGTGGTGATATTGAGGAGCTCGAAATAGACACTCCATCTCTTAATACCTTGATATCAGTCTAATGAATAAGTGCTCGCAGTTTTCAGTTAGCAATTTGCACGATGTAGTGGAAGCATATCTTTCTTTTTGTCTTGATCTTGAGCATGATGGTATTGTGCTTAAGCTTCTCATTGCACTCAGCAAAACAAAAAGTTTATGGTTGAGCAATGCAAAGGTAGTATGCTTATTGAAATCCTATAATCCCTTGAACAAAATCTTGATGTATCTTGTTGTTCTAATTTATGATAAATGTTTAATTAGTAGTTATATGATATATTTAATATCTTGTTATCTTCTACAGGTCTTATTCCCTACACTAGACTTGCCGGTTTTTTGATGTTTGTATTCTCTAGAGCTTTATTCTTTACGTTTCAATTCGAGATTCCTTATAGATTTGCTTCATAATTGTCACATACTTCAAGTTCTCATAATTGGGAAGGTATGCAAACTTCTCAAGTTCAACCTTTAGTCTATTTATTATTTGCTTGCGTCTTTAGAGAAGTCTTTTTGCTTGTTGTCAGGATGGATTGGGGGACAATCTTGAAACTTGGACACCACCAACCAATGTTCCTAAATGTGTTATATCACACTTGACAACTTTTGAATTTAAAGAATATGAAGACTATGTAGATAAGCATGCATTTATTTCATATATTTTGCAAAAAGGACTTGTTTTGAAGACAATGACAATTTGTCCTACCTATGGATTGGAACTAAAGAAAAAATATGATATTGTGAGGGGATTATCTGCTATGCCTAGGGGCTCTAACATATGTCAACTTAAATTTGACTGACTAACCTGCTTTCACTTATGGTATGGACTCTCGCCATCTCTGTTCACTATAGTTGACTGTATCAAAGTTGTCCAAAATTACATGGGACAAAATGTTTTCTTTGTGATGTGCTTGAAAAAACAGAATAAATTGTTTAACACTGACTCTGTGGTCAATTTCATGCCAGTGTTCCACCTGAATTCCTATAGTATTTGCTGAAGCTTTTTAACACAGACTCATTAGTTTGGTATGATGCCCTAACCCATGAGAAATAGGCACTTGAACTTAATATCAGTGGTTTGAATTTGATAATTTTTTTTATATAAGCAAGTATTTTCATTACTCTAATTTATCCTTAAATAATTTATAGCATACTAATCGCTCCCAAGAGGAGAGTGACACTAGCAAGTGTACTATGTCGTCAAGTAATAGAGTAAAAGGAGGGGTTGTCGCACCCACATGGATAATTCAAGTACCGATTCTAGCTAATTAGATAACAAGTTGAACAATTTAAAAGAAATGATATCAAAGGAATTTGAAGACTAAAGTGCTAAAGCAATGTAAAAGTGATTTAAGAATTGATGGAATTAAATGCTAGGGTGATTTACTTCAACTATGTATGAACAATATGTGACATGAACATCAATATGCCTTATCCAAATTTCATTGAGTGATGGTAGGATCTCTATGTTCATTAAGAGTCTTTCTCAAGATCATTTAATGCTACTCAATTAGAGTTAAACACCTAATCTCTTAGCATGCTTAATTCTAACTAAGTGATTTTATTATCAAGTCCTTAAATACCACATGAACCATATTTGCCTATCTCTAGGTGTCATTCAACTCATGACATTGCATTTATAGGCATGACTCTTACTCATTCTATCAAATTTGTAAAAACCCCTATAATCCTAAATTGGTGATCAAGCAATTCAAGATAAATAAGCTCAAGTACAATGCTCACTATCAAATGAAAACAAGACACATATTCATTCATATTAGCATAATGTCAAACACATAGCATCCATAAATCACCCTTGGCAAAGGGTTTAGTTACAAGTCATGAGCAAATGATATGAAAATAAAATGGATGACAAAAGGAAGGAAGAAGCCATGAACAAGAAAATACACTAAGAATTGAAGAACAAAACCAAGAGAGGTCTCTCTCTTAAGCTCTTGAAGATCCAAGACCCTTGCTCCCAAGCTCTAGCCTCCTCCATTTCCTAATTTGGTATTCTCATGTATCCTCCTTTCCTCTCACGTTTGCCTAGGTTTTTGTGCCAATCATGGGCTGTCAGAATCAGTATAGAGGCCCAGTCCACATGTCAGATTCGTGCACCCACTGTATGCATATGGCTGCTCTGTTGGAGCGTAGCTTAAGTGAAAATATGAGAAATCGACAAAGAAGCCACGCCAGAAGCGTAGATTCCCACGCTGTAGCGTGGCTTCAGTTTCAGGACCCATGCTCCAGCATGGATTTCTATGCTATAGCGTGGAATTCTAACATCCTTTCAGCTCCAATTCTTGCTTCTTTGCAGTTCTAGCTCAAATGCTCCCCTCATTCTTCTTCCAAAAAAGTTGCAAACTAATGAAAAATATAACTAGAATGCAAGGTTAATGTGAGTATAATCATGCAAGAGTTTGAACCAAATAATGCAAAAGAGGCACCTATACAAACCAAAACTAACTATGAACAACCAAAAAGTTTTAAGAAAACTAAGGAAAAACATAACTCCTAAGGGAGTTATCACATACAAAATATTTAACCATTTAATGGTTAAATGCGTAGAATGTGCATATATAATCTATTGAATAAATCTATGTGTGAAGTAGTTAATTGCAATTCTACACTTTGGGCAGTAAACATATAATAAGCTCCTATTTAAGATTTGACTCTCTGTTGCTGCAAGCAATCTATTTTTTGTTGTTTACGAATTGCAGGCATTGAAGGTAGCTCCGAATTTATGGTAGATGACTTTGTGCGCAATGTAAAAGATGTAAATAGTTAATCAAGGCTAAATCCAGGATTTGCAGAAAATGGTTTTCCCACCATGAATGAATTTAGGTGACTCTTGATGGAAGAATGCAGCACAATATAGCCGCTTAGATTAGGCATCAACCAATTCTAGTTCTTTGGTCTTTTCTGTTGGGTATAAACGTTATTAGATTTGAGAAATCTTTTCACTGTGTTTTGCAGGACTTATTGCTTCAATGAAAATGTCTAAACACTCTAGTACTTAGTCCTACTTTATGCAATGCTTTGATTTCTGAGGTCTGCATTTGTGTTTGACCGTTTGCTTTCAGCTTCACTACCAAGATTTCGTTGAGAACCAAACGTGTGAATGTTATATTTTGCATTTCCTTTAGTTTTTTTAATTTAATTTTGTTTGAAACTTCCTGTTCGTAAATTTCATTAGGTGAGAATCCGCATACTCTAATATAGGGAGTTATGGCTTGCTTACTCCACTCCACTCCACTTTTCATATTCCACTTTTCATTAATATGAAATCTTATTAATGAAACTATTGATTTTACGGAACTTATTAAATTGATCAAGTATAATATAATTTTATACCATTTTAAATTATTTGAAATTTCTTCACTTTATTTTGACGGATATGTTTCTTGAAAAATTTGAGCAAATATTAACCATTAGAATAATGTCCATTATTATTCAATTTTTCTTAAATTTGTCATAATTGATTGTCTATATAATATTACTACTTCAATGGTTAGATTAATTAAGTTCCATCTTAAATAGAGGAAATCTACAAGATGTATTCATTGGTTGGAGGTAAAAATAGTATATAAATTTTTATAAATGAGTTTCATATTACACGAAATGGATTTCTACCCTTTTTTAAGTCTTTGTGGGGAGGGGACTTTGGAATTCTCTGGGGTCTTGATACATTCTTTGCCACATATCTGCATGTAAACCTCACTTCATGAGTTGGTTTCTGAAAATCAACCAGATAATCCATCTCTTTGGTGAAAATATATAGAGTGTGAGACATTGTAGAAATGATGAATTGATGGTAATGTGATGTAAAATTGTATTTGTTGATTACGCATAAGATTGAAATCACAATTGACAATTTTGTCGTTCTATTGGGTAACACTCTTATTTTTCTCATTTTTTTTTTCTTTATTTCATTGATAGGAAGACGGGAACCACAACCATTATGCAATTGGTTTGGAAAAGGATAGTACATTGATGAGGGTATTCTAGCTGCCAGTATAGTTCGTCACACAAATTATTCCCTGAGAATGCTTGGAATGGAATCATAAAAAAATGGAAATGATTTGATTTTCATTTGTTTGAGAATGAAAAAAATTTAAGAAATGAATTAAATTGTAGTTTTGTGTAATTTAATTCTTTTGATTTCGAAATCCTTTCATTTTCTGTATAGGATTTCAATGAAATGAATTGATTTTGAAATTTAAACACAAATCAAATCAAGTCATTATCTTTTTTACTCACTAGTATGGTAATTTGTACAATGCACAGAACAATAAATAAGAATATATAAAATTAAATAAATTTAGTTTTAATTTATGAAATGACTCTATGATAAAGACATTGTAATTTTTTTTGGGGAGTAGATAAATGTATTGTATAAAAATATTAAAGATATTAATAATATTACAATATAACAATAAAAATAATTCATTTAACAAAGAAATAAAATATTATATGACTAATGATATAAAAAAATTATCATGCTTGCAAAACGTAGCACAATTAAAGTGTTGTTTTCTCCTTGAGAAGTTGCATTAAAGTAAAAGAAAATATTAACAATTTAAAATAATAAATTTTATTAATAAATTGTACTAATCAATTTTAAAATGAAAATAAGGAACATATAAGTAACATAAATTACTTGATTTTAAATATTTTCAAACATTTCTTGATAAAAAAATATTTGTCGTGTTCAATGGATTTTCATTTTCATCAAAAATTAATATATCAAACCACTTTTAGACTTCTCTCTTGAAATAGCAATGTACAACCATCCATCTGTAAAATCTGATTTTGACATAAAATAGTTTAGTATATGATAGTGATTGGTCTTAACTTTTATTAATCATCATAACAGAGTAAAGAGTAATAAAGAATTGTCTTTTTTAGAATTTTAGAGGTGTTTCACAATCAAATGGGTCAAACCTTTTAGTTTGTTTCAATTATAATAACTCCTAGAAAAATTTACTTTTAAACTTATTTCAAACTTCTTTTGGTTAATAATTTCAAACTAAAATTAATAATTAAAAGTAATTTTAAAATAAATGATTAGTTATCAAACGATGTATTTAAATAAAGGTGATTTTTCGTTGAGGCTTTAGGACTCTTCTTATTTTATTTTCAATTATTATTTGAATTGTTCAATGTAGTTTTATGTTTGAAATAAATTTTTTGTTTTTTTAAATGTAATTGGTTTTCAATACTTTTAATTGATTTATTTACTTGATTTTTGTTTTTTTTTATTTTATTTAAGCACTCCTATAAAATTGTAAATTTAATTTTTAAATTGATTTCAAACCTTTTTTAGTAGATAACTTCAAACTAAAATTAATTTATATAAAAAATAATTTTAAAAGAATTGATTAGTTATCAAATGTTGTATTTCAAATTCGATCTCATTCTATCTATATGACTAATTTTTCATGATTATAAATTTTTTTTAATTATTTTGTAATAAAACAATACTATTTTACTTATCAAATAGGTATTGTGTATATAAAATCTGATTTTATTGTAAATAATATTTAAAATTTGATTTCAAATGGATCAAATTTGAAATTTAAAAAACTAGGTTACTGAAAATTTTGCAGAAGTAAAATAAAAAAAAATAGATAACTCCACATATGTTTTCTTTCTGTATAAATTCGAAAATGTCCTGTTTTTATTGTATATAAGTCGTACCAACTTTGAACGATTTAATTTTTTGAACATAAATCGCACAAGATTTTATATGATTTATACACAACAGATACTAATGAACAATACATAAATAAATCGCGCCAGATTGGGTTGACTTACAGTGCACCTAAGTGATCGCTTTTGCATAGTCGTCGCTTACGGACTTTGATTAGCAAAATTTCCCCCAACATGGTGGAAGCGTATCTTGGTGTTTCTGCGCGCAAGGCGCATTCTAGTTGGGTAGTGGAGCTTCTCAAGGCACTGTGCATAACGAAATTGCTGGTGTTGAAAGTTTACAGGACTGGTAACAAGCCTTTAACAAAATGCTTGATGTAGTAACTTACAATTGGAATTATGTGTTATAATTAATATCTTGTCATCTTCTACACAGTGCTTAATTCGTGCTCCAGCTCTAGACTTTCCCGGATTTTGCTGTTTACTTAATCTAGACCTTGAAAATTCCATGTTTCAAGTCGAGATTCGTGCTAGACTTGCTTCATAATTGTCATATGCTTCAAGTTCTTATAATTCGAAATTGTAACTGGGAGGTATGAGCACTTTTCAAGTTCAACTTTTCGTTCATATTTTATTTGCTTGGATCATTTGAGAAGTCTTGTTTCTTGGTAGTAGGACCAGACGCTGCAATGTGGTGAACCGTGCAGTTGGACGCCAGCAGCAACACACCTTCAAAAATACCCTCAGTCAACCCAAAAGTAAAGAAAATTGTTTCTTATACTCATAAAGTATATAGGAGACCACACCAATATATATTCTTATTTATTTTTAGAAGGGTTATGTACCTTATTTAATTTAAATTTCTCATCTCATCTAAGAGTAGATGGAAGTGCATTGATATGATATTTGAAATTATGAGTATAAATAACACAACTCAAAACTAAATTATATAGTGACGTTTGTTTCAAGATTTAAAATTACATTTATCAAAATCACATTACTGGGAATGATATTTTTGGAATTTGTTAAAATTCTCATAAGTAAATTTAAAAATTATTTATTTTATAATATATATTTCTAAGAATATATATTATAATATACTATTTTCAAATTATAGGAAGTTTTTATTCCCACATTTTATCAAAAAAATGAGATCTCATTATTATTCTTATATAGTTATTTTTTACAAATAATTAAATATATGTTAAGACAAAGTCAGCCGGGATCTTATTAGAATCCCTCCTTTTTGCCATTTTTGCTCCATTCTCTTCCTTCAGTATACCTTTTGCCCAAAAAAGGGGAAACAAATAATACAGGCTGATTCCCTTCATCCTTGCCAAGTGTTGATAATGTGTGTGCTTCCACGTCTTCCATTCCCTATTTTGTTATCTTCCCTACGCCTCTGTGTTGCTGTGGGTTCTCGGTCGGTGATTTCGTCAAACGGTTGATGCGCGATTTGGGCCAGCAGGAGAAGGAGCAGGATTAAACGGTAACATACAATAGCACTCCACTCATTGTGTTTTCCTATTCACTCTCTCCCATCGTTGTAACTCCCAAGCATAGGCTCAGGCTCCAGAGAACCATATCCACGAAATGAAGCAACCGAAACATAGAAAGAGAAAACGAGAAACAAAAACCATCGAATTGGACTGGATCAGCAGCCTACCGGATTCGCTGCTTTGCCACATCCTGTCGTTCCTCCCAACCAGAGATTCAGTGGCCACTGGCGTTCTGTCTCGCAGGCGGCGCCACCTCTGGAAGGAACTCCATGTCTTGGACATCGAAGATTATTTCTTTATTTATGAATCTGAAGAAGAAGAAGACGCTGAAGAGCGCTTTGTAGCTTTCGTCAATGCCGTCCTAGCCCAACGCAGCAATCGCCACATCCAAAAGTTCCGCCTCATGTGTGACGTAAGGGAAGAACCACAAGGCACTGTCACAGAATGGATTCGGGCCGCCACTGGGCCCTACCTCCATGAACTGTATCTCAATCTGAGTTATGTGGGGGACTCTTAAGTTTAAGGGATTCAAGTTACCTGATGGCGTTTTCACATGCTCTTCACTCGAATCCATAACTCTGAAGGGCCAGTTTTATTTGCGTAAGCTTCCATTTGTTCATTTGCCATCCCTCAAGAATCTAGACTTGATGGCGGCCTTTGTGTACCCTGGCCAGCTGCTATCTTGCAGCCCAAACCTTGAAACTCTTAAACTTGATTTATGTATGCCTGATCTTCCGGCAATTCACATGCCTCATTCCTTGAAGAGTTTCACCTTTCATGTTAATTCTGGTGCTTATGAATTTAAGCATCTTGAGATGGTCACCCCATCTCTTCAATACCTGGATATGAAATTACATGTTCGTCCCATACGGACTTTGATTAGCAAAATTTTTCCCAACATGGTGGAAGCTTATCTTGATGTTTCTGCGCGCAAAAACCATTCTGGTTGGGTAGTGGAGCTTCTCAGGGCACTGTGCAGAACAAACTTGCTGGCGTTGAAAGTTTTTACAGCACTGGTAACAAGCCTGTTGAAATCCCATGATCCCTTTAACAAAATGTTTGATGTAGTAACTTATAATTGTAATTATGTGTTATAATTAATATCTTGTCATCTTCTACACAGTGCTTAATTGGTGCTCCAGCTCTAGACTTTCCCGAATTTTGCTGTTTACTTAATCTAGACCTTGAAATTCCGTGTTTCAAGACGAGATTCATGGTAGACTTGCTTCATAATTGTCATGTGCTGCAAGTTCTTATAATTCGAAATTGTAACTGGGACGTATGAGCACTTTTCAAGTTCAATTTTTTGTTCATATTTTATTTGCTTGGATCTTTTGAGAAGTCTTGTTTCTTGTTAGGAGGACCTGACGCTGCAATGCGGTGAACCGTGTGGTTGGACACCACCAACTAGTGTTCCTAATTGTGTTATATCACAACTGACGACTTTTAAATTCAAAGGATATCAACACTCTGCAGATGAACACGCATTTACTGCATATCTTCTACAAAAAGGACTTGTTTTGGAGAAAATAACAATTTTTACTAATTTTCAGTTTGATCTAAAGGAAAAATACCATATTCTCAAGGAATTAGCTACCATACCAAGGGGCTCCACCAAATGCCAACTTAAATTTGATTGACTTTCCTGCATTATCTATGTCTGATTATGTTGAAGCTTTCTAAAATTGTTCAAGACTAATTATTTTTTGTGCTGTGAAAAATAATATGCTGTGAAAAATAATATAAGTTGTGAAAAACTGAATCTGTGGTCAATTTTATTAGTTAGTGATCCACTTGAATCCATCAAATATTTGTTGAAGCTTTTGATTACTTTGCACAAATACTTAGTTGTCTGGTATGATGCCTTGGGCATGGAGAAATAGGCACTTCAACTTTGTGTGGGTGGTTAGATTTGGTAGTTTTGAAATGCATGTCTTCCCAAAACTTTATATTATTCTGAAATTTCACGGTTTTAATACTTAAAATATGCATAACATCTTGAATTAATCTTGGTGAAGTAGGTTGTTCACAACTCTACACTTCTTGCAATAGCAAATCTTTTACTTGTTCTGCTGTTATTTCACGAAACATGTAGGCTGTTGTCTAAGACTGCACTTGCTGTTGTTGCACTAAAATAGCATATTTTGTTAAAGAATTGCTGGTATTGAAGGTAGCCTAAAGTAATGGTATCAGTCGCATAATATTGTACACCTTTGTTGTATACTACTGTGTATTGTTCTTGTTTACTTTTAAATTTAGATAACTTTGTGCTTTGCAGAGTATGATAATAGCTAATCAAGGCTAAATGTCTTGATTTGCAGAAATGGTTTTTTCGACAAACAGATTGAATCTAAGTAACTCTTTGATGTTAAAATTATGTGGCACATAATATAGCTGACTATATTTGGCGTTTGCCATTTCTGGTTGTTTAGTTTACTGTGTTGGAGATAAATGTGATGTGATTTGAGGAACTTTTGACAATATGTTTTGCAGGATTTCTTGCTTTAATGGAATGGTTTGAAGATTCAAGTCTCTAGTGCTTGTTTTTCAATGTCATGGTTTCCAAGAGGTCAACAGAGTTGTTTTTATCCATATGCTTTTCATTTTACTAGAAACATGATATTCGGAACTTAATCTATGTATGCATGCTTCGCTTTTTATTAAGTTAGTTTTGATAACATAAAGTTTTTTGCTGGGCTAACCAATTGAAATAATTATTTCCTTACTGTTTTTAAAACTGTTCATGGTATTTTGATTGGGATAGATAACACAAGATGTAATAATTATAGTTAGTTAGTTATAGTAATAATTATAGTTAGTTATAATTAATTAACTCAGATAGTTATACACACATATATATAAACACTCATTGTAACATTCAAGTTCAGTTTTATCGATATACTGTCTGCTTCCATACATGCAAGTGTTAATAATAGAAGAAATCCATTGAATTACTGTCTTCTTTTTCACTTTTAGCGATTGATCTTCCAAATGTTTCGGCCACTCTTTGCCTGTGCTAAGCAATATCAACTTCGTACATTCAAATATTAAAATAATAGGAAAAAGATACTAATGGTTATACAAGCACTAGACTGGTCGATATACCCAATGCATCTGTTTGTTCTGCTCCAAAGTGATTGTTCAATAGGACGAGTTGGGTGCTGATAGTATTCAAGATCAACTATGCCAAACTGTATGGCAGTAGTTTAGATGCTTAGAATCTGCGTAAGGTCTTGAGTAAATCTATTTGTGAATCAGGTTGATGGCAACTCTGTGCTACAGGCAATAGCAAATCTTTGACTTGTTTTGTTGTTTTGTTCACAAAACATTTAGGCGGCTATTTAAGACATAACTTTCTGTTGCTGCATTGAAGTAGTATATTGAATTTTGGTTATGAATTGTAGATATTTAAGGTAGCCGAGAAGTTATATTCGCTGCTGCATAATCATGTACTCCTTTGATGTATGTGATTGTTTAATGCTTGTGTTTGCTTTTATTATATGTTTGGTTAAAAGGTAAAAATGGAGGTGAGTTTTCCTTGATTGAGTTTTATGTGTAAAATTACACATAAAACTCAATCATGAGAAATTTACCTCCAATTTTGCTTCCCAACCAAACATATCCTAAAAGAAATTGCCATGACTTGCTAAAAAATGGCACTCCTACCATTAATTGAATTTAGGTGGCTCTTGATGGAAGAATCGTGCAACATAACATTGCGGCCTAGATTAAGCATTAGCCAATTCCAGTTCTCTGTTCTTCACTGTTGGTGATTAATGAGATGGGATTTGAGGAATTTTCTTCACAATGTGATTTGGAGGACTTCTTTCTTTTTGATGACTCTTGTCCTTAGTGCTTGTTTATGCAATGCTTTGATTTCCGAGGTCTGCAGCGGTGAATGCATATTTTGCATTTCCTCAAGCTGGCCAGATGAAAAATTTTAAATTGTTAATGCTGTTTGAGTAGGATTGAAGGAAAGCATTGAATTGTTGTCCATACGTTTTTTCTGATGAAGATAAATGTGTTTAGTTTTTTAAAGTTGAGAGATGAATTTGAAACATTTATTACTAAGGGGGCAAATTTGAAATGTTTATACTAAGAAAACGAATTTGAAAACAATAAGTTAGGGGATGGATTTTGGCCATTATAAATTTTTAAGGGTAGAGACCTATCTAAAATTTAACATTAATTTGGATACATTGAAAATGTAAAAGAGTTCACACTTTTATTCATTTCTGCCAATAAAATCTTGAAGATAATGAGTAATTAAATCAAATATTTTTGCTAATATGATAATATATGGTTGAATATCTATGTAAAAACCCTTCCCCCTAAAAGTGACATAAATTAAATCATTGAGATAGAGTTTGGAATGGTTAAGATTATAAAATGATTTGATTTCAAATTATTTGAATTGATTTCAATTTGAATTAATTTGATTTATAAATTAAATATTATGTCTGGAATAATTAAATAAAATATAAATTGAAATAATTCAAAAGTCAATTTTTACATTTAAAATACAATAAATTATATCTGAAATGATTTAAATATGAATTAAATTGATTTAGGGTGCATTGTCTTAGATTTTTCGAAACAGTAATTATGAAAATTAAATTTATATATGATAAAAAAAAAATTAGAAACAGATTCTTTTTTCAGAAATTACCAAAAAGATTAAAACAGAATTTTTCACTATTTTGGTTTTTTTAAAAAAAAGTCCGAACTAGTGAAAAATTGTCTTTTGTATGTACCCAAAAAAAAAATCTTTTGTGAAAAAAGTGATCTTCATTAACAATATGTTTAGTTAGGGGTAAAAATATGATATAAATTGTCATGGATAAGTTTTATGTGTAAAATTATACATAACATTTATTCATGAAAATTTTACTCTCATTTTTAGTATCTAACTAAACATGCCCTAAAAAAAAATCATATCCAAACACAATCTTATTGAAAAACAAGAAAACAAATAGAAATAGTATTTTGACAAAATTACCAGATTCGTTTCTCTAAATTTTCACTCCAACCAGATTGGTCCCATTAAATTTTTTTTTTCTTAAATTGGTCTATTCAAAATTCAATCATTTATCAAGTTTATCCCTCTATTAAATTTTCCACTAATGGAGGTTGCTTATATGTCCGTTACTGTGGTGATGTGTCACCACTACCCGTCCCACACCCAAAACGGCATCATCGGTTTAGCCCTAAACAACACGACATCGTTATGAATTATTTACAATTTTGGACATATATATCGTTGTATTCAACCCACAATAACATTACTACTCGTATACCTGAAACATTACTACTCCAGCTATTATCATCATCTAGTTCCTTTTGTGCACAACGATTCACAATTGGTGAGCTCCCATCACTATTAATTCATAATGGCCTTGTTAATGGGTTTTTATTGTGGTTGTAATAGGTTGAAGATGGAATTTTGATTAAAATGACAAAAAAATGGAGATTGGGGTTAGGGTTTATACTCTTAGAAATGCTTATCAAGGTTTCTCATTGTGTCATTGATGGAGAAGAACGGAGATAGAGAATGAGGTCGTTGTGTGTTTGGGGAGGAGTACAATGAGCTGGTTTTTAAGTAAAACTTAAATAGGGGGATGAATTTGCTAGACGATTGAATTTGGGAGTGTCCAATTTAGCAGTTTCTTTCTCATGGGAACAAGTTGGTCGGAGTGAAATTTTTGAGGAACCAATTTAGTATTTTTGTATAATATTTTTTCAAGATCTAGCCTTAAAATTTGATTTAATCACTTACAATTATTTTTTTCCTATCCATTTTTTCTTTTTTATTCAGTTGGCGCACAAACGAGGTCGGTGCTTCGGCTCACACAACCTGAAACAGAATCTTGGCAGGACAGAACCCAACCTGCTGCAGACATATAGCGCCACAAACCAGGCGGTGAAGCAAAAAGAGAGGATTGGGCCATATAATAGGTTCTTATTAGAAACCCTTCTTTTTTCTTTTCTTTTTTCCTTCGGTAATTTCGTTGAGCAGGTGATGCCATCAGACCATCTCATATCATAATCACTCCCTTCCACCGTTGAGACTAAAAGAAAAAAAAAAAAAAAAAACAAAAGAGAAGAATCAGGGACAACAACCATCAACATGATGGACATGATCAGCAGCCTACCGGACTCGCTGCTCTGCCACATCTTGTCGTTTCTTCCAACCAGGGCTACGGTGGCCACCAGCATCCTGTCTCGCAGGTGGCGCCACCTCTGGAAGGATATTCAATTCATAGACATCATCGAAGCTCCCTTTCACGTGCCTGAACTGTCACGTGACGAAGCTGGAGAGCGCTTTGTAGCTTTCGTCAATGGGGTCCTAGCCCAACGCAGCAGCAATTGCCACATCAACGAGTTCCGCCTCAGTTGTGATGTAAGGGACAAAGAAGACGACGTCACGGCATGGATTCAGGCTGCCACTGGGCCTTACCTCCACGAACTGCATATCAATCTGTCTTACAGGGATTACTACGAGGGATTCGATTTACCTGATGATGTTTTCACTTGCACTTCACTCGTGTCCCTCACTCTGAAGGGCGATGTTTATTTGTGTGATCTTCCTTTTGTTCATTTGCCGTCCCTCGAGAATCTAGAGCTGGATACCACCTATATGGACTCGGATGAGCTTTTATCTGGCTGCCCAGTTCTTGAAACTCTTAAGCTCCATTTATGTTGGTGTGATTTTTCTGAAATCCGCATGCCTCGTTCCTTGAAGAGATTAACCTTTGAAGAGGGGGATTGTGAGATTGAGCATCTTGAGATGGTCACCCCATCTCTTCAATACCTGAATTTCGGAATAAGTAGTCCTTACCCATCGACTTTGTTTAGCGAGTTTTTTCCCAACATGGTGGAAGCGCATCTTGATATCCTTCAATATGATGAGGATGATGCTAGTTGGGTGCCGAAGCTTCTCAAGGCACTCTGCAGAACAAAATTGCTGGTGTTCACAGTTTATACCACAGACGTAACAATCTTACCGAAATCCCATGATCCCTTTAACAGAATGTTTGATGCAACTTATTCTTTTGTTTCTGATGAGTTTGGAACTATTTTTGCGTGTTATAATTAGTATTTTGTTATCTTCTAAACACAGTGCTTGACTCGTGCTCCAGCTCTGGACTTTCCTGAATTTTGCTTTTTACTTAATCTAAAGCTTGATATTCCGTGTTTCAACGCGAGATTCCTAGCAGACCTGCTTTGTAATTGTCATGTGCTTCAAGTTCTTGTGATTCGTAATTTTAACTGGAAGGTATGAGCTCTTTTCAAGTTCGACATTTTGTCTATATGTTATTTGCTTGCATCTTCTGAGAAGTCTTGTTTCTTGTTGCTAGGACCAGACACAGCAATACGGTGATCCTAGTGGTTGGACACCTCCAACTAGTGTTCCTGAATGTGTTATATCACAGCTCAAGATTTTTGAATTCAGAGAGTATCAAAACTCTGCAGATGAACATGCATTTATCGCATATCTTTTACAAAGAGGACTTGTTTTGATGACAATGAAAATTCTTACTGATTATCGTTTTGATGTAAAGAAAAAATGCCATATTCTCAACAATTTATCTACCATACCAAGGGGCTCTACCACATGCCAACTTAAATTTGAATGACTATCCTGCTTTTACTTATGGTATGGACTCTCACTGTTCCTGTTTCTACGGTTGATTGTGACAATATGTTGAAGCTTTCTAAAATTCTATGAGACTAAATGTTTTCTTTGTGTTGTGCCTGGAAAATAATCTAATTTGTGAAGAACTGAATCCGTGGTAAATCTTATTTGCCAGTGTTCCACCTGAATCCATCAAATATTTGTTGAACCTTTTGATTACTTTTGCTCAAATACTAAGTTGTCTGGTAAGATGCCTTGGCCATGGAGAAATAGGCACTTCAACTTAATGTGGGTGGTTAGATTTGGTAGTTTTGAAATTTGCATGTCTCTCCTTCCTCTAATCCATCTTTACGAAGTTTATAATATTCCGAAAATTTCCACCATTTTAATTTTTAGAAATGTGCATAAGATCTTGAACTAATCTTGGTGAAGTAGGTTGTTGGCAGCTCTACACTTTTTGCAATAGCAAATCTTTGACTTGCTCTGTTGTTATTTCACAAGACATACAGGCTGTTGTCTAAGACTCTACTCACTGTTGTTGCATTGAAATAGCATATTTTGTTAATGAAGTGCTGTTATTGAAGATTGGCTGAAGTCATGTTGTCAGCTGGATAATATTGTACTTCTTTGATATATACGGTTGCTTAATGTTCTTGTTTATCTTTGAAGTTATGTAACTTTATGCCGTGCAAACTATATAAACGGTTAATCAATGCTTTGCGATACTAAGGTAGTTTAATTTGTTTATGAACTGCAGGAATTCATGGTTGCCCTGAACTTATGTCAATAGCTGCATAATATTGTGCTGCTTTGATGTATAATATGTAATGTTTACTTTTATAGTTAGATTAGATTACTGTGTGCTATGTAACAAATTTAAAGTTATGAAAGCCTAAATGCCATGATTTGCAACAAAGATTCACTGTCAATGTAAATTTAGTTACCTCTCGATGGTAGAATTTTGATGCAGCTCATTATAGCAGCGTATATTAGCCATCTGCCAATGCTAGTTTTTCAGTATTCACTGTTGGAGACAAATGTAATGGGATTTGAGGAACATTTTCATAATATGTTTTACAGGTTCTTAGCGTGTTTGGCATTGCCATGATTTCCGACATTGCCACAATAGTGAAAACGCACATAGGTTTGAATCAATGTGACAGAGAAACAGATCAGTGAATTGTGGGGTGACAATAAATGGAAGGTGAATGCTATGTTGTGTTGTGGTGTGAAGTTTTTGTAAACCCAATCTGATGTAAATCAATAGAAAAAAATATCATTTGGTGTATAACTATCTAAAATAAATAAATCTCAATTTAGTCCCACTCCAAGAATGAGTCAAATAAGTTCATGCGTTAACACGGGATATGGTCTTTCATGGACCTTCAACTATAAGCGTTAAATCATGTATATGCAAGCCAGGGGCACATTTGTGAAAATTGCACAAATAGCCCCAGATGAAAGATCATTAAAATGATGGAATTATATTTCAATCCATATTGGTTTCTCAATTAATGTCATTAATTATTGTTGATTTTTTTAATAAAATGGTAATGAATTTTAATAATTGTGATATAAATGGGGTATGTCTAGCTAGAGAATAAAAGTAAAAGCAAATTTTCTATCACTAAGTTTCGAGTACAGAAAATTGACCCTATTTTTATCCTACAACTAAACATATACCCTTAGTCTCCCTGTAAATATGCATGGATGACAAAGTCTACACTCTTGCCTTATCACTCACTCTTGATACTTGAAGAAAAGCAAGCAACAAAAGCATCCACGAACATGGACTTGCTTACCAAACACCCTGCTTTGCTACATCCTCCCATTCCTTTCCCTCCAACATCTCCGTGACCACAAGCATCCTGTCTCGTAGGTGGTGCTATCTCTGGGAGCATGTCCAAGTCTTCAACTTCTCTGATGGTTTTCCGATCATGAACTGAATTAAGGTGACTCTTGATGGAGGACAATTATGCACCATAATATTGCAGCCATGACTAAGCATTACCCAATTCTAGTTCTCTATTCTTCACTGTTGGTGATTAATGTGATGGGATTTGAGGAGTTTTCCATTATGTGATTTGGAGGACTTCTTTCTTTTTGATGACTCTAGTCCGTAGTGCTTGTTTATGCAACGCTTCGATTTTTGAGGTCTGCAGTCGTGAATGCATATTTTGCATTTCCTCGGGTTTACAAGTTTTTTTTTTTTTTTAATTGACATGAAAGTTTTTTGGCTGCTCTAGCCATGTGAAAATTTTTAAATTGTTCATTGTGTTTTGAGTAGGATAGAAGGAAGCCATTGATTTGTTGTCCATATTTTTCCAACTTTAAAGATGAGCATCCAATTTTGTGGGTGATGCTAAGCAATTACCTTTGTACAGTTGTACGTTGCAATATTAGATTAACACGAATAAAAAAGATACTGTTGTTTATAGAAAGCACGAGCCGGACTAGCCGGACTCCTTGGTTGTTTGGTTGATTTTTCTGTTTTGTGCCGGGCTTTTGTCCTGTTCTGTTTGGTTGATTTTTCTATTCTCTGGTATTGTCATGTGTTATGACATTTTGTTGATTGAGGAATGCAAAGGCATTCAGGGAACATTAAATTTCTTCTTCTTATGCTGCTTTGCTAATATAATGGGGCTATTGTTTGAGGATGTAGCGGCTTTCGAATGCTATGCAGAGCTGTTTTGTGCCATAATCATAGCTATGTTACAGTTTACTATTGATTTTGGCATTAATGTAATCTTAGGCGTTCTTGTTACTTTTCCCTGATCTCGGATTTTGGGAGGAGTATGTATTAGGGGCTGATTTATGGGGATTGATTGTGGGGGTAGAATGACTATCTAGGACAGGGTTTTCAGAACCGAATCAGATCGAAAATCGATAAGCTAGTCATGGGTCCAATTTGATTGTTAGATCAGACCGGTTATGCATGAGAATCGGTCAACATTAGTTAAACCTGGAATGAACCAGCAGGTTTGTAGTTGGACCGGCCGAGGCCAAGTGAATCGCCAACCAGACCAGCAAACCATGCAAGACCAATAGCACACACTGCACAAGCACTATGGTGGCACCTTGTTTACCCCTGGGCCAACCATGGGCTTGTGTTAGTACTCATTCGTATTTTTATATACATTATATGTTTAGAGGTATTAAATTATATTTTAATATATTAATCTAATTATATCCGGTTCAATAGGTCCAGTGATTCAGTGTCTTAGTCGAGTTGATCACCAGTCCGATTTTGAAAACTATGATCTAGCCTGCTATGCTATGACTGGGGGGTCAGGATTTTAGCTGAGTTATCCATGATTTCCTTCCTATTTTGACTGTCCTCTGTTTTGATGCCTGTGATCCCCCCTCCTTTCCCCGAAAAAAGAAAACACTCCTACTTTCCATGCACAAGTAATTGGGGATGACATGCTTCTATCTACAGCAGAGCCACGAAGGCGCAGGTTTCGAGCGTGGCTCCATGCTTCTGTGGGTTCTCGTTGCGTAATTTAGTCGAACAGGTGATGGGCGCTTAGTGCCAGATTTAAGGCTACATATACACACCATAACTTATGCAGTGTGTGTCATAGAATTCTGTCATGGCCAGAAAAGAGGAATAAGAATCACTCCCTTCTAATTCCATCATTGAAACTCCCAACAAAGAAGAACCAGAAACAACAACCATGAACACGGTCACGGACAGGATCAGCAGCCTACCGGACTCGCTGCTCTGCCACATCCTATCGTTTCTCCCAACCAAGGATTCTGTGGCCACCAGCGTACTGTCTCGTAGGTGGCGCCACCTCTGGAAGGTTCTCCAAGTCCTCGACTTCAGCGATCCTCGCTTTTTCTTGCGTGGACCCTTTGTGCATTTCGTCAACACCGTCCTTGTCCAGTGCAGCCTTACCCACGTTAAAACGTTCCGCCTCTCGTTTGACGTAACTGGAATAGAAGATTCTGTCACGGCTTGGATTCGTGCCGCAACCGCTGCACCTTACCTACAGGACCTGTATCTTCATTTGTCCCATTACAATCTCTATTTTGATGATACATCTGAGATCCAGGAATTTGGCTTACCTGATGAAGTTTTCACTTGCACTTCGCTCGTGTCCCTCACTTTGAAGGGCGGAATTTATTTGCGTTCTCTTCCCTGACAAGCTTTTATCTGTTCTCTGTTCTTTACTGTTGGTGATTAATGTTATGGGACTTGAGGAATTTTTTCACTAAGCCCCCGTTTGGGTAAATCTGCCATACCAAGGGCTTTACCACGTGCCTACTGAAATTTGACTGACTAACCTGCTGTTACTTATGGTACAGACTCTCGCCATTCCTTTTCTCGATGGCTGATTGTGTTGAAGCTTTCTAAAATTGTATTGGACTACATGTATTCTTTGTGGTGTCCCTGAACAACAATGTGAAGTTGTGAAATATTGAATCTGTGGTCAATTTTATTAGTTAGTGTTCCACTTGAATCCATCAAATATTTGTTGAACCCTTTGATTGCTTTTCACAAATAGTAAGTTGTCTGGTATGATTCCTTGGGCATGGAGAAACAGGCACTTCAACTTTAAGTGGGTGGTTACGTTTGGTAGTTTTGAAATATGTATGTCTTTCCTTCCCCTAGTCCATCATTACGAATTTTATTGTATTCCAATAATTTCACGATTTTAATACTTAGGATGTGCGTGAGATCGAATCAATCTTGGTGAAGTAGGTTGCTGACAACTCCACTATTTTTGTAATCGTAAATTCTTGACTTGTTCTGCTATTATTTCACAAAACATGCACGCTGTTGTCTAAGACTGTACTCGCCATTGTTGCATTAAAATAGCATATTCTGTTAATGAATTGCTGGTATTGAAGGTAGCCCGAAGTTATGTTTTCAGCTAGAAAATATTTTTCTCCTTTGATGTATACTACTATATAATGTTCTTGTTTACCTTTAAAGTTTAACTTTAATAACTTTATGCTGTGTAAAATATATAAATAGTTAATGACTAAATCTCATGATTTGTAAAAATGAGTTTTTCGACAAAACGGATTGAATCTATGTTACTCTTTGATGGTAGAATTTTGCAGCACATAATGAGCAGGCTAGATTTGGCATTTGCCAATTCTGACTCTTTCACTACTGGAGATAAATGTGATAGGATTTGAGAAACATTTTTTCCTATCGGTTTTGCAGGATTTCTTGCTTGAATGGAATGGTTTGAAGACTATGTAGTCTTTAGCTCTTTAGTGCCTTTTTTGTGATGTCTTGATTTCCAAAAGGTCAACAGAGTCATTTCATCCACTTGCTTTTCATTTCACTAGAAAGATGTCATTGGAAACTTAATCTATGAATGCATGTTTTGCATTTTATTTAGTTTTTGATAACATGAAAGTTTTATTGTTGGCTAACCAATTGAAATGGTTATTTCCTATTGGTTTCAAAAGTGTTCTTTGTTGCTGTGAGTATAATAGAAGAAATCCATTGAATTGCTGTCATCTTTTTCACCTTTAAAGATTAATCTTCCAATTGTGCCGGCCACTTTGATTGTTGCTAAGCAATATCAACTTCATACATTGACATATTAAAATAATAAGGAAAAAAAATAGTAATTCCATATTATTACATATTAATATAATTACTAGAAAAATAAATGAAATCTCAAAAATTAAATAAATAATTATTATTTTGAATTAAAAACAGTAACATAGTTGTCATCACTAATTGTCAGTGAAAAAAATTGAAAATTTTTTGTTTAAAAATTTAATTTATTTTTGTTTTTTAAAGTAATTTTAATTCTCAAATTTTAAAAAATATTTGCTTTGCCTATATGTGCTTGCAAAAAATGAAAACATTGAAGACACATTTTTTTTATAGTAAAAAAATTCAAGAGTTGTAAAATATTTCTATATAAAGTTTAGAAATAACATTGTGCACTCATTTAAATGATATTATTGATTGAATTAATTATTATATATTCTATATACTTGAAGGTCTAATGAAACAATGTAGAATCTTAGGATGTGATTCACAAAACAATTGATGATATATTGAACAAGGGCTTATGTATTACAATTTACAATACCTTAATAAATTTGATTGAATTTATAGGTCATTGCTTGCAACAACAACAAAAAAGTCAATCATATTCTTCTCTAAGAGCATAAATTTGTCATTAAAATAATGTAATAAAACATGAGTATTTTTATGCCTAGGGTAATATATAATAAATAATAATAATAATAATAATAATAAATATAATTACATAGACTACTGTTAATTAAAAAGTTAATATATTACAAATATTTGGCACATCCCTTACAAAAGGGAAGAAATGTTAATTGTTGTGTTCCTTAAGAGCATAAATTTTGTAAATTTATTTTTTAGGCATCGAGAAAAATATATAATTAAAAGAAAAATAATTATGTGAAGTAATATTTGCATAATAATTTTTATTCAACAAATAATTTTGATAATAAAGGACCCAAGGTAACTTTTTCATTGAGAAGAAAATAATCTTTTATAACAATATGTTGTACAATAATAATAATCAACATAAGTTAAGACTATTATTAAATTATAAGAATTATATTTGTCAATACATATATTTTGTCACAGACAATTATATATTGTATTGTCAAGAGTAACCTTAACAAAAAGGCTGAGAGTTCTTAAAAAATGTAAAAAGTGGAAATATACAGGCTAGACTAATAATTTGGTTTAGAATAAAGTAGTCATTCAACTCCTCAATAAATTTTTTTTATTCTATAAATAGAATAATTCTCAAACCATTTCATCGATATTTATGTATAATTTTTATTTTTATACTCTTTTTATAAGTATTCTTATTTAAATGATTTTAAAAATATAAACAAATCCATGGAACGGTCGGGTTGTCCTCTATGACATACTAATTGAGTACCAATATACTCTTATTACAAACTATTTCTTTTTTTTAATTATTATTATTATTTCCCTTCATTTTATTCCTTGACTCTCCTCTGCTTTGATGCCTAGGGCCCCTCCATTCCCCCAAAAAAGAAAACACTCACATTGCGTTTTGAAAGATAAAATTAAATTAAATTCTTAAAATGAGTTATTAAATTAAAAAATTAAAATTAATTTTTTAATTTTAAATGAGTTTAAAGATGAATTAATTTATTTTTTTTACTATTTTATTTTTTATTAATAAATTAATTTATTTTAAATTTTTATTTATTAAAATTTAATTTTCACAACAAATTATACTCATTTAAATCTGATTTTAATTCCTTAATTTTATTAGATTTTAATTTTAATTCCTTAGTTATTTCCAACTGAATGAATTCAATTACAAGAATTTCCAGCCGCATACGCAAGTAATGGGGGATGACGTGCTTCGATCCAAAGCAGAGCCACGAAGACGCAGTTTTCGAGCCTCGCCCCATGCTTCCGTGGGTCCTCGGCGCGTAATTTCGTCGAACAGGTGATGGGCGCTTAGTGCCAGATCTGAGGCTACATATATACACCACAATAACTTATGCAGTGTGTATCATAGAATTCTGTCATGGCCAGAAAAGAGGAATAAGAACCACTGCCTTCTAATTCCATCATTGAAACTCCCAACAAAGAAGAATCAGAAACAACAACCATGAACACGGTCACGGACAGGATCAGCAGCCTACCGGACTCGCTGCTCTGCCACATCCTGTCGTTTCTCCCAACCAAAGATTCTGTGGCCACCAGTGTACTGTCTCCCAGGTGGCGCCACCTCTGGAAGGATCTCCAAGTCTTAGACGTCGAAGATTCTGTCAGCTGCAGCGACCCTCGCTTTTTCTTGCGTCGACCCTTTGTGCATTTCGTCAACACAGTCCTAGCCCGGTGCAGCCTTACCCAAGTCAAAAAGTTCCACCTCTCGTGTGACGTAAGTGAAATAGAAGATTCTGTCATGGCTTTGATTCGTTCCGCCACCACTGCACCTTACCTACAGGAACTGTATCTTAAGCTGTCCCATTTCAATCTCTATATTGATGATACATGTCAGACTGAGGTATTTGGCTTACCTGATGAACTTTTCACTTGCACCTCACTTGTGTCCCTCACTCTGAAGGACTGCACTTATGTGTCTTCTCTTTCATCAGCTAATTTGGCATCCCTCAAGAATCTAGAGTTGGCTATCGACTTTGAGGACCCTGACAAGCTTTTATCTGGCTGCCCCGTTCTTGAAACTCTTAAGCTTAGTTTACATGGGGTTAATTTTCCTGCAATCCACATGCCCCATTCCTTGAAGAGTTTAACCTTTGATACGAGCAATGCTTATGGTGTAATTGAGCATCTTGAGATAGACACCCCATATCTTGAATACCTATATATTAAATTGCGTAGTCGCTGCTCACGGATTCTGGTAAGCGACTTTCCCAGCATGTTGAAAGCGCATCTTGATATTTTTCAAGAAAATGAGAATATTGGTTGGGTACCAGAGCTTCTTAGGGCACTCTGCAAAACAAAGTCGCTGGTGTTGAAAAATTCTACAGTCGAGGTGATAAGCTTATTGAAACCCCACTATCCCTTGATGTGACTTATTCTTTCTATTTTCTGATGAATTTACCACTGTAATTATTCGTTGTAATTAACATCTTGTTATCTTCTGCTCACAGTGCTTAATTCGTGCTCCACCTCTGGCCTTTCCGGAATTTTGCTATTTACTTTATCTAAAGCTCTATATTGAACCTTTCAACTCGAGATTCCAAATAGACTTGCTTCAAAGTTGTCATATGCTTCAAGTTCTCAAAATTCATAATCATTACTCAGCCTATCAGGTTTGAGCACTTTTCACGTCCAACTTTTTGTCTATATGTTATTTGCTTGCATCTTTTGAGAAGTCTTGCTTTTTGTTGCTGGGCATTATTTTTTGGCTATCCACTGCAGCACGGTGAGCCTAGTGGTTGGACGCTGCCAACCAGTGTTCCAAATTGTGTTATATCACAGCTGAAGATTTTTTGAATTCAAAGGATATCAAGACTCTGCAGATGAACGTGCATTTACTGCATATCTTTTACAAAGAGGACTTGGTTTGGAGACAATGAAAATTCATACTAAGTTTGGGTCTGATCAAAAGAAACAATACAATATTGTCAAGGAATTATCTACCATACCAAGGGGCTCTACCACATGCCGACTTAAAGTTGGCTGACTCACCTGCATTTACTCATGGTACACAGTCTCACCATCCCTGTTCTTTATGGCAAGGTTGTGTTGAAGCTAAAATAATATAAATCGAGAAAAACATCTTTGGTCATTTTTATATGTCAGCTTTCAAACTGAACTCATCAAATATTTGTTGAAGCTTTTGATAACTTTGCACAAATACTAGGTGTCTAGTATGATGTCATGGGCATGGAGAAATAGCCACTTCAACTTCGTATGGGTGGTTAGATTTTGTAATTTTGAAATATGCATGTTTTTCCTTCCTGTAGTTTATTCGTACGGAGTTTATAGTATTCCGAAATTTTCACTATAATAATACTTAAAATCTTGGAATGTGCATAAGATCGTGAATAAATCTTCTAGTGAAGTAGATTGATGGCAACTCTACACTTTGGGCAATAGCAAATTTTTTTACTTGTTTTGTTCTGTCGCAAAACATCTAGGCTGTTGTTGAAGACTATATACACTGTTGCTGCATTTAAATAGCATATTTTGTAAATGAATTGCCTGTATTGAAGGTAGCCTGTAAGTTATGTTATCAGGTGGGTAATATACCGTACTCCTCGATGTATAATACTGTATAATGTTCTTGTTTACTTTTGAAGTTAGATAGCTTTATGCTGTGCAAAATATGTAAACAGTCAATCAAGACAAAATATCATGATTAGCAAAAATTATTTTTTCGACAATGGAATGAATCTACGTAACTCTCTGATGTAGAATTATGCAGCACATAATATAGCAGAGTAGATTTGGCACTTGCCAATTCTGGCTCTTTAAGTTCACTGTTGGAGATAAATATGATGTGATTTGAGGAACGTTTTTTTATGTCGATTTTGTAGGATTTCTTGCTTTAATGGAATGGTTTGAGGACTCTAGTGCTTGTTTTTCAATGTCATGATTTCCAACAGGTCAACCGAATCTTGTTTACCCATATACTTCTAATTTCACTAGAAAGATGCAATTGGAATATATTCTATGAAAGCTTGTTTTGCATTTTGTTAGCTTTGTATTCGCTGGACAAATGAATTGAAATGGATCTTCACTTGTCGGTTTTAAAACTATTTATGTGTTTATAGTGTTTTGAGTAGAATAAAAGAAATCCACTAAATTGATTAGTTTTCCGACAATGAATTGAATTCTGGTGAAAATTGATGGAACCGTAATGCAGCTGTAGCTAGAGGTGTCGAAATGTTTAGGGCCCCTAACCAAAAGCCCGTAAAAAACGCTATGAAGTGGATGAGCCCGATAAAATAAAATAGCTGGGAGATTTGATCAAGGGGAAAGTATCATCACCGAATCATGCTATTCTCATTTCTCGGATCACCAGGTACCTTCATCGCAACTGGGAGATTAGAGTCCATCATTTACCGAGAGAAGCTAATAAAGTGGTTGATAAGCTGGGCAGAATCCAAATGGGGAATAATTATCAAAACAATATTTGGAATACTCCTCCTCCATCTCTTAATGAAGTCTTATTGTCTGATGCTTTAGGGGCCCCCATACCCCGAACTTGAGCTAGTCTCTTTGTTTTTTCCCTTGGGCTTCGGCCCTCTTGCTTACAAAAAATAAATAAATAAATAAAATAGACTGAAACAATTAGTCCAATGCATTTTGGGTTGAGTAAAAAATAAAAAAAATTCAAGTAAATACTTTTAATGTTTTAATAATTTTTTTAGAAAAATATTTTAAAAAATGATTTTCATTTAAAGGTCTATAACAATTATACTAACTTTGACTAAAAGGTGTTATTGTTAATAGTGTTGTTTCTAAGTTATGACACTGTATCATTTTTAAGTTTTAACTTTGAATAAATAGCATCAACTGTGTATTGTTATTGTGTTAGTGAGTGTATATATTTTTTACCTTTTTTTTTTTCTTTTTTGGGTCATATTTTTTACTTTTTTTTATCAATAAATTGTTGCCTCAACCTGTCAAAACCCATGGATTAAGTGGGACAGGTTAAAAAATTCAGTCTAATCCACTAAAAATGATAATTTGGTGGATCAACCCGACAGTCCATTTTCATATTTAGTTGTAGCTCAATATCACGGCCTAGATGATAGGCACGGTGCCCCGCCTTGAGATAATAATAATAATAATAATAATTTAACACTTTTATTAACGTGATAACTTATAATTAAATGAATGTTCAGATGTCATTTTTGAGTTAAGCCGTATATCCTATCTTTTGCCCCCCAACATCTAATATACATGCACAGCACAGAAATGGAAGAGCCTTTTTCAAGTAGTACGAAAACTTAGAACATGGTAACGGAAGAGCCTTAGCTCCACTAGGAGCTATTAGAATCAAATAAAAAATTGGATTTTTATTGAAATTTAAGAGTTATATTAGCCTTTTAATTTATTTTTTTAATTACAAATAGCAAAAATCAGCTTTGAAAAGCACCCGTGCTCTAGAAAACACTCACGACTTTCACAAGCTGGGAGTAAAAACACCCAATTTTTTAGTTTAATAAATAAAAAATTGACTTATGCTTTCATAAATCAGATTATGTCACGACTCAATCTTAGGCTATGATGACGTATAGGCTAGATGAACTCACGTAGACTAGCAAATCTATAGATATGATCCCACTAAATTAAATTACAAACTCAAATAGTTTGGTTACCGAAAATCTGCAAAACCTCCCCTAAAAACTTAATAATCTATATATCAAGTTTAACTTGTTATATAATGCAATGTCATAATCCAAATTCAATAGACAGTACATTCCAATGTTTTCAGTTATAAACATAAGAAGGACCAATTATACAAAAGATCATGCTCAAACTCTTGGTTATACATATAAATCAAAACACTTAACCTATATTCTATAACTACAAAATACTAGAGTCAACAACCAAAAAGCCTCAACTAATAACAGAGGTCTACCAAAAAGAATATTCTAGGCAAACATTAATCCCAGAAACCTGCTATTCAGCAACTTGAAAATTTGGAGGTAAGGGAGAGACTGAGTCAAACAAACCCATTAAGGACTATAAACAGGTGGACAAGAAGGAAAAATCAATCAATGCATGAGCATTTTAAAATAAAACGAAGTAGCCTGTAAACCATGCAACTATCTAAAACCCATTAATAAAAATAATAATTCACAATTTCTATACTTCTTCCATAGTTTTAAAAGAAATATCCTTCAAAATTTTATTTTTAAGTACAATATAAAAAATAATTACTAAATACACTTTCTCACTATTTTCATCAATTTCTCATTCTCACAAAATCAACTTCAGCATCAAATACTCAATTACTCATGAGAGTTACATAAGAAGTACTAATTTTATTTGGAGAGTAATATTAACCCATCAATCACAAAGATTTATTATGTATCAAATAAGTTTTTTTAAATTTTATCTCACTGAAAGAAACTATATGCACATAGGCTGTTACATATCTTTGCTACGGCAAGCGGTAATATCATTATATCTCTTCACTATAGAGAGCGGTATTGTCATTATATCTCTTCGCTATGGTCTTGATTATGGCAAGCGATAATGTTGTTATATCTCTTCACTACAGCAAGTAGTTTGCCATTATATTTCTTCGTTATGGAGAGCGGTGGTTCCAACTTTGAAGTCATCATGGTTTTCTTAAACAAGCTCTTATCAAATACAATTTATAAATTCAAAATTCAATCCTCATATTAATCTAGTCTTGAAGGTATTAACTATCACAATCTTTTCCAATACAAATGCAAATTGTAGAGCAAAATCATGACATTATAAAATCAACAAATAGAGCTAGCAATAATTTAAATTAAATTATCAAGTGATACTTAATAATCATCATAGTTAAGAAAATTTACAAATCAAACTAACTAAATAATCCAATAGCTCAGAATAAATTTTTTTATCAAATCTAATAAGTTAATTTCTCCCGTAAAATTAATTTAAAATACCGCCACTATGTAAATAGCCAGTCACAGTATCAAGGATCAACTAGGCTGTTCCCTAACAGTTTAGGAGGAGTAGCTTGCTCTGTGTTAGCAGAATCTAGCAAACATAAATATTTTGACAAATTTAAATAATTTATTTTAAAGCAATCTATCAATTTGAGAGTCTATTGAACAAAACCCCCAATTTATGAAACTTGAAGTTCTTAAGGGTTAGAAAAAGATCAAGTCTTGACTCTATCCACAACAACCTATTAATATTAAAACTTCTAACTTACTAGATTTATACTTAAAATATCAAACATGTATCCATCTATCATTTTTTAGAGTTCTCTATTTTTAAGATATACCCTAAAGTAACCAAAAAAAGGATGAAATTGACATTAGAAACTTACCTCAAGTTTTGGAAATTAGTGGATATCAAGTTTTGATGACAAAAAGAAAAAATAATAAGATTTATTAGTTGAACGTGGAAGAAGAAATGGAAATGAAGAAGAAAATGGAAGCAGAGAGGGAGAGAGATGGCATTAGAGTTTGGTGGGGGAGGGTGTTTTCGGTGATTTTAAGTCCACCTCTTTCTCTTTCTTTGCTTTTTATAGCCCAACTAAGTTACCAACTCTTTGTCCCCAAATTAGATCGTGGTCTGACAGATTATCCACCTAAAGAGCATTGGCAAGCCCATCCTTATTGAGCTTCGCTGTAATACCCACCTTCCAAAAGACTAATTTAAAATCGGAATAACCCTTACCTATTGATGGGTTTGGATTTGAGGCTAGTAAAAGATTTTTTAAATAATTTTTTCAAAATAAAAAGTATTTTACATTTGCATATAAAAGTAATTTATATTTACATATAAAAGTAATTGAGTTTAATTTATATGTATTAATAATATAAAAAATAATTTATAATGTCATCTACAAGAAATTTAATAGAGTATCAAATTATTGCGTGTAATTATCAAAGTGGATAGCCACCTAACATAATTTGACATTTTTTTTAATGTTTATTGATTGATTGTATAAAATTGTTTTATATTATTAGAACATAAAAATTAAACTCATTTATTAAAATATTTTATTTTGCTACTAAACTATTTTTTTTCTTTATAAAAGTGGCATGCTTTTAAAAGATGAAATTATAGCTACTAAAAAATATTTTATTATTTTTTAGTCATTCTATTCCTATTCAAAAGTTTTGCACAAATATATAAAACGACGACATAAAATTCAATACGAAATTGGTAGTTCAAATTATATTTATTTTATTTTTATTTTCTTTAATAAAAAAAGTCCTTTTTTTTCTCTTAGGTAGTATCTAGAATGATCAAGATTAGAAAATAATTTGATTTGATTTAAATTGATTTAATTTATAATTTAAATCTTAGGCTTAAAATGATAAAATATAATAGAAAAAAAAATAATAGAAATTGAATTAATTTAAAATCATCAAAAAATTGAATTGAATTGTTTTGATTTTCATTTAAATTTCAACATCAAATAAGGTCCACTAAAATATTATAAAATCTAAAAAAACAAAAGCAGCAAAATCCTATAAACTTGTAAATGAAATCATATCCTATTTTTTTTAAAAAAAAGTCTAATTTCAAAATTTAATTTACAAATCAAATCGTTGCTATTTCTAAATCATTATACACATTAATTTGGCACTGTCTCTGTTCCACGCTCGGTAACAATGTTGCTGCTATATAGTTAACAGAAATTGAAACCGAATCTGAATCGAGGCGGGACAGCATACTTGAAATTTAGAATCAACACTGCCTCAAACCGCCACCTGTTGCAGAGAACAAGACAGCGAAGAAAGAGGATTGAATCGTAGCTTCTCTGCATCATAGCGTTATAATATAGAGTTGGATAACAAGCATGTGGACCCCAATATGCTTTTTCCTGGCTGCCCAGTTCTTGAGACTCTTAAGCTCAGTTTATTTTGGGGGCTTAGTTCTAAAATCCACACTCTTCATTCCTTGAAGTCTTTAACTCTTAAAGACAAGTGTTTTGCTTATGAAATTGAGCATCTTGAGATGGTCACCCCATCCCTTCAATACCTGGATATACAATTAAATACTAGCGTACTGAAATTTATTTGCGAATTCTTTCCCAGCTTGTAGGAAGCACATCTTGATATTTTTCAGGTAGATGTGTATGCTGGTTGGATACCGGAGCTTCTCAAGGCACTCTGCAGAGCGAAATTGCTCGTGTTGAAAATTTTCACAACAGAGGTAACAAGTTCATCAAAATCCCATGATCCCCTGAACAAGATGTCATAACCGAGAGAAAAAAAAAAAAGAAGGGGAGCGGACCATGGTGGATATTAAGTGATAGAGACTACCATAGAACTCCCCCTTGTCTTTTTATTTCTCTTCCTCCCCTTCCCCTTACAGAACCTCCCGTAACACTCTCCCTCTCTTCTTCTTCTTCACATTTCTTTCCTTCCCTCTCACTTTCTTCCATTCTTCTTCCTCCCCTTTGCTTTGTTCTTCAACAAATATCATCACCACTTCCATCAACATTATCTCCTCTTCCTTCCCCACACCATAACCGCCCCCCCTCTCTCTCTCCCTCTCCTCAAATCCACTTTCTCTCTCTAACTCTATTAGAGAGAGCTTGAGGCTTGGAAGGTGTTGAAATGAATTTCTCCATCAATTTTGCTCTTCAAGGGGTAAATATGCTTATAAACTTATCTATTTTAATTGTTGAAGTTTCTAAAATTTTTAGAGATATTGTTAGGTTTCCTAAACCCTTGAATTTGGGGCTTTTTATGAATTGGGATTAATTGACGTTAATTGATAGCATAGTTAGCTCACAATTATTAATATTGTCTTGTGCCTAGAGCGGTAGAGAAATCGGACGTCAATACTTGAGTCGGTGGCCTCAAAGGGATTGTTCTTCGGTTCTTTGAACCAATATTTGTGAGTAGATAGTGTATCTGTAGGTTACTTTATGCATGATAAACAATATAAAATTATATGGAGAGCTGAAAGTATATTGACATAGAAGAAAAAATTTATTTAGTGAAAATGAGGCTTTATGTTTAAAATGAAAAATCTGTATTTGGATGCCATAATATGATTATTATGCTTATTTAAATACTTTTAGTTGAATTGTAACAAATTTTATATTTTTAGAGCATATTATGTAAATTACTAAAATTGAGTTATTTTATGTCTATTATGCATATTATACATGAGGATGATTTTTATGTTGTAAAATATCTTAGAAGTGGAATATGCATGAATTAGAGTAATTTGGGGAAATTCCATAGTTAGAACCTGTAGTTAACGGCAGGGACGTTAGCCTCGGTGCACAATGAGAAATCCTAGTTAGCGGGAGTGGTGCTAACCCACACATAGTCTGCAGCTATGTCTGGACTTGTATATGGCTACGGGCCAACTCCAGTTAGCAGGTGAGGTGCTAACCCGCACATGACTTTTGTCATGTCTGGACTTGTATGGCTACGGGCCAACTCCAGTTAGCAGGTGTGGTGCTAACCCGCACATGACCTTGAGTCATGTCTGGACTTGTTATTGTTCTACTTAGGATAATTTCCCCATTATACTTGGAATTATGTGATTATGTAAAGTTATGTTTTCAAGATATCTCATGTTATAGCTATATATATATGTTTTATGAGTATATGTACATTATTATGTTTATATTGTTTTAAGATTGTATTTAGTAAACTACGGATATCCTATCTCTCGCTGAGTTGCAAAACTCACCTTGTTGTTATCCATTTTTTTTTTCAGATACAGGTGCTAGTGCTGGTTCTAGTTCTATTCCTCCGGCTCAACACTAGTTGAATTCAAGTTGGTGAGCCTTCTTGAGAAGGCCTTTATGTTAGAACTTTATGTTGTCTAGTCTGTTAGTTGCTCCATATGTCACAGGCAGGGTTCTCGGACTTATATTATGATATGATTGAGAATTTATGACTTAGCCATATAGATTATGTTATGTAAATGATTTGTAAACTTAAACTGATATTATGTTTTGAACTACGTTAAATGTTGTTATATACTGGAAGGGCGCATTCTGAGAATGCTTGATGCCCATTTGCTGGAATTTTAATTGAAAATATTGCAAGTTATATTGTATTTGGGACATGTCCGAAAAACAGAGAAGACTCTGTCCATTTTTTTCTTTAAAATATTGTGTATTAAGGCTGGCTAGGGAAAATGTTCTCTATGCGCCGGTCATGGCCTAGGTTGGGTCGTGACACAAGATGTTTGATGTAACTTATTCTTCTATTTTCTGATGAAGTTACAATGGTGGTAATGTGTTACAACTAATATCTTGTTGTCTTCTACACACAGTGCTTACTTCATGCTCCAGCTCTAGATTTTCCCGAATTTTGCTGTTTACTGAATCTAGAGCTTGGAATTCCATGTTTCGACTCGAGATTCCTGATAGACTTTCTCCATAATTGTTATGTGCTTCAAGTTCTTAAAATAATTTATAACGATAACTTGAAGGTATGGCCTCTTTTCAGGTTTGTAATGATAACTTTTCGTCTATATGCTATTTGCTTGCATCATTTGAGAAGTCTTTTTTCTTATTTCTAGATATCATTTGGACATACGCTGCAGTACAAGGAGCCTAGTGGTTGGGCACCACCGCCAACTATTGTTCCTAGTTGTGTTATAAGACACTTGAAATTTTTTGAGTTTCAAGGATATGGAGCCTCTGAGGAGGAGTATGCATTTACTACATGTATTTTACAAAGAGGACTTGCTTTGAAGACAATGACTATCCATACTTACATTGGTTTTGATCAAAAGATAAAAGACCATACTCTTAAACAATTCTCTACCATATTAAGGGGCTCTACCACATGCCAACTTAGAGTTGTCTGACTATATACCCTGCGTTTACTTATGGTACAGACTCTCACCATCCCTGTTCTGTATGGCTAATTATGTCGAAGCTGTCTAAAATTGTATGGGACTAAATCTTTTCTTTGCGGCGCTCCTAAAAAAGTAATAAAAATTGTGGAAAGAAATTAGTATTTGTTGGAGCTTTTGACTACTTTTCCCAAATACTAAGTTGTTTGGTATGATGCTCCGCTCCTTGAGAAATAGCAACATAAAACTAAGTATTGGTGGTTGGATTGGGTAATTTTGAGATATGCTTGTATTTTCTTTCCTCTAATTGAGCTTTAAAATATTTTCAGCATTTCAATGCTTAGAATGTGCATAAGGTCTTGAATAAATTTATTTGTGAAGTAGGTTGATGGCAACTCTGCACTACATCCAATAGCAAATCTTTTGACTTGTTTTGCCGTTATATTCACAAAACATGTAGGCAGCTATTTGAAACATAACTCTTTGTGGCTTCATTGAAGTAGTATACATTACTTTGGTTATGAATTGCAGATATTGAAGGTAGTCGTGAAGTTATGTTAGTTGCTGCATAATAATGACTTCTTTAATGTATACGTTCGTGTAATGCTTATGTTTACTTTTAAACTTAGATAAGCTTGTGCACTGGCTAAAAGACATAGATAGTTAATCAAGGCTAAATGACAAGACTTGGTAAATACTAAATGGACTGGTATGATGCCCGAGGCATGGAGAAATAGGCACTTCAACTTTATGTGGGTGGTTAGATTTGGTAAATATGCATGTCTTTCCTTCCTCTAGTCCACCCTTTCAAAGTTCATAGCATTCCGAAATTTCACCGTTTTAATACCTAAAATGTGCATAAGACCTTGAGTAATCTCGGTGAAGTAGGTTGTTGGCAACTGCACACATTTTGCAAGAGCAAATCTTTGACTTCTTCTGCTGTTATTTCCCAAAACATGTAGGCTTTTGTCTAAGATTGTACTCGCTGTCATTGCATTAAAATAGCATATTCTGTTAATGAATTGCTGGTGTTGAAGGTAGCTTGAAATTATGTTATCAGGTGCATAATCCTGTACTCCTTTGACGTATTCTACTGTGTAATGTTCTTGTTTACTTTTAAATTTAGATAATTTTATCCTGTGCAAATTACGATAATAGTAAATCAAGGCTAAATGTCATCATTCGCAAAACCGATTTTTTTGAGTAACGGTTTGAATCTAAGTAACTCTTTGATGGTAGAATTATGCAGAACATAATATAGCAGACTGTTATTTAGTTTACTGTTGGGGATACATGTGATGTGATTTGAGGAACTTTTTCGCTGTCTATTTTGCAGGATTTCTTGCTTTGATGGAATGGTTTGAAGATTCAAGTCTCTAGTGGTTGTTTTGCATATCTTGGTTTCCAAGAGGTCAACAGATTCATTTTTATCATTTCATTAGAAAGAGATGTCATTGGGAACTTAATCTATGAATGCATGTTTTGCAGTTTATTTAGTTTTTGATAACATGAAAGTTTTTGTTGGGTTGGGCTCCCTTTCTATGTGGAGAAAAATCTAAAATTGAGCTAGTCTGCTTACCTAATGAGAGGAGTCAGCTAGGGCTGTTAAAGAGTGCTCAATTGTGATAAAAATAGCAGCCACATAGAGAGAGAAGAGAGAACTCGGCCATCCCACTTCTTCCATTTCTCTGGAATGAACAGTCTTCGTATATCGACATTTACGAAGTCATCCATCGTTGGATTGGGCTGAAATTTTAACAGCAAATTCCTGACAGGTGGCTCTTCATTCTAAACAGTCAGGTCATCGAGCAGACATTTGGAGTGTGAGATATCTATCTTGCACAGTAGCTGTATTCTTGTTTAGAAAACCATTTCTCTGATGCAACCTGTCTCTGTAAGTCAGCATTTGTGAAATTTTTCACCATTGGATCAAGCTAAAACTTTGACAGTAGATTCTTGATATCTAGTTCTTTATTTTGAACTGTTAGATCGTTAAGACAAGGTTTGAAGTGCGAGATATTTATCTCACACAGAGGATCTATTTTAGTTTGGAGAATCAGTTTTTTTAATTAAGCTGTTATTGTAAATCGGCAGTTACAAAGTCATTCACCATTGGATTGGGCTGAAACTTTGACAGTAGATTCTGGATATATGGTTCTTCATTTTGAACGATTGAATCATTAACACAAGATTTGGAGTGTAAGGTAATGGTCTCGGACAGCAGTTCTATTTTTGGGGTATTTGTCATCTTCCTTGTTCTCAGTTTTGAGTATTGATATTTGGTTGTTATTAGTACGATTTATGCACTTATTTGAGACTCTTTTGTATGTGTTTTGATCATAGTGAAGCTATTTCATTAGTCTGAACGACCTGTGATGTTTATCTCTCACATTGAGGGAATTTTCCACGTTAAAAATCTTAGTGCATTGTTCCTAATATTATTTCTGGTTTATTGTGTGTTAATTGCTGTCATTTTGTTACCATAGTTGCTCAACTTGTTCTTGCAAGTAGAGAATTATGTATTTATTTCCCAACAGTTTTTTACTGGGCTAACCAATTGAAATAGTTTTATCCTTCTTGATTTTAAAACTGTTTACGGTGTTTTGATTAGGAAATAAGAAATTCATTGAATTGCTGTCTTCTTTTTCGTCTTTAGAGATCGACCTTCGAATTGTGCCGGCCGCTCTATTTCTGCGGCTAAGCAATATCAACTTCTTTGATTCAAATATTAAAATAATAGGAAAAAGATTCTAATAGTTATACAAAGCAATAGACTGGTCGATATACCCAATGGTCAAGGAGAATGATTTGTGTTATTATGCCCCAAAATGATTATTCAATTTGAAGAGTTGCCTGCTGGTTGTGTTCAAGGTAAAGTATGCTTAGCTGTATGGGAGTAGTTTAGATGCTTCGAACTTTTTTGTAACATTATTTGTATTATTTCTTAAAGGAAATTTCTAAAAGAGTACAAAAACCAATCCCATATATATATATAGAACATGATATGATTTCCTTCAAAAATATCCGAGCAATGACATTTCTTTTAATTTTTATGTATATAACTTTTATTAAAAAAGAATTGCATTTTTAAATGTATATTTGATAAAATGCTACAACAAATTGATAGGATGTTCATTTTTTTTTTTTTTTGATAACTATGTATTAAATTCTCATTGAAGGAGAATTTGAATTGTATCAAAATTCTTTAGAATAAGTTTCTAATTATGTAATTAAGAAATGATTGGTTGATAGTATTTATTCGCAATGAAAATATTATGTCATAATAAAAAATGATTTGATAAAATATTACAACAAATTGATAGGATCTTCATGAATATTTTAGAAAAAAAGTACTGAATTCTCATTGGAGGAAATTTGCCATGGAACAAAACTTTCTTTATTATAAGTTTATAATTGTATTATTATTATAGAATATAGGATAAGATTAACAAGATCACAAGAAATATTATAGAACATACAAAAGTATATATTTTAACTATAGTTAAATGAATAGTTAGTTAGTTAAGGCAATGAGATGAAGTATCAATTTCCTGTAAGTTTCAAATTGAGTATCATTTTTACAAATCTTAAGGGTATGTTTGGTTAGAGGGTAAAATTGAAGAGTAAAAATTACGTAAATGAGTTTTATGTATTACTTTACACATGAAACTGATTTATATAATTTTTATCACAACTTTTATCCCTCAACCAAACATACCCTAAAAAAAGAGTGTGTTATTTATCCTTTTTGTTAACATGAAAGTTTTTAGTTTTTATCATTTAAATAGCATATTTTCTAAATGAATTGCTTGTATTGAAGGTAGCCAGAAGTTATGTAATCAGCTGGATTGCTTTACATATGTGAAGTTATGTTCTTGCACTCATTGTATTCCTTGGAAGGTTCCGAAAGGTGGACACGATCAAAGACGTTTATATAGTATGTAATTGACCATATGATATTAAAATTGATAGGAGGATTTTTTTTTGTCAAAAGGACAGGGAAGAATCAGAATCATCCGTTTTACGCATCCAGGAGCCACAATCTATAATTAGTGCACAATTTGAGAAAATGTCAAATGAGGAACATGAAAATGTTGCACATGAAAAGGTTGGAGCTGCTTTGTTGGAGGTGCTTTTGGACAGTACATAAAATATCAAATATCAAGTTGAAAAAGAAAAAAAATCCAAAATGTGTACGCGGCTATCTGCAAGGCTCACTAATCAACTGTAGCATTTTTTCAATAAACGAAATTGTTTGTGGAATATACTAATGCTGCGAGCAAGGAAAATCCTCCAAATGGCAGCAAAATATAAATCATACTTTCTGCCTCCAGTATGCTTCTTGTCGTAAGTGCCAACTGCACATATAGAAAGGGCCAAGAGCTCATGCATTTCGACTTAACAGGTTGTCATGAAAAATAGTTTATGTTATTTTAATTACAACAGGTTTAGGACCTAATTTTTCAAGACTGATTTGCATATTTTATGAATATAATTTATAATATTTTATATATTGATTTAAAAAAATTGTATATATGATTTTATATTTTATCTTGAATTTATTTAATACTTATCCTCAATTGGTTTACAATTTTTAAAAATTGGTTTATGTATTTTATAATTATGATTTACAATTTTTTCACATATGATTTTATATTTTATCTTGAACCTGTTAATATTTGTTTTTGATTAGTTTATATTTTTTCAGAACAGGTCTACATGTTTTATAAATATAGTTTGTAACTTTTTACTTACTAGTTTACAATTTTTCATAACACACATTTTATAACTTTCTAACTCCATTTTTCAACAATTATAACAAATATCAACTTTTAGCAAAATCATTCTCAATTTGTTTTGTTGTTGAGAAAATTCTGGAAAAAAAAAATATCTATGTGGTGAAAGATAAACCATAAATACATAAAAAACAAATAGAATGAGTTAAGCTTTAATGTATGATAATTAGTTTTGTGCACTGTCAACAAAGCTTATTTTTTTTCTTCCTGTGAGCAACGATAAACAAGATAGAGAAACATAAAAAAAAATAGAAAATTAAAGATTTTGGAGGGGGTAATTAGAGAGAGAAATGAGACACACAAAAAGAAAACAAAAACTTTGGAGGGGAGGAAAACTTTTTCTTTTTTCATTTTTTCCTTTCGCATGAAATACTTCAGTTTCATCCTTTAGTGTGGGATAAGAATACGGTGGAAGTGTAGTGGTGTACAAATATTACTGTTCTATGATATACTAATTGAGTACCAAGATACTGTTATTATAAACCATATTTTTTTTAAAAATTATTATTATCATTATTATTATTATTATTCATTTTCTTCCTCCACTCTCCTGTTTTGATGCCTATGATCCCTCCTTGCACCTAAAAAAGACCGCACTCATATTTTCCTTGCACAACGAATTGGGAATGACGTTCTTCTATCTAGAGTAGAGCCACGAAGACGCAGGTTTCGAGCTTGGCTCTAAGCTGCTGTGGGTTCTCGTTCGGTAATTTCGTCGAACAACAAAGAAGAATAAAAAACAACAACCATGAACACGGTCACGGACAGGATCAGCAGCCTACCGGACTCGCTGCTCTGCCACATCCTGTCGTTTCTCCCAACCATAGATTCTGTGGCCACCAGTGTACTGTCTCGCAGGTGGCGCCACCTCTGGAAGGATCTCCAAGTCTTAGTCATCGAAGATTCTTTCGGTTGCAGCGACCCTCGCTTTTTCTTGCGTCGACCCTTTGTGCATTTCGTCAACACAGTCCTAGCCCGGTGCAGCCTTACACACGTCAAAAAGTTCCACCTCTCGTGTGACATAAGTGAAATAGAAGATTCTGTCATGGCTTTGATTCGTTCCGCCACCACTGCACCTTACCTACAGGAACTGTATCTTAAGCTGTCCCATTTCAACCTCTATATTGACGGTACATGTCAGACTGAGGTATCTGGCTTACCTGATGAACTTTTCACTTGCACCTCACTTGTGTCCCTCACTTTGAAGGACTGCATTTATGTGTGTTCTATTTCATCAGCTAATTTGGCATCCCTCAAGAATCTAGAGTTGGATATCAACTTTGAGGACCCTGACAAGCTTTTATCTGGCTGCCCTGTTCTTGAAACTCTTAAGCTTAGTTTACATAGGGTTAATTTTCCTGCAATCCACATGCCCCATTCCTTGAAGAGTTTAACCTTTGATACGAGCAATGCTTATGGTGTAATTGAGCATCTTGAGATAGACACCCCATATCTTGAATACCTATATATTAAATTGCATAGTCGCTGCTCACGGATTCTGGTAAGCGACTTTCCCAGCATGTTGAAAGCGCATCTTGATATTTTTCAAGAAAATGAGAATGTTGGTTGGGTACCAGAGCTTCTGAGGGCACTCTGCAAAACAAAATCGCTGGTGTTGAAAAATTCTACAATCGAGGTGATGAGCTTATTGAAAGCCCACGATCCCTTGATGTAACTTATTCTTTTCTGTTTGCTGATGAATTTACCACTGTAATTATTCGTTGTAATTAACATCTTGTTATCTTCTGCTCACAGTGCTTAATTCGTGCTCCACGTCCGGCCTTCCCAGAATTTTGCTGTTTACTTTATCTAGAGCTCTGTATTGAACCTTTCAACTCGAGATTCCCAATAGACTTGCTTCATAATTGTCATATGCTTCAAGTTCTCAAAATTCACAATCATTACTCGCCCCTTCAGGTTTGAGCACTTTGCAAGTTCGACTTTTTGTCTATATGTTATTTGCTTGCATCTTTTGAGAAGTCTTGCTTGTTGTTGCTAGGGAATTTTTGGCTATCCACGGCAGCACGGTGAGCCTAGTGGTTGGACACTGCCAAATAGTGTTCCAAATTGTGTTATATCACAGCTGAAGATTTTTGAATTCAAAGGATATCAAGACTCTGCAGATGAACATGCATTTACTGCATATCTTTTACAAAGAGGACTTGTTTTGGAGACAATGACAATTCATACTGATTTTAGGTCTGATCAAAAGAAAAAATACAATATCCTCAAGGAATTATCTACCATACCAAGGGCCTCTACCACATGCCTACTTAAAGTTGGCTGACTCACCTGCATTTACTTATGGTACAGACTCTCACCATCCCTGTTCTTTATGGCAGATTGTGTTGAAGCTAAAATAATATAAATTGTGAACAATTGGATCTTTGGTCATTTTTATATGTCAGCTTTCGGCCTGAACTCATATTTGTTGAAGCTTTTGGATAACTTTGCACAAATACTAGGTGTCTAGTATAATGTCATGGCCATGGAGAAATAGGCACTTCAACTTAGTATGGGTGGTTAGATTTGGTAGTTTTGAAATATGCATGTTTTTCCTTCCTGTAGTTTATTCATATGGAGTTTATAGTATTCCGCAAATTTCACCATTACAATACTTAAAATGTTAGAATGCGCATAAGATCATGAATTAATCTTCTAGTGAAGTAGATTGATGGCAACTCTACACTTTGGGCAATAGCAAATTTTTTACTTGTTTTGCTCTATCATAAAACATGTAGGCTATTGTTTAAGACTATGCTCACTGTTGCTGCATTTAAATAGCATATTTTCTAAATGAATGGCTTGTATTGAAGGTAGCCTGAAGTTATGTAATCAGCTGGATTATATCGTACTCCTTTGATGTATACTACTATATAATGTTCTTGTTTACTTTTAGGGTTAGATAGCTTTATGCTGTGCAAAATATGTGAACAGTCAATCAAGACTAAATGTCATGGTTTGCGAAAATGATTTTTTCGACAATGGATTGAATCTAGGTAACTCTCTGATGTAGAATTATGCAGCACATAATATAGCAGAGTAGATTTGGCACTTGCCAATTCTGGCTCTTTAAGTTCACTGTTGGAGATAAATATAATGTGATTTGAGGAACATTTTTTTATATCGGTTTTGCTGGATTTTTGCTTTAATGGAATGGTTTGAAGACTCTAGTCTTTAATGTTTGTTTTTCAATGTCATGATTTCCTAGAGGTAAACCGAATCTTGTTTACCCATATACTTCTAATTTCACTAGAAAGAAGCCATTGGAACTTAATCTATGAAGGCTTGTTTTGCATTTTGTGATCTTTGTATTCCCAGGGCAAATGAATTGAAATGGATCTTCACTTATCGGTTTTAAATCCATTGCTCGCATTACTTGGGGAATGAATACAAAATCCTTTTCATAAATAAAAATGAGATACAAAAGAGATAGCTGTGCATTTTAGAAAATGTAGTTCTTAATCATTTATAGTAATTGCATGTTTTGATAGTGAAACAGGTAATATTAATAAATGACATTGACTGACAAAAAGTGGGTGCTATATATGAGAGAAGAAAAACTGAACACAAATCACAAATGCTCCGATAAGAGAAAAAACAGGAATCACATTCCCAATCCCTCCTCCACAAATATTATCATTTCATATTTAATAATTTGATTTGATAAGAACAAGAGCTGAAAATGAAGTTCAAGATTCTGAACAAAATAGATATATCCTCTTATAACACTGCCTTTGCATTTTGCTTTGTACTATCGATAACTAAAATGGCATGATAATTACCATCACACTGCTACTGCCTACTAATACAAAGGCAAGGATGAAACTAAGTTTCATTCAACTACCTATGGTTTTATCCACAAGCAAATGGAAATCATCACAATTTTCATTTTTTCCCAGATTAAGTACTCACCTCCCATCTCTCTTACCCAAAATATCCAATAATCCAGAATAAAAAAAGGCCTTGAAAGTATGAATATCTATGCAATCATGTTCCGAAACCTGGCACTACATTGGCATGCCATCCACTAAAACTCATTTCCCAGAAGCTGTGCCATACAATCTTCATTTTCACAATTAGGATAATGACATTCACGACTCACAACTAAAAAGGCTACGAACTTTGCTATGGAATTTCTTAATTTTATAGCAACCTCGTTATACCACACAAAACCCAAAAGCCACCCAAAGTTCAGATGTTTTGTAAAGACTATAGAAGATCACCAATTAATCAAAAACTGAAAATGGGCACTTGAGAAACCCATTAAAAATCAAGGGACAAGAAAACCCCAAAAAAATAAAAATAGAAAACAGTTTGGCCATCAAGAAAACCAAGGGAAATACCAAGAAAAAGAAGATTGATCGGCGATGCCGCAGAGAAGGGAAGAAGAACTAGCGATGGTGCTGAGAGGAGCTGGGAAGAAAAAATGGTGGCCTAGCAGAGCAAGGAAGAGGAATTGATTCCAAGATGCATTGTGCATGCAAGGGTTCCACCCTTCCAGTGTTGTGAAGTACGTATCACGTTCTGAAGGGAAAGAGAGAGGGATGCAATTTTAAGAGGATGTGCTTAAAATTGCAAAAAATGCAACCACGTTTTCATTCCTTTATCGTTTTCAACATTTTCAGAGAAAAAAAGTGGAAATGAGAATTTGTTATTTCCAAATTTTCACACATTTCTGAGAACATCTTTTTAAAAAGCGAGCCAAATATATTTCCACTTCTATTTTCTGTATTGAATGAAAATAAAACAGAAAAGGGCTAAACCAAATGCACTCTTAGTTTTCTGGCAGTGAATTGAATTTTGGTGAATCTTGATGGAAGCGTAATGTAGCTGTAGCTCAATATCACGGCCTAGATGATAGGCACGATGTCTCCCATTAAGATAATGATAATAAAAATTTAACACTTTTATTAACGTGATAACTTATAATTAAATGAATGTTCAAATGTCATTTTTGAGTTAAGACATATATCCTATCTTTTTTCCCCAACATCTAATATACATGCACAGAACAGAAAATGGGAGAGCCTCTTTCCAAGTTATACGAAAACTTAGAACGTGGCAACGGAAGATTAATGAAAAAAAATGTAGGCACGGAAAAACACTTGTCCAATATCCGAAGCCAAATCACACGGGTTGGTGATAGCGGTGACTAGAGTTCGGTTGAGCTTGTTAAGGCGTCAGGTTTGCTAGTTAATAATAATTATAAGCTCTGATCGGCTCAAACTCGAGCTCGTTAAGGAATTAAACTAATTTTATCGCACGAACTCAAATAATCAAAAACTCATCGAGTTTGAATTAGTTCATAAGTCGATCAAACTTGACTTACAAATTGAACCTTTTTTCGATTATTTACTTAGTCGTAAAAAACTTAATAATAACAATATATAATAATATATGCATCAAAAAATGAAAGCAATATGTATAAAGCGGGCTCACGTACTATTAAGATGAACATAAAAGAGTATAAATTTCACGCACTCGATATATATATATATATATGTAAAACGTGCTGAAAACCTTATCTCAAACTCAACTCCTCCTATAAGTTTGAGCTCAGCTCTATATTAAGTAACTGAGTCACGAATAAGTATATTTGAATTGATGAAATAAAGTGAAGAGGAAGGAAAAGGGAAGTAACTTTAATGAGCTCCATTGGTGGTTGGATATAATAAAATTGGAGGGAGTGAAATGGAAATGAAAGAGGCTTATTCCATCCAATACCACAATTTCCCTTTTTTCCCCCTTCAAACTAGAGAAATGAGGTGGAATGGAGCTTGCTCAATTACTACTATTTCACAAATTACTATAAACGTATTATAGAAATAAAAAAACTTATAATTATAACAATTTTATTCTGTTTCATTGACATGTAAACAATGGGATGAAATATTTCTTTATTTTATCATTAAAATATTAAAACAACGGAGTCCACTAATTACGAATTACCATCAATATAAAAGAAAGCATGGATTCTTTGTGAAGCTTTTGAAGCTTGGTTTGATAAAATAGTGTAAAAATTGCTCTCAATAATAAAAGCCATTCAAATAATATTTGGTACATATATTTTAAAGTTACTCTCGATATATAAAATGACTATAATGGACATAAATATTTGTAGCTCACATGATATTGCTCTTAGTCCAAGTGACTAGAAGTTTGTTGTTATTGGGTCAGGAATTCTATCCCTATTTGCTCATCTTCTTCCCCATTTTCCCCTTAGTTCCGCTAGGAACTCCTTAAAACAAAAAAAGAAAAGAGTTAGATTTTTTTATTAAAATTTAAAAGTTATATTAGTTTTTGATTTTTTTTTTAATTTTAAAGAGCAAAAATAGCTTTAAAAAGCACCCGTGCTATCAAAAACACTCTTGAATTACAAAAATCGGGAGTAAAAAAACCTTAGAGTGTGTTTGATTTGTGTGTTTTCTATTTTCATTTCCAGTAAAAATAGAAAATAGACATGAAAATATGTTTGGTTGTATCCTTAGGAAATATTTCCTAGAAAATATTTCTGAAAAGAGGCAAAATCTGAAAATATCAAATTCACGTTTTCAGCATTTTCTTTGTTGTTGGGGGTGAAAAACTGAAAACGTTTTCAAATGAAAACGCGGTGGCACAGCCGTAAATATAAAGAAGTTTGTTTTGTTTTACTTCGATGTACCTCGTTCGAAACCAGACAACAGACAAAATCATGGTTCTATACATTTTTCCCCTCAATGAACACTCTCGTGTCTCTTGCAAATGCAATTAATGAATTAAACCACCAAATCACACTTTAGTCACATAGTGCAAGACCTATCTCAATTATATTTATTTTTTTTGTTAAAACAAATCACTGAGCCAAACCCACATTATCCTCCTGTATTGTGTCTCTCACTCTTGCAACGATAATTTTTAATTTAATTTAATATTTTATAACTTATTTTTTATTGTCTATTATTATTTATAAAAGCTTCATAAACTTACTTGTATAAATTCATTTCCCTTTTATTACTAGCATTCAAACAAAATGGTCAAAATCTTTTAGTTAAAATTTAACTTGGATAAAGGGATATATTATATAACATTCACATTATATAACATTTCTAGCAATTTTTAAATAAGCAATAAAATAATATTATAGTATTTGAATATTTATTCATGTACAAATCACAACATAATAACTTATAACTTTAATAAAAATAACTTAAAAGTGAGCAGTTTATTTTATTCTTAGTCTTAATATTTTATGGAGGTATTTTTATAAATTCATTTAGCAGATGGACCAATACAAATTAAATAAATATATATGTCTTTTGTTATTAAATAATAAATATAATATTATTATCTTAAATTTAATTTTGAAAATATATTTTGAAATCAGACCAACCAAACATATTTTCATTGTTTTCACTTTTTAAAAATAGGATTTGTTTTTATAAACCAAACGCATTTTCTGATTTTGAAAATCTGAAAATGAAAATGTTTTTCAGAAAATGAAAATAGAAAATATTTTCTCAAACCAAACGCACTCTTAATTTTTTAGTTTATTAAATAAAAATTTGGCTTATGATTTCATAAATCGAGTTATCCACCCAAAGAGCAAACCCATCCTTATTGAGTTTCACTGCAATACCCACCTTCCAAAATGCTAATTCAAAATGGGAATAATCCTTAACTATTGATGGGTTTGGATTTGAGCCTAGTAAAAGAATTTTTAAAATAGATATTATTTTACATTTGAATATAAAATTAATTTATATTTAGATATAATATTAATTTAATTTAATTTTTATATATTAATAATATAAAATAATTTATGTTGTCATCTCCTAGAAATTAAATAAAGTATTAAACCACTGCATGTAGTTATCAAAGTGGATAGCTACCTAACATGATTTGATATATTTTTTTTAATGTTTATTGATAGATAATATAAAATTATTTTATAAGAATTAATGTTCATTTTAGTTCATGACTTTACATTCGTGAGTCACTTTATTCACTAACTTTTAAAATGAATCAAATTAATTCTTGATATTGCAAAATGTGCATCACATTAGTCCCTCAATTCATTTTTATTTTACATTTTATCTATTAAATAATGATGTGTGATGTAAGTGATACACTAACATACTGTATATCATCTAATATAGAATTAAGTTTAAAATGACTTATTTTAAGTCTAAAATTATATAAAATGAGTCATTTCATTTTTTTTAAAGTAATAAGATGACTTATTTTATATGAATTGAAATAACAAAATGAGTTATTTTAAATTTTATTATAATTTAGATAACACATGATATGACAATGTATCACTTAACATTATATGTCATCATTTAATTAATAAAATGTTAGGTAAAAGTGAGCTGAAGGAGTAATATGACTCATATTTTGCGATGTCAGGAATTAATGTGACTCACTTTAAAAGTTAGAGATTAAAATGACTTACAAGTATAAAGTCAAGGACTAAAATGAACATTAACTCTATTTTATACTATTGGAATATAGAAATTAAATTCGTATAGTGAAATATTTTATTTTGCTCCTAAACTTTTTCTTTGTTATAAAAGTGGCATGCTTTTAACATGGCATTTGTTTAGGGTATATTTAAATATTCCTAGAAATAGGTGGTTGGGAATAATATGTTCCTAAGTTTATTATAAGTTTTACAAAATTTTTCCCGAGTATCAATTATTTAATTGAAAAAGATTTTCTTATAATTTAGTGAAATCTCATTCTCAAGTTAAAGGTGGAGAAAAAAATTCCCATGACTTGAGAATTACAACTATTAAGCATAATTACTAAATTATTCATCAATTGTTTGACTTTTTCTCTCTTTATAATTGTGCTAAGGGTATTGTGGAAATTATGACCTATATTATTTGGAATATAAATTATAAAGCAAACCAAATTTAAATTTATTCATGATAATCTTAACAAATAATCCTATGAATAGTTAATACTAAACAAATAATTTTTTAAAAAATATTCGAGAATATTATGCCTATGAATGCGATTCCTGATAACCTAATTTCAAATATTGAAACAAATATCCTCTAAAAGATGAAAAGTATAGCTACTAAAAGGTATTTTATAATTTTTTAGTCATTCTATTTTTACTCAAAAGTTTTACACAAATACAAAAAAGGACGAGATAAAATTCAGTACGAAATTGGTAGTTCAAATTATTTTTTTTTAATTTTTATTTTCTTTAATATAAAAAAGTCTTTTTTTTTCTCTTAGAGAATGATTAAGATTAGAAAATAATTTAATTTGAACTTAATTCATTTAATTTATAAGTAAAATATTAGTTTTAAAATGATAAAATAGAATAGAAATTGACTTAATATAAAATGAAAAAAAAAAAACTGAATTGAATCGTTTTGATTTGCATTTAAATTTCAAAATCAAATACGTTCCACTAAAATATTATAAAATCTAGAAAAATACAGAAGAGCAAAATCCGATAAATTTATAAATGAAATCATATCTTACTTTTCAAAAAAATCTAATTTCAAAATTTAATTTACAAATTAAATCGTTCCTATTATCAAATCATTATACACACGAATTTGGCATTGTCATTGTTCCGCGCCCAGTAACAACGTTGCTGCTTTATATGGCTCCCAGAAACTGAATCCGATTCAAGGCGTGGCAGCATACTTGAAATTTAGAAATCAACACTGCCTCGAACCACAACCTGTTGGAGAGAACATGAAGGCGAACAAACAGGATTGAATCATTCATAGCTTCTTATTAGAGAGAGACTCCAGACAAAAGAAAGACACAGAAAAAATCATAAACAACAATCATCAACCAGCATGGACAGGATCAGCAGCTTACCAGACTCGCTGCTTTGCCACATCCTGACGTTTCTCCCAACCAGAGATTCCGTGGCCACCGGCGTTCTGTCTCGCAGGTAGCGCCACCTTTGGAAGGATCTCCAAGTCTTACACTTCGACTATGCTCCCTTTCACGTGCGTGAACTTTCACCCAACGTGGCCAACGAAGCTAGAGAGCGCTTTGTAGCTTTCGTCAACGCCGTCCTAGCCCAACGCAGCAAGCACCACATCCAAAAGTTCTGCCTGTCGTTTGTTAATGATATAAAGAAGCAAGAACACGCGTTCAAAATATGGATTCGGACCGCCACAGGGCCTCACCTCCAGGAACTATATATCGGTCTGTCTTATCTAGGCTACGGACTCGAGTTACCTGATCGCGTTTGCACTTGCACTTCACTCGTGTCCCTCACTCTGAAGGGCAATGCTTGGTTATGTGATCTTCCACTTGTTTATTTGCCAACCCTAAAGAATCTAGACTTGGATATCATGTATGTGGACCTCAATATGCTTTTTCCTGGCTGCCCAGTTCTTGAAACTCTTAAGCTCAGTTTAAATTGGGGGATTAGGTCTAAAATCGTCATTCCTCATTCCTTGAAGTATTTACACTTTGAAGACAAGCGTTTCGCTTGTGAAGTTGAGCATCTTGAGATGGTCACCCCATCTCTTCAATACCTGAATATCCAATTACGTGGTTGCGTACGGAAATTTATTTGCGAATCTTTTGCCAGCTTGGGGGAAGCACGTCTTGATATTTTTCCGGTGGACGAGAATGCTGGTTGGGTACCGGAGCTTCTCAAGGCACTCTGCGGAGCGAAATTACTCGTGTTGAAATCTCTCACAACAGAGGTAACAAGCTCATCAGAATCCCATGATCCACTGAGCAAGATGTTTGATGTAACTTATTCTTCTATTTTCTGATGAATTTACAATGGTAGTAAATAGTAATGTTACAGCTAATATCTTGTTACCTTCTACACACAGTGCTTACGTCGTGCTCCAGCTCTAAACTTTCCCGAATTTTGCTGTTTACTGAACCTAAAGCTCGAAGTTCCATGGTTCGACTTGAGATTCCTGATAGACTTTCTTCATAATTGTCATGTGCTTCGAGTTCTCAAAATAATTTATAACTATAACTGGAAGGTATGGCCTCTTTTCAAGTTTATAACGATAACTTTTGGTCTATATGCTATTTGCTTGCATCATTTGAGAAGTCTTGTTTCTTATTTCTGGATCATCTGGACATACGCTGCAGTACAAGGAACCTAGTGTTTGGGCACCACCAACTACTGTTCCTAGTTGTGTTATAACACACTTGGAAATTTTTGAGTTTCAAGGATATAGAGGCTCTGACGAGGAGCATGCATTTACTGCATGTATTTTGCAAAGAGGACTTGCTTTGAAGACAATGACTATCCATACTTACATTGGTTTTGATCAAAAGAGGAAAGACCATATTCTTAAACAATTCTCTACCATATTAAGGGGCTCTACCACATGCCAATTTAGAGTTGTCTGACTATATATCCTGTATTTACTTATGGTACGGATTCTCACCATCCCTGTTCTCTATGGCTAATTATGTCGAATCTGTCTAAAATTGTATCGGACTAAATGTTTTCGTTGCCGCGTTCCTAAAAAAAAAAATTCAATATCTGTTGGAGCTTTTGACTACTTTTCCCAAATACTAAGTTGTTTGGTATGGTGCTCCGCTCCTTGAGAAATAGGAACTTAAACTAAGTATTGGTGGTTGGATTTGGTAATTTTGAGATATTCTTGTATTTTCCTTCCTCTAATTAAGCTTTAAAATGTTTGCAGCATTTCAATGCTTAGAATGTGCATAAGGTGTTGAATAAATTAATTTGTGAAGTAGGTTGATGGCAACTCTGCACTACAGCCAATAGCAAATCTTTTGACTTGTTTTGCTGTTATATTCACAAAGCATATAGGCGGATATTTAACGCATAACTCTTTGTTGCTTCAATTGAAGTAGTATACATTACTTTGGTTATGAATTGCAGACATTGAAGGTAGTCGAGAAGTTATGTTAGCTGCTGCATAATAATGTACTTCTTTTATGTTTACGTTCGTTTAATGCTTACGTTTACTTTTGAAGTTAGATAAGTTTGTGCACTGGCTAAAAGATGTAGATAGTTAATCAAGGCTAAATGCCATGACTTGCTACATACTAAATTGTCTGGTATGATGCCTTGGGCATGGAGAAATAGGCACTTCAACTTTATGTGAGTGGTTAGATTTGGTAAATATGCATGTCTTTCCTTCCTCCAATCCACCCTTTCCAAGTTTATAGCATTCTGAAAATTTCACCTTTTTAATACCTAAAATGTCCATAAGACCTTGAATTAATCTTGGTGAAGTAGGTTGTTGGCAACTCCACACTTTTTGCAATAGCAAATCTTTGACTTGTTCTGCTGTTATTTCCCAAAACATGTAGGCTTTTGTCTAAGACTCTACTCGCTGTTGTTGCATTGAAATATCATATTTTGTTAATGAATTCCTGGTATTGAAGGTAGCTTGAAGTTATGCTATCAGAGCTATATAAGATTGTATTCTTTTAATATATACTACTTTGTCATGTTCTTACTTACTTTCAAATTTAGAAAACTTTATGCTGTGCGAATAGTTATTCAGGGATTAATGTCATGATTTGCAAAAATGGTTTTTTCAGACAACAGATTGAATCTAAGTAACTCTTTGATTGCGGAACTATGTCGTACATAATATAGCAGACTAAAATTGTCATTTTCCAATTCTGGTTCTATAGTTTGCAGATAAATCTGATGTGATTTGAAGAACTTTTATACTATCTTTTTTGCAGGATTTCTTGCTTTAATGGTGGAATGGTTTGAAGACTTTAGTTGTCATGATATCGAAGTGGTCAACAGAATCATGTTTATCCATATGCTTCTAATTTCACTAGTCTTTTGGTGCTTGTTTTGCGTTTGTTGAGTTTTTGATGATATGGAAGGTTTTTTGCAGAGATATAACTAATTGAAACTGTCATAACCGAGAAAAAAAAAAAAAAGGGAGAGGACCATGGTGGACATTAAGTGATAGAGACTACCATAGAACTCTCCCTTGTCTTTTTATTTCTCTTCCTCCCCTTCCCCTTACAGAACCTCCCGTAACACTCTCCCTCTCTTCTTCTTCTTCACATTTCTTTCCTTCCCTCTCACTTTCTTCCATTCTTCTTCCTCCCCTTTGCTTTGTTCTTCAACAAATATCATCACCACTTCCATCAACATTATCTCCTCTTCCTTCCCCACACCATAACCGCCCCCCTCTCTCTCTCCCTCTCCTCAAATTCACTTTCTCTCTCTAAACTCCATTAGAGAGTTGAATATTTTAGAAGCTTTGGAAGTGATTTTCTTCACCAATTATACTCTCCAAGTGGTAAGTAAGCTTCTATCATACTCCATTTTAATTATTGAAATTTCTAAATTTTTAGGATTAATTTAGGTTTTTAGAACCCTTGAATTTGGGGTTTTTAGTGAATTAGCGTAAATTGATGTTAATTGATAGTGTAGTTAGCTCACAAATATTCATATTGTCTTATTCCTAGAGCGATAGAGCAATCGGACAACAACACTTGCGTTGGTGACATTAAATGCGTTGATCTTCGGTTCTTTGAACTAGTATTTGTGAGTAGATAGTGTATCTGTAGGTTACTTTATGCATGATAAACAATATAAAATTATATGAAGAGCTGAAAGTATATTGACATAGAAGAAAATAATTATTTAGTGAAAATGAGGCTTTATGTTTAAAATGAAAAATCTATATTTGGATGCCATAATATGATTATTATGCTTATTTAAATACTTTTAGTTGAATTGCAACAAATTTTATATTTTTAGAGCATATTATGTTAATTACTAAAATTGAGTTATTTTATGTCTATTATGCATATTATACATGAGGATGGTTTTTATGTTGTAAAATATCTTAGAAGTGGAATATGCATGATTTAGAGTAATTTGGGGAAATTCCATAGTTAGAACCTGTAGTTAACGGCAGGGACGTTAGCCTCTGCACCGTGAGAAATCCCGATTAGCGAGGAGTGGTGCTAACCCACACATAGTCTGCGGCTATGTCCGGACTTGTATATGGCTACGCCAACTCAGGTTAGCGGTGAGGTGCTAACCCGCACATGACTTTTGTCGGTAATGCGGACTTGTATGGCTACGGCCAACTGGGTTAGCAGTGTGTGTGGTGCTAACCCGCACATGACCTTGAGTCATGTCTGGACTTGTTATTGTTCTACTTAGGATAATCTTCCCATTATACTTGGAATTATGTGATTATGTAAAGTTATGTTTTCAAGATATCTCATGTTATAGCTATATATATATGTTCTATGACTATATGTACATTATTATGTTTATATTATTTTATGATTGTATTTAGTAAACTACGGATATCCTATCTCTCGCTGAGTTCCAAAACTCACCCTGTTGTTATCCATTTTTTTTTCAGATACAGGTGCTGGTGCTGGTTCTAATTCTATTCCTCCGGCTCAGCCATAAGTGCGTTTCAAGTTGGTGAGCTTTCTTGATAAGGCCTTTATGTTAGAGCTTTATGTTGTCTAGTCTATTAGTTGCTCCATATGTCACAGGCAAGGTTCTCGGACTTATATTATGATATGATTGAGAATTTATGACTTAGCCATATAGATTATGTTATGTAAATGATTTGTAAACTTAAATTGATATTATGTTTTGAACTACGTTAAATGTTGTTATATACTGGAAGGGCGCATTCTGAGAATGCTTGATGCCCATTTGCTGGAATTTTAATTGAAAATGTTGCAGGTTATATTGTATTTGGGGAATATCCGAAAAACAGAGGAGACTCTGTCCGTTTTTCTATAAAATATTGTGTGTTAAGGCTAGCTAGGGAAAATATTCTCTATGCGCCGGTCATGGCCTAGGTTGAGTCGTGACAGAAACAGTTCTTCCTTCGTTGGGTTAAAACAGTTCATGGTGTTTTGAGTAGAATAGGAGAAATACATTCAATTGCTGTCTTCTTTTTCACCTTTGAAGATTGATCTTCCAATCGTGCGGCCACTAAATGTTGCTGCGCAATGTCAACATCACCGTCCTAGGCTTTTTAGGTTTATTTAATTTCTATTTAATCAAGGCATGTTTGGATAGCATCATTTTTCCGTTGCAGTGATAAAAGGTAGTGTGAAGAAAAGTGACGTTGTTTCTCTTGATTTTTTACTTTTAGAGAAATGTCTCATTTTAGGTAAAATGATTGTAATAGAGCTAAAAAATATTAAGTTTGGTTTATGTTTTTCACTTTTCAGTTTTTAATTATTTTTGAAAACTAAAAATTTCAGGATGTATTTGGTTTCAGTTTTTCAGTTTTTAGTTTTTAGTTTTTAATTTTCGTTAAGGAAAAACTAAAAAAAACTACAAATTGAGAGTATGTTTGGTTTCAGTTGTTAGTTTTTGTGAAGGAAAAACTGAAAAAAATTGAAAACTGAAAATTTCAGTTTTTTCAGTTTTTCCTTCATAAAAGCAAACTAAAACCTAAATTAGTAAAGAACGCACCCTGAAATTTTCTGAAAACTGAAAACTGGAAACTAAAAACTGAAAATTGAAAACAGCCAAAACAAACGCACCCTGACAGTTTTCAATTTTTCCTTCACAAAAGCTGAAAACTGGAAACAATAAACTAAACAAGCCCTTAGCTTTTACTTTTCTTTCTTGTATCAATTTTTCTTAACTTACTATTTATCATTTTTTCTAAATATAAATAAATTATTTTAAATTCAATTCTTTCCATATCAATTATTTTAAAAATAATTCTTTCAAAATCTAAGTTAAACGGAACCTTAATCAGATTGTTCCAAAGATGGCGTTGATGTTGACTTATGTATCCATGTTTGATCTGCTTACCCTTCAATTCGTTATCTTTTTTTCATATTCTAAATTTTAGGCGGGATTAGTTTGCTAATCCGTTATTAACCTGCAAAAAAGGGGGAGTTGATAGGTTTAATTTATTTTATAAAATGAGTTAATTAGTTCTTCCCAATTTTTAAATCGATTGATTTGGATAATCTTTTAGAATTTTTTTAAATAATCATTTTAAATAAATTTTTTTAATAAAATAAAAGTTATTCTATATTTGAAGATAGCATTAAAAAATCTCTATTTATTATTAAATATCTTTTTATATTTTAAAAAAAAATTTTTTCCAGAAGATATAAATTATAAATTATAGCTTATAGCTTATAAAAAATATTTTTTTATCTTTTTAAATTATTTTTCTTTTATTTGAAAATTTTAACCAAACGCATTAAAAAAACACAAAAAGAATTTTTTTATAAAATAAATTTTTATAAAAAATATTTTTTAATTTAATTAATAACATCCAAACGAGCATAACATCTTTTTTGTGTTGTGAAAAGATTTTTTTTTTTTTGAAGAAAATGAAAATAACAACCTATGAGAAGAAAAAGGTAGCAAGTTGACACTTCACTTATAAATTGAAAATTAAAGATTTGTTTTTTCTAATGGGCGGGCGGTTAAAATTTACAACACCTTGATAATATACAATTGTATAATAGCACAGTACAAATTTTACCTCCGCTTTCAACTGAGGTTCTCAGTTTAGTATTCATATCGATGAGGGAAGGGGTTCTCGTTCGGCACTTTCCTCGAACAGGTGATGGACGCTTAGGGCCGGCAGAACGAGGAGGAGGAGGATTAAACGCTACATAACATAGAACACCACAACTTATATCTCTTTCTCCACACTTCTTTTGTTTTCCCAATCACTATAATGAAGCAACTGAAACAAGAACCAACCACCATCGACTTGGACAGGATCAGCAGCCTGCCTGACTCGTTGCTGTGCCACATCCTGTCGTTTCTTCCAACCAGAACCTCCGTGGCCACCAGCATCCTGTCTCGCAGGTGGCGCCACCTCTGGAAGGATCTCCAAGTCTTGGACATCACCGATGCTGCCATTAACGCGTCTGAGCCCTCACCAGACAACAAATCTGAAGACCGCTTTATAGACTTTATAGCTTCCGTTGAGGCCGTCCTGTCCCAGCGCAGCAATTACCGCATCCAAAAGTTCCGCCTCTCGTGTGATATAACGGACCAACGACAAGAGGCCGTCGTCGAAACATGGATTCGCACCGCCATTGGGCCCTCCCTCCAGGAATTGTATCTCAATCTGTTTTGTAGATATTTCACCGAGGGATTCGTCCTACCTTATGGCGTTTTCACTTGCAATTCACTCGTGTCCCTCACTTTGAAGGGTGATATTTGTTTGTATGATTTACCATTTGTTCATTTGCCATCCCTCAGGAAACTAGAGTTGGATACCGCCTATGCAGACCCCGACATGCTTTTATCTGGCTGCCCAGTTCTTGAAACTCTTGTGCTCACTATATATGAGAGCGATTCTGTTGAAATCCACATGCCTCGTTACTTGAAGAGTTTAACCTTTGTAGAGGAGGATACTGATAGTGAAATTGAATGTCTTGAGATAGACACCCAGTCTCTTGAATACCTGCATATCAAATTACATTGCAGTTGCTCACAGGTTTTGCTTAGCAGCTTCTTTCCCAACATGGTGGAAGCGCATCTTGATATTCTTTGGGAAGAAGAGAATGTTGGTTGGGTGCCGGAGCTTCTCAAGGCACTCTGCAGAACAAAATTGCTGGTGTTGAAAGTTTTCGCGACAGAGGTAACAAGCTTATCGGAGTCCCATGATACGCCGAACAAGATGATTGGTGTATCTTATTCTTCTATTTTCTGATGAATTTACAATTGGAATTGCGTGCTGTGCTTAACATCTTGTTATCTTCTATACGCAGTGCTTAATTTGTGCTCCAGCTTTGGACTTTCCGGAATTTTGCTGTTTAATTAATCTAGAGCTTGATATTCCAGTTTTCAACTCGAGGTTTTTAATAGACTTGCTTCATAATTGTCACATGCTTCAGGTCCTCGTACTTCGTAATTATGACTGGGACCAGAAGGTATGAGCCCTTTTCAAGTTCAACTTTTTGTCTCTATGTTATTTTCCAGCATGTATTGATAAGTCTTGTTTCTTGTTGCTAGGGAGTATATGACCCGACACTGAAATACGGGGAATCTAGTGGTTGGACACAGCCAACTAGTGTCCCTAATTGTGTTATATTACACTTGAAAACTTTTGAATTCAGAGGATATCAAAACTCTGCCGAGGAGCATGCGTTCATTGCTTATATTTTACAAAGAGGACAGGCTTTGAAGACAATGACAATCCATACTAACATTGGTTTTTATCAAAAGAAAAAGGACCATATTCTCAACAAATTTTCTACCATGCCAAGGGGCTCTACCACATGCCAACTTAAAGTTGACTGATTAACCTGCATTTACTTATGGTACAGACTCTCACCATCCTTGTTTTCTATGGCAGATTGTGTTGAAGCTGTCTAAAATTGTATGGGACCAAATGTTTTCCTTGTGGTGTGCCTAAAAAATACCATAAATTGTGAAAATCTGAATCTGGTCAATTTTATAAGACAGCATTCCACATGAATCCATAAAATATTTGTTGAAGCTTTTGATTACTTTGCACAAATACTAAGTTGTCTGGTATGATTCCTTGGACGTGGAGAAATTGGCACTTCAACTTTATGTGGGTGCTTAGATTTGGTAGTTTTGAGGTATGCATGCCTTTCCGTCCTCTAGTCCATGCTTACGAAGTTTATAGTATTCCAAAAATTTTACAATTTTAATAAAAGATCTTGCTAATTTTTGTGGGTTTGCATGTAGTTGATCTAATCTTAATTAGGGAATTATTGCAGTTGAAGATGGAATCAGGGTTTATGAGGTTGTCTTTCGTTTGTCTTCCATGAACTTGTTTGTGAAAACAGTTCACATGATGTCTGCATTATCAATTGTAGCCTAATTTATGTATCTTTTTTTCTCCCATTAAGAAGTAGTGTTGCTAAATATTGATTTATATAAGTGAAATTGAGGATTGCTCTCTCTCTTTCTCTGCTTATGCATTATCTAATTTTTGTGGGTTTGCATGTAGTTGATCTAATCTTAATTAGGGAATTATTGCAGTTGAAGATGGAACCATGGTTTATGAGGTTGTCTTTTGTTTGTCTTCCATGAACTTGTTTGTGAAAACAGTTCACATGATGTCTGCATTATCAATTGTAGCCTAATTTATGTATTTTTTTTCTCCCACTAAGAAGTAGTGTTGCTAATTATTGATTTATATTAGTGAAATTGAAGATTGCTCTCTCTCTTTCTCTGCTTATGTAGGTGACATTACTCAGTCTCTTTCTATATGTGAACTCATCTTTTGGCTTAGAGGAGAGATCTGGGTTGTTAATCGATATAATTAAATGCAATGCTCTTTGTTTTTCTTAAAAAAGCTTTGATTTTGTTTATATATTTTGGATTGAATGGCTGGAGGTGCTGCTAATTATTGCTATTGCATAACCGTGTTTGATTGTTTATGGTGCTCATTCATTCATTCAAGCAATCTTTATTATGTCTTAGATTGCATTGTATAAAACTTGAAAGCTATTAAGGGAGCCAAATAGTCACTTTTGCAAATAGATGATTGCAACAGTGAAGTCTCACACTGTGTGTCGTGGTTTGAGTCAGTGGGATTAGTTTGATAGAAAGAAATGAAGTTTTGCACTATAGCTTGTGGGAGATTCATCAAAAGGTCATAGGATGACCTTTTACGATGATTGGAAAATAAGAACATGGTTCAGCTGAGACTACTTGAATGAATTGTTTGCTAAAACACCATGGCGTGTTTTAAATATAGAAATACATTGTGTTAGAGCGATCTGCATATATCGAGTGCATCTCTGTAAGTCATTAAACTGGTCCAATATACAATTCAGTAATATGCATCAGTGGATTTTTGATATAGAATGGAACAATTTTCCTTTTTCTTTTTTTCCTTTTTGCCTTTTCCCTAGGAAGTACACACACACACACACACACACTATATATATATATATATATATGGACTAAAAGTTGGCTGAACAAAACTGGATCCTTTTATAGGTCATGATTATGATCATGGCAAGTTATCTAGGATTGTTGAATTTTTTACGATGTGAAATGATGCTTGGCCTCATTGTCATCAGTAGCTAAAGAAAAATGATTTTGTTTGTGCGTGTAGTGATGCAGGGGAATGACAAAGGTAGAGGAGATGAAGCAAAGAACATGATAAGGGCTCTAAAATTTTGATTGCTAGTGTAAATTAATACATAAATTAAGTTGTTGGTAAGTTTGAGTCTTTTGTCTTTGATGCGGTAGATTATTAGATAATAGGATATTCATGGAGTAAACAATGCATGCATCACTTGCTTTGGATGATTGTGTATCGGCTTGAAATGCTGCTAATTTCTTTTCTCTTTTCGTCCTATTTTTCTTCAACTTCATGACCTTTTTTTTTTTCATTTTATATATGGTTCTGCTTTTTATAAAGAAGTAGAAGTTATAAGTGATGTTATTGCTTTGATTATGTATATATATATATATCAGCATGTTTGGATGAGCGTTTGGCCACCCTCTAATTGATTCTAAGAGCCTAGAACCAATTCTATGAAAAAAAATAGTGATGTTTGATTATCAGAAATTAGAATCAATTCTGTCCTTTAGAATTGATTTTGTGAGAAGTGAAAATTTCTTCTTTTCTATCAGAATTAATTGTAGAGTAATTATCAAATATAAATTGCTTTATTTTAAAATCAATACTAATTAAATCAATTTTAACTACTTAGAATTAATTTTATAAATGCAGAACCAAACACACATTGCATTGAAGAAGGGTATGCAATATTAGTTTGTTTTGCTATATCAACTTCTTAGGGTGATGTCTTTCTCTTTTTCTTAATTTTTCATTTTTCGAGAGATTAAGAGGTGAAGTGCAACAAAGGCCTATGATTTACTCAATTAGTAATGCTACTCACACTTTATGTGACACTATATTGATACGTTTTCATCTACCATTAAATAAGATGTGAGTTCCAAATTAAGTAGGGTTTACACTTTATCTAATGATATATGAAAGTATTTTAGCACAATGTCTGCAAATAGTGAGAATAAATAACATTTCTCTTTACTTAAATATCACAATTCACACGTGTTTAATTTCTATAATTTATTATTTTAAAGCAAAAATTTCTAGCAACTTTTTAATTAAGTAATAAAATAATATTCATTATAGTGTTTAAATATTCATCTACATACAAATCAAAACATAATTATTGATAGTTATAATAAAATCATTTAAAATTGAGTAATTTATTTTATTCTTAGTCTTAATATTGTATTGAGTTATTTTAGAGTTTTTATAAATTCTATTAGAAGATGAACTAATGGAAATTAAATATATATATATATATATATATAGTTTTTATTTTTAATATTAAATAGAATTGTATTATCTTTAATTTGATTTTGAGAATTATATTTTAAAAATAGACATATCAAATGCATTTCCTAAATTTAAAAATAAAAAAAATGAATTTTTTTCAAAAAATGAAAATGAAAAATAAAAGCAAAAAATATTTTCAGAAACCAAAGTTTTATAGCCAACCTGTTGAAATAATTCTTCCCTTATTTTTGAATTTTTCATGGTGTTTTTAGTAAGGTAGAAGGAAGTCATTGAATTGCTCTCTATTAATTTTTCACCTTTAAGTAGCATTTGTTTACTGCCTTAGGACATGAAATACAGAGACAATAGAGATAGTAGAGACAGAGACATAAAAAATCCTGTCTCTGTATCATATTTGGTTATGGAGTACAAGATATGATAACCATCTCTGTTGATCACTGCCAGAGACCGTTGACCGACATTGATCAACGGTGGCTGGTGGTTGACTTGCCATCTAATCACCACTGGAAGTCTCCGTATCTTGTCTCCACTTTTTGGAGGGACAGAAATACAAAAAAAAATTATTTTTGGAATAGAAAATTTTTCTACTCCCATATCTCATCTCCACTAACAAACATGATATAGAGACAAATTATCCTTATATTTCTGTACTGAGACAGAAAACCAATGCAACCTTAAAGATTGATCATCCAATTGTGCGGGCGATGCAAAGCAATTTCAACTTTGTACCTTTATTCTCCTTGTCATTGAAGATCATTCCAATGTAAAATTTGGAAACACCAACAAAGCACCAAGATAAATTGACAAAAAAAAAAATAGAAACAAAAATATACAATAATTGTACATTTTAATTAAAAACACGTAAATTAATGTATAAATAATTAATAATTTTAATTACACTTTAAGTAAATGTGATTAAAATGCATGAAAAAAATTAATAGAATAAAGTGAGATTAAAAATTTAAGAGTTAGTGCTACATGCACGACTGCATATTGAGAAAATTTAAGTGCATGTATAGCTTCTGGATCTAAAGCATGTATAAAACAAGGCTACTGCTCCACATATTGCCTAGCAGCCATGTTTGAGACGCCCCTCCTCGTCATCTTCATCATTTGTTTCATCATCTGCACCATCACTTGTATTGAGGTGCATGCATCGCTTTCATATTGTCTTCATACTCCTCTTCATCACTATATCCATTCGACACCTCTGTTTGGAAATGTACTTGACTCAAATTCTTCATTTCAAGGAACTTCATCAAAGTCAACATATAACTCAATGGCATCTGATGTCTGTTTTTGGAGTAAAGGTATTTATGGATTGACAAACTTCATCTACTAGCTCTGTGAATGACATATATGAGATAGTAAAAAAAATGCTGAATTCTCATGTATAAATTTTACACTCTTACTAGAATTTATAAGAACATCACTGTTATAGTTGTCATCCTATTCATTTTTTTCCTACAAATAAAACACTACTTCGCTCTCTCTTTTATTTATTTATTTGATAAGTCACAACTTTAAACAATTCTCAGCACTCATGATATAATGAGGAAGAGGGTCCTCATTATATAGAGAAGCATGAGATTATAATATTTTGATATTATAGAACTTTAATTGACAAGTTCGTTTAAACAAAAAATTTCCTCTTTTTTTCTCCTTAATTTGACTCGCTTTATTTCAAAAACCAATATTTTATTCAAACTAAACTAACCATCGATGAATTCTTTGAAATTTTTTTTTATTCAAATTAAAATCACCATCGGTGAGTAATTACAAATGATCATATTACCGTGATTCATCAAAAAGAAAAAAAACCATTTTCTAAAAAATCTCACGGCCAAATCCCACAACCGATAAAATGAGCCTCAATTAGCTTCATTCAAAAATCAAAACAAATAGTAAAAGGATAATGTTATGCGTAGAATAAAATTGTATAAGATAATAATAATGTCACGACCCAATCTTAGGTCGTGATCGGCGCACAGGCTAGATAAACCCACCTAGCCCAGCAAGCCTAAAGACATGATCTCACTAAAATAAATCTCAAATTTAACTAATTTGACTACCGAAAATCTGGCAGCATCTTCCCTAAAAACTGAACAATCCATAAATCAAATTTAACCTATTAAACAATGTAATATCATAATCCAATTTCAACAGCCAGTATATTCCAGTATTTTCAGTTATTGACATAATAAGGACTAGTTATACAAAAGAATCATGCCTAGCTCTTATTCATACACATAATCAAAATACCCAGCCTAGGTCCTATAGCTGCAGAATATACTAGAGTCAACAATCAAAAAGCCTCAACTGATCATAGAGGCCTACCAAAAAGAATATTCTAGGCTAACAACAATCTCAGGACCTGCTACTCAACTACCTGAAAATCTGGAGGAAAAAGGAGGGGTGAGACAAACAAACCCAATTATGACTATAAACAAAGTGGACAAGAAGGAGAAACCAATCAACGCACGAGCATTTAAAATGAAATGAAATAACTTGTAAATCATACAAATTTCTAAAACTCATGAAAAAGAATAATAGTTCACAATTTCGATATTTCTTCTATAGTTTTAACAGAGGTACCTTTCAAATTTTTATTTCTAAGTAAAATCTCAAAATAATTACTAAATACACTTCCTCACTATTCTTGCCAATTGCTCATTTGTCAAATAAGAATTAACTTCAATATCAAATACTCAATTTCTCATGGGGGCTATTATATAAGAAGCATAAATTTTATTTGGGGAGTATTCTCAATCTATTAATCACAAGATTTATTATTTCTCACATAAGGTTCCTCTAGACTTTATCTCACTAAGAGAAACTATATGCACATAGGCCGTTATATCTCTTCGCTACAACAAGTGGTAATGTCATTATATCTCTTCACTATGGCGAGCGGTATTGTCATTACTTCTCTTCGCTATAGCGAGCAATATTGTCATTAATTCTCTTCGCTATGGCTAGCGGTAATTCCATCTTAGAACCCATCATAGTTTTTCTTAAATAAAGTTTTATCAAACATAATTCAGAAATCTAAAATTCAATCTTCATATTAATCCAATCTTACAAGTATCAATATAATAAATTTTTCCAATGCACATTGAAATAACATATGGCAAAATCAACAAAGAAAGCTAGTAACAAACTCAATCAAGTCATATTTAATAGCCATTGCATTTAAGAAAATCATCCAATCAAGCTAACCAAATAATCCAAGTAGTTTAGAATAAATTTTTTATCAAATATATTAATATAGTTTCTCCCATAAAAATAATTTAAAACAGTGTCACTATGTAAATAGCTACTCACAGTACAACAGAATCAACTGGGCCTCTCCTTGACAGCTCCGGAGGTAGTAGCTCGCTCCATGTCAACAGAATCTAGCAAATATAAGCATTTTGAAGGGTTTAAATAATTTATTTCAAAATAATTTATCAATTAGAGAGGTCATTGAACAAAATCCCCAATTTATGGAACCTAGGGTTCCTAAGGATTAAAGAAAAAATCAACTCTTGATACTACCCACTACAACCTATTAATATTAGAGCCTCTAACTCACTAAATTTATACTTAAAAATACCAAATATATGCTTATCCATCATTTTTGAGAGCTTACTAGTTCTTAAGATATACCCTAGAGTAACAAAGAAAAGAAATGAGATTGAGATTAGAGACTTACCTTGAATCTTAGGAGCTAGAGGGTATCAAGTTTTGATGATAAAAATTAACAACTATGTGATTTGGTGGTTGAAAATGGAAGAAAAAAAATGAAAAAAAGAAAGAAGAAGGACGAAGAAGAAAAACGCAGACAGAGAGGGGGAGAAATAGTGTGAGAGTTTTTGAGGGAGGAGGGGTGTGGTTTGGTGCTTTGTTTGAATCCACCCCCCTTTTCCTTTTTTTTCAAAAGCCCTACAATTGACCAAACTACCCTCTTACTAAAGTTTTTCTTCCTTCTCTCTCCCTCAAAGAAAAACGTGATCTGACAATATCTCCCCCCTCAAAAGTAATTCGTCCTCGAATTTTCAATCTAACTACTAACCTTGTACTTAAAATAGATATGGATATTCTTCTCGAATAATGGCTTCAGGTTCCCATGTGGTTTCTTCCCCAGATTGACCCCGCCAAAGAACCTTCACAGATGCAACATCCTTGGATCGTAGACGCTTCACTCGCTTGTCTAATAGTGCCACAGGTTGCTCACTATAACTTAGGTTCTCATCAAGCTCAACTGATTGATGTTTTATGATGTGAGAAGGGTCATGGACATATTTCTGAAGCATTGAAACATGAAAAACTGGATGGACTCCTGAAAGGTTTGGTGGAAGAGCTAGATGATAAGCTACTTGCCCCATTTTTTCTAGTATCTCAAAAGGTCCAATGAACCTTGGGCTTAACTTCCCTCTCCTGCCAAATCTCAACAAGCTTTTCATGGGAGAAACTCGTAAGAACACGTGTTCCCCTAACCAAACTCTAAAGGCCGACGTCTTCAATCTGCATAAGATTTTTGCCTGCTCTGAGCTGTCACTAAGCATTCCCGAATTAATTGAACCTTCTCAATGGCTTCCTGAATTAAATCTAGGCCAACCAATTTGGACTCTCTAGTCTCAAACCAACCAATAGGCGACATGCAACGTCTTCCATATAAAGCTTCAAACAGAGCCATCTGGATACTATATTGATAACTGTTATTGTAAGCAAACTCCATTAATGGGAGATATTGGTCCCAACTACCTTTGAAATCTAAGACAAAAGCACGGCGCATATCCTCTAAGATTTGTATTGTCCTCTCAGACTGACCATTTGTTTGAAGGTGAAAAGCGGTGCTCAAGTCCAACCTAGTTCCCAATGCTGACTAAAAGGATTTCCAAAAGTGAGCAGTGAATTGAGACCCTCGATCGGATATAATAGATATTGGCACTCCATGCAAAGACACAATCTTCTCCAAATAAAGCTTGGCATACTGAGCTGCTATGTAGGTAGTTTTCACAGGTAAAAAGTGTGCAGACTTTGTCAATCGGTCTACAATCACCCAAGCTGAATCATAACCCCTCACGGTTTTAGGCAACCCTGTCAAAAAATCCATTGTGATTCTCTTCCACTTCCATTCTGGTATTTCAATATGTTGGAGCAACCCTACATGCTTTTGATGTTCAGCCTTCACCTGTTGACATACTAAACATTTATAAACAAACTCCGTTACCTCCTTTTTCATCCCTTCCCACTAATAAAACTTATTCAAGTCTTGATACATTTTTGTAGAACCTAGATGAATGGTATATGAAGAATGATGTGCTTCCTCTAATATCTTCTTTATCAAATCCGCTACATTAGGAACACATAAGCGTTTGCCAAGACGCAAAACACCATCAGAACCAACCACAAACTTTGAAGTTTTGCCTGTTTGGACCTCTTCCATAAGTTTCTTCAAATAAGGATCTTTTCTTTGATTACCCTTAATATCATCCAACAAGGTATAACGGACTTGAACATGAGCTAATAAGGATTGTGCACCTGTGACTTCAAATCGCACTCCTCTATCAACAAGTTCTTGGAACTCTCTCACCATTGGCCTTCTAACCTTAGCTATATGCGCAAAACTTCCGATAAACTTTCTACTAAAGGCATCCATCACCACATTTGCCTTTCCCGGATGGTACATAATCGTACAATCATAATCTTTTAAGAGCTCCATCCACCTCCTTTGCCTTAAATTCAAGTCCTTCTGCTGAAAAATATACTTAAGGCTTTTATGATAAGTGTAAATTTCACATGTCTCACTATATAAGTAATGCCTCCAAATCTTGAGAGCAAAAACCACCACCGCCATTTCCAAATCATGTGTGGGATAATTTTGCTCATGCTTCTTAAGCTGTCTAGATCATAAGTAATCACCCTCCTCTGTTGCATCAACACACAACCAAAACCAACTCTAGAAGCATCCCAATAAACTACATAACCACCACCTGAAGTAGGCAGTGCTAGCACTAGAGTGGATGTCAGACAACTCTTCAACTGTTGAAAACTTTGCTTACACGCATCACTCCACTGGAATTTAACTTGCTTCTGTGTTAGCTTTGTCAAAGGTGCTGCTAGCTTCGAGAAATCCTTAACAAATCGGCGATACTATCCTGTAAGTCCAAGGAAATTGTGAATCTCTGTCATAGAGGTGGGTCTTGGCCAATTCTGAATTGCCTCTACTTTCTTAGAATCAACACTCATCCCCTCTTAGATACAACATGACCAAAGAAAGTCACGTTGTCCAACCAAAATTCACATTTGGAGATCTTGGCATAAAGCTTATGTTCTCTTAAAGTTTGCAAGCCCAACCTCAAATGTTGTTCATGCTCTTCCTTACTCTTGAAATACACTAAGATGTCATCAATAAAGACTATAACAAAGTGATCCAAGAATGGCTTGAAGACTCGGTTCACAAATCCATAAACGCTGTCGATGCATTGGTAAGCCCAAAAGACATAACCAAGAATTCATAATAACCATAACGAGTACGAAAAGTCGTCTTAGGAATATCTTCACCCCTTATCTTCAATTGGTGATATCCAGATTGCAAATCAATCTTTGAGAAACATTGGGATCCTTGGACCTGATCAAATAAGTCATCAATGCGAGGAAGGGGATACTTGTTCTTTACTGTTATTTTGTTCAGTTGCCAATAGTCAATACACAAACGGAGTGAACCATCATTCTTCTTAATAAACAACACCGGTGTGCCCCAAGGAGAACAACTTGGGCGAATGAAGCCCTTATCAAGCAATTCCTTCAACTGTTCCTTCAATTCTTTAAGTTCGGCTGGAGCCATTCTGTATGGAGGTATAGATATCGGCTGGGTATCTGGAAGCAAATCTATGCAAAACTCTACCTCCATGTCAGGTGGTAACCTTGGTAACTCTTCCGGGAAAACATCAGGATACTCGTATACCACGGGATATGTTCCAACCTCTCCTGTGATAAATTAGTATCTCTCACCATCACTAGGTACCCATAACAACCTTTTCTTAACAATTTTTGAGCCACCATGAAAGTAATCAAGTTACTTCGTAACCAATCTCGATCACCTTGAAATGTAAATGGCGTTTCACCTAGAATGCTAAAATTCACTGCTTTATTGTAGCAATCTACATTAGCATAACAAGAAGCTAACCAATCCATGTCTAATATCACATCAAAATCTACCATGTTAAGAACTCTGAGGTCAACTGCTAAAAGTTTACCATCCACTGAAATTTCACATGCTCTAAACACCAAAGTGGCTAACACGGTACCCTTTGGCGTAACTACTATCAAAGGTTCCTCAACGGGTGATGCAAAGGAAGGTGATACAAAAGAATCGCTAGCTCCTGAGTCAATCAAAACATGTGCATCATGAGAACATACTGAGAGTATACCTATCACAATAGCATTAGATGCCTGAGCATCCTGTCTGGTCATAGCAAAAACACAAGCTTGTCCTCTACTAGTTTGCCCTTGACCTCTGGTACCTGATTGTCTACCACTCCACTGAGTGCTGCCAGATCCTCGTCCATATGAACCATTTCCCTGTCAGCCTGGGAACGTAGATGTTGTAGCTCTACTAGCAGAAGGCTGAGAATGCATCATAGGACAACTCCTAGCAAAGTGTCCCACCTGCCCACACTGATAATAACCTGTAAAGCCCTGTCTGCATGGTCGAAAATGCGCTTTCCCACATGTAGCACAAGTAGGAGGGACTCAATCAAAATGCCTCTAATGTGGTGGAAAGCCCCGATTAGGAGCACTGCTAGTAGTCTAACTACCAGGGAAGGTCTGTGACTGAGAAGTTCCTTGTTGGCCCCGACGGCCCTGACTGATATCATCTTTAGAACCCCCACTGCTACGAACTTGATGGCCCCCAAGACTCCAAGAGCGTCCTCTGATCGTGACCTCTTGTGTGAGTCACATGATGCTCCACCTTTATCTTTGCCTCTTCGCTTAATGGCCAAAGCCCTATTCAAAGCTTGCTCATATGTCATCGCAGAACCTGCTAGTACCCTATATATATATAGGGCCTCAAACCATCAATAAAGTGATCAACTCGCAACTCCTCAGTAGCAACCATGTGCGATACATATCTAGCTAACTTTTCAAATTGGGTGCTATATTCCATCACAGTCATCTAATCTGTCTGCACAAGAGACTCAAATTGTTGTCTCCTGCTAACTTGAACACTCTTTTGGTAAGAAATGAGTTAAGAATAATTGGGTAAACTCATTCCAAATCAAAGGCGGTGATCCTCCAGGCTCGGATGAAGCATAGTCTCATAATAACCTCTTGCCACATCTCGTAGTTGGAAGGCTGCCAACTCAACCATCCGAGTAAGAGAACATTCCAAAGCCCTACATATCCAAGCCACGTCATCTAAGAATCTCTCAAGGTCCTCACTAGAGTCAGAACCATTGAACACTGGAGGGTTATGGCTTGTAACTGAAGACAAAGAAACCACTGGCCCCTGACGATGTACTAGTGGCTGCTCAACATTTGCCACCTCTTGACTAGATTCTGAACCCTCCTGATTTTGATCTACATGAGGTTGTTGATTTCCTCCAAGGACATTCACCAATTGTTGAATTGATTGTTGAACATTATCCATACCTGCAGCTAGTCTAGCTAGTGTAGGATCCCCACGTGTAGCTCTAGGGACCTGGAATTGGAGCATTGCGCCACCCCGTGTACGTCTAGCATGGCGGCCAACACACCCACCACCTTTCATGGTAGCTGCATGAGGTTGAGTGGAAGCCTCATCAGTAGTCAGCTTCCTAGCAGGCTTTTTCCTGGGTGGCATTGTCACCTAGGACATAAATAGAGATAAGAAAATAGGTGTAATCATCATAGAAGAATTCCAGAGACAATACCAAACAAAATATGACAACTAGAAAAAGAGACTCTAGTTTAACAATGGACACCTATAGCCTCCTACTTGTACGTTGTGCCCGGGTACACAAATTACAAGCAAGATTCCATAATTGCCCAAATATTTGTAGCCATTAGGACGACAGGACCTACTAACCTGTCTCTGATACCAACTTTGTCGCGACCCAATCTTAGGTCGTGACCGGCGCATAGGCTAGATGAACCCACCTAGCCCAGCAAGTCTAAAGACATGATCTCACTAAAATAAATCTCAAACTTAACTAATTTGGCTGCCAAAAATCCGGCAACACCTCCCCTAAAAACTGAACAATCCATAAATCAAATTGAACCTGTTAAACAATGTAATATCATAATCCAATTTCAACAGCCAGTACATTTCAGTATTTTCAGTTATTGACATAATAAGGACCAGTTATACAAAAGAATCATACTTAACTCTTGTTCATACACAAAATCAAAATACCCAGCTTAGGTCCTATAGCTGCAAAATATACTAGAGTCAACAATCAAAAAGCCTCAACTGACCATAGGGGCCTACCAAAAAGAATATCCTGGGCTAACAGCAATCCCAGGACCTGTTACTCAACTACCTGAAAATCTGGAGGAAAAAGGAGGGGTGAGTCAAACAGACCTAGTCAGGACTATAAACAAAGTGGCCAAGAAGGAGAAACCAATCAACGCACGAGCATTTAAAATGAAACGAAATAGCTTGTAAATCATACAAATTTCTAAAACTCATGAATAAGAATAATAGTTCACAATTTTGATATTTCTTCTATAGTTTTAATAGAAGTACCTTTCAAATTTTCATTTCTAAGTAAAATCTCAAAATAGTTACTAAATACACTTCCTCATTATTCTTACCAATTGCTCATTTGTCAAATAAGAATTAACTTCAATATCAAATACTCAATTTCTCATGAGGGCTATATAAGAAGCATAAATTTTATTTGGGGAGTATTCTCAATCCATTAATCACAAGATTTATTATTTCTCACATAATGTTCCTCTAGACTTTATCTCACTAAGAGAAACTATGTGCACATAGGCCGTTATATCTCTTCGCTATGGCAAGTGGTAATGTCATTATATCTCTTCGCTATGGCGAGCCGTATTGCCATTATATCTCTTCACTATGGCTAGCGGTAATGCCATTACTTCTCTTCGCTATGGCTAGCAGCATTGCTATTATATCTTTTCACTATGGCGAGCAGTATTGCCATTAATTCTCTTCGCTATGGCTAGCGGTAATTCCATTTTAGAACCCATCATGGTTTTTCTTAAATAAAGTTTTATCAAATATAATTCAGAAATCTAAAATTCAATATTCATATTAATTCAATCTTACAAGTATCAATATAATAAATTTTTCCAATGCACATTGAAATAACATATGCCAAAATCAACAAAGAAAGCTAGTAACAATCTCAATCAAGTCATATTTAATAGCCATTGCATTTAAGAAAATCATCCAATCAAACTAACCAAATAATCCAAGTAGTTTAGAATAAAATTTTTATCAAATATATTAATATAGTTTCTCCCATAAAAATAATTTAAAACAGTGTCACTATGTAAATAGCCACTCACAGTACAACGGAATCAACTGGGCCTCTCCCTGACAGCTCTGGAGGTAGTAGCTCGCTCCATGTCAACAGAATCTAGCAAATATAAGCATTTTGAAGAGTTTAAATAATTTATTTCAAAACAATTCATCAATTAGAGAGATCATTGAACAAAATCCCCAATTTATGGAACCTAGGGTTCCTAAGGATTAAAGAAAAAATCAACTCTTGATACTACCCACTACAACCTATTAATATTAGAGCCTCTAACTCACTAGATTTATACTTAAAAATACCAAACATATACTCATCCATCATTTTTGAGAGCTCACTAGTTCTTAAGATATACCCTAGAGTAACAAAGAAAGGAAATGAGATTGAGATTAGAGACTTATCTTGAATCTTAGGAGCTAGAGGGTATCAAGTTTTGATGATAAAAATTAACAACTATGTGATTTGGTGGTTGAAAATGGAAGAAAAAAAATGAAAAAAAGAAAGAAGAAGGACGAAGAAGAAAAACGCAGACAGAGAGGGGGAGAAATAGTGTGTGAGTTTTTGAGGGAGGAGGGGTGTGGTTTGGTGCTTTGTTTGAATCCACCCCCCTTTGCCTTTTTTTTTTTTTTGTTTCAAAAGCCCTACAATTGACCAAACTATCCTCTTACTAAAGTTTTTCTTCCTACTCTCTCCCTCAAAGAAAAACAGATTTGGTAAATAAGATATGTAATGTATATTTATTATGTAATCTTATTGTAAACATGATATTATTCACGGCAAAACATACTAAATTTTAGTGGGCAGACATAGTCTCACAATGCGTCAAACCACAACACAACCTGGTGGAGACAGGGAGAGGGTTGCGCGGCCGATTACGGTATGGTATAAACAGTAATTGAGTACCATATATAATACTCTTATTAGAAACCATTTCTTTCCCTTTCCCTCCATTTTCTTCCTTCGATGTCTCTCTTGTTTTGATGCCTATGACCCCACCGTTCCCCAAAAAAAAACACTCACAATCTATAATATAATCACTCCTTTCCAGCGCAACAATCGCCACATCCAAAAGTTCTACCTCTCGTGTAAGGCAAGTGAACAACTAGAAGACACCTTCACAAAATGGATTCAGGCCGCCACTGGGCCTTACCTCCAGCAACTGTATCTCGATCTGTCTTATGTGGGTGACAATCACGGATTCGAGTTGCCTGATGGTGTTTTTACTTGCACTTCACTCGAGTCCCTAACTATGAAGGGTGACGTTCTTTTGTATGGTCTTCCATTTGTTCATTTGCCATCCCTCAAGAATCTAGAGTGGGATGCGGCCTTTGTGAACCCTGATGAGCTTTTATCTGGATGCGCAGTTCTTGAAACTTTTAAGCTCACTTTATAGGGGGGCGATATTCCTGCAATCCACATGCCCCATTCCTTGAAGAGTTTAACCATCATAGATGAGGATAGTGCTTATGATATTGAGCATCTTGAGATCGTCACTCCATCTCTTGAATACCTGCATATCGAATTAAATAGTGGGTGATTGCAGACTGTGATTAGCGATTTTTTCCCCAACATGGTCAGAGCTCATGTTGATGTTCTTCTGGGTGAGGATGAGGATGAGGATGATGGTTGGGTACTGAAGCTTATCAAGGCACTCTGCAGAACAAAATTCTTGGTTTTGGAAAAATTTAACATAATGGTAACAAGCTTATAGAAATCCCATGATCCCTTGAACAAGATTTTTGACATAACTTATTCTTCTATTTTCTAATGAATTCACAATTGTAATTATGTGTTATAATTAATGTCTTGTTATCTTCTACACACAGTGCTTATTTCGTGTTCCAGCTTCAGACTTTCCCGAATTTTGCCGTTTGCTTAATCTAAAGCTTTATGTTCCATGTTTCAACTCAAGATTCCTAATAGACTTGCTTCATAATCGTCCCATGCTTCAAGTTCTTATAATTCTTAACCATAACGAGGAGGTATATATGAGTACTTTTCAAGTTCAACTTTTTGCCTACATGTTATTTTCTTGCATCTTTTGAGAACATTTGTTTCTCGTTGGTAGGGAGTATTTGATCAGACACTGCAATACAGTGAACCTAGTTGTTGGACGCCGCCAACTAGGGTTCCTAATTGTGTTATATCACATCTGAAGAATTTTGAACTCAGAAGATATCAAGACTCTGCAGATGAACATGCATTTACCGCATATCTTTTACGAAGAGGACTTGTTTTGAGGACAGTGACAATTTTTATGCATTTTCTGTTTGATGAAAAGAAAGCTGACCATGTTCGCAACAAATTATCTACCATTCCAAGGGGCTCTACTACCTGCCAACTTAATTTTTACTAACTAACCTGCCTTTATTTATGGTACTGACTTTCACCATTCTTGTTCTCTATGGCAGATTGTGTTGAAGCTATCTAAAATTGTATGGGGCTAAATGTTTTCTTTGTGGTGTGCCTGAAGAATAGTATAAATTGTGAAAGGCTGAATCTGTGGTCAATTTTATAAGATAGCATTCCTCCTGAATCCATAAAATATTTGTTGAAGCTTTTGATTGCTTTGCACAAATACTAAGTTGTCTGGTATGATGCGTGGGCATGGACAAATAGTCACATCAACTTTATCAGGGTGGTTAGATTTGGTAAATATGCTCGACTTTCCTTCCTCTAATTTATCTTTCAAAGTTTATAGTATTCCGGAAATTTCACCATTTTAATACTCAGAATGTTGCATAAGACCTTGAATTAGTCTTGGTGAAGTAGGTTGTTGGCAACTCTACAGTTTTTGCAATAGCAAAGCTTTTAACTTGTTCTGCTGTTATTTTGCAAAACATATAGGCTGTTGTCTAAGACTGTACTTGCTGTTGTTGCATTAAAATAACATATTTTGTTAATGAGTTGCTAGTGTTGAAGGTAGCCTGAAGTTATGTTATCGGCTGGGTAATATTGTACCCTTTTGATGTATACTATTGGATGATGTTCTTGTTTACTTTTAAATTTAGATAACTTTATGTTGTGCAAAATATATAAATAGTTCTCATCTCCAATTCCGGAAAATATATAACTTTTTGTTCTAAGCGTTTGATCTGATTATCCTTCAATTCATTATCTTTTTTATTATGTTCTAATTTTAGATTGGATTAATTGGTTAATCCGTTATTAACCTGCCAAAGTGGGGAGAGCTGATAGGTGCATGTTAACTTTTGCTCGGTGATGATTGTGCAGTAAGTTTTTGTTTGGCCTTTTGGCCTCATGTTCAACTAGATGGTTTCACTTGGTACCGTATTAACTCAATGGCAGAAGAAGTATTTGTCTAATATTGCGGATATATCTTAAACATCTGGTGCATGCTATCTTCATCACTTATTGGAATTGTTTGATATAATATGAAGCAATCAAAAATGGAGATTGGACACATATCTTATTGATGCCACTGTATTTTGAGTGTCAATATCTATGGACTGCTAAAGTCCATCTACTAGCTCTGCAAACGACATGTACAAGATAGAAAAAGACTGGATTCTCCCATATGAATTTTCCGCCCTCACTTATATTTATGAGTAAACTTCATCATGCTAAAAATCAATTTTTTTTTTCATCGAAGTAATCTCATTATAATTAAAATTAGAAGTTGCTTTTAACTTTGTGCATTGCATAGATAACAGGTGCTGGTAATGCAATAGATAAGAATCGTGTGTGTGCATAAGAATCAATAGTTCACATTTATGCTCAAAATTCCCAAGAAGGGAGTAGCCAGCAAAGGATATCAGCAAAAAGAGTCAACAGAGAATAAAGCATCTCAAGGAAATCAGCAAACCACCAAACATGCTCCACATATTTAGCACAGCAATTTTCAAAGATAATGCGGTACCTGGTGCTTCATATATTCCATGTAACAACAGCAAAAGCAGCTAGCCATTTTTTATGTTGGTGTACCCCTTGTCTTAATAGCATGCCATTCCTCATCGAAATCAAGCAAGTTATTTTGGAGCAACCCAATTAAATCCCCCCACAGGAAAACAAGCATGAAATGAAAACGTGTAAATAGTTAGTCAAGGTTATGAATCTAGGTAACTCTTTGATGGTAGAAATTTTGCAGGTCATAGTATAGCAAGCTGGATTTAGCTTTTGCCAATTCCGGTGCTTTATTCACTGTTGGAGGTAAATGTGGTGTGGTTTTGAGCAACTTCAAATATCTATTTCGCAGGACTTCTTGTTTTATTGAAAAGATTTGAAGTACTTAGTGCTTCTTTTGCAATGCCATGATTTTAAAGATCCGCAGAGCCATGTTTGCCACACATGCAATTTAGTTTCATGATAAACATGTCATAATAGCCAGTCGAAATAGTTCTTCCCTTATTGGTTAAAGTTGTTCATGGTGTTTCGAGTGGAATAGAAGAAAGCAATTAATATTGCTGTCTCTGTTTTTTTCTTTTTTTAAATCTTTATAGATTGTTTGTTCTGTTGCTAAGCAATATTACTTTCATGCATTGAAATATTATAGTAACAAGAAAAAGATAGTAACAATTATACATCACAGTAGACAGGTTGTATACAGAATGGTTAATACCCAATGATGTTCATGAACTTTTAAATCAAGAGTGATCTGTTAAGATTTTGGCCAAAAATAGTTGATTCATCTGACGAGTTTGGCATTGATGTAATATTCAAGATTAGCATTGCCAAGTATAGTGTACTACACAGCAGGTATTTAGCCACACTTATAAAATGTGACTAAATTCATTTGCTAGTGTACCATAGACAATACCATAAAGTAATTGGAAAATGATCTGTATTGTTCTGGCTAAATATGGATAAAGAACATTGACGAATTGGTTGCTGATAGTGTTCTTCAAGATCAAGAATGCTAAATTATGTAGGACCAATTCAGCCGTTGTGCGTGAGAATTAATTCGACTATACCATTTACACCATGTTTGGATAGCAATGCTATTTCAGCTACGGAAAAGAAAAAGTTGGGAAAAAGTGAAGTTGCTTGTTTTACATTTTTACTTTTTAAGAAAAGTATTTCACTTTGATAAGAATGGGTTACATTGAAAGTTAAAAATATTAAGGTGTGTTTGGTTTAAGAAAATAAATTTTTTTCATGTTTTATTCTCAACTTGTTTCTTTTTTTATCTAGGATTTTGTGAAATAAACAATGAATTCAACTCTCTTTGTTTTGGTTTCTATTTCCTACTTTCATTTTCAGTGTTTCATGTTTTAGGATTTTATCCTATGAAACAAATAGCAAAAAATGTAAAAATAATAAATTCTTATTTTCATTTATTGGTTTCATAATTTTATTCACAAAATCTTAAAAACATAAATCATGCAAAATGAAAACAAAAAATGAGAACAACAATAAATAGATCCCAAAATCAAGTTTTTAATTTTTATTTCTAGCTTTCACTATTTTTTTCTCCTTGCAAAACTAATTAAAAACCTATTTTCTGAGACTAAATGGCAATGATTGGTAAAAGAATATAGGAAAAAAAGTCATTTAATTATTCTGTTAAAAAATAGAGTAAAATATACTAATCTCTCTTGAGGTATTATGAAATTACACTTCACCTTATTTAACTAAAGCTGTGCTTAGTGTATTTTCTTTTTATAAATTATATATTAAATAATTACATAATAAAAATAATTATAAAACTAATAATGAATTTAATTTTTCTGCACTGATCTTATGTTGTTTGATGCCTATAGGGTATTAAATAAACTTATCTATTATAATCATTTTTATATACCAAAAATGATAGGTGATTTAAAATTTAGAATTAAAAAGTTATTTTAATTAAAAATTTAATAACAAATATTTTAAGTAAATAATAAATGAAAATTAAATAAATTTAAAAAATAATATTAAAATACATAAATAATATAAATCAATAAATAAATTTATAATATGTGATAAATAACATAATATTTAATATAAAATAATATTATATAATAAAAATAATAATTGCAAAATATTATTTTAATTATCATTTGTTTGAAATTTATCTATAAATGGTTCATAAATAATATTACTTTGGTATGTTTTCTATGTTCAATACACACATTATGACAAAATGTAGAAGTTTAAATTATTAAAATGCATAAGAAAAAGAAAATGATATATTTATTTTTTTATATTTTATTATGTATAAACAAAATATTACAAAAATAAAATTATAATAAAATAAGAATTTAATTTTAGCATGTTGAAAGTGTAAAATTTTTTAATATTATCATCCATTTAATCATTCTATTTAACTGATTTTTCAAGTGGTGGACTGAGGAGTAAATCACCTTCATTACATGACAATATACATGTAGTATTATGATCATGGCAAGTTATCTAGGATTGTTGAATTTTTTATGATATGTGAAATGCTCAGCCTCATTGTCATCGGTAGCTAAAGAAAAATGATTTTGTTTGTGCGTGTAGTTATGCAGGGGAAGGACAAAGGTGGAGGAAATGAAGCAAGGAACATGATAAGGGCTCTAAAATTTTGATTGCTAGTGTAAGTTAATACATAAATTAAGTTGCTGGTAAGTTTGAGTCCTTTGTCCTTGATGCAGTAGATTATTAGGATAATAGGATATTCATGGGGTAAACAATGCATGCATCACTTGCTTTGGATGAATGTGTATTGGACAGAAATGCTGATAATTTCTTTTCTCTTTTCGTCCTATTTTTCTGCATTTCATGACTTCTTTTTTTTTTTTCATTTTATATATGGTTCTCCTTTTCATAAAGAAGTAAAAGTCATAAATTATGTTATTGCTTTGGTTCTAAGAATATATATATATATATATATATTAATGCAACATGTTTGGATGAGTGTTTGGCCACTCTGTAATTGATTCTAAGAGCCTAGAATCAATTCTATTTTTTTTTTTAAAAAAATGTCTACTTATTAGAAACTAGAATCAATTCTGGTCTTTGAAATTGATTATAGGAGAAATGAAAATTTCTTACTTTATGTTTGAATCAATTCTAGAAGAATTATTAAACATAAACTATTTTACTTTAAAATCAATTCTAATTAAATTGGGGTTTATGAACTGACAAACTTTATCTATTAGTTCTGTGATCAACATATACAAGATAGAAAAATATTCTCTGAATTCTCATGTGTAAATTTTACACTCTTACTAGGATTTATAAGAACATCACTATCATATTTGTCATACTACTTAATTTTTTTTTAACAAATAAAACACTCCTTCGCTCTCTCTTTTATTTATTTACTTATTTTTTTATAAGCCACAACTTTAAACAATTCTCAAAACTCATGATAGAATGAGGAAGAGGGTCCTCGACTCCTCGTTATATAGAAAAGCATATGATTATAATATTATAGTATTATACAACTTTAATTGACAAGTTTGTTCAAACAATAAATTCTCCTTTTTCTCCCTAATCTGACTCACTTGATTTCAAAAAACAATACTTTATTCAAACTGAGCTAACCATTGATGAATTCTTTGAATTTTTTTTTATTCCAATTAAAATTACCATTGGTGGGTAACTGCAAATTACCGTTTTAGCCTGATTCATCAAAAGGAAGAAAAAAAAAAAAGGTCATATTCTCAAAAATCTCACGACCAGATCCCATAACCGATAAAGTGAGTCTCAGTTAGGTTCATTAAAAAATCAGAACCAATAGTGAAACATACATATTTAGTGGGCGGACAGAGTCTAACACTGCGTCGAACCACAACACAACCCAGTGGAGACAAGGAGAGGGTGAGTGCCATATATAATACTCTTATTAGAAATGATTCCTTTCCCTTTCCCTCCATTTTCTTCCTTCAATGTCTCTCTTGTTTTGATGCCTATGACCAGAAAACACTCGCACAAGATTTGAGAGAGAGACTCCAGATAACAAACAAAGAAAATCAGAAACAACAACCATCAACATGGACAGGATCAGCAGCTTACCAGACGAGCTGCTCTGCCACATCCTGTCGTTTCTGCCAACCAGAGATTCAGTGGCCACTGGCATTCTGTCTCGCAGGTGGCGCCACCTTTGGAAGGATCTCCAAGTCTTAGACATCACTGATGCTCCCTTTTATAAACGATTAGAAGAAGAAAAGGAGGAAGCTGAAGAAGCTGGGGAGCGCTTTGTAGCTTTTGTCAAGGCCGTCCTAGCCCAGCGCAACCATCGCCACATCCGAAGGTTCTGCCTCTCGGGTAAGGTAAGTGAACAAGTAGAAGCCACCTTCAGAAAATGGATTTGGGCCGTTACTGGGCCTTACCTCCAGGAACTGTATCTTAATCTGTCTTATGACGGTGGGGATCAGGTATTCTGGTTGCCTGATGCTGTTTTCAGTTGCACTTCACTTGAGTCCCTAACTCTGAAGGGTGACATTTTTTGGGATGATCTTCCATTTGTTCATTTGCCATCCCTCAAGAATCTTGAGTGGGATGCGGTCTTTATGAACCCTGATGAGCTTTTATCCGAGTGCCCAGTTCTTGAAACCTTAAAGCTCACTTTATGTGGGTCCGGTCTTATTGCAATCCACATGCCTCATTCCTTGAAGAGTTTGACCATCATAGATGAGGATTTTGGTTATGAAATTGAGCATCTTGAGATGGTCACTCCATCTCTCGAATACCTGCGTATCCAATTAAATAGTGGGTGCTTACAGACTGTGATTAGCGATTTCTTCCCCAACATGGTCAAAGCTCATGTTTATAGTCTTCCTGGTGAGGATGAGGATGAGGATGATGGTTGGGTACTGAAGCTTATCAAGGCACTCTGCAGAACAAAATTCTTGGTGTTGGAGCAATTTGTCATAACGGTAACAAGCTTATCGAATCCCATGATCCCTTGAACAAGATGTTTGATCTCTATTTCCCAATGAATTTACAATTGTAATTATGTGTTATAATTAATGTCTTGATATCTTCTACAAACAGTGCTTATTCCGTGTTCCAGCTTCAGACTTTCCCGAATTTTGCCGTTTGCTGAATCTAAAGCTCTTTGTTCCATGTTACAACTCAAGATTCCTAATAGACTTGCTTCATAATTGTCCTATGCTTCAAGTTCTTATAATTTTTAGCCATAACCAGGAGGTATGTAAGAGCAGTTTTCAAGTTCAACTTTTTGCCTACGTGTTATTTTTTCTTGCATCTTTTTGAGAACATTTGTTTCTTGTTGCTAGGGAGTATTTGATCAGACACTGCAATACAGTGAACCTAGTTGTTGGACACCGCCAACTAGTGTTCCTAATTGTATTATATCACAGCTCAAGATTTTTGAATTCAGGGAGTATCAAGACCCTGCAGATAAACATGATTTTATGGCATATCTTTTACGAAGAGGACTTGTTTTGAAGACAGTGAAACTTCGTATATATTGTCGGATTGATGAAAAAAAAGCAGACCATATTCGCAACAAATTATCTACCATTCCAAGGGGCTCTACTACCTGCCAACTTAAATTTGAATAACTGACCTGCCTTTATTTATGGCACAGACTCTCACCGTTCTTGTTCTCTATGGCAGATTGTGTTGAAGCTATCTAAAATTGTATGGGACTAAATGTCTTCTTTGTGGTGTGCCTGAAAAATAGTATACATTGTGAAAAGCTGAATCTGCGGTCAATTTTATAAGACAGCATTCCTCCTGAATCCGTAAAATATTTGTTGAAGCTTTTGATTACTTTGTCACAAATACTAAGTTGTCTGGTATGATGCTTGGGAATGGACAAATAGTCACATCAACTTTATAGGGGATGGTTAGATTTGGTAAATATGCTTGTCTTTCCATCCTCTAATTTATCCTATAGTATTCTGCAAATTTCACCATTTTAATACTTACAATGTTGCATAAGACTTTGAATTAATCTTGGTGAAGTAGGTTGTTGGCAACTCTACACTTTTTGCAATAGCAATGCTTTAACTTGTTCTGCTGTTATTTCGCAAAACATATAGGCTGTTGTCTAAGACTGTACTTGCTGTTGTTGCACTAAAATAACATATTCTGTTAATGTGTTGCTAGTGTTGAAGGTAGCCTGAAGTTATGTTATCGGCCGCGTAATATTGTACCGCTTTGATGTATACTACTGTATGATGTTCTTGTTTACTTTTGAATCTAGATAACTTTATGTTGCGCAAAATATATAAATAGTTCGAGACTAAATCTCTTGATTTGCAAAAGCGAGTTTTCCAACAAATGGGTTGAATCTATGTACCTCTTTGATGGTAGAATTTTGAAGCACATAATATAGCAGACTAGATCTGGCATTTGCCTATTCGGGTTCTTTAATCGTCACAGTTGGAGACAAATGTGTGTGATTTGAGGAACTTTCACTATCTGTTTTGCAATCTAGGTAATGTGGCTAACTCGAATCATTAGTGCATCTTTTGCAATGCCATGATTTTATATATCCGCAGAGTAACAACTGTCCACATGCATTCTGTTTCATTAGAAACATGTCATTGGGAATTGAGCATTTGAATGAAATTGAATAGAATACAAGAAAGAAATTGAATTGCTATCTCTTTTCTCCATCTTTATTGATTGTTCTTTCTGTTGCTCAATATCAGTTTCGTTCGTTGAAATACTATAATAATAAGAGAAAGACACCGACAACTATACGGCACAGTATACAAAATGGTTAATGGTGCTTTTAATTCAATAATGATATATTCAGATTTGGCCAAAAGCGATTGATCCGTTTGACAAGTTTGGCACTGATAATATTCAGGATCAGCGTTGCTAAATTACATGCGAGTAGGTTGTTGTTTGGATGCTTTTCTTTTGAAATTATATATCATCGGCTTCACTTTATTTACAAAGAAAGCACTATTAAAGAGTAAACCATCTGCATTTCTCTGGCTGCCCCAGACTCTTACTGTCCCAAACTTTGTTTTTCTGTTGTTCTTTGTCAACTAATGCTATACATTTTGTTTATTTTGGGGGAACTCGGTGCCATAGTTATGAAAACCATACCAGATGGGATGGTTCGAACCGAACACTGGTGAAGCAGCCACCGGACTGTCCGGTTCTTTGAATGGATCGGGTATGCATTTAAAACCAGTCCAACTTAGAGCAAACCAGGTGGGTTGCACTTGCACTGGCATGAATCATTGCTGTTGAACCGGCATATATATATGTTACCTCTGTGTGAGACAACTTTGGTTACCGGGGCAGTTCACGGTGGTTGGCTCCTAGCTCCAGCGGCAGGGGTGCCTGCAAAAAGCACTTCGACGCCCAAGTCAGAAGATGCGGATTACTGTAGAAGGTGGTAAAGATAGCATACCTGGTGTCATCCCCTCTGCACATTCTTATACACGTTCTTTTCTCCTACGTGGTGTTTCTAGGGCTGAGGTGTACAGTACGGATGTCATCCCAATTGACCCGATGAGCTGTATAGTATGATGGAATGCGAATCGTCCCTCCACCCGTACGGTACGGAAGTAGTTTACCAGTGCGGGCACTTTTCCTCGGAAGTACGTGGTCGGACATTGACCCGTCCTTCTTCCCAGGTGGTGGGGTAATTTCGCCAGTACGGTGTCCTCCTACTCCGTCCGGGTCCCTATCTCCGGGTTCAATGGAGTTAGTCCTTACGATCGAGGGTAGCCTACTCGCGGTCCGTTCTCGTTCCGTCTTCAAACAGCCAAGAGCGGGAACTGGGTTCCCGACTGTAACAATATATATATATATATATATATATTTTTTGGGGGAACTCGGAGCCATAGTTATGAAAACCATACCAAATGGGATGGTTTGGGTGAAGGCAGTGAAGCGACCAGGGATCTGGTTCTTTGAATGGATCGGGTATGCATTTAGACCAGTCTGACTTAGAGCAAACCAAGTGGGTTGCACCGGCATGAATCATTGCTGTTGAACTAGCATATATATATGTGCATCAAATTGTATTTTATAAATTAATTTAATTGAATTTGATTCAACCAGTTGAACCAGTGATCCATTAACTGAATTATTAACCCAGTCGATTGGTACCCTGACTGTGTCGATATAATTATATATAATAAAAATATAAAATTAAACTAATAATTACAAGTTATTATCTATAAATGGCTCATATTTGTTATGTTTTCTATATTCAATACACACATGACAAAAATGTTGAAGTATAATGTATTAAGCTGCATAAGAAAAAGAAAATGATATATATTTATTTTTTATATTTTATTATGTATAAAAAATATTATTAAAATAAAATTATAATAAAATAAGAATTTAATTTTGATGTGTTGATAGTGTAAATTTTTTTTACACTATTATCCATTTAATCATTCTATTTAAATGACTTTTCAAGTAGTGGATCGAGGAGTAAATCAATTTCATTACATAACAATATATGCTTGTATATATTATAGAACTCTTTTACGTTATTAGTATATTAAAATTAAACTTATAAACTAATAATTGTATAATAAATCAACCAATAGAAATATAAAAATAATGTCAAATTATGCTAGATAACTAACTATTAGCTATGATGATGAAATTTCTGTTTTACAATGATTATTTTTTATTATTTTTAATTTCATTCATATAATTATATTTTATAATAATATAATTTTTTACTAATATTATTTATTATTCATTATTTATTTTTAAAAATAGTTAGTACTTATTCATATATTTAAAATTACTCTAAATATTTATTTAATTTTTATATCTTCTTTATTCAAAATACTTATTATTAAATTTTTAATTAAAATATTTATTATTAACTCTTAATATAATTTTTATATTATTTATTAATTTAATTTTATGAATTGACAATATAAAACAGTTTTAACTATCAACCAATAAAAATTTAAAAAAATATCAAATTAGATAAAAAAGTTACCTATTAATATTTTATATTATACTACCAATATATAGAAATTAAATTAACTATTAACATGCCAAACATACCATTAACAAAATGAGATGAAAAAAAAGAAAGAGTTTTAACACGTAAAACAGTTAAGGGTATTTTACCCTAAAAAAAAAAGAAAAAACTCTCGTTCAAATTCAGAAAAAGCCTTACCCATGCTCAGCAACAAGGGTTCTCGTTCGGTGATTTCGTCGAACAGGTGATAGGCGCTTAGTGTCAGCAGCAGCAAGAGGATTAAAGGCTACATGATACACCACACCTGCCTAGTGCATCATAGCATTCGGTCATGAATCATGATCAGAAAACAAGCATCAGAATTGAATCACCCCGCTTCCATAATTGAAGCTCCCATAAAAGAAGAATCAGAAACAACAACAACCACCATGAACGTGGACATGGATGGACATGGACAGGATTAGCTGCCTACCGGACTCGCTGCTGTGCCACATCCTGTCGTTTCTTCCGACCAGAACTTCCATGGCCACCACCATACTGTCTCGCCGGTGGCGCCACCTCTGGAAGGATCTCCAAGTCCTCCACTTCCCCTACTATCCCGACGGTGGCCCTTTCATCAACGCAGTCCTACCCCAGTTCAGCCCTCGCCACATCCAAAAGTTCCGCCTCAGGGGTCACTTTCGTGAAATACAAGATTCCGTCACGGCTTGGATTCGTGCTGCCACCACTGGACCTTACCTCCAGGACCTGTACCTCTCTCTGTATGAAGCAACCTTATTCGCTGTTATAGGTGAGATATTTCGCTTACCTGATGAAGTTTTCACTTGCGCTTCCCTTGTGTCCCTCAATTTGAAGTACCACATTTATTTTTATCCTCCTTCTTCCGTTCATTTGCCATCCCTCAAGAATCTGAAGTTGAGGGTCCCCGTTGTGGACCTTGACAAGATTTTATCTGGCTGCCCTGTTCTTGAAACTCTCAAGCTTACTTTGCATGGGGATAAGTTTCCTGCAATCCACATGCCTCATTCGTTGAAGAGTTTAACCTTTGACGTGGGCCTTTTTGGTGTAATTGAGCATCTTGAGATAGACATCCCATCTCTTGAGTACGTATTTATCAAATTGTATGGTCGTTGCTTAGGGACTCTGGTTAGCAACTTTCCCAACATGGTGGAAGCGTACCTTGATATTTGGCCAGAAAATGAGAACGTTGGTTGGGTACCAGAGCTTCTCGAGGCACTCTGCAGAACAATATTTCTGGTGTTGGGAGATTCTCTGACAAAAGGTGACGAGCTTATTGCAATCTCACGATCCCTTGAACAAATTGTTTGATCTAACTTACTCTTCTATTTTCTGATGAATTTACAATTGTAATTACGTGTTATGATTAACATCTTGTTATCTTCTACACACAGTGCCTAGTTCGTGCTCCAGCTCTGGACTTTCCCGAATTTTCCTGTTTACTCAATCTTGATATTGGTATTCCGCATTTCAACTGGAGTTTCCTAATAGACGTGCTTCATAACTGTCATATGCTTCGAGTTCTCAAAATTGATAATATCTGCACTTGGGAGGTATGAGCACTTTTCAAGCTCAGCCTTTTTGTCTATATGTTGCATGCTTGCATCTTTTGACTAGTCTTGTTTCTCGTTCCTAGGAGGTGTCGGGCCAGACACTGCCATACAATGAACTTAGTGGTTGGATGCCGCCAACTTGTGTTCCTGATTGTGTTTTATCACAGCTGAGGATTTTTGAATATAGATGATGTCGACACTCTGCAGTTGAACATGCATTTATTGCATATCTTTTGCAAAGAGGGCTTGCTTTGCAGATAGTGTCAATTTTTACTGCTGTCAGGTTTGGTGTTATTCCGAACAAAGAAGACGATATTTGCAAGGAATCATGAAATGTTTGTTGAAGCTTTTGATTACTTTGCACAAATACTAAGTTGTCTGGTATGATGCTTGGGCATGGACAAATAGTCACATCAACTTTACAGGGGTGGTTAGATTTGCTAAATATGCTTGTCTTTCCTTCCTCTAATTTATCCTTTCGAAGTTTACAGTATTCCGGGAAATTTCACCATTTTAATACTTAGAATGTTGCATAAGACCTTGAATTAATCTTGGTGAAGTAGGTTGTGCAACTCTACACTTTTTTTGCAGTAGCAAAGCTTTAACTTGTTCTGCTGTTATTTCGCAAAACATGTAGGCTGCTGACCTGCTGTCTAAGACTGTACTTGCTGTTGTTGCACTAAAATAACATATTTTGTTAATGAGTTGCTAGTGTTGAAGGTAGCCTGAAGTTATGTTATCGGCTGGGTAATATTGTACCCCTTTGATGTATACTACTGGATGACGTTCTTGTTTACTTTTAAATTTAGATAGTTTTTATGTTGTGCAAAATATATAAATAGTTCTCACCTCCAATTCTGGAAAATATATAACTTTTTGTTCTAAGCGTTTGATCTGCTTATCCTTCAATTCATTATCTTTTTTATTATGTTCTAATTTTAGATTGGATTAATTGGTTAATCCGTTATTAACCTGGCAAAGGGGGAAGAGTTGATAGGTCTAATTTATTTTATAGAATTAGTTAACTTGTTCTTCCCAATTTTGAAGGAACCTGTAGAAAGAACGTAATGAATGGAAACAGGTGGATTTGTTACCTCTTCTACGATAAATGCAATTCCTTACCATTACCAATGGTTCTAACTGCCCTTATTGAATAGATTAAGGAGAAAGGTGCATATTAACTTTTGCTCGGTGATGGTTGTGCTGTAAGTTTTTGTTTGGTCTGTTGGCCTCATGTTCAACTGGATGGTTTCACTTGGTACGGTATTAACTCAATGGCAGAAGAAGTATTTGTGTAATATTGCTATGTATCGTAAACATCTGTTGCATGCTACCTTCATCACTTATTGGAATTGTTTCATATAATATGAAGCAATAAAAAATGGAGATTGAACACATGTATCTTACTGATGCCACTGTTTTTTGAGTGTCAATATCTATGGACTGATAAAGTCCATCTACTAGCTCTGCAAGACATGTACAAGATAGAAAAAGACTGGATTCTCCCATATAAATTTTCCGCCCTTACTTATATTTATGAGTAAAATTTGTCATGCTAAAAATCAATTTTTTTTCATCGAAGTAATCTCATTATAATTAAAATTAGAAGTTGCTTTTAACTTTGTGCATTGCATAGACAACAAGTGCTAGTAATACAATAGATAAGAATCGTGTGTGTGCATAAGAATCAATAGTTCACATTTATGCTCAAAATTCCCAAGAAGGGAGTGGCCAGCAAAGGATAGCAGCAAAAAGAGTCAGCAGAGAATAAAGTATGTCAAGGAAATCAGCAAACCACCAAACATACTCCACATATTTAGCACAGCGATTTTCAAAGATAATGCAGTTCCAGGTGCTTCGTATATTCCATGCAACGACAGCAAAAGCAGCTAGCCATTCTTTATGTGGGTATACCCCTTGTCTTAATAGCATGCCATTCCTCACCGAAATTAAGCAAGCTATTTTGCAGGAACCCAATTAAATCCCCCCCACAGGCAAGCGCGCATGAAATGAAAACGTGTAAAGAATTAGTCAAGGTTAAATTCTCTGATGTGCAAAATATGACTTTCCAACTATGGATTGAATCTAGGTAACTCTTTGATGGTAGAAATTTTGCAGGTCATAACTGGATTTACCTTTTGCCAATTCCGGTGCTTTAATATTCACTGGTGGAGATAAATGTGACGTGGTTTGAGAAACTTCAAATATCTATTTCGCAGGGCTTCTTGTTTTATTGAAAAGATTTGAAGTACTTAGTGCTTCTTTTGCAATGCCATGATTTTAGAGACCTGCAAAGTTATGTTTGCCACACATGCATTCAGTTTCATGACAAACATGTCATAATAGCCAGTTGAAATAGTTCTTCCCTTATTGTTTAAAGTTGTTCATGGTGCTTCGAGTGGAATAGAAGAAAGCAATTAATATTGCTGTCTCTTTTTTTTTTTCCCCATCTTTATAGATTGTTTGTTCTGTTGCTAAACAATATCACTTTCATGCATTGAAATATTATAATAACAAGAAAAAGATAGTAACAATTATACATCACACTAGACTGGTTGTATACAGAATGGTTAATACTCAATGATATTCATGACTTTTAAATCGAGTAATCTGTTAGGATTTGGCCAAAAATAGTTGATTCATTTGACGAGTTTGGCACTGATGTAATACTCAAGATTAGCATTGCTAGGTAAAGTATGGTGTACTACACAATAAATATTTAGCCACATTTATAAAATGTAACTAAAACGCTAGTGTGCCATATACAAAATCATAAAATAATTGGAAAATGATCTGTAATGTTCTGGCCAAATATGGATAAAGAACATTGACGAATTGGTTGCTGATAGTGTTCTTCAAGATCAAGGATGCTAAATTATATAGGAACAATTCAGCTGTTGTGCATGAGAATTAATTTGACTATACTATTTACACCATGTTTGGATAGCAATGCTATTTCGGTTATCGGAAAAAAAAAAAGTTGGGAAAAAATGAAGTTGCTTGTTTTACATTTTTACTTTTTGAGAAAAGTATTTCACCTTGATGAGAATGGATTACATTGAAAGTTAAAAATATTAATGTATGTTTGGTTTAAGAAAATACATTTCTTTTCATGTTGTATTCTCTGGTTGTTTCTTTTTTATCTAGGATTTTGTGAAATAAACAATGAATTCAACTCTCTTTGATTTTGGCTTCTATTTCCTACTTTCATTTTAAGTGTTTCATCTTTTTAGGATTTTATTCTATGAAACAAATAGTAAAAACTGTAAAAATAATAAAATCTTATTTTTATTTATTGGTTTCATAGTTTTATTCACAAAATCTTAAAAATATAAAACATGCAAAATGAAAACAAAAAATGAGAACAAAAATAAATAGATCCCAAAATCAAGTTTTTAATTTTTATTTCTAGCTTTCACTGTTTTTTTTTCTCCTTGCAAAACTAATTAAAAACCTATTTTCTGAAACTAAATGGCAAAGATTGGTAAAAGAATACAGGGAAAAAAGTCCTTCAATTATTCTGTTAAAAAAATCGAGTAAAATATACTAATCTCCCTTGAGGTATCATAAAATTACACACTTCACCTTATTTCACTAAAGTTGCACTTAGTGTATTTTCTTTCATAATTTTATTTTTATAAATGGTTCATAAATAATATTTTGTTTGAAATTTATCTATAAATGTTTCATAAATAATATTATTTTGGTATGTTTTCTATGTTCAATACACACATTTGACAAAAATGTAGAATAAATACTTATTTTTACATTTTATTATGTATAAAAAAAAGATTACAAAAATAAATTTATAATAAAATAAGAATTTAATTTTGATGTGTTGAAAGTGTAAAATTTTTTTACACTATTATCCATTTAATCATTCTATTTAAATAATTTTTCAAGTAACGGACTGAGGAGTAAATCACCTTCATTACATGACAATATACACGCAGTGTGTGTGTGTGTGTATATATATATATATATATGGACTAAAAGTTGGCAGAACAAAACTGGATCCTTTTATAGATCATGATTATGATCATGGCAAGTTATCTAGGATTGTCGAATTTTTTATGATATGTGAAATGATGCTCAGCCTCATTGTCTTCGGTAGCTAAAGAAAAATGATTTTGTTTGTGCGTGTAGTGATGCAGAGGAAGGACAAAGGTAGAGGAGATGAAGCAAAGAACATGATAAGGGCTCTAAAATTTTGATTGCTAGTGTAAATTAATACGTAAATCAAGTTGTTGGTAAGTTTGAGTCTTTTGTCTTTGATGCAGTAGATTATTAGGATAATAGGGTATTCATGGGCTAAACAATGCATGCATCACTTGCTTTGGATGATTGTGTATTGGACAGAAATACTGCTAATCTCTTTTCTCTTTTCGTCCTATTTTCCCTCACTTCATGACTCTTTTTTTTTCATTTTATATATGATTCTCTTTTTCATAAAGAAGTAAAAGTCGTAAGTTATGTTATTGCTTTGGTTCTAAGAATATTATATACATATATATATATATATATATATATATATATATAGAGAGAGAGAGAGAGAGAGAATATTTGGATGAACGTTTGACCACTCTATAATTGATTCTAGGAGACTAGAATCTATTCTATTAATAAAAAAAATAGTGATATTTGGTTATTAGAAGTTAGAATCAATTCTTGCCTTTGTAATTGATTTTAGAAGAAGTGAAAATTTCTTCCTTTTTATCAGAATTAATTCTAAAGGAATTATCAAACATAAACCACTTAATTTTAAAATCAATTTCAATTAAATTGGTATATATATGAATTAACAAACTTTATCTAATGGCTCTGCAAACGACATATACAAAATAGAAAAAAATATTGCATTCTCATGTATAAATTATAGCTCTTACTAGAATTTATAAGAATATTACTACCATATTTGTCATACTATTCATTTTGTTTTTAACAAATAAAACAGTACTTCACTCACTCTTTTCTTTATTTATTTTTTTGATAAGTCATAACTTTAAACCATTCTCAACACTCATGATAGAATGAGGAAGAGGGTCCTCGACTTCTTGTTATAAAGAAAACCATATGATTATAATATTATACAACTTTAATTGACGAGTTTGTTTAAACAAATAATTTTCTCTTTTTTCTCCTTAATTTGACTCACTTTATTTCAAAAAACAATTTTTTATTCAAACTAAACTCACCATTGATGAATTCTTCGACAATTTTTTATATTCAAATTAAAATATTACCGTGATTCATCAAAAGAGACAAAAAAAAAAAAAAAACATATTCTCAAAAATCTCACGACCAAATCCCATGAGCCTCAATTGGTTTCATTCAAAAATCAGGATCAATAGGAAAAGAATAATAATAATATGAAAATAATAAAATTATATAATAAATATACCTAATATATCTTATTATCATTAGATGTAATAAATCATTCATACTTAATCATCATATCTAAAGAAGATAAAATATATAGTGTGTGTTTATTGTGTAATTTTTATTATACATATAATATTATTCATAGTAAAATATACATATTTAGTGGGCGGACCAGCCTAACACCACGTCTAACCACAACAGAACCTGGTGGAGACGGAGAGGGTGACAAGGCCGATTAGGTATGGTATAAGCAGTCATTCGATTCCATATGAGTTAATGCTCATTTTAGTCCCTGACTTTTCACTCATGAGTCATTTTAGTCCCTGACTTTTAAAACGAGTCAAATCAGTCCCCAACATTATAAAATATGAGTCAAATTAGTCCCTTATTCCATTTTTATTTAACATTTTATCAATTAGATGATGATATGTAATATTAAGTTACATATTATCATACCATGTATTATCTAAAGTAGAATGAAGTTTAAAATAGTTTATTTTGGTATCTAAAATTATACAAAATGAGTCAATTTATGATATAATGAATATTTAAATGACTTATTTTGTATAATTTTAAACATCAAAATAAGTCATTTTAAAATATATTCTACTTTAGATGACATATGGTGTGTCAAGGTATCACTTAATATTATCAATCATCATTTAATTGATAGAAAATTAACTACAATTGGGTTAAGGGACTAAAATGACTCACATTTTGTAATGTTAGGGACTAATTTGATCCATTTTAAAAGTCAAAGATTAAAATGACTCAATAATAAAAAGTGAGGGACTAAAATGGATATTAACTTATTCCATATTATACAATTGAGTACCAATAGAGTATACTCTTAGTAGAAACGAACCCTTTCCCTTTCCCCAAAAAAAGAAAACACTCACAATTTCATTGCACAAGTAATTGATCAAGAAGGATGTGCTTCTATCTAGATTAGAGCAGCGAAGACTACCGCAGGTTAGGTTTCGAGCTCCGTTCCATTGGAAGTGCTGGCTTACGGGCTGTGTTGCTGTGGGTTCTCGTTTGGGAATTTCGTCGAACAGGTGACTGATGTTACACTACACCACAACAACTTATGCACTGCATCACAGCATAGTGACTCCCTTCCATCATTGAGATTTGAGAGAGACCCCAGATAACAAAAACAAAGAAAATCAGAGACAACAACCATCAACATGGACAGGATCAGCAACTTACCAGACGAGCTTCTCTGCCACATCCTGACGTTTCTGCCAACCAGAGATTCAGTGGCCACTGGCATTCTGTCTCGTAGGTGGCGCCACGTTTGGAAGGATCTCCAAGTCTTACACATCGACGATGCTCCCTTTTATGAACGAATAGAAGAAGAGGAGGAAGTTGAAGAAGCTGAGGAGCGCTTTGTGGCTTTTGTCAATGCCGTCCTAGCCCAGCGCAACAATCGCCACATCCAAAAGTTCTACCTCTCGTGTAAGGTACGTGAACAACTAGAAGACACCTTCACAAAATGGATTCCGGCCGCCACTGGGCCTTACCTCAAGGAATTGTATCTCAATCTGTCTGATTTTGGTTTGTATGACAGCTTCGAGTTGCCTGATGGTGTTTTTACTTGCACTTCACTTGAGTCCTTAACTCTGAAGGGTGACGTTTATTTGTATGATCTCTCAAATCTCAAGATTCATTTGCCATCCCTCAAGCATCTAGAGTCGGGTGAGGCCTCTGATAATCTTTTATCTGGCTGCCCAGTTCTTGAAACTTGTAAGCTCACTTTAGATGGGGTTGATCTTCCTGCAATCCACATGCCTCATTCCTTGAAGAGTTTAACCATTGTAGATGAGGGTATGGAATATGAAATTGGGCATCTTGAGATGGTCATTCCATCTCTTGAATACCTGCATATCGAATTAAATAGTGGGTACTTACAGACTGTGATTAGCGATTTTTTCCCCAACATGGTCAAAGCTCACGTTGATGTTCTGCTGGATGAGGATGAGGATGATGGTTGGGTACTGAAGCTTATCAAGGCACTCTGCAGGACAAAATTCTTGGTGTTGGGAAAATTTAGCATAGAGGTAACAAGCTTATCGAAATCCCATGATCCCTTGAACAAGATGTTTGATGTAACTAATTCTTCTATTTCCTAATGAATTTACAATTGTAATTATATGTTATAATTAATGTCTTTTTATCTTCTACACACAGTGCTTATTCCGTGTTCCAGCTTCAGACTTTCCTGAATTTCGCCGTTTGCTGAATCTAAAGCTCTATGTTCCATGTTTCAACTCAAGATTCCTAATAGACTTGCTTCATAATTGTCCTATGCTTCAAGTTCTTATAATTTTTAACCATAACGAGGAGGTATGTATGAGCACTTTTCAAGTTCAACTTTTTGCCTACGTGTTATTTTTGATGCATCTTTTGAGAACATTTGTTTCTTGTTGCTAGGGAGTATTTGATCAGACACTGCAATACAGTGAACCTAGTTGTTGGACACCACCAACTAGTGTTCCTAATTGTATTATATCACAGCTCAAGATTTTTGAATTCAGAGAATATCAAGACTCTGCAGATGAACATGATTTTATCGCATATCTTTTACAAAGAGGACTTGTTTTGAAGACAGTGACATTTCATATACATTGTCAGTTTGATGAAAAGAAAGCAGACCATATTCGCAACAAATTATCTACCATTCCAAGGGGCTCTACTACCTGCCAACTTAAATTGGAGTAACTGACCTGCCTTTACTTAGGGTACAGACTCTCACCATCCTTGTTCTCTATGGCAGATTGTGTTGAAGCTATCTAAAATTGTATGGGACTGAATGTTTTCTTTGTGGTGTGCCTGAAAAATAGTACAAATTGTAAAAAGCTGAATCTGTGGTCAATTTTATAAGACAGCATTCCTCCTGAATCCATAAAATATTTGTTGAAGCTTTGGATTTCTTTGCACAAATACTAAGTTGTCTGGTATGATGCTTGGGCATGGACAAATAGTCACATCAACTTTGTAGGGGATGGTTAGATTTGGTAAGTATGCTTGTCTTTCCTTCCTATAATTTATCCGTTTTAAGTTTATAGTATTCCGGAAATTTCACCATTTTAATGCTTAGAATGTTACATAAGACCTTGAATTAATCTTGGTGAAGTAGGTTGTTGGCAACTCTACACTTTTTGAAATAGCAAAGCTTTAACTTGTTCTGCTGTTATTTCGCAAAACATATAGGCTGTTGTCTGAGACTGTACTAGCTGTTGTTGCATTAAAATAACATATTTTGTTAATGAGTTGCTAGTGTTGAAGGTAGCCTGAAGTTATGTTATCGGCTGGGTAATATTGTACTCCTTTGACGTATACTACTGTATCATGTTCTTGTTTACTTTTAAATCAAGATAACTTTATGTTGTGCAAAATATATAAATAGTTCGAGACTAAATCTCATGATTTGTAAAATCGTGTTTTCCAACAAATGGGTTGAATCTATGTAACTCTTTGATGGTAGAATTTTGAAGCACATAATATAGCAGACTAGATTTGGCATTTGCCTATTCTGGTTCTTTAATCTTCACTGTTGGAGATAAATGTGTGTGATTTGAGGAACTTCCACTATCTGTTTTGCAATCTAGGTAATGTGGGTAACTCGAGTCCTTAGTGCATCTTTCGCAATGCCATGATTTTATATATCCGCAGAGTAACAACTGTCCACATGCATTCTGTTTCATTAGGAACAAGTCATTGGGAGTTAAGCATTTGAATGAAATTGAATAGAATACAAAAGGGAAATTGAATTGCTATCTCTTTTCTCCATCTTTATTGATTGTTCTTTCTGTTGCTCAATATCAGTTTCGTTCGTTGAACCAGTGATCCACTGGCTGAATCATTAACCCAGTCGCCCAATTCTCTGTCTGAGTCGATATAATTATATATAATAAAAATATAAAATTAAAATAATAATTACAAATTATTATCTATAAATGGCTCATAAATAATATTACTTTGTTATGTTTTCTATGTTCAATACATACATGACACAAATGTAGAAGTTTAATGTATTAAACTGCATAAGAAAAGGAAAATGATATATATTTCTTTTTTTATATTTTAGTATGCATAAAAAAATATTACAAAAATAAAATTATAATAAAATAAGAATTTAATTTTAATGTATTGATAGTGTAAATTTTTTTTAGACTATTATCCATTTAATAATTCTATTTAAATGACTTTTCAAGTGGTAGATCAAGGAGTAAATCGATTTCATTACATAACAATATATACTTGTATACATTATAAAACTCTTTTACATTGTTAGTATATTAAAATTAAATTTATAAAATAATAATTATAAAATAAATCAACCAATACAAATATAAAAATAATGTCAAATCATGCTAGTTAACTAACTATTAGCTATGATAATGAAATTTCTCTTTTACAATAATTATTTTTATTATTTTTAATCTCATTCATATAATTATATTTTATACTAATATCATTTATTACTAATATTATTTAGTATGCATTATTTATTTCTAAAAATAGTTAGTATTTATTCATATATTTAAAATTATTCTAAATATTTATTTAGTTTTTATATCTTCTTTATTCAAAATATTTATTAATAAATTTTTAATTAAAATATTTATTATTAACTCTTAATATAACTTTTAATATTGTTTATGGGTCTACTTTTTGTAAACTTGAGAGTATAAAATGGTTTTAACTCTCAACCAATGAAAATTTAAAAAAGTGTGAAATTAGATAAAAAAAATTATCTATTAATATTTTGTTTTACACTATTAATATATAGAAATTAAATTAGCTGCTAATATGCCAAACATAATGGGATGAAAATAAAAAAATAAAAAAAAAGGGTTGTAACACGTAAAACAGTTAAGTGTATTTTACTCTACAAAAATAAGAAAAACTCTCGTTCAAAATCAGAAAAAATCCTTACCCATGATCAGCAGCAAGGGTTCTCGTTCGGTAATCTTGTCGAACTGGTGATAGGCGCTTAGTGTCAGCAGGAGGAGGAGGAGTAAAGGCAACATGGTACACCACACCTACCTAGTGCATCATAGCATTCGGTCATGATCAGAGAACGAGAATCAGAATTGAATCACCCCGCTTCCATAAACGAAGAACCAGAAACAACAACAACAACAACAACAACCACCTGAACGTGGACATGGACAGGATTAGCTGCCTACCGGTCTCGCTGCAGTGCCACATCCTGTCGTTTCTTCCGACCAGAACTTCCATGGCCACCACCATACTGTCTCGCCGGTGGCGCCACCTCTGGAAGGATCTCCAAGTCCTCCACTTCCCCTATTAACCCGACAGTGGCCCTTTCATCAACGCAGTCCTACCCCAGCTCAGCTCTCGCCACATCCAAAAGTTCCGCCTCAGGGGTCACTTCCGTGAAATACAAGATTCCGTCACGGCTTGGATTCGTGCTGCCACCACTGGACCTTCCCTCCAGGACCTGTACCTCTCTCTGTATGAAGCAACCTTATTCGCTGTCATAGGTGAGATATTTCGCTTACCTGATGAAGTTTTCACTTGCGCTTCCCTTGTGTCCCTCAATTTGAAGTACCACATTTATTTGTGTCCCTCAATTTGAAGTTTTCATTTGCCATCCCTCAAGAATCTGAAGTTGAGGGTCCCCGTTGTGGACCTTGACAAGATTTTATCTGGCTGCCCTGTTCTTGAAACTCTCAAGCTTACTTTGCATGGGGATAATTATCCTGCAATCCACATGCCTCATTCCTTGAAGAGTTTAACCTTTGAAGTGGGCCTTTTGGTGTAATTGAGCATCTTGAGATAGACACCCCATCTCTTGAGTACCTATTTATCAAATTGTATGGTCGTTGCTTAGGGACTCTGGTTAGCAACTTTCCCAACATGGTGGAAGCGTACCTTGATATTTGGCCAGAAAATGAGAACGTTCGTTGGGTACCAAAGCTCTCGAGGCACTCTGCAGAACAAAACTTCTGGTGTTGGGAGATTCTCTGACAAAAGGTGACGAGCTTATTGCAATCTCACGATCCCTTGAACAAATTGTTTGATCTAACTTACTCTTCTATTTTCAGATGAATTTACAATTGTAATTACGTGTTATGATTAACATCTTGTTATCTTCTACACACAGTGCCTAGTTCGTGCTCCAGCTCTGGACCTTCCCGAATTTTCCTGTTTACTCAATCTTCAGATTGGTATTCCGCATTTCAACTGGAGTTTCCTAATAGACGTGCTTCATAACTGTCATATGCTTCGAGTTCTCCAAATTGATAATATCTGCACCTGGGAGGTATGAGCACTTTTCAAGCTCAGCCTTTTTGTCTATATGTTGCATGCTTGTATCTTTTGACAAGTCTCGTTTCTCGTTCCTAGGAAGTGTCTGGCCAGACACTGCCATACAATGAACTTAGTGGTTGGACACCGCCAACTTGTGTTCCTGATTGTGTTATATCGGATATTTTAATATAGACGATGTTGACACTCTGCAGCTGAACATGCATGTATTGCATATCTTTTGCAAAGAGGGCTTGCTTTGGAGATAATGTCAATTTTTACTGCTGTTAGGTTTGGTGTTATCCCAAACAAAGAAGATGATATTTGCAAGGAATTATCTTCCTTACCAAGGGGCTCTATTTCATCCCAGCTTACACTTGATTTTAGGGTACAGACTCTCACCATCCTTCTTGCTATGGCTGATTGTGTTGAAGCAGCCTAAAATAGTATTGGACTAAATGTTTTCTTTGTGGTGTGCCTGAAACAGTATAAATTGTTAAAAACTGAATTTGGGGTCAATTTTATAAGTCAGCACTCCACCCGAATTCATCAAATGTTTGTTGAAGCTTTTGATTACTTCGCACAAATACTAAGTCGTCTGATATCAGTGATATGGTGCCATGGGCATGGAGTAATAGGCACTTCAACTTTGTATTGGTGGTTTTGTAATATGCATGTGTTTCCTTCCTCCAATTCATCCTTATAAAGTTTATAGTATTCTGAAAATCTCACCATTTTAATCCATTGAATGTCATAAGATCGTGAATAAATCTTAATGAATTAGGTGGATGGCAACTCTATCCTTTGGCAATAGAAATTCCCTGACTTGTTCTACTGTATGTCCTAAAGCATATAGGCTGTTATCTAAGACCCTGGTCGCTTTTGCTGCATTAAGGGGCATATTTTATTAATGAACTGCACATGTTGAAGGTTGCCTGAAGTTATGTTATCCACTTCACAATATTGTACTCCTTTGATGTATACTACTTTGCAATATTCTTGTTTACTTTTAAAGTTAGAAATCTTTGTACTGTTTAAAACATGTAAGTAGTTAATCAAGGCTAAATGCTATGATGTGCAAAATGTGATTTACCAACTATGGATTGAATCTAGGTAACTCTTTGATTCTAGAAATTTTGCAGGTCATAGTATAGCGGACTGGATTTGGCATTTGCCAATTCCAGCGCTTTAATCTTTGCTGTTGGAGAAAAATGTGATGTGGTTTGAGTAACTTTGGCCATCTGTTTTGCGGGACTACTTGTTTGATGAGATTGACTGAGAGAGACAAGCAAAAGAATTACCAGTGTGTGCAACAGAGGCAATGGAACCACAGTTCTGACATTGCTCAAACCACTTCAAAAAATCAGCATAATCAACCAGAGATGGCTGGTGCAGAGGAGGTGAGTTTGAGGTAGCAAGAACACTGGCCTGGGCAACATTAATAGTAGAGCGCAAGTGAGGATGCAAAGTGTAAACAGCAATTAATGGTGTGGCCTAACTTATGATAGTGAACACTTGGCTCAACTTCGTACGTTCAAATATTAAAAAAATAGGAAAAAGATATTGATAGTTATGCAAAGCACTAGACTATTCCATATATGTGTATAAACCTTAATTCTAGAAACAAGAATGATCGGTTTTGTTTTGGCCCAAAATGATTGTTCAATTTGACGAGTTGGGTGGTGGTAGTATTCATCATTAGGAATGCTAAATTGTATGGGAGTGGTTTAGATTATTTTCTTTTGACGTTATATGGATGATTATGTACGCTTTATTCACTGGGGAAGTGTTACTAGAGAAGAATTTCAACAAATCTTAGTGAAGGTGGGTATAATTTATCTCTTTTATTATGTTTTAATTTTAGGCAGATTAATTTGCTAATTCCTTAACCAGCCAAAGAAGCATGAATCGATAGCTCTAATTTATTTTTGAAAATGAGTTAGCGCTGCCCAATTTTTTAACCAGTGGTTCCCAATTTTTAAGCTACCTGTAGACTCTAGTGAACGGGGAGAGGATGATTAATTTACCATCTCTACAAGAAATGTAATTCCATACCAAGGGTTTTAACTGCCCTAATTGAATATTGGAGATTAAAAAGAACAAGGATGCACATTAACTATTGTTTGATCATCGGGCCTCAGGTTCCACTGGGTGTCCCTTGGTACAAAAATAGAAAGCAAGTTTGGCAAGGGTAGTATTGGTCTACGTGCAGTTTTGGTGTAAATTTGACAAGTTCATGTGTCTTTGACTATGTCAAAAATTTTTGTTAACATAAATCAGCACATGATACACAATAGTCAAAACTATAGCCAAAATGGCTTGCTGGCCAAGTGAAATAGTTCTTCCCCTAATGGTTTGAAATTTGTTCTTGCTGTTTCGAGTGGAATAGAGGAAAGCCATTGAAATGTTGTCTTCTTTCTCGCCTCTGAAGATTGGCCTTCCAATAACGTGCTTGTAGTGCCCATCACTCATTATCTGTAGGAAGCAATATCAGCTTCGTCAATTAAGATAGTCTATAGCTCACAATTAACTATTGTGAAAAACTGAAATAATTGGCAAAAATAATACTAGAAGTTGTAAGAAGCTGTAGAGTTTTCATATAAAATGTGGTTTTGTACTTTTGTTTGTGAAGTCTAATTGAAGAACGATCTGAATGTTCTGGTCAAACACGGATAAAGACCTTTGATGCATTGGTTGCTGATAGTGTTCTTCAAGATCAAGAATGCTAATTATATACCAATTTAGCTGTGGTGCATGAGAATCAGTTCAATTATATACTTAAATTACTTTTTACAAAATAAATCATCGATTATTGATGTAATGGTTAATTATTATCTTCTGCATTAAACATTTTGTTGAAATTGTGGGTCTAAAAATCAATTATATTTACTAATGTGACATAATTAGATAATAATATAAAATATTTATATTAGTAGATTAAAAATAAATCTTTTAAGACTATTATATAGCAGTCTATATTTTCGTATATTTGAAATGTATGTAGATTACATTACATCTTAATATATGTATATAAAGAATAAAATACCAGATTATAAACGGAGACTAAAATGATTTTGAATTAATAGGAGTAGTAATTAGTATAGAGAAGAAATAGATAATAAGGAGGCATGCAAATTAACCTGGGTTTGATCTCCAATCGTGATTATAATTGCACCTTCTTCTGGGCAGAAAGAGAGCCAACTTTTCTTAGAGTAAACATGAAACTCTGAAGACCCATCACAGACATGCAAGCACAAGGAGTGTGAGTAATCGGTTCCTCTAATCAGCATTCTAATCACATCGTATTTTAAAAAGTTAGCCCATCGATCTGCTGTGTTGTCTTGGCGATGCTTGTACACACAACAAAGAGTCCCAAGATCATGGCCATGGTAAGCCATGTCAGCATCATCACCTGTAAAGTTTCTAGGAAGTTTTTTCAGTATCACGGGTAAAATTTTCTCGGCCACCGTCTCTATGCGTAACATAAGAGTTTCCATCTTCTTGCTGCAAGTTAAAGAAATTCAACAACATTAAGCACATTCATGAATATATAGTATTGTCATGGAAAATCTTGACAAGTGATTATTACATGCGTGTGCAATGCATGGTCGTTATTTTGATTTTTTAGACATAATTAATGGGTGTTTTGTAGTGTTAACAACAATCATTATTACTGCGTGTGCTTTTTAACAGAGAAATGAAGTGTAAAGTTGTTTGCTCCAACTGGTGTAATTGCAGCTGATTAGCCAGCTTAATTATTATGCCGGATCTTAACTAAAGCAAGCACTAACCATTTACTTTTCCTCCACCAGCTTTGCTTGTGACAAACAATAATTAATTAATGTGCTTCTTTTTCTCTCGTGTTTCTTTCAAACCATACTTTTTCAAGATTAAATGAATTGTAGTATCTAATCAAGAACCTATACTGAAACCTGTCCTTTCTTGTGTAAATTACATGCACCTGGTCGTGTGCATATTTTTATAATTGATTAGATCACACTGAAAAGATAAGTTATTAAAAAGATGATGAATCAATGGTAAAATTATGTACAAGACTAGATATACAATTTTTAAATGAGAAAATCCTCCCCTAAACTGAAAAAATATATGTATATTAACATTTAACAACATATTGGCCACCAAAATATAAACAGAAATCATACTCTCTCATATTACCAGCTTAATTATTCCAGAATACAAATCCAAGCTTTAGAATTATAAATTTAAGATAATGATAGATAGTAAATATAAAACTCCTAAACTTATTTTTTTCACGTACTAAGACAAAATTGTTGCACTTTGTACTGGACATTGCAAATTTAACGTTACAATAAATGAGACAAAAAGAAATCAGAATTGCACCATAGATTCGTATTGCACTTTTGCCAAGTCTATGCATAACTGTAATTTATATGAACATTTTAGTCAACAAATGTCATACATCCGGTGCTATTATTCCTCTTCTACATCGTTGATATTGATGGTGAGAACATCGTCACCATGAGTGACGCTTCCACCACTTCATCACTGTTATTTTGACACCACCGTACCCCTGTGATCTCTCGTCCATAACGTTTGTAGAAAGGATAATGATAAGGACAAAGCCGTAGTAATGGTGATTTTGGACTGCTAAGAACATGAGTTTTCCGTTACTAACTTTCTGAACCCAAAAAATTGTAATTGCCGGGTGTGCAACATATTTTGTATTGATTAATTAATTAATTTACCAAGAAGAAATTTGCATCGATCTTGATATCAAATTTCAATAACTTCACAAATTAGTGGTTGGTGGATCTAGAAAATGGATTGTGCGGGCGAGGTGGGTGTTATTGGAGACTAGCTTTATCCTACGTCCGTACAAAAGTCATTGACTTGGCTTCAAGATTTAGGATGCTTTTGTTTTAAATTTTTTAAAAAATTATTATGAAAGCTAAATAACATATATAATTAAAATGGTTAAAAACTAATTTTTTTTATAAGCTATTAATTTTAACTTTTACAAAAAAGTTAAAAACTGATTTTTTAAAAAATTTGATTATTTGTTAGAAATTATCCAAAGATACAAAAAATAATTTTTTTGATTAAAAAAAGTGACTATTTATATAAAAAAAAAAAAAAAGCACTAACAAACGCACCCTTAACATATAAACCAAAACGACCAACTTCTAAAAGAAGACAAAGTCAGTTCTTCGTAAAAGAATTCTAATAAGGACAAAAGATGTTTCTTAAAGAGTTTAAAGCCTTTCAAATAATATTTGTTGCTACTTACTAAAATATTCTCAATTCTTTTTTATTTTAATTAATAAAATATTTTTTTCTTTCAATTACAGATATCCCATACATTTCATGTATGAACTTAATTCTAATAATGGAACCAGAGCTATGCTCCTATCGAAAATATCTCTATTTTTCAAATATTCATACATGATTTGAATTTAAAACTCCATGCTTAAGAGATTCGAGTTTTCACAGCTTGAACCAATACACATAATTAATTAGTAAATAATTCCTTTAATACTCACTCGGATGACAACAATCTAGAATAAGATGGGAATACCGAATACATGATCGAATTCTAGTTTATGAATAATGATTTTGATCACAAATAATAATTTAATATTCAAAATCATGTCAAGGGCAACTAAATTTGAGTTTAATTTCTGTACATTGAGCATGAAAACTTTTCTAAATTGTCATCTACTAATATATTGCTTTATCAATAAAAACAGTTAAGTCTTAGATTTTCTTCATAAAAAATTATACAAATAAAATAATTTGATTGGATAATAGTATAAACAATGCATAAAAATTAAATTCATTAAATTTTACGCAAACATATTCGATTGCAATTTTTATATCTCGTGTGAACTTTACTTGCAATGTTAGGTATTTGAACATTAAATTATTATAACTTTGGAAAGAGTTTTAAGTTTAGATTTTATTTACATGCATTATCAATGTAAAAATATTTTATACAGATATTAAATCACATTAGATAAATAAAAATATTTGAATCATCATTTATTACTGTAATAGCCTGCCATTAATCTCTCTTAAATTTTATCTAACAATCATCTTTAGCACAAAATTGTGTAAGCAATTATCAAAGAAGTTTATATATTCCCAAAATTGAAGTTTAATGCATGCAAGTAACAATCCAAATACACTAGAGAATTCTTTTAATTAATATTAAATAAAAATTCATCTTCAACTATATATATCCAATGGTACTATATCATGCCGTGGGAATATTGGTGCTCTATTATAGCAAGAACGCTATATTTAGAACGCTATTAATTTCTCATGTAATATTCAAATATTTAATTGACTCATAGTATGTGAATAATATTAAATATATAACCATAGGTGCTAGAGCTTAGAGCTATATATATATGCTAGTAGCGCAAAGTATATATATCGTTACCTGAAATTTGGATATCCAATTGGCCAAATTCCCTCCATTTTCAACTTCAACTCTTCCTCTCTGCACCACACGAACTCTTCACACACCTCACATTCCTCTTCCTCTCCACCATGGCACTCCTCGAACCCCCACGGCTTCTCCGGCGACCTTGCCGCCGTCGCTCTCTTCTCCGCCGGTACATCGAACACTCCGGCGGCGGCCTCCGCGGCGGAGCTCACCATCTCCCTCGGGATCCCGTGGTTGACGAGCTGGAAGCACCCGATCCTCGCCATGGCGTCCAAAACGGCGTCGCATTGGTCGTCGTCGTGGTGCAAACACAGCGAAACGAAATCGACCTTCGGCGGCGTTTCGATAAGCTTCTGCTTCGGGAAGATCTTGTCGGGAAGCACGAGATCCGGGACGCGGAGCGAGGATTCTAAGAACTCCGTCAAAACGTCGTCGTTCGTTACCGACGATCGCCGCCCGGAGCCCACCGGAGACGGTGGCGGAGCACGGAAATCTACGGCAGTTTCCGGCATCGGTTAACGGTTCCTCTTTTTCTTTTTTCTTTTTTTCTTCTTCTTTTTTGTGTGTGGAGTTTGGAGTGGAGAGTGTGAGCGGTTATTTATTTGAAACGGATTTGAAGAGAGAGTGAGAGAAAAAGGCGCGTGGAGCAGAGAGATGATGGCGTGTCGCGCGCGTCAGGGACATAAGGTTCCCGGGAATCATGACGACGTCGTTTGCTTTTTTGTTCTTTTTTTTCCATTTTGCTTTTTTCTTTTGGTTGCTTCGTTTAGCTTTACAGCAATGGTACCAGTGGACGAGCCATCATTTCAAAGGAAAGGAATAAGTAATATGATTACTAGTAATTTTTTTGGGGTTTCAGGTGGGGGTAGCTTGTGATGTACTACACGTTTTTGTAGTTTATATATATATAGGACAAGACGTGTGTCTTACTTTAGAGAGAAAAATAAGAAAATTTTATTTTTAAATTAATAAAATTAAAAATAAGATCCTCCTCATTCTATTAATTTAAAAATAAAATTATTTACTTCACTTTTTAAGGTGAGACCCTGACTCTAAAATATTCAAATCTATTTTGATAATGCTCTCATGGAATTTAGATCGTGAGGAAGCCAGGAAGGATGGTTTAAGTTCAGCTCAGCGGGGTTAATCTTTTATTCATTACTCACTGGAATCTTGGATGGATAGTTCCGGACAAAACCATTATAAAATGAGTTTACTCATAAGGTGAAAAATTAAGGAGAATATTTTTAGATTGATAAAATGCTAGTCATTTAACGCATGCAATACACTAATAAATAATAAAAAATAATTTATTAATTATTATTAAAAATAAATGATAATTTATTTAAATATATCATATAGAAAATTACATATATAAATTTATCTTAAAAGTAAGTTAATAATTAAATAATTAAATAAGTGAAAAAATATAAATGTGTTATTCTATTTTATATCTTATTTTAAATATCATATTTATAAGGTCGAAAAAATCTCAATAAATGACCTATAACTAATAATAAAAAGCCTATTTTATGAAAATTTTGTACAGTTCAAAAATTGAAATTATTAAATAAAAAAAGATAATAAATAGATAGTTTTACTATATTATGAGCTATTTATAACGACGACAATGAGTATCTATGAGAAAGGAGACATGTCTCATGCCTTCTGTCCCCATTTAGAATTTTGTCTCTCATCCACATCCCCTTATGGGTTCTCATTTCCCATTTTCCTGTAAGAATTTTGAATCTCATTTCACTATATGAATAACACGCGTAATAGTTTTTATAAAATGAGTCTGAAATATTTAGTATAGTAGATAGTATATTAGTATAGTAGATTACCTTTATAATGTGAGACTATTAATGATTCTTAATTTAATTATAGATTGTCATTATATTGACATGGGTTCTCTTTTAGTGCAAATTATAATCTTTAATGATTGTAATATTTGATTTTCTAATTATTGTAATATTCAATTTTATTTCATATGAAAAATAATTAATAACTAAATTGTAAGTTAAGTTTTAAAAAATCTTTAGACATAAAAATTAAGAAAAGTGGGGCCTAAATTACTATATGAATGACACGTGAAACCTAAATCACTATATAAATGGCACATATAATATTTTTCATGAAATAAGTCTGAAATACTAGTATGGTAGATTAGTATACTAGGTTACTTTTATAATGTGAGGCTATTAATAGTTTTTAATTTAATTTTAGATTGTAATTATATTGGCCTGGGTTCTCTTTTAGTGCAAACTGTAATATTTAATTATTGTAATATTTGATTCTCTAATTATTGTAATATTTGATTTTATTTCATATAAAAAATAATTAATAACTAAATTGTAAATTATGTTTTGAAAAATCTTTAGACATAAAGATTAAGAAAAGTAGGGCCTAAATCATTGTATGAATGACATGTGAAGCCTAAATCACTATATGAATTACACATGTAATAACATTCATAAAATGAGTTTGAAATATTAGTATAGTAGATATTATAATTATATTAGATCGAATAAGATATATTTTTTATGCAATGACGCATAATAAAATTTTTATAGTGGTTTGATTATGTAATGACATATCTTCTGTATATAAAAGTTCATTAGTTAACTCTATGAATGACATTTATCACATAATGATAAAAAAAAATTTCCTCAAAAACTTGTTCCTAATTTTAATTATTCAATTTACCAAGTGTCAAGCTTAGACTATTATTGCACATACTCAATGGCACAACCAAGTTTATATGTGCAAGTTTGATACAACTATGTTCATTTTTTCATACTCCAAAAATTATATTTATCGTAATGAGGTTTGAATATAGGACTACATGTATATTACCTAAAATCCTTCATTTATTTTTAAACATCTTTTCTTTTATATTATAAAAAAGGATTTAATTTTAATATACTAACTATGTACAATTTCTTTATACATTCATTGAATCTTATAATAATATATCAGTAAATATAATTGACTTCACCTACACTACTTGAATCCTAAAAAATTAGAATTTTGATTCTACAATAATAAACTTTTTTACATTATCAGTGTATCAAAATTGAAATCTTTAAAAATACCTTTCTTTGCAAGATTAAAAAATTATAACTTTTAAAAAAGAATTTAATTTTAATGTACTGACAGTATAAATTCTTTTACACATTTATTCAATCTTATAATGACACATCAATAAATATAGTTAACTTTCACTCCCACTATTTAAATTTAGCAAAAGGAGAAATTTAATTCGATAATATTATAAAATATTTTTACATTGTTAATGCAAAAATAGCTTTCTCTTGAAGATAAAAGCTTACAACTTTTAAAAAAGGATTCTTTTAATTGAACTTTTGAATGAGCTCTTTTTTAATAAAAAAATGTAAAATTTAAATTTTTTATGTTTGGATGTAAAATTAATTTATATTTAGATGTAATATTAAAAGATATTCATTTATTTTTTAAATGCTTTTATATTATAAAACATATTTAATTTTAATGTTCAAACTATGTAAAAAAATTCACTATGTAAAAAAATTTCCATAGTCATCAGATCATAAGGTGACACGTTGGTAAATATAATTAACTTTCACTCTATTAAATGAAAATTCATACCAAAGGGAACTTTGATTGGATGAGGAGAAAAATTATTATTACAATACTATCAATGTATCAAACTTAAATTCCAATATTTATCCATCACACGAGTTCCACACTAGAGAAAATTTTGGCTTGATTTTGGAAATGCTTACTTTTTTAATCAGGGTCAATTGTATATCACAATTTTTAAGGTTACCAATTAGAGATGATTGAAGAGTTTTATATGGTATGGTGATTCAAAAATCATCTATAATGTTTGTGTAAGGAAGTGTTTAGAACACTAAATTGAATGCTATTATAAGTTGATCAATATTTATATATAGAATTCATAAATAATTTTTTTTTTTACTATCTAAAATATTTTGATCATATATATAATTTAAAATTGTGTATCGATTTAATTCAATTGTCTCCACAACTGCATAGATCAAAATCTAGTAAGTAAATATGATTGACTATCACATTTATTACTTGAATTATCACACAAACAGAAGCTCTTGAAGTTAATGCAAAAAACTTTTATATCGTCATTATATTAAAATATTAAAATTAAACTCTATTAAATAATCTAAAAGTCAATATATCTCACTATAGAAGAATTTTCCACATATTTATAGGATTTAATTTTGATGATTTGATAGTATAAAATTTTTAAAACTTTTATATGTGTTCATCCAATCATATTTGATCACATTAACCATAATGGTTAACTCTTTGATACATAACTTGAAAGGTTATATAATAAATGAAAAATAGTTGACTAGGTAATAGTGTGGAAAAAAACATATTGTTGGTACATCAAAATTTATATATGAGTTTAATTTCCATGCACTCTCTAATCAAATAAAAAAATAATAAACACAAGATTTATAATGAAATATTTTTTCCTAATTTATTAAAGGATTTAATTTTAATTCACTAAAAGTCTAAAAAATTTTACATAGTTATTTAATTATATATTATCACATTGGCAAATATAGTTAACTTTCACTCTCACTACTTGAAAAATACTATAAATGAAGGTATTTGATTGGATGATAATGTCACGACCTGACTTGAGCCATGATTGGTGCATAGGGAACATGTTCCCCACAAGCCTTAACATGTAAGTTTACAGAAAAACAGGCAAAGTTTCATTTGTTTTTCGGATATTTCCAAATTTAGAAATACAACCTGTATGATAACAAGAATACAATACAAAATTGGGCTTCAAGCATTCTCAGAATGCACCCCCAACAATAGAATAATCAACTCAACATAATTAGAATGTAGTTCAAAACATAAATCCAAGTTAAGTTTACAATTCTTTTTCATAACATAGTTTATATAACTAAGTCTTAAATCTCAACATAAACATAAACATTAATAGTAACTAAATCTAAGGATCCTACCTGTGACATACACAGAATTAAAACAGTTATGATAGGCTAAAACTCAAAAACCATGAGCTAGAGAGAGAGAGAGATGAGAAGGATGCGTGATTTTGATAGTGATGTTGGTGAAGATGAGGAGGGTGATGATAATGGCGAGGAGGAGGATGGTAGTTGAGATGGTGGTGGTGTTGAGAAGGAGAGAAATGAGGAAGAAATGAAAAAAATAAGAAAGAAAGAAGGAAGAAGAAGAAATCACGTTCTGTAAGTGGAGGAAGAGAAGGAAAGAAAAGAAGGAAAATGGAGGGTCTAAAGTGGTCTATACCACTTAAGGCACATTGGTGGTCTTCCTTTTTTTTTTTTTCTAGTTGTAAGAGATAGTACTCTTTCATTTCCATTTCATCAACATTAAACTATTCAATAAATGCTTATATATATTTTTATAATGGAGTTACTTAAGAGATAATTCTAGAATCAATTTTAAATATCAACAAAACTATTTAAAAAAGCAATTAAAAAAACTAATGATAATGTGCATAATGTTCAATTAATTCGTCTCTTCTACCATTGTGGATAATAATACTATTGCTTTTGTGCTGGTTAATAGGTGCTCATTAAAATTTATTTTAGTACCTGATTTTTCTTTCTTTCTTTTTCTGTGGTATTGTAAGTTTGTTTGGAAGTAAACTAATTCAATTGTTTATAGATGGAATGAATTTTCTGTTTTGAAAAATTGTATTTGTACTATCTCAATGAAAGAATACCAAAAAGGTACAACAAAAAGCAAAAGCTGCTAGCTCTTTAATCCAATTTTTAAAGCAAATATTACACCAATTATTTAAATCTAAACAGACATTAAGGTTACAAGATGCCCAGGTGATTCGGTTTGGACAAGAACGTGCCAACAACAACTATAATTGAACCCATATTATATGGAATGGGCCCACTCGTTAGCAGATCACAAAACCTAAATTTGGGCAGCGGTAGCGTAAACATGTATTGTTCCTTATGCGTACATATATTTAAAAAATAACATATATTATTCCTATCAACAATGCTAGACAACTAAATGATCTTCTTTTTTTTTTTGGCCAGAACAACTTTATCAGAATGTTTTGTCAAAATTTTCAACATTTGGGGCCTAATGTTATTTAACCCAAATTGAATATTGGACTTCGACCAAAAATATATCTTTGGACTTTAAAACCGATGTTGGTTTTACCTAATCATTATGTGCTTATTCCTAAGTTTAATGCCACCGGCAAGAAAGAAGAGTTGAGGTTTAGGCATATCGTCTTGACAAGGGAAAAAAAAAAAAAAGGCATCTGAGCTTGTTGTGTCTGACAAAAAAGAAAAAACCAGACAGCTTGATGTGAACGAGGATTTGTGTATCTTAAGTTGTAATAATTTCTTTAAGCACAAGGAAAAAAATAATAGAGAGAAATTTACACACAATAATAGAAATGAATTTTATCTTGTCTTATATGATGGTGAGGGATTTAAATAATATACATGGGATTATATATTTAAATCTAAATATTTTTAAAATTCTAATATACCAAAAAATTTATATTTTTCACCAAAAATTTTTTAGTGGAATATAAAAATCGAAAGCTACACATAAACTTTTTATATCACTAAAGTTAATAATTAAATAATTATGCATACGAAATCAGATTATTATTTGTCGCCACACCCAAATGCAAAGCTATACGAGAGAGTGAGAAACGAAGTGCCGTTGTGCGTGGTCTTTCTAGAACATCATTACGATGCATCTTATATCCAGCGTTTGCATCCCGTTTTATTATTTGTTATATTGAGCAACGGGTACCCCGTTTTGTGCCCATTGCTATCATAGTAAGATATAAAATTGACTTGTTTAAAACTTTTCATGTATTGTACTCCAACTGTAGCGTGAATCATGTTCAAATATTCTATATAAATTTTTGAATGAGAACGAAATGTCATATCTAGTCATTCAATGTATCGGTCTCTTCAATAATTAATTTAAGGATTTAAATTAATTAAAGTATATATGTTTAATCAGTTATAGGATATGCCACCAAGAATACAATAGGAATATTATTTTGTCATTTTCCGTAGATATTTCCTTTTTGCATATCTTTTATCGATTGGATATTTGAATACTCAATTTACACTGACCTTTTCTTAACTGCTTTCGAAAAATAAAGGGAGAATTCCGAGAAAAACCATTTTTATAAGACAACCTGCTTTTGATCTAGATGGTGATGTTCCAAATTAATCTCAATAGGGATTTGTGTCGTGTAAATATCTCTTGATCTAGTAATATTATTGTCCTTTTTCTAATGCATCATAATCTTTTTTCAGAAAAAATAATCTAAACATGATTAAATGTAAAAAAATATTTTTAGAGTTCATTCTTAGTATAAAATAACATATCTAAATAAATTGATATCATTAAAAGCATTTTTTTGAAAAAAAGAAAAAAGAAATTTTGCAACAAAATATAAACACGAGATTTATAATGAAATTTGTTTTAAATGCTTACAGGTATATTTATAAATTAGTTACTAGCAAGATAATTCTAAAATCAATTTTAAATATTAACAAAAAGTAACTAATAATGAAATTTTATGATGATGTGCATAATGGGCAACTTGAATCTTGATACGGACAAGGAAAAAAAAAAATCCTCTTCTCCACCAGTATGAATAATACTTTTGATTTTTGTGCTGGTTAATATGTACTCGTTAAAATTTAATTCAGTACCTTAAACTTTACTTTTATGGTATATGTTATTGAAAGATTGTTTGGAAGTAAACTAATTCAACTATTTATGGATGGAATGAATTTTCTTTCTTAAAAAATAATATTTGTATGGTGAAGGCTACGATGATATATAGAACTAATAAATTGTGGTGTATTATACACCATGTAGTTAGCCATATTTATAAAGTGTACCTAAATATATTTAGAAGCGCAATATCTAGTGCGTGGTATATCATATTTTATCTATTTTTTCTTTCTGGATAATTCTCTTACTTCATCGTAAACAAAATCCATTTGTACTTTCTTAATGAGAAGAGAAATTCAAACTTTCTCTTTGGAGCAAGAGAGATTTTTTGCTCTACATCACATCCAAATCATTCATGTACATTTTTAACGTATTTTCCTTTCATACTTTTTTGTCTCTATTAGCGAGAATTCATCTAGAGCAAAAAAAAAAAAAAAAAAGGCACTTGCTCCAGGTGCATATAAAAAGAATGCCAAAATGCTACGACAGAAAGTAAAAGCTACAACTCTTTAATCCAATTTAAAAGAAAATATTACACCAATTATTTAAATCTAAACAAACATTAAGGTTATAAGAAGATGCCCAAGTGATTCGACATCAATTCAGTCATAATATTGTAACATTTTTAATTGATCTCAGACGTCCATGAGGTCCCTCTACATTTTTGCAGCTTGAAAGCAGCATGCTAAGATATCTATACATTACAGAAAGCAGCAATATCTTTTATTGATAATTGAATATATAGTGCAATATTGATTATTGAATACTCATTTCTTTCTATATATTCTAGTGAGCCATCACCCTTTTTTTCTTGAGGAATTATTATTTGTATCACTTTATAAGACTTATCCAACACAAACATCTCCTGAGCAAAAACTAGGTGATGCCTTAATGAAAGTATGCATGCCACATCCTTAATTGAAAGTTTTCAATATAAGTGGGTGAAATAAAAGAGTGTACAAATTAGATTTTTTCATTTTATCCTTTTATTTTGTAAGTATAATTTTCAAAGATGAAACATAATACAATAAAATAATATAAAGTATCAAAGCAATCCCTGCTTGACCCCCCAATATCCCTGCTTGACCCCCCTAATTGGGGGTCACTAAGTGTATGTATCTCAAGGCATTGAGTGACTAGCCTACCCTCCTTACCTTGCCCTCCCCTCCCATTGAAGCCTTTCAAACACACATCAATTAGATATTTCCCTTCCCTTCCCTGCCTCACCCTCTATTCACTTCTCCCAAACATACCCTAAAGCCTTGTTTGTTCTTGGCGCCAATATGCACGAAAATGAGAGCGTCATGTGTGAATATAATTTTACCTGTTAGTTAGAAAGTGCCAATATGTCCCAATATTGATAAACACTAGCTACCAAAAGGCACAAGTGAACAAATGGCATCAACCAGAGATCACTGTGTAATGTGGAGAGAAGAAGTTTGATGACTAATTAAGCTACGAAGCACAACCAAATTACAAAGACTTCCAACTCCAATATTTTTTTTTTCAAGTATTTCTCATGAGTGGAAAGAGAACGGAAGAAGAGGGAATTATTGTCCTTTTTTTTCCCCCAAAAAATGACACTTCATTTGGAATTTGGCATGGAAGGAACTAATTAACAAAGCAACAGAGATCGTAGTCTTAAGTCGGCCTTGAACTTTAAGACCGCTGTAGGTATTGTCATTTGTGATTCGCCTACAAGTCTACAGCAAAGTCTTCCTTGAGTACAGAGTCGGTGAAGAATTTTCTGGGGTTTAAGAATTTTAAGGATTGGTGAGATTTTGAGATTTTATAGTAATTTCTCTTTCCTTGAACATTATGCACCCAAAACGCATTATAAATGTGTTTTTTTTTTTGGTTTGAAAATTTTAGATAGCTAACATTTTTTTAACATGAAAAGGAATTTTATTCATGTATAAGGCTAATGGTATTTATAAATTCCAAAAAAAATCTAAATTAAGATTAAATAAAAAATAAATACATTCTAGATTCTGAAGTATATATAAAGGCTTTACTTCTCGATAAAAAACTATTGATGTTAAAGCATATTTTATAGTTGACACAAACATGAAAATTGTTACAGCATAAAAAATGTATTGCACCTCAAAGTAGATCTAAACATCTCTATATACTTATGATGGTCAAAAGAGATATACTCATGATGAGAAACCAAACCCCCACAAGGGGAACAAAAACACCTATAAGCGGACCAAAAATATCCATAAAGGGCATGAAGAACAAAATAAAAGATATAAAAATTTAAAGAACCAAAAGAAGAAAAAATTGAAAGGACTGCCACCATAAAAAAATAAAATAAAATAACAGTCTTCTCTACAACCCTCACATAAGGGGAAGGCCACAAAAAAAAGAGAGAAAGGGAAGGATTAATCATAAATTTATAAGAGTAATGTTATATAGCTAGAATAATATAACCAGAATTTTATATAGAATACTTATGGTGGTTGGATTAAATGTAGTGGTAGTATTTAGGGTGGCAAAATGGATTGAACTCGTCTTATTGGCCCTGCCATTTTTTTACGGAATGCGTTAATAATTTCAACCTAAATAATTAAAATGAGTAAACCCGCCTAGCCTCATTTTATAGCCAACCTGTAACAGAGTGGACGAATTAGCAATATAACTAAAAATATAATTAAAAACAGGTATTCTTGCCAGATTGACCAGCCAACTTGTCATTATTTAACTGGGTAAGTTGGCAATTTCAATCTAAATAACCAAACTTAATCAACCCGCCTCATTTTATTTTTTGGCCAACCAGAGGCGGTCAACCCATCCCAACCCGTTTGCCATCCCCTCATTCGTCCAAAAATTATCAATTATAGCACGTCATTCTACGAGCAAAGATTATGGGTGTATAATATTTTCCAATTTTTAATTTGAGATGGCTGGCAAATAATCTTACGCAATTTATCAGCTCAAAGGTCTTAACGCAATTTATTGTAGTTAATAGCAACCCCTCATTTGTTTTTGTCTTTTTGTTGTTGGTCCAACATTTTAATCTTTACGTTTTTGTCTTCGTATACATGTTTCTACCAAAAGATAGAGGTGGGCAGAATGGTATCTGGGTCGTATTTTTTTTTTTTTCCCCAGCCATCAGAGCCGGCGGGCGGAACTTATGGAATTGAAAAAGAAGAACGTTTTGCACAAGAGACGTGGTTTAGATGGCAGTATCAGCTGCCTCTTTGAAATACACAGTTGTTGATATACTCCTGTACCAACTTGTTTAGTATCCTTGGGATATTTTAGGGAATCCGGGGTGAATGTTACGAGTGTTCCAGTTGTATTATCAATCAATCTATTTGTGAAAAATACGAAGAATCATATGTTAATAACTAGATTTTGGTTATTGTCTACTTATCTTATTTGTGTAACTCGTAAAAGAATTTAATACCTATTATATTAGTTACCCGTTTATGATTAGTTTTCTTACTATTTTATTATATAAACCTGAAACGTGACTAAAATTATACAATTTTATTTCATATAATGTAGGAGTATATAACATAATAATCATGTTCTGAATGGATTGCGTAAATATTGTTGGGTTATGTAAATAATAGACATACCATTTGGTATGACATCATAGGATATAATTATTATGTGATAGAGAAAAATAATTTAAATTATGTTGTTATATAATTTTGATACTATTGTTCTTATTATTTTTCTCTATCAAGTGAGAAAGTATTGTATATTGTGATCTAAAACCCCTGGTTGAGATTGTAATGACACAAGGGCTCTAATCCAATTAATTGAACGTGAGAAAATTAATTTAATTTTGTAATCATATTATAATATTTTGGTTAGGATTTCTCTTCCCTAATTGATGTGTCATCACTTTATTATTTAAGATCTATATTTTGAGGACTATTGAGTTTCTCTTGAAATATCTAACATGATATCTCCTTCATTTCTAAGTGAAAAATCATGTTTTCGATCTCTCTGGATTTGTTTGAACAAGCATTACAAAACCCATAAAGAGATTGAATGAAAATCAATCTAACTTGCAGATTTGGGTTTCAAAGAAGTAAGGGCCAGAAAGGTTTTTGGGTTCATCTCGGTTAAAGCTTGATTCCTCTCTCGATACTTCACGAAAATTCATGTTTTTGGTGTCTATGAATTCGGATTTCAAAGCTCAAAAATAGCCCTAAACAAATTTTAAACAATTCGGCTACCATATAGATCTAGATTTTTTTTTATTAAAGGTTAGGTTTCTTGGCTTCAAACTCAAATTTCTCTCTCAATTCTCAACCAAAATTAATGTTGTTGCTCTTGTTGTAGATCACATGAATGATGTCTACAAAAGCCCTATGAAAATTCAAATCATATCAACCAATATATATAGGATTTTGGATAAAAATGGGTTAGGGTTCTTCTATGAAGGTTGCGGGTTTGGCTTGATTTATCACTCAAATCTTCACCAAAATTAACAAACTCAGTGTCTTTCACTTCAGAAGACCAACATCAATAATAACCCTCAAGAAATGTTGAATCTAATTGAGCAGCAAACAAATTTGAAATTTTAACTTGTTAGGGTTCATGCATGTGAGGTTGGATATGAAAACATGATTTGTAGCAATAATCAAAAAGTAAACCTGGGTCTAATTAATTCCAATTGAAGAAAATTTAAGCCAACATATCAAAGGTTGTATATAATTATAACATGCATATTTGTAGGTAAAAAAACGCATGAGAATGGGGGGTTGAATCGTACTTCACCTTTCTTTCCTTTTCTTTTTTGAAAAAACTTAAACAATAACTATCAAGTGTTAAACTTAAAGTGCAATGGAAACAACATTAGTAATGTCAAAAAGTAATTTTCTAAACTATAACAAAGACAATAAAATGAGTCTGAGTAGATTATCAGAAATCACAGTACAACAGGCACAAAGCAGTAAATAAAAGAGAGATAAAAGATAATAGAATACTGTACAAGAATTTTTTGCTGATTCGGCCAACCTGTTTATATCCAGTTCTCAACCACCGTTGAGTTCTACTAAATCCTTTCTTAACTCGAGAAAGTTGGATATTCTTTACAGTAGTCTTCCCAAATTTTTACTAGTGACTAGTAACTCTCTCTACTATCACAATCGAGTAATCTTTTACTAGCCTCTCCAAGCTAAATTAATGATCAGTAATTCACTCTACTATCATACTCGAATAGTCTTTAACTAGTCTCTCCAAGCACTGTGATTAATAGCTCACTCTACTATCACACCTAAGTAGTCTTTGACCAGTTTCTCCAAGGTAACATCATGACCAGTAGTTTACTCTATTGTCACATTACAATACTAGTATTTGCTTAGTCTCTCTAAGCTAACTCACAATGATCACTACTGGATCTAGAATCAAGGTTACAAAGGTTTGTGTTTGGATTTGAACACTCAAACTAACCAACACTCAGGTTTTTAAGAGATGAACAACAATAGACCTGGAAAAATTGAATGACTTCTTTCTATCGATTCTTCCTAGGAAGAATGTATAATTTACTGAGAACATAGAAAGAAGATTTTTACAAGGAAGAAATTGATTACAAGCAATAATGAATTTTATAAATAATGAAAGAAATGTTTTTCAGCATTGTAGCACTTTTATGAGAAAAAGCCTTTCTTGATTATGAGCATAACATCTTTATTTATACTTGATCAACATTTATTTTCATTGCCCTTGATCTGTTTTCCAAATGACATATGTTGATTTTCTTTTTATTTCTTGGGAATGCACTCCAGAGGAGTAGTTCGGCATTATCAGAGCAGTTGTAGAAGCCTTTATGAAATAGAGGTTTCTGAGGCCATATTCAGACACTACTTTTTACGTTATGAATGAGGTTTTTAAACTTTTCCTTTTAGAAGTTGGGACAATTGACCAAATTAGCAGAAAAGATGTCACGTTAATCGTTGACTGGATTTGACTTTAAATTTAAATTTCAAAATTCCTTCCTTTTCCTATAAAGTACATCGTTTTACTGTGAAACATGTTTTTTGAAGTGTGGTAACGGTTTCTTGATATTCTTCGATCTTTCAGTCTTTAATCAGAGCTTATAGATGATTATATGATTGTGATAATGATGATTGAAGGTCGTAGTATAAACTTATTTCAAAGTTGGATTGAAATCTTCACTTGAAACATACTTTCTGAAGTTACGTGCTACTTTTTTAAGATCTGAGCCTTGGTTCCTTATATTTGAGAATTTTCTTCAATACGTTGAGCATATATTTATTTATTCCATGATATAGTTTTCACTTTTATTAAGTCCCAATCTCTTTAAATGAGATTAAACATGTTTGCACATGTCATGTGGAAATATTTTCGATTTAGGAACCGTATTATGCTAACATAAATACATGTTTGTTGCTTCAAGAAACTAAAGAGAAATATTAGTCCTTCTTCAAAATATTTTTCTCAAAATTGGTTATCTTATCTTTCAAAACGTTTAGCATTGAAGCTTTCTGAAGAGTTCTACAGCCCCTAACGAATCGATAAATAGGATCGAACAAAAGCTACCAAAGATTGATTGAGGAAACCAATCAATCCATAAATCTCGAAGAATCTCCATATTTGAAAGAAGAGAAAGGCCAAAGGAGACCTTGGGGGGAGGGGGAGAGAAAGAGAAAGAGAGAGCTCCTCCTATTCCTCATATAACCAAATAAGCGACCTTAAATTAGTGGGGCATCAAGTGCCTATAATAAGGCTAGGAGGAAGGGCCTGTCCGTGTGTCAGTAAAATGATTGACTAAGGCTTCCCATTATAGCAAAGTTTATACACATAGAATTATAACAAACCCATCAATAAGTAGTGTTTTAAAAATAATAAGTCCAATAAGGTCCAATAAAGGCTCAACAATAATAAAATTCAGGCTTAAACAAAATGCCTTAATAATTTTGACATCTCATCAATCTGGGTGTAGAATTAGCATGTAATTATATATTAGTGAACAAAATAGTCTAATAGCTCCACCATTTTTGGGTCCTTTATGTACTTGTGAGCATACATACATAAAGATTGTGTATCAATAAAATCATATGATGATTAAAAAAATAGAGGAATGGTAGATGTCCACCAGATACTTACATAAAGGAAAATGACAAAATTGATGTATTTCATACGGAGGGACAACTTGGGAAAAAAAGAAAGGTGCACATGTGACTAACTATAATACTTTAAAAAAAAAAAAAAGAAACGCTCATTCATTTTGCTTTTCTCTCTCTCTTTTTCATTTTTCTTTCTTTGGTATGTCCCTTCTCTTTGCTTCTCTCTCTCTTTTTCATTTTGCTTTCTCTAGTTCTTTGTTCTTTACAGGAAAAAGAAGAGGAAGAAGGAGAATCCAAGCTAATCCTTACGCATGAAACCCAAAGCACACAAAAGGAAAAAAAGAAAAAGAAACTTTCATTCTCTCTTTCTTTTTTTTTTTCATGTTTCTCTTTCTAGTTCTTCATGTTTACAGGAAGAAGAAGGAGAACTAAAATCTGTGAGATAGCGCACAAACATAATCCTTATGCGTAAATGTTTAACTCATTTCATTTGATTTTTTATGTCTTTGTGGTTTATATCCCAAATCGTGAATGATTATTTTTTCAGTGTTTTTAACAACTAAACAAGCTGAGAATGACTTTGTTTTGTTAGAAGCTAAGATTATATTTGCTGTAATTGTTGGAAATTGGAGTTAAAAATTTATAAATGTGTGTTACGAAATGTTGTAAACCAATATGTAAAATGTTGTAAACCGTTGCACAAAAAGTTGTAAACTAGTAGCAAAATGTTGTAAACTAATTGAGAACACATTGAAAACTAGAATTGAAAAATTGTAATACATATTATGAAATGTTGTAAATTAGAATGTAAAATATTGTAAACCATTGCACAAAAAGTTATAAACCAGTAGCAAAATGTTTTAAACCAATTGAGGACATGTTGAAAACTAAAGTTGAAAAATTGTAAATGCATGTTACGAAATGTTGTAAACCAGTATGTAAAATGTTGAAAACCATTACATAAAAAGTTATAAACCAATAGCAAAATATTGTAAACTAATTGAGGACACATGTTGAAAACTGGGGTTGAAAAATTGTAAATGCGTGTTACGAAATGTTGTAACTCAGTATATAAAATGTTGTAAATCATTGCACAAAAAGTTGTAAACCAGTAGTAAAATGTTGTAAATCAGTAGCAAAATATCGTAAACCATTTTACAAAATGTTATAAACCAGTATACAAAAAGTTGTAAACCATTTCACAAAATGTACGTGTGAATATATCTATTTATAAATGATCTTACTTTTTTTCACAACAAATCAAATTAAGCACAAAATAAGACTAATAAATATATATATTGCTAATGACTGAAATTTGATTTTATTATTATATTTTGATCTATTTTATATTTATAAAATTATGAAGACATAGAGTCCTCAATTGGTTTACAATATTTTTCTACTGGTTTATAAATTTTTGTGCAATAGTTTATAATTTTTTGTGTACTAGTTTATAACATTTCGTAATAACTATTTACAATTTTTCAACTCTATTTTTCAACATGTGTCATCAATTGGTTTACAACATTTTGCTGTTGGTTTACAAGTTTTTGTGCAATGGTTTGCAACATTTTACATATGGGTTTACAAAATTTCATAACATGCATTTACAATTTTTCAACTCTAGTTTTCAACATATCATCAATTGGTTTACAATATTTTGCTACTAATTTACAACTTTTTATGCTATAGTTTACAACATTTTACATACTGGTTTATAACATTTCGTAACACGCATTTACAATTTTCAACTCCAATTTTCAATATGTCATCAATTGGTTTACAACATTTTGTTACTGGTTTATAACTTTTTGTGCAATAGTTTACAACATTTTACATACTAGTTTACAACATTTTGTAATACATATTTACAATTTTTCAACTCTAGTTTTTAACGTGTCCTCAATTGATTTACAACATTTTGTTACTAGTTAACAACTTTTTATGCAATGGTTTACAACATTTTACATATTGATTTACAACATTTTGTAACACACATTTATAATTTTTTAACTCCAATTTCTAATAATAACAGCAAATATAATATCAGCTTCTAACAAAATCATTCTCAAGTCGTTTTATTGTTGAAAACACTAAAAAAATAATCATTCACGGTTTGGGACATAAACCACAAAAATATAAAAAATCAAATGAAATGAGTTAAGCATTTATGCGTAAGGATTATGTTTGTGCGCTATTTCATAGATTTTAATTCTCTCTCTCTTTTTTTTCCTTTTGTGTGCTTTGGGTTTCATGTGTAAGGATTAACTTTGGTTATCCTTCTTCTTCTTTTTCTTATTCTTTCTGTAAAAAATGAAGAACCAGAAAAAAAAATTTAAAAAGAGAGAGAGAAAAACAAAGAAAAAGGTGTTTTACAACTTTTTGTGCAATGATTTACAACATTTTACACACTGGTTTACAACATTTCGTAACATGTATTTACAATTTTTCAACTCTAGTTTTTAACGTGTCCTTAATTGATTTACAATATTTTACTACTAGTTTACAACTTTTTATGCAATGGTTTACAACATTTTACATATTGATTTATAACATTTTGTAACATACATTTATAATTTTTTAACTCCAATTTCCAACAATAACAGCAAATATAATATCAGCTTCTAACAAAGTCATTCTCAATTTGTTTTATTGTTGAAAACACTGAAAAAATAATCATTCATGATTTGGGACAGAAACCACAAAAATATGAAAAATCAAATGAAATGAGTTAAGCATTTATGCGTAAGGATTATGTTTGTGCGCTATCTCATAGATTTTAGTTCTCCTTCTTCTTTTTTTTGTAAACATAAAGAACTAAAGAGAGAAACATAAAAAAAGAAAGAAAGAGAGAATGGAAGTTTCTTCTTTTTTTTTTTTTTTTCCTTTTTGTATGCTTTGGGTTTCATGCATAAGGATTAGCTTTGGTTCTCCTTTTTCTTCTTCTTCTTTCTGTACAAAACGAAGAACCAGAAAAAGAAAAATGAAAAAGAGAGAGAGAAGCAAAGAGAAGGGACGTACCAGAGAAAGAAAAATGAAAAAGAGAGAGAGAAAAGCAAAGAGAATGCGTGTTTCTTTTTTTCCTTTTGTAAAGTATTGTAACTAGTCACATGTGCACTTTTCTTTTATTCCCAAGTTGCCCCTCCATATGAAATACATCAATTTTATCATTTTCCTTGGTGTAAGTATATGGTAGACGTCTATTGGTGGACATTTATCATCCCTAAAAAAAGTAACAAAAATACATATTCATTTTCACACTTAAAAATAAATAAAAGAAAAGGGGATATCATTATAAAATTTAAGTGTATCGGTACCTTTTAATTATTTGTACTTAACAATGAATCAAGTGTTTTAATAACTCAAGTTTTTAAAATCTATCAAATTTACAATCAAATCACAACTGTTGAGAACACACGGATACCGATACCTGAGTGAAAAACAAAAATAAGTAAAAAGAGGAAAGATCACTATTGACACCTAATGTTAACCCTTTGAGTTTAGTACAATTAACAACAAAAATGGTCTGCTTGGTTTCAGTTTTCAGTTATTATTTTTTATTTTTAGTAGTTTTTCAGATTTTGTGAAGAAAATACTAAAAATTCTGAAATTACGAATTTGTTTGGTTTGAGTTTTTTGTTTTTAGTTTTTATTTCCAGTTTTTATGAAGGAAATGCTGAAAACTAGAAATAAAAACTAAAAACTAAAATTTACAGTTTTCAGAATTTTCAATATGTCATTCACAAAATTTGAAAAATTGAAACACTAAAAATGAAAATTGAAAACTAAAAACTGAAAACTTAAATTAAACAAACTTATAAATATTTTCAATTTTTTCTTCACACATTCTTAAAAAATAAAAAATAAAAAATTAAAATCGAACAACTCCTTAATTTTCCCCAACAAAGAAATGTTTGGTTCAGTCAAAGGTACAGGCAAACGTCATGCATTAAAAAAAGAAAAAAGTTAAATGACCGGAACAAATAAATTTTGCAGGTCAGTTTCCTAGTTTAATAAACCTTTCAATTTTCGTCTTTTTTTTTTGTTTAATACGAAATATCAAATCATTTAACAGATTGAAAGCCATCGTTCGTTAATCAATGTCAGCAAATTAATATAATTTATTGAGAACAATTGAAATGCAGTGTCATACTTTACCAAGGAAAAAAAAAATGCCGTACCATAAATTGAACCTAGATGATACCCGTTCAGCCAAACTGTGTTTAGTTTCCTTGTGTCCATATCCAAAGAATTAAAAACATTACAAGAAAAGAAAATGTTCGCTGGTCATTTTTGTTTTTCTGTTGTGCCTACCTTCAATGGGAAACCTCCACTTGGAGGAATAATGAGTTGACTTTTGACCTTGACCAAATGAGCCAAACGGCACCAAGAGAAAAAAAAAACCCGCAACGTGCTGAGAATATATATATCGATAAAAATAAATAGATAAACCTTTCATAGAATGCCAAAGTTGAATGTTCGCGTTGAATTTTCATAAGTAGGACAGGCTAGCCGCTGCCATAAATAACATGAGTTCTAGTTATGTTATTGGAACTATATTTTAAAATATTTTCAAAGATATAGTATAAGATATTTTTTGAAAACATTAATTAATAATAGCAACCACAAGACATAGTATAAAATATTTTTTAAAAACATTAATATTTTCACATTTCATGGCCAGGCCTATATTTTTTTGGGAGAGCTCCCATAATAGGAGATTAGTCACTAATATTAATGGTAGATATCTTAATTTTAATTTAAAAAAAAAAGTAACTTCCACCTTAAAGTGATAAGATATCTTAAAAAATTATATTAATAATATTTCTCAATAACTATATGTTTAACTCGTAACGATCATATCCTTGACTTCATCCTTCAGGAAGTATTGCCACAATTTTCTTTTATTATTATTATTATTATTATTTTTAAGTATGACAGGACAGTACATGCTCTAACTGTATAATATATTTTATTTTATATGTTATCTTTACATAACTCCCACAATTTTGTTTTTCCTTTTTCTAATTCTAAATAATACTTGCACACTCCCGACGGGCAAAAGCACAAATAATTAGAAGATTCTGTGTGCGAAATTGGCATATATTTAATTTATTGATTACCAAATCAAAGGTTGAATTAGCCTTACATGTATGTGTAGTTTTCAAATGCTTCCCAGTTTATTTGAATCGGTACCCATCGCATACACAAGTACAAGAAGAGCGCCACTGCCCCAGGTCTTCCCTAAAGTGAATTTCTTTGTTGTTCTTTCAATAGATTAGGACTCCATGGCAGTTTCTTCGCCTTCTCAGGTTTCATATATGGGGTCCGAGTTTTGAATCTTGAAAAGTTTGGTAAAATTAATCCCCGATAAAAAATAAATAAAATAAATAAATTCATCAAAATAGTATGGACAGCTCAACTTTGTCCTACATTGAGAGATTATGAAATCTAATTTTTTTTTTTCCCTTGAAAAGCCAATTTATGCTACAAGAGTTAAATCAGAGATTTCCTCTTAATATATAATAATTGTATATTCACACAGTTATGATAGGCTGGCCCCAGTCATATAATTATAATAAAGACGCCGAACCAATAATTTTATATATTTATTTATTTTTGGGTCTTGCTTAGGGACAACAGTTTCCAAGATATCATTAGAAAAAAGAAGTATTTCCTTTTTTGGGACAATAGAATAATCACCATTTGATTGAAAATGGGATCGAACATATATTTTCATTTACAATATAATATACAGTAATTTTTTTTTTTGAAGACCAATATAATATATACTATTATGTGTCCGTTATTTCGTTATCATAATTAATCAAATGTTCATGTGTATGAGATTGAGATTTTTTTTCTTTTCTTTTGACATTTCCCAAATAATTTTCTTCCCTTTTGTCTGAATTCGGGACCTGCATTATTTTTTAAAATACTCCATCCATTTTTTTAATAATTATCCAATTATAAATGTTTATTGAAATTAAGGAAATGATTGATAAGACATTAATATTAGTAAAAAGTATGAATTATTTATTAAATTATTTTTGTTTCTTTTTAATATCTCAACTTTTTTCTCCTTTTTCACTAATGAGTCAATAGTATTTAATAGAGATAATATTGATACAAAATAATTAATACTATCTAAATTTTTAAAATAAACAATTATTTATAGACAAATTAAATTTTTTAAATGAATAATTATTCAAAGATAAAAACAGCAATTGCTCATGCAATATTGAGTTTGAGGAGGAAGTGAAAACCTCTATTTTACCTTTCTCACATCTATTCGTTACTTGTCAAATCTCCTGTAAACTTGTCGAAATCCCCGAAATTGACATCCAGATTCCCAATAATATCATATAACACAAAGATTTTGAGTGAGAAATTTTTTGTCTCCAATCGATAAAATGAAATTCCTTGATATCAATACTTGGAAACCGCAGTCTAATATTACGGAAGAAGAAATTTGAAAAAGAGAAGAGATTGTATATCATCATATGAAATGAAATTCTCAAACATCACACGAGAATAATTGACACATGTGAGAAGAAACTTGAAAAGAGAGAAGAAATTGTATATCATCATATGAGAAGAAATTGCATGAGAATGTGGTTGGGTTGTAGGACTATTACTTCTAGATGGATTTCGCTAGCATCAATCATAACTGGATTCATGAGCTTGTGGCTGATTTGATTTAAGAGTTTCTTTCCTATATGCCCTCTGTTTTTTATCTTGATGGAAATGCCGAAGAAATTACTAACATAATTCATTTGTTCTTGCTATTATTATCTTGTATATGTTTTCTTTTGTCTGACTCGTCTCTTGCATCTGACGTTCTTATTCTTTTTTTTGTTTGTCCTGAATTATTCATATATACTACCTTTATAATGTCTTTCTTACTCGCCTCAATTCTGATAAGTTTGAGCTATATCGTTGTCGAAAAAAAATGAAATTCTCAAACATTCGCACCATTGGATTTAATTTCAATATATTAACAATATAAAAAAATTTTACACAGTCATTTAATAAAATCCTCTCATATATATGTATATATAACTTCTAAAATAATAGGTGAGAGTCAACCATATTTTATTGAGGCACCAAACTATGATTGAATGACTATATAAATTAGTACATGAAGATTAAACTCTTATACTAATATCCTCACTCACATTTTTGCGCCAAAAGATACTTTTGTTGTGCCAATTGTGAGGATCTAAGATACTTTTGTTGATGATTACATATCTCTGTCACTACGAATTTTCAGTAGTGATCTTGAAACAAATATACATGTGGTGGTTTTTCATTCGCATGTGTCAACAAAACTGTCATCAATAGCTATCCTGATTTAATTTCTGAAAGCAACTTGCCCAAGAAAAGTCATGTTTTCGGTTCATGCACGAGTAGTAACCTGTTTCTTCACTCGGTTCATGTCATCAATAGCCATCTTGAGAGACCGGTTTCTCGTTTAACCTGTAATCCAGATTCTTTTTTGAGATGTGAAGGAATCCGTATACTTCAAACATTGTTATATATCTTCTATTCGGTGTTGTTCAGTGCTGAAGGTAGCTAAACGACTTCAATGAGAAAAATTAAACAAAAGCAGAAAAACGGTGAATGCTGAACAAATTAAGTACGCGTGGAAGTTAAGTAAAAATGCCGGTCATTTGCGAGAAAGTACCGTCATGGACTCAGCTCACTCAATTATATTTTATTTTATTTTGTACACAATAAACAAAAAAAATTAAGAGTGAGAGGATAGTGCTACGGATATAATTGGATTGGTGGAGTTGGATGGAGTAGAGTGGAATAGAGTAAGATTTTTTATTTCGTCCATTGGATTTGCTAAACTTGAATGAAATAGAAAGAAGATGGATGAACTCCTTTCTATACAATTCTATCAATTCTTCTCAATTTTCTTTTCCCATTGGGAAAATGAAATAAAATAAAAGATATCCAAATAATATGAAGCGAATAATTATTTCACTCTGCTATGAACTTTACTCTGCTCCATTCTACTATGCTCCACCAATCTAGACATACCCTATAGTCCAAGGCATGAGAAATCTCTGAGCTCAAAAGATACTTATAGAGGAACTTAGCCCACCTCAAGAAGATAAGAGATGGTTTGAATTTGCTAACCACAAGAGATGTGAGACTCTATCATGTTTCACTTGACTAACCTTTTTGGGGTTTGTCACTCAAGTATCTATCCACAAACAACTATATTATAATAAATAGGTCTATTTGCAGCCTGCACCGGTTCTTTCTCTATTGAACTCAAAAGGTGTTTTTATGTTGAAGTAGACCACTCAAGATGTTAAATTAAGGTTTCTGTTTTTAGTTTCTGCATTTGTTTTTAATTTTTAAAATTTTATAAAGAAAATAATACAAATATAAAATAAATTTGTGTTATTTTTATAAAATCTTAAAACCAAAAAATTAAATAAAAAGTAAAAACAAAAATAGAAATTAAATAAACCCTTAGTTTTTTTTTAACTCATATGATGCGTATCGAAACTCGTCATATGTGCAAGACTTGCAACAATTTTAGAGTAACTTTACACAACCAAAATTATATATCAGAATTATTATCAGGATTTGTCAAAAAGGATAGTTGGATAGTAGTTCAAAGTTGAGTAAATTTTCAAATTGATCCTTAAAAGATAGTCAAAATTCTTGTTCGTTAAAGATTTTGTACATCAGTTTCATAATTTTCAGTATAAAATATGTCCATCAGTTTAAGAACAAATTGACGTCAAAGCATACATTGAATCATGAGAATGATGTCCATTTTGGAATTTAAAAAGACTAAGTGCTTGTTTGAATAACAGTTTTGGTAGAATCAAAATGAAGAATGTACCTTCCTAATGTATTTTTGTAGAAAATAAGATTTTTCTTACTTTGTCCAAAAGTACTTTTGGAAGCAAAACAAACACACCTCAATTTAATGTTGTATATATCTTTGGAAGACTAATTTGAGTGTTTATAAGGTTAGAGTGTGGTTGAAAAAGTATAGATCTATCTCGCTGATTATTATGAATGAAAAAATATATTTATACATAACTATCGGAATATATATATATAAATATATGCTAGGCAAGTATATTGGTCGACAAATTAAAGGGGAATACATGTGCAAAAGCAAGGAATTTTCATTAATATAATTAATATGAAATCGGATGACAACAATAATAAGTGATAGTATTATCTCACGAATAAGAATTTATATGCAAACACAACATTTTACATTTATGATTACAGAGTCAAGTGACAATATTTTATCACTTACTAGTGCAGATTTGCAATTGAACATAATCAATGTGAATTCCCCATATTTTATACTTATAGTTCCCTGTGTCGATTGACATCGTTGTCATCTGTAAATATCATTCCTTTGAATGACTATTCTAATGTCATTGTTGATATTAGATGTGATAATTTGCTGATTGTTGTTTATTAGTAGCTCAAGTGTACCCATCATGAAATCTATATTCTGACGAATTGGGTAGCAGCTAGTTTGCTATGGCTTAAGGCAGTCTCCTACATAACATACAAACCCAAGAACCTTCCCTGGAATTTGGAGCTCCTCTAAATATCTTTCTGAAGTAGTTCCTGAGTTAACTTAGTCAAAACTCCAATGACCAAAAATGGAGACGACAATATTCCAAGTCAAGCAAAGAGTTGATCTTGAAATCCTTGAGTACTCCATATATTGAAATAAAGAAAAGGGCTTCTAGAACAGTACGAGACTGACTTGATATATAATCTTAAATTTCCTTTTATTGTATTTCTTCCACTTCTAGAAGGAAAACAAAAACAGCGTAGGGGTAACGTTGCAGAAATGCATTGATGAATGAAAAGACTTTTGAATAAGGAAAATAAAAGAAGCAAACAATCCACACAGGCAATTACAATGAGTGAAGTAATTGACTCTCTCTCAGCGCTAACCCTTTCTGGGAGTCAATGGTTGAGCAGGCTCATGTATCTCAAGAAAGCGTAGATTCAGCTTAAAATATAAAAGATATTTTTTTAATTTGAATTGAAATTTAGACAAGTTTTTTGGGGAAAAAATTGTTAAAACACGAAATAAAATTGTTTTAATATTTTTTCATAGATTAAAATTTGAAAAAAATAAATCATAAAATTATTTTTCAAAATGTATAAACAATAGGAATGGCAATGGGACAGGTTGGGGCAGATTTTTTTACTTAGCCCAACCCTGCTCCATACCAAATAACATGAGTCTCAATCCACCTGCCCCTATCCGTGAGTTTTACAAATTTAAACATGCACTTGCCCGTCTGGCTATTTTTTAAAAAATTTGTAAAACTATCTCAAAATCTAAAAAATTATACACAAATATATAAAATACAATCAATACCAATATTTAAAATTCTAAAATAGTCATTTTCAGTACCAAAAAAATAATAGCATGTCCTTAATAGAAAAACAACTAAATTCTAAACAAGTTTAACATAATTTGATACTCATTACCATATTAGTGTATTAGTGTTAGATAATTTTCTTTTAAAAAATATATATACATAATATATTAATAATTATATTTTTTTAAATATCTATAGAGTGATCCATAGGTAAAAGCTGCCCCACATCCACTCGCCCCACACCGAGACGGGTTTTAAACCCTACCCAATGAGGGCGGGTGCCCGCGAGTAAGGTTGAAATTGTCATCCTCAGTGAACGCACGCTCAAAGCATAAATACTATTTCGTTTCTATATTCTATGTTCATTATGAATATATGTAATTCAAGATATTATTTAGTTATATATTTACTTCTAAAATTATTTTACACCGGATCAATACTAGTTAGCCAAACCGGAGTTCACTTTATTACGGTAGATTCCTTAATCCATTCAAGATTCAAGCCGGATTTCGCTCCAGCTATTACGGTAGATTCCATCTAAGATTCAAGCCATAATTCGCTACATTATGGTAGATTCAACCTTCTTAGTGCTAGATCAAACCTCAATTGATTTGCCATTTTAATTCTCAATTTTGCTTCGGTTATTTTTTTCGTTTTATTTCTCTTACGTGCACCTATCATTCTTCACCCCAATGCAGTTACCTTCTAGACTTCATTTCTTTTTTCACTCCAATCAAACAACGTTATACTCATTGACTTTAATTAAAAACCGTAGATTTGAGCCTATTTATGATGGTATTACTTTACTTCTTTCTTTCTTTCTTTCTTTTTCTAGGGGTATTTTATTTCTTTCTTTTTTTTGTTGTTTTTTTTATTATGTTTTCTTATATTTTTGTTTGCATGACTGTTGCTTTTAGGAATTTGATGAGAATGTGATACAATTCAATAACCGGTCTGACTTTAAGGACGTTGCTTTTGACACTAAGGATCTTACCCATCCATCCAAGAATCATCATTCCTCCAACTACCCGATCAAACCAAATTCAAACCATTCTTCAACACTTCGTTGGTTTAAGGAATCCAACAAAAGGGGATCTAAATTAATGGATTAATTGAAAAAAAACTATAATAGCGAGTTAGACACCAAACCTTAACACAAAAAGTCTTTGGGAAGTTATTCTATTTTATATATTACTCCTTCTATTGCATATCAACTATAAAAAAAAAATAACACACACACATATTAAGAAAACAATAAATAAATATTGATTATAGTGTAAAAATCTATTAATTGACAAGATTGCCCCTATTTGAAAATGGAAGTAAACAAGATATAGTTAATTAAAATAAGAGTATAATTGGTAAACAAAAATTAATGCCTTTTTAATTTGATAAATGAACAGATGAAGCGACACAAATTTTTTTTTTTAAAAAAGTGGACTGTTGAGAGAGTAATACCTCGAGCAGATGTGTCTCTAGATAAGTTTTATACGGTCTTAAGGTTCCTCAGGATCCACCAGTGTTGCTGGAAAGATGGCCCTAGACCAATATGACCCAAAAGAGTAGAAATTGGTATTATTGTCACCGCTATAATAGTCATAAGGAGAGGATTGATAGAATTGGGGGTTTCACCAATCACTATAGCAGTCCAAGACCGCTATAACAGTCATGTGTTTCTAGTTGGGGGGTGCTTAGGCCTCTAGACTGCTATAGCAGTGCCTCAAATGACAGCACAATACAGAATGAAGTCGTTTCCCTTACAGGATCCCCTTACCCTATAAAACCCTTCCCCTTCCTCATTTTTCCTCCCGTTTTTCCGAACTCTCGACCACAAAACCTCTCTTCCACTCCCTCCACTCTCAACCTCACCTAGATTTACCTCCCTCAAGCTTTAACACCACAAGAAAAATGAGCATTTTCAATAATATTTTCAACGGTTTTCGTCAATAAAAGTATTGTTAAGAAAAGAAATTCAGACATAAAGTAACCGTTGAAAATATTTATAAATTTTTATCGACAATTAGTATATGTCAAAAATACCCAAAAGATCTATTTTCGACATGTACTAATTTTCGATAAAAATTTATAAGTATTTTCGATTGTCACTTTATGTTGAAATTACTTTCTTGATAGTACTTTTATTGATACTTTAATGGTCGATAACCGTTGAAAATACCCATTTTTCTTGTAGTGTAAGGTGAGTAAATATTGTTAGATTATGTCTTCTTTCTCTCCATTTTTCTATGTTCTTGGGGTGGGTGTTTGCAATACCTTAGGTTCACCTATCTCTAGCTTGGCCTAGCAAGCTCAGAGAAACCCAAAAAACCCCCGGCATGCCGAAAACAGCACAACTGGGTTATTTCTTTTCACGGTCCGATCAGTGAACACTTGCAGATGATGTGATGAAGATATATGAAATATTACATGCCTAGTCTAGTGAACGAGGAAAAAATAGGAAGTCAACTTCCTGAAATTTTATTTTAGCTTTCTTCTCTTGATATTGTTATGAATACTTCATATCATAACTTATAAGTTGAAAGTTGAAACACTTCAATAGAGAAAAAAAATCTTGTTTGATAATTCAAAAACAATGCGAGGATAATAATCAATATTTTTAACAAAAGAAAAATTGATGTTAAACTAATTTCAAATAATTAATGAAAGACAAGTCACGGACACAAAAATATACTAATAAACGAATCTTAGGATATATATATAGATGATGCAATCAATGACTTGAGTTTAATTTGTAACATTTAACAGTGTGTGGGGAAGTCTCATCCGACCTAATACTACAAGTTGTTATGTACAAATTAAAGATTGTTTTCATAATCCGGGTACAATTAATATTTATGTTATTTTCTTTAATATGCTTTGGCCATAATCAAATGAATAATAGAAACATAACAGAGAAAAAAATGATTGTCCAAGTACTTGTATATAAACCTAATAAAATAAAGGAAATATAGTTTAGGTAGTGCAAGAAAATCACGGTTAATGGAATCAGTTCATCTCATTAGATTTCTACACATATTTATTATTAATTTAATAGACATGTCTTTACTCTAAAATTGGATGAATCTTTCCATCAATACAATTTTTTGCTAATTTAGGTAAAATAAAAGTTAGAATTTTTTAAAATAAAAAAACAGTAATGTATTAGATTTGGGACGAATTAAAGAGAAAGGAAGTTAAAATATACAGGGGGGAGCCGGTGGGTGGAAGGGAGCTCGGTGGCACGTCTTATCCCCACACTTTTAAGCTGCCAGAAAGGACTTTTTTGGTTATCTCTTACCAAAACTTGTTGAAAGCACATAAAGAGGGAGCAACTAAGTCAAACTCTCGTGCCATTAATATAGGTCATTGCGTTCCTTCATGATAAAGTTTCTCCATTAGAATAATAATTTTCTCTATTAAGATACATTTGATTAGGGGTTAAAAAGAGTAAAACTATATACCCAAAAAAAAAAGAGTAAAAATATTTGAGGATGTATTTCATGTTTAATATGAAGTTTATTTATAAAAAGTTGCACCATTTTTTGGTGTCTAACCAAATATACTGAGAAAAGATTGCATAAGTAACATAAGCTACTTTCTAATTTACTTTAGCACGATTTACATGTCAATTAATACCCAAATGTACAAATTTGAAGATATCCTTTGTTCTTTGGCTCTCTTGGCTGGCCTATACTATTCATACTTAAATTAAAGTTGACCAGATCCTCACATATACCATTCAATTTTCTTTTTTCAAGAAATAAGGGAAAATACGACAAAATACGATCCAGTCATATTTCCTGACTTTCAATTCTTGTTTTTGTTATTTAATTCATAGTGGAATTGGTCTCAAACAACGACACGTAAATTCATCTCATGAACTTCAAACATGACCAAAATATATTATATGTCCTTTTTTTCGTCTTAAATTTTTTTAACTCCACATTTTTTATTTATTTATTTTTTTCTGGTAAGGTTAACTCCACATATTTTACCTCGTTATGAACTATCACCTTATAATAATAATAATAATAATTAAACAAACAACTAGCTTCTTTATTATATACATTGTTTTCCCTTTTTTTTTTGTTTATTGATTTGCAGAAAACGAGTATTTACTTTATGCTATGGTTGAAAAAAAATTAATACCCTTTTTTTTAATTGCCAAGCATGTCACAAATTGTCATTAATCATTGATCTAGCGTAGGTTTCCGGATCCCACTTGACATTCACATGCCATGATTGATCACTTTGATGCAGTGAACCAATATTTAAAATAAAATAAAAATCTATTAACCTTTTTTATCATTTAAAAAAAATTGAAACTGAATTATTTAATTATACATATATTTTCCTGTTCAAAACAACGCATTTGTTGTAGGAAGCAGCGAAGAAGGCGGAAACGCGCGGTCATGTTTGAATGGACTCAACTTGGCTAGTTGCATTCAACAGAAGAGTAGGGACACATTTTTTATTAGCATAATATATTACTATATAATAAAGTTGTTGCTCTCCAAGTTTTCTCACTGTAAGATAGGATTTCTAGTTAAGGACAATTCATCCACACAACACACCAAGTCGCCAATCACCCTTCTCTCTCACACACACACATATATGTGTGTGTGTCTGTGTGTTAACATTAGATAGATAGCACATATATTATACCCTCTTCTTCAATCTTCAGAGTTGAGAGACTCAGCTCAGGAAAGTCATAAGTGGCTTATCATTCCAAATCTCTCACAAGAAAGAAGACTAGAAGATTAAACAAAGAAGAGATCAAAGGAGAGAGGGAGCTTTGCTCAGAGGAGTTATTTTTTATGCGCACAAAAGAAGTGAAACATTTTTCCAAAGGCAAAAACAGAAACCCTTTGAGCTGAGGAAGTCTTTTAGTCCTTGTTTTCTTGTTGAAACAAGAAAGCAGTATAACCCAATACTACATTCATGTAAGTCTTTTTCTTTTGTTTTTTGGTGTGTTTACAAGCTTGATTAGAAGGACCCCCATTTCTTGTTCTACTTTGTTTAATTCATAACTTGGATCCTTTTTCTCAACTTTGGATCAACTTCAGAAGAACAAGGGAGAACAAGATGGATTCGAATTTAAGCAGAAGCATAAGCAGGAGTATAAGCAGGTCAAGTTGGAAAATGGAAGAGGTTTTTGCTAGTGGGAGGTACTCTAGGAGGACCTCTCGTGTTGATGAGGATGAAGAGGCTCTAAAATGGGCTGCAATTGAGAAGCTTCCAACCTATGATAGGCTAAGGACCAGTATCATCCAAACTTTTGCTGAGGGTGACCAGGCTCCTGGGAACAGGATGCAGCACAGGGAAGTTGATGTTAGGAAGCTGGATGTGAATGAGAGGCAACAAATCATTGACAAAATCTTCAAGGTTGCTGAAGAGGATAATGAGAAGTACCTGAGGAAGTTCAGAAACAGAATTGACAGGTGAGTTTCATCTTCCTCATGTGTTGTTTGTTTGTTTGTTCCTTCCCTACCCAACCTAAAAAAAGTTTTTCAGACTTCAAAAACATAATTGAAAAGTTCTTTTGATTAACTTGTACTTAGATAAGTTTTTAGCCTCCATCTAAGAGGAAGTTCCTGCCTGCCACTATAACACATTTAATGCGTGTTTCACAAATATGCATAACTACTCAGTTTAGTTTCTTATATGACTTTTAAACACCACAAATCAAAATGAGTGGTTTTGAATGATTTTTCCGGTCAAAGGACCTCTATTAATTTTGATGACCTTAAATTATTTTATGATCTTTGTTGTAGCGCTTTTTTTTTCTGGTTATGTTTTTGTTTTCTCCATATTTATATGTTCAATTTGATTCCATAATTTGCTAGAGTCAAACACAAGATAAAGAACAGTTTCTGCTGCAGTTTTGCAGAGGATGGAAACCAGATCTAAACATGGGGCTTCCAATTCTCCATTTCTTACATAAGAATACCGTTAAACTTAATCTTTAATTAATTAAGAATTCTTAAAAGGCTACAATTTCTATTACCTTTGACTTTGACAATCAAGGGTCATATTGCAAACTTAGTACTGTTAAAACCGAGTTGAGAATCAATTAAAAGTTTAACTGCTACATGTTTTTTGTTTTTTTGGGTGAATAGCTTACCTAATACTTGAATGTATGAAAGTGCTGTTGCTAAAGGTGGGAGAAGCTTGTACAATTAATTTATGAAGTTAATTTTTATGCACCTACAATATATCAACCAATTTGGTTGATAGTATAGAACCGTAGGTGCATAGAAATTAGACTTTTAACTTCTTTGGTAATTAATGATCAAATGATTCAATTGCTTGCAGTAATGATACTTACAAATAGTATGTACAACACAAGTTACCTAACACTAGGTTCAAACTTCTGATTGTGCACTGCATACTAATCATTACTCAATTGGTTTTCTTCCAATCGCAGGGTTGGGATCAAACTTCCAACAGTAGAAGTGAGGTTCAAGAATTTGACTGTTGAGGCAGACTCCTATGTTGGCAGCAGAGCTTTGCCAACACTGCCAAACGTTGCACTGAACATTGCTGAATCAATTTTTGGTCTATTTGGGATTAGCACTGCCAAGAGAACAAAGCTCACAATTCTTAAGAATGCCTCTGGCATTGTCAAACCATCAAGGTAAAAATAAAAAATAAAAAAATCGAAGTTAGTTTACAGTGTTGATTGGAACAATCTTTCAGACAAAGTTTTTATGGGCTATTTGTCCTTATTATAAAGTTTTTGTTTTGTAACCTTTACTTATGGTCCTATGCAGGATGGCCCTTTTACTAGGTCCCCCTTCTTCAGGGAAAACGACCCTTTTGTTGGCATTGGCTGGAAAATTGGACCCTGAGTTGAAGGTAAACTCATACCCCATCATTTTACTTAAATATTGTTGTTCTTTATATAAATTCTTACCTTTTTATCCAAAGGTATAGCAATAATGATGCATAATAAGAGTTAACTATGAATGTTTGGTTTGGTGAAACAGGTAACAGGTGAAATCACTTATAATGGACATAAGCTTAATGAATTTGTCCCAAGAAAGACTTCAGCATACATCAGCCAAAACGATGTTCATGTTGGAGAAATGACTGTTAAAGAAACACTTGATTTCTCAGCTAGATGCCAAGGGGTTGGGACTAGATATGGTAATTTAATCAACATGTTCATTCACACCTAGTTTATTTTTTATGTAAATCAAATTGTTAGCATATTTATTTTGTTTTTCTAATAATGTTACCATAGATCTTTTAACCGAGCTTGCTAGAAGGGAAAAGGAAGCTGGCATATTTCCAGAGGCAGATGTTGACCTTTTCATGAAGGTATTATCATTAATTTCCTAATTGGTTATTTTAATGTATATTCAGAGTATAATTATCTAAATTGTTGTTAATCTATGGAAGTGTTCTAACTGGTTTTCATGCATTTTAGGCAACTGCAATGGAAGGAACAGAAAGCAGTCTCATTACCGACTATACTCTCAAAGTAAGTGGTTCCTTCTTTTTCAACATTTGAGGGAATAAGGAATTGTTAAAAGTTCACTTTATGACTTTATGCTAAATTAGATCTTAACAATAGAGCATAGACCCACCTACTCTCATCTGTTTCTCAAGACTTAAATCAATCACTTAGATATTTTCTCAAAAACACTTTCCTTTGTCAAAAATTTCTATTCACCAATCCCTTTCACTGCTTTCCATTTCATGGTGCTTATAGTGGGCCCCAACTGTAGCATTAGTTGTGCTATGTGGATTTCCCAAACTACCCTCATAATTTACCAGTTGTTTGCTATCAGCATAATTATTTCTAATTAGTATGTGTAATGACTTGATTGTGTTCTAACAAATAACTCTTGTTGAAACAGATTTTGGGGCTTGACATTTGCAAGGATACCATAGTTGGTGATGAAATGCACAGAGGTGTGTCTGGTGGACAAAAGAAGCGTGTGACCACAGGTAAGATTAGAAGGGCCAAAATTCCATTGTATTTTTCCTCTAGTTTTGAGCTCCAAATTATTGAGAACATCAATGGTAATCTCTTTCTGCTATAATATATTTTTAAGTCCAATCCCTTGCCATCATGTTTGAAGAAGGTTGATGTGTGACCCATTCAAAGGTGGCTGCAAATTGAATACAAACGAAATTTTCAAAAGATTAAGAAAAATGTGGTCCCATGAACTGTTGACACCAAACTTTAGTTGCCTGGTTAGACTTGGCCCTTCTCCTCAAATATCTGAGTTCTTTAATATCTTATTTATGCAGTACATAACCACCATTCTTTTAAAATTAAAATTTGCCTTGTTATATGTGCCTTACGTGATTGCTAATAAGATAAAGTTATTTTACATCATTAATTAATAAAAATTCAAGAAATTTTGATAATTATTTGTCAAAGATTAACATTTTTTAACTTTCATAGTCTGATAAAATAGTGTATGAAATTCATGCAATAACATAATTATTTTAGAATTTATTTTCAATGTATGACAATATAAAACACCTTGACATTATTACTCAATCAAAATCCTTCATTTACATAATTTTAAGTAATGAGAGAAAAGTCCATTATTATAACAGATATGATAAGACATGATTGCATGATTTTATAGTGTTGTCACATTGAGATTAAATTCATCTCTTTATCATACTTATCCTACTTCCAATTATTTCATATAATTAAATGGGTTTCATTTATTTTTATTTTTTTTAGGGGAGATGATTGTTGGGCCCACAAAAACATTGTTTATGGACGAAATATCCACCGGGCTTGATAGTTCCACAACATTTCAGATCGTGAAATGCTTGCAGCAGATTGTGCACCTCACTGAGGGTACCATCTTGATGTCCCTGCTCCAACCAGCTCCTGAGACGTTCAATCTCTTTGATGACATCATTCTCATATCGGAGGGCCAGATCGTGTACCAGGGCCCACGTGAGCACATCGTGGAGTTCTTTGAGTCATGTGGGTTCCGCTGCCCTGAGAGAAAGGGTATCGCCGATTTCTTGCAAGAGGTATGAACATGTTCATGACCATCAATATCGTAAGACCACGTTAATAAACATGCACCCTCACATAGTTGAACAAACGCCTAACACACTATCAGGCCCCTCACTTTTACCATTTGAGTTGGGTTCATAATATAATTAATGCGGGCCTCTTAAAATCCAACCAGTTATTAGGCTTAAATTATGCTTTTATTGGACTTAAAATCCAACCATATATGATAAAATTAAAGGATTTAATTTTGATACCATATTGGTATAAATTATTTTTTAACAGTTATTTAATCATATATAGTTATGATATTAGAAGATCTTGACTCTTTCTATGATTTTTTTTTTCAGAAGTCATATTAAAGGTAAAATATGATTAATCGACACATACTGATAGTATGTTAAAATTAATTTCTTAAACTAAAATTATTAAGATAGTATGGCTCATTTATTCATTTAAAAACTAATAATCAATAAATATGATACATTATTCTAATAAATAAATTCAAATAAAACTTTCATATTCTCTGGCACTTTTCTTACTTACTCCTTTTAGTAGGAAACATGACACATGCTATCCAAAAATAAATATGCACAAAAATAGGATTGGTTGATTGCATAAACCAAATGCAAACATGTAAATAAGACAATGCCATAACTCTCTAGAAGGAGATGCTGTCGGAGAGATTTTTACGTATTTTTAGAATAAGATAAAATATTTAATCTATTCTATTTATTGATTGATAAGTTAACTATTGGATTAAGAATGTAGGGAAATTATGAGATAATAATAATTCACAAAACTTATATATAAATTAATAAATATATCAGAACAAATATTTTTTTTTACTCTCGGTGCATCTATTTGTTGTTGTCATTGCAAATGCTAATGATTAGAAAAGTTATCACAAAAGAGTTTGAATTTGAATAAATAGGGGGAAAAAAATCGGGGGAAGAGCAAGGGGAGTTCATCACTGTGATTGACGCACTTGTAATAAATTTGGAACAGGTTACCTCAAGGAAGGACCAAGAACAATACTGGGCAGACAAGAACAGGCCATACCGGTATGTGACAGTGACAGAGTTTGCAAACAAGTTCAAGGGGTTCCATGTTGGCATGCGGCTTGATAGAGAGCTCTCAGTCCCATTTGACAGGTCAGCAGCACACAAGGCAGCACTTGTTTACAACAAATGGTCAGTTCCCAAAATGGACCTCTTCAAGGCATGCTGGGACAAGGAGTGGCTCCTCATCAAGAGGAACTCTTTTGTCTACATCTTCAAGAGCGCCCAAATCTGCATTGTTGCCATCATAGCTGCAACCGTTTTCCTGAGGACCGAGATGCACAGGCGCAATGAGGATGATGCTGCACTCTATGTTGGTGCAATCTTGTTCAGCATGATCATGAACATGTTCAATGGTTTTGCTGAGCTGGCACTCACCATTCAGAGGCTTCCAGTGTTTTACAAGCAGAGGGACCACCTTTTCCATCCTGCTTGGACTTACACTCTCCCCAATTTCCTCCTGAGGATCCCCATTTCAGTCCTTGAGTCTCTTGTTTGGGTGGGTATTACCTACTACACTATAGGACTTGCACCTGAAGCCAGCAGGTAATCTTAGTTACATTGCTTCATACTTTCTCCGTTTCAAAATATCTGTCGTTTTGGAACAAAGTGGTAATTCAAAATAACTGTCATTTTGAAATGGAAATAGTACTATTTTGGTCCTGAGCAATGTTACTTGTACATCAAAAGTGACACCTTTGGTGACACCGGAGAGAGGGAGAGAGAGAGAGAAAGAAGCACTCTATGGTGGAAAGCGGAGCCAAGACTATCTCTCTTTTTCTATATGATGTCGACCAAAGATGTCAATATTTTATGCATAGATAATATTACATTTTTTGGCCGTGGCATTTTAACTCGTTCATATTAATATCATATTTCGCATACACCATACAACCTAACAAGTTTTATTTATTAGATTTAGCAAGCTTAGATAATATTATTGATACCAATGACTAGATGCCATGATCATGATATTAATTAAGAGATGTATTTTGTACTAATGATATTAATTAAGAGATGTATTTTGTACTAAGTGAGCAATTTGGTGCCCAATGCAACTTTCAGGTTCTTCAAGCAACTTCTGCTGGTGTTCCTTATCCAACAAATGGCAGCTGGGATGTTTAGGGTCATTTCTGGAGTCTGCAGGACAATGATTATTGCTAACACTGGTGGAGCCCTCATGCTGCTTCTTGTTTTTCTGCTCGGAGGTTTCATCGTTCCAAAACGTGAGTGGATCAATCAAAAAACTTTTCAAGTGAAATCATTAGAAAAATTACTAAAAAATGGTTATCTTGTTCAAAGAATGTGCTCACATTTTGATGCTTACTGGTTACAGGTTCAATTAAGGATTGGTGGGTGTGGGCCTACTGGGTTTCTCCACTATCATATACTTTTAATGCACTGACTGTGAATGAAATGTATGCTCCAAGGTGGAATCGTCAGGATCAAGTAAATATCATAAGCCTTTTTTTAATTTGCATATGTAATTGATTAAGTTGATCAAGAAGAACTTTGTCTTTTTTTCTTACTTTGGAACTTTTCCTTGAATGCAGGTTGTAAATGGAACCACATTGGGTATAAGAGTACTCACAAACTTTGATGTCTATGCTAATAAGAACTGGTACTGGATAGGTGCAGGAGCACTTTTGTGCTTCACTATTTTTTACAATGTTCTCTTCACTGTTGCACTTATGTACCTTAATCGTAAGTGCCTCAAATTCTGATCAATCTTTTCAAGTTGGTTACTTCTTTCACTTTCTGTCTTTGACAAAGGCCTTTTTGTCTTCTCTTGTTTGTTGCACTAGCTCTTGGAAAGAAACAAGCAATTATATCTGAAGAAGATGCTAGTGAAATGGAGGTTGCAGGAGGCCCCAATGAAGCGCCAAGACTCGTTAGGCCACCGTCCAACCGAGAGTCAATGCGTCGGTCATTGTCCACTGCTGATGGAAACAACTCAAGTAAATATCAATGCAAACAACTTTAATCTTTGATTGTTCAGATAAAAGTATATTCTTCTTGATATAATGTGGATAGTTGCTAATTATGCTTGTCTTGTACGTGAATCATTATAGGGGAAGTGGCAATGCAGCGTATGAGCAGCCGTGCTAACCCCACTGGAGTAAGAAATGCTGATTCAAGCCTTGATTCATCCACTGCAGTTGCCCCAAGAAGAGGAATGATTCTACCTTTCCAGCCACTTGCAATGTCCTTTGATACTGTTAATTACTATGTGGACATGCCTGCAGTAAGAATCTCATCACTTGTTCAATGGAATGTTATATTTTACATAAGTAAAAAATCCATGGTTCTTATGAAGGAATTATTCTTAATGTGGTGTTGTCTTTGACAGGAAATGCGAGCACAGGGAGTGACAGAAGATAGGCTACAACTTCTTAAGGGAGTAACAAGTTCCTTTAGGCCTGGAGTTCTAACTGCACTCATGGGAGTTAGTGGAGCAGGAAAGACAACTTTGATGGATGTTTTGGCTGGAAGAAAGACAGGTGGCTACATCGAAGGGGATGTCAGAATCTCCGGATTCCCCAAGAAGCAAGAAACCTTTGCAAGAGTTTCTGGTTATTGTGAACAGACTGATATTCATTCACCCCAAGTTACCATCAGAGAATCTTTGCTTTACTCAGCCTTCCTTCGGTTGCCTGCAGAAATTAGCAAGGAGGAAAAGATAGTAAGTAGCACAATAGCTTTTGACTATTCTCACAATAAAGGAACATACCAGGGTGAACTAAATTTTTTCAATTGTTTTGTCCTTTCAGCAATTTGTGGACCAAGTTATGGACTTGGTAGAGTTGGATAATCTCAAGGATGCTCTAGTGGGGCTTCCAGGAGTCACAGGGTTGTCAACTGAACAGAGAAAGAGGCTGACGATCGCTGTTGAGCTTGTTGCTAATCCTTCAATCATTTTCATGGATGAACCAACTTCAGGTCTAGATGCAAGAGCAGCAGCCATTGTCATGAGGACAGTGAGAAACACTGTGGACACTGGAAGAACAGTTGTCTGCACAATTCACCAGCCTAGCATTGATATCTTTGAAGCCTTTGATGAGGTACAAACCAACCTGTTAAACATTATATAGCATCTGTTTCTCTGTGTCTCCCGGCCTCTTTGGTACTTAATATTTCTTTTTGCATCAGCTCTTGTTGATGAAAAGAGGAGGGCAAGTGATCTACGCAGGACCACTGGGCCGAAATTCCCACAAGATTATAGAATACTTTGAGGTATTACTACTATTTTGATCATGTGCTTTAGCATGGGGGTTGAAGTTCAACATCAAATCTGATGTTATTTCCTTGCTCAACAGGCAATTCCGGGGGTCCCAAAAATTAAGGATATGTACAACCCAGCAACATGGATGCTAGAAGTAAGCTCCATAGCAGCCGAGCTTCGGCTTGGAATGGACTTTGCCGAATACTACAAGAATTCGTCTTTGTTTCAGTAAGTCAACAAAAAATATTAGAATACATATATTGTCGAGATGGTTTGTATATTTTTGTTGCTTTGGGCTAACACATTTGCCTATTTGATCAGGCGCAACAAAGCTCTCGTAAAGGAGTTATGCACACCACCACCTGGAGCAAATGATCTGTATTTCCCCAGTCAGTACTCTCAATCCACATTGGGGCAGTTTAAATCCTGTATATGGAAGCAATCTTTGACATACTGGAGGAGTCCAGATTATAACCTTGTCAGATTCTTCTTCACCTTTGTTTGTGCCCTCATGATTGGAACAGTATTTTGGAGAGCCGGCAAAAACAAGTGAGTTGCTGCTGCTACCTGTGAATAATAAATCCAACTTCAGTCTTCAACCGTAACTATGAATTTTTTTTTTTAACTAATATCTTTCTTATAAACTTTGTGTAGGGAGAGCTCATCTGATCTGACCATCATCATCGGAGCAATGTATGCTGCGGTTATTTTTGTTGGAATTAACAACTGCCAAACTGTTCAACCTGTAGTAGCCATTGAAAGAACAGTATTCTATAGAGAAAGAGCTGCAGGAATGTATTCACCTTTGCCTTATGCCATTGCACAGGTGAGAGGAAATTTTGTTTAAGAACCACAATGTCTTTTAATTCTAGTTTCTTGTGTTATGCTACCATTGCCTTGTTACCTTATGCCTTCACATTTTTCAATTGCAGGTTCTTACCGAAGTACCGTATGTGCTTTTCCAAACCGTATATTACTCACTCATAGTGTATGCCATGGTGGCCTTTGAATGGAAAGTGGAGAAGTTCTTCTGGTTCTTCTTTGTCAGCTTCTTCTCCTTCTTGTACTTCACATATTATGGCATGATGACTGTTTCCATCACACCAAACCATCAAGTGGCATCAATCTTTGCAGCAGCATTCTATGGACTCTTCAATCTTTTCTCTGGTTTCTTTATCCCGAGACCTGTGAGTAACATTCAACTTTGCTTGTTATATATTAAGAGATTAATTCTGATACAGTGTCACTATAAAATAGCTTTATACTATCAACTAATCACATCCCCCAAACACTTACATGATTGGAATTCTGTCTAGAATTTTTTTTACACTGACAGAGTTTGAAAATTAAATTCATATATTAAAAACACATTAGTATGTATAAGAATGACCCTTATGATCATATTTACTAACATAATTTCCTCTACCAACTTTGGCCTTTTTCAGAAAATTCCTGGATGGTGGGTTTGGTATTACTGGATTTGCCCAGTAGCATGGACAGTGTATGGATTAATTGTCTCACAATATAGAGATATAACTGATCACATTGATGTGGCTGGGGCTACTCAGAATTTCACTGTCAAAGGATATATTGAACACCAGTATGGGTTCAAACCAGACTTCATGGGGCCAGTTTCTGCAGTTCTGGTGGGTTTCACTGTCTTCTTTGCCTTTGTATTTTCCATCTGCATCAAGGCACTGAACTTCCAGACAAGATAAGAAGAGTTACAACATCCCGGGGGCGGGGAGTGGGGAATGAAGGAAGCTATGTTCCTTGCAAGTTGTAGCAATCAAAGTGATTTGTATATGTATATAACTGAGGCTGTTGTCAGTGCTAAATAATGCAGCATATTTTATACTTGATAGATGAGGACGATATTTTAGTTAGCAGGGTTTTTCAGGAAGTGTAAATCATGTGGATGATGCTATTGTTAATTTGGTTTGCTGCATTGAAGAAGTTAGTTCTTCCTTATGGTCAATTCTTGTAACGATATATTACTTGTTTTGAGTAAAATTTTATTCTTTACCTCAACTTTTTCCAAAAGATATTAATTATATTACATTTAATTTGGAAGCAAGTCTCGTTATTTGTGAATAAGTATTGGTTGCTAGTACTACTCATCTTATAACTAATAAAACTTAAAAGCTTGTTACGTATCAAGTTTGTAACATTTGCATAATAGGACTTGCAAGTGAGTTTGTCAGAAAGGGAAAAAAATGCTGACATATATCTGGAATCAGAAGTTGACCTTTTAGTGAAGATATATCACATAGACATATATAAATGGATATGCCAAAACTTTTTTACTTTTGAATGCTTGATATGCCAGAATTCGGATTATCCTCTTCTAATTCCAGTATAAATTATAGGCGAATTCATTTAAAGAATCTAGAAGCAGTTCCACTACTGAATACATTACTAAAGTTATATATTCCATGCAATAATAGAGTCTTCACGTATTTTTTTCCCCCTAGCAATTAGCAAACATGAGAGAAATCTTTGGTGAACTGAAAGGAAATTTCGGTTAATGTATATTTTCCAGCAGCATGCAATATTGTATGATGAGTTCTTTGCCATGTTTTGTGTGTATATATGCCGTATTAGATAATCATATTTCTTTTATTGTTTGTGATGTAAGTTTGATAATTGTACCGAAAGGCAATACCCAATTTGCCATTTGCCAAATTATGCTTTGCTTAATGAAATTATATTCTATCATGTCTTCAAATATTTTATATATAGATATATTTGGGATTTTAGAATGTAAAGATAACAATACCTAGCAGGCTGAAAAAAGAGTCACCACATGTAAAAAATTTTAGGCCATATTGGGTTCGGTTTCGGTTTTTATTTTTATTTCTTATATTTTTTATATTTAAAGTTTTGTAAAAAAAAAGTAAAAAAATAGAAAATAAAAACTAAAAACATAATTTTATTGGTTTAGTATTTTCAATATTTTCTTAATAAAATCCTAGAAATAGAATATAAAAAAAGAAAAACAGAAAATGGGACGGTGACCAAAGAGACCCTTATGTTCTATATTTGTTTGTTATTTTTCCCCTTTTAAAAAAACAATAGGTAAAAGTTCATTGTAGACATGAACTGATTTCTGGAACATCCATTTAATTGGGATGTTATAACAAGATACATGACAGGGCAGGGGAGATTATAGTTGGACACTCAAATGTGCTCTTCACATGGATGAAATATCAACCGGGTTGGCTATAAATATATCATCTAAAACTATACACGGAAAACAAAAGTAAAAATCCTTTAATTTTGAGATCATTCCATTTTAAGATATGTTATTTGTATTTATTATGTGTGGAACATTATACTACTCATATTCTATCCACCATTAGATGAGGTGTGAACCCTATTTAAGTAGAGTTCATACCTCATCCAATAATGGATAAGGTACAAGTCAATAAGGCATCTCACACTATTTTTAAGAAAAATACCAAGGTTATGGGCCTTCATGCTTGTTCATACCGAAAGCACACTCCAAATGGCGATCACAATACTTGAAACATTAAAAATGTTATTCCAACAACCACCTTATCACCATTAAATATGACGATAATGGAGTAAATATTCCAATTAAATAGATACTTTACACGTTGAAATAACATTGTTCCTTAACCTATTCTTTCATTCCTAGTCACAAAATTGGTAGGGATTTTTTCTTTCTTTCTTGGGTGCAGTAGGGTGGAGGAATTTCCATGCAACATCAAGTTACTCTCTCCATTTCGAGATAATTATTGATTTTTGACTTTTTAATATTTTAGAGTATTTTTCCATTTAAGCTATCTAGTGTAAGTGTGTAACGCTTGGGGCTGACAAGGGCGGGGAGTGATCACCGATGCAAGAAGGCATGGACAAGCAGCGACTCTTAGCAAGCTTCTAAGCAGAGAGATACATAAATGAACCAATTAAACAGTAGAATGAGAGAGATCCTGAGACTGTGTAGGTATGAGATTATAGAGTTCAGACAGGACTAGGCAAATCTCGGTTAAGATTAGGTAGAGCTCGGTTGATAGGTGGCCAAGACTTATAGGCATGTGATGAAGCTCAGCCACCTATCATCCAAACTCCTCCTCCTTTGGCCAAGATCTATTTCCTCTTAGACGAGCTCTACCTTTTCCCAACCAAGCTCTTTTTTCATCTTTATCTCTCACCAAGCCTTAACAAGTCGATTAGGGATATATAGTGTCTTGTTTTTATAATTGTGAGGGACTAATTTAGGTGTATACAATTGTTAGATATTAATTTATTCATTAAAGGAATTATTAGGGACCAATTTGGGTGTTTACTATAATATTAATTTATTCTTCCATTTATACCCTTAATGTAAATGTATTAGTTTTCATGAATTACAGTAAATCAAAAAAAGTCGTTGCTTTTTTTTTTCATGAAAGTCTCAGCTTTCAAAGCAACATAGTGGAGCAATCTCACCACTAAATTCTACTCCATTCATTCTATAATAATTGTTATTTTTTTATTTTTATATGTTTCAGAATATTTATCTGTTTAAGCTATTTAAATAATATTAATTTTTCTTCTATTTATATCCTTCTCGTACCAGTTAAGTAATCAATATATTTATTAAAATCAGTAATAATGACTATGTAAAAATAATTTTTTCAACTCATATAATTTTCTACTTATAAAAATATTTTTTTTTATTTTCCTTAATATAAAGGAGAGAGTAATACACATATAGACTCGCATAGTCGTAGCTTAATTCATTTGGTCGCTATCAGCTTTGTCATTCCTAAAAGACCGATGGTTTTGGTTGTTGGGAGTTGAATTGAAAGGAAAGGAGTCATGACTAGTTGAAGGTAAGGGTTGAATGAACCTGCCAGTTTGCCAACATTTAAAAGATATACGAAGAATCAGGACAATTTTTGTTCACACTCAAACAAGAGAGGTGTCTAAACCAAACCTAATATAATGGGTCGTGCAACTACAAAATCTCCTGAATCTTGATTGAGTCTTACATGAAATCTTGGAAAAAGACGTTAATCTATGGAAATCTCAACTCAAGGAATACTAATATTAAGAGTTAGTGTTCATTTTAGTCCCTCACTTTTTATTATTGAGTCATTTTAGTCCCTGACTTTTAAAATGAGTCAAATTAGTCCCTAACATTACAAAATGTGAATCATTTTAGTCCTTTAACCGAATTGTAGTTAATTTTCTATCAATTAAATGATGATTAATAACATTAAGTGATACCTTGACATACCATGTGTCATCTAAAGTAGAATATATTTTAAAATGACTTATTTTGATGTTTAAAATTATACAAAATAAGTCATTTAAATATTCATTATACATTTTAAATTGACTCATTTTGTACAATTTTAGATACCAAAATAAATCATTTTAAACTTCATTCTACTTTAGATGACACATAGTATGATAATATATAACTTAATGTTACATATCATCATCTAATTGATAAAATGTTAAATAAAAGTGGAATAAGGGACTAATTTGACTCACATTTTATAATGTTGGGGACTGATTTGACTCGTTTTAAAAGTGAGGGACTAAAATGACTCATGAGTGAAAAGTGAGGGACTAAAATGAACATTAATTCTAATATTAATCTTACTGCACCAAACAGGGTCTTACGCTACATTGATGTTGCCGACGTCATGGTACTTCATCAGTTATACAAGTTGCTAACCACTTTTGAGTTTTGACATTGGATGCTAGCTAGCGATCACATCGGCAATGCAAAGAGTTTTTTTTTCTTTTTAATGAAAATAATAAAGAGAGTTATTTTGATATATATCAATCGTATCTACTAAATTTAAAGGTAGTTACAGAGTGAAAGTCAAATAATTCTAATCAAGAAAATATAAATAATCAGAAGAATATATAAAAATGTAAAGTGAGGTGGGAATTAAATATGGAATCACCCACTCAAAAGTGCAAGAGACAACCACAATTACTAGACTATATACTCAAAATATTTTAATGAATAATGAAATCTTCTTTAATTCTCAAATATTACTATTTTTTATTGTTCCAATAAAAAATATTTTATATTAACAGTATAGTAAAATTAAGATTTATAAGAAATTAATTGTAACATACTATTAGCATAAGGTATTTTTATCTTTTATATTATTTTAGGAAAAATCATAGCAAAAATTAATTAACTTCTTTTGATAACATGTATTAAATGTTTATCAGACAATTATATATATATAATAAATTAATAATAATTTATACTATTATTTAATCCAATATTATTAAGTTATTAAATATGTATGATATATTAATAAAATAGTTAATTCTTATAATAAACATTTTAAAAATCATATATCTATATAGTAAAATATAATAATTAATAGTATGAAAATTTTGACATCAATCATGCGTTGAAATTAAATTTTAAAATTTATAATAATATATCACAACCATGTTATTTTATATTTATATAACTTAAATTTAATTATATTTACTTTTATTCTTTCACATTTAATTTGATGATTTCATGATAAGCAAAGTGTAGGGAGAAGTGCAATTAGTACTTTTGTATTATAAATATAGTTTAAAATTTAATTTTAATACACTAATAGCATAAAAAAAATTTTTGCAATCATTTATTCACATATTGTTATATCAAATGCAGTAAGTTTGAATTCCACCTTATTATTTAAGAGTTTAATTTTTATGCGCTGATAATATAATATTAAATTTTTTTATGCTGTCATCTAATATTTTCATATCAGTAAAGTAGTTGAATTTCACACCTACTACTTAAAATTTCATCAAAGTGGGAAGATTTGATTCAATGGTAGTGTAAAAAAGTTTTGTATGGTTAGTGTATCAAAACTCTTATTTTAAATGTTATACATGTAGGAGAATTTAATTGGATGCCAATATAAATTTTTTTTAGATTATAAGTGCATTTAAATTAAAATTTGTAGTTTATTATATTTTTTTGAGCTAAAAATTTTGGGTTTAATTTTGAGTTACTCACATCATAAAATATACAATGATACATTATCATATCACTACAAATAAGTTTAATTCTCATATTATTACTTCCAAAGTTATGTACATAAGATAATTTGATTAAATAATAATATAAAAAATAAATTTATTTTTTATGCATTAATGGTATAAAAAAAATTCATATTATCATTCAATCAACATATTTAATTTACGTGACTTTTCAATTAATAAGTGAGAGAATCAACTATCATAGAATGTAATAATACATAATTGAATGAATGTGTAAGAAACTTTTATACTTTTAGTGTATAGAAATTAAATTCTAAAATAATTTAGAATTTAATTTTAATGTATTGATAATGAAAAGTTTTTTACACAATTATCCAATCACGTATTATCACATAAATCATAATAGGTTTTACACTCACTATTTTAAAAGTCATCCAAACAAAAGATTTTGATTCGGTGATAATGTAAAAAAAATTTATATTGTCAATATATCAAAAGTAAACTCAATAATTTATCTTGTATTTAAATTAAATTTATATGGTTTATGAGTTTCATTTTGATGCATCGATAATAAAAAAGAGTTTTACATTGTTATTCAATCAAATTTATCCTTTTATATGACTTTTTAAGTTGTGAGTATAGAAATTAATCATATTTATTAACTTGAAATTAAGTATAACTATGTAAATATAATTTTTTTCAACACATTCAATGTATTAAAATTGAATCCATACTATTTTATTAGTGCAATTAAATCTCTATTTCTCAATAATAGTCACTTTAGACAAATTGAATTTATTGAAAAATCAATTTATTTGACTACAAAATGCAACTAGATACATTGGCTTTTGAATGAACTTAATTTGTCCAAAATGACTATTGTTATAGAATAGAGGTAGTAAGTTTTTGGAAAATGTAATGTTATAGGAATAATAAAATTGTACAATAAATGCACATTGTATATCATATCACCGTAGATGTGATGAGTGATTATCACTATTAGATATAATGAGTGGTCCCACTCATCCCACTCACTTATCACATCTACTGATAATAAAATGTGTGGTGTATATATATTATGCAATTTTATTATTCCCAACATTACTTTTTTGGAAGATGTAATTTCCTGGGTAAACATGCTTTGCAAAATCTATATATATATATATATATATATAGGGTGAGAATCAAGTTATACCGATATAACTTTAAGCAAAATTACACCACTTATAACTTTCAAAGAAATTATTTTTTTTATCCATCTAACTGTTAAATTATAATTATCTATCATAAATATCATTATGTCAAATTTCATAAAAATTAAACATTAATAACAATGCAATCATGTAACTCTTATTCTTGCTTATTTTAAATGTATATTAAGTTAATTTTGATGTACATAAAAACTATCGCAAACAATTTTAGATTAATTTAAAATTTTACAAACTTAATTTATACGATATTAGATTTTAATCTAATGGTAGGTTTTATAAAAATTTATACTAATAAAAAATTATTTAATAGTGTAATATTTTTTTAAAATTACACTATATAACTTGATCCTAATATATAAATATATATAAAATTTCCTGTCCTTGTCCGTCTCCTCTCCTCTCAAAGTTTTACTATTATCTCATAATCGGCAAAGAGTGGGGAGAGAGAGGGTGGGGGGATATAGAAGCAGAGAACTGAAGAGATAAAAGCAAGGGCTTCTTCCCTGAAGACTCTGTCTTTATTACAACTCTTGTTTCTCACTTGTTTCTCTTTCTTTCCCTTCGCTGCACACAACAAACGATAACCGCAATTCTCTCTCAGTCACACACTTGTTTCGTCACCATGATCTCTTGCACTCGATGCACCTTCCTGGTAATGATATAATAAACTCACCCAATTTCCCACTTCTTCAATCCACATTCCGCACAACTAATCACAAAAACACTTAACACACACACAGACACACACACACAAAAGATTCACATTTATATTTCATTCCCTGCTTTCGAATCAGAATAAAAATTAAAAAAATACCCCTGCTATTCCTTTCTCTGCTCCCAACTTGGTATAGTTGCTCTGTTTTCCCCTGTTTCCTCTGTTTCAGCGTTTTCAGCAATACAAATAAAAAAAAAAATTATGATTTTCATGAGATGAGTCAATTTGATTATCTGGGTATTGATATTTTCCTATCTTGTTGCCGTTTCTGTGTGGAATTTGTGGACAGTGCAACTCAGGCATAGATGGGTCGTCTCGCAGAGGCTTATCTGGTTCACAGAGAAGACGTTCGGGTCCTGTGAGAGTGGCGTGTTCTGCTTCAACAAGCAGCAGCAAGAGCTCAAACGACATCGTTGTGATGGCGACAACAGTGGACGTCGAAGACAATCCGACAGCATGCGGCGGAGTTAAGGATGTGTATGGCGAGGACAGGGCCACAGAGGATCAGTTTATGACACCCTGGAGTGTCTCTGTTGCCAGGTGAGTGAGTGAGTGAGGCTTTGTAAATTCACTGAATTGTATTGTGTTAACAAGTTTGTAATATGATCTAACCAAATTTTTTCAACTACCTATATGACAAAAGTTTTTGAGGGATGAGAAAGGGAAAATTAAAAAAGGAGGGAAGAAGTTTGTTCCTCTTCCACAATACTAGTTGGACAAGATATAGGAATTAAGAAAATCATAATTTTGTCACCAAAAAAAAATTTGATCTCATTTTTTGGAAATGAGAATTGGCTAAGGCTGTGATGTAATTTGAAATCTTAGGATGCGTTAGGATGTGATTCGAGGAGCCCAGAATCAATATTTTCATATGAAAAAAAATCACTTTTTATACATTTAGATAATTTTTTAGAATTAATCAGAATATTAAAAAAGATTAGCTTTTAACTTTTTCAATTATATATAAAATTTAAGTTCTATATTCACTTCTTTTAAAATCTGAAATAAATACAGCCTTAGTGCTAGTGATGAATGAAAAAATTGGATAAAATTGAATTCAATTTTTTCAGTAATTTAATAGAATTTTATTTTATTATGACTTGAATTCTTATATTTGAAAGAAATCAGTAAATTATAGAATTGAATGTATTATATTATTTAGAATATCTATGAAAATGAATTTTCTTTATTTTGATAATTTTGTGCTTTATTATAAGAGGTTCAGTGGAGGAATGGAAAAGGGAATAGATATGATTAGGTTATTTTAGGTATATTAATATTTAGCCCAAATCCTATAGCAAATCATAGTGGTATTTTAGAGAATTGAAGTCAATTCCTTGAATAAATTGAATTTGAATGAATTTAATTCCAACCCTTTCCAAACAATATGTAATGAGTGAGATTTGTTGGTATATTGGAATATGAATCACCTATGATGCACTGAACTAAGTCTTTAAATTTAGCTAGGCATTGTAATCATGATCAAGGGGCGTTTGGATGGGATTTTTTGGGTGAAAATTCTCTTTTTCACACCAAAAAAAATTATTTTTCATATATTTTATATTTTTTAAAAAAGTAATTAGAATTTAAAAAAATCAATTTTTAACTTTTCTGTAAAAGCTAAAAAGAGTAGTTTTTTTTTCAAAGAAAATAGGTTTCAACTTTTTAAGTTATATATTTGTAATCACTTTTTTTTTTTTAAATTTGAAGCAAACGCATCCTAAATGCATTCTAAAAGTAACATAAATTTTATCTACATGATATTGAAATATCCAAAAAAAAAATTATGTTCAATTTCACAATCATAAAGATAAATTGTATTTAATAAAGTTTAGAATTATTATAGTGATCCTACAATATTCTCAAAAAATATTTTTTTTAATTTTAGGAACAAACAAATAAATTTTTATTTACATAAAGATTGCACGGATAAATTTTAGAAATTATTACTATGCATTATAGATGATTGGTGTATTGATACAATATCAAATCTCACCCATTAAATTTTGTGGTGCATGATGTACCTTAACTAAGAATTTTGAAAGACTAAATTCTCCTCTTACTAATTGGATAATTATGATAGGTCAACAAGAGTTGATGAAAAGAGAGAAACTGTTATGTTTAATGAAGACAAGAATGCTGACAAAAATAATAGTATAAAGTAATTAATTCATTCTTGAAATTCTAATACAACTAATAATATAGGAAAAAAAACACATTTTCTTGAGTGATTTCTCCCATTTGTTCTTTTCATTGCAAAATAATTAAGGAACCTAAAAATCCAGACCTTATTATGAAACATTTTTACTAAATGTCCTTTCTCGATGTTTAAAATATAATTAATTCATTTTATTATTGTCTTTCTACGTTTTTGGATTATTTGGTGTGTAGAATATTGTGAAATGTGAATGGTAGAAATGGAAAATTAACCATGTTTATGTTATTGATGTGTGAGAATGACATATATTATGAACTAATTTTTTTCCCTCTTAACATGTAAAAGGAATGGAAGAGGTAATGATTACATACATTTGTTTTCTTGTCTTAATTTAGCTACATGCGGTTGTGTCTTCCATTAGTTAATGGCAAATGTGGATGTTTGATCCTCTTTTTATTTGTTGCAAACACTTTGTGATGTGATGATGCTTTGTTGCATTTTAGTGGATATACTTTGTTGCGAGATCCTCACTTCAACAAAGGGTTGGCCTTCACTGAGAAAGAGAGGGATGCTCATTACTTGCGTGGTCTTCTTCCTCCAACAGTTATTAGTCAAGAAACTCAGGTTAACCATCTCAAAAAAATGTGTTCCTTACATGGTTTCAATTGCAGTTGTGAGAGAAATTTTTACATGCCTTTGAAGCGCAATGTGGATATACTTCATGTCCAATCACAAAGTAACATTTTAGTTAGAACTGGCCTTTAACTTCCAATTTTAGTTGGCGTGTCACTTTATGATTGGACATGGAGCATATCTACGAGACGCTTCAGATGCATAAAAGGATTTCTCATGTTACTACTTACGATTACTCAGTTTGAACGAAAATACTATTGATGCGGCGACAATTGTAGTTGTGGACCACAAACCATTGCTCCTTATGAAATTTTGTGTGGATTGCTTATGTGCTAAGACTTCATCTGAGTGATATTTGATTATTTATTCCGGTCTCATTTGTCCAGGTGAAGAAAATGATCCGACAAATACGCCAATATCAAGTTCCGTTGCAGAAGTACATGGCAATGATGGATCTTCAGGTGGCCTTGTGAATAATCATCTTCTTATGTTGCTTTAGGACAGGAAATTAAATAACTAAGGGTGCATTTGGTTTTAGAGAACAATTTTAAGTTTTTATTTTCTATTTTCAACCGGTTTCTTGATTTCAAGATTTTATGAAAAAATAGTGAAAATTGGAAATGAAAACTGAAAAACTGGATGTTCTATATTCTGAAACAGTATTTCAGGTTTTGAATCTAATTTTCAGTATTTCCTTCACAAAATAATGAAACAGAACTCCAACTGCCAAAAAATAAATGAAAAATTGAAAACTATTTTCTAAAACCAAATGCACCCTAAAGTTTTGGGCTTGGTTCTTTATACTGTGCAAAACTAATCTAAATTTCATTTAACTGCAGATTGCAGTATAACAAATCTGCATGCACATAATCCTGTGTTGATTTCATAAAAATCTCTGCATAATTTGCTGTCACTTGTTTTCTCTTGAATTTCTTTAAACTTTGAAATTCATCTTTATCTTAATATCATATATTTGAAAAGCTTCTGCACTATTTGATTAGCAAATTTTGGTATTTGATTATAATGTTTTCAGTCTGATATATGCTGAGTTGCAGGTGAGGAATGAAAGGTTGTTTTACAGGCTTCTTATTGAATATGTTGAGGAGTTACTCCCAGTTGTATACACTCCAACAGTTGGTGAAGCTTGCCAGAAATATGGGAGCATCTTCATGAATCCTCAGGGTATTTATATTAGTTTGAAAGAGAAGTAAGTCAAAGTCACATCTTTGTTCTCCAATAAATGTGGTCCTCACTTTTGGTTGATTGGTTTTGCTTTCTCCATTATTAACCTTGAAGCATTTAATTTGTGCCTTTTTATTTTCTCTTTGGTGGGGTTTCAAAGAGGGAGGATTCTTGAAGTACTAAGGAATTGGCCTGAGAAGAACATTCAAGTCATTGTTGTAACTGATGGAGAACGAATCCTGGGTCTTGGTGATCTTGGCTGTCAGGTAATTTCAATTATACTTGGTCCCGCATATAACTTGCAAGAAAAAAATGTTGAAGAGCCAGAATCTTCTATAAGAATCGAGTTGTCGAAATAATGCGGCATGCTATTGACTCTTAGATGAATGTGTGGCCTGAAGAATTATGACAAATATTTGCTGGCTGAATAGCATTTCTCGACTTATGATAATTGAATAGAATAGAATCGTAAGATCTGATACTGAATCTCTCTTTTGGTAACTTATGATGCACTGTTATCAGGGGATGGGAATACCTGTGGGGAAACTTTCTTTATATACTGCACTTGGCGGAGTTCGTCCTTCTGCTGTAAGTATTTTCAGCCAACTATGCCTGTCATAAACTTGTAGTATTCTGTTACTTTGTTTTAAGATGCAGCTGATGATTGCCATGATTATAAGATTATTAATAAAGAAAGTAAAAGCACTTTTAACATTTCATGTTGCATACACAGTTCAAATGGTGTTATATACTGTTCTAAGTTAGCTTCTAGGCCCTAACTCTTGAGGGCTTTGTGCTTATTTTATTTTATTTTTTTATTTTGCACAATGTAGGTTCTATTTCCCTTTACAATTCATAATACTGTTTATAAAATTGTTTCAGTGCTTGCCTATTACCATTGATGTTGGTACAAACAATGAGAAGCTGTTGAATGATGAATTATACATTGGTCTCAAGCATAAACGAGCAACTGGGCAGGTTCATGATTTGTTTCCTTTACTAGGCCTCATTTTTTTTTTCCAGGCATCCTGGTTATCTAGTATTCCATAATTACAAGTTCACTTTAACTTTTCTGATTCCAGGAATATGCTGAACTTCTACATGAATTTATGACTGCAGTCAAGCAAAATTATGGAGAAAAAATTCTGGTTCAGGTACTAAGCAGTGTTCAAAGATGATATTTTCTTGGATTATTTGATTATGAGTGCAACACATGCTAATTTTGAGTTTCTTGTTCCCTGAATCTGTCAGTTTGAAGACTTCGCGAACCACAATGCTTTTGATCTACTTGAAAAATATAGGTCAACACATCTTGTTTTCAATGATGATATTCAGGTAAGAAATTCAGGGTCTTCAATAATGGATTCAGGTACTTTGTTAATCAATAATTTTCTCTTATTGCTTATACTCTCTACCTTGTTGCATACTTTCTTGCAGGGAACAGCGTCGGTGGTCCTGGCAGGACTCATTGCAGCTCTGAATTTTGTCGGCGGAAACTTATCGGACCACAAGTTCTTATTCCTCGGTGCCGGAGAGGTAAGTTTAGTTCTTAGACCATGTCTCCTTATTTATTACTTTGTGAAGAAGGGAGAAATTAATCATTTCATGACATATAAAAAAAGAATAACAGAAGAGTTTTAAACTTCATTAATTATCAGATCACTTTGAATTGTTCACTTGCATTTCTTTACTGCAAACACCCCATTCATTATGCTCTACTTTGAGGTTGCAGGCTGGCACTGGAATAGCAGAACTCATAGCACTTGAACTATCGAAACGGGTTGGTAGCCGTGTTTATTGTCATTATTTGTTGCTTTTTTAGATGAGGAAGGATGGAGTTGTTTTGGTTTTGGTTGAGATTTTATGATGTGAACATTGCATAAACAATTTGGATCTATCAAGAAAATACTATTGTCCATGCAGACAAATGCTCCGTTGGATGAAGTGCGCAAGCACATTTGGTTGGTGGACTCAAAGGTTGTATAGAAAATCCAATTCAGCTCCTACATATAGAAGGTAAATTCCCATCTTCTACTGATTTCTTTTATGCTTCTTTTGCAGGGATTGATTGTTAGTTCCCGTAAAGAATCTCTCCAGCATTTTAAGAAGCCTTGGGCTCATGAACATGAACCAGTTGCGGAACTTGTAGATGCTGTTAATGTACTCTTTCCTCTCTTTCTCATCACCCCCCATAGACACACACACACACACACACACACACAACATAAGTTTCAAATTTCTTACATTTCATTGTTTTTACTTCTCAGCAAATTAAGCCAACAGTGTTGATTGGAACATCAGGACAAGGGAAAACTTTTACTCAAAATGTGGTTGAGGCCATGGCCTCCATTAATGAGGTACTGTGTCAATTCATCCATCCAATATGGTATCATTAAATTTTTTTTCAATTAACTACAACCGCAATGAGAAATTTTTAGATATTCTCAGTGTAAGAAAAAGTTTTGTTTTATACTATTTATCATTGAACACATCAGCTATTGCATTAAAAAAGTATGAAAAGTGACAGATAATATGACTCTTAAAACTGATGTTTGAGTGTTGAATGGCACAAAGCAAAACTTTTCTCTTACTTTTAGAGCATATACGAAGTTGTCCTGTGCAATATCATGTCGACATAAGCTAATTTATGTATTATGTGATGATTCTTGTAGAAACCTATTATCCTTGCTCTTTCCAACCCAACATCGCAGTCAGAATGTACAGCTGAAGAGGCTTATACATGGACCCAGGTAATATGAGGACACAGCTAGCATGTTCTATTAGAATTTGAGCTTCCTTATTGCTTAGCTATTAATGTCATTACATTGCCTAGCTACTTGATGTTTGGAATGGATCAGTACTGAATGACTATTTTCCATGTTTTTTTTGGTGTTCCTTATCCATATGTTTCTATCAGGGACATGCCATTTTCGCTAGCGGAAGCCCATTTGACCGGGTTGAATATGATGGAAAAGTGTTTGTGCCTGGCCAGGTCTGAAGCTCAGTGGAAAGTTTGTGTGTTAAAAATTTGACACATGAAATGAGTTCTGATTTGAATGTTTTCTTTGCTCATCAGGCCAATAATGCATACATTTTTCCTGGATTTGGTCTTGGCTTAATAATGTCTGGTACAATCCGAGTGCATGATGACCTCCTTCTGGCAGCTTGTAAGTGCATTAGAGATGTATTGTGTGTTTGGGTTATCTTTTCTAAAGTTCTAAACATTTTATAATCAAAAGATTTCTTAGACAGCAAACAACCTTTTTTCTTAAAAAAAAAAAAAAGAAAGAAAATTACTTTGAAATATTCTGTTACCAACTATGTTCTTAAACGTCTACTTCAATATACCAACAAGGAGTTGGCATAGTGGTAAAGGGGCACAATGGTGCCAGAGTTCAAATTCAAGAGAGATCCCCAATTGGGAAAGCGTGCGAGCTTTACTACCATTGAAAAGGATTAAGGTCTGTTTGGTTAATATTTTCATTTTCTGTTTTCATTTTCGATGTTTTTTTATTTCAGAATCTTAGGAAGGAAATAGTAAAAACAGTAAATGAAAACTGAAAACAAAATTTTATTATCTTTATTATTTTCTGTATTTCCTTTTATAAAATTCAGAAACAAAAAACATAGAAAATGAAAACAGTAAGCAAACATGCCCTTTGCAGCTTTCCCTAATAATAGGGAGGGGTACCCTCGGAACAAAAAAACATCTTCAATAATATGCTTGATACATGCTTTTTTTAAGGCTACCATTGATTTGAAAATTGCAACGCTTATTTCTTGAAACAGCTGAGGCTCTGGCTTCACAAGTGACTCAGGAGGACTTCGACAAAGGGCTCATATACCCACCATTCACTAACATCAGAAAGATTTCAGCTCACATAGCTGCCAGTGTAGCTGCTAAGGCCTATGAGCTTGGTGAGTCTTGTAGTTTTCCATTTTGTACCTGAAGTCTTTAACAGTTTCATTTTTTTTTCTTTTTAATGTTTTTCCTCTTTGGAATATTAGAAATAGTTTTAGAACATTGATAAAATTGAGTTTGCATTTTGATCAGGCCTGGCCACTCGCCTTCCTCAACCTAAAGATTTGGTGAACCTTGCTGAGAACTCTGTGTATAGCCCAGCCTATAGAAACTACCGTTGAAGTGACAGTAGCCCTTTTTTAAATTTTTGGGCTTTTATCATGAAATAATTGTATTTTAGTTTGTTGTTTCAATTCTTTCTCTTCTGTTATTGTAAGTTATTGTTTTGGATGGGATTGAAGGTTGGTGGTTGGTACTTGGTGGTAGTTGTGGTAGCTGGACTATATTATAGCTTTGAAATATTGTGATCTGTTTTGCTATGCATTTTACTCGGTTTCAAAATGCAAAATGAAGCATTTAAAGACACCACAAGCATTATATATATGAAGTAATCAATTGAAACGTGTATAAATTTTAGTTTAGTTATTTCATACTTCTCAATAACTTTTAATGAAATCTTTATCAATATAACCGATAAAGTATTCTTCTGAGTGGAAGGGCCTAGGTCCCTTTTGTGTTTATCAGTTTTAATTTGAAGGTTACGATCTCATCCCTTTCTTCCCTTCACAAAACTTGCTCTTTTTGGGCATTTTTATAATAAGTTTCATACTGTTATTACTAGCTCAACGTGGCAATAATTGTGAAAATAATTTTGTAAAATACATTTATTTCTACCCCAAAACAGGTCCCTATTTACTTCTAAAATAAGCAGAAAAAATTTTATTATATGCTTTTTATTGCTACGCAACCATTTATTGCTACGCAACCAAACATAAAAATCATTGCATTTTTAAGAGAATGAAAAACTATTTATAACAATACAACGGCACATTAATAAGTTGTATTGACCTCTCTGCAAACCATTAATGTGCCTGAAAATTAATCTAATTCTAGCATATTTGACATATGCATTTGTTAGGTAGTGTTTGTTTTGTGTCCTGGGACACAAATACAGGGACGCATTGTCCCTGTATTATGTTTGGTGCTGGGGATGGAGTACGAGGACGGAAAAATTTTCTGTCCCAGAGATAAAAGTTTCCTATGTTTCTATCTCTCCAAAAAGTGGGGACAGAAAATGGGTATAGTGGTTCGGTCACCTGCCGCCATCAGTCAACGCCGACCGGACACCGGTCAACACCGATCAATGGTGGTCAACGGCCAATATTTTTTCTGTCTTTGTCTCCACAACCAAACATGATACAGGGACAATATTTTTTCTATCTCCGTCTCCACTGTCCCTGTATTTTTGTCTCTGTCCCTCCTGGGACACAAAACAAACGCTACCAGTGACAGTACGAGTAAACATTCTCTAGAACAGTAAACTTGGGTCGCAACAGTGCCTTTCTCTTGAGGATTTTTTACATATATAAAGTAAAATAAATATGATATACGTAGATCTCCCGGATATAATCCGTTTACAGATATATCCTAATTTTTATATAATAGAAGTCGATTATAATCGATATCCGTGCAAAATTTAAAATTTCATAGGCTACTACAAAGAAGTCGACTATAATCGACTTTCATACAAACCTCCAACGGTCACATTGAGCATTTCTACATGTGTCAGAAAGGTGTGAAAGTCGATTATAATCAACTTCTGTATAAAGAAGTTTATTATAATCGACTTCTAAAATACTATGAGATACTTTGACAACATATGCCAAGTCGGTTATAATCAGATTCTATACTAATTCACTGTGTACTTACTATGCGTCATCCGATATGTCTTGGTTTCATGCAATCAACTTGCTATTATTAATGTTTTCTACTCAAAGTAATATAGTTAAGTTGAATTTGTACTGGTCTGGCCCCCAGAGTGACATAGCATGGCATATATCTTTCAGTCCGCATTTCATGTCAACTTCTGAGGTGATGGCTTGGATAGAGTCATCTGGTACAAGGAGATCTATGTTAGTGCTTTAGCGGCCAGATCATTGCTATCGACCATCAGTTGACCAGATCCCAGCTCCCTCTTATCAAGGCTCTCGTTAGGAGCATCAGACAAAGGCGCTTCATGAGGGGGACTAAAAGGAGGATCAGGAGCAAGGGCATGACCAAGAGGGGGACCAGGAGCAAGAGGGCAAGTAGAAAGATCAGAAGGAGGAAGACGACTAAAGAGGATGAGCAGGATCAACAAGAGTTGGAGGAGGAGGAGGAGCAGTTACATCACAGGCTTGTTCAACAGATTGTATATCGTCATTGTGTCACAGAGAGTCACATTGTTGTTCCCAGATGCAACAGACGTGGTGGGTAGTACTTATGATGGTTATGTATTTTACATTTTTATTACGTACATAAAACTTTTAATGATTATATAGTAGTTATGTACTCTGAACTTTTATATTATGTACTTGGCATTAATAGTGATTATATTGTGGTTATATGCTTTGGACTTTTATAATATACTTGAAATTAGGGCTTTTATTTTATGTACTTGAGTTTAGGATGGTTACATGTGTCCCAAAAATAAACAAGAAGTAAACAACAGATTTTCATTACGAAAGATTTTTATAAACATACATTGACTAGTCAATTTAACACATTTATGGTAAGAAATAGACCAGTACAAATTCAACTTAATGATATTATTAAGTAGAAAACATTTAAGGAGCAATAGCAGCAAACTGATTGCATAAAACCAAGACATATCCCATGAGGCGCAATAAGTACATAGTGAATTAGTATATAAGTCCATTATAACTGACTTGGCATCCGTTGTCAGAGTATCCCATAGTGTTTCAGAAGTCGATTATAATATACTTCTTTATTGAATTGAATTGAACTGAAGTCAATTATAGTCAACTTCTTTGTAATAGCCAATGAAATTTTGAATTTTATACGGAAGTCGGTTATAGTTGACTTCTATTATATAAAAATTAGGACATATATGTAAACGGATACAACCGGAGATCTATAAAATATCATATTTATTTAATTTTATATATGTAAAAAATCTTTTTTTGGACTAGATGTTCATCATCTTCTATTGGTGACACCATTACAAATTTTTGGTCCCTTCTTTTGTTTTATTCTTTTTTCCAAGTTTACCAGGAGGATCATGTCAATTTCTTTCACCTTATCTTATTTGGATAAAATTTTGGACGATTGAGAAAAGTTGTCTGTAGTGTGCATGCTAGCTAAGGTAGGTAGCTGCTTTCAACAATATATACCTACCTATCTTTTCTTTTCTTTTTACGACTATAAATTTAGGGTAAGAGGATGATGACCTTATCCAAGACAGAAAAAGCCTCCGTACTCAAAACGTATTTATAGAGGAATTCACATCTATCTCACCTCAAAAAGATAAGTAAAGACTTGAACCTACATCCTTTCAAGTATGAGATCCCATCATGCTCTATTCAGCCAACCCCATATGGGTTATAATATCTATCTATTTTCCAAGACAGCAATGCAACGCAGATTCTGTTTTGAAGAAGATCAAAAGAATTGATGCTGCCAGAGAAGAAGAATACCTCCCTAAAGACAGTGAGAAAGCAACCTCAGCTACCCTCTCTACAATGATTGCATCAATGCCAAAGGCTTGGATTATTCGTGTCAGCACATTCTTGATGATGAAAGGAAAAGGACAGAAAGAATAGTGGATACCTTTTTTCTTTCTTAATTTTTTTTTCCTTCTTATTTCAGGTTTTTAATCTGAGTTGCTAATGCATCAACGTGGCAACCCGCAACCCCATCTGTGCTGGTCCTACATCAGAAGCTAATTCTTTGACGTGTGCTTTCAATATGTCCCTTTCAAATATGTAATTGGATCTTCCATGCTTTATGAAATAGTAGATGCAATCAATGTTTTTTGTTATAAAGATGGACATGGAAGGGCACTTCGACATGTTAAGATTCTAGCTTTAATTTCTTTTGCTTACTGATTACAGATTCTTCAATCTTGCGCCTACTATCTTTTTTTACTTTACAGCAGGTGAAATAAATTTCCTCTTTTTCAAGGACATGTTAAAATGGAATTGCATATGGTATTTTCTTCTTTCTTTGGGGGTAGTACAATCACCACTATAGGGTAGTACAAACAGCACCATACATGTAAATGAGATTAGCTTATCTGATCAGTCTTTTATTCAAACATCACCATGACTTGAGTTTAGTTCTCAACTTTTCACCAAATAAGTGATATATAAATATTTCTGTAAGTGCTCAATATGGCAAAAGACATGCAGTGGCATGTCTTAACCCTCAAGTGAGACTAGTCTTTCCTTTAACCTAAACATTTCTTCGCCCTAAAAGCACAAACATTACCATGTACTACCATTCTTTTGTTACAATAAGAGCATAGAGGTTTGTATGTTATTCTACTGCAAACTGCTCAAACCACTTAGCACCAGCTAACCTTTCATTTAAAGGGGCTTGATAGTTTAGACATTTACTTCTACAATAGGCTCAAAAATGGTAAAAAGTCTAACACCTTGAGGTATATTTGGGAGGATGAAAACGGAGAAAATGGCAAGAAATGACAAGACTACAATTAAGTTATCATATTTGAGGGTAAAGGAGAAAATGAGCCTTGTTTCTCTTTCATTCCCTCATCAAAATTGTTAATATCCAAACAAGGGCACGATATACTCTCTTTCACTCCACTATTCTTCTCTCTTCTCCATTTCATTAATTATCATTCTCTTCCATCATCTATAAAACTCTTAAACATAACTTTAGTGCTAGGTCTTAGCTAGCTTGCTGATCCAACTACATGTAGGAATTTTGATAATCTTCTAGGGTGGTATTCTTATTATGATAGAAGATACTATCAAGAGTGTAGGGAGAAAAGAGAAAAAAACACACATACATATACAATCTACCAGACATGAAAAAGACAGAGAAACCAGATTCTGATCCCCTTCCACCCACTGAAAACATTAAGCCTTTAAACTCTTTACATTGAGCAGATGTGACCACACACAAACAAAAGAAACCATGCTATTGAATGAAGGAGAAGGAAGAGAACGTGTGCACTTGTGGAAAGAACGAAACGCACACATGCCAAATAGAGGTGATTAAATTTTAATTGTTGAAACTTATATGAATAATTATAATTAAAATATAAAATTATGTGATTTTTTGTGATCTTGTATTGTGACTATTTGATTAACTTTTAATGTTAACTACTAAAATTATTATTTGCTCTTGAATCATAATTAATACATAGTTCAAAAATGCTTTTATCATTAATCTTAATTAGTTTTATGGTCTAGAGCATTTAAAAATTAAGGATATTTTTTCAATATATATTAATATTATACTCTAAGAATATACAATATTAATGTTTTATTTGAGAAGGAATTTAACTGTAAATAATCTACTCCTTGTCTTTTCACTTGAGTGTGTGTTGTATGGCAGAGCAAGAAATTGTATGACTATAATTAAGTTATCATTGTTTGGTGGCAATTTTAAGAGGGGGAGAGGAATAGCTAGTAAGGGATAATGTGCCTCTTCCTAACACTCAAAATTATTTTTTTTATCCTCCAAATTGAGAGTCAAGAGGAGGAAATTAGCATAGTTTCTCTTTTATTCCCTCATTAAAATTGTTAATATCCAAATAAGGGCATGTCATACTCTCTTTTACTATACTCTTCATCTTTCTTCTCTATTTCATTAATTATTATTCTCTTCTACCAACTATAAAAATCCCAAATATAACCTTAATGCTAATTATTGGCTAGCTTGGTGATGCAACTACATGTAGGAATTTCGATAATCCTCCAGGGTGGTTTCTTATATAAGAGTATAGGGAGAAAAGAGAGAAAAAAAAACACACATACATATACAATCTTCCAGACAAGATAAAGACAAAGAAACCAGATTCTGATCCCCCTCCACCCACTGAAAACATTAAGCCTTTCAACTCTTCACATTGAGCAGATGTAACCACACACAAACAAAAGAAAGCATACTATTGGATAAGGAGAAGGAGGAGAACGTATGCACTTGTGGAAAGAAAGAAACACACTCATGCCAATGAGAGAGATGATTAAATTTTAATTGTTAAATCTTAGATGAACGATCAAAATTAAAATATAATATTATATGATTTTATATGATCTTATGACTATTTAATTAACTTTTAATCTTAACTATTAAAACTATTTTGTGTTCTTGAATCATAATTGATACATATTTAAAAAATGTTTTTATCATTAATCTTAATTAGTTTTATGGTCTAAAGCCTTTAAAAATTAAGGATATTTTAACAATATATATTAATATTATACTCTAAGAATATACAACATTAATGTTTTATTTGAGAAGGAATTTAACTGTAAATAATCTACTCCTTGTCTTTTCACTTGAGTGTGTGTTGTATGGCAGAGGAATAAAGAAAGAATAGAGAGAGAATCTCTTCTGCAACACTCTTTTCTTCTTTAAACATGCTGCTTACCTTGAATTGCAGTGCGACGTAATGACAAGACCACATAGATGCAAAATTCTTATGTCAATCATTGGGAATTTTTAATTATTTTTCCTCTATTGGTTACTTGAAGATTACCCTCTTTGTTATTCTCTGAGCACCATCTTAACACAGTAGCATGGTTTGCTGCTGTCCAAGTTTTGCTGATTTTGAAGTGTATAATTAAAAATCAAATTTAGACTCTAAAATTGCAAGCTTGTTTTAATCCTTAAAATTAAAAAAAAATAATATGTGAAATTATGAAAATGATTCAAAATAGTATTTTTATCAATTCAGGTTAGTTCCACAGACCTTATCATAGTGAACAATTTGAATCATTTTTTGTAAGTTCAAAGATAAAATTGATATCTTCTTAAGTTCAAGGACTACGGTGAAATATGTATATAAAATGAATATAATTATCATATAATATGAATATAATTGTCAAAATTATGACAAAAGGTATTTATTTTAAAAATATTTATATACATACTAAACAATAATAGGAGACTAAGCAATAACTCAATCGAACATACTCAATTTTAAAAAATTGGATTAAAAAAAAAAAGAATAACTAGAGAACCTTGATTATGCGGTCCATGAGGCTAAATAAACTTAGTACCGGCGCTCTTGTATATGATCTCTGTCTCAACAAAGAGGCACTTACATGAACGAACATAGCAACAAAGGTTACTTAAACAAATAGTTAGTTGATTAGTTGCATAAGACACTGTTAAATTCAAGGTCGCTTTTCACTGTTGCCATCAAATTCAACTTGGTATTGTGCCATGAATAACTTTGTATTTAATTCGCTTTGGAACCACGGGCAGTGATTGTGGCACGTGTCCTGCAAAATGTCACTGTTAAAAGTGAAAGGAGTTGGACTTTGTTCTTAATCAAGAGACAAGAATCCCCTTTTACCTTCGCAATTCTATCAAAAGGAAAATAAGAAATATCAGCACATACCTTCGAAAAAAAATATGGAATGACATAGATGGTGAAATTCAGAAAACAATTCAGGCTATGCTTGGATGGAGGGCGATAGAGGTAGAGGAAGGAAAGGAGAAGCTTAATAAGATAGAAGTGTCTTTAGGAGTGATTCTAAAGACGTGAGATAGGGGATAAATGAGACAACACATTGTTCTTCCTTTATAAGGATAACAATCGGTATTTATGGAGGAGCAGACGTGCCCCTTGCCTCCATCCCCATTTATAATTTGGCTTTCATCGCCATCTTAATCCCCATCAATGGTCCTCATTTCTCATTATTCTTGGGGAGTTGAATCCCCACATATATATGTGGGTATATTAGAAAGTATAAAAAATGAAAAAATACATTGAAATTTGATATATAAATGTCCATAATAATAAATATTACTTGTTGGCTTGTGAACTCTCGAAAGATGGAAAACATAATTATATTAACAATTTTAATGAGTTTGTTTGTGTTTCAAATCAAAATATGAAAATACAATCTCCTAATCGAAGAAGAGATATTATGTGTCTGTCTCAGAATATGGATTACACTATGAAAGCTAAGATAACACGCCTATTGTTGCTAAAGGACAAAAATCAATGCTACACAAGTAGAAATATATTTTCTACGAGATTGAAAGACCTATGAGGAAGAAAGGTTCACATCTCAAACAAAAGTGGAAAAATGTTTATCAAGATAAAATTAAAGATACAAGTAAGGACAATGGTTAAAAGACAAAAGTCTGTCTCTATCATGTGTTAGCATATAGCAAGAAAGACAGTAGCAAAAGCACAGCATCAAATCATGAGAAATGATCATAATCTTGCTCCAATCAAGGATACATATGTTGAGGCTTTTCTACATTAAAAGAAGACCTCTCTTGACTGTGATTCTAAAAGGAACAAGTTGTCTTTCTCTTCTTCCTAGCATATCTCTACTGCACCAACGTTCTTTTGCTCCAAACCCTTCCTAGCATACCTTTGTCATTTTGCATTTCGCATCTTGTTTTTCTGAAAACAAAAAAACTTGATTCGCCATTTTGAAGAATTCAAATGTTAGGTTAGTATTTCCTTTTAAATTCTTGGATAGTTTTTACCATTGGTTCCAAATACATCTTTACCTATTGTCCTTGCTATAGCCCATTCACTGACCAAAATCCTACCGAAGCCCATCCACTTGCCAAAAGTTAGCCTTCAAGCACTTATCAACACCTACTCAAAAAAAAAAATACACTTGAGCTTTTTTTAGTCCTTTTCCTGAGTGGAGTAACCCAAATTAAGCTTGCAAATACTACATAAAAGTTCCAATACACATTATTGAACATCATTCCCCTCGAACAATGTTTGAGTGTTTCTTCTTGAAGTCTATTGTGTATGTTTGAGCTTTTATTTAGATGTTGTTGATTGTATTAGTTCCATTTGTTATTAACAGAAAAAAGAAAAAAAAAATCAAAAGGTGGACTTGATATCTTGTCTTGTGATTAAAATTATTGAAAATAAGCAATCATGATTTGAAATGAAGTTTGGCCATATTTCTCTATCCTTAAAAAGAATAAAAAGAGAAAAATCATATGTTGTTATCCCATTTTGAGCCTAAATTTCTTTTTAAAGTAATCTTTGACAAGGATAACCCCTACATTGGGGGCTATTTTTTTAGGAGAAATAACTTATGTTAGTTAATTGTAACATAATCCATAGTTGAAAAGAAAGGAAAGGAATGAAGGAAAGAATTAAATTTGAAGCAAGCATTTGCAAAGAAGTGGAAAAGAAGAAAAATAATAAAAAAGGGGAATGCACAAAAAGAAGGAAAATGAAGAGAAAAAATGTGAAGACGGATAGATTGAAAATGTGAAAAATAAGGAGGTTGAGACAAGTATTTCATTCCAAAGTAAAAACGGGTGTTTCTATAGAAAATACAACTAAATGATAGAATTATTCTCCTAAAAAAAATTATCCTTGAACTTGATTGACCTTTAAACATTTCTTTGGGTCATCAGTAATATCATGCTTTCTTTCCTAATCCCATATACCATTGGTCACATTACAAGCTTATATTTTTCAATGATTGATTACTTTTATTTTCATTAATTTTAATTTTGAGATGAGGTTTCTTTGCCAAGAAAAAGAAGGGAAGACAAAACAAAAGAAAAAATATATTTCGGAACGAAAAAAACTATATTGTCTAGATAGAAGCAAGCATTTGAATGAGTGTTAAAGAAGGATATTCAGTATCTACCATTTGGAATTTTAACTTTAGGGCTAGTTGAAGATTACTAAATCATCATTTGCTCATGTAGTTTTTGCAAGTTTAAGAGACTTATTTCACAATACTCATATTCATTGTCATATTTTCAAGAACCTTTCACTTTCCACACATTACAAGCCCATATCACCTACTCTTAGACAACATGGACCTAAATGTGTCACAGTGGTGAATGTTTTTGAGTATTTTCAAAGTAAATACAGCTCAATTTGAATTCATCAAGGACTTTTGTTAAAAAAAAAAAGTTGAAATTTCCCTTTTCATTTCATAACTTGCATGACTTATCTACATTCTAGATATTGTGAAGTCTAGTCCATTTCCATTTGCATCCTAGGTATTGTGAACCATAGCTCATTTTGCATCATTCTAGGTATTGTGAAGCCTAGTTCATTTTGCATCACTCTAGGCATTGTTAAGCCTAGTCCATTTCCACTTGCAATCTAGGTATTGAGAAGCCTAGTTCATTCACATCCCAATTCAATTACATTCTAGGTATTGAGATGCCTAGCTTATCCTTTTGAGGGCATTGTGACGTCTTCTTTATCTTTTTAAGGTATTGTGACATCTCATTTTTATCCATTATAGGTATTGTGACGCCTACTTAATATTTTGAAGGTATTGTGACGTCTTCCTTATCCTTTTAAGGTCTTGTGACACCTTATTTTTATTCATTGTAAGTATTGTGACTCCTACTCGACATTTTAAAGGTATTGTGACACCTTCCCTATCATTTTGAGGTATTGTGAAGCCTTATTTTTTATTCATTATAGGTATTGTGACGCCTACTCAATATTTTGAAGGTATTGTAACGTCTTCCCTATCCTTTTAAGGTATTGTGCCGCCTCATTTTTATCTATTGTAGGTATTGTGACACCTACTCAATATTTTGAAGGTATTGTGACACCTTCCCTATCCTTTTGACGTATTGTGATGCCTCGTTTAATTCATTGTAGATGTTGTGATGCTTACTCATCACATTGAAGGTATTGTGACGCCTTCAATAATAACGCCGACATTTTCCTAAGTATTGCGAAGCTTAAGATTGGATCGTAGTTGCATTGTAAATATTTTTTTAAAAAAAATAAAAATAAAAAATAACTTGAATAAAATTGGTTGCTTTTTACTTTACTTGTCCTTTTAAATTAAAAACCAGGCAAATGGGGGCGACTGTCAACACCCAATTTTGATCAGGTTGCCAAAAAAAAATTTATGTTCCAACAAAATAAAAAAATGAGAAAAAGAAAAAGCAAAAAAAATCAAAAAATAAAAAATGAATTCTTTTTTACTATCATTCTTTTTTAAAATTGATTTTATTTTGATTGATTCTAACCTGATTTATTATATCAGTTAGTTTGATTTTATTTCTTTAATTAGTATTGATTAGTATCGGTTAAATAATTCTGGCATTAATTATATGAGGATCAAAGCTGTGCACAAATAATGTTTGTTAACCATTGAAATAGGAGATTAGTAAACAGAGTCGGCGAATAAAGATAAAAAAAAAAAAGGGAACCTACCCACCACTAACATTTACCAGTCACCTAAACTCTATCTTTATTACCAACACAGAACCTTCTCCTCCCATTGAACCACCACAGCCACCATCCTGCAGTCCTCTTGTTTCAACTTCAGCCATCCAAACATCAGCTGCGCTATCCCTTTCCCTTCCTAATTCCAATATAAGGTTGTCGAAACCAATTCTATATTACAATATGTATTTGATTTATGCTCTCATTTTATTGTTATATTTTTGGTAGTTTTCACGTATTTTGGCTTTCTTTAAAAAAAAGGAAAGAAAACAAAATTCAATTTCTACACATATAGCTTTTCAACATGTTTGGGGTAAGTGCTTTACCTTTTTTTCAAGTTTTACTTTAAGGCATTTATTTTTAGTTTAGTTTTCATTTAGTCCCTTTTTTATTTTTTTCCTTTTTAATAAAATCAATCCAATACACACTTAGTTTCTAGAAAAACTATGTGATTTTGAGTTTCTTATTACATCAGAGGATACGTATGAGCAGATATTTTCTGTCAAGCCAAAATTAAATTTTCCTAAATTTGTTTTCTTTTCTCTTGTAAATATTTATTATTAAATTTTGTAAATATTTTTCAAACTTTAATTTTTATGGCAAAAATAAATTGTTAAAGTTATTGTAATTTTGCACAACAAACTTTGGATAATTGTTGTGAGATTGATATATTAGAAGTGAAGTGGAATTAAGTTTTCACCCGATCTCATTCTCTATCCCCATCTTGTTTCCCATGGGGACTAAACTTGTCCTCTTTGTGGGTAATCCCCATAGGTATCTACTTTAGCCCTTTTTTTTTTTTTTTTGCCATCCCTACTTCTTTGTCACTCAAACTCCTCAATTTTATTCCTCCTAATTGTGAGGTGCACAAGGAGGGAAAAGTTCTATTTGTCTTCCACTCCTCTATTAAACTTGTTGAATATCCAAACTAGAAGGTGATATAATTTGTTCCACCATGCTCTTTGCCTTTCCTTTCCCTTCCATTACGAGTCATTTTTCATGCCATCACTTATAAAACTCTCAAGCATAACCTTAGCGCTACATACATTTTTTATCTATGAAAAATAAGTGAAATTCAATTTTGGTCTTTAAAAAATAAAATTTGTTTAGTTTGAGTTCAAATATATTTCTAAAACGGGTTAGTTTTTATTCCTATTGTTGAATTGCATATATCAAATGTTGAATGGACTAAATGGAGGGTAGAGTCATCATTTAGTTGAATATTATAAATTTACAGCTAGCAATCATATACACAGAGACTAAAACCAAGCAAAAAATTTCAGGGTCTAAAATCAAAATTTGTTTATTTTTCAAGGACTATGTAAGGTAGGGCTATCACTCTCAAGTTAGTTGAGAGTTAGTACTATATTAGATTTGTAATAGAATTGGTTAAGAGTTACTGAAGCTAAACTACTATAAGCTCATGTATTAATACCTGAACTCTATATAATTAGTCTAATTCAATACAAATCACAATACTCAGTTACATTCAGTTATATTCATTATCTCTTTGATTTCTCTCTCAACAATTCTCTAAGCTTTCCTTACATTTTATCCTGGCCTGATACCTTATAGACCAACCATGTTATTTAAGCCAACAATTTATGATAGCATTATATATTATTAGTTCAAATTGTAAAAAGGATTCTTGCATATAGAAAATACTTTTTAAAATAAAAATAAGGCTATAATTAAGTATGCACTTAAAAAAAGGTTTTAATTAAGTACGAAACCAAATTGATATATATGTGAATACGTGAAAAAAAGATAAAATATAAGGGTGTGTTTTTTTATTTAATAGTAAATATAGGGGTCAAAATTTCAACACATAATAAACTTACCCATAAAATTTTCATTCTCATTTTAATCCTTTAACCAAACACTATTTAGGTAGGGGTTAAAAATTGAGAGAGGAATATTTCATAGATGAAGTTCCATTTATAAAATATAAATAAAATTCATCCATAAAAATTTTACCTCAATTTTTACCCTTAAATCAAATACATTTCAGTTGATTTTAATGTATATATTATTAGTATCAAACAATTTTATATTGTCATTTAGTTATTTGTTTTTATTTACAAAGATTTTTAAAGAGGTTATTCATTTTAGTCCCTCACTTTATACCCATGAGTCATTTTAGTCCCTAACTTTTAAAATAAGTTAAATTAGTCTTTGACATTACAAAATGTGAATCATATTAATTGTTCAACCCACTCTAATTTAATATTCTATCAATTAAATGGTGTTAAATAATCTTAAATAATACCTTAATATACTATATGTCATCTAAAGTAAAATAAAATTTAAAATGATGTTTAAAATCATATAAAATGAGTCATTTAAATATTCATTCTAAATCATAAAATGACTTATTTTATGCAAATTTATATATCAAAACAAGTTATTTTAAACTTTATTCTATTTCATGTGATATATGGTCTAATAAGGTATCACTTAACGTTATACATTATTATTTAATTGATAAAATATTAAATAAAAATTGAATAAGAGAATAACTTGACTCACATTTTGTAATATTGGGGACTAATTAGTTTGACTCATTTTAAAAGTTAGGAACTAAAATGACTCACAAGTAAAAAGTTAGGGACTTAAATGAGCATTAATTCATTTTTAAATTATGAATGATCGACTATAATACTTTTATCTATATATAATTTTTTATATTAATAATGTATCAAAATTAAATTGTAACTAATAATAGGTAAAGGAGAAAATGAAGAAACTTTTGCATTCGGATTATATTGTGATTTCATGTGCAGTGTAGTGTTCTAGAATTCATGAAAGCATACATGTCAAGTAAAAATCGGAGCTCAATGTTATCAATGTCTTTTCATAGACTCATGGCTTTCTTCACTCTGATAGATTCTTAAGTGAAAGGGACAAAAATTTTTAATTTGTATATCTTTATATACGTAAAATTCATTCTGAAACTACAAAAGGTGAAAAGCATAGAAGAATAATACTTGTTACATGCTACTTATTACTGGCATCGTCTTACATTAACATAAATGGTAACGGGAAATTAAAGTATATATACATAAATATTTTAATAAGATAAACAATATAGCTATATATAAATAATAAAACTGCACATATACAACCCGAAAAAAGTAACGTTGTTTAATAGCAACAAAAGCAAGAGAATTTTTGTTTTTATATCTGGAATGGTCTTATTTATATGCTTTAGTGGCCGTAAGCAAACTTTATATGGATCTCTTCTTAGGACAAATTCTTTGTCTCATGCGATTCCCAATATTGTTTTTGGAATTTTGTTAATTTAATTTCTTGTTGCTTTGCAATAAAATATTGAGTTGAGAGGAAAGGGCATATGCTAATTTGGTATACGCGTCGCTCCTTTTAATTTATTCTTCTTTCAAATCCACAACCTCTTGGCTTCTCATCTCATTTTCAGACGGCCTGCACTTGCTTGTTGCGACATAATGATGACATGTTAGTAGCAATATTAACTATGGTTATAAAAGTTTCCGATATTCTTCTCTTTTCAGAATAGTTTAACACTGTGTAGTAGTACTAATAAATAATAATATTAATAATGATAAACAAAAACATGTATATTATACAGAAAATATTATAATTTTCTCTATTTTTTGTTTTTCTTCAGATTTTTTACTTTATATTATATATATATATATAATATTTTAATATTATAAATGATTAATAATTTCATATTAATTGTTTTTCTATTGTATTAATTGTTTTACTTTTAAAGTCTTTTACCCTTTTCTTTATCACTTTTTATGGTGGCTTATTTTTTAAAAAACAATTAAAGGATGGTTCATATTTTAGAATTATTCTTTTGAGTTTTACTACTACTTCTATTATTATTATTATTATTATTATTATTACATCGATGTTAATAAAGCTTGAATCTATATACTATCCAAATTCTTTGATATATATATATATATAAAAGAAGCATGGACACACCGACTCAGCATGTCGAACATGTGTCGATGTCCGACACTCACACGATATATGTTGGACCTATGTCCATAAATGTCCAATTAAAAAAAATAATTTTTTTGAGTTATGACATGCACCGAATACGATAGAACACTGCTCTAATTCACTGTGAACATGGCTTGGACACTCCCAAACAAGCCTGAGTTGGTTTCTTTATTTTTTTTTCAAATTTTTAATATCAACATTAGCCTAAAATCAACCCTAGTTATTTGGTTGGACATGTGCTATTTGGTCATTTTATTTTGAAAATTCTTTTGTTGATCACAAAAAAAAAAAATTAATTAGATAAAAAGAATTATAAAAACATGACAAAAAATTTAAAAAAAATCATACGACAAAATAAAAAATTATATGTATGTGTATATATATATGTCGTGTCCGTGTCCAGTAATTTTTTGAGTTTAGTGTGTCTCCGTGTCCATGTTCGTGTCATATTCCGTGTCTGTGTCTGTGTCTATGTTTCATAGTATATCAAGCAATAAGGAATGAGTTAGTAGTGAGAAAATTAATTAAGTAGTTTATATGAGGTCATTTTTCAAACCTTAATGCCACCAACGTATAAAAATATATATTGGCAACATTAAAAAAAAGTATAAAACCTTCAACATATGGATGACATCAGTGTCTACACACACACACAAATATAATGAGAATAACCTTTTACTTGACAAGTGAGAGACTAATCTCTCAAATGCCCAAATGAGGATGCCTCCCAAATACCAATGATATTTTAATTTTTCCATACATATAGATCTTATGTTAGAACTTATGACCATATGTTTAAAGGGCTCGAGACTCTTTCACTGGACTCAACATCTTATTGGTGTCTAAACCTATACTCTTGTGTATACTATATTTCCTAGTCCATAATCAGTAATCTATTTCTAGTAGTTTTGAAGGTAATATCAAATCTTTAAAACAAGGAAACATAATAAATCCCAAGTTAAATATAACTGAGAACGTATTTGATATTGCCTTTGTTGTTGTTGTTGGTTTTTTTTTTTTTTATTTAGAATAACTCTAAGGTCTTATTTGGTGCATCATAAAAGATAGCTGGATAAGCCATAATAGTATTAGATATGATAGTACAAGGGCTCACAATGTAATATAAGGAATCCATTAATTCTTTTTTCCCCTAAGAAACTTGCACAATTTCGGATTGGTAAAGTGGTTTGGTAAAGTTTTCTTTGAAGTGATAAATCTAACCTTCAAAGTAAAATTGGAATCGTAGTTCACTTACGCTGCGATCATTCACTTCTAAATTAACATATGACTTTATCAAAATCACAATGTAAAGAACTTCTACGTTACCAATACAATAAAAATAGTTCTTTAACCAAATAAATTTAGAGTTTAATTTTTATATACTAATAGTATAATTTTATTTAATAAGATATAACCCATTTTTTGAGAGATAAGTTAATTAACTCTTCTCTTCTCTATTTCTAAAACATACACTCCCCTCCTCTAAAGATTTAAAATAAACTACACTTTAATAATCTATTTTCAAGTTTTTCATTAATTTTCTATTTTCTCTTGGTTATTATTTAAAAATATGCTTTATTAATAGTGATATGCAGTAATCTTTTTACAAAATAAAATACATATAGCTTATAATAATATAAAATATTTAATTTCATTTTTAATTTTTAATATATTAATAAAAAAAATAATAGTTACAATAAAATGAAAAATTTATTTTTAAAATAAAAATTATATATTTTCAAAAAAAAATCTTAGAATATTAATATATATAAAAATAAATATCGTATATAAAGATGAATTTTTTATGATTTTATAAAGATGAATATCGTATATAAAGAATGCAACGACAAGAAATTTGCAATCTTATCATAAAAAATATTCATTAATATTCTAAAAATAATAGATGAGAAAATATATAATTTTTCAAAAATAATTATTATAAATTAATGTTATTATTAATAATATGTTCACTTAATATAAAAATGATTTAAAAAATAAATTAATTTATATATAAATATATCAATATTTTATATTATAAACCAAATTATTATTTTTATCTGGACCAGCCAAATATATTTTATTTATACATAAAAGTTAATATGTATAATTGTTAATGAATTGTATTTTGGTTAAAAGGAAAATAACAAACATGAGAAAATAAAGAATTAATGAAAAATATGAAAAAAAAGTTAAAATATGTATTATTTTAATTTTCTAGGAGAAGAGAATATGTGTTTCAGAAATATAGGATATGAAAGAGTAATAATGTCTCTCTCATGAAAGGAGATTGTATTTTACCGAAATTTGTTTACAATGTCACTCAATCATTTATTGGATAAAAGTGCAAAACATTAACAATTTATAAAAATTAAATTCATAAATATATTAGTCCACTAATCTAATCAGAAATGACATGAAGTACGGTGTAAATATATTTTATTCAGCAGCTTTATTCTAAACTTTTGATCTCTAATTTCAAAAGTTGCCGCCTAATCACTTAGGATTAAATGGATTTGAGCTGCAAATGCAATTACGTCTGCTTATCTTATCAATTCAATGTTCGGTAATAATGTTCTCCTCTATTAAAAAAATGCGATGCTCAAATCATGGCACCACACGGTTCCGTACAGCCACTATTCTTTGCGGCTAGTGCTAACTAAAGTAATTTTCTTTCTTACCCAACAAGATTTTTTTTTACTACTCCTGAAATTAAATTGATCATAATAAAGTTTAAATATATGATTTTATGTTATGGATCTTACATAAATCTTTCATCGCCAAATTGGTCATAGTGGCTTAACGTGGTGCTTTTTTTAAATTATTTCTTAAGTGTGAGATTAAATTTTAATATTTTAATAAGCATTTTTTGAAAATGTTTTTTGAAAAAATAAAAAAATATGACATAAAAAGTACAATTTTAAGTGTGTTTAATAAATTCAATATTTTAAAGTCTTTTTATTCTGATAAAATGGATCTTTTGATTCCTTAATTTATTATTATTTTCATTTTATCCTCTAATTAGTTTTTTAGCTTATTTTGATTCCCTGACTCTTTATCAAGTTAAATAGGTCATAATTAGGGCTGAAAATAAGCCAAAACCAATCTTAACATGGCTCAAGGGTGCTCGATTCAGTAACAATTTACCTTCGTTTTAAGACTTCAGCTCAACTCCCTAAAAGCTCATGATTGAACTGACTCATTTAGATATATATTAATTTTTTGTACTTTTAAGTACATAGTTTATTCTTAATATAACTATTTGGTGGTTACATTTTAAATGTAACTTATATACTATACAAGTAATACAAAATACTCAACAATATATATATATATATATGGAGATTTGCTTACACCATGTATAAATCTCGTACATTTTCTTCAATAACTCTTATGGAAATTGAATTTAATTTTTCCAACCGTTGAATCATGTGATATCATATTAATGATCAAACATATCAAATTTTAAAAAAATTGAATAACAATAATTATATATTTTAATGATTGATATTTATTAGTATGTTCAAAAACATATTATCCTTCAAAATAAAATTATATGATGAAACATCAAATTATTTTCAAACTGTATGAAATTTGATATATTTGATCTATTAGATAAGAACTTTAAATTTAATGATTGCATTAATGAAATTTTATACCCATAAAAAGTTATTGAAGGGTGTAAGTATATAAATATTTACACTTGGTATAAGTGGATCCTCATCCTATATATAAATTGAGTTATCTCACAAGTTGTTCAATCCAGCATGAGAAAACTCAGAGTCAACTCCTTTAGTAAATAAGCGTAAATTCTTAGCTCAAACCCGACTCATAAACTCGGGTTATCATGCCATTACCGAGTTGAGTTAGAAATAGTCCAAAGTTTACCTGACTAGTGGAGTAGTCCCATGTATGATATGTCCTTTTACTAAGTATGACAGTGTGTAGGTTAAGAAGATTGTGCAGACTGCAACCGAAAAGATAAAATATATTGCTTAGGTTTTAGGAGTATTTAACTTAAGAGTGAAAATAAATGAATGTGAGACATTTCGTGATTTAAATTTCTATCTAAAATTTACTTTGAATGCCTTTCAAATTGGTGATCGACTAACCAAATTACTAAATTTCCTTTCAATAAAATATTAACGTGCAGCACACATTTTTGCATATATACCCATTTCAACAAGATATAAGGGAAGTAGGATAAATTTAGTTTTCAGCTTCTAAAATTGAGTTTGAATGAGTGAAAAAACTAAAACTTCCTTACTTCTTTTCAAACTAAAATTTTAAAATTAAAATCTAAATACAAATATGAAGCATAATCTGTACTTTTTCCAAACTATGGTTTGCAGAGTATAAACAATAAATCAAGTATGCACTTAGTAATATAATTATAGATTTAATTTAGATGCATCGACAATATGACACCTTTTTATATTTTTATTTAATCAAATACTTTTATATGTAGTATTTTTTAAACAGTACAACGAGAGTCAAATTTATTTTGACTATGTAGTAATATATGATTCAATGATTATGTAAAAAAAACTCGAGGTGTATCAAAATTAACTACATAATTATTAAGATAATAATTCCTTTTATAGTTACAATGGATTGAAATTGGCAAAATGCCATCCAAGAAGATACTTTCCCCATAGTGCTTATGAAGTGCCCTTTTTTCATTGATAGACAATTTCATTCTCAAAATTTCCTAAACAGAATGCACGCAACATTCCAATTTCCAAGCAGCTAGTAGCCCCACCCGACAAGGATGGAAAAAACAACGAACAAAGTGAAGCTTTTGTCTCTTGCTTCTCTCTTAGTTCCTAGACACATGACATCATTTTCTCTGCTATATAAACCCCTTCTTCCCCCCACCTTCCATATCATGCATTCCAACTTCAGCCTTCAACTATAATAGCTCTCCCTCCCCATATATATTTTCTTCCCAAGTTCCAATGGAGAGAGGCCAATCCCACAGGCAGGTAGCAACAATGAAACAGTCCCTCTTTGATCAGGTTCTTCCCTCCTCCAGACATTTTTGTATATGTTGTGTGTTGCAATCTAATGACTCGCCTGTGTCTATGATTTATAATAAAACACAATGACATTATTTGATCCATGTAGCCGACCCTTCCAGTGAGAAAATGCTCAGATGTTGTTTTGGTGGTGTGTGTTGTAATTCTATCCTTTCTTGTATTGCCATTTATGAGAAACACCATAATATATCTTCTTACCCCTTTTAGCTTGTGTAGAAGTATGTATATAGTCAACTAGTAGCTAATGAAAATTGCATATTCAAGACACATCAACTTGTGTCTTCCATTGTTAACCGTGGTGAGGAAAGCATGGTGCATTAGAACTCCAGTTAATAACAGATAATAATAATAATAATAAGAAGAAGAAGAATAATGGTGGCTTCCTTCATTATTGTTATTGTCAAACATAATCAGGCCATGTTTATGACTGGGGCATTCTTGAATTTAGTAGCAAACATGATTGGAATGTATTAGAGATTAGACAATAACATGATTGGAATGTATTAGGGATTAGACAATGTTTTGTACTACTTTTAGTTCAATGATGGTTTTGTGCAGGGATTGCTGGATGAACAGTTTATCCAACTGGAAGAGTTGCAGGATGATGCCAATCCAAACTTTGTTGAGGAAATTGTGACTCTTTACTACCGTGATTCATCCAGGCTTATCTCAAACATAGAGCAAGCACTGTAAGTTAACTATTAACTTTGTGATTATTTGTATTTTCATGACTTCATCCCTTTTTTTTTCCCCTCTTAAAGAAAAAATGTATATGAACTTGGTTCATCCTTGTGCTTGTAGCAAGGAGAGAAATCTGGATTTCAATAAGCTTGACACACTTATGCATCAGTTCAAAGGAAGCAGCTCAAGGTAACTATAGAATAGTCCTAAAGAAATAACAAATAACAATTAGGTGAAGTTCCTAGCCCACTCTATCTTTGCCGAAATTCAATTCTGACTCTGACCACAAAGATCCGCTGAGAAATTCTTAGTGCAAAAGAAAAGTTTTGTTCACTACAATTTATTACTTGACACATCACTCATTGTATTAATTATATGGGAGAATGGAAAACAATGATGACCCACAAAGCTAATGTGTTAAATGATGAATGGTACAAAATTTTTTTTTCTTATTTGGTGAGCACTTCAGAACTCAGAGCTACTACTCGATTGGCCCAAAAGCTTAACTAATTATATGTTTAGCAATAATTACTATAAGTGTAATACTAAGTTGCGGGAATTATTATTATATAAGACTATCATTAGGTAAACACTGTGTTGGCTTTATCACAACAAAGAATCCTAATTATTTGGACTTATTCTTTTCTATAATGGGATGCAGCATCGGAGCCAAAAAGGTGAAAGCAGAGTGCACTCTGTTCAGGGAATATTGCAGGACAGGAAATGTTGAAGGGTAATTTGTCTTCCACGCCAGCTCCCTATAAGCCTACAATAATGGACTCAACTAATTTGTAAATTTTCCTAAGTAGCAAATATATTATTATTGTGAATATTCAGATGTATGAAGAGCTTCCAACAATTGAAGAAAGAATATGCTGCACTTAGAAAGAAACTCGAAGCTTATTTTCAGGTTAGAGAAGTGGGGTTGTATGTATGTAATGTAAATTTTGTTATCTTTGGCAATGTGATAAACTGATTCTAATGTTCCTTTTGTTTTTTTCTTTGAGCAGTTGGCTAGGCAAGTTGGACCATCTGAGACAGCATGTCGCCCAAAATAATAAGACCAATTAAAATATGTATATGATAAGGCCAAATGTAATTGGTGAATTTTGTAGCATAAACAAATATATGTTCACCACATGAATGGGAAAGTGATGTTGGCCCCGTTTGAGATATTTGGTCTGCAAATATCAGTTTTGTTTCCGAATGTTGTAGGAATCTTGCAATTTATAGTATTATATCATGCTATATACTATAATTCCCATAAGAAACTGTGTCAATGTCATTCACACAATATGTATACATGACAACAGAGTGAGCTCGTGAGATCTTTGATGTAATTGTGGAAGGGACTTTTAAGATCATATTTAATCACATTATAGAAGGAAGCAGAAAGGTAAATTGGACTTATACATACTAAAACATCACATTTAAACATTCTAAAGGGCTAAAAGCACTGCATAAGGTGCCATCTTTCTTGCTTAACGTAGAAGTATGATTTTCAAACCTACTCCATGGTACACACTAGCACACCTGTAGTTGTGAAAATTTTTCTTTAATTCTCTTTTCTTATTTTACGGGTCTATTGGGGTAAAGGGGCCCAAGGCCAACTATAAAATTTGAATCAAATGTCGCTCTTACCACCAAGGTATTGCCTCCATTGCATTGCCAAAGCCTTAGAACACAACCTTACGTCATTAAGGGTATGTTTGGATTGGTAGAGTTGCATGAAGCGAAGTGAAATAGAATATAGTGAAGTGGAGTAGAATAATTACTCAACTCTATTGTTTGGGCATTTTCATCCCATTTCATTCCGCCACCTTATTTGAAGGGGAAGAAAGTTGAGAAGAATGGATAAAATATAGTTCATCCATTGACACTCCATTCCATAAGTTTGGTAAGTCCAAACAATAGAGCAAGTTAAAATACAACTCCATTTCGCTTCATTCAACTCTATCAATTCAAGCATATCCTAAAACAGGCCATCTACGTCAAAAACAAGACCCAACCATCATCCATTGCCAAGACCAAACCCTCTTCAAATTGGTATGTGTAATTTTTCTATTTATTTATTTATTTTTGGTAGACAATGCTGACTCACTAGGAACCTGGGGCCGTGATGGGCTGCTTGATTAACAATATCAGTGAAGTGATCTAAGCCCAAGATAATGCTGGGGCAATGGGCATAATGTTTTAAATATTCAAATGTTTAATTTATTATTATCAAGGGGCCTTTGCACACCAACACGGCTTGGCCCAAAATTGAGATATAACTGAGAAATTTCCTATGCTCCGGACCCAAAAAAAAAGGGAAACTTCCTATGCTTTACAAAAATTCCTACGCATTGACCAAAAGAATTGCAACGCAGGCACCATGGTTCATCGTCCATGATCCCTTAAAACGGAAAAGAGAGAAAATATTTCCCTTTTTTTTGGTGGATAAAAGAAAATATTTAATTTTCTGTGCTCTCATAGTCATATAAAAGTTAATTTTATAAGCAGATTTGAACTTTTACAATTTAACAAAATTCATCTAATGAATCAATAATTATATAAAACATTAAACTTTTTAAATAACAGAACACATTATTGAGAATAAATAAAACTATTAGAAGTGAGTTAGTTATGTGAAATTTTTTAATAATATGTATGAAGTCATATATTTAAGGTGTGTTTGTTTCTGGCTTTTTTAATAAAAAAATATTTTTGAATTAAAAATTTTTGTTATGAAAACTATTCAGATCAATTTATATTTAAAATTTAAAAATTAGTTAAAATAATCTATTTTTATTTTTTGAGTAGAAACTTATTTTAATAATTTCTTTGAAAAGTAATTTTTTACAAGTAAAAATTATTTTTTTTCAAGAAACCCCAAACACATTCACCCCTAGAATTTAAATGTCATATTTAAAACAAATATTTAAGGCTGAAACAATCCATCAAAATAAAATTTAAAAACAGAACCTTCCTAGAAATTCTCTAATAAAAACAAAAACTCATTTTAGATCATTTAATTTTAAGTCAAACAATCCCTAAAAAACTTTAAAATCAATCCCTGCAAAATTCAAATAAATTGATCCTTAAAAAATAAAGATCTTAAATTGGTTTGCGCAAAATTAAATAATTGACCAAATTAATCCTTGTAATAAGTTAGGCTATGAAGACTAATTTATCCAATGATTCATTTTCATAGGGACTAATTTGGAAGTTTTTTTTTGTAACAACCAATTTATTCGATTATTAAATTTTAGATGGATCAATTTGAGAATACTTTTAAAGAGATTAATTGTTTGACTTTAAATTTGAAAGAACTAAATTGGGGATTTTATAAAATAAAAAAAAAACCCTAAAACTCAACACAGATCCCTTAAATTTGTATAAAAAAAAAATTAACCTCTCATAATTTTAAAAATTGAAATGAATTCCTCACATTTGAAAAATATCGAACAAATGGGTGCGGAGCTAATTCCTGTTAGATATTTAGTCAAAAAAACAAATAACCCTGTTGGAGATCATAGCATAACGAGCTGAATCCGTCCGTACACACACGCACAGACACAATCCAACGAAGAACTTCACCGAGTTCAGATTCCGATTTCTCAAACCCAAAAAATCTCAGAGAACTTTTTTTTTTTTCACTCCATTCTTCTTTCTTCTCTACATCATTCACTTTCTTCTTCTTCACTCTCTCTCTTCTTGATCCTATAGATTTCGTTGTACATCCTTTACATTCTCTAATATCATTCTCCCAATCTCGATTTTGCAATTTTTCGTCACTGTTTACAAGTTATTAATCACGTTTATATAGCTAATGATCGCGAATCCAGTTTTTTTATTTTTTATTTTTAAATTGGTTTAGGGTTTAGCTCTGTTAAGCTCGAATCTCAAAGATAGAAGAGAAATAAAAGAAAAAGAACAAGTAGAAGGAGTAGTAGAAGATAACCCTAGTGATATCTTTTGGTTTTGTAACTTTTCTTTTTTTTGAGCTTATTTGAATTTGAACTATTAGGTGTTGTGAATTTTTGTGGTGATTGAAATTGGAATCAGGAATGGCCTCTTACAGGCCCTTCCCTGCACCCCAATCAAGTCAAAACCCTAATCATCAGTATAATCAGAATTGGGGTGGTGGTGGAGACCCTTCCACTTCATCTTCATTCCCTCAATCTTATAACCGAATGCCTCCAAATTCAAATTTTCACCATCATCATGGTGCTGCTGGTTCTTCTGGTGGTGCTGCAATAGCTCCACCACCACCTCCTCCTCCTTCCAATCACCACTACCCATATCCGCCGCCTCCGCCGCCACCGGAAAATTCATACCCTCCACTACCACCTCCACCACCACCTTCACATGGTGGTGGTCCTATGTATTACCCTTCTAATCAGTACTCTCAGTATAGCCAGCAGCCACAACCACCACCAGTCCCTCCTCCGCCGCCTCCTTCATCGCCGCCGCCTAGTTCTTCTATCCCGCCACCGCCCCCTTCATCGCCGCCGCCTTCCTCAGCTCCCCCGCCGCCGCCTCCGAAGGAGGAGAGGAAGGCGCACCACCGCGATAAAGGGCCAGTAAAGGAAGGTGGTTATGAGCTTTCTAATCATGGGTTTCCTCATAAACAGCAGAAGCATAGTGTTCCTCTGGTGCCGCTGGGGAAGAAGCCGAATGGGGCGGTGCCGGCGAGGGTTGAGACTGAGGATGAGAGGAGGTTGAGGAAGAAAAGGGAATTTGAGAAGCAGAGGCAGGAAGAGAAGCATAGGCACCAGCTGAAGGAATCACAGAACACTGTTCTGCAGAAGACTCAGATGTTGGCATCTGGGAAGGGGCATGGTTCTGTTGTAGGGTCTAGAATGGCGGCAGAGAAGAGAACTACTCCCTTGTTGACTGGGGAGAGGATTGAGAATAGGTTAAAAAAGCCTACAACATTTTTGTGCAAGATGAAGTGAGTATGTAGAGATATTTTTGTTTTTCCTCCTTAATAGTCATTTTTTATTGGTGATCAACATTAGTAATTGTTTCACCTTTATGCACATTGCACTTGATATTGCTTTTGGTGCATACAGAATTCGTCCTCATAATGGATAAGCTAGTTTCAAATTATGTATAATTTTGTTTTCTTTAAGCTCTGTCTCTCTTTCACATTATGTTTTCTAATTAAATTTAGAAGACAAATGGAATGTTGTCATGGATGATCCCCGTTTTCGTCTTGTCATCTTGTATGTTTACTTCGAATACTGACACATTTCTTTTATGTGTATTCTCATTTGAGATTCCGAAATGAACTTCCAGATCCTAGTGCACAACCTAAGCTGATGGCATTCAAGAAAGATAAAGATCAGTATGTAATCTTGTTCTCTCATTTAAATTAGTATGTATGTATACGTAGACTAAATTGTTTGATCCGTATGGCCAACACCACCTAGTGGGACAAGGCTTAGTTACTTTTTATGTTGATGACTGTAGATCTCTCTATCCAATTGATGGGGTATTATTGATTTTTGGACGATGTGCTATTGTTTGTCCGTCTAACAAGTAGATGTTTGTTTTTTCGGAAGTGATAAATGCTCAAGAGTGTGGGAGGAAATTTAACGGAATATTGATATTTTGATGGGAGAGCTGGCTAACAGACAATGGATTAATAGGACATTTGTAGACATGATGTATAATTGTGATGTACCTGTTCCGTTATGCTCTGCAAGTAATTCCATTTACAGGGACATATCATGTGAGGAGTAATTTTTTGCTTTTAAATATTGCATGAATGTCAAAGGCTGACCATTTGATTGTCGTGTGACCAGTTTTAAATTTCACGATTTAGTATTTTCATATTGGTCAATCATGTGGGATTCGACAGTTAGTATATACTTTTCTTGTCTATCACATTAAATACTCCTGTCACTTGGTACTTTGGTTCGCTATATGCTTTTTTATTTTTTTTTTGGGGTGGGGTCGGTACAAGCATTAATTACTAGTTTGGTTAGTAGAGACACGGAGGAACTGGGGCGAAAGTAAAAGAGATTGATTTGTAAATGGCCATGGTGGTCTTCCGTCATAGATGCTATACCCGTGAGATGTCCAAGAGTATGTAATGTAAGGATGGAATTGATGTTTGTGGATTTGGACGCTTTAGGAGTGCTGGTGACATACTAGTCACTGGTTTTTGTTGGAAAATAGTACATTAGTACTTCGATGATGCTTTGAAAATTAAGTTTACTTCGCTTCTGCTTATGTATTTTTTTTTTTTTTGGTGGGAAATTTTATGACCATTGTACAGATATACAAAATACACAATCACATCGTTGGAGAAAATGTACAAACCCAAACTTTTTATGGAGCCAGATCTTGGGATTCCTCTCGATCTGCTTGACCTCAGTGTTTACAAGTATTGTCCTCAATTCCTTTAATAATTTTGAATACTTAATGTTATGCTGAATCAGAAGGTTTGATGAACTCCTTTACCTGTCTTACAGTCCTCCCAGTGTCAGACCACCTCTTGCTCCAGAAGATGAAGATTTGTTGCGAAATGACGAAGCAGTTACTCCTATAAAAAAAGATGGCATCAAAAGAAAAGAAAGGCCTACTGATAAAGGTGTAGCTTGGCTTGTCAAAACACAGTATATATCTCCTCTGAGCATGGAATCAACAAAACAGGTACTGGAATGCGTCTATATAATTATGCATTACTCTCTCTATGAGCAAGAACTTATCATTTATGAACATCTTGTTGTAGTCATTAACTGAAAAGCAAGCCAAGGAGCTGAGAGAGATGAAGGGAGGCCGCAACATTTTGGCAAATCTTAATAACAGGTATGCATATACCGGCTGGTCCATCCCAGTAATTTACATTTTCTAAGGTATTTTTTGACAAAGAAATTACTGAGGTATTTTATAATTTTAATTGATTTCGCTGCCAGGGAAAGACAAATCAGGGAAATAGAAGCATCATTTGAAGCAGCTAAGTCACACCCTGTTCATGCAACTAACAAACATTTGTATCCTGTTGAGGTTCTGCCGTTGTTGCCTGACAGACATAGGTATGGCACCATTAATTATACAATTGAATTATTACACAGTACATACCATTGACTGGCCTTTCTTTAGTAATAATATATAATAGGTTTAATTAATCCATTAGTCCCTATAGTTTCACTGAATTTTCAATTGGGTCCCTACATTTTAAAAGTTTTCAATTGGGTCCCTATATTGTATAAAATTCTTCAATTAAGTCCCTGTGAGTAACAATAGTTACAAAAAACAGAATATTCCCAGCGTATTCCATTCCCTCCTACCTTTCATCCATCCTCCCTCTACACCACTCACCGTAGAGGTGGAGCTACAGATATGAGCCCCCTCCCTTGCATCCATGTCATTGTTATAACCATAAATAAAACCCCTCAAGACACATTTTCTTCTCGTCTATGAATATCTTGCTAGCATGTTAAGATTGGGAATCTCAATCTCTCTCTTCTGCCATGCCTGTTATTCACCTTTTTACTACACCTCACAACAAGCATCGCAATCACACTAACCACAATGGTCTCTTCCCCTTATGTATCTTCAATCACAACCGTTGATCTCTTCTTCCTCTCTTTGATCCTCTCTTCCCAGTCAACAATGACGACGGAACCACCAAACCCCAGAAAAAAATAATAATAAAAAAAGCAATGGTGTTTTGCAGTGGTGACGGGGAAGAATGGGTGAGGCGATTGAGCTGCAGCACGAGGAGCAGCGGTCACTTCTGCTGTTGGATTCCAACGATGGTGACCGGTCGTGGTCGTTGAACTTCAAAGGGTTTCAGCTCTCTTCACCGCACGCTAAGCAAGTGAAACCCCATCGCGGAATCCATGATTGTTATGGTGTTCTAGGTAATAGTAACACACAAAATCAAATCATAAACAAAAGATCAAACTGGAATCAAGCTCAAATCCAAGCCTTCCAACAACAAAAATCAAGCTCCACTGCCTCTACTATGTTTTTTGCTTCTACCCGGCCACCTTCTATTTGTTTGTTTTGGGGCTTTTGGTTTGTCTGGGTTAAGGGTATAGAAGAGGGAAGGGGGTTGATGGTGGTAGTAAAGAGAGAGAGAGAGAGAGAGAGAGAGAGAGAGAGAAGAAAATGAGACTTCCTATCATAGTTTGGTAGAAATGGGTACACGGTTATATTGTGAAATTTCATCTTTCAGATTATATGGTGTATTAATTCTATATATATTGAATGGTGTAGATAATAAGTTATATGGTACACCTGACTTCATTGAGTGCACCATAACATTGCTGAATATATTTTTGTAACTGTGGTTAACGGCAGGGACTTAATTGAATAATTTTATACAATATAGGGACCTAATTGAAAACTTTTAAAATGTAGAGACCCAATTGAAAATTCGGTTAAACTATAGGGACTGACGGATTAATTAAACCTATATAATATATAAAGCCTTAAGTTTTTCATACTCGAAGATAATTTTTCGTATTAACTAAGCTGCTGTCTATACTGCTTTGCAGGTACGATGATCAGTTTGTTGTTGCAGCATTTGATAATGCTCCCACAGCTGATTCAGAAATGTATACTAAGTTGGACAAATCTGTTCGTGATGATTATGAATCAAAGGTAATCTTGTTGCAGCTTGCAAGGATGATTACATTCATAATCAATTACTTTATGTGCGTGCTGATCAAGTCATTAGAATAATACCTACGACTATGAATGTCTGCTTACTATGCCTGTCTTGTTAATTTGTTCTTGTGGTTTTTATGTAATACGTGGATGAGCTATCTACTTTGGGAATAGACAGCTTACGTCTGTTTATTTCGAAGGATAGTAATATACGCTTGTGTTTATTTCATGTTGTACAAGAAAAAATGTTTTCTCAATTGCACCTGTACTAATGATTTTTTATTTTTTATTTTTGAATGTTCACATTCCATGCTTTCCCTTACTACAATACAGTTATTGGTCATTAATTTCGTATCTGATTGACGGTCTTCTGGTTCTGTGTGTGTTTGCAAATAACAATTTATGAAATATAATTGGTGACTGATTTTTTGGTTAGCCTGTTGATTAGTGATGCTGACTGTGAAGCTTTTTGAGACTGATTCTACTCCTACTGCCTGCAGGCAATTATGAAAAGTTATGTTGCATCAGGCACAGATCCTGCAAATCCTGAGAAATTTTTGGCTTACATGGCCCCATCACCGGGACAGGTATGCATTAAACTTAAATATAGATTTCAATTTTGAAATGCTCATTATGGTAAATAAAAATTGTGATTAACTTTTGGATTTGTATGAACTTTGTGATGGCAGCTATCAAAGGATATATATGATGAAAATGAAGAAGTTTCATATTCATGGGTTCGCGAGTATCACTGGGATGTATGTGGCAAGATTTTAAAGTTCAAAGTGTTACTGTTACCTGAAAATTGCATCATGATTTTGTTACTAGTTTCTGTAGCTAATTGAAATAATTATGGGGGTAAAAGTTACATCAAGGGTGAAAATTTCCTGGATGAGGTTCATGAGTGAAATCCACAGGACTTTTTGCCCTCATCTTTACCCCCAATCAAACACGCTCTAAGTGTAAAAAGAAAAGAAATTCCTCTTTTTGAAACTAATCTGACAATTTTGTTTTTACATCTTATTAGGTTCGGGGTGATGATGCAGATGATCCTACAACATTCTTAGTTTCATTTGACGAGTCAGAAGCACGTTATCTGGTATTTCATGGAACCCTATCTACGTCTTTCTCAATTAATTTGCAGGCATATAGTTTCTCGATTACTCTGTCAATGTGTTAATTTTATATTAAATTTGATATTCAGCCTCTTCCAACAAAACTTATTTTAAGAAAAAAGAGGGCTAAAGAGGGAAGATCAAGTGATGAGATTGAGCAATTTCCAGCACCTTCTAAAGTGACAGTAAGGCGTAGATCAAGTGTTGCAGCAATTGAGCGGAAGGAGTCTGGGGTATGAAACTGAATTTTTCTTTAACCTTGTCATTCATTTACATTTGAATTTATAAAATAATTTCCTATATACCATGATGCATTCAAGGTTTATACAAGTTCAAAAGGCAGTTCTTCAAATAGAGGGGGTTTAGAAATGGATGATGATCTCGAACATCATCATCGAGCTGCACAGCACCAGGACAATTATCAGTCTAGTGGAGCAGAAGATGACATGTATGATTGATTCTTTGATGCAAATGCTGCTGCCTTGATGCAAATTTGCCCATTAAAGTCGTTGCTTGGGTTGGGCAGCAGATGGCTGAGTTTGTAGACGCCTCGGTGCTTTAATGAAGGATAATCAATGACAAATCTCATTTTTTTTTTAATGTCCATTTTAACCCCATGCGTATACTTTCAGATTGTAGGAAGCTTTTAAATCAAGTATAGATTTTCATTTCAATACAATGAAAATAGAAATTGTTGAGAAATAATTTAATGTAAAAATGCATGTTAGACTAAATGGAATTTTGTCATTGCTCTGAATGCTTTTACTTGGTGAACGTCTTTTGCTCGCCAATGAATATTCTTTCTTCCAATATTGTCGTGACATTCTGATACTAATGTGTTAGTTTTTGTTTCCACTATTGATGCTATGATATTTTGAAATCCGAATATCCTGAAGTACATTGCATGAGCTCAAGCCTAAGTTTACTTGTAAAAATAACGTGTACATATGCTGGCTAAGGTGGAGGATGGTTTATGGTGCATGAAATCCCACTACGTGGACAAGAGATAAGCTACTCTAATGGCATTAAAGTGAACGAATTTCCAGTATTAGGATAAAAATTTCATCAGGTTTTAATTCTCCGATGAGGAATTGCATCACTTCCACTAGTTTAATTCATTGGATGAGAAGCTGCGTTCTATGCAGTTTTTTTGATAGCTGGAGAGGCTATATTGGAGTATTCATCTATCTCCAGTAGATCTGATCGGTGATCGTTCTAATATATTTGCTTTTATTGTAAGATGTGAAAGAGGAAAGCCTAAAATCAGTAAGATTCTGTACAAAACATTGAAGTCCAGGGTCCTGCCCACAATAAGGTTATGTTAAACCCAACTTGTCCGTTTTTTTTTTTAAAAAAAAAACACCCACCTACTTAAAAACTCACTACTTAGAAAACTGTTGTATGGAGATCCACATTAAATATGTTCTAAGAATATGCAAAAATTTCTCAAAGAATAATGTTTGTACTCAATTTGTAGAATATCACATGGATTCATACTCTATTCAATAATAATAATACTGTGTTAGTATGATATCCCAAAAATTATGAGTACAGCTAATATTTCTCATAGGAAAAACTGTTGTAATTAAGCAGAAAACAATAATAGATACAAGTAGAATAAGAGAAAGCAAAATGCACGTTTTTAGCAGGCATCCCACCAAGTATACATACACGCTTCTGCCCTTTTAGTGGAACTAGGAAAGTATCCACCGGGCCTCCATGCTAATATAAACCGGCAATTACACATCAAAATTTTCTAATGAGAGTGGTTATTTGTTTGCTTAGATCCTGACATTTTCACGTTTTCATTTTATTCATCACAAGAAGCTTCTTCCAGAAGGTCAAGAAACCCTTTCTGAGTCTCCTTTTCAACAGTGGTCAACTTGGGTTGAAACGCAAAAGAGGATGCTGCTTCAAACTTGGTCCATAATTCTTTCTTCAAAGTAGTTTCACCAGGACGTTTCCCTGTTCGGAAAGAGCTTTCAGGCTCCTGCCACATGGGAGTGTTCTCTATGTGTGACAAGTTGCCACCAATATGATCTGACCAGAATATAAACAAAAGGCTGTTATCAAGTATGCAACCCATATTAGTCCAACAAGTCAGAAAGCAAATATAATAGATTGAGCACACTACCTTGGTTGCTAGACTTTTTGGTTTGATTATGGTGTCTGGAAACCTCATATTTCAATTTGCTGATTTGGTGGTTAAGAATAGACCCAGGTATCTGTATACATGATTCACTATCAGCCATCTCCAAGTCCACTGATTTCTCATCAGGTGGCTCCAGCAAAACACAAGTTTTAGGGGGTGATGTAAGCCAATGATATGGTGATGCTTCTATTCTTTTCTTTCCAATTCCTGGCTTTGAAACCTGATGTGTTTCTAGGAGCTCTGGATACTTCAATGCCAGACCATGTGAAGCATTGCTACTAGGAGATTCAGAATCTTCTGAATCACTGTAATGAATCCCAACAGGAAAGGGAGTGGACTTGCGGGCCTTCACATTACCAAGATGGTGGATTTCAGATATCGGTTCAAGCAATACACATGATTTTGGCGGCGACATCTTAAAGCACGGAGTCATCGTGACAAGTATGGAGCTGTCTCTTTTTGGCAAAAGTGTCGAAGAGACTAATTCATGCTCTGGATTTGTTGCCTCTTCAATTGCAGCAGAAGGGGAAGGCTTGGCTGGAGTTGGCTTCACTACAACACTGTTTAACAAATCATTCATATCTCTAGAGAAGGCTATAAAGGTTGATGTTTCAACATCATTAGTGGAGGAAGCCAACTTATTGAACTCTGATTTAGGTGGTTCTTGGAATTTGGATGATAGTTTCTTTGATATTGGAAGAGGTGTGAGCATAAACATTTGTCTACTTCTTTTAATGGTACAGTTGGCATGCCATGACACAAGGGGAGAAGGAGAGATCAAAGAGTCCATTGTAGGCTCTTCAAGACCATCACTGACATCGCTTTCATTGATATCCTCAGAATCAACTGTTTTACCCTTCAAAGCCAGTTGTGGCTGATTTTCAGACTCTACTGAGGGCGAGGAGAGTGCATTTTGGAATCTGGGAACCCAAAGCTGCATTCAGAAATAACACCCAGCATTCAGTTTTGAAATCAGATTAGAAACTAGATATCAAATACAGAAGCAAATAGAGCTTGGACCTTCAAAGATGAAAGCATGTCAGACAAGACATGGGAGAAAGACTCAATTTCTTTTCTCCCCTCTTTGCTTACACTCTTGAGTTTAAATGCTTGCACAACAAGCTCATCAACCTGCCATTCAAATTCAAGCCATTAGTTCAAGTATTATTTTTACTGCAATCAAGAAAATGCCCATTAGAAGAAACTAAATACTCTTCACCAGAACATACTGTAAAACCACAAAGACAATAAACTCATAACATGTAACCGGGAAACTCCTCCATCTGTTTGAACCAACAGAAAATCACTAAACATAAGAGAACTGTGTTACTCTATGTGCTCTGTTGCACATGTGCTAGTTGGTAAAAGCAGTGTGTCACTGGATTAACAGATTTGCCAGGACAACAGAACAGAGTTGAAGAAGTGGTAGTCAGGCTTGGTTTGGTAATGCTCTCCAAAGGGGTGCTCCTGCTTATGAAAAACATAAACCAACTTTTTTGCTATCGGCTTTTAAGAGTTAAGGGTGTTTTTTAGAACACTTTATGAGTTGCTTTTCAGAACTTGCTTATGCTCTCCAAACCCTAAAAGACTAATATAATGTTACTCTAATTAATAACAATAAAAATAGAAATTACCCTCTTTAATATCTATATCTATGATAGTTATTTCGGATTCTTAGAGCAAAATTATCATATATTTATCAAATACCATTATGACGCCTTCTCCTAATTGAAAGCAATTTTTACATTATTTCACCAAGCTATACTACTATAGTTTTTTAAGAATAGTTTTCGGAGAGTCCAAAGAGCTCAACAGTTCTCAAAAAGCCAAAGTAATACCAAACCAAGTCTTAGAATATTGGAGATATGCACCATGACTAGTTGTCATTCATTAGCAATAATTCATAGTGAGAATGTGAATGTCAATGTTGCATCGTATTGACTCTTGAGCAGCAAACAAGAAAAAGGTTAAAACCTGAAAGAAACAAAAGGAGAAAAAAAAAAAATTGGTGGTGCAGTAGCCTATATGAATATGATTGCTTCGGGCTGATAATTAAAATATCCTCCTCCCTATGATGCTGATCAGAAAAAAATGAAAAATAAATAAATAAATAAATGGCCTTTGAAATTCCCCAGGTTAGTTGAAATACTTGTTTGCTGCAAGAAAGGGGGAGCATATCCACGATGCTTAACCAATTCAAGTGAGAAAACAGTGAACAACAACAAGAAGAAGCCTCCAATCAAAAAGAGAGGGGGGCATATCCATTTATTTAGGTTATCAATAAAGCTTAGCAAATAAAAGGATCTACTAATTTGCAATACAAAAAGCATCACATGAAATTCAAAATAAAAGAAAAAATGGCCGATTTGTTTTGAGGTGATTGGGTACTGATCTTCCTTTAGTAAAGTCACGAAATTTATGGAGTAAACAAGTGCTATCAAATCCACATATTAGGCCTACCCAGAAAATACTACAGATACATATGGGGTTTGTTGTTGTTGCTGTTGTCGAAAACTGAGAATTGGACTAGAAATACTAGTACTCGGGTAGTAGTGTAACTAGAAGGAAGGGTACCTGATGAAGAAGAGAAGAGAGATTGGACTGAACTAGAAGAAGGTGATCGAGGGCGTTATCATGTTCAGCCTTCGACGTGGTTGTTTCTTCAGCATCGTTCTTGATCATATTCTCAGATTCCATGTTCGTCTTATTCTTCTTGCTGTTGTTCAGAATGGTTGCAGTTGCAGCGCCATTGCTGTTGTTGGATACATCTCTCAACGGCTTCCTCGCTACTGATTTTGATTTGCCCTTCATCTCCCTCTCTCTCTCTCTCTCTCTCTCTCTCTCTCTGAGTGTCCTGTGCTGTGTTTGTGTTCAGTGCTTTTTGAATTTTGGCCTCTGCCTTCGCCAACGCGGGCTCATAAACCACACCCTCGTTTCCCCCATTTCACCCTTTATAGTAATTTAGGCTATTCAACATAGGTAATACTACGAGGAAGATAAAATTACATAATAGATATGCATTATATATTTTATTACAATTAAATATAACTAGTATTCATCTCATTCATCCATCACATTTAATAATAATAAAATATATGGTGTATATTTATTGTGTAATTTTATTATTTCTATAATATTACTTCTTTAGCATTGTTCCGAGTCCCTTCACTTCAATGAAGTGTGGTGGGGATCCTTTTGTTTGATCATGTTGAATTCTCATCAGTAGTTAAAATCTCTCTTTAATATAACTAATTTTCTTTTCAACTTGATCATTGGTAAAGATCAAAATATAATCCTCTCAAGTCAAACAATACACAAATTAAAAAGGGGGGGGGTAAAGTATTATGTTTTGGTAAGGGAAAATTTAAAATGCAAAGATAACACATCAGTTTAAAGTAGAGAAAGAAAGTTGGTAAATGAATAAAATTATTTAAGTTGACCATACAAAAAAATTATGAGTTGACCAAACTATTATTGTATAGAAAATAAATTTCTATTAGTATTACACTCATTATTTTTCTTAAAATTAAATATAATCACTATTACTCTGCTCATTATTAAAGATATAAATGAAAAAAAAATAAGATAACACTACCTAGATACTATAAATGGACAAATATTTTGAAATCCCAAAATGTAAAAAGAAATGATCGATGTATTGAATCGGAGGAAGTATTTTGTTTGATTTTTTTTAAGGGTGTGTTCGGTTTGAAAGTAAAAACTGGGGTAAAATTTCCCTAGATGAACTCTATATACAAAATTACACACGAAATTCATTTAAGGGATTTTTTACCACCATTTTTACTCTTTAACCAAACACACATTAATATAAAAAAAGTTTTACATTATCATCCAATAAAATATCTTAATTCAAATAGTGTCAGGGTCAAGGTTAATCATATTTGCTAATATAACAAACTGACAATGCATGATTGGATAAATATGTAAAACTTCACACTACCAATGTATCAATTTTTTTTTAAGTGAACATTTTTTTCTAAGTTTAAATTCTATTTTGAGTACACCCCAAATTGACCATACATAATTTACGCTTGAGACAAATTGGCCAATGACAACGATGATGACAATAACAACAAAAGTTTAGTTAACATGCTAATCTCTAGAGTTTCACTAAAACTTCAATTAGGTCATACGGTTAAAAAATTTGTAATCATGCCCCTACTATTGTGGATAAAATTTTATAATCAAGCCCTTAACCCTAACCACCATTATAAAAATTAAAAAAAAAGTGAGAATTCTAAAATTTTCCTTGCTTTCATCTATTTCTAACTCCATATGGGTTGGTTTGAACTCCTTCAAGATTAAAAACTCAATTATGATGTCAAATTATCTTCGAAGCTCATCACATTAGACTTTTATTCTTTTGTGATTGGACAAAAAATGAGTTTAATTAAGTTCAGAAAAAGTATTAATGTAAAATGGCTGTCAACTACTTTTTAATTTGCATACTCACGTAAAAAGAAATTAAGAAATATTTTGTTTAATCTCACTTTTTTATAATGGAAGTTAGGTGCATGAATTTGAATACTACTTTTTATTCATTATAGGGTGCTAATACAATAGGAAGATCAAGCTTAGGAGGCAGGGCCAAAGGTAGTGGCATTGGAGGAGAGTCCACTTCTGGCTGAATGAGCTTTGAAGGTGGTAATGGCCCAAGGGTGGCATAAGGGTCAGAGGTAGTGAAGGAGTAGGCATTGGAGGAGAGTCCACTTCAGGCTAAATGGACTTAGAAGGTGGTAATGGCCCAAGGGTGGCATAGGTGTAGAGTTACGCAATGGTTGGACATTTGGCTAAGATGGTTGCTAGCGTGTGATGTGACTAGGGTAGACTTGAATCGGAAGATATACTAATATATTGTTATTATTATAGTTGTAAAAACCGGCTCGGACCGAACGGTTCGACAGAAAAACTGATGAACCAGTCATAAAACCGGTCCGAGCCATTGTTTGGATCTGTTTCGTATCAAAACCCGTGTGACCCGATTTGACTCAGCCAGGTTTGGATCAAAACTGGTGACTCGACCGATTAAACTGGACCGGGTCGGGTCAGTTTTTTTTTTTTGTTGCTAAATGATGTCTTTTTCTAAACCTTAGAAAAATATATTCTAATTTGACTTTTAGAAAAAATGCAATAAATTTATTTGTATTGTCATGACTTGTAAGTTTGCGATGTAAAACTTTGTAAGTTTACTTGTCCAATTATGTTTTGAACTTGTTAATTGTGGTTCGTAATTGTGAAATGAAAATAATATTTAGGATTTTATGTTATTTAATTATGTTTTTATATTTGGACCTCTTAAAGAATGTCAAATTGTTAATTAGTTATTTTATTGTATTTTATTTATATTTTTATATTTTTTTATATAAATCCGATTCGATCAATGATCCACTAGTGGAACTAGTACCCGGTATCTCGACCGAGTCGATCATCGATCCGAGTTTTAAAACTATGATTATTATTACAAAACTCTTTATAATATATTAAAATTAATATAAAAAATCCTAATATAGTTGAACATTTTAGTGTGGGCAAATTACATTAACATCCCTAAGGGCCCTTGACAATACACTAATCCCTTCTAGACCATTTTATCCTTTTGATTAGAATCTCTTCCCCCAACTCTCCATCCCCACAAACCCTCACTGACCTTCCCTCTTCCAACCATGGCGACCACCAATCCTACAACTATCACCTGCATTAGCCAAACAATCAGCCGTCAACGCAACTTTGCCGCACCTCTCCCAGGCAGCAGCCACAAGCCATCGCGACTACAACTAACCATAGCCTCTTGCAAACCACAGGAAACACCACCAACAACAACAACAACAACGTCAACACTTCCTGTTAACATAACATAGCACTAAAAGAATCGGCAAACTCAACAGAATATAAAAGCATTTTCAAAATGATTAAGTGAAAATTCCATCCTAAGAAATGCTAGACCTAAAATAACAAATACCAACCACAACTTGTGAATGATTTTCCCACAACTTTTGGAGGTTGGAATCCAAACACATTACGGACCAATCCAATGACACCACAACCAAAACATGCTTCTGCGGTTGCCCAATTTTACATGTTACCTGGGACTGAGCTCGAGGTGGCTGCGAGGAACTGAGATCAGATCTAGTTTGAGATGAAGTGGTTGTGTAAGGGGCAGGGAAACCCAAGTTAAAACAGGCTGGCATAATCACAATCACATCATGCCTTAACAAAATGCCAAAGGAAACATTAGAACAGAAGAAAATACAAGGAATCAAAGAATATAAACATACATAGATTAACTTTTAATTACAACTAATGTGTCATTAGTAATGAAATACTTACTAACTCAACCATCGCATTCTAAATTACATCCAAAATTTCTACATAGTGGAATACATATAACCAAAATCAAGATATAGCTCTTAAGACATTCAGGCAAATAAATGGCCAAAAATAGATACTGACCTAATAGATCCATCACCATAAGTATCTGCTTCTATGGATACATAATTACCAACCCAGAAAAAAGAAAAAAAAGGAGAGGGGATAAAGCAGGATACAGAAAAAAGGAATCCTGTTGAAATAGTGAGTGAAAGAGATCCTGCTGTGTAAACTATCTTCCCTGAACAAGTCCACTGAATACTTGGCTATTCCCAGCCAGAGTTGCTTCCCACTCAACAGAAGAAAGGAGAATCTGAGAAAGGGAAATCACAACTTGTTTCATGTCAGGTCGTAAGATAGGATCGTCGTCCACACATTGCTTCGCTAGCGTGGCCATCTATGCACAGAAATACACCAAAAGAACAAATAAAAGAATGAGTATAAAACAAAATCTCAAGCAAACTGCTGCATTATCGAGACTTTCATTTTAGAGATGACTATGGACAAACTATTAAGGGTATGTTTGGATTGGTGGAGTGTGGTAGAGCAGAACAGAGCGGAATAAAATAGAGTGAAGCAGAGTGGAATAATTACTCCATTCCATTGTTTGGGTAACTTGTGTTCCATCTCATTCCTCGCAGTTTAAGGGGGAGGGCGAAGAAATTTGTGAAGAATTGATGGAATTAGATTGAATGGAGTCTATCAATTTTCACTCCATTTCATTCAATTTTACATATCCAAACAATGGAACAACTTAAAATCTCACTCTGCTTCACTCCACCCAAATCCATTAATCCAAACACACCCAAAAAATCTAAGGGCCTGTTTGGGTTCTACTTTCATTTTCTCTGTTTTCTGTTTTCAATATTTAGTGAAGGAATCAGTGAAAATAATAAAATTCCATTTCCTCTTTTCATTTCATGTTTTCACTATTTCCTTCACAAAATCTTAAAAGCAGATAACACAAAATGAAAACCAAACAGGCCCTAAATCTTTCTCAACTGTTTTGTAAGTTTTTTTTTTCCCCTTCACTCTACCTCTAATTATTTGCCTGCTCTCTTTACTAGGGCTACCCTAACCCTAATATTATAATTAGAGAAATTACACAGTTTTACAGATTCCTAGGTCAGGTATGGAAAAAGAATTACTTAAATCAGGCACCGAACTGAACAATTTTCGATTTTCCTGGTTAAAAGATCAAAATATCCTAAACCATAAGCATAATAGGTGAAAATGGATAAACTAACTTACCTTAAATACACAATCATGGGGATACAGATCCATCATATTAGGATCAATATAATCTCTCATGCTTGACATGCTCATAGAATCAGGTGAGTTCCTTAGGACCGCCAACATCTGCAATTGCAAAAGAAAAATTAGAGATCGCGCTGTCAAAACTAAATTCTGAGAAAATAGAGGTGTAAAAAGTACAAGATCAACACCTAATACTGAGCAAAACACATATTTCAGCCTAATTTTGAATATAAGAAGCTATACATAAAGAAAAATATTCAAGAAAATCTCATCACATTTGATATGAGGTTTACAAGTGCACAACTGTGGTATCTAGATGGGAAGCCCTTTGAACTTCTTTTTTTTAAAAAAAAAAAACTAATATAGATATGATGTGAGTGAGGGTGAGCCTTGATGCAACGATAAAGTTACCATCTTGTGACCTAGAGGTCATGGGTTTAAATCCCATAAACAGTCCCTTTGCAAAGCAAGAGTAAGACTACATATATCTACCTTCTCTAGAAATAAGAACCTCATGCACTAGACTGCCCTTATAAATATGATGTGAGTGGAGGGCAAGCCTTAACGCAACACCAAGGTTGCCATCATCTCTTTTCTTTTATGTAGGCCGAACCATAAATCCTTCTAGATCCATCCAACCATTATCTGGTACGATATGATACTGACTTCACAGCTCCAAGCTATTATCAGTTGAAAAAACTTCAAACTTTTGAGTCTCTGTCTCCAAATTCATTTATTGCCACATTCAACACGTGTCCCTCCTCTATGACATGTATATGCTTGCTCATTATATATAACAACTCAACCGTCTTGGTAGAGGTTGACATTGACAGTTTGTTACAGATAATTTATAACATAATGCCATCATTGTAACTTTTATATTTAAAATGTTGTTTGCATACTGTGTGACAAAATAATCTTTACTCAACAGATCTAGCTAGGGAACTCAATTGATTATTTTTAGGGGAGGGGTGTTCATGAATAAATTATGCCATTTGCAATCCTACCAATGTTACATTGTGCCCTTAATGCATATATGATGATCATGAATAACTGCTGAAGTTACCCAAGCCCTTAACTACATTTTCAGAAAAGCAAGGCAGAATTATAAGCATGTTGTACTGTAATTCACAAAGATGTCTTATAAGCAGAACTTACTATGGATGCCAGTGAGCGCCTTTCCGGATTTTTTGTCATTGTGCCATCTGTTCGAACAATGGCCTCCTTCCCTGATATAATCTCAAAAAGGACAACACCAAATGCATAGACATCACTTTTGGTCGTTGCACGGCCATCACTCAAGTATCTGCAAAATATCAGAAATAGGAAATGTTAGTTTTTTTATTCTCTTTCCATGCAGGAGGAGTAAATTTGAAAAACTTCTTAGTGGAAACTACTTACTCTGGAGCAAGATATCCATATGTACCAACAACTTTGGTAGTTGAAACTTCTCCATCATTTGTTTTTCCAACAAGTTTTGCTAACCCAAAATCTGAAATCTAAAGAGACAGAGAGATCTGTGACAATCAACAAATGCAAAAGATTTAGAAATGAGGGAATGATGTCTAAATTTGTTATTACCTTTGCTCTAAAGGAAGCATCAAGTAAAATATTGCTTGTCTTGATATCTCGGTGGACATAATGAGTTTTAGTGTGCTCATGTATGTATTCAAGGCCCCTAGCAGCATCAAGAGCAATCTGGACCCTCATGATCCAAGAAAGTGGGGAATGACCTACAAGCAAGGCAAAAAACAGTCATGATCATGGTCTTGAACTATAAATATGCATAGCTTTTTTAAGCAATTAAACATGAAATTTTGGCAGTCCTGACACCAATTCAAGCCTCATCTTTTAGCAATCTAGGATATTTCTCAGTAATGACACCACTTGGAATTTCATTCAAGAACTTCAACACAATAGAAAGTTCATCACAATGACACATCAGCAGGCTGACCATCTGCAACTTCAATTATTAACTTGACTTAGACACTTCATGATAAGGTCTTAAACCCCCCCCCCCCCCAAAAAAAAAAAAAAGAAAAGAAAATACAAGTATTTGAATAATGAATACAATCAATTGCCCACAGCAAAAATTGATAGTGTGCAGAATTGGTTGGATGAACCCTGAATACCATTTCTATATACTAGAGAAATCTGATAAAGACAGCAAATTAAGGAAACAATTAGAATAATATTTCTGGCGTTCAAAGACTGATCGTGAGGACACCAAAAATGCCAATCTTTCCCTTTAAACTTTCTCATATTATTACCACATAAGATTAAATTACAGTGAGATAGAAAAAGGACAAATTCAACAATGGGACAAATAAAATCTCAAAAGCTCTTTTGGATTCAAAAGAGTGCATTCTAAATTCGTATGAGTTTGAACCCATTAAACCTGTTTCTCTTATCACAAAGTTGTACATCTCATCACAATGAACAAGCAAATTGCTGTGAGTTAGTTGGGTACCAAAATTACTCTGAAAATAATTTCACATGCCAGAGCATAGATGCATAATCTTACCTTTATTTTGAGGATCATGCAAATGGCTTCTGAGTGAACCCTTTTGAGCATATTCATAAACAAGGAAAAGCTCATCATGACTAGCTGCATAGCCGATCAATTCTACCTTGACAAAATTAATCAAAAATACGACTCAAACTTTTGAAACAAGCAGCCAATTGACTCCAAAATCAAAGCATACATTTTATTTGGATCAAAATGGAAATTACCAGATTAGCATGATGAACCTTGCACAGAACTTTCATCTCTGACATAAACTCTTTTGTTTTTGTAGCTGTCATTCTTTTAATAGCAACTTCCTAGAAGAATTTAAGTACATATAAAAAATGGTATAAGAAAATTAGACAAATACTGGCTGTATACAACGTAGACTTAAAAAGTATAAAGCCACAAACCTGGTCACGAAGGAGGCAATAGTAAACAGAACCATATGTTCCATGCCCAAGTAGACTTGAATCAGAGAAACCACCAGTTGAGGAAAAAATCTCTTCATATGTAAAAACTACAGGCTTATCCACGTCAAATACATCAGGCCCTAGAGCTGCAATAGTAAATGTAAATATATTAGGCATAAATTTTAATTTTGAAGAAAAATCATTGATGTTGGTACATAAAGATGGCTAAATTATAATAATACCATTAGTTACATGTCCAAACTCAAGGTGTTGCTTATGTTTTCCAAGTTAGACTAATAATGCATATTCATGAAATATTGAAAATTCGAAAGGGATTGCTTTCATAACTTTGATAGCAATGCATATTACCTTTGAATTTCATCATAACAATGCAAATTTAAGTACAATTAAAAAGACAGCTGGAAGGAGCACAAATGCGAGTTATACAATACTTTGATATATGAGTAAAGCTTCTGCATATTCATGTTTTAATAGGTGCAGATGCACCCCACCAAAACGAAGATGTCTCAGGACCACTACCAACTTTCATCACATACCTACAGCTTCCAAGCATTGATACATACATGCACAACCTAAATCCTCAAAACTTTGACTCACATCATAGTACTCAGCATTTTATTTTATTTTAATTATATATCGTACATGTGTGTGTGTGTGCTTGACATATGAACTATGCATATTCATGCTCAACAAAAAAAAAAATTCCATGAAACAGAAATCATAGATACAATATATGACTTGAGAGCGGTAGGTTGGTTACTTGAAACTTTGGGAATGTTAATCACGTGATTACTGGATTCACCATCAGTTTGCTTCTGTTCTACAGATTTGCCACATATGTACCTCCCAGAACCACAAAAAAAGCTTGGATTCCGAAGAATATGGAATTTATGAGATATCTTTCCCTCAGCATCTTTTTCATGACTTCTGGCTTCAGAAAAACTACTCGACGATCTCAGAAAAACACAGAGAACTATGCCTAATAGTATCAGAGCAAGACCAGCCCCTGAACCCCCAATGATCCATCTGTAGGGTACATGAGCCTTATGATTGACTTGATCACCTGTAACAATTTTTATAAGAAAACATAGTACATACATGATTATTGCACAAATAACTGAAATATCGTAACTAGGTTAACAATTTAGATTAAGAAAGAAAATCAGAGGACAAAAGAAACCAAAAAATTCACAAATGGGTGGAGTCCCAAGAGACGCAGATAACTTGTGTCACAATTCATTGAATACTGGAAAACAATCACTAACTCGGTAGACAATGACAGATCGAGAAAATTTTGATTATGGGGTTAAAACTAATACGTAAGTATAATATAAAATGGATTGGACTGTATGTTATTATTTTATCTCATCTAAAATAAATGTGGGGTCAAATTTAATAAAATAATGGAGACAAAAATGTGCATACCTATATAACTACTAAAAGAGTTTCAAAATTTTTGTGGGGGCATAAGCCGCCACCGTAATGCATGTGAATCCATCCCTGACGGCAGAATTTTCCAAAACGCTGCTTGCTAAAATTAATTAGCTACAAAAGAATTTTTTTTTTTTTTGGGGACTCACTTTTACTATCATTTAATTGCTTGGCAAGATTCTAAACAAGACTTGTGGCATCTCCACACCACTCTACCCCAGAACCAAACCCAAGACTAATATAAAATCTTTCTTAACAAAAGCCTAGTATAAGTTACATGAGGGGAAAAAAATGCCTCATATAAGTGCATGTTAATGGGTATATAAATGTTTATGCGAAGCACTAAGCTTTGCTTTTTAGGGTTTAGACAATGAAGCCATCAAAATAATTTTATTTTATTTGAAGATAAGCAACTTATAATTAAGATAAATAGATAAGGAGCAGGAAATGCAGTTTTCCTTGTCATAGTTTATGTTGATCCATACCTGAGACATTCCAAACAGATGGGGCAGGACCAGGAGCTGGAGGAGTAGCATTGTTAATGGGATAAGGATCACCAGGGACTGTAATGCAGTCAAATAGTTCAAATTGCAGTCAGGATTCAAGGGTGCATAGAATTATTGCATTTCACAAAGATAACAGAAATATTGGTTCACAATTAAATAATGACTAGGAAATATTGACAAATCCGTTACAGGTAAAATGTTGTAGCAGTGGATATAAGTAGGAGGCAGTTACAGCTTCTCCAACTCAATAAAAGTGAATATTGTCTACTTCTTGTTTGTCCCAAATGATAAGGTGAAGCATAACCCTTAGATGATGCCCTTGACTTAAGCTCCTCTAGGTCTGAGATGATTGGACATCATCAAGACAAATAATGGGATATTCTTCACTCTCCATGGAGAGACTAAAATATAAACCACTGTAACAACAATTGATATGAGGAATTTTTCCATACCAAATGCCACTAAATACAAAAAATCAAAGATTTCCCCCAGGTACCAACTTCTGAAATGAAATCAGTCTCATGTGACAATCAGTTTGTTACAAGTACACATTGACTTTACAGTTTATATATTTCATTTGCTGGTCGCTTTAAGACTCATCTCAAAATTCCCTTTTCTCTAAAAGCACTAAAATGATCAATATATTACATCCAGCTGTTCTAACATGAACAATATACCACTGCATCAACCAATATAGAACCGAATCAAGCATCCAAAATTGAATCGAACCAAACACCCTTCACAAACAAATATACACATATATAAAAACATATACCACACAAGAACCTTACAAACCATAAACGGGTTGAATAAGATTCAAAGGACTAACCAGAATCAAGAGGTATATAATAAAGTGATCCCACAGTGACATTATCAGGATTATCAATGCCATTCACAGTCTCAATGTTATCCATACTAACCCCAAATCTGCTTGCCAATGATTCAACACTATCCCCATCTCTCATAACATAACTCATCAGATAGTTCCACAACCCACTAGAGCAGCCACAGAACAAACTCAGTGACACAACAGCACCATTCCTTGCCATCCTGGTGGTGTTCGGGGGCAAGGCCAGGCCATCATATGCATCCATCACCAAATCATACACAAACCCTTCATTGGTTCTCACAGTGAAAGTGGTGCTTGACACATACTTCTTGATACCAGATGCACAGGAACAGTTCTTCCTGATGAACACATAGTCCCATCCACTGTCCTCAATAGTGATGTCACCAGGCAAAACATCAAACATGCTTTGTATCACAGCTAAGGTCTGGTTTTGTTGAGGCTTAAATGCCAAGAAAGAGGTGCAGACACGGCTTGTGTCCGTACAGTTCATTGGTGTGGTCATGTAAGAGCTGATGCAGTGAATGTGAAGCAGAAAGAGAAGGAAGTGAAGCAACTTCAAAAGGGGCATCCGCACAAGAACCATTGTTTTCTTTTTAGCAATCAAAGACAGGAACTTTGAGCAAAAGGGTCACAGAAAATAGCAATAAAATAGCAAGAACTAGAAGCAAAGTAGCTTGATCCAAATGAAACAAGGTATAATGGAAGAAGAAACAAACCAAAGAAGGCAACTTTATCTAAGCTTGAAGCAAAACGAACATTAAAATAGTACAAGTAGTAACAAATTCAGCTGAGAAAAATCAAAAACAAAAAAATCCAGATTAAGCAGAAAATAGAAACCAAGTCATAAGATTTTCTATTGCAGCTCCAACATAAAAAGAACTTGTCCTATTCCTTCTTTTCTTTCTTTCTTTCTTTTTTTTTTTTTTTGGCTTTTCTTCAACAATTTGATTTAAGATGACAGAATATAGAAACCAAAAAAGTTGAAAAAAAAATTAAAAAGTGTCAGAATAGAAGTTGAGAAAGATAATTATAAGATATATGGAATTGGAAGGATGAGAAAAAAATGGGTTTGTGGCCAGTTAAGGGAAGAGGGTATGTAATAAGAGACTAAGGGGGTTTGAAGAAGAGTAGAAGAAAGGAATGAGGAGAATGGAAACAAGGCATTTGGGATTATGTGGTCTTATTGTTACTACTTACTACTTCAACCAGTTGTTGGACAAGTAGTGGTTAGTGGAGTGAGAGAGTGAGTACTGAGTCTGGTAAACTGCTTACTGGAAACAGTAAAAGGAGAAAGCGACCTGCACATAGGGGAGATCTTTCAGAAACCACCCACCTGGAGTAGAGGACGCGATAACTACTTTGACTATACCACCCTTTAGCTCCACTCAAAGTACAGGCAGAAGAAGAAAAAAAAAAAATCACCTTGTAAGGATAGAAATTTTGACGTTAAGATTTGGCTAAAAGCCAAGAAAATGACAAGAGAAACGTTTTTATTTGTTTTCTAGACTACAATACCGATAACTTTTTCATTTAAGAGGAGGGTTTTGAAAATACGATTGATGTATTGTAATTTAAAAGTTATGGGTTTAAATAAGTCATTCTTTACGAATCTATTATATATAAAATATTATAGCTTAAAACTCACCAATTAAACTATCTAAATTTGTCAAATTGAATGATTCATTTTTATTATTTGTAAGATTATGTAAATAAAAAAATAGTAGATCAAATTACAAGATAAAAGCTTTTTTACACTATTATTTGATGAAAATTCAACTCTGAACTTTTTTTCATTTAACCAAGAACATGTCTAATGCATGACTGTGATTAAAAGATAGTCTCAACTATTATTTTTTTTTCAGAATTTAAATGTCGATCTCCTTTTAATAATTATCATTTTATTGAGTTATCGGTGGTTGTTTAGTTTTATGTTATTAACTAATTATTTGCCATGTATGATTTTCCCATATAATTGTTTTTAAAATTAAATAGTTTTAACATGCTAGTATATAATTAAAATTAATATAAAAATTATTCTATCAGTAAGTTTAAATTAAATTTTAAGCCTAACCTTTTATGTATATGTACAAACAAACAGTGATTTGATAGATTTAAGAAGTTAAATTACTGAATTTTGAAATAACTTTTTTACAATTAATTTGTGTTAGAAGAAAATAAAATACCGATAATACTAAAAAATTGTGGTTTGATGTGAAAGCTCTCAACTTATTAGCCCCTGGCACACTGTTGGGTCAAAACAAGTAGTATTTAATCACACAAAGGTCAATCGTATCAAGACATGTAAGACTTTTTGTTTTTTGTTTTTTTTTTTTTTTTGCGGTATATTCAGAATATTATCGTGATGAAACCAAATTACCAGTAAGATATTTTTTTGGTGTGAGGGTAATATGGGAATTGAGCATGGTTACGGTTACGGAAAAGGGAAGGCACAAAGAGGAAAGAGCTGGCGAAAAAGAAAGGCAAAAGGGAAAGCAACAGGGTTTTGGGCAGTGCCAGTGGGTGTGGGTCCACACAAAAAGGGTCTCCACTCTCCAATGCGACCAAAAACTCGTCTCCGACTATTTGTTCTCAAATCATCGGAGACTCGTGCGTAACAACTCGTTGACCTCCGTATTGTTTTGACTCGGCGAAACCGACATGGGAAGGAAGGAGAAGGAGCTACCACCCTCTGCTTCGCTTTACCGTTTGCCTACTTATTATGGTTTTGGATATTTTAAATTAGAGTAGTATTATTTATATATATAATTTATAGGACACTATATCAACACATTCCTATCTATCCTTAGTTGAGATATGGGACTCAAATTACATGAGGTTCACAACTCATCTAAAGATATATAAAAGTGTGTTAGCACGATATTTCACACTTTATAAGTATAAATAATATTTCTCTTTTAAATTAATTTTTTATTTGTTATTTTAAAGGAACATTAATCATTTTTAATAGTATTTTTACTATTTATTTTTTATTTTAATAGAGCATTAATTATTTTTTTTAAAAAAAAAGGAAAATTCAATTTGTTTATATAATTTTATATCATTATGTTATATAAAAATATTGGGGGAATATATTTAATGGGACATTCTAAAATTAGGATAAAAATTATTAAGAATATGAAGGAATATTTATTAAGAATATTGTGTTGTTGGACCACTATATATATATATAGTCATTTGGCATGAAAAGAAAGAAGGAAAAAAAAGTATTAGTCTTTAATGTAGCTTTTAATTTAGTTGTAGTCATAGCATATTCTCTTCCCTCTATATTTGGTTGATGAGTAAAAATGGGGGTAAAATTTTCCTAGATGCATTTTCAATGTTTATCTAGTGTTTTTCTATGTGTTTTTTCCTTCTTTGATAGTTAACTTATAACAGATGGAGTAACATGAAGTATTATATAGAGAAATTACACTCTTCCCTCTATAATCTTTCCCTTTGTTTGTTTATTTATTATTATTTGCCCTCTCGTTTGAATTCTTCACATTTTTTCTACTCATTTAAACAAAATTATCAAGTTCACAAAGCATTAAGTTAGGCATTCTTGCAATTTAGTTTGATCATTTGCAGAAGAAGGAAGAATGATTGGATATAAATTTAAGAGGTTAAAGTAGCAATGTAATGTTCGCTAAGGTTGGCATTCAGCTCATGTGAGTGAAGCTGAGATCATGGTAGGCCCGCACGTGGACAGAAGACAACTGGAAAATATACGCTGTCTATGGGACACGCACATCTCAGCCTGCATCTCACGACAAAATGTAATAAACAAACAGAATTATATTAATAACAATTATAATAATAGTAAAGATTTTTCTAACACAATTTTAAAAAGGTATGTTTTTACTGGAAAGTTGTCATTTTTTAAACTTTTAAGGTGTAGTGTTATATTTTATAAATTTATTCTTATTGAAATTCTTAACCACTATAATAGAGTTTTACATTAATAATAATAATAATAGATTAATTTCGAGGTACTTATAATATAAAAATGTTTGAGAATATCATTTAATAATATGATTATATTTGTGAAACTTTTGAGATAGTGAATAGTAAAATTGAATACTTTTATTAATGTGATAATATATAATTGAATATTATTTGTGTAAAAAAATATTGTATAAATTAGAACATAATAATTATAATAATAATAAACAATTTTTTGCAAAGTTCTAAATTTCGTCTTGTACTTTTAATTTTTTTTATCCTACACCGACAGTAATTGTTTTACTAGTTTATAATTATATAATAGACTCACGTCTACTACCGAAAAAATATAATAGGCTCACTATTATTTCTCCTGTTAAAACTATTAATTAATGCTTATCATGAAGCTTGCGGGAAAAAAAAAGGATATATATGAGCAATATCTTCAATAAAGTTTCACATATTTCAGCTCTTTATGAAGAAGATGCCTGAGGCCCTGGATTAAAATCAGCTCCATGTACCTAATATAATTAATGGTGAACTATTCTACAATAAAGTAGTATCTAGCCATAATAAAAAGAACAGTGTTACACTGTGAAAAGAATTATAAAAATATTTAACAAAAGTTATAGTAGTTATTAAATAAAATAAAGTAGTATGATCTATGGATTCATTTGCAGGTAAATAATTATGCCACATATTCTCTAATATTTTTCTTATGAAAAATTGCCATCTTCACTTTCACAAATAATTGGCATGTTTAACCATATATTTTTCTTCTTGGTATACATATTTAGCCACAATCAAGTGAGAAAGACGTCAGAGAAAATCATAACACAATAGATGACATAAGAATGGTGCCATTATAAATTAATTTCCAATGATCAAAGGGAATCATTATCAAGTATTCTTAAAATATGCTTAACGAGGAGAAGTAACTTTAGGTCTGTCTCAAAGATATAATACCTAATCAACCTAATCTGTGCAACATAATACCAAACCAAATTAAGCTCGAGCAAAAGAAGTTGGGCCCATCAATTACGTCGGTTGCATGTGAATTTGGCTGGAAACCCCTTCAAGCATAAATCATTGTCCTCAACCACAAGCTATGAGCATGTGTGCGAGCCATCATCAGCATACTCCAACTCATTATTTAATGTCACGGAATAATTAATAAATTTTGAGTAAAAGCCACTGGAGTTTTGATAACAAACATGAAATTTGGTCTTTAAAAAAATTGTATTTGATATCAATTTTGTATAACCTCTAAAATATTTTTGATATCAAATATATAGATCCTTAAAAGATAAAATATGATCTAATTCATCCTTAAAAGTTTTATATCAAATATGTCCCTAAAATTAAAATATAGTATTATTTTGATCTTTGATATATGCATGTGACATTAAATAGGTCATTCTCTTTTTAATAAATTTTCAGTGATCTATTTGATATGAAATCACATATATTTTTCATAAACCAAAGTAATGTTATGCTGTACCTTTTATGGATATATTTTATGTCAATAATATTTATTTATTTATTTTTTTGTGTTTCCATAGGGTATCCCCATAGCCATCAACCATGGGACTAATTTCTCATCCCGCGGTCAATGCACGAAATTGTAGGGGACTGACCACATAGTGCTTTCCATTCACAAGAGTTAATGATCGAACCCTACAACCACTTGCTTAAGGGGCAAAATTCTTAACCACTATACCCACTCATCGTGGTTAATAATATTTAATTTAGAGACTAATGTTATGTCATATTTTAACATTCAAAAATGTATTTGATGTCAAAAATTAAATTAATGTCATACGCATCTTCCAAGAACTAAAGTGCAAGTCTTTTTTTTCTTTTTTGGGTATTTAGAAATCAAATCATCCTCATCGAGACTGGAATTGTCGTACAGAATACTACATGCTTCATTAAGGTGTGCAATTCTAGTATTTATTATCATCTCCTCTCACCCATATTTCTCTTTTTTTTGTTCTTAGGTCCCCACATCACTTGGATCTTGTCTGCTAATACCCTTCACAATTGCGTGAAAAGTTTGCTCTCCTTGGGCATCCCTTAAAAAAGAAAGTGGGTCGTCGGTTTTGGTAAGTTTTAATGATGAAATTAATGGCATATAGCTATCACCTTGGCATATCGTCGTGACAAGGGCAAAAGTTGATTAGAGTAATTGCTTCCAACAAGATCATTTACAAAACGCAGCCACTACTCCGTGGGATTTACGCCAACGCATAATTTTTTTAAAAAAATGTTTAGAAATAATGTAAATAATAAACATACATTTGATTTTAATTTGATTTTAGTTTTCAATTTATAGTTCTAGTTTTTTAAAATTTTGTAAGAAAAATACTGAAATATGAAAATAAAACTTATAATTGAATTTTGTAATTTTTACAGGTTTTAGTATTTTTTTTATAAATCTAGAAAACATGAAATAAAAACAAAAAACTATTTTTTGAAACCAAACATATCCTAAGAGTGCGTTTGGATCTTGTCCATCCACGGTTCAACCCATCCTTTACACACCTTAAGCCCCTGTGGTTGGTAGGTTTATAATTAAATTGTGATTAAAGATATTCATTACACAAGTAGGTGTTGAATTGCAATGAGCTGAACTTGTTCATGACTATGACAGTAATTGACACATAATTTAACAAATACTTAGCATGGGGATGTGCTCATATCATAATCGAATTGATGACTGCGCGGCATAATCCATTGTCACGCGTAGCTTCTCATGAGCTATGGACAACTCGCACCACTTAAAACCGAATAACCTTTTTAAATGTTTAACACGGTCAGGGCCCACCTATTCTTTCACCAGAATAGAAGCATTAGATGTTAACTTTGGGGTGTGGTTGAGCGGTAGGGGCTCGTTCACCTTAATCAAAGATCAGGGGTTCGATCCCTGTTCTTGGGAATGAAAAGCTTCCTGTAAATTTATCCCACCTTTGAGTCTTGCATAACCCTGGCGAATGAATTAGTCATCGTTATCAACGATGGATACCTTTGGGAGACAAAAAAAAAAAAAAAAAAGAAGCATTAGATGTTGACATGCGATAATAAATATAAAAATATTTTCATCTAGTGTTTGCGTTGATTGAGATTAGGTTCATTTATAGCAATCTTTTTTTTTTTTTAAAGCAATCTTGAATATACACTTTCGACCCAAGAAGAGGCCCAAGCCCATGACCAATAGATTGATGGAGGGGCCCAAAAGTTTAAGTTTGTTAAACCAATATAATGTTTCGTGATTTTCCTCTGTCGAGGTGCATCTATCCATAACAGCATAAATATTGCTATTCTTTTACTCGATCCTTAGCTTTGTTGACCTGAACTTGCCCCCTCAAAATCAATGCAAGTGGGTGACAAGAGGAGAGAATCGAGAGTTCTCCTCATGAGAAATTTATGATCAAGCTCAACAAATGTAAAAATCATTACCAATGTGACATTAATAATGTATGACTAAACCATTTGCAATTTTCACAGGGAGAAACATCTCATGGCGAAATAAGTTACCATTTTACTTTTTTTTTTCAGAGTAAAGATTTATTTTAACTCTTACAATTATATGAAAATTTTATTTTAATCCATTGAATTTAGAAAGTATTAATTTAATTCCTAAAAATTGTAAAAAATTATTTGAATCAGTTCCTATTTCCGAAGGTGATGTTTTTTAAAGGCTAACTTGAGAGTTCCGTTGTTTCAACTTTAAAAAAAAGTGAATATGAAACTTTAATTTTATATATAATTAAAAAAACTGAAAGTTTATTTTTTTTTTCAAAAAGCTACTTTTTTTTAGTTTATACAAAAAGATTTAAACATTTTTTATATTCTTATTATTTTTAAAAAATTATCCAAATATACAAAAAATACTTTATAATGTAAAAAATGTTATTTTCACCTAAAAAAATTCTAACCAAATGCCCTCTAAATTATCAAAATGACTAATTTAAATCACTGTAATTTCAAGGGCTAAATTGATAAATTTCCAATTTCAAAAGCAAAAGCAAAGCACAAATACAATTTAAAAGATCAAAATGAACTTTTACAGGTTTTTTAGCCTTGCTAAATATTTCAAGCTACAATTGCAAATTTTCTAATTAGATACTAATTTTGTTTTTTCAGGTCATAGGATGGAATATGAGTTATAGTGATCATACTCAACTCCATGAGAATCATTGAAATGTAATATTACAACGAAGCCATTGTCCTTCCTTTTTTTTTTCTCTCCCCATCATGCATGTCTTGGGAGAGAGGTGATGGGGTAAGTGATCTCAGATCACATCTAACGAGTTCGTATTTATGCCCTTGTTCTTACTATGTGATCACTCAAAGCAAGAGATCTTTCCCATGCACTACATGCCTCAAGCCTCAACCACAATGGGCCATTGTCTTGTTTGCAATCAGATTGTTTTTGTTTTTGGCACAATTAGATATGGTTTTCTAATTGACACATATGTAGACTACATTCACTTTGTGAGCCCCAATGCCCAATGGGGCCACTACGAAAAGAACAAAAAAGAGCCAAAGAGAAGATGTGCACAGACAAGGATGTGAATTTGAAATTAATGTGCTTGTCTTTTAGCTAGCAAATATGCGTCTTGTCTTGTGTCCAAATGGTAATTGGCTTCATCTCGTGTTGGAGTAACTAATATTTTATTTATAATGTAACTCTAAGATTCTTTTAACGATTACTTAGTTAATCAAATTTCCAATTTATTCAGGTTTTAATTTATCCTAAATTCTCAATTTGAACAACCCTCGTTCTACTTTCCCATCAATCAGTGCAAGTCGTGAATCATTTCCGTATAAGAAAATCATCCACTTTAAAACACTGATATGATGTGCGGCAAAATCTCGTTCCTGTAGTTAGAAGGCAGTAGGGAACGTGGGGGAGCTCCTAGTGCAATGGTTGTGAGAGATGAAGACGAATAATGAAAACGTCAAAAGATGAAAAGGTCAGCATGTAATGTATGATCTCAGGTTTTTGTTTTTATCTTTTGGCCGAGCGTGTAATATGTGGTCTAAGTTAGCCTTTTCTTTAATCCAAGTCAAAGCTGGCTTTTTGTTGTTTTGGTCAAGTCAAAGTTGGGTTTTGAGGAATATAAAAATGAAAGGATTGTTTGATTAAGGTTCGGCCCAATCCCATAATACCATCTCAAGAGCATAGGATCGTTGCTCGCCGAGCATATTATTTTATTATTTTAGAGTGAATATTCAAATTAGTCCCTTAAAATTTAAAAATAATAAAATTGATCCTTCACATTTATAAAATAATAAAATTGATCTCTCACATTTAAAATTTATGTTTTTCAAAAGTAGAAACACCCCGTAGAGGAGTGCTACCAAAACAAGCCCAAGTAAATTGAGCCAGTGAGTATATTATAAGCATGAATCCTTCCACACAAATAGAGAACTAATCTCTATCAGGCTTGGCTGGTCATTATAGACTTGTACAAGTCCATGTTCACATGTTTTGTACCTTTTGGAGAAGTTCTTCCTGAAGGGAGACTTGACTTGTGAAATTAGGGCGACCTAATCTCTTAACTTGTGAGGTATCTTAAGTTATATAAGAAAGGTTACCTAACGCAACTAATACACGAGACAAGTTGTCACAAAATTTTTTGACTCACTACTAAGAGATAAGGGTGAGGGTACGTGGCATGTATGGTGTCTTTTAATTTGATAGAGTGCATGACATTGACATCAAGTGATGAATTAGTATATTCTTATATATGCCACACAAAGGTTGAGTTGTGGGTATGCGGAGCAAAGTGAAGTATATCGTTCCTGATATAGAGGGAGTCGACTATTCAGAGGTGAGTGAGTTAGCATAAAGATAGCTAAGGCTATCAAATGTGCACTTGGTTAGTTTTTAATGGCTTTCTTCTTGCAATATGTCCTATGCTTGCTTGCTGAGGTGCTCAGTTTTTGCTCGTTGTTTTAGAGCTTGTGTTGAGATTAGTCTTTTGTGCTGTGTGATGAGCTATGTTTGTTTGGGCTATTTTTATTGGGACCAAATTGGAGATTTATTCAAAAGTAGAACGAATACAATTTTCTTAAAATTTTCTCATTTTAAGGTCAAGAAGTGCTGCAGGTTTCAAACTTTATTGCAATGGAATGGGAAGATTTCACAAAAGGCTATAATAACTATTTCATAATTGATACTGCTATAATTGATTTTATACGATGGTTATATGATTTGTGTCATTTGAAAAACTAGTTCAGTTATTTAATTTATGGGTGTTACATGATTTTGTATTGAAAAATAATTGGTTAGTCTTTTAAATTCATGCTGTAAAATTTCACACAGTATGATTAAATTATAGGTTTTAAGCCTCACCTATACCATAAGGTCTACTTGGTTTGCATTTTCATTTCATGCTTTTATTTATTGCATTTTTTATTTTCAAATTTTGTAAAGAAAATAGTGAAAACAACAAACATAATTCTATTTTTTTTTACTATTTTTAATAGAAACCAATTAGACTTGCTTTCATTCTTCCTTGTCTTTTACCTATAGTCAACATTCAGGCAGTAGATCCATACGGTAGGAGTCCATGACATTGGACCTTAGCGAATCGGAATCCAAAGTATAGCAAGCAAGAGCCCAGCTTCACATCATGGGATTCAACACTCATAGACACTTGTTACATGCTTTTCTGACTCTTGCAAGTTTTTACCTTGAATTTGGCACTTCCTTGGACACCATTTCAGCATCTCAATTTATCAAGGATCACGAGACTATAAGCTCCACAAATGGTGCATTCGAGTTAGGATTCTTTAGCCCCCAGAATTCGACAAATCGCTATGTAGGAATCTGGTATCTGTCTGAATCCAATGTCATATGGGTGGCCAACCGAGATCAACCACTGCATGATTCTTTTGGGATGGTCACCATATCTAACAATAGAAACCTTGTAGTATTGAATGGCGAAAAGCAAGTTGTTTGGTCATCAAATGTCTCAATCTCAAGTACAACATTCAATTCTACTGCCCAACTTCTAAATACAGGAAACCTTGTGCTCTTGGATGACACTACAAGTAAAAAAATATGGGAGAGTTTCAAAAATCCCTCTAGCACACTCGTTCCATATATGACTCTTAGCAGCAACCAAAAAACAGGGCAGAAAGTGAAACTTACTTCATGGAATAGCCCTTCTGATCCATCACTCGGAAGCTTCTCTTGCAGCCTTGAGGGCGTAAAAGCTCCAGAAGTGTTTGTCTGGAATCAAACACAGCCATACTGGCGCACAGGTCCATGGAATGGCCAATGGTTTCTTGGGTTTTTCACGAAGCATAGCGCTGCATATCAGGGTGCATACAATGTAGAAAGGGGAGAGGATGGAACTGTTGATATAGCTTTTACTTTGCCGAATGATTCTTTCTATGTAACCATTACCTTGAGTCCAGAAGGAAAGCTGGTGGGGCCTGAATGGAGCAATAGACATCTATTTTCGAAGAATGTACTTCAAGAGAGCAACTGTGATGTTTATGGCTTTTGTGGACCTAATGGAAGCTGTGATTTGAGTAATTCACCAATTTGCAGCTGTTTAAGAGGCTTCGAGCCAAAAAACCTTGATGAATGGAATAAACAAAACTGGACAAGTGGATGTGTGAGGAGAGCAGCACTGCAGTGTGAGAAGGGTGAAAAAGGGAGTAAAGCAGGAAAAGAAGATGGTTTTTTGAAACTAAAGATGTCTAAAGTGCCAGACTTTGCACAACTATCATCTATTTCTGATGAAACATGCAGAACTGAATGCTTGAAAAATTGTTCTTGTACAGCATATGCATATGATGATGGCATTCACTGTATGTCTTGGAATGGAGAATTAATTGACATAGTGAGGTTCTCCAACGGAGGAGTTGATCTTTACATCCGCCAAGCTCATTCAGAACTTGGTAAGTACGCAGTCTTGTTTCTCATATGTATTTAAAATTTGTGATCTTTTCAAATAAATTTTTCTTCAACTTTTAGTCCATTATCTAGATTCTGAACTATATTATATTAATTGCAATAGATACAGAAAGGGAGAGACACGTGACAACAATCATCATAGTTGCTGGGATAGTAGGGACACTGCTTTTTGTTGCTGGTGCATACTTCCTCAGGGCATCGATTTTTAAACATTTTGGTCTGTTTGCCATTTTATTTCATGTGCTAATACCTCTTAATATTTGTGTTGTGGTACTTAATTACTTTGCCTTTTATTTTTCAATTACAATGACAAACTTGATCTAGTTGAATGCCTTCTTTTCTTGATTTCTTTTTTTCTTTTTTTTTTTGGTTGGGGGTGGGGGGTGTTGATTATGGTGTCCACGCAATCAGCAAGAAGAAATGAAAGCCAACCATCATTGTTGTTGAACACAAGGGAAGCCCATCCAGAAAACCTAACCAAAATCCAAGACATGCCTATATTTGATTTTAGAAACATTGTAACTGCAACAAATAACTTCAACGTAGCTAATAAGCTTGGCCAAGGCGGTTTTGGCTCAGTATATAAGGTACATCGATCATGTGAAGTTTAAAACTTGTCAATAATTTGGATGTCATGAAATTTTTCCTCAATATTTTCTTATAGGGAGAATTGAAAGATGGATGTGAAGTAGCAGTGAAAAGACTTTCAAGAGCATCTGGACAGGGGCTAGAAGAATTTATGAATGAAGTGATTGTGATTTCAAAACTTCAACATCGTAATCTTGTGAGACTTCTAGGCTGTTGTATTGAGGGAGAAGAAAAAATGTTAATCTACGAGTACATGTCTAATAAGAGTTTGGATTTTCATCTATTTGGTAAGTACATGTTGATTCTTTTTTTTTAATGTATGCCAATGACAATGTAATTTGAATGATGTAAATTTATCATGCTATTCCTCATGTCTTTTCATATATGAACTCAGTAATATTCTTTTTTCTTGTAAGTATAGTAGTAGGCTAACTTGATGATCAAGTTTAAATTTTTCCTTTTTAAATACTTTTTCATCTTGATAACCGGCTCCTTGTTACTTCTACAGATCCAACCAGAAAGAAGATTTTAAATTGGCAAAAACGATTTAACATAATTACAGGAATCTCTCGTGGTTTGCTTTATCTACACAGAGATTCTAGATTAAGAATAATACATAGAGACTTGAAGACTAGTAATATCTTATTGGATAAAGAATTGAATCCGAAAATATCGGACTTTGGTTTGGCCAAAATATTTGGAGGAAGCGAAAATGAAGCCAACACTAGAAGGGTGGCTGGAACATAGTAAGCATATCTTCTCTTTATCCAAGGAAATATTTTTGCACCAAAAGCCATAAGATTTAAATTTATTATGAAATTTGAATGCAGTGGCTATATGTCTCCTGAGTATGCTATGGAAGGGTTGTTTTCCGAGAAATCAGATGTCTTTAGTTTTGGAGTTTTGTTGTTGGAGATTATTAGTGGTAAAAAAAACACTACTTTTCATAATCACGAGCATTCACTAAGCCTCTTGGGACATGTAAGCCTCTCAAATTTGTTCTGAACTTAGTTTCAAAAGCTTTAATACTTGTTGCTAACAAACTTTCTAATTCATATGATTTTATTGATTGGTTTGATTCTTTTGTTTTTTCAAAGACATGGAAACTGTGGAATGAAGGGGAGGTTGCATCTCTAATAGATTCGGATATCTCTAATCAAGATCATGACAATGACATTCAGAGATGCATACTTGTTGGACTTCTTTGTGTGCAAGAATTTGCAAAGGACAGACCTACTATGGCGACTGTTGTGTCAATGCTAAATAGTGAGATTACTAATTTTCCTCCTCCATGTCAACCTGCATTCATCCCAAGGCAAACTGTGTTAAGCAAAGAGTCATCTCAACAATGCCACATATCAAATACCATCAACAATGTTACTCTCACAAATTTGCAAGGAAGATAGCAGATGTTGCCTTTGCATGGTTGAAATAAATACACAAATTGCTAAGTACTAAAAAGATCTCCAAGTGATATGTATCTTTTTAAGTGATCTTATTAAGATAGCAAACATTGGTTGTATTTGTTAGTTAGTGCAACAAAATGGTGTTTGTTCTGTAAATCTATTATTAGCATAATAGCCAAGAACATGAAGGCTTGTATATATATATATATATATATAATAAGTCATCACTATTCAGGACCACCATTTGCTGATATATTGATTTTGATAGAAAATTTTATATCTTTCCAATTTGGACCTAAAGCATTCATTCTTAGGATATATGTGATTGAGGAGTAAAAATAAAAATAAATTTTTAAGAAAAGTCTAAAATAACCCCTTAACTTTGGCTTATATGCACTTTGGTCATATAACTTTGAAAACATGCAAAATGGTAATTAAACATTTTGGTTTGTGCACATTCATGCAATTTGATAACGAATGTTCAATTTTTTTAATGAAAAATTGCATTTATGGAGTCTATAATCTCATTAGAAAATCTCACATATTAAAAATTAATAAGATAAAGTGCATATAGATTAAAGAAATTAGAGGATTTTTTTAGACTTTTCACATAACCCATTGAATTTAAAAATTATTAATTTAATTCCTAAAAATTGTAAAAAATTATTTGAATCAGTTCCTATTTCCTAAGGTGATGTTTTTAAAGGCTAACTTGAGAGTGCCTTTGTTTAAACTTTTAAAAAAAGTGAATATGAAGTTTTAATTTTATATATAATTAAAAAAACTGAAAGCTTATTTTTTTTTCAAAAAGCTATCTTGTTTAGTTTATGCAAAAAGATTTAAACATATTTTATATTCTAATTATTTTTTTTAAAAAATCCAAATATACGAAAAATACTTTATAATGTAAAAAATGTTATTTTCACCTAAAATATTTTTATCCAAATGCCCTCTAAATTATCAAAAGGACTAATTTAAATCACTGTAATTTCAGGGGGCTAAATTGACAAATTTCCAATTTCAAAAGCAAAAACAACGCACAAATACAATTTAAAGGATCAAAATGAACCTTTATATATTTTTTAGCCTTGCTAAGTATTTCAAGCTAAAACTGCAAATTTTCTAATTGGATAATAATTTTGTTTTTTCAGGTCATGGGATGGAAATATGAGTTATAGTGATCATATTTATCGAACTCAACTCCATGAGAACCATTGAAATGTAATATTACAACGAAGCCATTGTCCTTCTTTTTTTTTTTTTTTTTTTCCTCCCCATCATGCATGTCTTTGGAGAGTGGTGATGGGGCAAGTGATCTCAGATCACATCTAACGAGTTCGTATCTATGCCCTTGTTTTTGGCACAATTAGATATGGTTTTCTAATTGACACGTATGTAGGCTATATTCACTTTGTGAGACCCAATGCCCAATGGTGCCAATACGAAAAAAAAAAAAAAAAAGAGCCAAAGAGAAGATGTGCACAAACAAGGATGTGAATTTGAAATTAATGTGCTTGTCTTTGAGTTAGCAAATATGCGTCTTGTCGTGTCCAAATGGTAATTGGCTTCATCTCGTGTTGAAGTAACCAGTATTTTATTTATAATGTAACTCTAAGATTCTTTTAACAATTACTTAGTTAATCAAATTTCCAATTTATTTAGGTTTTAATTTATACTAAATTCTCAATTTGAACAACCCTCGTTCTACTTTCCCATCAATCAGTGCACGTCGTGAATCATTTCCGTGTAAGAAAATCATCCACATTAAAACACTGATATAATGTGCGGCAAAATCTCGTTCCTATAATTAGATAGGCAGTAGGGAATGTGGGGGTGCTCCTAGTGCAATGATTGTGAGAGATGAAGATGAATAACGAAAACGTCAAAAGATCAAATGGTGAACATGTAATGTATGGTTTCAGTTTTTTGTTTTTATCTTTTCGCTCGAGCGTGTAATCTGCGGTCTAAGTTAGCCCTTTTTTTTTTATTTTTATTTAATTCAAGTCAAAGTTGGGTTTTGAGGAATATAAAAAAGTCAGGATTGCTTGATTAAGGTTGGGCCTAAGCCCATGATACCATCTCAAGAGCATAGGATAGTTGCTCACCGAGCATATTATTTTATTATTTTAGAGTGAATATTCAAATTAGTCTCTTAAAATTTAAAAATATAAAATTGATCCCTCATATTTAAAAAATAATAAATTGATCTTCCATACAGTGAAAAAAGAGACAAATTGGTCCCTCGATACACTGTGTCGAGTTATATAAAAGAACCAATTTGTCCCTTTTCTTGAAATGTGAGGGATCAAGGGGTTAATTTAAGATTTTTAAATTCTGAAGAATTGATTTGCTTTGAATATATTTGTAAGGGATTAATTTGAATATTTTGTCTATTTTATTAAAAAAAAACTCTATTAAAAACTCGTTACATGTATCTTGAGAATGAGATGTTACGCTTATCAAAACATACGAGTGACACTCACTAAATAAAACCAGTAATATCAATTTAGAATAAATCTGAAAAATGAGTACAAATATATTTTTTTTCCTTTTTGGATAACACGGGATTTTAACATGAGGTAAAATGGATACAAAGATAAATCTAAATTTGAAACAGTTTCAAGACCCACAAATCCAACGCCAAAGACCAAACACACCCTTTGTCTATAAAGCAGCTCACACAACCCTTAGGCCACATATTAGTAGTGCTCATTGCATTAGACCAAGCCTCACACTTTGGCATCCAAGTTAGGCACATCTCAACAACAACGACCATTCATGTCTCCCAACATCGCTTTTTCCTATTCCATCTCTACTTAAGGCGACAGTGATGGAGTCAATGGCTCGTGAAGCTTTATTGTGATACCCTTTTTCCTATTAGAAGTGTCCACACCTGCAGTTGTCCTCTCACGATCATCTATCCCTTACCCTAGACCTTGCATCATAGTGGAAGTCACATTCTATCAAATTTGCAAAACAAATTTAAGTTGTGAATGGGGGAAAAATTCAGTCAATCGAGCGCTTGTTGCATCCATCTTTTTAAAACTAGACGAGTATAGGACATCTTTTTAGTGCAGTTCCTCGTCCATGCCCCTTGGACATAATGCGTGCAATTTTAACCCTCCATCCATGTCCTCTGGCCAGAAAAGAAATGTCCCAAAGGTATATAAAGGTATATGAGTGTCGTCATGTGCACTTTAAAACATAATTATCACGTTTGACTCGGTGATTAACTTGGACAGAGCATTGTATTACTAGATTACTGGTTCAATCGGAGTCATGGGTTGAATCAGTTGAATCAAATTTAATTAAATCACACACACATATATATATATATATCAAATGAAACACGATAACAGAATCATGTGCTAAGCTCAGTGATCGTGTAGCGGTTCGAAAATCTATTTATGGAATTCTTTGTGTGATTTAGTTCTGAAAAACTATGCTCTAAAATATGGACAATTATTTTTCACCTTTATGATAATTGGTCCCTAAACTTGAAAAAAGATACATCTCAATCCTTAATCTTTCTCAAATTAATATGCAATTAAACTCTTCTATTAGCCTTCTCGTTATCTATTAACAAGAATAGTCACGTGTTAGCTTTTTATTTATATATATCTATTTATCAAGGACAGTCCTGTTCACTTTGTTATTGTAATGACAAATTCCTGTTTAAGTAACTCACGTGCTCCTATTATGACCTCTCTTGCAAATTGCTCAACGTAAATACTATGAGAACACCGATATTGCATATTTGTCAAAATGTTATTAAAACTTTTTTTTTCTTTTGAAGTGAGAATGTTATTAAAACTTGGTCAGATGATAATTGAGAGATTTAAGATTATAACAATTCGATAGCCGGAAAGGGGGACTTCACTGCTTTAAAGTGTAAGGTGCAATTTGAAAAATAGATTTCTGAATTCAATTTCAATCATTAATTAAAAAAATAAATATATAATGGATTATCAAACTTTTATAATCTTTCATAGCGATATTTATATGTTATAAAATCTTAAATCGTTAAAGTCACTAATATTGGACTAACACTGAGAAACTTAGGTAGTATGTTTGATGTCATAGATTATTATTCAAGTCTTATAACTGAAAACATTTTGATGTAAAAACAAAAAGAAAAATCTCTGTTCACTAATAGTTTTGATCAATTTTTGAAAATTCGATTTTTTTTTGCTCTGATTGGATCAACTAAGGATCAGTTCCTAGGCTGATCCGTTGTTGATCCTGTCTGACTTTCAAAAACATTGAAAATGATAAGGAAATTGAAACAGCTCTATACACTAAACTGACCTAAAATACAAGCCAAAACGACTCAATGGACTACTCAACAGTAAATCATGAGTACATAGATCCGTTGAAGTTTTCCTACATACATAATACATTCATTCATACACGTTACTTAGAAGTAGAAAATTTCATTCCCTGATCTTCATAAGAGAAAGGAACCAAAATGTCAAATAAAAACACTCTTCAGTTTTTCAGCTTGGAACAAGCCCTCAAAGTTAAGCAGCCTCATCCTTCATTTCATTGCCTTGTCAAGTGGTGTACGTGTCCTTGCTTACTGCCAACTGAGAACAAGAATGTTACTTCACTCATTGATCATAACCAAAACAAACTAGGGGGAAGGATAATTAACTAAGTTTTCACAATTAAAGTTAATAATTTAATTTTATTACACTGATAGTATAAAAAAAATTTACATAATAATCCAATCATATAATACTATTAATTTAAATAAAAAAATTTGATTTAATTAATATGTAAAACTTATTTATATTGTCAGTGTAATAAAATTAAATTTAAGATAGACTCGAGCTTACCGGAGAAAGCTGAAAGTTCAGAAGTCTTCAACACTCGCAATCTCTTCACTGTTGACACAAACATGCTGCCAAACATACGCATAAGAAAAGGAATCATATGACAACCACAGCTGCCAATCACAGTTTTCTAGTAATTAATAATGAAATCTTAAGGAAAAACGTGCAATACTGCAATAGCATAGAGAAAAAGCCAATTATTGCAAGTTTTCTATAGTTTATTTGTATCTCTTGGAGGGGGACAGTCATATCAATGTAATTTTCACGTGAGAAACAAACATTGCATAGCATATAGTGCTTGTATATTATTTAAACAAACGTATAGATCAGAGGGAGAGGAAGTAGTTGTATAGTTTGTAAAGCAAATGTTTGCATTGGCCATCAAACTGTAGTATAATAATACATAGAGATTCTGAAGAAAAATGTTATGCTCTTATGCATATATTGCGTAACACTTCAGTTTATAACTATATTTTTAATGCAATTGCTTGAGTGAAAAATATTTAATGAAACAAAGCACAATTTTTTTTCTTTTCTACGGGAACACTTTAGAATAAGAAATGTTACATATACTTTTATGTGGAATATCATATCGACTTATGTATTATTTATTATTAAGATGATAAATTTTTTTATTATTATTTTTATATTTTGTAATAATTTTTAATGGTTGGTGATGAATTAATCAATACGGTATTCTAAGTATAATCGGTTCAAATAACACAACTTTTTCAAAATATATATTTGAATTTGAGTAATATAATTTGAATAGAATAAGATAAACTTGCATCAGATTCAAAGCAGCAAGATGCTTACTGCCATGGCACATCCCCAACGAGCATCCTGTCTCCTTCATTATCCTCATAAACAAGGGTATATTCCCCACTTCCATCCAATAGACCCGTAATAGCTTTCTCTTCCTCTTTCTTGTTCTGAATTCCACCAGCAGAGGAATCCCTTTGAGCTGGAAAAAGACAAAATGGGGTTAATTTATATCTGAATTAAGTTTCATTATCAGAATATGAAAGTGAAATTAAAAAGCAAAAACCCCAAGAAAAAGGACAATATTGACATAAAAATGGTTTAATAAGGCCACTTGAAAATTTTACATTAAAAAAATGGTTTCGCATGAATATTATCTAATGCACATTTTATTGCACTAGAGCTATCAATGTCGACATCACATTTATTCGGGACGTTTGAACATTGAATTATTAATACTTCTCTATTTAAATCAATAGTGGGAGTAATGAGTATTATTTTTTATTCCTTAAATTGTGCTCCAAGAGTACACTATAACAAAACTCTAAATTATAGATTTTTTCATGAATATAACTTACATACTTAAAATAAAATTGAGTCTTATAATCTCAATTTAAAATTAACAAATCCATTAATTTTCACTCCATCAATTTTATTGCGTGTATCTCTATATATAAAATGTTAAATTTGTAGGTTTATTAGTTCATAAAAAAAATTTCAATTATATAACATGCCTTACTAGTTGGTCAAAGGATGTAGCCAACAAAATAATTCATGTCAAGGCTAATTTTTCATTTCCACACTCAAACAATGATTAATTGAATAAACAAATATGATTAAATTGACCAAAAGGGAGGCACAATTATTCACCTAACTAAGGACATGTTTGCTGATTTGTATTTTCATTTCCTATGTTGTTTATTTGGCAAATTGTACGAAGAAAATAAAAAATGAAAATACAAAAGAATAAAAAATGAAAAAATAGAAAATGATAATCGATTAAAAAAAAAAAAGACACCAATGTGGAAAAACAATGTCACCTGCAAGGAGGCCTCTAAAGAGCTCGTCAACAGCAGAGGAAAGTTTGTCATAGCTGCCGTAAGCATTGATGTCCACTTTTCTACCAATTGGAACTCCATCCATATTAATCTTAACAAACAAGCCTTTGTTAACATTGTTGTGAACATGTTCCTTAATAGCAACTTGATTTGGAACAAGAAGCTGGTGTTGGTGGGACCCATGAGGGTTCTTAGAAGAGATTCCACTTGAAAGGTTCTTCCTGAATGAACGAATTGGAGGCCAACCCACAACTGGGCAAGGTGCAGTTCTGTGTTTTGGGTGGGTCCATACAGAAAAAAGTTTAGGCATGAAAATGAACAGTAAAAACAGAAGCACACTAAACTGAAGAGTAAAAAATTAAAGGAAGGTTGGAAACAACATATCAGCAAATAAAAATCTTTCTCTTGAGTGTGTATAGTTGAACAGTAAAAGTAAAGATAAAAATTACATAAATAAGTTTTATGTGTAAAATTTACATATGAAATTATCTATATAATTCTTATCTTCTAACCAAATATACTATTAGAGTGTGTTTGATTGAGGAATAAAAATAAATTTCATGGATAAGTTTTCATGTGGAAAATTAAACATGTGTTTCATTTGTGAAATTTTTGCTCTTATCTTCATCCCCAACCAAATATGCCTTTAGAATGATGTTTTCATATCAGTTTTATATTTATTAAGAGTAATGTTATTTCTAAAAAATGGATGTTTAATTTTACATTTGTTTTATCACTATTGGATGAATTTGTTCAGTGAGTGGGGACCACAAACTCATTTAGTGATGATAAAATGGTTATCATATGGGATATTTATTTTTTGAATATCAAAATATCATTTTCATGTTGCTTAAGTGATTAACGATGCACAAGTTTCTAGTGAATAGAGTGAATTTTATGGCTTATATGAAAATACTTGTTCACCATAAATTTATAATATGAGTATAGATTTATCTAATGAGTTTCCTAAATTAGAGCTCTTAAGGGACTGGTGAATGTTTTAAGAAAGGAAAATTTGGATCGAAAATATGAGTTTTTTTTGTAAGTTTCTAATGTATTAAATATGCGTAAAGCTTTAAACATTTCTATTTTCTACATCTTTAATCAAAGCTCTTATCCCATTTGTTAGCAAAACCCTATAAGTTGTTAACATTTACAAATTTTTGAAACCACTGGTATCTTATAATGGAATTAAGAATCAATATCATTATAGATTTAATTTTGATTAATGCAATCTTTTAGTTATATATTGTTATACCAGTAAAATTTTTGAACTTTATTATTATTACCTCCAAAGTCCCGCAGAGGGTATCATATTTTCAGATGATAGTCTAGTAATCTAAAGCTCTCTTTACATATTAAAATTGACCTTTATCATTATATCATATGGTGTGAATAATTAACTGAAAATTTATGTGATTAACAAAGTACGGTAAGAGTGTAAAAAACACAAAAAAGTAACATGAAAATATCAAAGTTCACCAGCAAAAGCTTACAATCACCTAATTTCTCATACTTAGTCCTTCTAATTTATTAAAACCACCAACCATGCAAAAACACCCTTTTATCAGGAGGGACCAAAGAAAATAAAAGAGAAATATATGTTGTAGTTAGCTTGCACATATAGCTGATGGGTGTAAAATGCAGTAATGGGTGTAAAAATATGCCAAAAATGGTATGTGGAACTCAAATTAACAACACAAGACATGAGAAAAGGAGAGAAGGGACCGGAGAGGGAAGGAAATGAAAACAAAATTCAGACATTCACATGCCCTGACACTGTCAAATTTCAAGATCAGATGAGATAAGGAAGGCACATAATAAATGACAGACAGCATCTGAAATCAGATGTAGACATCACTAAATAAAGCACGGCAAGGGAGCATAACGGAACAAAAACTGCCAGTGAAGAAGTGAAGAAGAATACAAGGTGTCAAAGCTAAAATTTTGTGCCTTCATTTTTACATTTTGGAGCAGTATAATTGCCAATACAAATATATCATCTTGCAAGTTGCAATTAATAATGGAAAACTTCCATAATTGATTCTTGCACTGAAAAGTGCAATGGACCACAACAATATCAAATGTGACCCCCAGAGATATACTTTGTCTAAAAGTTCAAGTGTTCAACAATAACATCGTCATGTGCCAGGCTACATGTATCAGACGCCATAATACTTTAATCATGCAGCGTAAGTTCAAAAATTAAAAGTATATAGATACAAAAGCTGGAGTACCTTTTCTGAGAGCTGTTGGGGACATCTGTGTTTGCAGAAGAGGGTGAGAATGCTTTCTTCTCTGCACTATGCAAACCTACCACTTTAGGACAAGAAGGTTGTGATGCATCCTTTGATTCCTTTCCCATCACTGGCATGTTCTGTGTGCTTGATGGGAGCTGAAGAAACGATGAAGCTTTAGCCTTATCCTGGTGTTGAATATGCAGGTGGTGAATTTTTTGTGTTGAGAAGTAACCAAGAGAGAGCGATGATTCATCTCTTTCTCTTTTGTTTTCATTGTGAGACCAATCTTGTTCACCAGGTGGACCAAGTCTCAGCTCCAGTTCCCTCTCTTCTTTGCCTTTTGGGATCAAATCCAGCATCTTGTGAGACACCTCCTCAATTCTTGATCTTCCATCCATAATTTATGGCCTTAAACAAACACACTATTGCAAGGAAATATACTAGTCCTTCATGCAACACTCCACTGGTTCATGCAAACAATGACCAGAAGTGAGACACACGAAGATACAACAATACCAAAAGCACACAGCATAAGAAATACACATACACCACATGACAAATAGCAGAGAGAGATATAGAATTCACATACCCTTTTACTAACAACAGCCTAAATACATGAAAAACCACATGTTTCAATTGTGAACACTTTTTTTGGCCTAATAAAGAAGCTTTTGTATCGAAACAAGTAGTTGAAGCCTTGATGTATGAACCACCTGAAAGAAGAAACTATAACAAACCCTGTAGCTATTGAACAGCCAAGGTACTATAAGAGCGTGATAACAAGTATTATCAAAGGTCAACAGAAACCCCCATCAAGAGAAAGAAGAACACAACCAAAAGCAAAGATAGAGAGGGAACTATATACTAGCATGAAATTGTTGACTTGCTTTTCTTTTTTTAAATCTTTTATTCCCACACGCTTAGTGTGTTCTCTTCTCTTTCTTTCCTCTTTTTAAGGACAAGTGGATAGTTATTGCCAATTATAATTTGTGTGATATTATATTGACGTACTTTTATTTATTATTGGATAAGATATGTATTTTATTTAATTTAGATTTCACATATTATTTAATGGTAGATGAGTGTATGTTGATATAATATTTCATAAATTATTAGTCAAATTAACATTATCCTGTATAAGAAAAAAAAATAGAGAAAAAAGAAAAAGACAAATTGATGAAACTTAGAGGGAATCCCCTTGGACAAGTACTCAAAAACATATGAAGGGAATTATTGGAGCATAATGCACGCAACCTGAGAGCCCCTAAAATAACGGTAGGCAATAGGTTGTTGTTTAGAACAGGAAGTAAAGCAAGTTGTGCTGACCTCTCAAAAAGATACTCATATTGCCTTTGAGAATTGACAAACGTTTGACAAATAAAGCTTTTTAAACTCTAATAATGCCTTTGCCTTCTTAGCACACTACCCGCACACGTGCCCCTCAACACATACCAACCATTTTATCTTGAAAAATGATGTTTAAATTCAATTATTTTTGGAAAATTTTACACTTTTGATAAGAGAAAATAAGGTTTCATTATTTTTCAGCATGGTTATTTAGACACATGAATCGACATGTGGTGATTGCAATTTAAGCAAGTGTAAACTTCAGTTCTATATGTGTTAAATCAACATATTGCAAGTTATCAATAATATATATCTATTTTCAATTCACCTCACTTTCACCACTTATATGACTGGAATCGATCCATCCATTTGAATTGTCAGTCTCACATGGCGATTTGGGTGTCTATAAAATATGTAATTTTTTTTTTGAGAAAATATATATACAAAAATATATCCTCTTATTTTATTACCTAAAAATAATATAAAAAGAATAACGTGGGGGATATTTTGCATTCCTGTTTCTGGTCGAATGAATTGTTTTGGTTACAACTTCAAATTCTGCATAAAGAGAAAGACACTGGCACACTCAAGTCCATGGCACAAACGGAGCAAAAGTTGTTGCCTTTTGTTAATGATCTTAATTAATGTAAAATGTCAAAAGCACGGTGTTTTAGTGCAGCTTAAGTTAGTTGGATAAGACGAGGTATTAAACATGTTTTAAAACCACAAGCCCTAATTCATTTGTCAAAGATATGATCTTTTAAGATTAAAGTGATGGTTCTACAATGTTAATCTCGCATAGAGAATGATGCTTGGGTGCATTTGTCAAATATGTTGAATTTTTAAAGGGCCACAAGTAAATATAATTTTGTTTAAGGGCTATTTTATCAATGACATAATCTTTATAGGTCAAAATGTTAGCTATTCCAAAAATATATTGATGATTTTTTTTTCATGTCACGAAAGATATTAAACCAACTACACATGATGTCCTTGGAACTAGCATAATGCAAACATTTCAAGTGTGTGTTAATTTCTTCATCTGTCTTAATTTCAAACGGGACTTCTACGTTCATGGTAAATTTATTTTCAAATAAATTATATACTCGTTGAAAATTAAGATCATTAAAACATATTAACTCATTGTATTGACCAGTTTACTTGTCAAAATGAGATGAATTGAGTGCCAAAAATTTTAACTGTTTAGATCACTTTATTTTCAATTCACTTGTGATACAGCCGAAAGTTTTTCACATGTAGATCTAGGTAGGATGAAAAAATTGTAGAATTCTTCTTAAAGAATTAGATATATGAACGTATAGAAATGGTGCCGAGAAGAAAATTGCCCTTACAAAAAAAGTGTACAAGTAAACCTGTGGGGATCATGACGGGACAATGACCTCCAAAAAATTAATTGATACAAACCCCCAAAAAAATGATCAGTGTCATTAACCAACAAGGTACTGGGAATGAGATGCAGCAAGAAGGGCAGCACCAATTCCTGAACCATCCATGGAGTGCACAATCACAATATTTTTTGAGACTGCTTCACCAAGCAACTCTCTGAGGGTATCCTCTAGGCACTTGCTGTAGGCAGTGTAATGCTCAAACAATCCACCATCCATGGCTATCACATTCTTCTGACCATCATTATCACTGATGGTTTCTTTTCCCAACTTCTTTAGGATACCTAAGATGCCAGCGGCAGAAAGACGAGCACCTCGTGTAGCAACAATGTTGCAGAGCTCAACCACCACCTTTCTCACTTCCAGGGAGGCATCAGATATCTAATATTTGAGAAGGGTAAGAAAATAAATTAGTCAATGGAAGTTTAAATGGAATTGAGAACTTATAGAAGTAGGAATTTTCTAAATGAATCACAAGTTGAAAAAGAACTAAAACATTGAAGGTAATAATGGCATTCAATATGGAGTTTAATTTTGATAGACATTCAATGTAAGAGTCAAACACTATCAATCAATCATATATTACCTTTTTATGACTTTTGACATAGTTATTATAGATAGTCAAACACATTTAGTACGTGTTTGGAACTCCAAAACCATAATTTGGGTAAAATTTATAAGAGAGTAGACTTTGCCTAAATCAAGGTTTGAAGATTTCCAAATAGGAAACTGAACACGCTTTCAATTATGTGCCAATGTATGATTAAATAGCATCTTTTTTTGTTTCCCTCCATTGACTACGTATCAAATTCAATCCTTTATAATGTGAAGTTAGTATTCCTATAATGAGAACATACAGAACCTCTACATCAACACTGGTTGAAATAACTTTCAAAACATATTATACAGGTGGCAGGCAGTATAAAAAGGCTTCCTCATAAATCTTATCCAAACAGTACAGAGAATTTTATATACCTCCAAAATGTTCTTCAGTATGGTTCCAACTACATTGAGATCAGCAGATGTATCATGATGCATTGCAGACATGTCAGGTGTCCTGCACATCCAACTCATGGTCATGACATAAAAAATTTTATGACAATAACGGTAAATATAAGAAGCACAACAACAGCAGAATTGAAGATCCTTATTAAATCATGATCTGGAGTGAGCAATATAATAGCATTGAGTATCTAGTGAATGCTCAAAGTTTTCACCATCTCCTATATTTTCTCACAGCCAGTTGGCTTTTACAGGACAAGCACAGTGAGGATCACGTTGCAAGAATTGTACCAACAAAGAGAACATTGAGATGCTCCCAACATATGCATCTTGTAATAATCTTTTAGCTTAGATGCTTTCAACATTAAGGTAGCGTTTGTTTATTGTCTCTGAGATAAAAAAAACAGAAATAATGAAGACACAAATCTGTTTGGTGGTGGAGACAGGAACAGGGGATAGAAAAACATAAAATTTCCATATTTCCAAAATGTGGGGATGGTGGAGACAAGATATAGAAATAGAAATTTAATATTTTTTTTCTTCTAATAATATTCCTATATATGTTTATTATTTATGTTTCCATCTCTATTGTCTCCAATGTTTTTGTATTTCTACCTCAGAGACAGTAAACAAACACTACCTAAATTCTTTACCAGAGTAGAGCATGATGGGCAGAAGATGTTTTAGGCAAAAAAAGATAAAGCACTACATAACCATTGCTTTTGTTGCAGAGGCTTGCCATGTAGATGTGCAAATAGATTTAGTAACCAATGTTAATGTCTGTCAGCAAAGAAATGACACCAACAAGCAGCAATATTAATAAATGAAAAAGATAGGAATTAAAGTTCAGGGAAAAAATTTTTGGGTGAATCACTGAAACATTGATGACAACCTAAATTTTCTGCAGAAAGAATTTAGATGTATATAAAAATCTAAATCCAAGTCAAATCGTTTGTGTAATATGATTTTGAACCAATTCTTTGTCCAATCTATCACACCCTCAATTTCATTTTATCTATCATTTATTCAAAGGATACAATACAGTCAGTACTTTTGGGACAATAGCAAAAGTCCTGATCCTGCATGATGCAGAAGCCTAATAAAACTATGGTAAATAGTTTATTATACAACTCTTCAACTATTATAGCAGGGGAAAAGCACAAAGGAAAATCCAGGACTAAAAACTTAGTCAGATATATTTCTCACTACATGTTCAATAAATTCCTTAAGGTTAGCCAGTTTCATATATTCTTCTAAGAGTCATTATCCAAAAAGAAATGTTTCCTAATAACTAATATCTTTTTTTTTTTTCATGAGTACCAAAAATATCATTTTTTTAATATATAAGAATATCTTAGAAGGACCAATTTGTTTCAAATGGTTTGACATTTGTTCTCTTTGAACAAAAAAGAAAACAAATGAAACCATTAGTAAAGAATAGTTGTGCAATTGCTCTGCATGACTGCCAAAGAGGACCCTGATAAAGGCCACGTGCATAACACTAAAAAAAGGAAATAAAAATCATCCTGCCCCATAATCGTCCCTAGGTTAGCAAATTCCCATTAAGACTATGTTTGATTGGAGGGTAAAAATGGGAGTAAATTTTTCATGATTGAGTTTTATGTGCAATTTTACATATGAAACTCAATCATGGAAAATTTACTCCTATTTTCACTCTTCAACCAAACATATACCCTTAATGTCAAAGCATTTTGCTCGAACCAAAGACACCAAAGAACTGCAAACAAATGCACACAGACATAAAACTTCTTCATTTGTTCTCCTGACATAACTTCTCACAGTTGGATTAAAAGAAACTGCTCCAAACTCTGAGGACATGCCGAAAGTACAACCAGCAAGAATCCTGCTTCTGATGTGAGCAGCTCCTATTTTCTATGTTGGGAACCCACACAATACCAAGCTGGGAATAACCAAAAGTTAGTTAAGAAACTAGTTGGAGGCAGAAAAATAGTAACTAATTATGCTAACCAGGCATAGTAGGATAGGGGGAGAGAAAATCTTCAGGATCTGGGGGAGGGAATATCTGTAGGGGGGTGTGAGGATGAGGGATATACGGAATATTACAGGGAAAGGATTTGTGACATTTGTGGCCTCTTTAAGTGCTACATTGTGAGAGACGGCCTCTCAAAAGCTCAACAAATAGACACATACATATCTTTTGTCTTCTTGTATTCTCATAAAAGCAGCACTATGTTACACTGACCATTTTCATACCTTTTCCATACCTCTGATATCATCTCCTAACAATTCTATTTGATGGCTATCAAAATCTTATCACATTTATAGCTCCTTGTAATGGTCTTTCATCTAGCCACATCTCCCATTTCTTTAAGATCGAACAAGAGCCAAAAGGATCCATCTATTTCCAGTAGAACAGTGCAAAAGAATCCTTTGTATATTCAATGACATTCAAGTGAAAAACACTACCACCCTCTTCCATATAGAGGCCTCAATTATCTTCTTTAACGGCTAAACATTTAACCCATAGACAGCAATTTCAGAATAAATGATGAGAAACGAAAAAGTAAAAAATGTGTTCCTCTGTATTTGTAGTTTTGCTTGTTTTTTCTCTTCTTCCATGTTCGTTTGAACGAGCATAAAGGGCATGTAACTGATGTGCAACTTATAATTGTAAACATGATATTCAATTTCATAGTTCATAGTAAACTACGAAGCAATCAATGGAGCAATTATTTTGTTTCACATTCAAATGCTGATATTAAAAGCAAGTGTGGAAAAGAATATTGGGGAGGGAAACATGACAGAAATAAAAATAATGAATAAACCAAATCACAATAACAGAGTAGCCATCAAAAGCCAAACAGCATACCTTAATGTGAATGGAACTTTCAATTTTGGAGGAACAGTGTCACCAAAAAAGCAAGCTTCTTCAGCCATTTTGCATAGCACTCTACGAACAATTTCTCCCAAATACATACCAGAAATTATCTTCTCAAAAATCTGCAGCAAGGTAGAAAATTTCAGGGAAAAAGAAAAGATATAACCTCAATTATGAAGGCATATAAGATGGAAATTAGAAGAAACACAAACTCACCTGATCACCAGGGTTTACACTCTCAGCATCTAATGCGTAATCATACTCTGTTAATGGAAGGTGTGATGATCGGAAGTTTCCCCACTCCATGTTGATAACCTGCAATCATCTCAAAATTTCAGAGAGGCTTCAATATTTATTCTACCATTCATATCAGACAATCCGTAGCCATGTTAAGATTACACACTCAACTGAAGAGAAGTAAGACAGAAACTGCTTACCATTTCTCCAGACTTGGGCAAAAGACCATGCCATTTTGGTATTGCTTGAGCACGCTCCACATATGCTGCATTTGTTCCAGTACCTAAAATAACAGCAGCAATGACATCTTTGTTTGTGTATCGACCTCCTGCTAATGTTCCAACAGTATCATTGACCTAGTATAGACACTGAAAATAAGTACACACTAAAAACATAATACCCTGAAAAGGCATTTGCATTGAGATCAATCAACAGCTCCATAAGATACAAAAGCCTTGTTGCCGAATGTTATGCAAAAGATTCCAGAACTAACTTACCAGAGCTGTTACACGCATATCAAGACCTTGCCTCTCCATGGCTTTTGTTAACTCTGCCACAACATCCTGGCCAACCTATTTAAACAACAATAAAGATAAATATGAATGTAAAGGTGAGACAGAAAGTTGTTCCTCAAGAATTACTGCTAATGAATTTCTGCACCCAGTACAGGCTACTCCTGATAAACAAGTTTTGGGGACTTAATCTATACTGTCTGAAAAAGTGGAAAGGAATATGGAACATAAATGGAAAAGTGACCATACCAACAATTTCGATAGATTCGCTAACGCATTATGAATATGGCATTTAAGATCATAATGAATTTATATGAGATAATATGTATAATTATTAATTTATTATTATATTAAATTGTGATGAAATTGTAAATTCAAAGTTAGGAATTGCAGTCGGGGATTTATAAATTAATCATTAATAATACATATATGTAAAGTACTATAATGTAAAGCCAAGGAGGTATTCAACACAAAAGGATGTGAATGGCAGCAAATAAATCAGGACTCAGGATTAACTGTATCATCTATGGAGAAGCCTTTTGTCCAATTGATAAGGTTTCCAGAAGCAATTGATGTTTGCATGACAGGGAACGAAAAGGTAAAACCTAGCTCCCTCTGTCTACCAGGAGGAACTTGAAAATCTTGACCTTCTTTGGCAACAAATTTTGCAAGTTCTGATGCAATATAGTCAAAGAGTGCCTGTATCACAATTTTTTTAGATTTTTGGTCATAAGTCTCATAAGACTTGCATGCAGCAATTAACAACTGTTGGGGAAGAGAAAAGGGCTTACATTTGATGACCCAACCATTAAATTAGGAGGGATCGACACCTCAGTAAATTCTTGACTAATAATACCACCATCCTTGCCCCCTAGTTGCACACGTAATACACGAAAGTTGGTCCCTCCAAGGTCCAATGCATAAAATAGTCCTTCCTCATTCCTGGAACAGGGAGGGATGCATCAGATCAACCAAAGAGCATAGTATTTGTTCACTATCTCCATAATTTCATGATGTTGAGAAACATATATGAGAAAAATGTCCATTCACTTCAGTAAACATTAACCTCTTAAGTATCAAATATTACTGACTTCATACCCTGGCACAAATGTAGCAATAAATTCCATGAATTCATGAGAATTGCATCTGAAATATGGCTACAGAATAATGACCACTCCTCATTCGCCATCACTGCTGTTACTCATGGCATTCTTCAATAGTTTTGCAATGAGAAGTGAAACAGCACACAAACACACATTTTCATCATATGCTTTTCTTAGCTTCCTAGCCACCAATTTTATTAAAACAGAAGCATATCATACCATAACATGAGCAATCAATGCCAAGTTACAACATACCTCTATGCCAATAGCAATTCACAGACATTGCATTTAAGTAATCAATGCACAGGAATAGCTAGATGATCATCCGAGCCTCAAGATAAAGGATTCAAAGTGACAAACTGATTTGACAATCCAAGACCAAAACCATATATGTGAAATAAAAGAAGAAATAAATCTACCACCCACAGCAACTACTATAACAACAACAATGGCTTTCTCCACTAAGTGGGGTTTACTATATGGATAAAACAACGCTATTGCATCATATCATAAACCATGTCTAGTTGTCTATAAACAAGCCATTAAAACTTAAGTCCATTTTTAATATTTTTATCTATGGTTTTTCTTAATATTTCTCTGCCCCTACCTATTAATCTCTATTTGATATACTCTTCTTAATCTACTCTTCCAATAGGGATTTTACAGGCCTTCTCTATCACAAGACCAAAACACCTAACACGGGGTTCCACCTCCCAACAACAGCTAATTGAACAACAAATAAAATGAAATTTTCACAATGCAAATGGATTTAGATTTATAAACACACAACAACCCAAATGAACAGAAACCTTGGAAAAAACGCATCAAGTCTACAAATACATGAAAATGAAGAAAGAAGGACCCCAAGCAAAAGGACCCAAAATGACAAATTGAACTGACAATCCAACACCATAAAAATCACATATGTGAACTGAAAAAGGAGAAAGAACAAACCAAATAAACCTAACACCTTAACGACAATAATTAACCATTCTCTCACTAGAATAGAGTCTCTTACATGAATCAAACCATAACATCGCTTCCTATCGTACACCATGTCCACAACAAAAACATTAAAATTCAAAATCTATAACAACAACTAACCAAAAAAATAAATAAATAAATAATTGATTCACTCACTCACCCACTGCTTGAAAAAGTCATCAAAAAAGTTTTTCACATCAACCATGATATCATACAAACGAAAGATTTTGATTAGATGATGACGGTTTAGAAATGTTTTTCACTATCAGAGTTCATAAAAAAAAAAAGAAAGAAAGAAGGAAAAACCGAAAGAAGGAAAATTTGACAATGCAAAAATGCATTTAGATTTAACAAAACACATCAAAACAAACAAACAAAAAAGGCATCAAATCCACAAACAAAGAAGCACCCATACAAAAGTAAGATCAAAAGGTAAATGAAAAAAAAAAAGGATCAACAAAATGGAAAAGAAGAAAGATCAGAGATCATATGATAGAAAATGAAAGAGAATTGTACCCAGTGGGGAGATTATCAACGAAAGTGATGAGCATCTTGAGCTTGCTGCCACCTTCGGATGCGAGGCCAGCGTGCATCTCAACGGTCATGGCGTCAGCCACCTGCCTCAGCTTCCACGTCGGCGTGGTACACTTCTCCTCAACCTCCTTCACTATCCACATTGCCTTCCCACGCCTCCTGCACCTCCTAACGCACCGCCGCGCCACCACAGCCGCCACCGCGCACGCCGCCGCTGCACCGATCACCGCCGCGCACACCGCCACCCTCCCCATAATAATAATAATATGCGTTTCTTGCACAACACAACAAAAACAGCAACAAAATTGTGAGCGTGTGTTTATGTTTTGTTTGTTTTTTTCACATGTGATTTATAAGAGTGTGTGTGCGTGATGTGATTACTTTTTACACATGAAAAACGCTAAGCAACCACAAAATTAATCAGAGTTTTCTATCACAAATTATTTTTATCCGATAATTATTGCAATTTTTATGGAAAATTTCTGGATTTATAGCGTTGCTTGTTTTGGTTTGAGCTTCCATTCATTTTTAAGTGTCTAATTTTTTTTATAAGAATTAAAATATTAGTAAATTAGCATAAATGAAAAACAAAAAATAAAAAAAGCATGACTTATTTGATTTGAATTAACATTTCTCTCTTTCTTTTGCCCTTTCTTGAATCTTTTATCTTTTTCCTAACTTTATTAAAGAGGGTAAAATAAAAAAAAAATAATCTCTTAAAATTCTTATATGATAAACGATTTTTAATAAAAAAATTTTGAATTGATATTAAAAATAAATGAAGTAAGTATCAGTTAAGAATGTGATTTTATTTATGGTTTTTTTTTATAATTTGTGCAGATGGATTTTTAAAAAAAAAACATAATAATAAAATAGTTAAGTTAAAAGGTGTTTTTGCATCTACTTTTACTTTTTATCTTGAATAAAGTACTTTTTCTTGAAAGAACCATCCAACTGCGACCTAAGTTTAAGCAATTGTTTAATCGGGTTTGATGAAATTTATGTTAATGTGAGAGGAATTTTGCTTGATTATGAGATGGAAAATTGAATTAATGTGTTAAGTGAAGGTTAAGTGATTGTTTAACTGAAAGTTAAAATTGAGTGCAGTGTGATGATGGGAGAAAATTTTGGGTGATGTTGACATATCCGAAAAGTGAGGAGTGAGATCTGAAGAAAAAGAACATGAAATCTGGTTTGAGTTAAAGCAGAGGTTGGGTTGGGACAAGACAATGGAGAAAACAAAGGAGCTTGTCCCCACACGAACCCCCTAATCTCTTACCTAGCCTAGTTAGAAATTGGCTATTTGTTGTATTATTGATATAGTAATATTATTTGTACTCATAAAATATAGATACTATGCATTCACACTTTATTATTATTGGATAGAATGTGAACTCCATTTAAATAGAATTTACTGTTAATAATAAATAGTGTGTAAATATCTCACACATGAATATAATTTTCTTTCTCTTCTTTGCACCCAGCATCTGCACCTAATGTAACGTAACGTAGTGTAACAACTAATGACACTTTTCCTTTTTCCTTTTTTTCTTTTATATATACTAACCATAGTATTTTCACAAGCATTATATATATATATGACGAAATTTTAAACATAGAACCAATAATCACCCAGTAATCCTTTTTCTAATAAGCAAATAAACTTCAATCCTTCTTGATCACTTATTCTGGTGTTTGGATTCTTCAAGATATTTCATGAAAAACAAGTGTCAATCGTCCTAGGGCATGCATTTCGAGACGTGCCGAAATTTGTTGAAAATCTAACTTATGAATTTGACGTATATTTTTATCTAATTCATCAAATTCTCAAAATAATTAACAACCAGTTGTTAGTTTGGAGAGTGTTTCAAACAAAAAGTATCCATGTGTTGGTAAACGAACGTAACGAGACATTATAGCTTAAATGGTCTAATCTTATTAAAAAAATATTTTGATTATTTATGTGATTTGTCAAAATATTTAGTATTATTTTTTGTGTGTACTAACGAGCATAATTGTAGGGTACATAATTTAAATAACTACTAATAAAAAAAATAATCTAAATAACTATTCAAATAACAATTTCTCGTGTAAATATTTTCCAGTCTCATGCAATTTAAGTAGTGTATACGATCAACCTTTTCTTTGACAATAGATTAGTTTATGAGTTTAATTTTCATGCACAACGCGCGTTCTGCATCCTGCTTTTTGTCACAGACCTTCATATGCCTTCATTTACTTCGCAAGGCTTCACAAACATGACACACTCATACAATATTAATGAATGTTGAGTTACTTGTTCAGTCAATACTTCGATAATGTGGGGACAAAACAATGGTTACTGTGGTTTAATGGCAGAAATTTGTAGCTGAGCAATTGCAGGGAAGCAAGTGAGGGGAAGTGAGCAACTTCATAGACAATATGTGGCTGTGTAGTGTGACCTAGATAAGAAGTTAAAAGACCTAGATAAATCAGCAATTTAATAAATTAATGAATAACTAAAAATTTAATAATTTCATCTCATTTCTCCCAATTTGGGAGGGGTAAAAAATGAGCAAATGATGGAATGAAATTAAAATCTATTTTGTCCTCTTTCATTCTGTTTCATTCATTTTTGAAAAAAACCAAACAGCACAACGTCAAAAGACTCCATTCCATTATTTTTAACCAATCCAAACACAACCCAGAGGACCAACACATGAATGCCCCTTAAGGTTAAAATCTAGTCCATCAAAGAACAATAACTGTAACTTTTGTGGAACCCCAACAGTGTATGTCTGATTACCAATTTTCAGCACCTGCTATATCACAAGACATGACGACTCAGAAGCATGGGGTGGATCTAAGGCCTGAAAACAAAGAATGTTGCTGGTTTTTTAGTAGCCCTGAATTGAAATTTTAGAAGGAATAGTGTTACCACTTTTAACAATTTAATGTAAAATAATATACAGGAAGTCTAAAATACAGTTAAACAACTGAGGTTAGACTGATGTTAGCACATAATACAAACCATCAAAGACTAATTTGATTTCACTGGTATCAAAAATTTCACCCCTCCTACTCGGATCCAACATTTAATTTCCTTTTTGCCTCTTAAATCTCTGAAGGGCACCAAGCCGATTTTCATTATCATTGTCTTTAGCACCATCCACTTCCCCATTCGTGTTATCCTCGTCTCTCTTTCGAATCAAACCACCAAAAACAGCAGAAGGGACATCTTTCTGTGTAATTTCAACCTTTTCCTCATCATCAGAGTCACTTTCTTCTGGTAACTCGATATCCTCATGATTGGCACTGGCTTTTATCCCTCCATCAGTCTGTGATTCCACTCCAGCACTCACAAACCCAACCTTTCTATCTTTTGTTGTTGTATCATTAGCCGCTGGGGCTAGTTGCCTTTCTAAAGCAGCCATTTCGTCCTCAGGGACTCCAGCCTGTTTCAACTTGTCTTTGGCCTCATCCAGATTCACAGTTTGATCCTTTTGCATCAGATACTCAGGCAATATAAAATGTGTCTGCAGAAACCATAGAAATAGGATTAGCATAAATGAAAGAGAAAAAAATATCAAGCTTACAGGCTTACAGGGATAAGTGAAAATGAAAAGACAATAGTAACCTGGCTGTAGCTTGCAGAGACACTACGCTTGATGCGAAGCATCTCTCTGAAGGTATCTTCGTTTCCATGCTGAACCTCAAACTCATGCCACTTATTCCAGAAGTCCAGATCAGACCGTGGATCCGCAAACTGAGAGGCAAACACATATATTGCACGTGCCCGATCAATTTCCCCCAAGCTTTTCTCCAGCTCAGCATACTTCAGACACATAATTTTGACATCCTTGTCAGGAAGACCGGACTCAATTGCTTGCTCATAGATCTCCCTTGTTTTGGGTACACCAAATATCTCAGCTGCCCGAGCAATATATATTTCATACATGCTTAACTTCTCATTGTTAGGAACAGCCTTAGTTGCTTGATCATACACCTTCATTGCTCGCTTGGCTAGTCCATAGTCCTCCTCCAGCTTAGCATATTGCAGGTAAAGAGGTTTTACTTGATCTGCTGGGGCCTGTTTGGTAGTCATGCACCCAATAGTTGGATTAAGTTAGCCTCATAATACATTATCAGCATTCAACAGTCATATTTAACACAAACAAACAGATTATCAGAAAATAAAATATCAAATAATGCAATTAACTATGAAAAGTATCGGTATTGATATTTGACAAACTAGACGCACTTTCCATACAACTAAACATCAATCCAATACAAGTTGTTGGTAAAGGTTACTCCTAATTCTTCAAACACTTCCGAAATTTAGTTATAGTATTCTATAAATTTCACAAATAGGTACACCACATAATAGTATTGTATATACAGAAAAGATTGAATTTCTAAACTATTTTTCATCACGAAAAACTCTCATATAGGCTGTTATCAATATCAATATTTCAAACAAAAAGAAAGTAAATCTGCTTGTATAATTCTACTGGTGGGATGCTTTCAATAGTATCGAGTTTATAGACACTAGCACTTCTTTAGGGGAACTAAGGGTGCATTTGGTTTTAGAAAATAGTTTCATTTCCTGTTTACAGTTAGTTTCTTGTTTTTATTGTGAAGGAAATAGTGAAAATTATAAAATCTAATTTTCAGTGTTCATTTATAGTTTTCACTATTTCTCTCACAATATCTCAAAAACAAAAAACAGATTGCAAATAGAAAATGAAAACTGAAAACTGCTTTCTAAAACCAAAAGCAGCATAAGTAATTCTAAGTTTAGCCTCCTCATTCTATCTAACCCTTCAAATTACAATCATTCTAAAAAACATTGCAGGCCCCAATCCCATTGGACAACAACCAAGCCTTATCTCACAAGCTAAAGTCAGCTATATAGATCAAAAGTCACCATCCTGCTACTACAACAAATATCAACTTTTTCAAAAAGCCCAACGACAAAGATCATACAACTACAACCACCATGTCTCAGCTCCATAAGTCAAACAATGTCCTATCCTATCGCAAACCATGCCAATAGTTCAACATTAAAATCTAAATCATTGTTAAGGCTTTCACCATTAGTTTTTCTTGAACTCTCTCTACTTCTACCTATTGAACTATCCTCCATCTGATCTACCTAACTGAACCGAATATGGTTCCAAGCATTGTGACAGCTGGGACATGACTGAACCACCACCTGGAAGATAGTTTTGGTAAACAGAGCCAATTGATAGTTTGATACAAACAACCAAATGACCAGATAGATGCCAACCTTGATCAGAAAGGAACATCTCACAAATCCTCTTCAGCCAACAATCTTCCTAATGCAAAACCTCTGATACTTTATAACAGAAAAATTGAACACCTCAGACACAGTAACTTCAGTCCTAACGTCCCTTTCAGACCAACATCCACCATATATTGGTCAATCCCCTGATTACAAGTTAAAATACAGTTTCAAACCATTTTAATAAACCACGAGTATTCATCCCCTCCTAATTGCAACATCTTCATTGTAACCTATTTGATCAGCTAAAGAATAGTTCCATCACAAATGGCGGAATGACCTTTAAATCCTAAAAGAGTGAACTGCCAAATGATATTACAAAATCAAAATATACTCTTCAACTTGGTGGATAACTATATTTGGACTTGAACACTAAGGCTTACAATAACTATCATATAACCTTGTTAACCAAAAAGAAAAAAACCATCATATAAGCTTAATTGCATCACAATTCATGCCCAAGTATCAGTATTAATCTACATTGACTCAACATTTAATGTTTCATATAAAAATAACTAACAATTTATACATTCAACTTGCATAGTGGAAATCACCATACATAGAACAAAGAAATAATAATCTCAAGCAGACAATTGATGGTGGGCCATTTAAGAAAAAATAACACAGGAATGGTATTTATCTATGAGTAATATTATTTTGACTCACACTTTGTGGGACACCATGCCGACATACTCACATCCACTATTGAATTGGATGTGGACCCCATCTAGTTTGGGTCCCACACCCAATCCAATGGTGAATATGAGTGTGTCGGCATGGTGTCTCACAAAGTGTGAGTCAAAATAACATTTCTCTTTATGTATATTTGGCACACTTGAAATATAATCAAGCTCTCAGATCCTCACTGTAAAACTTGTAAAGAACTAATACTTTACAAACACTTAGATTTATGCCCCCAAAAAATAATAATAATGTGCCTACCGTTTCAACAGCATTCTCAAACAGCTCTCTTGCTCTCTCCAATTTTGTCTTTCCATATCTCTTCACAAATTTAGACAGATATGTAACCCATATGTCTTTAACATGTGGGTACTTAAATATCTTCACCCCTCTTTCATAAACTTTAAAAGCATCTTCAAAGTATTTATGTTCCTGCATACATCAGTGTACTGATTTATCAATCAACAAAAACCACTAGAAATGCAATCAGAAAGAAATATTGCATTAAAACACTGCCATTTGTTCCTTACCTCCAGAAAGTAGGCATAATTGATAATTATTTGTGGTGTGGCTATTCGCAAATCCAATATCCGTTCATAAACAGCCCGAGTGGACTCCAGATTACCGAGACTTTCCTCCAAATCAACATAGAAGGTCCACAATCTCAAAGATTTATGCAGCTTCATCTGAACTGGTTCATTCCCATCAGCAGCCACTAAAAATATAAGACAGATATGGAAGTTAATTCACTTCTCCCAACAAATATGAATATTGAACTAGAATGTACACCGTATTAAACTGGGACAATTTAAGAATACCTCTTCGTTTCACCTCAACTGATGGCTCTGCTGTAGCCCGCCTCATAAGATCAAGCGCTCCTTTGAAATTCTTATGTCTCAACTCCATTTCTGCCCACTCACACCAAACACTAGCCAGATTATCCACAGTTTTGTAGTTCACTTGCACCGCCTTGTCAAATATAACCCTGGCATTGGCAAGATCTTTATGATGCTCATAAAGCTTAGCAAAGGCAACCCACAAAGTATGTGGCTTCCCTACCGCCTTCATGGGATCAATTGTCCTCACCGCCTCAGTGTAAGTCAGTATCTGCTTTGTAGGATTACCCTCGAAAAGCTTCACCCTCCGGTGCCACTGCTCCACATTGTGAGGATTCTGGCGCAAGAGCACACTATTAGCCAATTCTGGCCTCCTCTCCATGAGATAATCGAACCGCGCCAATCTCAAGTCAATGTCATTCTTGTCATTCAACCAAAACCGATGCAAGATCCTCTTCTCAAACTCATCATCATTCGGCTTCCCTCCTTTTAACCGAACATCCTCCTCCTCATCACCCTCGCCAATGCCATTTTCCTCTCCTTCTTCTTCCTCCTCCTCATCACTCAAACCCATCTCCTCCATCTTATAAGCAAGCATACTCTCCTCAAACTGTGAATACGAGTCGAAAATCACACCAAAATCCCTAACCGTCACAACGGTCGCCATCCCCTCCTCAAACACATCCCTCGCCTTCTCGTGCAAACCCCGCCGGATATAATACTCGGCGAGCGAGGTCCACAACCTGCCAACCTCATCAGTGAACTTCCTAATCCCGCCCCTAATAATGGCATCCACATTCAACCCCTCGACCTCATTGGCATGCCGGGTCAACAAATCACACAACTCCAACCACACCCTATGCTTGGTCTTCCCCTTAATCGAGTAAAACATATCATCATTCAACACAGAAGCCAGCCTCTCAGCAGCCTCCTGCCACAAACTCGAATTCACCAAGAACTCAATAAAATCCTCAATATGCGAAGGGTCATACTTCAAATACCTCCTATAAACCCTAAGGGAGGTCTCAATCGGAACACCATGCTGACTCACGAAAACCAAATAGGGTTCCCAAATCCGATCGTGCTGAGTCACGGGCAAAGCACACAGTGCCCTATCGAAGGTTCTCCTCGTTCTCGTGATGAGCTTCTGGTGAGTTAGGGTTTGGAGGTACATGATCCAGATGCGAGGCATCTTGTGCATGGTGACGAGTGCGCGCTCGAAGGTGTTGTTAACGGCGTCGTATTGGGAGTGAGAGATTGGGAGGTTGCGGAGGAGAGCGAGGCGTTCGCGGAGGTAAGCGTGCCAGAGCTTGTAGGAGCCAGGGAGGGCCTTGAGGGCGCGTTCGTAGATGATGAAGCGCTTCTTGAAAGGGGATTCGGAACGCGCGATTAGGTAGCGCCACCATAGCTTGAGGCTGAATGGGTTTCGGAGAAGCTCTTCTTCGTAGAGGAGGTCGTCTTGGGAAGGGTATAGGTCTTGGGGAAGGGAGGAGGAAGAAGAAGAAGACATCATGATGGAAGAAGAAGAAGAAGAAGAAGGGTTTGGGGGAAACGCGATTTTTTTGAAACGCGGTTTTGATTAACTGGACGATTGGTGAGGGATGATGCTAGGGTTTGGACATGTTTATTTTTCGTTTGTTTGTTTGTTTGCTGTTGAAAGAGAGAGTAGAGTGAAGGGCAGAATGATAAACCCTAAGCCTGAATGAGAGAAGAAGATGGGGTGTACTGTACACTACTGTCACTGTGGTAACGCCATAGGATCTCAGATTTCAGTGAGGAGGATTTGCGAAAATGTATTTCTCTCTCTCTCTTTTTTTTATTTGGAAAGCGAAATTTCCTTTATTTATTTACCTATTTTTGTACATTCCAAAAAAACTTAAAAAAAAAACACACTTGAGGGTATGTTAGAATTATAATGCCAATTTTTAAATGAATAAAATATATACAATTCAGCTTTCGGGAAATTAAGAGTACGTTTAGTTTCAATTTTTTAATTTTTAAAATTTTGTGAATGATTAAAAACTCTGAAAAATTTAATTTAATTTTCAATTTTCATTTATAATTTTTAATATTTTCTTAATAAATTTATGAAAATTGAAAAAATAAAAATTAAAAACTAAAATCAAATGCACCCTTATAATTCTAATTTTTTTAGGAGCTCAAATGTATATAATTAATTTTTTAAAGATTAAAAGGTTAAAATATAAATCTTTATAGGACCAAAGTGTAATTTTATTAAAAAAATAGATATTTAAGTATAATTAATTGTGAATGCATTTTGGTAACTCAACCAAAAAAATAAGTAAATTAGAGGAGATTAGTGTTGGCCTAACAGTAAAAAATTAGTGAGTTGAATTTCGATAAGTATCAAGTAAGGTAAGGTAAATGTAATTTGCTCAATATTTATCTGTTAGCTCTCTATATCCTGCCACATGTTCGCATGTTAACCGCTAAAAAAATGGAGTGTGCCAAAGTAATGCATGTAAGCTAATTATTAACAGTTGCTTAAATATTTTCCGTTCAAATATCTAGCACTTTTGATTGATTATCATTAGATTTGCAATATAAGATACTCAAACAAAACTTTAAAAGGTTTTTAAAATGTCACATGTAACAATCAGAAGACAAAGAATGTTGCATAACTAAATGAAAGCCTCAAATAAATTGCGGAGCAAGTGATCTCTTCCCAAAAAAGATTTGTAAGTTACATTCTTGATCGCTGATAGTATAACCCGGGAGCTTATCTCCTCTACAACTATCAATTTATTTTTTAAATTATATCATGCATTTGGGAACTCTACCATTTTTTGGACAGAAAAATTCAATTGTGCATTCACTGTAGAAACGATATCCAAAACGACAAGGTTCAATACACTGGGAAGCCCACTCTCCATCCAAATTGAAAGCCCATCCCTGGTCAAACCCTTTGCTTAAGCGTGAGCAACTCTATTCCTTTCAACAATTATAATGTCTAACAGATAGGTGAAATTCCAGACCCCAAAAAAAAAAAAACGGTGAAATTGTATAGTTGTGATATTCTTTACAGGTAGTGTAATACAGCCCCAAAAATAAAAAAATAAAAAAGAAAAAGAAAAGAGTAGTATGGTGCAGCCGAATGAGCACGTCAATCATTCAGGTAGCATTTGATAAGGGGACGGGGATGGGGATGGAGACAGAAATACAGGGATAGTGAAGACGGAGACATAAAAAATACTGTCTTTGTATCATGTTTAGTTATAGAGACGAGGACAAATGTTGACTTTTTGTTGACCAACATTGACCACCGTTGGCCAGCATTGACCACCGTTGACTGGCGGTGGCCGGCGTTGATCGCTGATGGTCAGTGGTGGCCAGCGGTTGACCGGTGGTCGGACTACCACTGGAAATTTGTGTCTCCGTGTCCCGTCCCCACTTTTTAGAGGAACAGAAATACAGAAAATTTTTGTCTCTGGAACGGAAAATTTTTTTGTCCCCATACCCTGTCCCCCTTACCAAACAGGATACAAGACTGATTGTCCCTATATTTTGTGATAGGTGGCACAAAATACAGTCTAGGAAAAGGTGGGTTGATTTGATATCATTGTGACTTTTGAAGACGTGTAAGTTCTTTTGACTCTTTGAAATTTATTTTTAAAAAAATTATAATAATATTATTAAATAAAATAATGTAAGAATTGTTCTTAATATATATGATACATTAAAGTTGTTCTTAGAATTCATAATAACTATAATAGGTAAAGATACTGGAGAGGATAACATATACTTTTTATTGTCATTAATTAACATAATGTTATAGTAGTCTTTTAAGTTTTGTACAGCATAAGTGGATTTTGAAAATTGAAAAGGACATACGAGTACTCTTAAAATATCCTAAGCTATTAAAAGCTAAAAGTAAAAATACCTCAACAATAAAAATTGGTTTATGTTTTTCAAAAGATAAATATTATCTCAACACTCAAAAGTGGATGTCCCACCATTGAATATGACGGTGACACCCATTTTTCTATAAATCTATCACATCTGATAATAATAGAGTAGGTATCCATATTAGATACTCATTTTTAAGAGTTGCTATTTTTCAAAAGTGGAAACACAGTACTACCAAAACCAGCTCGAGTAAATTGAGCCGGTGAGTATATTATACGCATGAATCCTTCCACACAAATAGAGCACTAATCTCTACCAGGATTGGCTGGTCATTATAGTGAACTTAGCATGAAGTCTTGCACGTGGAGGACTTTTACAATTCCATGTTCACATGTTTTGTCCCTTTGGAGAATTTTTCTTTGAAGGGAGACTTGACTTGTGAGATTAGGGTAACCTCACCTTAATTAAGTTATATAAGAAAGGCTACTGAATTCAACTCATATATGAGACAAGTTGTAACAAAAATTATTGACTCACTACTCATAGTCATAGATAAGGGTGAAGGTGGCATATATGATGTCTTTTAATTTGATAGAGCGCATGACATTTACATCAAGTGATGAATAAGTAAATTCTTATATATGCCACACAAAGGTTGAGTTGTGGGCATGCAGAGCAAAGTGAAGCATACCATTCCTGATATAGAGGGATTCGACTATTCAGAGGTGAGCGAGTTAGCATAAAGATCAAGCTGAAGGCTATGGAATGTGCACTTAGTTTTTAATGGCTTTCTTCTTGCAATATGTCCCGTGCTTACTGAGGTGTTTAGTTTTTTCTCGATGTTTTAGAGCTTGTGTTGCGATTAGTCTTTTGTGCTATTCTTTCTATCAAATTTGAGATTTACTCAACAGTAGAAGGAATACAATTTTGTTCAACATTTTCTCATTTTAAGGTCAATAAGTGTTGCAGGTCTCAGACTTTATTGCAGGGAAATGGATATTTCACAAAATCGCTATAATAACTATTTTATAGTTGATACTGATATAATTGATTTTATACGATGTTCATATGATTTGTGTCATTTGAAAAACCAATTCAGTTATATCAGTTATGAGTGCTATATGATTTTGAATTGAAAAATGATTGGTTTTGTCTTTTAAATTCATGCTGTAAAATTTCACACAGTATAATTAAATGATAGATTTTAACCCTCACTTATGCTGTAAGGTCTACTTAGTTTGTATTTTCATTTCATGTTTTTATTTATTGTGTTTTTTGTTTCCAAATTTTATAAAGGAGATACTGAAAACAGGAAAATGATTTTATTGTTTTCTCTATTTTCTTCACTTGAAAATAGAAAACACAGAAAATGAAAACATAAACCAATCAAACTTGCTTTTGTTCCTCCTTGTCTTTTACCAACAATCAACATTCAAGCAGTGCTCTAAGTCCATCCATACTGTAGGAGTCCATGACATTGGAGATTAGTGCATCAGAATCCAAAGTGCAGCAAGCAAGAGCCCCGCCGCTTCACATCATGGGATTTAGCACTCATGGAAACTTGTTACCTATTTTTCTGACTCTTTCAAGTTTCTACCTTAAATTTGGCACTTCCTTGGACACCATTTCTACATTACAATTTATCAAGGATAATGAGACTATAAGCTCCACAAACGGTGCATTCGAGTTGGGATTCTTTAGCCCCCAAAATTCAACAAACCGTTACGTAGGAATCTGGTATCTGTCTGAATCCAATGTCATATGGGTGGCCAACCGAGATCAACCCCTGCATGATTCTTTTGGGATGGTCACCATATCTAACAACAGAAACCTTATAGTATTGAATGGCAAAAGGCAAGTTGTTTGGTCGTCAAATGTCTCGGTCTCAAGTATAGCACTTAATTCTACTGCCCAACTTCTAAATACTGGAAACCTTGTGCTAGTGGATGACACTACAAGCAAGAGAATATGGGAGAGTTTCAACAGTCCCTCTAGCGCAATCATTCCATATATGACACTTAGCAGCAACCAAATAACAGGGCAGAAAGTGAAAGTTACTTCATGGAATAGCCCTTCTAATCCATCACTTGGAAGCTTCTCTTGCAGCATTGAACGCCTCAATGCTCCAGAAGTGTTTATTTGGAATCGAACTCAACCATACTGGCGCTCAGGTCCATGGAATGGTCAACGGTTTCTTAGTTATGTCACGAAGGATTCCACTGGAAATCAGGTGGGACACAATGTAGGAAGGGAAGAGGATGGAACCGTTCATATTGCTGTTAATTTGCCAAATGATTCTGTTTATGTAATCGTGACCTTAAGTCCAGAAGGAAAGCTGGTGGAGAATGATTGGAGCAATAGACATATATTTTCGAAGCATGTAATTCAAGAGAGCAACTGCGATGTTTATGGCTTTTGTGGACCTAATGGAAGCTGTGATTCCAGTAATTCACCAGTCTGCAGCTGTTTGAGAGGCTTCGAGCCAAAAAACCTTGATCAATGGAATAAACAAAACTGGACAAGTGGATGTGCGAGAAGGGCATCACTGCAATGTGAAAGGGGTGAAAAAGGGAGTAAAGCAGGAAAAGAAGATGGCTTTTTGAAACTAGAGATGTCTAAAGTGCCAGACTTTGTACAACTGTCATCAGTTTCTGATGAGACATGCAGAACTGAATGCCTGAAAAATTGTTCTTGTACAGCATATGCATATGATGTTGGCATTCACTGTATGTCTTGGAGTGGAGAATTAATTGATATAGTGAGGTTCTCAAGACGAGGAGTTGATCTTTACATCCGTCAAGCTCATTCAGAACTTGGTAAGTACACAGTATTGTTTCTCATATGTATTTAAAATTTGTGATCTTTTCAAGTAAATTATTCTTCAACTTTTAGTCCATTATCCAGATTCTGAACTATTTTATTAATTGCAATAAATACAGAAGGGGAGAGACACATGGCAACAATCATCATAGTTGCTGCGATATTAGGGACACTGATTCTTGCTGCCGGTGCATATTTCATAAGGACATGGATTTTTAAACATTCTGGTCTAGTTGCCATTTTATTTCTTGCTCTCTTAATACTTCTTAACATTTGTGTTATGGTACTTAATCACTTTGCCTTTTATTTTTTAATTACAAAGACAAACTTAATCTAGTTAAATGCCTTCTTTTCTTGATTTATTTATCTGTTTATTTTTTTGTCGGGGGTGGTGGATGTTGATTATGGTGTCCATGCAATCAGCAAGAAGAAAGGAAAGCCAACCATCATTGTTGTTGAACACAAGGGAAACCCATCCAGAAAACCCAACCAAAATCCAGGACCTGCCTGTATTTGATTTTAGAAACATTGTAACTGCAACAAATAACTTCAACATAGCTAATAAGCTTGGCCAGGGCGGTTTTGGCTCCGTTTATAAGGTACATCGATCATGTGAAATTTAAACTTGTCAATAATTTGGATGTCATGAAATTTTTTCACATTATTTTCTTACAGGGAGAATTGCAAAATGGATGTGAAGTAGCAGTGAAAAGACTTTCAAGAGCATCTGGACAAGGGCTAGAAGAATTTATGAATGAAGTGATTGTGATTTCAAAACTTCAACACCGTAATCTTGTGAGACTTCTAGGTTGCTGTATTGAGGGAGAAGAAAAGATGTTAATCTACGAGTACATGTCTAATAAGAGTTTGGATTTTCATCTATTTGGTTAGTCCATGTTTTTCAATTATGTAAATTTACCATGCAATTCCTCATGTCTTTTCATATAAGAACTTCATAATATTCTTTGTGCTTCTAAGTAGAGTAGTAGGATAACTTGATGATCAAGCTTAAAATTTTCCTTTTTGAATACTTCTTACTCTAGATAACCAACTCCATGTTGCTTCTACAGATTCAACCAGAAAGAACATTTTAGATTGGCAAAAACGATTTAACATAATTGCAGGAATTTCTCGTGGTTTGCTTTATCTGCATAGAGATTCTAGATTAAGAATAATACATAGAGACTTGAAGACTAGTAATATCTTATTGGATAGAGAATTGAATCCGAAAATATCGGACTTTGGTTTGGCCAAAATCTTTGGAGGAAGTGAAAATGAAGCCAACACTAGAAGGGTGGCTGGAACATAGTAAGCATATCTTCTCTTTATCTAAGGAAATATTACCAAAAGCCATAAGCTTTAAATTCATTGTACAATTTGAATGCAGTGGGTACATGTCTCCTGAGTATGCTATGGAAGGGTTGTTTTCAGAGAAATCTGATGTCTTTAGTTTCGGAGTTTTGTTGTTGGAGATTATTAGTGGTAAAAAAAACACAAGTTTTCATAATCACGAGCATTCACTAAGCCTCTTGGGATATGTAAGCCTCTTCAAATCAATTCTTGACTTAGTTTCAAAGCTTTAATGCTTGTTGCTAACAAATTAAACTTTCTAATTCATATGATGCTATTGATTAGTTTGATTTCTTTTATTTTTCAAAGACATGGAGACTGTGGAATGAGGGGGAAATTGTATCTCTAATAGATTCAGATATCTATAATCAAGATCATGACAATGACATTCAAAGATGCATACTTATTGGACTTCTTTGCGTCCAAGAATTTGCAAAGGACAGACCTACTATGGCAACTGTCGTGTCGATGCTAAATAGTGAGATTGCTAGTTTTCCTTCTCCATCTCAACCTGCATTCATCCTAAGGCAGACTGTGTTAAGCAAAGAATCATCTCAACAATGCCACATACCAAATACCATCAACAATGTTAGTATCACAAGTTTGCAAGGAAGATAGCAGATGTTGCCTTTGCCATGGTTGAAATAAATACATACATCTGCAAGTACTAAAAAGATCTTCAAGTGATATGTATCTTTTGAAGTGATCTGATTAAGATAGCAGACATTGGCTGTATTTTTCAGTTTGTGCAACCAAAGGGTGTTTGTTCTGTAAATCTATTATTAGCGTAATAGCCAGCAACATGAAGCCTTTTATATATATAATAAGTCATCACTGTTCAGGATCACCCTTTGCCAATATATTGATTTCCATAGAAAATTTTATATCTTTCCAATTTGGGCTTAAAGGATTAATTCTTGGAATATGTTTGGTTGGAGAGTAAAAATGAGAATAAATTTTTGGGAAAACTCTAAAATCTCCCCCTCCAACTTTGGCTCATATGCACTTTGGTCCTATAACTTTGAAAACATATAAAATGGTCATTAAACATTTTGAATTGTGCACATTTATGCAATTTGATAATGAATGTTCAATTTTTTTATGAAAAATTGCATGTAAGGACTCTATAATCTCGTTAGAAAACTTTACATATTAAAAAATAATATGATAAAGTGCATATAATTTTAAAAAGTTAGAGGATTTTTTTAGATTTTTCACATAAAAAATAAACACGTATTAACATATTGTGGTAATGTGCACAAATAAAAAATTTGAAAGACCGTTTTACATGTTTTTAAAGTAATAGGATTAAAGTGCACATGAGCCAAAGTTGAAAGGTTTTTTAGACTGTTCCCTAAATTTTTTAAGGACAAATTTTATGTGTAATTTTACATATAAAGCCTATTTATAAAAATTCACACCTATTTTTGCCCCTAATCAAATATAGCCTTACTGTAAATTAAAAGGAAAATTATAATGCCAATTTTTAAATGATTAAAATGTATGCAATTGATCTTTCAAGAAATTAAAAGTGCGTTTAGTTTTAGTTTTTCAATTTTTAGGATTTTGTGAAGGACAGAAAACTTTGAAAACTAATAAAAGCTAGTTTTCAATTTTAATTTAAAGTTTTTAATATTTTCTTCACAAATTCATAAAAATTGAAAAAAAAAATTGAAAACTAAAATAAAATGCTTCCTTATAATTCTAAATTTTTAGGGGCTCAAATGTATAGAATTAATTTTTAAAGATTAAAGTGTTAAAACATAAATTTTTATGGGACCCAAGTGTAATTTTATTAAAACAAATTAGATATTTAAGCATAATTCAGTGTGAATGCATTTTGGTGACTCAACCAAAAAATGTGTGAATTAGAGGAGATTAGTGTTAGTCTGACAGCTAGAAAGGAGAGTTGAATTTCGATAAGTATCAAGTAAAGTAAATATAATTTGCTCAATATTTATTTGTTAACTCTCTATATCCCTGCCACATATCCGCATGTTAACCTCAAATAAATGGAGTGTGCCAAAGTAATGCGTGTAAACTAACAATTGCTTAAATATGTCCCCTTCAAATATCTAACACCTTTGATTGATTCGTAATTAGATTTGCAGTTCAAGATACTCAACCAAAACTTTAAAAGGGTTAAAAAATGTCACATGTAACAATCAGAAGACAAAGAATGTTTCACAACTGAATGAAAGCCTGAGTTAAATTGTGAAGCGAGTGATCTCTTCTTACAACAAGATTTGTAAGTTACATTCTTGATAGCTAATAGTATAACCTAGGAGCTTATCCCCTCTACAACTATCCATATTTTCTTTTTTTCAATTATATCATGCATTTGGGAATTCTACCTTTTGTTTGGACAGAAAAATTCAATTTTACATTCACCACAGAAACGATATTCAAAACGGCAAGGTTCAATACACAAGGAGGCCCATCCTCCATCCAAATTGAAAGCCCATCCCTGGTCAAACCCTTTGCTAAAGCGTGAGCAACTGTATTCCTTTCAACAATTGTAATGTCTAACAAATAGGCGAAATTCGAGACCAAAAAACAACAGGTGAAAATTATATAGTTCTGACATTCTTTAAAGGTATTGTAATGCAGCCCGTTAAAAGGTAAAAAAAAAAAAAAAGGAGTAGTGTACTGCAGCCAAATGAGCCAATCAATCATACAGTGATATGTGGCACAAAATATAGTCTAGAAAGAGTTGGGTAGATTTAATATTATTGTGACTTTTTAAGAGTTGTTAGGCTCTATTAGCTCTTCAAAAATTGTTCTTTAAAAATTATAATAATATTATTAAATTAAAATTGTTCTTAGAATTCATAATTATAATAGATAAAAATATTAAAGAGGATAATATATATTTTTTATTGTTATTAATTAACATAATGTTACAGTAGTCTTGCAAGTTTTGAACAAGCATACGGTTTTGAAAATTGAAAACACTTACGAATATTCTTAAAAGTATCCCCGAGCTCTCAAAAGTAGTTCATGCAGGCCACGTTTCTTTTTATAAAAGATCCACAGTTGCATCTACTTTCGTTGTGGGACTTCTCCCGACTCACTGATATGGTCTTATAGAGATTAGCATTGTTTCAGTTGGTGCTCTCTTCACATCCTCAATATCATAGCTCATCATGCACACAAGGAGAAAAAAAAAGAAGAAAAGAAAATAATGAAGAACATGTTGACGGAAACGAATGAAGGGTAAAGTGGAGTGTGGCTTAGTGGGAGGGTGAGTGTGTGAGTGACTGAGTGGCGATGAGTGCGCACTGCCGAACCAGACTCATAAGTCCAACTGTGTAAGACATGGACATCGCAGACATTGGCTATGCATTAGTCACTTTGTGTTTGTGGCCGTGGGAAAAATGTTTAATGCATAAGAGGCAAACAAATGAATAATATAACACGCAACTTGCACTTGTCTCTCGACAACTGAGTCAACAACACTAGCACAGGTGAGGTCTTAGTGAGTTTCACATAATTCGATGTATGAACTATGAAAGTCTAACAAAATGTTTCTCCCCCAGTATAAAACCCCGATTTATAAAGGAAAAAAAAATCATTTGAAACTAATTCAAATTTTGGGTGCTATGAAAATCGAAACATGAATGTAGTCATAGGACCAACAGTATTCGGGTGCTCCATTTTCATGAGTTTCATTCCATTCACATTTCTAGCCTTAATCTATTTAAATTTGTACTATTAAATAATACCATATGTTTAAATGAATATTTATATATTATAAGTATTTTATAATTATTTAATTATATCCGATTTAACCGGTTCAACCACTGACCCACTGGTTGAACAAGTGACTCATTAACCCGGTGTCTTAGCCGAGTCGAGTTTGATAACTGTTATAATAGTCTTTCAAGTTTTGAACAACATGAGTCAAGTTTCAAAATTGAAAAGCATTTATGAGTACTCTTAAAATATCCCGAGCTCTTAAAAACTAAACGCAAAAAATATTTCAACAATAAAAAATTATTTATGTTTTCAAAAGGCAATTGTTATCTCAACACTCAAAAGGAGGTATCGAATTGGGACACTCAATCCATCACCATTAAATGTGATGGTGACCCCCACTTTTTCTATCAATCCATCATATTCAATGGTAATAAAATGGGTATACCAATTAAACACTCACTTTTAGATATTGAAATAAAAATGCTTTTTTCAAATGTAGAAATACCCCATTGACGAATACTACCAAAACAAGGTCGAGTAAATTGAGTCAGTGAGTATATTATCCGCATGAATCCTTCCACACAAATAGAGCACTAATCACTATCAGGATTGGCTGGTCATTAAAGTGAAATTAACATGAAGTCCTGCTCGTGGAGGACTTGCACAATTCCAGGTTCACATGTTTCGTCCATTTTGGAGAATTTTGTTCTGAAGGGAGACGAGACTTGGGAGATTACGGCAACCTAACCTTAAGTTATATAAGAAAGGTTACTGAACTCAACTCATGTATGAGACAAGTTGTGACAAAAATTATTGACTCACTACTCAGATAAGGGTAAAGGTGGCATATATGATGTCTTTCAATTTGATAGAGTGCATGACATTTACATCAAGTGATGAATTAGTAAATTCTTACATATGCCACACAAAGGTTGATTTGTGGGCATGCAGAGCAAAGTGAAGCATGCCATTCCTGATACAGAAGGATTCTACTATTCAGAGGTGAGTGAGTTAGCATAAAGATCAAGCTGAAGGCTATGGAACGTGCACTTAGTAAGTTTTTAAATGGCTTTCTACTTTCAATATGTCCTGTGCTTGCTGAGGTGTTCGGTTTTTGCTCATTGTTTTTCAGCTTATGTTGCTATTAGTCTTTTGTGTTGCGCGATGAGCAATGTTTGTTTGATCTATTTTTATCGGGACCAAATTGGAGATTTACTCAAAAGGAGAAGGAATACAATTTTCTTCAAAATTTTCTCATTTTAAGGTCAAGAAGTGTTGCAGGTTTCAGACTTTATTGCAGTGAATGGGAATATTTCACAAAATCGCTATAATAACTATTTCATAATCGACACTGATGTAATTGATTTTATACTATGTTTATATGATTTGTGTCATTTGAAAAACCAATTCAGTTATATCATTTATGAGTGCTGTATGATTTTGTACTAAAAAATGATTGGTCAGTCTTTTAAATTCATGCTGTAAAATTTCACAGCATGATTAAATTATAGATTTTAAGCCTCACCTATATAGTTAGGTCTTTTTGGTTTGCATTTTCATTTTATGTTTTTATTTATTGTGTTTTTTGTTTTCAAATTTTGTAAAGGAAATAGTGAAAATAGGAAACATGATTTTATTATTTTCACTATTTTCTTCACCTGAAAATAGAAAACACAAAATAAAAACATAAACCAATCATAATTGCTTTTGTTCCCCCTTGTCTTAAACCAACAGCCAATATTCAAGTAGGGCTCTAACTCTGTCCATACTATGGGAGTCCATGACATTGGACATTAGTGCATCAAAATCCAAAGTGCAGCAAGCAAAAGCCCCGCTTCACATCATGGGATTCAGCATCCATGGAAACTTTTTACATGTTTTTCTGACCCTTTCAAGTTTCTACCTTAAATTTGGCATTTCTTTGGACACCATTTCCGCATCTCAATTCATCAAGGATCATGAGACCATAAGCTCCACAAACGCTACATTCAAGTTGGGATTCTTTAGCCCCCAGAATTCGACAAATCGCTATGTAGGAATCTGGTATATGTCTAAATCCAATGTCATATGGGTGGCCAACCGAGATCAACCACTACATGATTCTTTTGGGATGGTCACCATATCTAGCAATAGAAACCTTGTAGTATTGAATCGCAAAAAGCAAGCTGTTTGGTCATCAAATGTCTCAATCTCAAGTATAGCATTCAATTCTACTGCCCAACTTCTAAATACCGGAAACCTTGTGCTGGTGGATGACACTACAGGAAAAAGAATATGGGAGAGTTTTAACAATCCCTCTAGCACAATCGTTCCATATATGATGCTTAGCAGCAACCAAATAACAGGGCAGAAAGTGAAAGCTACTTCATGGAATAGCCCTTCGGATCCATCACTTGGAAGCTTCTCTTGCAGCCTTGAGCGTCTCAATGCTCCGTATGTTTATGCTGAATGGAATGCAACCATATCAAGCATTGTGTCCATGGAATGGTCAGGTGTTTCTTGGTTTTGTCACGCAAGATAGCGTTGCATATCAGGATGGATACAGTGTAGGGAGGGAAGAGGATGGAACTGTTCATTTAGTTTTTACTTTGCCAAATGATTCTTTCTATCAAACCAGGGACTTGAAACCAGAAGGAAAGCTGGTGAACACTGTCTGGAGCAACAGATATCAAGTTTCAAAGCATGTACTTCAAGAGAGCAACTGTGATATTTACAGCTTTTGTGGACCTAATGGAATATGTGATTCCAGTAATTCACCAATCTGTAGCTGTTTGAGAGGCTTCGAGCCAAAAAAACCTTAATGAATGGAATAAGCAAAACTGGACAAGTGGATGTGTGAGGAGGGTAGCACTGCAATGTGAGAGGGTGAAAAGGGGAATAAAGCAGGAAAAGAAGATGGTTTTTTGAAACTGGAGATGTCTAAAGTGCCAGACTTTGTACAACTGTCATCTGTTTCTAATGAGACATGCAGATTTGAATGCTTGAAAAATTATTCTTGTGTAGCATATGCATATGATGTTGGCATTCGATGTATGTCTTGGAGTGGAGAAATAATTGACATAGTATCAAGAGGAGGAGCTGATCTTTATATTCGCCAAGCTCATTCAGAACTTGGTAAGTACATAGTATTGTTTCTCATATGTATTTAAAATTTGTGATCTTTTCAAATCAATTATCCTTCAAATTTTAGTCTATTATCCAGATTCTGATCTATATTATATTAATTGCAATAGATACAGAAGGGGCGAGACACATGACAACAATCATCATAGTTGCTGGGATAGTAGGGACATTGATTCTTGCTACCGGTGCATATTTCCTAAGGACATGGATTTTTAAACATTCTGGTCTGGTTGCCATCTTATATCTTGCTTTCTTGATATACCTCTTAATATCAGTGTTATGGTACTTAATTACTTTGCCTTTTATTTTTTAATTACAAGACAAACTTAATCTAGTTAAATGCCTTCTCTTCTTGATTTCTTTTTTTTTTTTTTTTTTTGAGTGTTGATTATGGTGTCGATACAATCAGCAAGAAGAAAGGAAAGCCAAACATCATTGTTGTTGAACACAAGGGAAACCCATCCAGAAAACCCAACCAAAATACAGGACTTGCCTATATTTGATTTTAGAAATATTGTAATTGCAACAGATAACTTCAACTTAGCTAATACGCTTGGCCAGGGTGGTTTTGGCTCCATATATAAAGTACCTCGGTCATGTGAGATTTAAACTTGTCAATAATCTAGATGTCATTAAATTTTTCCACACTATTTTCTTACAGGGAGAATTGCAAGATGGATGTGAAGTAGCAGTGAAAAGACTTCCAAGAGCATCTAGACAAGGGTTAGAGGAATTTATGAATGAAGTGATTGTGATTTCAAAACTTCAACATCGTAATCTTGTGAGACTTCTAGGCTACTGTATTGAGGGAGAAGAAAAGATGTTAATCTACGAGTACATTTCTAATAAGAGTTTGGATTTTCATCTATTTGGTTAGCCCGTGCTAATTTTTTTTTCCTGACGCATGCCAATGACAATGTAATTTGAATGATGTAAATTTATCATGTTGTTCCTATGTTTTTTCATATAAGAACTTCGTTATATGCTTTTTGCTTCAAAGTAAAGTAGTAGGCTAACTTGATAATCAAGCTTAAAATTTTCCTTTTTAAATACTTCATCTAGATAGCTGACTCCTTGTTACTTCTACAGATTCTACTAGAAAGAAGATTTTAGATTGGCACAAACGATTTAACATAATCTCAAGAATATCTCGTGGTTTGCTTTATCTGCATAGAGATTCTAGATTAAGAATAATACATAGAGACTTAAAGACTGGTAATTTCTTATTGGATAAAGAATTGAATCCGAAAATATCAGACTTTGGTTCGGCCAAAATCTTTGGAGGAAGTGAAAACGAAGCCAACACTAGAAGGGTGGCTAGAACATAGTAAGCATATCTTCTCTGTAGCCAAGGAAATATTTTTGCACCAAAAGCCATAAGATTTAAATTTTGTGCAATTTGAATGCAGTGGCTACATGTCTCCTAAGTATGCTACGGAAGGGTGTTTTCAGAGAAATCTGATGTCTTTAGTTTTCGAGTTTTGTTGTTGGAGATTATTAGAGGTAAATAAAAAAAAACACAAGTTTTCATAATCACGAGCATTCACTAAGCCTCTTGGGATATGTAAGCCTCTTCAAATCAATTCTTGACTTAGTTTCAAAAGCTTTAATGCTTGTTGCTAACAAACTTTCTAATTCATATGATGTTATTGATTGGTTTGATTCTTCTATTTTATTTTTTCAAAGACATGGAAACTGTGGAATGAGGGGAAAATTGCATCTCTGATAGATTCGGATATCTCTTATCAAGACCATGACGATGACATTCGGAGATACATACTTATTGGACTTCTTTGTGTGCAAGAGTTTGCAAAGGACATGCCTATTATGGCGACTGTCATGTCAATGCTAAACAGTGAGATTGCTAATTTTCCTCCTCCATGTCAACTTGCATTCATCCCAAGGCAGATTGTGTTAATCAAAGAATCATCTCAACTATGCCACATATCAAATACCATCAATAATGTTACTATCACAAATTTGCAAGATAGCAGATGTTTCCTTTGCCATGGTTGAAATAAATACATACACTGGTAAGTACTAAAAAGATCTTCAAGTGATCTTATTAAGATAGCAAACATTGGTTGTATTTTTTAGTTAGTGCAACAAAGCGGTGTTTGTTCTTTAAATCTATTATTAGCATAATAGCTAGGAACATGAAGGCTTGGATATATATAATAAGTCATCACTATTCAAGATCACCCTTTGCCAATATATTGATTTCCATAGAAAATTTAATATCTTTCCTATGTGAGCCTAAAGGATTCATTCTTAGAATACGTTTGGTTGGGAAGTAAAAACGAAGATAGATTTTTGGAAAAAGTCTTAACAACCCCTCCAACTTTGACTCAAATGCACTTTGGTCTTATAACTTTGAAAACATACAAAATGGTTATAAAGATTCTTATTTGTGCACAACACTGCAATTTGATAACAAATGTTCAATTTTTTATGAAAAATTGCATGTATAAACTCTACAATCTCATTAGAAAACCTCACATATTAAAAAATAATATGATAAAAGTGCATATTAGAAAATTGTTTCCAAGTGATGGATCAGAAGGGCTTTCCCATGATGTAATTTTCAATTTCTGCCTTGTTATTTGGTTGTTTCTAAGTATCAGCATGGAACGATTGTGCTATAGGGATTGCTAAAACACTCGCATATTCTCTTGTCTGTAGTGTCCTTAACTAGCATAAGGTTTCCAGTATTTAGAAGTTGGGCCGTAGAATTGAATGCTATACTTGAGACTGAGACATTTGATGGCCAAACAACTTGCTCTTTTCCATTCAATAGTACAAGGTTTCTATTCTCAGATATGGTGACCATCCCAAAAGACTCATGCAGTGGTTGATCTTAGTTAGCCACCCGTATCACATTGGATTTAGCCAGATAGCAAATTCCTACATAGTGATTTGTCAAATTTTGCGGGCTAAAGAATCCCAGCTTGTATGCACCATTTGTGGAGCTTGTATCTCACGATCCTTGATGAATTGAGATGCTGAAATGGTGTCCAAGGAAGTACCAAAGTTAAGGTAGAAACTTGTAAGAGTTGGAAAATCAGGTAACAAGTTTCCATAAGTGCTGAATGCCATGACTTGAAACAGGGCTCTTGTTTGCTACACTCTGGATTCTGATTCACTAATGTCCAATGCCATGGGCTCCTATATATATCGCATGCATAGGGTTAGAGCAATGCTTGATTGTTGACTGTTGGTAGAAGACAAGAAGAACAGATGACTGAAAATAAAAGTAATTCAGTACACGAGAGGCTTAATTTCTATAATTTAACCATACTTTGTGAAATTTAGCATCATGAATTTAAAGGACTACCCAATCATTATTGTTTAGTACACAATCATATAACACTAATAAATGATGTAATTGAACTTGTTTTTTCAAATGACAGATCAAATAATCATCGTATAATAAAATCAATTATATCAGTACCAATTATCAAATAATTATCATAGCAATTTTGTAGAATATTCCCATTCCAATGCAATAAAGTCTGAAACTTGCAACATTTCTTGAACTTAAAATGAGATAATTTTGAAGAAAATTGTCTGTGACCATCGTTACTGCTATTTTTTTTTTAATACTTGAAATCGGCTCACACCACCCCAAGAGGATGGGAGCCAAGGAAACAAGCAGGTTCCAATTTCACAGCACACAGCACACAGCACAAAAACTAATTGCAACACAGGCTCTGAAACAATCATCAAGATGAAAACCATCAAAAACTGAACACCTCAGCAAGCACAAGACATAATACATGAAGAAAGTCAGTAACAAACTAATTAAATAATGCACATTCCATAGGCTCCAGCTTGATCCTCAAGCTAATTCACCTCTGAATAGTCAAATATCCCTCTATATCAGGAATGGTACTTCACTTTGCTCTGTGCACACCCACAACTCAACCTTTCTTAGATGGCATAAGAATTGACTAATTCACTTTTGATGTAGATGCCATGCACTCTTCCAAAAGACATCATGTCACCCTCACCTATGAATAATGTTTGGTGTACAACAATAAAGTTGTACAACAATATTACACTAAAACTCATAATGTTCTGTTTTTTAGTGTATCAAGATTCATTCTTACTAAAACATAAAATAATATTATGAGTACTGTTGTAATATTATTGTACAAGACACACAAGTTCTGTACTAATAATATTACTCTATCAGGTTACCAATGAATAGTGAGTCAATCATTCTTGTTACATCACGTTGACTTGTCCCAAACAAATATATGAGTGAAGTTTAGGAACCACTTACATTTAACTAAAGATTCGGTCACCCTAATTAATGTCCAATGTCAAGTCGCCATTCAGAAAAAAAAAAATCTCTCCAAAAGGGGCAGAACGTGTGGACTTGGAATGGTACAAGTCTTCGCTTTTTGTTGCAGGTCTTCGTAGTAATTTCATGATAATGACCAGCCAATCCTCATAATAGAGATTGATAGATGCTCTATTATTTTGTGTGGAAGGATTCATGCGTATAATATACTCATCATGGACTCAGTTATATCACCGTAAGGGTGATGGCCGTGTGCAGTGATTAACAAGGGAAGGGAAAGGACCCCCTCATTGTTGTACAGTGAAAATTAAAACATAGAATCATGTGACTTTTTTAAATGGGTATTAATTATCATTAATTGACTTTTAATTTACCACCTGTATATATTTATAATGAATCACCTCTCTCATATGATACACCCAATAATATATGTTTATACCAGAAAAAGAATGAAGACTTCATACAAGTATTAAACGAAAAAAAATGGGCATCCCAATTCTCAAATAACCCTTCCCATAAGGAATGATAGAAGGATTGTGAAACAGTGAAAGCGTGCTTACCCGGAGGCAAAACCAGTGCTTGCTATTCCACTTTACCACTTAGCTTCATCCAAGCTTCGGGACGTACCTTCTTTTGTTGCATGAAACTTTGAATATTTCCACTCAGTTTTTATTTTGTTTTTCCTAATAATAATTGTTCACTAGGCATAACGAAAAATTCTTAAATGCTTTTAAAAGCGAGACAAAATTCTTTCTTTGTTTTGTTAATTAATTAATATATCAACTATTGTATTAAAAATACACAAAAAGTGATAATAACAACCTACAAAACCTGTGTAAATTTATGAATAAGACAAAATAACAAATATCTTATCCTGCTTTCAAAGCATCTAAGAATTCTTCACAGAGATAGAGAAAAATAGTGGGGATACTTTCAAAAAAGTTAAGATTTATTATTTATCTAAGCAATATCTTTAAGGCAATTAAAGAATAGTTAAAAAAATTATAAAAGTCTTAGGGTTATTATTCAACCGAATTGGTCCGAACTTGGGGTAAAATTTATCCAGCCCCAATTGGCTTGGTTTCGTTTGCGCTTAGAGATTTTTTACGACGAAACCCAAAGAATTAAAATCAGTTTAGTTCAACTTGGGTGATCAAGTTACCCAACTACTATTAATTTATATTTAATTCAATTAAAAGGAATACAAATTTTTTTAAGAAAAAATTTCAAACGTTAGATATTAATTTCATATGCGTATATAGATCAATCGTATCAATAGACATTATTAAAATATTATTTTTTAACCACACATTCTATTGCAAAAGAATGAAAAGAAGGAAAAAACACACACCGAGATTTCAATCATATCAATAGCCATAACTAAAATCTTATTTATTAACCACATATTATATGTACGTTATCAGGCTGCAATTGAATTTTACCCAATATAACCCAATCACCCAAATCAATACTGGTTCAGCTCCGGTCAATTAAATTTATCGGGTCAACCCGATCCGCTAATCTAGACTCAAAACATCATATAAGTTTCAAAATGAATTAAACACATTCACATCACAATTTTATCAAGTATTTTAAATTTACTTCGTTTAATTTTTGAATCAAGTGAGAATTTGTTAATATTTTTCTCAAACTATCATCACTTCACCTCAAGATAAACGTTCATGTTATTATTTGAATTGAAATTGGATATAAACGATATATAGAACGTGATCTGAACCCTTTTTTTTTTTTCTTGCTGCATACTATGACAGAAGAAATACTTAGGTACACTGAGAGCAAGAGATAACATTTGCTCTGTTCCATTTAGTGATTAACAAATCAGCTATTACATTAAAAATATAGGGGAGGTGGGAGACAATAATGGTCCATAAAACCTATTTGTCAATTAATAAATGGATCAGAGCAAATGTTATCTCTTACTCTAAGAGCACCTAAGAATTTCTCTATGATAGAGCTACAAATGTATAGGTCAAGAGTGTAGTTTCCATATCATTGTCGAGTTAACACTAGCCAAAGCCTCCCCTCCACCACCAACCCCACCACCCTCTGACTGTCTCTCTAAAAAGCAAAAGAAAAAGATAATAGAAACCCAAAACCAAAATGACAAAATATCAGCAAAGAACATTGAAGAGAGACTGCCATGAACAGTCCAGCAAGGAAATGAAGCAGAAGAGCTATAAATATGCCCACTAAGTTTAGTGACCATCCTATCAAAATCTAGAGATTCCACATAGACACCATAATGCACAATAACTACGAACTGTACAAAGGACATGACTAGTTCCAGCCTCAGCTCTTCAGCTTAATACCAATGATTCCACATTTGCAAGCTTGAATGAACATGCAAGCCTGAAAAAATCAGTCAAATGAAAGCCAGCATTTAAATTAGTACTTACCCGAACTGCTGGCTTTCTCCTCTTTCCCCATGTGTCATCTAATCCTATCTCATGCTGTAGATGCTAAGCTCAATCTCCTGTCATGTGTCAAAGCACAAGCAACAGCATAAAGACAAAATACAGACAGACAAGCTACAAAAAGTGGAAATTTTTAACACAAAACATGCCTGATCACTGGTTCTTGCACAGCTTCTGGATCAACTCTTCCCTTGGAATTAAGAGCCATCCCTACCATTGGATTTGGCTTTACAGCCCCCAAACGAAAAAAACAGAGAAGACAAGAAAATTGGTCAGTACACAGCGTTGATCATTATATGCAAGCAAGAAGTTCATCGAAGCAATAACAGTAATGTAGAAAGCTTTTGACACATGCACCAGCACTCCTATTTCCTAAACTAAGATGGTACAGCAACTGTAACAACGAAAACATTGCCTATTTCAGTAAAATTTGGTGATAATATGACATCACCAAAAGCTGTAGAATAAATTGCATTTTGGCTTTACAGTACTTCAGACAAGACCTTGCACATAATTGCACTTGGCTGCATAGTCTATCCCTAGTTATAGTAATGAAGAAAATATACGAACTGATCAAATGGCTCGGCACTGTGCTCTAACAAGACAACAGAAGAGAAATACACAGCCACGAAAAAAGTAAAAGAGAAATTAGAAGACTAAGAAGGAATTGAAAGCCAAAACCTCCAATTGCTCATCTTGTAATACTTCATTTCCTCTTGCCACTGCATTTTCCACAAGCGTGACAGAATCCGTCCCACAAGTGGTATCCTTCAATCTGCCATTGATCATCTCCTCAACACCCCTGGTGTTATCTCTTCAACACAAACTGCTGCTGATGCAGAGCTAACATCTTCACAAGAACCACCATCGCTTGCAACAGATGTAACTACACTAGAATTTGACACGCATTCCGTCTCAGGGTCAGGAGACTCGGTCCTATCCAACACATCTTGCCCGCTGTTTGCACATAAATCTTTGTGGGACTATAGTGTAATTTTACTAAAACATATTAGATATTTAAGTATAATTAATTGCGAAAGCATTTTGGTAACTCAACCAAAAAATGAGTAAATTAGAGGAGATTAGTGTTGGTCTAACACCTAGAAAGGGATGAGTTGAATTTCGATAAGTATCAAGTAAGGAAAATGAAATTTCCTCAATATTTATTTGTTAACTCCCTATATCCCTATCACATATCTGCAATTTAACCGCCAAAAAAATGGAGTGTGCCAAAGTAATGCATGTAAACTATGTAGCGAAGAGTTGCTTAAATATGTTCCCTAATTCAAGTATTTAACACTTTTGGTTGATTATCATTAGATTCGCAATATAAGATAAACAAAACTTTGAAAGGGTTAAAAAATGTCACTTGTGGGGCAAGTGATCTCTTCCCAAACAAGAATTGTAAGTTACATTCTTGATAGCTAATAGTATAACCTAGGAGCTTGTCTCCTCTACAACTATCCATTTTTTTTTTTAATTATATCATGCATTTGGGAACTCTACCTTTTTTTGGACAGAAAAATTCAATTGTGCATTCACTATAGAAACGATATCCAAAACGACAAGGGTCAACACATTAGTCCAAATTGAAAGCTCATCCCTGGTCAAACCCTTGCTAAAGCGTGAGCAACTTCATTCCTTTTAACAATCATAATGTCTAAAAAATAGGTGAAATTCCAGATAAAAAAAAAGAAGGTAAAATTGTATAGTTCTGATATTCTTTACAGGTAGTGGTGTAATGCAGCCCGTAAAGAAAAAAAGAGTAGTGTAGTGCAGTCGACTAAGCCAATCAATCGTACGGTCAATGGCACAAAATATAGTCTAGGAAAAGCTGGGTTAAGTTGATTTGGTATTATTATGACTTTTTAAAAGCTATTAGACTCTTTTGACTCTTTGAAAATTATTCTTAAAAAATTATAGTAATATTGTTAAATAAAATAATATAAAAATTGCTCTTAGAATTCAGAATGATTATAATAAATAAAAATATTAAAGGGAATAATCTATACTTTTTATTGTCATTAATTAATGTAATGTTATAGTAGTATTTCAAGTTTTGAGCTCGATTTTGAAAATTGAGAGTACTTATGAGTTCTCTTAAAAGTATCCGGAGCTCTTAAAAACTAGAAGCAAAAACACCTCAACAATAAAAACTGGTTTATGTTTTTCAAAAGTAGAAACACCCCATTGAGGAGTAGTAACAAAACAAGCCCGAGTATATTGAGTTAATGAGTATATTATACGCATGAATCCTTCCACACAAATAGAGCACTAATCTATATCAGGATTGCCTGGTCATGATAGTGAAATTAGCATGAAAAGTCCTGCATGTCGACGTCGAGGACTTGTACAATTCCATGTCCACACGTTTTGTCCCTTTTGGAGAATTTATTTCTGAAGGGAGACTTGATTTGTGAGATTAGGGTAACCTAACCTTAACTAAATTATATAAGAATGGTTACTGAACTCAACTCTTATGAGGCAAGTTGTGATAAAAATTATTGACTCACTACTTATATATAAGGTTGAGGGTGGCATATATGATGTCTTTTAATTTGATAGAGTGCATGACATTTATATCAAGTGATGAATTAGTATATTCTTATATGTGCCACATAAAGGTTGAGTTATGGGTATGCAGAGCAAAGTGAAGCATACCATTCCTGATATAGAGGGATTCGACTATTCAGAGGTGAGTGAGTTAGCATAAAATCAGGCTGAAGGCTGTGGAATGCGCACTTAGTTTTTAATGGCTTTCTTCTTGCAATATGTCATGTGCTTACTAAGATGTTCAGTTTTTGCTCGTTGTTTTAGAGCTTGTGTTCTGATTAGTCTTTTGTGCTGTGTGATGAGCTATGTTTGTTTGTGTTATTCTTATCAGGACCAAATTGGAGATTTACTCAAAAGTAGAAGGAACACAATTTTCTTCAAAATTTTCTCATTTTAAGGTGAATAAGTGTTGCAAGTTTCAAACTTTATTGCAGGGGAAAGAGAATATTTCACAAAATTGCTATAATAACTATTTCATAATTAATACTGATATAATTGATTTTATACGATATTTATTTGATTTGTGTCATTTGAAAAACTATTTCAGTTATATCATTTATGAGTGTTGTATGATTTTGTACTAAAAAAATGATTAGTTAGTCTTTTAATTTCATGCTGTAAAATTTCACATAGTATGATTCAATTGTAGATTTTAAGCCTCACCTATATTGTAAGGTCTACTTGGTTAGCATTTTCATTTCTTGTTTTTATTTATTGATTTTTCTGTTTTCAAATTTTATAAAAGAAATAGTAAAAACAGGAAACATGATTTTATTGTTTTCACTATTTTCTTCACCTGAAAATAGGAAATACAAAAGATGAAAGCATAAACCAATCTGACTTGCCTTTTGTTCCTCCTTGTCTTTTACCAACAGTCAACATTCAAGCATTGCTCTAACTTTGTGATACCCTAGTTTTAAATAAAAAGATTAGAATTTTTTTTTTTTCTAAACTAGTAAGGATGCCAGTTATCTTTATCTGTCATTTCGGATCCTGAATTTCACTAAATGTGGGCCCTAAACGTCCTTGAGGGCTATATGAAATAATCATTTTCTTCAATTCAAAAGTTCCGGTAATTATTCCTAAGATGAAAATAAGTTAAAAGATGATTTTTAATGAATTTTAGAAAACTTTTTAACATTTCTTTTTAAGCCTACAAGTTTATAAAATCTTGGAAATTCTTGAATTTAAACTAAAATCCAAAGTTTGGGTTTTGATTGGTTGAGATTTTAATTTTTATGATATTTTATCTTAATCCAAATAGGAGATATTTCTTTATTTACATTTATATTTTAAAATTAATATAGAGTCAAATAAAAGGGGACATTAATTTAAAATTAAGAAATGTAAATAAATGATACAATACACAACACTCTCTAATATAACTCAAATACACCCCTACACCCCTACATGGTTTCTTTTTCTTTCCTTCCCATTTTTGCGAAAACAGGATACGACCTCCCTCCCTCCCTTCCTCACCTTCTCGGCCTTTTCTCTCCCAGCTACCACGCACCACCTCCTGCTGTTCACCGCCAGCAACCGTCAGCAGCCACATGCACGACCTTTCCTGGTTGTGATACGAACAACAATGTCCTCTCTCTTCGGTGGTTCAATGTTGGTAGCTTCAATTTGTCGAGGGGATAGCTGCACCCACTCCTTCTTCTTCCTTCTATTAGCTATCTAAGGTATAATATATAGAGCCTAATCTTACTCTTAATTTGAGGGATTAACTGGATTATATCGTGGGTTTGGGATTCAGCCTCTAATACTTACAACCTAGGTTTTGAAATTGGGGATTTTTGGTGTGTGAAGTGTATATATGCAGAAATTCTGGTTTTGATGGTTAATTAATTGTTGTTGGATGTTATGTGTGGTGTTAGATACTCCAAAGAAGCACCCCGTTGGCTCCACCACAACGGAGGATCAAAGCATCGCCCCATTGGCATTGTGTTATGAGTTAATGATATGTTTTTAGTTAATTGGTATTTAGTTTCATGTATTTAAATATCTATATTGCATATTTGTTATCTATTTTGGACTAGAAGGAAAAATGACTTTCTTATCATGATTATGTCTTGAAAGTTCCATTTATTAGTTCAAGTACCTTTAAAATTGTTATGTTTTAAGAATATGGAATGATATTTAATAGTCACTATTGATATTGGGATAAGCACTCTACATGATTTGATACAAGGTTAAGTAATGTTATATTGGAACTAGATTTTGGGAAAAGTCTAAAAAACCCTCTCCAACTTTGGCTCATATGCACTTTGGTCCTATAGCTTTGAAAACATGCAAAATGGTCATTAAACATTTTGATTTGTACACATTTATGCAATTTGATAACAAATGTTCAATTTTGATGAAAAATTGCATGTATGGCTCTACAATCTCATTAGAAAACCTCACTTATTAAAAAATAATACGATAAAGTGCATACAGATTTAAAAAAATTAGAGGAATTTTTTAGACTTTTCACATAAAAAATAAACATCTATTGACATATTGTAGTAATGTGCACAAATAAAAAATTGTAAGGACTGTTTTGCATGTTTTTAAAGTAACAAGACTAAAGTGTACATGATAAAAAGTTAAAGTGATTTTTTAGAATTTTCCCTAAATTTTTTATGGATGTATTTTATGTGTAATTTTGCATATAAAGCTCATTTGTAAAAATTTACACCCATTTTTACCCCTAATCAAATATAGCCTTAGTGTAAATTAAAAAGAAAATTATAATGCCAATTTTTAAATGATTAAAATGTATGAAATTGATCTTTTGAGAAATTAAGAGTGTGTTTAGTATCAATTTTTCAGTTTTTAAGATTTTATGAAGGACTAAAAACTAATAAAAACCAGTTTTTAATTTTAATTTATAGTTTTCAATATTTCCTCCACAAATTTATAAAAATTGAAAAAATTAAAACTGAAAACTAAAACCAAACGCACTCTCATAATTCTAATTTTTAAAGGGACTCAAATGTACATAATTAGATTTTTAAAGATTAAAGTGTCAAAACATAAATCTTTATGTGACCAAAGTGTAATTTTACTAAAACAAATTAGATACTTAAGCATAATTAAGTGTGAATGCATTTTGGTAGCTCAACCAAAAAATGAGTAAATTAGAGGAGATTAGTGTCAATCTGACAGCTAAAAAGGGGTGAGTTGAATTTCAATAGGTATGAAGTAAGATAAATATAATTTGCTTAATATTTATTCGTTAACTCTCTATATCCCTACCACGTATCCGCATGTTAACCGTAAAACAAATGGAGTGTGCCAAAGTAATGCATGTAAACTAACTAACAGTTACTTAAATATTTTCCGTTCAAATATCTAGCACTTTTGATTGATTATCATTAGATTTGCAATATAAGATACTCAAACAAAACTTTAAAAGGGATTAAAATTGTCACATGTAACAATCAGAAGACAAAGAATGTTGCATAACTAAATGAAAGCCTCAATTAAATTGTGGAGCAAGTGATCTCTTTCCAAAAAAGATTTGTAAGTAGGGGTGGGAATAGGCCAGACAGTCTGTCAGGGGTCTGCGGCCTGACCTGTGGCGACCTGGCCTGGCCTGGCCTTTTTAAAAAATTAAACCAGGCTTAGGCCTTTTAAAAAGGCTATTAAGGTAAAGAGGCCAGGCCTAGGCTATCTAAGAAGCCTACAAGGCCTGGCAGGTGGCCTGTTTGTACAAATATGTCTAAATATATGTAAAATAGGATGTTGAAGGATCGAACCATGATCTTCAACTTTGTATAAGAAGTGCAAACCACTACACTAACTCTCTTCTTTGTTAACTTGTAGTCCAACTAATATATTTATTTTAGTTTTCAAATTTATCAATTTAAATAATATACCAATGTAAATCTGATTCACAACACACACTACACATATAACACATTACAATTTTACAATCCCTAAATCACTCTCTCCATCTCTCACGCTCTCAGCCTCTCACCAACCCCATAGCCTAAGATCACAACACAACCATAGATACCCACCCTCCAAGCAACCAAGCTGCCCAAGCATCCACACCCACCTGCGGCGCCAGCAGACCTTCGCCTAGCCACCACCCACTGGCCATCGTCGATTTTTCCTCACGCACAGCGTCGCGCATCGTCGGACAGCCACACCGCAGCGCCGTCGTCGATCTTTCCTCGCACATCCTCGTCGCACCATCGCACATCCTTGCCGCTGCACCGTCGCACATCCTCGCCGCAGCACCTCATCGATCTCTCCTCTTTCGATCTCGCGGCCATGAAAGCCACCCACAGTTGCAGATCTGGAATGGCATGAGGATCTGAAATGGTGTGAAGATCTGAAATGGCATGAAAGGTATGAGCTCTTAAATCTCTTGTCCATTCACATCTTCTTTGTTCATAGTTGCAGATCTGAAATAACACCTTTCACTCTTTATCAGATCTGAAAGTCATTTCCTTGATTGCTCCCTAATCAGAATGAGTGAACATAGTTGAAGATGGATACAAAAAGAATGGTGCAGATTGCTTAAAAGACAAGTTGATGTCATTTGGTTCCTTGTGTTTGAGGGATTCTTCTATAACTATTTTGATTTTTCCTTTCTTTTTGTTTAATAATTTTACTTTGAATTTATGGATGCAATGTTATAATGTTTAAGCATTCTTTATAATTGGTATCATTGTTGCTGTTTGGCTTGTAATTTGGGACTTGTTTTTTAAATTTTTTAGAATTATAGGCCTTTTAAACAGGCTCAAGCCAGGCCAGGCCAATAAATAGGCCAGGCTTAGGCCTAAAAAATTACCTATAACAGGCTACAAGCCAGGCTTAGGCCCAATGTCTATGGTACAGGCCTGGTCTGTTAAGAGCAAAGCCTAGCCTGGCCTGTTCCCATCCCTATTTGTAAGTTACATTCTTGATAGCCAATAGTGTAACCTGGGAGCTTATCCCTGGACCCTTTGCTAAAGCGCGAGCAATTCGATTCCTTCTAACAATTATAATGTCTAACAAATAAGCGAAATTCCAGACCCAAAAAAACAAAAGGTGAAATTGTATAGTTCTGACGTTCTTTACAGGTAGTGTAATGCAGCCCGTTCAAAAAAAAGAAAAAAAAGAAAAAGGAGTAGTGTAGTACAGCCAAATAAGCCAATCAATCATACCGTGATATGTGGCACAAAGTATAGTCTAGGAAGAGTTGAGTTGATTTCGTATTATGGTGACTTTTTAAGAGCTGTTAAGCTCTTTTGGTTCTTTGAAAATTGTTCTAAAAAAATGATAATAGTATTATTGAATAAAATAATATAAAAAGTTGCTTTCAATATATATGATAAATTAAATTTGTTCTAAGAATTTAGAATGACTATAATAGATAAAGATATTAAAAAAAACAATTGAAACTTTTTATTGCCATTAATTAACATAATGTTATAGTAGTCTTTTAAATTTTGAACAACATAAGTTGGTTTTGAAAAATTGAAAAGCATTTATGAGTACTCTTAAAATATTTCAAGCTCTTAAAAACTAAAGGAAAAAATAATTCAACAATAAAAAAATGGTTTATGTTTTTCAAAAGGCAAATGTCATCTCAATACTCAAAAAAGTGAGTGTCCAATTTGGATACTTATTTTATCACCATTAGATGCAATAGTGACCCCCCCACTAGTTCTATTAAACTATCACATCCAATTATGATAAAGTGGATGATCCAATTAAATATTCCTTTTAGATGTTGAAATAACAATACCCTATTCAAAATTAGAAACACCTCGTTGAGGAGTACTACCGAAACAAGCCCGAGTAAATTGAGTCAGTGAGTAAATTATACGCATGAATCCATCCTTAAACACAAATAGAGCACTAATCTCTATCTGGATTGGCTGGTCATTAAAGTGAAACTAACATGAAGTCCTGCTTGTGGAGGACTTGTACAATTCCATGTTCACATGTTTTAGTCCCTTTTGGAGAATTTTTTTCTGAAGAGATTTGACTTGTGAGATTACGGTAACCTAACCTTAAGTTGTATAACAAAGGTTACGGAACTCAACTCGTGTATGACAAGTTGTGACAAAAATTATTGATTCACTACTCATAGATAAGGGTGAGGGTGGCATATATGATGTCTTTTAATTTGATAGAGTGCATGACATTTACATCAAGTGATGAATTAGTATATTCTTACATATGCCACACAAAGGTTGAGTTGTGGGTATGCAGAGCAAAGTGAAGTATACAATTCCTGATATAGAGGGATTCGACTATTCAGAGGTGAGTAAGTTAGCATAAAGATCAAGCTCAAGGCTATGGAATGTGCACTTTGTAAGTTTTTAATGGTTTTCCACTTGCAATATGTCGTGTGCTTGCTGAGGTGTTCAGTTTTTGCTCGTTGTTTTAGAGCTTGTGTTGCTATTAGTCTTTTGAGCATTGTGATGAACTATGTTTGTTTGTGCTATTTTTATCAGGACCAAATTGGAGATTTACTCAAAAGGAGAAGGAATACAATTTTCTTCAAAATTTTCTCATTTTAAGGTCAAGAAGTGTTGCAGGTTTCAAACTTTATTGCAGTGGAATGGGAATATTTCACAAAATTGCTATAATAACTATTTCATAATTGATAACGATGTAATTGATTTTATACGATGTTTGATTTGTGTCATTTGAAAAACCAATCCAGTTATATCATTTACAAGTGCTGTATGATTTTGTACTAAAAAATGATTGGTTAGTATTTTAAATTCATACTGTAAAATTTCACACAATATGATTAAATTATACAATTTAAGCCTCACCTATATGGTTAGGTCTTTTTGGTTTGTGTTTTCATTTCATGTTTTTATTTATTGTGTTTTTTGTTTTCAAATTTTGTAAAGGAAATGGTTAAACTAGGAAACATGATTTTATTGTTTTTTCTATTTTATTCACCTAAAAATAGAAAACACAGAAAATAAAAACATAAACCAATCAAAATTACTTTTGTTCCTCCTTATCTTAAACCAACAACCAACATTCAAGCAATGCTCTAACTCTATCTATACTGTAGGAGTCCATGACATTGGACATTAGTGCATCAAAATCCAAAGTGCAGTAAACAAGAGCCCCACTTCACATCATGGGATTCAACACACATGGAAACCTGTTACATGTTTTTCTGACCCTTTCAAGTTCCTACCTTAAATTTGGCACTTCCTTGGACACCATTTTCGCATCTCAATTCATCAAGGATCATGAAACTATAAGCTCCACAAACGATGCATTCAAGTTGGGATTCTTTAGCCCCCAGAATTCGACAAATCGCTATGTAGGAATCTGGTATCTGACTGAAGCCAATATCATATGGGTGGCCAATCGAGATCAACCATTGCATGATTCTTTTGGGATGGTCACCATATCTAACAACAGAAACCTTGTAGTATTGAATGGCAAAAAGCAAGTTGTCTGGTCATCAAATGTCTCAATCTCAAGTACAACATTCAATTCCACTGCCCTACTTCTAAAAATGTGAAACCTTGTGCTGGTGGATGACATTACAGGCAAGAGAATATGGGAGAGTTTCAACAATCCCTCTAGCACAATGGTTCCATATATGATACTTAGCAGCAACCAAATAACAGGGCAAAAAGTGAAACTTACTTCATGGAAAAGCCATTCCGATCCATCACTTGGAAGCTTCTCTTGCAGCCTTTGAGCACCTCAATGCTCCACAAGTGTTTGTCTGGAATCAAACTCAACCATACTAGCGGTCAGGTCCATGGAATGGTCAGATGTTTCTTGGTTATGTCACCAAGGATAGCGTAGCATATCAGAATAGACGCAATGTAGGAAGGGAAGAGGATGGAACTGTTCATATGGCTTTTACTTTGCCAAATGATTCTTTCTATCAAACTGGGGACTTGAGTCCAGAAGGAAAGTTGGTGAACACTTTATGGAATAACATACATCAAGTTTTTAAGTATCTACTTCAGGAGAGCAAATGATATTTATGGCTTTTGTGGACCTAATGGAATCTGTGATTCTGGTAATTCACCAATTTGTAGCTGTTTGAAAGGCTTCAAGCCAAAAAACCTTAATGAATGGAATAAACAAAACTGTACAAGTGGATGTGTGCGGAAGGTAGCACTGCAATGTGAAAGGGGTGAGAAAGGGAGTAAAGTAGGAAAAGAAGATGGTTTTTTGAAATTGGAGATGTCTAAAGTGCCAAACTTTGTACAACTGTCATCTGTTCTGATGAGACATGCAGAACAGAGTGCCTGGAAAATTGTTCTTGTATAGCATATGCATATGATGTTGGCATTCATTGTATGTCTTGGAGTGGAGGATTAATTGACATAGTGAGGTTCTCAAGAGGAGGAGGAGTTGATCTTTATATTCGCCAAGCTCATTCAGAACTCGGTAAGTACACAGTATTGTTTCTCATATGTATTTAAAATTTGTGATTTTTTCAATTAAATTATTCTTCAACTTTTAGTCCATTATCGAGATTCTGAACTATTATATTAATTGTAATAGATACAAAAAGGGAGAGACACATGACAACAATCATCATAGTTGCTGCGATAGTAGGGACACTGATTCTTGCTACCTGTGCATATTTCATAAGGACAAGGATTTTTAAACATTCTGGTCTGTTTGCCATTTTATTTCTACTCTCTTGATGCTGCTTAATGTCTGTGTTATGGTACTTAATCACTTTGCCTTTTATTTCATAATTACAAAGACAAACTTATTCTAGTTAAATGCTTTCTTTTCTTGATTTATTTATCTGTTTATTTTTTTTTTTCAAGGGTGGTGGATGTTGATTATGGTGTCCATGCAATTAGCAAGAAGAAATGAAAGCCAACCATCATTGTTGTTAAACACAAGGGAAACCCATCCAGAAAACCCAACCAAAATCCCAGACCTTCCTGTATTTGATTTTAGAAACATTGTAACTGCAACAAATAACTTCAATTTGGCTAATAAGCTTGGCCAGGGCGGTTTTGGCTCAGTATATAAGGTACCTCGGTCTTGTAAAGTTTAAACTTGTCGATAATTTCTGTCTTGAAATTTTTCCTCAATATTTTCTTATAGGGAGAATTGCAAGATGGATGTGAAGTAGCAGTGAAAAGACTTTCAAGAGTATCTGGACAAGGGCTAGAAGAATTTATGAATGAAGTGATTGTGATTTCAAAACTTCAACACCGTAATCTTGTGAGACTTCTAGGCTGCTGTATTGAGGGAGAAGAAAAGATGTTAATCTATGAGTACATGCCTAATAAGAGTTTGGATTTTCATCTATTTGGTTAGTCCATGTTTTTCAATTATGTAAATTTACCATGCAATTCATCATGTCTTTTCATATAAGAACTTCGTAATATTCTTTGTGCTTCTAAGTAGAGTAGTAGGCTAACTTGATGATCAAGCTTAAAATTTTCCTTTTTGAATACTTCTTCATCTAGATAACCGACTCCTTGTTACTTCTATAGATTCAACCAGAAAGAACATTTTAGATTGACAAAAATGATTTAACATAATTGCAAGAATTTCTCGTGGTTTGCTTTATCTACATAGAGATTCTAGATTAAGAATAATACATAGAGACTTGAAGACTAGTAATATCTTATTGGATAGAGAATTGAATCCGAAAATATCGGACTTTGGTTTGGCTAAAATCTTTGGAGGAAGTGAAAACGAAGCCAACACTAGAAGGGTGGCTGGAACATAGTAAGCATATCTTCTCTTTATCCAACGAAATATTTTTGTACCAAAAGCCATAAGCTTTAAATTCATTGTGCAATTTGAATGCAGTGGATATATGTCTCCTGAGTATGCTATGGAAGGGTTGTTTTCAGAGAAATCAGATGTCTTTAGTTTCGGAGTTTTGTTGTTGGAGATTATTAGTGGTAAAAAAAACACTAGTTTTGATAATCACGAGCATTCTCTAAGCCTCTTGGGATATGTAAGCCTCTTCAAATTAGTTCTTGACTTAGTTTCAAAGCTTTAATGCTTGTTGCTAACAAATTAAACTTTCTAATTCATATGATGCTATTGATTGGTTTGATTTCTTTTGTTTTTCAAAGACATGGAAATTGTGGAATGAGGGGGAAATTGCATCTCTAATAGATTCAGATATCTGTAATCAAGATCATGACAATGACATTCAGAGATGCATACTTATTGGACTTCTTTCTGTCCAAGAATTTGCAAAGGACAGACCTACTATGGCAACCGTTGTGTCGATGCTAAATAGTGAGATTGCTAGTCTTCCTTCTCCATCTCAACCTGCATTCATCCTAAGGCAGACTGTGTTAAGCAAAGAATCATCTCAACAATGCCACATACCAAATACCATCAACAATGTTAGTATCACAGGTTTGCAAGGAAGATAGCAAATGTTGCCTTTGCCATGGTTGAAATAAATACATATGTCGGCAAGTACTAAAAAGATCTTCAAGTGATATGTATCTTTTCAAGTGATCTAATTAAGATAGCAGACATTGGCTGTATTTTTCAGTTTGTGCAACCAAATGGTGTTTGTTCCGTAAATCTATTATTAGCGTAATAGCCAGAAACATGAAGCCTTTTATATATATAATAAGTCATCACTATTCAGGATCATCCTTTGCCAATATTTTGATTTCCATAGGAAATTTATATCTTTCTGATTTGGGCCTAAAGGATTAATTCTTAGAATATGTTTGGTTGGGGAGTAAAAATGAGAATAAATTTTTGAGAAAAGTCTAAAATATCCCCCTCCAACTTTGGCTCATATGCACTTTGGTCCTATAACTTTGAAAACATACAAAATGGTCGTTAAACATTTTGATTTGTGCACATTTATGCAATTTGATAACAAATGTTCAATTTTTTATGAAAAATTGCATGTATGGACTCTATAATCACATTAGAAAACCTTGCATATTAAAAAAATAATATGATAAAGTGCATATAGATTTCAAAAAGTTAGATGTTTTTTTAGATTTTTCACATAAAAAACAAACACGTATTAACATATTGTGGTAATGTGCACAAATAAAAAATTTTAAAGACTATTTTACATGTTTTTAAAGTAATAGGATTAAAGTGCATATGAGCCAAAGTTGAAAGTGTTTTTTAGACAACTCCCTAAATTTTTTAAGGACAAATTTTATGTGTAATTTTACACATAAAGCCTATTTATAAAAATTTACACTCATTTTTGCCCCTAATCAAATATAGCCTTAGTGTAAATTAAAAGGAAAATTATAATGCCAATTTTTAAATGATTAAAATGTATGCAATTAATCTTTCAAGAAATTAAGAGTGCGTTTAGTTTTAGTTTTTTGATTTTTAGGATTTTGTGAAGGACATAATACTCTGAAAACTAATAAAAGCTAATTTTCAATTTTAATTTAAAGTTTTTAATATTTTCTTCACAAATTCATAAAAATTGAAAAAAAATAAAAACTGAAAAATAAAATCAAATGCTCCCTTATAATTCTAAATTTTTAGGGGGCTCAAATGTATAGAATTAATTTTTAAAGTTAAAGTGTTAAAGCATAAATTTTTATGGGATCCAAGTGTAATTTTATTAAAACAAATTAGATATTTAAGCATAATTAAGTGTGAATGCATTTTGGTGACTCAACCAAAAAATGTGTAAATTAGAGGATATTAGTGTTAGTCTGACAGCTAGAAAGGAGAGTTGAATTTCGATAAGTATCAAGTAAAGTAAACATAATTTGCTCAATATTTATTTGTTAACTCTCCATATCCCTGCCACATATCCGCATGTTAACCTCAAATAAATGGAGTGTGCCAAAGTAATGCGTGTAAACTAACAATTGCGTAAATATGTCCCCTTCAAATATCTAACACCTTTGATTGATTATAATTAGATTTGCAGTACAAGATACTCAACCAAAACTTTATAAGGGTTAAAAAAATGTAACATGTAACAATCAGAAGACAAAGAATGTTTCACAACTGAATGAAAGCCTGAGTTAAATTGTGAAGCAAGTGATCTCTTCTTAAAAGAAGATTTTTAAGTTACATCCTTGATAGCTAATAGTATAATCTAGGAGCTTATCTCCTCTACAACTATCCATATTTTTTTTTTAAATTATATCATGCATTTGGGAATTCTACCTTTTGTTTGGACAAGAAATTTCAATTTTACATTCACCACAGAAACGATATTCAAAAGAACAAGGTCCAATACACTAGGAGGCCCATCCTCCATCCAAATTGAAAGCCCATCCCTGGTCAAAACCCTTTTAACAATTATAATGTCCAACAACTAGGTGAAATTCGAGACCAAAAATCAATAGGTGAAAATTATGGATTTGGATCCTCTAAAGTGAGAATCTCACTTTAGAGGATAAAGTGAAAAATTTTACTATTAGATCAATAAAATAAAGAGGACCTCACTTTTAATTTTATTAATCCAAGGGTGAAATTATTTACTTTACCTTTTAAAGTAAGATCCTCACTTTAGAGGATCCTTACTCGAAAATTATATAGTTCTGACATTCTTTAAAGGTATTGTAATTAATGCAGCCCATTAAAAGGAAAAAAAAGGAGTAGTGTACTGCAGCGAAATGAGCCAATCAATCATACAATGATATGTGGCACAAAATATAGTCTAGAAAGAGTTGGGTAGATTTGATATTATTGTGACTTTTTAAGAGTTGTTAGGCTCTTTTAGCTCTTCAAAAATTGCTCTTTAAAAATTATAATAATATTATTAAATAAAATAATATAAAAATTGCTTTCTATATATATGATAAATTAAAATTGTTCTTAGAATTCATAATGGCTATAATAGATCACAATATTAAAGAGGATAATATATATATTTTTATTGTCATTAATTAACATAATGCTACAGTAGTCTTTCAAGTTTTGAACAAGTATACGGTTTTGAAAATTGAAAACACTTATGAATATTCTTAAAAGTATCCCCGAGCTCTCAAAAGCAACTGATGGAGGCCACGTCTCTTTTTATAAAAGAACCACAGTTGTCTCCACTTTCGTTGTGGGACTTCTCCCGACTCACTGATATGGTCTTATAGAGATTAGCATTGTTTCAGTTGGTGCTCTCTTCACATCCTCAATATCATAGCTCATCATGCACACAAGGAGAAAAAAAAAAAGAAAATAAAATAATGAAGAACATGTTGACGGAAGCGAATGAAGGGTAAAGTGGAGTGTGGCTTAGTGGGAGGGTGAGTGTGTGGGTGACTGAGTGGCGACGAGTGCGCACTGCGGACCCAGAAACTCAAGACTCATAAGTCCAACTGTGTAAGACATGGACATCGCAGACATTGGCTGGGCATTAGTCATTGTGTGTGTGTGTGTGTGTGTGTGGCCGTGGGAAAAATGTTTAATGCAAAAGAGGCAAGCAAATGAATTATATAACACGCAACTTGCACTTGTCTCTTGACAACTGAGTTAACAACACTAGCACAGGTCTTTGTGAGTTTCACATAATTCTATGTATGAACTATGAAAGTCTAACAAAATGTTTCTCCCCCAGTATAAAACCCCGATTTATAAAAGAAAAAAAAATCATTTGAAACTAATTCAAATTTTGGGTGTTATGAAAATCGAAACATGAATGTAGTCATAGGACCAAGAGTATTCAGGTGCTCCATTTTCATGAGTTTCATTCCATTCACATTTCTAGCCTTAATCTATTTAAATTTGTACTATTAAATATTACTATCTGTTTAAATGAATATTTACATATTATAATTATTTTGCAATTATTCAATTATATATGGTTTAATTGGTTCAACCACTAACTTATTGGTTGAACCGGTGACCCCTTGACCCGATGCCTTTTGATAACTATGATTATAGTAGTCTTTCAAGTTTTGAAAAACATGAGTTTGGTTTTGAAAATTGAAAAGCACTTATGAGTACTCTTAAAATATCCCGAGCTCTTAAAAACTAAACGCAAAAATATTGAACAATAAAAAATGGTTTATGTTTTTTCAAAAGGCAAATGTTATCTAACACTCAAAAGTGGGTATCCAAGTGGGACACCCACTCCATCACCATTAGATGTGATAGTAACCCCCATTCTTTCAATCCATTATATTTAATGGTGATAAAATAGATGTATCAATTTAATATTTATTTTTAGGTATTGAAATAACAATATTTTTTCAAAAGTAGAAATACCCCATTGAGGAATACTACCAAAACAAGCCCAGTAAATTGAGTCAGTGAGCATACTATACGCATGAATCCTTCGACACAAATGGAGCACTAATCTCTATCAGGATTGGCTGGTCATTAAAGTGATGAAATTAACATGAAGTCCTGCTCGTGGAGGACTTGTACAATTCCATGTTCACATGTTTTACCCCTTTTGGAGAATTTTTTCTGAAGGGAGACTTGTGAAATTACGGTAGCCTAACCTTAAGTTATATAAGAAAGGTTACTGAACTCAACTCATGTATGAGACAAGTTGTTACAAAAATTATTGACTCACTACTCGTAGATAAGGGTGAGGGTGGCATATATGATGTCTTTTAATTTGATGGAGTGTATGACATTTAAATCAAGTGATGAATTAGTAAATTCTTACATATGCCACACAAAGGTTGAGTTGTGGGTATGCAGAGCAAAGTGAAGTATACCATTCCTAATATAGAGGGATTCCACTGTTCAGAGGTGAGCGAGTTGGCATAAAGATCAAGCTCAAGGCTATGGAATGTGCACTTAGTAAGTTTTTAATGGCTTTCTACTTGTAATATGTCCTGTGCTTGCCGAGGTGTTCAGTTTTTGCTCATTGTTTTAGAGCTTGTGTTTCTATTAGTCTTTTGTGTTGTGTGATGAGCTATGTTTGTTTGCCCTATTTTTATCAGGACCAAATTGGAGATTTACTCAAAAGGAGAAGGAATACAATTTTCTTCAAAATTTTCTCATTTTAAGGTCAAGAAGTGTTGCAGGTTTCAGACGTCATTGAAGTGATGGGGAATATTTCACAAAATAGCTATAATAACTACTTTATAATTGATATTGATGTTATTATTTTTATACGATGTTTATATGATTTGTGTCATTTGAAAAACTAATTCAGTTATATCATTTATGAGTGCTGCATGATTTTGTACTTAAAAATGATTGGTTAGTCTTTTAAATTCATGCTGTAAAATTTTACAGTATGATTAAATTATAGATTTTAAGCCTCACCTATATGGTTAGGTCTATTGGGTTTGCATTTTCTTCTCATGTTTTTATTTATTGTGTTTTTTGTTTTTAAATTTTGTAAAGAAAATAGTGAAAATAGGAAACATGATTTTATTATTTTCACTGTTTTCTTCACCTAAAAACAAAAAACACAGAAAATAAAAATATAAACCAATCAGAATTGCTTTTGTTCCTCCTTGTCTTAAACCACCAACCAACATTCAAGCAGGGCTCTAACTCTGTCCATACTGTAGGAGTCCATGACATTGGACATTAGTGCATTAGAATCCAAAGTGCAGCAAGCAAGAGCCCTACTTCACATCATGGGATTCAGCACTCATGGAAACTTGTTACATGTTTTTCTGATCCTTTCAAGTTTCTACCTGAAATTTGGCACTTCCATGGACACCATTTCCACATCTCAATTCATCAAGAACCATGACACCATAAGCTCCAAAAATGGTGCATTCGAGTTGGGATTCTTTAGCCCCCAGAATTCGACAAATCGCTATGTAGGAATCTGGTATCTGTCTAAATCCAATGTCATATGGGTGGCCAACCGAGATCAACCACTGCATGATTCTTTTGGGATAGTCACCATATCTAACAATAGAAACCTTGTCGTATTGAATGGCAAAAAGCAAGTTGTTTGGTCATCAAATGTCTCAATCTCAAGTATAGCATTCAATTCTACTGCCCAACTTTTAAATACAGGAAACCTCGTGTTAGTGGATGACACTACAGGCAAGAGAATATGGGAGAGTTTTAACGATCCCTCTAGCACAATTGTTCCATATATGATAATTAGCAGCAACCAAATAACAGGGCAAAAAGTGAAAGCTACTTCATGGAATAGCCCTTCTGATCCATCACCTGGAAGCTTCTCTTGCAGCCTTGAGCGTCTCAATGCTCCAGAAGTGTTTGTCTGGAATCGAACGCAACCATACTGGCGCACAGGTCCATGGAATGGTCAGGTGTTTCTTGGTTTTGTCATGCACGATAGCGCTGCATATAAGGATGGATACAGTGTAGGAAGGGAAGAGGATGGAACTGTTCATTTAGTTTTTACTTTGCCAAATGATTCTTTCTATCAAACCGGGGACTTGAGTCCAGAAGGAAAGTTAGTGAACACTGTCTGGAGCAACAGACATCAAGTTTTGAAGTATGTACTTCAGGAGAGCAACTGTGATATTTACGGCTTTTGTGGACCTAATGGAATATGTGATTCTAGTAATTCACCAATCTGTAGCTGTTTGAGAGGCTTCAAGCCAAAAAACCTTGATCAATGGAATAAACAAAACTGGACAAGTGGATGTGTGAGGAGGGCAGTGCTACAGTGTGAGAAGGGTGAAAAAGGGAGCAAAGTAGGAAAAGAAGATGGTTTTTTGAAACAGGAGATGTCTAAAGTGCCAGACTTTGTACAATTGTCATCTGTATCTGATGAGACATGCAGAACTGAATGCTTGAAAAATTGTTCTTGTATAGCATATGCATATGATGTTGGTATTCGATGTATGTCTTGGAGTGGAGAATTAATTGACATAGTGAAGTTCTCAAGAGGGGGAGTTGATCTTTATATCCGCCAAGCTCATTCAGAACTTGGTAAGTACATAGTATTGTTTCTCATATGTATTTAAAATTTGTGATCTTTTCAAATCAATTATTCTTCAAATTTTAGTTCATTATCCAGATTCTGAACTATTTTATATTAATTGCAATGGATACAGAAGGGGCGAGACACATGACAACAATCATCATAGTTGCTGGGATAGTAGGGACACTGATTCTTGCTACCGGTGCATATTTCCTAAGGACATGGATTTTTAAACATTCTGGTCTGGTTGCCATTTTATTTCTTGCTCTCTTGATATGCCTCTTAATATCTATGTTATGGTACTCAATTACTTTGCCTTTTATTTTTTAATTACAAAGACAAACTTAATCTAGTTAAATGCCTTCTCTTCTTGACTTCTTTTTCTTTTTCTTTTTCTTTTCGGGGTGGGGGGTGTTGATTATGGTGTCGATGCAATCAGCAAGAAGAAAGGAAAGCCAACCATCATTGTTGTTGAACACAAGGGAAACCCATCCAGAAAACCCAACCAAAATCCAGGACCTGCCTATATTTGATTTTAGAAATATTGTAACTGCAACGGATAACTTCAACTTAGCTAATAAGCTTGGCCAGGGCGGTTTTGGCTCCGTATATAAGGTACCTCGGTCATGTGAAATTTAAATTTGTCAATAATCTGGATACATGAAATTTTTCCACACTATTTTCTTATAGGGAAAATTGCAAGATGGATGTGAAGTAGCAGTGAAAAGACTTTCAAGAGCATCTGGACAAGGGCTAGAAGAATTTATGAATGAAGTGATTGTGATTTCAAAACTTCAACACCGTAATCTTGTGAAACTTCTAGGCTGCTGTATTGAGGGAGAAGAAAAGATGTTAATCTATGAGTACATGTCTAATAAGAGTTTGGATTTTCATCTATTTGGTTAGTCCGTGTTAATTTTTTTTTTCTAATGCATGCCAATGACAATGTAATTTGAACGATGTAAATTTATCATGTTGTTCCTCATGTCTTTTCATATAAGAACTTTGTTATATGCTTTTTGCTTCTAAGTAGAGTAGTAGGCTAACTTGATAATCAAGCTTAAAATTTTCCTTTTTAAATACTTCTTCATCTAGATAACCAACTCCTTGTTGCTTCTACAGATTCAACCAGAAAGAAGATTTTAGATTGGCATAAACGATTTAACATAATTGCAGGAATCTCTCGTGGTTTGCTTTATCTACATAGAGATTCTAGATTAAGAATAATACATAGAGACTTGAAGACTAGTAATATCTTATTGGATAGAGAATTGAATCCGAAAATATCGGACTTTGGTTTGGCCAAAATCTTTGGAGGAAGTGAAAACGAAGCCAACACTAGAAGGGTGGCTGGAACATAGTAAGCATATCTTCTCTTTATCCAAGGAAATATTTTTGCACCAAAAGCCATAAGATTTAAATTTTGTGCAATTTGAATGCAGTGGCTATATGTCTCCTGAGTATGCTATGGAAGGGTTGTTTTCAGAGAAATCAGATGTCTTTAGTTTTGGAGTTTTGTTGTTGGAGATTATTAGTGGTAAAAAAAACACAAGTTTTCATAATCATCATTCACTAAGCCTCTTGGGATATGTAAGCCTCTTCAAATCAGTTCTTGACTTAGTTTCAAAAGCTTTAATGCTTGTTGCTAACAAACTTTCTAATTCATATGATGTTATTGATTGGTTTGATTCTTCTGTTTTTTTTTTTTTTCAAAGACATGGAAACTGTGGAATGAAGGGGAAATTGCATCTCTGATAGATTCAGATATCTCTAATCAAGATCATGGCATTGACATTCGGAGATGCATACTTGTTGGACTTCTTTGTGTGCAAGAATTTGCAAAGGACAGACCTACTGTGGCAACCGTCGTGTCAATGCTAAACAGTGAGATTGCTAATTTTCCTCCTCCATGTCAACCTGCATTCATCCCAAGGCAGACTCTGTTAAGCAAAGATTCATCTCAACTATGCCACATATCAAATACCATCAATAATGTTACTATCACAAATTTGCAAGGAAGATAGCAGATGTTGCCTTTGCCATGGTTGAAATAAATACATACACTAGTAAGTACTAAAAAGATCTTCAAGTGATTTTATTAAGATAGCAAACGTTGGCTGTATTTTTTAGTTACTGTAACAAAGCGGTGTTTGTTCTTTAAATCTATTATTAGCATAATAGCTAGGAACATGAAGGCTGGTATATATATAATAAGTCATCACTATTCAGGATCACCCTTTGCCAATATATTGATTTCCATAGGAAATTTAATATCTTTTCGATGTGGGCCTAAGGGATTCATTCTTAGGATTTGTTTGGTTGGGAAATAAAAATGAGGATAAATTTTTGAAAAAAGTCTAAAAAACCCCTCCAACTTTGAGTCAAATGCACTTTGGTCTTATAACTTTGAAAACATGCAAAATGGTTATTAAACATTCTGATTTGTGCACAATACTACAATTTGATAACGAATGTTCAATTTTTTATGAAAAATTGCATGTATGAACTCTACAATCTCATTAGAAAACCTCACATTAAGAAAAAAACAATAAAAGTGCATATTAGAAAATTGCTTCCAAGTGATGGATCAGAAGGGCTTTTCCATGATGTAATTTTTACTTTCTGCCTTGTTGTTTGGTTGTGTCTAAGTATCAGTATGGAACGATTGTGCTAGAGGGATTGCTAAAACTCTCCCATATTCTCTTGCCTGTAGTGTCATTCACCAGCACAAGGTTTCCAATATTTAGAAGTTGGACAGTAGAATTGAATGCTATACTTGAGACTAAGATATTTGATGGCCAAACAACTTGCTTTTTTCCATTCAATAGTACAAGGTTTCTATTCTTAGATATGGTGACCATCCCAAAAGAATCATGCAGTGGTTGATCTCAGTTGGCCACCCATATGACATTGGATTCAGCTAGATACTAGATTCCTACGTAGCGATTTGTCAAATTTTGGGGGGCTGAAGAATCCCAGCTTGTATGCACCATTGGTGCAGCTTTTATCTCATGATCCTTGATGAATTGAGATGCTGAAATGGTGTCCAAGGACGTACCAAAGTTTAGATAGAAACTTGTAAGAGTTGGAAAATCAGGTAAAAAGTTTCCATGAGTGCTGAATGCCATGACTTGAAACAGGGCTCTTGTTTGCTGCACTCTGGATTCTGATTCACTGATGTCCAATTCCATGGGCTCCTATATATATAGCATGCATAGAGTTAGAGCAATGCTTGATTGTTGACTGTTGGTAGAAGACAAGAAGAACAGATGACTAAAAATAAAAGTAATTCAGTGCACGAGAGGCTTAATTTCTATAATTTAACCATAGTTTGTGAAATTTTGCATCATGAATTTAAAGGACTACCCAATCATTATTGTTTAGTAAACAATCATATAACACTCATAAATGATGTAATTGAACTTGTTTTTTCAAATGACAGATCAAATAATCATCGTATAATAAAATCAATTATCAAATAATTATCATAGCAATTTTGTGGAATATTCCCATTCCAATGCAATAAAGTCTGAAACTTGCAACATTTCTTGAACTTAAAATGAGATAATTTTGAAGAAAATTGTCTGTGACCATCGTTACTGCTATTTTTTTTTTGTTTAATACTTGAAATCGGCTCACACCACCCCAAGAGGATGGGAGCCAAGGAAACAACCAGGTTCCAATTTCACTTACATTAACAAACAAACAAAGCTCAGCGCACAGCACAAAAGCTAATTGCAACACAGGCTCTGAAACAATCATCAAGATGAAAACCATAAAAAACTGAACACCTCAGCAAGCACAAGACATATTACATGATGAAAGTCAGCAACAAACTAATTAAATAATGCACATTCCATAGGCTTCAGCTTGATCCTTAAGCTAATTCACCTCTGAATAGTCAAATATCCCTCTGTATCAGGAATGGTGCTTCACTTTGCTCTGTGCACACCCACAACTCAACCTTTCTTAGATGGCATAAGAATTGACTAGTTCACTTTTGATGCAGATGCCATGCACTCTACCAAAAGACATCATGTCACGCTCACCCCATGAATAATATTTGGTATACAACAACAAACTTATACAATAATACTACACCAATGCTCATAATGTTCTTTGTTTCTTAGTGTATCAAGATTCATTCTCACTAAAAGACAAAATAATATTATGAGTATTATTATAATATTATATTGTACAACACACCCAAGTTCTGTACTAATAATATTACTCTATCAATTTACCTATGAATAGTCAGGCAATCATTCTTGTTACATCACTTTGACTTGTCCCAACCATATCTACGAGTGAAGTCCAGGAACCACTTACATAACTAAAGATTCGGTCACCCTAATTAATGTCCAAAGTCAAGTCGCCATTCAGAAAAAAAAAAAAAAAAAAAAAAACTCTCCAAAAATGGTCAGAACGTGTGGACTTGGAATTGTACAAGTCTTCGTTTTTTGTTGCCGGACTTCATATTAATTTCATGATAATGACGAGCCAATCCTCATGATAGAGATTGATAGATGCTCTATTATTTTGTGTGGAAGGATTCATGCGTATAATATACTCATCATTGACTCGGTTATATCACCATAGGGGTCATGGCAGTGCGCAGTGATTAACAAGGGTAGGGAAGGGACCCCATATTGTTGTCCGGTAGAAAATTAAAATATAAAATTATATAATTTTTTTAAATGAATATTAATTATCATCAATTAACTTTTAATTAACCACCTGTATATATTTATAATGAACTTATATGATACGCCCAATAACATTTGTTTATACAAGGAAAAGAATCAGACTTCATACAAGTATTAAACGAAAAAAGGAATGATAGAAGGATTGTGAAAGCATGCTTACCGAGGCAAGCTATTTCACTTTACCACTTCTTAGCTTCATCCAAGCTTGGGGACGTACCTTCTTTTGTTGCATGAAACTGTGAATATTTACACCCATTTTTTATTTTTTTTTACCTACTAATAATTGTTTGCTAGGCATAGCAAAAAATTCTTAAATGCTTATAAAAGCGAGACAAAATACCTTCTATGTTATGTTGATTAATTAATATATCAATTATTGTATTAAAAATACAAGAAAAGTGTTAATAATAACCTCCAAAACCTGTATAAATTTATAAATAAGACAAAATAACAAATATTTTATCCTGCTTTCAAAGTACCTAAGTATTTTTAGAAAAATGTTGGGGATACTTTCAAAAAAGTTAAGATTTATTATTTATCTTAGCAATATCTTTACAGCAATTAAAGAATAGTTTAAAAAATTTATAAAAATCTTAGGGTCATAATTAAATCAAATTGGTCCGAATTTGGGGTAAAATTTATCCAGCCCAATTGGCTTGGTTTCGTTTACGCTCAGATTATTTACGACCAAACCCAAAGAATTAAAATCAGTTTAGTTCAACTTGGGTGATAGAGTTACCCGACTATTACTAATTATTTAATTCAATTAAAAGGAATACAAATTTTTTAAGAATAAATTACAAACTTTAGATATTAATTTCATATATATATATAGTTCAATCATATCAATAGACATAATTAAAATATTATTCATTAACCACACATTATATGTACGTTATCAGGCTTCAATTGAATTTTACCCAGTATAACCCAATCACCCAAACCAATACTGCTCAGGTCAATTAAATTTATCGGGTCAACCCGATCAGCTAATCTAGATTCAAAACATTATATAAGTTTCAAAATGAGTTAAACAGATTCACATCACAATTTTTATCAAGTATTTTATATTTATTTCGTTTAATTTTTGAAGCAAGTGAGAATTTGTTGATATTTTTCTCAAATTATCATCACTTCATCTCAAGATAAACGTTCATGTTATTATTTGAATTGAAAATTGGATAGAAAGGATATATAAAACGTGATCTGAACAACTTTTTTTTTTTTTCCACAGCATACTATGACAAAGCTACAAATGTATAGGTCAAGAGTGTAGTTTCCATATCATTGTCAAGTTAATGAACTAACCCCCTCTGATGCAGTACAACAAATCAGTATAGAGCTCATATCTGAGTCCCCTTCCGAGAAAACACTAGCCAAAGCCTCCCCTCCACCACCACCAACCCCACCACCCTCTCACTGTCTCTCTCTAAAAAGCAAAAGAAAAAGATAATAGAAACCCAAACCCAAAATGGCAATATCAGCAAAGAACATTGAAGAGAGACTGCCATGAGCAGTCCAGGAAGGAAATGAAGCAGAAGAGCTATAAATATGCCCACTAAGCAGAAGAGCTATAAATATGCCCACTAAGTTTAGTGACCATCCTATCAAAATCTAGAGATTCCACATAGACATCATAATGCACAATAACTACGAACTGTACAAAGGACATGACTAGTTCCAGCCTCAGCCCTTCAGCTTAATACCAATGATTCCACATTTGCAAGCTTGAATGAACATGCAAGCCTGAAAAAATTAGTCAAATGAAAGCCAGCATTTAAATTAGTACTTACCCGAATTGCTGGCTTTCTCTTCTTTCCCCATGTGTCATCTAATCCTATCTCATGCTGTAGATGCTAAGCTCAATCTCCTGCCATGTGTCAAAGCACAAGCAACAGCATAAAGACATAATACAGACAGACAAGCTCCAAAAATGGAAAGTTTTAACACAAAACATGCCTGATCACTGGTTCTTGCACAGCCTCTGGATCAAATCTTCCCTTGGAATTAAGAACCATTCCTACCATTGGATTTGGCTTTAAAGCCCCCAAACGAAAAAAACAGAAAAGACAAGAAAATTGGTCAGTACACAGCGTTGATCATCATATGCAAGCAAGAAGTTCATCAAAGCAATAACAGTAATGTAGAAAGCTTTTGACACAAGCACCAGCACTCCTATTTCTTAGACTAAGATGGTACAGCAACTGCAACGACCAAAACATTGCCTACTTCAGTAAAATTTGTGATAATATGACATCACCAAAATCTGTAGAACAATGGCATTTTGGCTTTTACGGTACTTCAGAGAAGACCTTGCACATAATTGCACTTGGCTGCACAGTCTATCCCTAGTTATAGTAATGAAGAAAATATGAACTGATCAAATGGCTCGGCACTGTGCTCTAACAAGACAACAGAAGAGAAATACACAAAGCCACTACAAAAGTAAGAGATATTAGAAGACTAAGGAATTGAAAGCCCAAACCTCCAATTGTTCATGTATCTCATCTTGTAATACTTCATTTCCTCTTGCCACTGCATTTTCCACGCGCGTGACAGAATCTGTCCCACAAGTGATATCCTCAAACCTGCCACTGATCATCCCCTCAACACCCCTGGTGTTATCTTCAACACAAACTGCTGCTGATGTAGAGCCAACATCTTCACAAGAACCACCATCGCTTGCAACAGATGTAACCGCACTAGAATTTGACACGCATTCAGGCTCAGGGTCAGGAGACTCAGTCCTATCCAACACATCTTGGCCACTGTTGCACAAATCCATACTCTCCACATTTCCCAAATCTTGACTATCAGACACAGCACCAACAGATAAATCCCCAGAACCTAGGCCCAACTTGCTTCTTGCCAAGCTATCCGGAGGAGGACTGAATTGTTTTTTCACTACAACATCCTTGTTCACACCGACCCCGTAATCATACTTCCTCTTATGGTTTCTCTCACCATGTTCAGTCCCATTAACCTCATCTTCATGAGATGATCTATAAGGATTCTCCAGTTGGCCCATTGGCCTCGATGGTCGAGATCGTTTATAATTATAACCATCAGGAAACACATAGTATGGGATTTGCCTTTTACGAACATGAGAAACATAAATGTCCATCCCGGGTCTCCAGAACATGTACATATTAACAGAATGTCGAAACTCATCCACAGTCCCACGTATATCAAATTGTTGACATTCTCGAACAATCTCACCCTGCTTCCTCTGCAAGCCCATGAAGAATGCACTATGTGCACACTGCCTTGAAGTATCCGTATAGTCATGAGGATAGGGATGGCACTGCAACTTCCCAAAAGTGTCACGTTCAATCTGCCAACAGAATCCAAACAAAACCAATGGGAGTTTAAGAAACCAAGTTGATGTTCATCCTTGAAAATTTCATGATGTGGTGACTCTTCTAAAATTTTCCTCATTGCACAACCATAAAAAAATGGACATACCCTCAAGGTCAGCTGCCGAAGGCGTGATTCCACCCAACCTTTCCAAGATCGCAAGTCATCATCATCAGCAGCAACTATGTCAACTTGCAAGTAGTTTTTATAGCTCTCAAAGAAAGAGTATGGCTCAAATAGAGCAGTCCAATGAGCCTTATTCAGTTCTATTTCCTGATTTTGTTCAGCAAAGCAAAAAGGTGTCAACTATTTATAGCAAGGAGGTATTAACATCCAACATATTCCTGGAAAACTCAACAAGAGCACAAAAACTATTACCCCACAGATCTCGTTGCCATATTGGAACTGCTCCATCATAACACGAAGTGTGCTTGTAGAAACATTGTAACTAGAATTCATACAAGGATAGGCAGGAGTGATGATTGGCATATGATGGGTTCGGTCTCGAGGATTTTTACGAGGATCCCAAACAGAAAAACCAAGCTCATTCTCCTCTGTTGGACATAACATGACAGGATTTGGCCACCGCCACTGTGTATACACCCTGAAGAATCGAGAGACGAGCATGCTTGGAACAGCATTTGGATACAACTGGCACACTCGAGCTACAAGAAGTGCCAAGTTAACACCACCAAGAAAACCCGTAACCTGAAAGAAACATTTGGAAATAAATACACAAATATTTAACTAATAGCCATTAATGACGAAAACCCATAACCTGAAAGACTCATATGGAAATAAATACATGAATCATTAACCATAATGGTGGAGATTCAAATCAAACACAATTTGTAACATGATTATTCAAATCAAACAGACTACTTAACATGATTAGAAAACAGGAAACAACAAAATATAACTCACATTGGAATAAACACCTCGCCTTTTGGCCCAAAACTTTAAGCATTGAAGTGTCATTCGAAAGTGCTTTAATCCAAACAAAGAAAAACAAGTTAACATGTTTGAGGCACTGCAAATCATAAGAAACGGATGAATTAAAGTAAGAAGAAAGAAGCAATAACCCGAAAAAAAATACCTCAACATTTGGAACAAGCTTTAGAATTTGATCTGCAACCCGACAGCCATTTAAACTTCGAACAGTAGGCTCATCAACATTGTGTAGAACAGAGACATCAGATATATCCAAGTCCTGTCCATATTAGGAAACAAAAGAAAATTCCAACATCGATGACCCAAAATATTAAACAAATAACTCATGATACACAGGTACAAAGTTAAAAATAAAAGCAATTCTAAAATCTTTGACCTCCTAAAAACAAGACAAGTTCAATATAATGAACATTTGACTAGTACATGTATGTTAAGAAAGAAATCGAAAATCTACAAACACTTGTCTTGCACCAAAAGATTCATTTAGAAACAAATTCAAGGATCAAAATCCCATTTTCAAGATTCATATCTGTTCTTATTCTTGATCTGAAAAGCAAGGATACAGATTAGAACAAAAGTAAACTTGCACCTTACATCTAGAAGACCCTTTTTTTAGTGAGATAACAGCAGAAAATGAAAATTATTTCACTTACTTCAGGTACAACTAAGCAAGAAAGACTTGCATACAGTAGATCAATCGATATTCCATCAAACTTGAACTTCATAACTGGGACATGCGCATCTGGAACTGGTTGCAGTTCTGTAATTTCCTCCATGTTAGCAAGGATGTCATGCAATGTGAAGAAAAAATCCTCCTGGTGAAAAAATGTGAAAGATTAGACAAAAAATTTGACAACAAGTTTCATGAAGCACAGACTTATTGTACTGTCAATCTACCTCCCGGTTTACATACGATGGCCCAACACATAAAGTGTCCAAGTCAGCCCCAGGACCATGAACCTGCATCATAGTATATGCCAAAAAAGGCTTAATTAATTCGTACGTGAAAAAAAAAAAAAAACAGATGGGGATAATTACATGGTAAGCATTACAGCTTCTTTACTCCTTTGGAGCTAGTGGAAATATAATTTCCCATTGTAACATGTGAGACACTTCACCAAAGTAGTGCAAGTTATGAGATAATTGTAAATTGTGCTCATGGCTCCAGATACAATTTACAATTAAAAACTTGAAATGAGAGTAACTGTAACTCTGTAAGCCACGGCTAGCTGAGAGACTTAGACTACTTTGGTCAATATGTCAAAAAAAGTTGCACCAAAGAGGGAATTTAATTCTCTGCATGCATCAAATGAGTAAAGAAGTCTGAGCTAGGCTGAAGAATCAAAATGAAATTTGATATCAAAACCCCCACATAATCAAGATGACTGTGTTCCCAAAACAGTTAAGAAAGATGAAAGATGCTAATTTGCCAGCAATAAATCCAAACGTGAAGGTATGCATGTCAGCGAAGGACGCAAGCAAACTCACGCCAAGTCGATAAGAACCGAAAGTAAATATGACAGCATTTGCATCTTCCACCATTTGATCAGTGTATCCTCTTATGCGGGTAAGCAGCTTCACCCAACCTTTTAATACCTGATATAACAGAAAACAAATCATAAGCAAAACCAATTACATTAGACTTTGGATCTTGGATAACACAAATCATTCCCACAAGCTGTCTCAAGGATTTGGCTCCCCTCTAAAGTGTCAGCACAATTTAGAGGACAAGGTGCACAATGTTAATCGTCAATGAAGAATTTATCGTGAGATTATCACACATATGTGATCTACCATGTAAGTGATTGTATATGATGAAACCTTGAACTCTTGATTTTACCATCACGGATGACGATCAGGCACTTTACTATCTACGGTGTGCCTTGCACTCCCAAAGAGCTAAATCTTTGTGCAAAGGCAGGATAGAATAACAAAGTAATTTCAATAAATAGTAAATTATAATAAGAAAGTATTTAATCACTAAAAATGATGATTATTATCATCACACATCAACAACTATACATCAATCCAAACATATAGTTCCATATTTGCAACTCCTTAGTTACTTTGACCTCATCATCATTATCAGTATCGCCCATATATACCATCAATATTCACATTCGCCGGTTTTCTTTCACATCCACATGACTTAAACTCAAGACCTTATTCAAGAGAAACAAGCGCAGAACCACTAGGACCAACCAAGAATCGCTATCAAAATTATTATTACAATTATTATACTTATAATAACTCAACAAAGCAAACAAAAATTGTAATGAAAAATAATAAGAGGAAAACCCCTCTATTTTCTTTTTCTTTTTCTATCTTTTGTGTGTACCTGTCCAAGTCGGTGAAGGACCTCTTCTCTCTTGGCAGCTTCCTCCCTTGTCTCGTAAAGCCCAGAATCTACCAGAAACTTGCAATAAAAAAAAAATTCTCAGAAAAATAAATTTAATCAACAAACTTAACAACAACAACAACAACAACAAAAATAAATTAATTAATTAAAGAAATTATATTGAATATTTAAAAGAAAAAAACCTTTTCTAAGTCCTTGGTCCTTTGCATATCAGCAAGCGTTGGGCCAGCCATTGAGATTGGCTTCGTCACACCATATTGCTTCGACGATGCTCCCATTCCTTCGGAACTCCCCATGATATCAAACACCAAAAACGAAAAGCGAACAACAAAAAAAAGTTCTTTTTTGGTTTTTTTTTTTTTGGCTTAAATGAAAAGATTGAAAGAGATCGAAACCCCAGAAAAGATAAATTGAATGAAAGAAAATATAAATGGATCGAGAATTCAGAGCCGATTGAAGATTTGGGGGAGAAAATCGAAACCCTAGAAACGCGCGGAAATAACAAATAAAAGGGGGAAAAAAAGAGGGAAAAGGAGGGAACGAAGAAAGAAGGGATTGGAAACGGTGAGAAGGGATCTGAGGGAAGGGTAAGAAAGAGACAGACAGGGAAGAAGAAGGTTTTCTAGAGAGAGAGAGAGAGAAGGGTGTGGGTGAGCTCAGCACCCAATGGTGGGGTGAGAATAGGAGGGCGGCGGGCCTTTGATTTTTCCAAGATATTTATTTATATGAATGTATTTTTGATGGATCACAAGATAAGAACTTTTGATTGAGCTTTACCAACCAAATACTCTAGGCCAATATAATCCGAAAATTTTTTCACTGTCATCCATTTGCATGCATGCTCTAACAATTATTATATAGATTTAATTTTCATGCATAATGTATTATCACACGAATTATAAAAATTAATTTTTATATCTATTACATGAGAAGTTATCAAATTAAATGTTTTGATTGGATGACAGTGTAATACTATTTTACATTAATGATGCATCAAAATTAAACTCTTATTATATATGAAAACTTGATTACTGTTATTTATAATATAGTTAATATTCTCTTTAATCCCTAATTTTATATTTATCTGTCATTTAATTTTGTAAAACATGAAGTAAGTTAGTTTATCATCTCACTTTTATTTAATATTTTATTAATTAAATAATGATGTATACCGTTAAGTGGTAATTTAACATATCATGTATCATTTGAAGTATAATGAAGTTTCAATGACTCATGTTGTGTCTAAAATTACACTAAATAAATCATGTTATAACTTAAAAATGAGATACAAATTACCTATTTTGTATAATTTTATACACCAAAATAAATTATTTTTAACTTAATTCTATTTCAGATTATATAAGGTATGTCAACATATTACTTAACGTTACACATCATCATTTAATTGATAAAATGTTAAATAAAAGTGGACTGAAGGACAAATATGACCCACATTTTATAATGTTATAAAGTAATTTGACTCATTTTAAAATGTCATAGACTAAAATAAATATTAACTTCTTAGTTATTCGATAATATATGATTAGATGATACTATAGAAAAATTTTACAAAGATAATAGAATTTTTAAGCGAATAAAAGAAGTAAATATTAATATTAATTATATACAAATGTGGGATTAAAAACTATTTAAAACTTAAATGATCACTTAAAAGGTTATACAAATTTATTTTTAAATTTTGAGACTTTATAAGATATGATGATCAGGGTTAACTCAGCTTGATATATAATGATAAAAATTTACTCACCTATTGATAAATACATAGATCAGCTGACAAAGGGCTATTAGAGCTTAACTATGGATTTTGGGTTCAAGTATTGGGTATACAGTTACGTGGGAAAGATATGTCGCCTTAGTGATTCTACCGACCATAGCAAGATTGTTTTCATTATAAGGATACTTGGTTCAAAGATAAAAGATTTACTCATCTTATTCTCACAATTAATCACTTATTTTACTCGATGTTCTCTTTTATCCAAATAACTAAATATTAACATGAAATATGATTTAATTTTATGTATTAACAATTTAAAATAATTTTATACTATTAATTAATAAAATTTGAGGAAAATGATTCTCAATTTGTTCTCTAATAAATGTTTATTTTCACTTATATACATAGATCAAGAAAATGATTGGATAAGCTTATGTGTTAGGGAAATTTAGATTTGTTTTACAAAACTATCCTCATCACTTAATTCCTCTATTTTCTCTATCTCCTATACATATTATTTGTTAAGGTTATAAAAGATAAAATATAATTAATATTGTTTAGATTTCTTAAAATAACACATAATTATAAAAAAAAAAAGTCAAATTTTAAAAATAGACATGTAACGACGTGGAGGATGAAAAAGTTTACCTCAAATGGGAGAGGACTTGGAAAGCCTCCTGACCAAGTTTTTTCTAAGTGCCTTGTACATGCTTAGAACAAAGGTGGGGTACCTGCAAGGACTTCACCTAGAGAATCAGTAGGTACTCAAGTAGAGTAACGGTATAGTAAAAAAGAACATGCCCATACTTGGAGTCCTTGGAAATATTTATAGTAGGAGAGCGGAGCAATTACTTGAGATCAAGACGTCCTTGTGTACCTACTCCCACATCTCATGTCCATGATGCTGGAGAGAGTGGGAGATTGGAAGGATAACATGCATAGTAACTACTACCATGTGCCCCCAGACCATGCACTTGGACCCGCGCCCATCTTCATCGTTGGTTTAGACTCATCTTAGGCCTCCATGGTGGGCCTTCCGAGATGGATCAGCTTTTGGGCATGGAATCATATCATTGTCCGTAACAAAACACTTATTAGATAATTAAAGTAGTAATCTATTATGCTAATTATTTTTTTTATTAATATGGGGATTGAAAGCTCAAAATAAAGTCTCTTTTTTTAATCAAAAAAATAGTTTTTCATATATTTTGATAATTTTCATAAAATAAAAAAAATTTTAAAAATCAATTTTGAGTTTTTTTTATAAAAGTTAAAAAGAATAACTTCTTAAATAAAATATAAATTTTAAATTTTTTAATTATATATAAAATTTAAATTTTATAATTTTTTTTTAAATATGAAAAAAACACGTCCAAAATCTTCTAAGAAAAAATTGTTGATTGCATAAACTAAAGTGTGTGACGGATCTAAAATGTTATGGTAATGGAGCAAAGGTAATGCACAAACATAATAAAAAAATAAAATATGTTATATCTTATTATTTTGTATCATTTACTGTTAATGTGAGGTTAAATTTCATAAAATAATAGAGACAAAAATGTACATACATCTATAGTATAACTTTTGAATTTTTTTCCAAATTCTTGTGGGCATGAGCCCCACCTTCTACAGCATGGCCCCGCCCCAGGCTATTCACGTGAGTACCAGGCACATCCAGATTGACAAAATAAAACTAATATAATGATATTATTATAAGTATACTATTAAATTTCTAAAAATAATAACAAAGTTTATGTTATGAGTTTAAGTATCCGGGTATAGTATAGTTTACGGTGGTGCCCCATGAACAAAGTTCCATCACGTGCTAAACGGACCATCACTGTCCAACACGTGTCATGCTCCTCAAAGAGTCAACTATGCTTGCCGGTGACGTAACTCTGATTCTGCCATTCATTTCACGCTGGCAGCACATTTTTTGTTTTGGGGTACACATCAGGCCAACCAAGGCTGTGATATTTTTTTCTACTCCTTTAACAGATTTTCTATTGCAGTCCACTCAACACATGCCAATGGCTAAAGCAACACCAATTTGCATTCGCCCATGATACGAGGCAAGTGGGGATAGGTTTGGTCTATCGAAAATTAAAAAATAGGTGTTTAATTTTTATGTAAAAATTCTAAAAAAATCTTTTAATTTTTTTTATCTATATGTATTTATTTTCTATTTTTTTAATATGTGGGATTTTGTAATGAGATTGTAGTGCTTATATATATAATTTTCTATTAAAAAATGAATATTTATTATTAAATTGTATTAATGTGCACATATAAAAAAAATTTAAAGACCATTTTATATTTTTTTAAAGTAATATGACTAAGGTGCACATAAACCAAAATTTAAGAGTCTTCGATGTTATAAACAAGAACCAAAAATAAAGGAATAGGAAAATGGTGAATTATTTGTATATTCACTATGTATATTGTACAAGCAAAAGGTGCCTATTTATAGATCTAGAGGAATAAAGACAGAGAATAAAGAATAAATCAACCTGATCGTAATTTGCTACAAATCATGATACAAATCAAATTACAATCACAATAGTATCTAATCATATCGTGACATCCCCCTCAAACTCAAGTGGGTGGAGAAGAAATCAACTTGAGTTTGGGAAGCAAAGCATGGAAGCGACTGGGATCATGAGCTTTGATGAACAAATTAGCAAGTTGATCAAGAGTCCTAATGGGCACGAGATGAAGAGCACCGTGAACAATTTGTTGGTGAGTGAAATGATAGTCGATCTCAATATGCTTAGTGCGCTCATGGAAGACATCATTGTCACGACCCGATTTAGACACGTGACTGGCACGTGAGAAATCTTATTCCCATGTAAGCTCGCAACCTGAATCTCTCTATATGCATACTTAACTATAACATTATTCAAAACACATTTTCATTTTCTACATACAAGTCAGTTGTTTACTAATTCATTCTAATCTATACTGAACTTTCATAATTCATACTCTGTTGTCTGTAAATCATAATACAAACATCTTTGTGTAAAACTACTCTGATTCAAAACATTCATAAATGCTGAACTGTTCAATACATCTTCAAATAATGTTATAATATGCAAAAATTATAAACATGCTCTATTATTCGGATCCTGCCTGCATTTATACTGGAATAGCTCTAGACAGAACTATAAGCACTTCACCCAAGTGAAACTCACCATATGAACTCTAATGCTGGTGGAGAGTAATAACTGGGAAAATCTGCCGCAGCCATACAATTTGCAGAATAGGAGAAAAGAAAGGGGTGAGTTTTATGCAAAACTCAGTGAGTGAATCCTCACCTGAAACCCCCTTCCATGGGACATTAAGGAAATAATGTATCATATCATAAAAACATGAATAATACTGATAATCTCACATAACCATAAATACGTATATTTCTAAAAACAACATTCACAACCATCAAGTTATCACTTAAAAATAATTTCTCTAAATTTATTTTCACGACGACCAAAACATACAAATAACACAATACAGTAGCTCTTAGAGAAATAGTAGTCTCTGCTCTGTAATTACGTATATCAAATATGATATAAATGTTTCTCTGCTCTATGGTTCTTATAGAACCGAAGTTGGATACCTAATTAAGTTCTATTCTCTGCTTTGCTCTATGAAATTGCCCTTAGGCAACTTGATACCAAGGTTAACAATCATTCAACCGTTAACTCGCTGTCTGTTTCTCTATAGCTACTGCCTAAACTAGATAAATAATTAAATGTAAGAACCTTTAAAACATTTAACTCTCTGTGAGCTCTGAATCTATCTGATTCTAACAGTTTGACCTTAGCATAACTGTGGCTATGAAATCATGCCTAAGGGATTACCCTCTGCAGAATATGTAGCCGTCAACTGTTCTGAATCCTATGAAGATTCAAACTCTAAAACCTCTTGGTTTATTCTCTAAAACTCAATTTAACCCATCAAGTTTTCATACTAAAATTCCCAATTTCACATTTCAAATTAGCTATGTTCACAATCATCATTCCACTCTCTTCTCTAAATAGCATTTCTAGGTATTAAACTATTTTATATTCATAAATCAGTTTCAGAATCAATTGAAAACTATGAAAAACTTATCTAACAATTTCATATATCACCAAAGCAACATATAATCAACCCAACAAACATGGTCCCATAAGTTTTCTCAAAAACAGGTTTCATGCTCTAAAATTAGTTGTTCAAGACATATAAATCAATAGTAAACTTCAATCCTCTTTGCAAAAATCTCTAAAATAAAATAATACATGATATCTTTATAAAAATAACTCTAATACAGAACATAAAGATCACAAATGTGAACCCACTCACCTGGAGGGGTGAACAATGAAGGAATAGCACTAACAGAGCTCTAGGAAGCAAAACTAACAACAGTATCTGATGCAAAAATCATAAGACTCTAAATCAACCTCTAAAACCTCTAAATATCCAAAAATCCATCTCTAACATACTAGAACACTTCTCTTCTTGAGAAGCATGGAGAATCTCCCCCAATAACAAGGAAGAAATAGAGAAAAGAGAGAGAAATCAAGAGAATAACATACATTAGATCCTTAGAAGGAAGAAAAATAGAGTTTAGATGATGAAAAGGTGAAGAAATGAGGTGTAGAGGGGAAGGATCACGTTTTTCTACAGAGGATGAAGGTGGAGAGGAGTGTTTTGGTTGTAGGAAGATTCCAGACTCGAAACAGGGGTTTTTTATAACTCGGTTGACCGTTGCAGTGCTAAAGAACACTGCAGCGCTCACCAGAGAGTGTCTCTCGCACCGACTTACTTTTCTGTTGACCGCTGCAGCGTTCACCAGAAGGCCAATAAATCCACTTCTTACACCGACTTATTGCTCTGCTGACTGCTATAACGCTAAAAGCGCTGCAACACTCACCAGAATGGTTTCTCCCTCTACAAGATGATCTCTCTCACTTTCTAGGATGGTCTCTCACTCCCTATAACTCACTTATTACATTTCCTATTTCCTTTTTAACTTTTATTTCCTATTAACTTTTAAATATAAATGTAAATAAGGGAATACCCCCTAATTTGGATTCAAATAAAATATCTAAAAAATCAAAATCCAACCCAATCAAAATCTAAATTTTGGGTTTTAGTTCAAATCCAGAAATTTTCACGGTTTTATAAACTTGTGGATAAAAAAGGAGTGTTTAAAGGTTCCATAAAATTCATTAAAAATTACTCTGACTTATTATTCTCTAAGGAACAATTACCGGGATTTTTTGTCCCAAGAATGTTGCTTTATTATATGGCTCTCCAATGAGGAATAGGGTCCAAACTTAGCAAAATTCAGGACTCGAACTGACAGATAAGGGTTATCGATACCCTTCTTTATTCGAAAAATTTTCCTAACCTTTCTATTTAAAAATTTGGGGTATTACAATCATTATGCACAATCTGAATGGCACTTCAGTTGTCATAGTAGAGGTTAGTAGAGGAGGATTGAGTGAGACCTAGATCACCAAGAAGCCAATGTATCCAAAGAACCTCAAAGTAGTGTAAGCAAGAGCCCAATACTCGGCTTCAATACTGGAATGAGCAGTTAGAGTCTTTTTCTTGCTACACTATGAAATAAGAGAACCACCAAGAAACATACAATAGCCAATAGATGGTAGAACAACGGTCAATGGGGTTTCCACCCTAATCAACATCAAAGTAAGCTCGAGGTACCAAAAGAGAATCAACAGAGAAGTGAAGTCCATGAAACAATGTTCCTTTAACATATCGAATAATGCGAAGAACAATGACATAGTGAGTAGAACGCATAGCAGACATAAACCATCTCACCAAGTGAACAACATATAAAATGTTAGGCCAAGTAATTGTCAGATAGATCAAGCTCTCAACTAATTGCTTGTAAAGAGTAGTGTTGTCCAAGACAGTGCCATCCATAGGAGTGAAGCACACATTAGGCTCAAGAGGTGTACTGTGAATCCTATGTGGCTATTAGTGAAACCAGCCTTGGAAATAAGATCAAAAGCTAGAATACTTGGCCTTAGATAAATAGAGGTCATCATCAGAGGAGAGAACTTCAAGACCCGAGAAATAACTAAGAGGACCAAGATCTTTCATCTCAAATTGACTGCTTAGGGAAGCCTTGAGATTTGTGATGCTATATGTGTCATCGCCAGTAATGATCATGTCATCAACATAAAGTAACAACAACATAGTGCCATGATAAATCCAATGAATACAAAGAGAAGAGTCGTGTGAACTAGATGAGAAACTAAATTGATGGATAATGAAGCTGAACTTGTCAAACATGCTTTAAGGTTATACAAAGCTTTATGATGGAGACAACCTTTGTTTGGTGGACAAATGTAACCGGGAAGTGGTTCTATATAGACTTTTTCAGTCAAATGTCCATTGAGAAAGGCATTCTAAACATCCATTTGACTGAGGGTCCACTTTTGAGTGGTTGCAATAGCAAGTAGAGCACAATTAGAAGTGATGCAAGCAACAAGAGCAAAAGTCTTCTCATAATCAATACCATACTCTTCAGTGAAATCCTTAGCAACCAAACGAGCCTTATATTGCTTAATAGACTTGTCGGAATAAGTCTTAATCTTGTATACCCCAGTTACATCCTACCATGCCTTATCAGAAGAAAGATCAACTAGATCCCAAGTTTAGGTCTTCTCCAATGCTTATAACTCTTCTTGCATAGCAAACTGCCGATGGGGGTTTATGGAGGTTTCGTTATAGGACTGCGGTTCACGTAAGTGAATTATAGTAGAAAAACAATGGTAATCATGAAGATAAGCAAAAGGTTGTGTTACCCCAACTGGATGTTTAGGAGGAGGAAGGTTAGTAGATGCAGGATCTACCTCTGAAATTGAATCATCGGGAATTATCGAAGTTGAGCTCACGAGAGCTACTTGCATCAATGTCACTAGGAAACAAAGCCATAGAGGTGTTAGTAAAGAAAGGACTCGAGGTTAAAGGAATGAGCTTGACAGAAGACAAGGATGAAAACTAGACACAAATGCACTAGGAGAAAGGATCCCAACAATGGTAACCAACCTTTATGCTATATCCCATACCCAAGAAAGCAATAAAGACAGACATGGGGTTCAAGTTTAGTATATTCACAGGGTTGAAGGAGCACAAAACATGCACAACCAACAATGATTTTATTTGTTCAATCAAACCCTCCTTCACTTGTAAAATTTGTTTAAAAAGTCACTAAATTTGTGAAATTATTACATAGACATTCCTCTGAATTTATAAAATCACTAAGTGCCCTCCCCTCCATGATATGTTTAATAATATATTTAGGAGATTAGTTTCACCCATACAAATGAAGGGAAATCGAGCTAAATTTCATCAAATTTCAATAGATTTCATTATAATTTACCTTTAAAAAAATTACTTATTGAATGTTACCCCATTCACATAATCATGTTGCACAAATCTTCTTGATCAAATAAAATCATAATTATCTTCTTATATCTTTCTCGAGTCCAATACAAAGACATGGAAAAAGATTACCATTCATCAAAGATACACAATTCTAGGAAATATTCAAATAACACTCTTGATATGTTGATTAAAAATGGAGTAAAACTTCTATATATTAAAAAAAGATGTTTTGATTAAAAATTTGAATCAAGACCCAATAATAATAATAAAATTTCAAATCAGATTAAGATAACATTATCAATATTCAATAAACATATCACATGCTTCTAATTCTGCATGTACAAGGAAACCAATTTTGCATTACCAAAAAAAAAATTATAATAATATGTATATATCGAAAAATTTAAGAACCATTTTTCACATTTTATAAAGTAATCGAAACAAAGTACATATGAGCTAAAGTAGAAGTTGGAGGGGTCTTTTGCATAGCCTTGGTTTTCCAAGCCTAACTAACCCTCTACTTTGTGAACTCCCTCATGATTTTTTTTGTTTTCGAGGTGAACTCCCTCTTCTTGTTCTAAACTCTTGACTGGTATGGCCATTTAGAATTGTCCTTTTTGGGTCGAAAATAGCATTTAACGAAGACAAAGGAGGCAGGTCAACATCTTGCCGGCCCAAATATAAAACAAAAGGTAATTGACCAAATTCATTGTCCTTTTTGAGCTTCACCTCTCTCGCCAACAAATTCTTTTGTTTGTCTTTCTCAGACCAAATTCCTTCCTGCTATTGCCATTTCACTGTAACTGGACCAATGCATTGAATTGGCCTCTAAGAATTTGGTATTTGGGCTCACAGTGGGTAAGAGCACCGTATCACTAGCCCATGCATGTCTGCACCGAAAAGTTAGGCAAATGAAATGACCAAAAAAAGCATAAAAATCAGACACAAATAAAGCGTAGGCAAATGCTATATATCAAACCAAAATAAAAAAAGGTAAATACCGAGGAATTCGGAGAAGAAAAAAGGTAAATACTATAGAAGACGAAAAAATGAAAACAAAATACCCGAAAACATAAGAGGCAAATATACTATAAAGGAATATTAGCAGCAAAAACAAAAAAAAAAAAGATACTAAAAAGGAATCGTGGTCCAATACCATCTACTGTTTGGTTGGATATCAAAACTCATGGTCCCTTCACCAAATCCCAGTAATGCGCATAAATGTTAAAGAAACAGTACTATTCTGGAATGTAAACGCTGACTCAGGACCTTTTTTTGCACAGTGACCAAATATTATCAATTTGTCAAATTTGTAAAATTCAAATTATATGTGAGAGTGAAACCTTTCTACAATTTGTAATCCTTGAAACCTAATTTTGTTCCACTGAACTTAAAGTTGAATTCAGATCAAGAATATAGACAAAATTACATTTTAAAAAAAATCCAGAGAAAATTGAGCTAAGCTGAAACTTTTTTTTTTTAAATGCGAAAGCAAGGGGGAAAAAAAGAAGGGAACAAAGTGGGAAAAGAAAACATACAAAAGAAGACATCGAAAAATAAAATAAAATGTCAAAAGACACAAAAACGTAAGCAATGTGAAGAAAGGGAAAAGCATACCACCACATAAAATAAAATAAAAAAAGAAAATTCCTTTAACAACAATTATTGAAAACTTAAAATTTTACTTCAATATAAAAAAATTTCACTTTAAATAATTGATTTTTAAAAAAATAAAAATAAAAGATGAAAATACCATTATCATTTATCATAAATTATCTCTCTATTAAATAATTATACTCATATCCATTTATTCTCAATCATCATAAATATTGAGATGAAATGGATAAAAAATAATTAATATTTTCTAAAATGTAAAAATAACTTATATTTTGAACTAGACAAAATATAAACAAAAATTTATATTTTGGACTGGATAAAATACTATGAGATTTAGCCCTCAATTATTGGATCATTAATTACTAGTGAGGAGGGCTTTTCAGTAATTGTCTTGTAAACTTTTTAGGAAAATATAAAAATTAAGTCAGTTATTCAATCATTAATCATTTTCTTCTTAAAAACTCAAGTCACGAAATAATTGCTTTAAAAATTCTCCTTAATGATATCATTTTAAAACACGGTATCAAAAATTAAGTGTTGACATTTTGTTTAATTAATTAACATTTACATGAAGTACGTACTGATGTTTCTTTTTTCTTATAAGGAAAACACTAATTTTATTATTAAATAATAACGGTATAATATATCATTTATTACCAGCATCAAACATTGCATTGATTTAAAAATAACTTATTTTTTCTTGTAAAAAAGTATTCATCTTCGTATGCTTCCATTGGCATCCTTAATATAATTTTTTAGCATATTTTTTAAGACAGATCTTAATTTATTTTTTTCTCCGCTGTATATATAATTTTATTTATAAATTTTATAAATGCAGCAGAGTATATTAAATTCTATTTATTACGATTCCGGCTGTCTGCCAAGATTTTCGGGGGAAAAGTTTCCCACGAGAAGTATTTTGTCACGTTATGATAAAAACTGTATTAATGAGTCCAGCCAATGAATAGTTTTTCTTTAAACGGTCATAAACAAATATTACTATCTTTTTTTTTTTTTATAAAAAAATATTACTATCATATTTCATGCAATCATGCACACGGAAAAAAAAAAATACCATTACTCAAAGTTACATTGTATATTTTTAACCAAGGTTAGCTTTTCTTTCTGTTTTTTTGTTTTGGGCAACGTTTAGTGTTTAAATAGTTTTGTGGATTAATATAAATCAATATTAAATTTAATTTAGCTTCAAATTAATTGGATATCAAACAACTAGAGTTTATTGTTTAAGCTCAATGGTTTGTTATCATTATTGTTGTTGGGATAATTATTGTTAAGCATTGTTTATTGTGGGTATGTTTTATAGATCCATGTGTGTGGACTTTGCTGGGTGGCTTAGCCCAACAATTTACTGACACAAGAAGATGCCCTCTTCCTAACCGATATATAGGGTATTTGGTTGCCTTAAAAACTTATTATAGAATACGAGGAATAAATCTCCTAAAATTCTCTATTGGATTTTTCTCTGATCTCTTGTGTTTATGTTTTGTATGTTAGGTTAGGAGATATCAATAAATTTGTGTGTCTTCGTATCCAATCCTTTAAGGTAACTCTTTAACCCAATCTTCTAATTATTATTGAACATGTCATATTCAAGATTAAATTGATCTTTGGAAAAATGAATTTAATCTGTTGTGTATATCCTTCGATAGTGTGTGTGTGGGTATATATATATATATATATATATATATATACACACACACTATAAACCAACCCAAGTTAAACAAAATTAAGTAGAACCAATTGAATTTTAGATGGACTCTTTAGACACTAGTAGTTCAATCATTAGAACTCAAATTAGACCTTGCAATATATTGATTCAAAATGGAATCAAATAAAAAGCTAAATTGTTAAAAGAAATAAACAAAAAAGAGTTATTTGAATGAGCAATAATATTCAGGCAAAAGAAAAAAAAAATAAAAAAGTGACATGATGAGAATATATAGAGATTCAAGGTGGTGAATTAATCCACCATTTTACTTTTCCAAGACCTATTGTTTTTGGATTTTTCTCTATATGTATTTCATATCATATGATATCCATTTTATTTAATTTTCAAATAATATTTCTTTATTTGAAAACATATTTGAGACATAAGGGAACACCTTGAAGAAGTAGCACTTGAGTTGCTGTTTTTCTTGATCCGATTAAACTCTAAGGGAAAATGGACTTGTTAATAGCAAAAGTAATCATAAAAGTTTTATCATCCAAAATTGTGAGAGAAATATTTTGCATCTATTTTATTAAAATGGTGTTCAAATGTCACATAAAAAACTCAAAAAGTGTTAGAAAATATAAAAAAAGCGGCAAATTAGCTAGAACTCTCTTGAAATCGGATAAAATTCAATCAAACCCTCTTTTACTCGTAAAATTTGTTCAAAAGATTATTAAATTTGTAAAATTATTATATAAACCTTCCTCTAAAATTAGAAAATCATTAAGTGTCCTCCCTTCCTTGATACGTTGAACCCAATATATTTAGGAGATCAATTTTGCCTATATAAATGAAGGGGATCAGTTGAACTTAATTTCATTGAAATTTAAGAGATTTCAATATAATTTACCTAAAAAACAAATATTCCTTATCAAACGTTACCCCAGTAATCATGCCCCACAAATCTTCTCGGGCAATATCTTTTTATTATATATAATCTTTCTAGAGTTGAGAGAATGCACTAGTGAAAAAGACATGGAAAAAAATTACCATTAATTAAAGATACACTATTTTAGGGAATATTCAAATAAAATCTCCCTGTATGTTGATTAAGAATGGAAAAAAATTTATATTATATTATATATATATATACAAATTATTTGAAATACCTAACAATGTAAAAAGATTTTATATATTTATCTAATTATATAATGATATATTAACAAATTACTTATTTTTCAATAATACTATTTAAAAGATCATATAGGATAAGAATGACAATGCGCCAAAAGTCTATAAAAAAATGACAATGTGTTAAAATTAAATTTATTGTTAAAAAAAATTTTCCATTCAAAATTTGAATCAAGACCCAATATCAATAATAATAATAAAATTTCGAATCAGATTAAGATAAGATATTAATAACCACATATCACATGCTCCAACGCTCCAACTTCTGCATGGACAAGGAAACCAATTTCGTGTATCCCAAAGAGAGAGAAACACACGCACACACACACTACTCCGAAAAAATTCTCAGTATAGAAGAACCGCGCATCAAGAAGAGAATTTATTGCTCATTTGGTCCAGCATAACACCACCATTGACCGCTCTAAAGAAAAAGACCCCTTTTAACAAAGTGTGTGTACCATATAGCTTTTTCAGGTTTTATAGCAGAAGAAGCGACTGCGGTAGCAGCAGCATCAGAGGGAACGGGTAAGCGGTGAGTGGAATCATGATGATGATCATGATGTTCAGCGAGAAAGTTGTTTCTGGAATCACTGATACTGCGAAGAAGGAAAAAAACTGAAAGGATCTTCTTTATCCAAAAACTGAATCAAAATTCTGAAACTCCTATTTTAGGCCTATAATATTAGTATGACGAAAAAAAAAATATAACAAAAAATGATATAAAAAGCTATTTAAAAGCACCACCGTACAGTGTCAATGTGATAAAGTTTTAGCCTTGAAAAGTGGGGGGGCTGTGTGTTTATGCAGTTTTAACTGGACTTAAAAGTCTCTTTTTTTTTTTCTGGAATAAAGGAAGTGACTTTAGAGTTTAGAGAGTGAAAGGGTGTCCTCAAAGAGGTTTTACTCAATGAGGAGTTTGAATCAGGAGCTCAAACTATCTCTACGGGAGTGTCAGCGAAGTATCTTTCATATAGTAGTAGTGTAGTAGTAGTAGTACAGTACACGTCGCTCCAGAAAGTTAGAGAAAGGGAGAGAGAGAATCTGCAGTTTTGCACTTTGCAGTGATATATTGGAGAGAGTGGAAGGAGAGTTCGGCGCTCTTTCTCTTTTTTGAATTGAAGATCGGATAAGAAGAACCCGTTTTTCTTGGTTTTTTTTTTTATTAATTTCATTTGGGGTCTTTTTCCTTATGATTATTTACCACTTTTCTTTTTTCATGGGATTTTTCACCTTTTTGCTTTGTCTGTTATTCTTGTCTCTTTACTCTGCGGGTTAGATTTTGAAGTTTTGTGCAACTATTTTAATGGGGTGTGATATGTGTATGTTTTATGTTTCCCCCCTTTATTTCTTTTTTTCCTCTCATTTGAGCCTCTCTGCTAACTTTCTGTGACATCTTTTTGTCCTGTAATGCAGTTCTTCACGAGGGTGCTGTCAGATGTTCATTTTCAAAAAAAGTTCTAATCTTTATCCAATTTTTTTCCTCTTCCTTCCTCTTATTTTTAGTTTCTTATAAGGCGTGATGCTTTTCTTTTGCACCGTTTATTATTAATCTTTTCCTCCACAATCCTGTGCTCTCTCATCACTTCTCAGATTCTACTACATTCTTCACAGTTCACACCCTCCCTCCCATTTTAAAAAATAAACCAAAACAAAAAAAGTTTAATACCCCATCCCTTTTGTTTGCATTACATTAGGCAACATTTGGATTCATTTGGTTGCTACACTTGTTCACTTTTCACGCTAGAGGCTAACCACAACCAACCTGATTTATATACATTCACTCACTAACTCACTTTTTGAGATTAACTTTGGCACTCTGTCTCACTCCAGATTGTAACCGAAAAAAGTTGTGTTGGTGAGAGTGAGAGGTTATGGGGAAGGCGACAAGATGGTTGAAGGGTTTGTTAGGGATGAAGAAGGAGAATAAGGACCACAGTGACAATTCAGGGTCATTGGCTCCTGACAAGAAGGAGAAGAAAAGGTGGAGTTTTGCTAAGCAAGGGAAGGACATTATTGCTCCTCCCAATGGTTCTGCTTCTGATAATAGTGCTTGGCTCAGATCCTACATTGCTGATACTGAGAGTGAGCAGAACAAGCATGCAATTGCTGTGGCAGCTGCCACCGCCGCCGCAGCAGATGCCGCCGTGGCTGCAGCTCAGGCTGCGGTGGCAGTTGTGAGGCTGACAAGCCAAGGGAGGGGCACATTGTTCAGTGCCAGCAGAGAGAAGTGGGCTGCAGTTAAGATCCAAACTTTCTTCAGAGGTTATTTGGTATGTGTGATTTTTTTTTTTTGTATTTTTGATATCTTTCTCTATCTTTTACTAGTAGAATGTTTCAAATCTAATTTTGATTGGTGTTATTTCTTTTTTCTTCATAAGGGTATGTCTTTTGTTTTTTTTGGTTGCTTGTGGCTAATGTTTTTGCATTGTTTTTGTGATGCTTCTATCTGAGGCAAACATGTCTTGTTGGTATAAGTGAAAGTGCTTTGCTTGATTCTTACTCCTTTGTCTCCTCTCTCAAAAGGTGGGAAAGTTGTTTTTAGATTCTTAATGAAACAGTGCCTTCTCTCTGTTATTGTCTAGTTCATTGAAACTTGTATCTGCATACTTTCCCTTTCTTCTTGTTCTCGTTGACCTGCCTCGTTATTCAAATCAAATCCCTCATTTTCTGTTAAAGATGTTTGATGCACTTTTAAACCCTCTTGAATATTTGACCATGTAATGATAATTTCATCACCTACATTATCAATGTCATGCTTTCTAATTTTCATGTTTATATGGTTTAGTGCCTTATTGGTCTATGTAGATTCTGTTATGTTCTAGTAGCATTTCATTTCAAACTTTCTTTAATAACATCTTAAATATTCGGCAATTTGAATTTTTGAGTCTTTTGCATGATGATAATTTTATCACCTACCTTATCAATGTCTTGCTTTCTAATTCCAATGATTTTTTTTTATTTTTTTGTTTAGTGCTAAAATTTTCTTGGTTTAATGCATTATTGGTCTATGTAGATTTTGTTGTGTTCTACTACTACTAACATATCCATTCAAAGTTTTATTTATTTATTTTTTCATTCCAGGCAAGGAAGGCTCTTAGAGCACTGAAAGGATTGGTTAAGATACAAGCTCTTGTTAGAGGGTATCTAGTTAGGAAGAGGGCTGCTGCAACTCTTCATAGTATGCAAGCTCTAATAAGAGCTCAGGCCGCCATCCGATCACAGCGAGCTCGCCGTTCCATGGGCAAAGACAGTAGATTTCTGCCAGAAGTTCTCGCAAGAAAATCTCTGGTAAAAACCTGGTTATCTAATCCTGCTTGCCAACTTCAAATTCAATTGTTATGGCAATGTTTGAGAAAGATTATTTGGAAAGAATAATTGTTTGTTCAAAAGCTGACTCGAATTCGATAATAGACCACTTTTGATTATAAGATGTTTTGAATCCAAAATCCACACTGTGAATCAACATCCAACAATGTCTAATTTGATTGTTTTCATCCAGGAACGATTTGATGAAACAAGGAGTGAATTCCACAGTAAAAGGCTACCTGCATCTTATGAGACATCACCGAATGGATTTGATGAGAGTCCAAAAATTGTTGAAATTGACACTTACAAGACTAGATCAAGGTCTAGGCGCTTTACCTCTACAATGTCTGAATGTGGAGAGGACTTATCCTGCCATGCAGTGTCATCCCCTCTTCCTTCTCCGGTCCCTGGCCGAATCTCAGTCCCCGATTGCCACCACCTTCAGGATTTCGAATGGTACTTCAATGTTGATGAGTGTAGGTACTCAACTGCACATAACACACCAAGGTTCACAAACTATGTGCGCCCTAATAATGCCCCAGCTACACCAGCCAAAAGTGTTTGTGGAGACACATTCTTTAGGCCTTACTACAATTTCCCAAATTACATGTCCAATACTCAGTCATTTAAGGCTAAGCTAAGGTCTCACAGTGCTCCAAAGCAAAGACCCGAGGCAAAGAAAAGGCTTTCACTCAATGAAATGATGGCAGCTAGAAACAGCATAAGTGGTGTTAGAATGCAAAGGCCATCCAATTTCCAGGGTCAAGAATCTTGGAATTTTTGATCTGGTTGGTTGGTTACATGCCCCGTCAGTTGAAGAATCAGAAAAACGAATATTTGAGAGGGAGCTGAAGTCTAATTAGTAATTTTAGTACTTACCTTGGAATTTGTTTTTCCACTTGTGCTTATAATTTACAAACTCAGGGATAGAAGAAAGTTTGCTTATGTACATTCTTTGAAATAGCTCTTTTCTCAGTTGTGTCTTTTCTCTTTTACCAAATTATTTACATCCAATAAAGAATTTGGCTTGCTTTCTTTTGTAATTTTTAAGACCAAAATCTTGTATACCACTTGCTGCTGGTTTCTAGTTCAACAGTTTCATTGTGCCTTTTTAGGGTGTCTGTTTAACCTCAAGCCCATCTTGTTGGAAATATTACATTTAGATGTTTGGTTTGGATTATGGTGGTATTTCCTGTCTAAGGCTTTGGATATTATGTTGAAAAACACATAATGAGAGAAAGTCATATGGAAAATCCATATGTCTCAACTGCATAACAAAGAGGGAATATATAGACAATATTCAATAAATACATAATAAATATAAATATATATTTTTTCTAATTACAGATATAATGTTTCTAATTACAAATATTTAGGTTCTAACATGTTTTGGATTGTAAAAAAAAATTATGAAATTTAAATTTTATATATGGCTGAGAAGATTGAAAATTGATTTTTTTTAGAGTTACCTTTTTTAGCTTAAAAAAAAAACTAAAAACTGAACTTTCTAAGATTCTGAATTTCTTAAAAAATATATGCAAATATATATATATAATTATATTTTTTGGATGGAAATAGAAATTTTCATGATCCTAAAATATCTCATACAAACACTCCTTATTATTTTGATAAAATAGTTTCATAGTGAAGTGCTTATTGCTGTATTGCTTTTGGAATGCAGAAGCAGAAACTTAAATCTGCCTTTCGTGTTATGTAATAAATAATTGGAAAAGAGTGTAAAGTGAAACTTTTATGGTGTGGCTTGCAAGGTCCAAACAAAATGATGGGGTCTCTCTATGCCACATCATAGTAGTTTCAAGCACTAGTGATAGTTGAAATGTCGCCGTCACTACAGTTTTTGCCATTCATAGTTCTCTTCATGTGTTTGGCAACCAACACCGGAAGGACACTAGCTGGTTGCTCAGACAAATTATTATTTGTTGTAATGATAATAATTGGCCCAAAATTTGAAACTCAACTCAATGCTTCTACTGATGCTGCCAGCTAATTTTATGAAGGATTGGCAGTAATCAGTAACTACCTGCTAGAATTTAATTAGTGCAGTTTCAAGTTGGCAAACATCTCTACAGATTGTGTGAGAGATGGCACAATATCAAATGCCAATGAAAGTGATAAGGTAGCATTTGATATGGGAGATATGATATAAAATATAGGGATAGTAGGAAAAGAAACGTGTTTAAAAAAAATGATAATAATAGGAGATAAAAAAATTTTCTGTCGTTGAGATAGAAAAATATAAAATATCTGTACCTCCAAAATTTTAAGACAGAATACGGAGACAAAAATTTAATAGTTTTTTTTCCCAATAATACCTTCATATATATTTATTATTTATATCTCCGTCTCTATTATTTTTATTATCCCTGTATTTCTATCCTTGTTCTCCTATCAAACACTACCTTAATAGATATGTTCCTTTTCATTGTCTTTTCTCATGTTAGTATCCTATTCATTTTGAGTTTTTGATGTGGAAACTCGTGGATATTAAGACCCATGGATATTAAGACCCAGAAACCCCAGCACACAATTGATAAAGATGATAGGATTGAAAATCAAATAAAATACTACAAGGGAATCACTCTACCTTGTAATCCTCTATTCAGCTTCCTGATGCAACAAGCCAAGAGAATCACTCTACCTCACTTGTATGCACTAAGTTTCTTAAAGAAACCAAGAAATTTCATTCAAACTAAAACTAAAATCTGTGTCTATCAAGTTTGGATTATTTATACCTCTTATTTAGGTTAAATCTATTTCTTAACCCTACCAAACTAGGCCCAAATTACTACACTACCAATTGGGCTTAACAAACATAAAATAAAACAAGTCTTAAATATTTTAAAATAAAACTAATAAAATAAAATAAATAAACCAGACTTGACCCAACATGACCAGAGTATTTCTCAATGCATATTTACTAATAATAATATTTTTCCTCAAGTTCTGAAATGTCCATTTTACCCTTCTAAGCTTGTATCATTCCTTCTTTCCTCAAAAAAGATTCGTCCTCGAATCTTGTAGGTGTTTCAATTTGTCGTTGTTAGCACCGAATATGGTCCAGGTCAAATACAATATCTTCAAATTCTTGCAACAAAGAGACAAAATGACATCGAAAATTTGGGAAAAATGCAATTGTAGAGAGTGAAACTTCATTGAGTCAAATTGGAACAAAAGCTCTAGTGTTGAACAAAACACCCTACAAATTCTTCTCTTTTACAAAAAAATACTGCATCTCTTCAACTTTATCACCTGGCTCATTTTTCACACTCTGTTCTTCTTTTAGACTCACCAATGAGTCTTTTTCTACATTCTTTTCACTTTTGACCTCTATTCGCTCTTCTTTTTCTAGTACTTCATGCTCTGAATTCCCAAGAGAATATTGTTCAATTTTGATTTGACCAAAATACACCTCATTGGGAGATAATGGCACAACACTATGTTCACTGTAGTCTGGGCTGTCCACATGAACTTGTAAATCCAATGCTGGCTTAGTAGCAAAAGGCTCACTATGCACAACATTGTTAGCATATTCTTTATCACAGCAATCCTCCAAAGATGGCATAGGATCATTATCAACAGACTCATAACCATCATCAGAATCAAACACAATTTCACCTCTCTTAACATCCAATGTTCTTTTAATTGGCAATCATATGCGCGAGGACCCAATCTCAAACATTGAGAGCACATAATGTCAGTATGCCTCGAAGTGGTAGTATGAGAAGATAAATTAGAGGTACCTTTGTCATGGTGTGATTTCAGATACTTCTTCTTCAAGTGATCTCCAACTCTTCTATGCCAAACAAAATTAGCATCAAACTCCTCCTCAAATTGCTCATGATAAGAATCATTGTGAAGATATTGGTTTCGTAGAATAACCTTGACACTTCCTTTGGACCTAGATTGGGACACCTTCTGTAGTCGCACTCCCATATCATCTAATCTGCTATTTATTTGCTGACATTGGCGTAGAAAGAGCTTTATGGCATTTACTCTATCAGCATCTTTATCACTCCGAGATATGTGAATAGCTATTTGAACAACCTGCAAATTGATAAAATAGACAACCTCACAAAGCACTTACTCACGTGTTTTCACTCAAAAGTGGACACTCATGTTTACACTCAATATAGCTTTTACTCTCTTTTGTACTCATCACTCTTACCTTTTACCACTCTAGACCCCTTATAAATGTTGCACGTCAGAAACCAAACGAATTTAAACAAGATAAAGTTCCAAGTAATATTTAAATGACACAAGGAATAATCAAAGAAGTAAAAAGAAATAAAGAGATCAACTCAATAGAGAGAGAAAAAAAATGATGGACAGGATAAAAGAAAATAAAAAATTTAAAGGACCCAAAATTAAAAAAAAAAAAAAGGGAAAAGGAAATTCTGAAACATATGTATATTCCTTTTTTTTGCTTTTTTTTTTTTTGTCAACGCCACTTTTTTTTTTTGGGCGCTGGTTCTTTTTTTTTTTTTTTTTTGTCCCTTACGCTGAAACTTAGTGAAAGAAAAGGAAAGCAACGAACAGGGAGTTTGGTTTTTTTTTTTTTTTGTTTTTTGTTTTTTTGTTTTTGGTGGTTTGGGCGCTGAAGCTTCTGCCCTTGGTCTTCCTAAATGAAAGAAATTAAAAAAGAGAAAGGATGCAGGCGAGGACGAAGACGACGCGAACTGGGAATTTTTTTTATGTGAAACCGAACAAAATAACTGGAAAAAAAAAAATGAAGAACGATGATAGAAATTTATCTAAATGATAGAACTTAGAAACTAAGAATTAAAATAGACAAATAGAAATTTATCTAATGTTTGAAACTAACACCAAATGATATGGAACCCCATTAAGACCAGAAACCCCAGTACATAATTGATAAAGATGATAGGATTGAAAACCAAATAAAATACTACAAGGGAATCACTCTACCTTGTAATCCTCTATTCAACTTCCTGATGCAACAAGCCAATAGAATCACTCTACCTCACTTGTATGCACTAAGTTTCTTAAAGAAACCAAGAAATTTCATTCAAACTAAAACTAAAATCTGTGTCTGCCAAGTTTAGATGTATTTATACTTCTTATTTAGGTTAAATCTATTTTCTAACCCTACCAAACTAGACCCAAATTATTATACTACCAATTGGGCTTAACAAACATAAAATAAAATAAGTCTTAAACATTTTAAAATAAAAATTAATAAAATAAAATAAATAAACCAGACTTGACCCAACATGACTAGAGTATTTATCAATGCAAATTTACTAATAATAATATTTTTCCTCGAGTTTTGAAATGTCCATTTTACCCTTCTAAGCTTGTATCAGTTTTGTTATTTATCTTCATTGTATATCAAATATCATATTAATTCACACCCTATTTATTATTAAATTAAAAATGATCATATTTAAATAAGATTCATATTTTATTTAATAATAGATAAGGTATGAATAAATACAATATCTTATAAATAATAAGTACAAATAAAATTCTTAAATTAGTAATGAAATCTTATTAGAATATGATTTTTTTTAGTCTAAGAAAATATTAGAGTTTCTCCCATTTCAATCAATCTTATACAGAAAGCACTTTGCAGATTAAGAAATGTTTCAATATAATCATTTACTATTTTTTTTCCCTTTTTCCTAAGTTCTCCAATATCAAGGGTTCATTATAATTTTTTAAGCAAGAATCATTTTAATATTCCAATCCTTTATATGGCATATTAGCGTGCCCTTTTCGTTTAAACTGTACTATATGTCAGTTTAACTCGAGCACTTCCACGTTAAATAATTATATACTATATATGATTAGATTAGATTTCAGGTCTAGTAGTCATAAAAATTCTTTTTGAATTTGGATACAATCATAGCAATAGTTTTGGATGGAGAACGTTTATGATAAAAAAGAATTAGGAAAATTAGTGTTTACGCGAGCCCACATTTTAATTACATAGAAACAAGATCCAAATGAGTATTCTGTTGTTGAGTGTCATAAGGTTGTTGCTTAGATAACTCAAGCCTAAGTTTGTGTTTAGGATAAAAGATCTAAAATTAGTTTCTGATATAAAATTATTTTCTTTTTTACTCACAAAAATGTTTCTTAAAATGATTTTTCAAATAAGTTATTATATTTAAATATAAATAATTAAATTTTAAATAAAAATTGAGCTTAAATATTTTTTTGGTCTGTGAAGAATTAACAAATTTTGGTTGGTCTCTCAAAAACTTTTTGTTTGGTTTCTGTCCAAATATGTCTGAAACCGTTTAGTTTAAATCTCTTTTATTAAATTATTTATGTCAAATGTTGAACTGACTGGTGAAAGGTAAGGTCATTTAGTTTTGCATGACATCTATAATCATATATAACAAGAATTAAAACCAAATAATTTTAGCAATGTTTGGATTAAAACCAAACAAAATTTTTTTCAAAGACTAAAACCAAAATTTGCTCTTTTTTCAGGGATAAAAATATAAGTAAGCCTAAAAATTATAATTATAATTTCAAAAATTTATCACATAAATAAATTCAAAATTTCTTGTTATAAGTATAAGATATTGATTTAAAATTATTTTAAAGCTACATTTAAATATAAATTATTTGTATATTGAATTACTCTGCAGATCCTTCTAATTACATTCAATTTTTAATCAGGTCTTTATTGTTCGAAATTTTTTAATTAGATCCCTATATTATATAAAAATTTTCAATTGAGTCTTTGTGAGTTATAATTGTTACAAAAAAGGAATATTTCTAGTATATACTAAGAATATTCTAGGAATATACTAGACAGGAATAAAATATACTAAGAATATTCTGTTTTTTATAACGGTCATTATTTCCAGGGACTTAATTGAATTTTTTTTATAATATAAGAACTTAATTAAAAAATTTGAATTGTTGGGATCTGATTAAAAATTGAGTGAAATTATAAGGACCTACAAAGTAATTAAACCTTATTTTAAGTTAATACATTCAAATATAAGTTGATTTTTATGTAGTCAATTATGCAAAAAATTATTATAGGTGCATATAATAAATTATTGGAATAGTTTTGATTTCTCAATTTTTCAAAACACCCACTAAACAAAGATTCAAGAAAATTAATAAAGAATAGTTAGGGGAAGTAGGGTTGGAAGTGAACCGAATTGGGCAAAGTCAGATTCAACTCATTGATATTGAGCTCGACTTAGGCTTGTCTCATTAACAATAGAGCTTAAAATTCAAGTTCAAGTTTAGCTTGCTAAAAATTAATCACAGTCGAGCTAATTGATAAGCTGGCTCATTTAAATGTGGATTGAATCTTTTAGTTTAATATGTTAGAATTTTTACTTTAAATATGTAGTCTATTTTTCAACATAATTACATATCATACACATGATACAAAATATTATCAATTTACATTAATTGTTCATAATCAATACATCATAATGCATAGAATAATAAATACATACATATAATACATAATATATATTAAAAATATATATTACATAATGTGTGTGTGTGTGTATAATCAAGCTAGCTCAAGAGCTAATGAGTCGAACAAAGTAAATTGTAAGCTTGAGTCCTCTAATGAATGAGCTAAAATTGTTAGCTCAAGCGTAACTCAGGAGCTGGCTCAACTCGCTTTCAACCATATAAGAGGGAGAAATTCATTAATATTAATATAAGATTTGATCTATTTAATTTCTTAATATTTTTTATAAAATATATTTTTATGGATCTTATTATTAAATAACTATATATCATTCCCAAAAACCTCTATATTTCATACATAATTTATACCAATATTTTTTTTAATGAAAAAGCAATAATGAAATTCTAAATAAATAATTTTTGAAGTATAAAATTTAGAGAAAATAACACTAACCTCTATTGAGTTTTAGTGTAATTACACTTATCACTCATCTAGGTTTAGTGTAATTACAACACCCATCTATTTTACAAAAACTATCACTAACCTCCCTTGAGATTTATTAAAATTACAATGACCTCTCTTATAAATACTGGTTCATTAATAAGCAATAAAAAAGGAACCATGAGGCATATATATAATTATTGCTAATGAAATTATAATATTTTGGTTATACCTAGCACAGTAATTAAATAAAATATTTTTTATCACATGAAAATGAAAGTTATAATTATAATTTATGTCAAAAAAAGGTATTTTAGTTAATATAAATAGCAAATATTGTTAAAATATTACATTTCTGTCATTAATAATCATATATATCATGTGTTATCTTTTTTCACTTAAATTAAGGAATAAATGATTATAGGAGAGGTAAATTTAATTTTAGTAAATCTTAAATAAAATTAGTGATTATTTTGTAAAATAAAAAGGTACTGAATATAATTAAATCAAATCTCATGGGAATAAGTATAAATTATTTTAAAATTTAAGAAATATTTATGAAATATATATATATATATATACACTTTGTAACTCTGAATCAAAGTGCAACTATAAATATAAGATTAGATCACGATATAAAATTAAATTATTTTATAATTTTATATTGTACTATATTAAAATTTTTTTTTTTTCCAAATCTAACCCCTGATCACGTGCTACCACGCATTGAAGGGGCGCGTGGGTGTTTGAATGGAGATGCAATCCAATCGAAAGAGGAAGGCTCTGTTTGAATCTAAATTTCATATCAGCAATGATTAGGGTTTCATTTGACTGATGGGTTTTTGGAACATTTTGTAACTGGTTTGTTGGATTTCGTGCCGCATTTTTTCCTTTCATGCATATCATAGCATAGCATAAATCTCTTTCTATACTATGATAGTATAAAATGGATGGGTCACGTGCTTGCGGGTGAAACTTGAAAAAAAAAATAAAAAAACATCATTCTAAATTCGAAGTAATGGGTTAAGGGTAATGCTGGAAAAGCAAGTTTGTTTGACGGAATAATTATGCCCTCATCCATACATCATCGTCCATATTTCGTGCAGTGTGTCCGATAAGGACCTTCTCTCTTCGCTGCCTTCGACGCTCCACTAATCTTATTGCCTCTGAAAATTTTTATCGTTGTTTTTTTTAGTTTAATTTTAATACTCACATTATGGAGATATTTTATATTATTATTTAATTAAATTTTGATTTATATGACATTTTAATAATAAATAAAAAGCTAAATTATCATAGCTGATGTGATAAAAAAATATTTTTTACTCATTATGTATGAAAATTATCTCGACTTACATCTTATTTACTATTAAATTAGATGAGTTGTAAACTTTATTTGAATGAGATCCATAACTTATTAAATACTAATTAATATGGGAGTTAACACAATGTCTTATATATTGTGAGTAAAAATAATATAACTGATATATGGTAATATGTTATTGAATGACTATATAAAAAAATATTACACTTATATAGAAATGATTTTTTATAGTGAATTTTATGGATTATTAGTTTAAAATTTTCATTTGTTAATAATTCTTTTAGTATTCATTTCTTAGTTAGTATCTTGAAAACACTGCTTAAAAAAAAAACCAATTTTAAGTATATATAACAATAAGGTTCAGCTAACAAATGTCTTAAAAATACTTGGTTTAAAAGCTAAGAATTTTTTATTTTGAAGTTTTCAATATATTTAATATATTAAAAATAAAAAATTGTCTTTTGATTTAAAAATCCATTTTTTATTTTTTAATCAATACCCCAAAGACACTCGCTAGCAAAATTAATAAAATAATTTTTTAATTAATTATTGAATATTTTAATAATTTCCATTTCACTAATACTAAGATTTTAGAATATGTTTGGTTTCAGTTTTCAAAATCTTATGAATGAAACACTGAAAATTAAAAATTAAAATTAAAATAAAAAATAAAATTTGAAAATTGAAACCAAGCACATTCTTAATTTTTAAAGATTTAATTTTGCTCCAATGATATTGTCATATACATAACTATGGTTGACTATAACAGATATTATTTTAAAGGTCATGCAACAATAAGACTTAATTGAATGACAATGTAAAACTCTATGCATCAAAATTAAATTATTTTGTGTTTTAAATGAAACGTTCTTAAATTTTTATTATTAAAGTGTATTCGGTTGGTATCAATTTATCTTAACCGATACGATTTATTTTATAAGCAGCTTTATTTTATAATCAATTGATCTTGTAGTAATGAAGATTTTCCATGCCTATATATTCATAAAGTTTTAGTTCATAATGATTAATGATAAAAGCTATTTTTCTATACAATAATGTGAGTTACTTATAATATATTTCTCATAGTTCTTATAGTTTTATTGTTATTGAAGTGAAAATACTTCATGATCTAAAAAAATAATTATTTTTTTATCACCATTAATTATTTTTACTATTTTTCTATTTTCTTATTCTATATAAATATTAAATAATGCACGATTTCGCATGAGAATTACACAATATCTGAAACCAAGGTTAGTTACAACCTGCTTCTTCTAAGAAAGACTTTTTTACATCATAGCGTGAATTATATATCCATTAATTAATAATTTGACCCAAAAAAAAGGGGATAAAACAATACATAAGATAAACTGCAAACTTAAAATCTGGTAATGACCATACATTTGCTACACCTTTTTAGATCAAATTCTTGTTAAACAATAATAAAATCATTGATATTGATGATAAGGTATCTTCAGAAATTATTTACAATATATATATATATTTCTTCCACGAACTTCCTTTTTTTAAACTTTACAATTACAATACCCCCATTGTTTGAACAGACAGAAAGAGACGTTGAGAAATGGCCAAAATGGATTAAACTATTCAAGTGCCTCCTTAATGAAGCATTATGTCTGTATGCGAAGCTGTGATTATTCAAACATTAATATTAGTAAAGAGGGTAATTTTATTTTAATGTTGCCTACAGCAGCACTTCTATCAAGAAAATGGAGGTCCAATTTGTTTGGTCCAGGGGCTTAATATTAGGCTGCTGCTTTCATCACTTGGTTTATACTTGGTTGGTTTATACCATGTATATTATTAAATGTTCCTAATATTATTAAAATGGAGGGTAGCACTTGGCTGGGGTATTGAGATTGATTTGCTCCACCTTCATTAGTTTATACGCACACAATTAATAGTTAAATCAGATCCAAATCTTGGATTAGCTCCAGCGGTTTCGTGTTTAGAGTCTTAACCCCTTTGGATTTTGAAATTAAAACAGAGACAAACGATGAAGTGATTTGAAATAATTAATTAAATTTTCCTTCGCCACTTTCTACTTGGACCCGTAAGTCGTAAATGATGATATGATTTTTCACAAACAGGATAATCCAATTTACCATGAAATTTTTATACTTTATTCAATTAAATTTTTTTTATTTGTATGATCTTTTAAATAATAAGTATGAAAATTAATTATATTTACTTTTGTGGTATCACGTTATTAAATAATATCTCTTTTATGCATCAATTAATCAAAAGTATTCATATTTTTGTATTGAATTAGATTATAGTGTGATCCTCGTATAATGTCCAAAACTGAATCATTTTTTTATTGAGAAAAATTCAAACTGTATTAAATTATACAATGATTTATGTATCCCAGAAAGAGTATAAAATGATTTTAGGAGACAGTTTCATTTGTTTTAATTTTAATACTTTTTTTAAAACAATAAATATTCAAAGTTCTATTGTAAGTTATTTTTTTAAGAACCATGAGATATATTCATAACTTTTGAATCGATAAGTTCTTTCTATTTAACTTATCAAACCCTCATACTATTTGAATCTTGACAAATTATAATAACATATTTAATAAATAATTTTGACTATATAATGTTATTAAGTATATTTTCTTAACTCTAATAATTAAACAATTGTAGTTTTCTTCATTTACTGGATATATACGAGCATTAAAACTGCCCTTCATTGTGAGAGAATATATGAGATCAAACTTGTAGAATAAAAGGATGTTTAATTATTAATCATTATTTGTTTTTGCTGCAAATTAAATGGTGTCTGTTAATTACGGCAGGCCTCTAATGTACCCATTAATTTTTATATAAATGGGCCTTTTCAGTGTCCTTTTGTCTGTAGTACTACGCTCTTTCAACCTGTCGATGGGTTAGGGTTCTTCCACCACACCACAGCCCCAAATCAGAAAAAAGGTCTAATCCCTCACTCCAAAGCATTTTTTTTCGGGGTAAAACCAAAGCATTTTACTTTGACCTGCTTTATTTGTTACCTGAACCTAAGTAACTAGGGTCTGGACCAGCACCACCTATTTCTTCCTCAAAGGAGAAACTTTTAACTTTTTCCAGATGTTAAAAAGAAGGAAAAAAAAAAAAAAAACATATATATATCGCATACCCCTTAACTTTTTCGCAATATTATATTCCTAGGTTACCGTATTAGTAATCTCCAATTCCTCAAGAGGACCAAGAATCATTATATCAAAAGAATTGATTTTAGTTCTTTTTGCCGCCAGTTAATTAATCCAGTTATCGATTAAGTAATAAGAATTGAGTGAAATATATTACTAAAAAGATTTAAAAATGTTCTTCGCGTTGAAAACAAGTAAATTTTGATTTTAGTCAATGTTATTAGTTTATCTTTGTTAAATATTGAGTTTGAAAAAGGAAGATCATATCCAAGTTCCAACCCTACAGCAACCACTAATCCAACATGGTATAACATAATTTTATGTGTCAAAATTATTGTCAGGTAAATCATTTGACCTTTTTCAAAATCTTATCTTACCAAACTGATAATCCATCTTATACTTTTGAATATGGTTTGGATAAAAATAAAATTCAGAGATACAAAATAAAATTCACTTATTCTAGAATGACCAAAAAACACTTTTTTTATAGGCACCAAAAACAAATTTAAACCTATTAAAACTCACTTCTATATAAAAAAGTTACCTTTTTTTCCCCTTGCGAATGAGGGGTGTGTTTGAAGCTGGTGGGCTCAGAAAATTGAACCTCATTGTTGCTATCTATGTGTGTACCTATACGTACTCGGCTGCATTATCTGCTTGTAAGTTTCGAAACAATTTGATAGGGTATCGTTACCTCTTGGAAACAAACAGTGTGTTAGTAATATATGTGGGAAAATAAAAAAGATTCCATCCCATTTACTGCAACAAGTTACTCATGTTTGGCAGCCGGGAAACAAGAGATTGATTTGGTCAGAAAAATTATCCGAATCGAGGCCTTAGAGTCGACACAAACAAAAAACGTTTTGAAAAGATTTGGTTTCCCGCCATTGCTTCATAATTCAATTATTTTCACCAAACAACTATTGGTCATCATGGATTTGCGGACAAATGAATTTAAGGCTTGCGAAGGAAATTAGCCATGGAAGCAGAAATGTTTCTTATGTAAGCTCTTGGTTTTGTCTATTTCATGGAGATTCATTAAAAGGCTTAGCTAATAAGTATGAGTGTATAAATTACGGGTTGGACTAAACCATAAATTAAATTTTTTTTTTAGATCGAGTCATTAGTTTAAGTGTATGTGACCCGATCCAATAATAGGATTTAGGGTTTATAAATAAGAAATTAAGCTATGTAAAATACACTATATATCAATATAAAAATAATATTAAGCTATGCAAAATGTGTTGATTGAAGTAATATTAAATTACATAATTCATCAACAATTTTTTTTACTTGGTCTGATACTAAGGATGGTTTAAGATATTTGATTTTTTTAGTTTTTTGGCCAGAAACATTTGATTCGAACCAACAATTTAAAGAAAAGTCAACTGAACTATACACCGAATAAGATATTTCAATGGTTTTTCTTTTTGGGGTCGAATTCCAATTTTTTTATTGGTCTGGAATTCTAGTTGTTTGTTTTTGGTCATATGGATTCCAGTTTTTATCGTTGCAAAGATGTAGCCCATATATGCCCTAAGGTAGTTGTGGGCCTACAAAGGGCACTTACTTTTTTGTTGTGGTCGTGGAAGGGCACTTTATATACACGGCTGTGCCTCAAATGAAATCGATCCAAAGTCCAACATGGCCCATACCATAGGCAAGCATGGGCGAGTTCTGCCATCGACTACACTATGTTAGGGACCATATGGTCCCTAATTGTGGACCGTTAAATTTACAATCTAATGGTTGTAAGTGAATAAAACAAAACATAATTTTTTACAGAAAAAAGCATAATTTTGATATTAAAAATAATCTTATTCTATATTTATATTTTAATATTTAAAAAAATTTATTTATCATTTTTTCCATTTTATCCTTATCTTTCCTTCTCCCCAAGCTCAACACCAACTACCAAAACTATTTTTTACTCTGTATACAAGTGTTTGGTAGGCAACTGAGTGTAAATTTCTTATTCACTAACTGTAAGAAATACATACTGGGAGAAAATTTTGGTAATTTGTTGCATTATTTGAAACACATGTTGGTACTGCAGAAGCTGGTGAATGTTCGGCAGGGTTGTCGATGGGGCAAGGAGGAAGGAGATTTGATGGAAAGAGTAAGAAAGATTTAAGCCAAGAATAGACGTTGAGGATAAAATATAATTTCAATCATTTTTTTAAACTTACATTTTTATTTTTGTAATATTTCATGTTATAATATACTCCATCCGTCCATGAATAATTGCCTTTTTAGTAAAAATCTAGTATTATTTACCATTTAATAATTTTAATGAAATATTAATTATTCATTTCCACTCATATCCTTACATATATTCTCTCTCTAAACTTGTAAACTTTTCTTGTAATAATTATTGCACAATTTTCTATAAGGATAATTGTCTCAATTATTTTCTAATGTGTTTATATATTTTGAATGATTTCTTAATCCATGCGTCTCAAGAACCATGAGGTTCCAAAATGCTAGGAAACCAAGGCCCATCGCATGCATATATGCTGGTCGAAAATACTAAATTTCATCATGCAAATTTTTCCCCCCCAAAAAAAAACTACTTAGGCAAAAAGAAAATATGCTGGAAAACAAAAAGACAATAGCCCTATTTTTGTTTTATTATTTTCATTTAATCTCTTAATAACCAGTTTTATTTTTTGAGTACAATATAATTTGAGGCTTATTTTATTTTTTTAATATGAAATCAACAAAATATATATATATATATACACGTGTGTGTGCGCATTTGCGTGCGCACACTAATCTTTTCTGAACTATGTTTAAATTTTTAATTTTTGGTGGCCAAACCTAACTTCCCTCCCCCGAGCTTTTGTAACAAGTCCATCTTGTGTTACCCAAAAGGTGTATAAGAGAAGTATGAATGGGGTTTCTAAGATTAACATTTTTTGCATATTTTTTTATTAATATGAAAGAGGTTGAGTAACATATCTTAGTTTTACAAATATATGCTTTTGACAGTTTATGTTTAATGTTTAATCTATTGTTATCTACACTAGTTAATACTTCATCTTTTTTTTTCATAATATTTTGTATATATTAGACCTTCTTGAATATAGTTAGAATCTGCCCCTGAGTCTACTAAAGTTATTATTTCATTTTGTTGGTCGTGTACAATAATATTTACTTTACAATGCCATTTATGCATCATTATTCTCGGTATCATGTTGATATAATTTTCTAAGGGCTCTTCTTCATTGTTTTCTATCAATTTTATATTTTTGGAGCGAGAAGATACTCCTTCTTGATTTTTATTACTTTGAGAATTCAATATTAATTCTCCTCTTAATTCTGATATTTTAATTCTAATGCGAAATCTTTTTGTTTTAATTGAGTTATTTCTTGCTTTAATATTTTGATTTTATTTTGTAAATCTTTTTGTTATCTGATAAGAGGGTGACTTGAATTTTTCTAGAATTTATTTTAATTCTACTCTTGAGACTTTTTCTTTATTTTTCCCATCTTCATCTAACAAATTTTTTAGCTGTTGTAAAAATTTGGTTTTTTAAATCTGAATTTTCATTTTATCAATAATATTGATTAAGGTATTTGTTTGATGTTTACACAATTTGAACAGGAACAAGTTTCGGGACCTAGACTAGCTTCATTTTCAAATTCTTAAAAAGATTCATCTACTGAAGAGTACTTTTCATATATTTCAGAATTATTCTCTAATTCTTCAAAGGATTCATATTGTTCTTCTATTACGGCATTAATAAGTCCTTTTTTAATTCTTCTGGATGTTTAGAGTATTTACCTTTTCTTTAACCTTATAATCTTTTGCATAATGACCTATTCTTCCACATTTGTAGTAGCATTTTCCTTGAAATCTCCTTATAGTTTGTTTACTTTTCTTAACAGGTTTTGAAGGAATATGTTTTTCAGCTTTTGATTTATTTTTTTACCTTTTAGAATTTTTTTCACAATATTTTTCTTATGTTTTATTCTCTTACTAGGAGCTTTAACTCCTTCAATTCCAAATTGATCGCAAAACATACTATCCCAATTCTCTTCTACTTATTTGTTCTTCATGTCTTAGTTTATTTTAAATTTTAAAATCATTACATACTTGTATTCCTCTTTCAATTATATTATTATGTATTTGTCCGTAGGGTTAATTGATCATAAGGTATATCTCCATTAAATTGTTGCGCTATTTTTTTTATAAGTTTTTTCCTAAAAGTCTTGGAAGTCCTGCTATAAAATTTCTTTCCAATATGCAGAAGCACCATTAGGCATTAAACATAGCTTTGATAAAAACATATTTTTATACCATCGATAATCTGATATTGTTGGGTAATGTAGATTTATTAATTGGTTTGCTGCTCTTTGTTGTAACTTTATTGGATCTCTTGTAAAATGTTTTATTATTGTATACATTAGGGTAGTTGTTGCATCTTCTTGCTGTGTTCCAGTGCTTTGTTTAGTTTTGATGGCATTAAGGATATTAAATTTTTCTTGATATGTTAAAATATTATCTCACCAACCTTTTAATTGACCAATAAAGCCTGTTACTAACATTGTTGCTATTTTCTTATCAGAATTTCCTTTTATTGCAAAAACAGAGACTAACATAGTCATTTGTTGCATGGTGTTTAGGATAAGTTGTTTACTTAATCCATCAATGTTTCATTCAACAATAGACTCTCCTGAAAAGGAATAGTTCGTTAATTGTTATTTTTCTTCATATTGAACATCAATCAGTGAAGGTCGAGGGTAATAAGTAATAGTTTTTGCATATTTTATTTTGTTAATTTCCATATCTTGATCATTGTGTTGTTCTAGAACATTTACAGACATGGGTACTTTGTTTTTTTGTAGGTAACCTTTTTAATTTTTGTCTAAGATCTTCTACAGCTAATTCGGCTAAAGATCCTAATTTTACAGATTTTAATTCTTTGTCTAGAACATTTAGTTTATATATTGGTCTTTGAGGTCTAAAGGGAAGTTTTCATCAGAAGTTATTGGAGATTTTGGAGTGGGTTCTTTCATTTCTATTCTAGCTAGCTATTGAGCCATAGTATTGAGAGTTTCATTTGTATAATTAAGTTGCTCATGAACTTTATGGAAATCTTTATTTTCTTAATTTATTTCGAATGGAGTAGCTTCAACTTCTGAATCCTCACTTTTTGGAATTTTTATTTGTTACAATGGTGGATGTACGGAGGAGTACTAACACCATTTGTAGTTTTCCATTCTCTGGCTATTGTAGTGTTAGTTAATTTTTTTGTTATTTATAAATAGGATTATGTATTATTTTTTCTTTACAAAACCATTCTTCAAACCATAAAAAGAAAGAAATGTTTATCTTGTATATATGTCTCTAGACAAGTATAAAATTCTTTTAAATATTCAGAAGTTTGTTGTTTATTAAAAGTTTTGAAATACTAGTTTCTTTTTTCTCTATTATATTCTGCTTTAAAATCTTTTCTAATCCCTAGTTTATTAATTTCAAAAGGTTGATCTATCTTTGAAATTACATTTATAACTTGCGATCAATAACCACTATTATTTCTGTAAAAAAGGTCTATAATTATTTTTCTGGAAGCATAACACTACTTTAACATTTTATATTATATTCAATTATATCAATAATGCATTTTTATAAATACTTATAATTGATGTATTGAAATTTACAAATATAATTTAGATTTAATTTAATTTTAATATATTGTCTGTATAATTTTTTTTTATATACAATCATCCAACTATATTTTGTTTTATTAGAAAGAGTAGTGTTTGATTAATGACAAAATGATCATTTCACAAGTCACATATACAATAATATATGATTTGTTAGCATCGTCTGAAAGTTTATATTAATAGCATATCAAAATTAAACTTCATTGTCATTATCTTTCACGTGACTTTTTTTTCTTTCCTCGGTAAAGTGTTTAATTATATATAGGAATGCTTTTCTTTTTTTTTTTTTTTTTAAATTTCTGGATCTGTAGAGTACGCGCTTTTAAAGTAGATTCATCAGTTACAAAAATCTGTTACAAACTTGATGCGTAGCTATTATTATTTTCTTGAAGGTTTTTTTTATATACAATCTTTAGGGGTTTAAAGGAACACTATATCCCTACATAAACAATTTAAGAACTGTGAATAAGTGTGTAATTAAAAAGATATAAAAATAAAGATGATTAAATTCTTACTTCAGAATCAACTTCTCCCAAGTGCAGTACTCAGCATACTACAAGGTTGGTAGCTGTTATTTCCCTTTGACTCTCTGGTCTTCCAGTTAAGAACACAATCTTGATGCCAAGATCCAACAATTTCTTGTACAGTTTATGGCTCTCCGGCAGTGGTGGTGCTGTGCCAAGCTCAACCCATTCATTAAACGCCGTTGCGTTATATGGTTCCACCCTGTCATTCAATTTTTGAGGAATAAAATTATATTTGCATAAAATAAAATGAGGACTATTAATTATTTGAACGAAAGCTTGTGACATAACCTCGACATACATATCATCAAATCCAACCGTGAAAAACGTCTCATAATTCCTTTTTTCAATTTTTTTACTATGACATATCTCTCTAATCAAGTAGGTATATTGGGATGCGTCGAATCTGATGCGTAAGTACAAATAAAATTTCTCAAATAAAATATAGAGAAGTTTTTATACGCCGTTGAAATATGAAAAGAAAGCTCCTCACTATATCATTTTGTGTGTCATCTCAGTTATTTGGACTTTATTATGATTTCCTGTTTAAGTAATTTTTTTATTATCAGTTATAATTGTGTCAAACATTAATTATTCAAAAAGGATATCTTGGAATTTCTTAATAATGACCAAAAACAACTTCCAGAAAGTTCTCAAAAATTTTTGAACAATATTGCTGCAGAAATGGTCCTTTAATAGGCTTTATACAAAATTAAATAAATAAAAATAAAAATAAAATAGAGAAATTTTGTTTAAATTTATTTGTAAAAATAATGTAATATATATGCTTTCTCTAAATGAGGAAGAGTAGGTCATATTATTTTATTTATTTTTGAGATAGAAGATATATCCTCACATGCTCAACATTTAAATCGGAAAAATAGTAGATGTATAACATTTCTTCATAATAAGTTTATATTTTTATAGTATACAAATAATGAAAATAAAACAAGTGTGTGACCCAACAAGATACTTTATCTTCATATGCCTTTATACTATAAAAGTGTAAATTTATTATAAAAAAATATTTTACACCTAATATTTCTCTTTAAACTATCCTATAGAACGCTAGCTAGGGTTATGCAGTCTCCTTAATTTCCTAACACTTGAATTACATCCTTTTCATAAAACCCCAACTTATTGTTTGTCCATGTCATATTATTTTATTTGATCCTTATTGTCTGTCAAATTTCTAACAATTATTTATTTAGGTGTGTAGCACTACTACTAGGCTACTACTAACAATATGATCCCTACGGTGGGAAAAGATTGTATCAACTGAACAAAAAAAGATTAATTATAAGATGAAATTAGTAAATCATAATCATTAGATTTTATACGAGTAATCAAAATGAAAATATAAAATTATCATATTGTTTTAAGTGATTACATCATCTTTAAATAACTTTTATAATATGTTTGATTGGAGGTAAAACTATGAATAAAAATTATATGAACGAGTTTTATATGTAAAATAACACATCAAGCTCATCCAAATAATTTACCCTATTTTCACTCTCAAACCAAACATGCCCTTATAGTATATTTCGTTTGTGGATAAAAATATAGTAGAAATTTTATCTATAAGATTATATATAAATTAAAGTTGATCATCTATAAGAATTCTCATCCCAAACCAAACATACCCTAGTCTTGATCATTTACGTCTAACTTAGTGACAAAGATTTGTTTCTCCTTCTCTCTGGTAATTCACAATTATTGATGATAAAGGATTGCATCTTTTTCCTTTTATCAGACGTGGGATTTTATTATTTCCAGAATCTCCAAAACTTTGCTTCTAATTATTGGTCCAGAACCTAAACTCAATACCAAAGATAGTTAATTAAAGATGTGAAACATAATTGCTAATATAAAAAAAAAAAAAGGAAAAGACATGGATCGAGCCAAAAAGAAAAGGAAAGAGCATACGTACCTAAATCCGTGGTCAGCATAATATGGCAACCTAGACAGTGAAGTCTCATCTATGTCAAACACCCATATGTCTTTGCCATCCCCATTGAGGTTGAGGCTCTTACCATAAAGATAAGCTTCTTGAGTAACTGCTATGGAGTCTTCCCTATATTGCTTGCTGATAGCAGTGATGCATTTGAGAGGGGGAGGGGGGGGGGGGGAGTTTAAATCAAGTGTATCTTAAAATTTTTCTGCATACTTAAATAAATTTATTAGACAGTTTAGGAGATATTGATATCGAATTTAGGAGATTTTCTAGTAAATGTCTCTTGAATTTTTCAGTCAAGTATATTTAACAGGAATAAAAAAATTGTGACCAGTGTTGTGTTAAAGACGAAAACTAAGAAGCATAGCTCTTAAAGAAGAAAGTTTCTCTCAAATAGATTTTATATCAACCGATAGCTATGCCTTTTTTACTCTGTGAACACTTGATTTTGTCCGACTCACAAATAAAAATCCAAAATTTGCATATTTCATTAATGAATTTTCTTTATACTCTTTCCATTTAGTTCTTGTAAATAAAAATTGTTGTTTAGCCTGTTCCTACATAATAATAATAATAATAATAATAATAAAAGAAGCCCAAACATTCCAGCCTATGCCTTTCCATGAAAAGAGCGTCCAATCCATTCATTTTAGTCCATTCTCTTGATAAAAAAAAAAGGAAAATACAAAAAATAAAAAATAAAAAAATAAAATGGAAACAAGACAAAGAGAAGTCACAGTTTGCATATTGAAAATTCCACTTCCTGCATACGACAACAATGTTCAAACAGAAATGATGGAAAAAAAAAAGAAGAGTACAATGATTATGTTTCCTCAACTTTGTGCAAGAGTCAAGAGACTTTCGGTTCCAAAGAGCATGTGAATTGGGGGAGATCATTTGAATTCTAGCACTATCTTCATCCGGGGAACGGAGGGGAGCCTGAAAAAAAAAAAATCATCACTATCACAGTTTCATTTCCTTACAACCCGTGAAAAGCATCCTCAAATCCATGATCTTATGTGACCCTTGTGCGACAATAAAAAAAGTATCATGCACTTACTTACACAATAACAGGGGGAGCCGGAACTGAGATCATCATCAAGACCACCCTCTCCGAAACATTGCTATTACCATCATCCTTCATTCCACATCCTTGCAGCCTAAAACAGATTTTTTTTTTAAAATACCATAGCCACGTCATTCCCTTCACCACCACCTAACTCCATCCTCTTCACCCTTAACCACTCCACTATCATACCCCACAAATCAAAACTACCAATACAGCCACTGCCCAGCCTGGCCAATGCGCACTTTCCCCCCTCATTAGCGTATGCTCGTGCGGCCTCATGCCCTGCATCACCATTCAAATTCTCTTCCACAATCATCACCAAAATAAAAAATAAAAAAGGGTCATCCAACAACAACTACAAAAAAAAAAAACACACTTTCTCACCCCTCCATCAACCTTTGTTTAGCCGCAAACATGGATGTGGTTCAACTTCTTGGCCGTGACCCAACCCACAAACTCCCCTAGCTCGCCCATAACTCCACCCCATGCTCACTGCCATGGCTTTCCCCCGCCGCTCGCTTCTCAGCTGGAACCTTGGCCGTGATCTAGCTCCCTGTTGCATGGTCGCGAGCCTCTGTCCCCTTCCCTTTGCAGCTACATAAATTGCTATTGAGATAGCTCCATGACTATGACCCAGCAGCCCCTTCCTCCCTCGGCTTTCCTCTTTCTTTCAGCTAGAATCAGAAAACCATTCAAATCAACATCATCATCATAGGTGCAGTAAGTTCCCAGCAAATTTTTAACCCACCACTGCTAGCTTTGAGGCCGCGAAATAGGCCGTGAAGCCACCAGCAGCCACGGCATCCCGTAAACACCGCCGTGCAACAGGCGCTCCTCATCCCTTTGTGCGTGGTCCTGCTCCTCTACTCTTTCTCCCTCTCGCGAGCTCTCTCTCTCTGTGCCCCCATCGAAAACCATACCTTCTGGTGTGTCTCAAGCTCCAAAGAAAAATGAAACTTAAACCTCTATGATTGCTATGTTCCAGATGCTTCCTTCCTTGCTTTTGATATTTCATTTATTGTATTCTTTTATTTTAGTTTTTATTTGTCTTCGTGGTAACTAGGAATGTTTGAGCCTAATGGATCATCTGGGGAGTATTTGGGTTTACATAATTGCTAAATCCTAATACATACTTCGGTTATTCAAGGAAATGATTGGACCAATTCAGTCAAAATAAAAAAAAAACAAACCTTTTCCCTCAATATAGCCGCTGGTTTCTGTTTATGAAAATGAACCATACGCTCTTGCTTGCATTTGCCTTCCTCTTAGTTTTGAGTCATCATTTTGGGTCTCATTTTTTGGTTTTGAGGTTAACTTTATTTGGGTTAGGCTAATGTTGGGCTTAAGAGTCTGTGGGCTTAGATGTTTTAACTTTGGGTTGGGTTTAGACCATGGCATTATTTATTTATTTATTTATTTTTTCCTTGGGTGTGTGTTTTTATTTTATTATTATTATTATTATTATTTTCTTTTTTTTAGCAAGTTTGGGTTATTTGTTTTTTTTAGAATAATATAGGCTCCATGTAGTTTATTTTCTTTTAAGTTAAAGTCTTATCTTGATCTATGTGTTTTAGCTTCTTTTCGGTCCAAGTTTTCTTTTTTTTTGAGTTAATTTAGTCGTGACGGCTTATTAACTCAACATTTTGAATATTTTAGCTGTGACGGCTTAATGTTCTAACAAAATTCTCCTCATTTGGTTTAAATCTAAAATAAGCAAAAATGTTATTTAATTTGAGTTTAAAATAAATCGTGAAGCACTTGTCTATTTTTGTTTTAAACAAGAATTAATTAACACATTGCATTTTGAAAATAGGATTAATTGAGCCGTGACGGCTTATTAATTCCAGATCTTGATAATATTTTAGCTGAGACAGCTTGATATTTGAAAATCCTTGTTTAGAAATAAATTAATTAACTGGAAAATATTTTCAAAAGAACTACGTGACTTTGAATTCCTCATCGCACCAGAGGATACGTAGGAGCAGGTGATTCCTGTCAAGTCAAAATTAGATTTTAGTAGGTTATTTTATGCTATCTCATTTTTTATTTGTAAATATTTATTATTAGTTTTGTTTATTGTCTTTTATTGTTATGTATTATTTTTAATTTCAGCTAATAATCAAATTATTTCAAATAAAGAAGTTAATTTAGCCGTGACGGCTTGTTAACTTAGTGCATTGGATACCTGAGCTGTGACAGCTTGGTATTTTAAATTTTCAAGCTAAAAATAAGTTTTTATGATGTCATTTTATTTTGTTTAGCATGTAAATATTTTTATCCGTTATTATTATTATTATTGTAATATTTTATTATATTTTATTATTATTATCATTATTATTATTATCCTTTTTCTTAATTTAAATTAATCATTGAAATGTATATATTTTATTTCAAATAAAGAGGTTAATTTAGCCGTGACAGGTTGTTAACTCAATATTACGGATACCTGAGCTGTGACAGTTTGGTACTCCGAAATTTTCTTATTCTAAAAAGATTTTCTTTTATAATTTTCTTAAAATAAAAGTGTAAATAAATATTTTGAAAGGTTATTAATAATTTGCACAATTAATTAAGGTACCGTCTAAAGACGGGTGTATTAGGGGTGCTGTAGGATTAAGTTCCTTCCCTTCCCTAAGCATAACCGACTCCCGAACTCGGATCTGGTTTCAAAGATCATTTTATTTAAATTAAATGGGTTTTTCCATAATTTTTCCCAATTAAATAAAAATTTGGTGGCGACTCCATTTTTAATCAAACAATCATTTTTTCGCCATCCACGTCGCGATCCCGGTTGCGACAGATGGCGACTCCACTGGGGATTGTGAGGGTCAGGCCTATAATAATTGATTATGCTTATTATTATAACCTCATTTTTTTTCTTTTTGCTTTTCATTTTATTTTATTTTATTTTTAGTCTTTTATTATTCTCTTTCTTTTAAAATTTGTTACCATCGTATTTGTATATATTTTTATATTTAATTCTTTGTGACTATACTAGGATAGAAGACTTTTATTCTGTTTATATATATTTATTTTGGTTTCTTTGCACTCTAGGATAGAAGACTTTTGTTCTATATTGTCTATTTTGCAGATGTTGTCCTGGGTAGTTTTAGGATTCCAGGTTTGTATGCTCTCTTCATACACAACACTTACACATTAATCACACACGAGTGGGGCCCTATACCCGGGTCTGAGTGCTACTTGAGATAGGTAAGAGATTGTGTAGTGGTAGCCATTTTGGATGTTCATCCTGTTTGGTTATTGCGAAAATCTCGTCTAGAGTGTGACTCTTTTGTGAATATTCCACACCTAGTAGTTTACCTGCTGTTGTGGATAATATTCCGAAATGAGCCTTAACTCTAGAGGCCGTAGAATCTTGAGTATATAGATCCACCTGTTGTAAGTGTTCACAAAGTAGAATAACCATAGAACTATAGATTGACCTCCAGAGCTCAACTCAAATAGGACACAAAGAGAGCATACTCTTTCTTTAATTTATTTCTTTGTACATAAATTCTTTAACATGCTCAAAGAATTTGTTATTTCCTTTTCCGTTTAAATGAAAAATCATCACATTTTTTTTTGGTTTACCAGGTTTGTTAGAGAATCATATCAAAGTCTTGTTGTGAGTATCTTTGGAAAATGGAAACAAACATGAGATCAAACAATCATGAAAGGGAAAAATTGAAAAAGACTTTACATCTTAAAGCTAAGAAGCCCGACATAGAAGGTCTGAGATCCCTAGGTCAACTATTGAGCATGCCACAACGTCTATCTCTCACAAGGAAGTATGGAAAAGTTTTGAATCTGTTAGAGGTGGAAGAACAGGTAGAGGCAATCACAGCATTGGCATAATACTATGATCCTCCTCTCCGATGTTTTACTTTTCAAGACTTCCAGTTGGCACCAACTCTTGAAGAATTTGAGCGAATCTTGGGGTTACCACTAGAAGGGGAAAAACCTTATCACTACCAAAGTCATTATCCTTCCTTACATACAGTAGCAGCTGTCTTAAAGGTCAATGTAAAGAATTTGCATGAAGCTCAAAAGTGTAGAAATGGGACCAATGGATTCCCAAAGGATTATTTGGAGAAGCATATGCATGGCTTAGCAGGAGCTAAAGATTGGGACACTTTCTTGGATGTATTGGCTCTCACTGTTTATGACATTGTTCTGTTTCCAAATATTGAAGGCTTTGTGGACTTCGCGGCTATTGATGTATTCCTCGCTCGCAAATTTCATGGTCACAATCCTGTTCCAGCCCTCTTGGCAGATGTTTATTGTACCTTAAATTTTTGCTATGAGAGGAATGGCAATAGAATTTTATGCTGTCTACTAATTTTGTATGTATGGGCCACTGCATATGTATTCCAGAGAAGTTACAAGGCGCCCTGTCCGATTGAAGATCTAAAAATGCATCATATTAAGAAGAAAAATGGACAAAAATGGGCTCAAGACCTGGCCAAATTAAATGAAAAGATGATCCGATGGTACCCTTGGTGAGAGGATGGGCAGACTTTGATCTATCAGTGTGGAAGCTTCTCAAATGTTCCCCTCATGGGCACTCGAGGATGCATAAATTACAATCCGGTATTGGTATTGCGTCAACTTGGTTACCCCATGATGGGACCACCTTTGGAAGCTGCAATCACTCCATTTGCTTTATATTATTTGGACTCTGATGATATTGGCCTACTACAGAAAGTTCGATCTGCTTGGAACAATGTTGTCAGAAAAGGAAAAGAATTGGGAGTTAGAAGCTGTGTAGTGAAGGAAAGCTACAGTCAATGGGTGAAAAACAGGGCTCAAGAGGTTAAGTTGCCATTCAGAGTTTTGATAACCACTCCTCCCGACAAAGAATCGTCCTCATATTCTGGTGAAAATAAAGGGATCAGAGAAATGAAGGAAATGCTAGACAAGATCAGGCAAGAAAAGACGCAAATTGAGGTCGAATTGAAAGGTGTTCACCACAATTATGCAGTTCTGAAACGAGAAAGTGCCGAAAGAGATCAAATTTTGGAAGGAACAAGTAAGAAGTTGAAGATTGGGCACAACCACATGATGAAGACCAAGGGATGCCTCCAAGCTGCTATTAAAGAGCTAGGGCTTCGAAGGCAAGAGCGTGATCGAGCATTAGCTGAAAACCAACAATTAAAGAAGCTACTTCAAAATGCCAAAATCGCTGAGGAAGCTGCACTAGCAGGAGAGGAACAAATGAAGCAAGAAATGAGAGAGATAAGCAAGGAATACCAGAGGAAGATTGGGGAACTAAAACAACACATGAAAGAGGAGACCATGAAATTTCAGGCTGCCTTAGGAGAAGAAAAGAAAAGAGTTACAAATTTGGAATTTGAGGTGCAACGCCAAAGTCATGTCATTCATGAGTTGAAGATTCGTTTTTCAAATCTGGCAGGGTTAGCTAACACAGCAATAGAAGATGTTCCAAGATACCTGGAAATAGCTGAGCAAGAAATTATCCCTTTCAAGACCCCAACTGGACTTCGCAACTTTGTCAACTACTGCAAAGATTTGGTTGGAAGGATGAAACAAATAATTGCCGAAAGAAGTTGAAGAGGCATTATCTTTTAGTGATGATGTTTTTAGGGATCGATATCTGGCTTTATGATGTACCTTTTTGTCATTTCTGGGAATGAATGTAAAAAAAAAAAAAAATTGATTGTAATATACTCTTATGATGAATGGATGGTTGTTTCATTATTTTGGTCTTATGGCAATATCCATTAAAGATAACTTAGTACCTTTGAACGAGACGTTCTGGGGAAAAGTTGTAACTGAAGATACTCACATCAAGACTCAGCACGATTGACAATCTCTAACAAATTGCAATATTTTTATCTTTTTACTTAAACTTTTTTTTTAACACAGGTGAAACATCGCAACCATTGGGCGCCCAAGGAAAGAAGATACCGATTTAACTCGTGTTCATAACACCAGAGCTCGTACCAAGATGGCGGGTGGTAATGGTGACCCAGCTGTAAATGCTTCCGAATCGGGAAGAAATTTAAGCCTAGAAGTTGATGCAGTAAGGGGAAGGCTGAATGAAATGTCAGTTAATCAACTAAAATTGGAGGAGATGATAAGAGCCATGAAGGAGTTGATTGACTTATTGGGAGCCAATCAAAACCGAGACAGGGTGAATGCGTCAGTCGATGTACAACCAGATGCTGCAATACTAGCTATACCGGGGGCATCAAATGCAACTATAAATGTCACTCAAGGGATGAATGACAGGGATGAGATTCCGAATAACTCTCATGGGCAACCACCACCTACAATGCCATTAGTGATCCTTATTGGAGAAGACTATCGTCCCTTAGAGAATGGTCATACTGATGGGCACGGGCATGCTACCCCTATTTGGGAGCCACCTCATGTGGTCATCCAAAAGCAACCATTTTCCTCGGAGAATAGCCGTGCAGAGGCAGAAAAAGACAAGTTCAAAGAAGAATGGATGAAGAAGATTCAGGATCAAATTAAAGCTATTCAAGGGCCTAGCACTTATGGCTATATGGAAATTGAGCAACTTTGCCCTCCCATCGATGCAGTGGTTCCGAAGGACTTCAAGATTCCTGACTTCTCGAAGTATGATGGAACGGGTAATCCTCTGTTCCATTTGAAGAGTTATTGCACCAAGATGTCAATCTGGTCTAAAGATGAAAAGTTTCTCGTTAGCTTTTTCCATGAAAGTTTAACCGGACCCGCTCTAGAATGGTATATTCAATTAGACCATTCAAAGATTTCTAGCTGGAGAGAACTGGTGGACCAATTCATGAATCAATACAAGTTTAACATGGAAATAGCACCAACTAGAGAACAGTTGAGCACGATGCAGAAAAAGTGGGATGAATCTTTCAAGCAATATGCTCAAAGGTGGAGAGCTCTGGCTGCTTAAGTGCAACCGCCACTTATCCCATCTGAAATGTGTTCGTACTTTTTGGGAACCTTGGGATCTCCTTATATTGGAGCAATGGCAGGAGCAGCATACAAAGATTTCTCTGAATTGATCACTGCTGGAGAAAGAATTGAGAATCTAGCTAAAAATGGCAAACTTCCCATGACCAATGAAGACACAAGAAAAGGTTTCCCACCCAGGAAGAAGGAGACTGATGCAAACTATGTGCAGAGTCAGCGACCCTTTATCCCAAGACACGCACCAATGCACCCAAGACCCCAAACACCACCATACCAAGCCTCAACCACTCCTTACCCATTTTACCAAACCACACAAACCATAAATACCATCCCATATTCCCCACCGCAAGTCAATAACATCCACATATGACCATACCAATCAGCTCGACCAGCATATGCTTATAACCCTACCATGCATGCTCAGAACTACCCAAACACCATACCACCACGACCAAATGCCCAAAACCAAAGCCGTTCCCGATTCCAGAATTTACCACATTTTCTTAAACTATCCATTTCAAACGCTGATCTCTTTCAACGATTAGTTGATGCCCACCTGATCTCGGCTTATCCTGTACGTCCATTAGAACCACCATACCCAACTTGGTACAACCCAAACGTTACTTGCAAATACCACATAGACATAGCAGGGCATTCAATCGAAGATTGTGAAGGCTTCAAGACGGCAGTAAGAAGACTGATTGCTTGCGGTAGACTAGACTTTCAAGAGGAATCAAAACCAGATATTGTCCATAACCCAATGCCAAATCATGAAGGAGGAGGCCGGGTAAATGCTGTAGGGAAAGAAGAACTCCTGATAAAGAGGGTTTTGGATCTCAAAACACCCATGGAGAGAATTTTTGTTGGCCTTAATGAGTCTGGTTACGGCATCACGGCATCTGCTCTGACAATAACGGAGAATGAGAAATATGACATGAATTCAAACTGCCTGTATCACCATGGAGCCCTTGGCCATGACATAGAAAATTGCTGGCATTTCAAGACTCGAGTACAGGGATTACTCAACTTAGGAGTAATACAAGCAAAAAAGGGGCTGAATATCCCTGATGAGGTGAATGTAATTGAACCCTTTATACTTCGAGTACCACCACTTAATGTAGCTCCTAAGCCAGAAAAAGTGGTCATTACTGTCAAGAAACCTACACCATTTGAGTATAAGAGTACACATGCTGTGCCTTGGAATTATGAGACTCAAGTCAAGACAAGTGGAGACATAGGGGAAACCTCGAAGGCTCGAGCAAATGAAGAGGTGACTGGTGTCATGGAAGTGAAAGGAATAACAAGAAGTGGAAGAGTTTATGGGCCCGGAGAGCTAGAAAAAGGGAAGTTTGTCCATGAAGGGTACGCTGGAAAAAGTTCAGATTCAGAAAGGAAGGAAAAGGAAGATGAAGAAGAAGAGTTCCTAAAGATAATGAAGCAAAGCGAGTATGATATTCTAGAGCAATTAAAGAAGACTCCCGCTAGAATATCTCTTTTATCATTAATCATGTCGTCTGAACCTCATCGAAAGGCAGTAATAAAAGTTTTGAAGGAAGCTTATGTCAAGCCTGACGTCTCATCGGAAAACGTGGTGAATATGGTGGATCCAGTGAAACATGTTAGCATGATTACGTTTTCAGATGAAGAAGTTGTTTCACAGGCTAACCCACGGGCACTATACATAACCCTCAAATGTAAGGGTTACATAGTGCCCAGAGTTCTCATTGATGGAGGATCGGGATTGAATGTCTTACCTGTGTCAACTTTGAGCTATTTGTCGATGAGTAAGGATGATATACTGCCACAAATGATGGTAGTGAAAGCTTTTGATGGAGCGAAGAAAAGTATCCTTGGGGAGATGGTGTTATTACTGGAGATTGGCCCGAGCAAATTCGAGGTATTGTTCCAAGTGATGGAGATTGAATTAGACTACAATATGCTACTCGGAAGACCATGGATAAATGGTGTTGGTGTTGTCCCTTCAACCTTGCATCAGAAGGTCAAATACATTGAGAATGGATTGGTCGTCACAATCCATGGAGAAAAAGAGATCCTAGTATCCAAACCAGTGACATTGCCATATGTTGAAAATGTGGAGTTAGTGGAAAGCAGTTCATGGCACAACTTGGAGGCAGTAGGGTTGAGACAAGAGCAAGATAAGGCCCTAATGCAAAATCAGGTAGTGGCTCACATCATGGCCAAAAGTGGATATCTGAAAGGAAAAGGACTAGGACCACAGTTACAAGGCACCCAAACTCTCGTATCGGTGCCAGAGAAGTCTAATAGATTTGGTCTAAGATATGAGACCTCTTTGGATAATAAGATGAGCGTCTTGACTCTGGAACAGAATAAACGAAAAGGGAAAATGAAGCTGATTCCTCACTTGAAAGAGACATTCCCTGGTCCAGCTGAAGTGATTATGGCCGGTGAAGTTCGCTCCCCTTGTTATTTCTCCACCATCAACACCTTGGATGCTGAGAAAATTGAGGAAATCAACAAAGTCCATGCTGCCAGCAATGATGAGATGCTGACAAACTGGACATCTGAACCAGTGCTTGATATTATTGCTGAAAAGTAATTTGTTGGGTTGTATTATTCAAGAATTATTTATGCTTTTATTTATGCTACTCAGAGACATCATTTGAATGAATTTGCATGATTTTCAATAATCTTTCTATATGTTTTCCATTTGCCTCGTTTCTATTTCTATTCCTTTTACTTTTTCCCTTTTCTGTTATGTTTTTCCCTTACCATTCTCAGTTTGTTAATTTGCATTTTCCATGTTGTTTTATAATCCACCATTTGGTTTAGCATTCCAATCCACCACAATTACTTTCCAGGAATTTGAATGTCATAGAAATTTTGCCACATGAAAAGGAATTTGAGAGCTTATCAATTGATTCTCTTGCTGCACTTGACTACGATAATCATGAGTTCGAGGATGATGAAGAAGCTATTGAACAGTTTTCAAATCTCCTGGATTATTCAGAGAAAGGATTTGACTTAGACAATGAGGTGGTCGAGGTGATTAACATGGGTACCGAAGAAGACAAAAAGGAGTTGAAAATAGTGGAAAATCCTGAACGCACAGAAATGATTGCATTGTTTAAAGAATTCCTGGATGTGTTTGCATGGTCCTATCATGATATGCCAGGATTAGACCCAGAAATTGCTTCACACCAGATCCCTTTGTATCTCGAAGCTGAGCCAAAGAAGCAAAAGTTGAGAAGAATGAGACCAGACATGTCATTAAAGATTAAAGAGGAAGTGACTAAACAGCTAGAAGCTGGATTTTTGGAGGTATCGAGACACACTGATTGGGTGGCTAATATTGTACCTGTACCTAAAAAGGATGGGAAGGTCAGGATGTGTGTAGACTATCGGGATTTGAATAAGGCTAGCCCGAAAGATGATTTTCCTCTACCCCATATTGATGTCCTTGTTGATAATACTGCTGGTAATCACCGATTTTCCTTTATGGATGGATACTCTGGGTATAACCAAATTCCCATGGATATTCATGACAAAGGAAAAACTACTTTTATAACACCGTGGGGAACATTTTGCTACACAGTCATGCCGTTTGGATTGAAGAATGCCGGTGCCACCTACCAACGGGCTATGGTCGCATTATTTCATGACATGATGCATAAAGAGATTGAAGTGTATGTAGATGATATGGTCGCCAAATCTAAGGAGGGAGAAAGTCATGTGACAGTTCTGCGAAAGTTGTTTGAAAGGCTCAAAAAATACAAGTTGCGGTTGAATCCGAATAAATGCATTTTTGGAGCTTCTACAGGGAAGTTACTCGGGTTCATTGTCAGCAGAGAAGGGATAAAAGTGGATCCTGATAAGGTGAAGGCAATACAAGAAATGTCTGCTCCCCGAACTGAACGAGAAGTGAGAAGTTTTCTTGGAAGGCTCAACTACATTGCTAGATTTATTGCTAATTTGACTAGCACTTGTGAGCCTATATTCAAGCTGCTTCGAAAACATCAACCCGGAGAGTGGAATGAAGAATGCCAAGAAGCTTTTGATAAAATAAAAGCTTATTTGATGAAACCTCCAATTCTAGCTCCACCTGTACCAGATCGTCCTTTAATATTGTACCTCGCAGTGTTGCCCACATCACTTGGGGCAATGTTGGGTCAATATGATGAGTCTGGTAGGAAGGAACGGGCAATTTATTATCTGAGCAAGAAGTTTAATGACTGTGAATCCCGTTATCTGGCGATTGAAAGAACTTGTTGTGCATTAGTGTGGGCATCCAAGAGGTTGAGGCAGTACATGTTATATTATACTACCTGGTTAATCTCTCGAATGGATCCATTGAAATACATATTTGATAGTCCTCATGTTTCATTGAGAATGTCAAAATGGCAAGTGATGCTGTCTGAATTTGATATCAAATATGTAATGCAGAAGTCTATCAAGGGAAGTGTAATTGCCAATCATCTAGCTGAAAATCCTCTTGAGGATATACAGCCTATCATGCCTGAATTTCCCGATGGTGAGGTGTTAACAGTGGAAAAAGATGGGACAAAAGAGGAGAATGTATGGAAAATGTACTTTGACGGGGCTGCCAATATGAATGGGTGTGGAATAGGAGCTGTAGTGGTGTCACCAACTGGAAAACAGTACCCAGTTTCTATCAAGTTAGATTTTGAATGCACAAACAACATTACAGAATATGAAGCATGCGCGAATGGTTTGCAAGCTGCAATTGACCTAGGGATCAAAGAGTTAAAGGTGTTTGGAGATTCTGCACTCATAATCTACCAAGTTAATGGAGAATGGCGTACGAAGGATCCAAAATTGGTGCCTTATCAGAAATACTTGTCTCAATTAATTGAACAATTTGATGATGTGTCATTTTCTCACTTAACTCGAGACCATAACCAATTTGCGGATGTATTGCAACCCTGGCTGCAATGACAAAATTGGAAGTCCATACCAATGTCCAACCCATCCACGTAGAAGTGCAAAGTGAACCGATATACTGTGACAATGTGGAGATTGAGCCAGATGGCCAACCATGGTATTATGACATCAAGCAGTACATTCAAAAAGGAGAATATCCGACTGGAGCGAATGAAGTGCAAAGAAAAACAATTCGACGATTGGCTATGGTCTTTTTCCTAAATGGTGAAGTCCTTTACAAGCGGAATCATGACACTACTCTCCTCAGATGTGTAGATGCTCATGAAGCTCGAATGATTATGAATGAGATCCACGAAGGAATCTGTGGAACCCATGCTAATGGGCATATGATGGCACGCAAGATCCTAAGAAGTGGGTATTATTGGTCTACCATGGAGAATGACTGCATCAGTTATGTTCGAAAGTGTCATAAATGTCAAATATATGCATACCGAGTCAATGCTCCTCCATTTTCATTACATAACATGGTATCTCTTTGGCCTTTCTCAATGTGGGGCATGGATGTCATCGGCCCAATCAATCCCAAAGCCTCAAATGGTCATCGTTTCATCTTGGTGGCAATAGACTATTTCACAAAGTGGGTGGAAGCTACTTCATATGCTAACATCACACAGAAAGTGTTTCTCAGATTCATCAAAAGAGATATCATCTGCAGATATGGGATTCCAGAAAGAATTATCACAGATAATGCTCCTAACCTCAATGGTGCCGAAGTTCAAAAGTTCTTTGAGACTTTCAAGATCAAGCATCACAACTCAGCTCCTTATAGACCTCAAATGAATGGTGCGGTTGAAGTTGCAAATAAGAATATCAAGAAAATCATCGCCAAGATGGTGGTGAATTACAAAGACTGGCATGAAATGCTGCCATATGCTTTGCACGCATATCGAACCAATATACGGTCAAGAACAGGGACAACTCCCTTCTCACTGGTGTATGGAATGGAGGCTGTATCTCCTATAGAAGTAGAAATCCCATCATTAAGGGTTCTAATGGAGGCTGAGTTAGAAGAATCTGAATGGGTGAAGGTTCGATATGAACAGTTGAACACGATAGAAGAGAAAAGACTAGTAGCTATCTGTCATGGCCAGTTGTACCAAAGCAGAATGGCTAAGGCTTTTAACAAGAAAGTCCGCCCTAGAGATTTTTATCCAGGAGATTTGGTTTTGAAGAAAATTCTCCCTAATCAAGAGGATGCACGGAGCAAGTGGGCCCCAAGCTATGAAGGTCCTTACATTGTCAAGCAAGCATTCTCAGGTGGGGCGTTGATTTTGCAAAACATGGATGGACAGGAATTGCCCAAACCAATTAACACTGATGCAGTCAAGAGGTTTTATGCTTAAAAAAAAAAAGGTGTTGAAAAAGCCCGTTAGGTTGAAAACTCGAAAGAGCGACCTAAGCAAAAGCTAGGGTAAAATGAAAAGAAAAAGATAAAGAAAAAGAAAAAAAAAAGCTCGTTAGGTTGAAAACTCGAAAGAGCAACCTAGGCAAAAATTAGAGCAAAAAGATAAGCATCATCTCAAGCAACCTATATTGGGGCAATTTTAGTGTTGAATTTGTCCAGTGAATCAAATAGCCCAAGACCAAAACTGGGGCAATTGTTCGAAAAAGAAGGGCCTGAAGAAATCATCGAAGATCATGGCCATGGTGTTCAACTTGCTGTAAGAAATCGATTGAATGATCCACAAAGAACCGGAACTGGGGCAAAATTTCATGTCTCTCGCAGTCTTGTCTTTTGCTTTTATGTTGTTCCCACCTTTCAAATATCTTGTCATCCCATACACCAAGCAATAAAGATGTCTATTCAACTAACCTTTTCATTTCCTTTTCAAATGCATGTTTATTTATGATGTCTCGAGTAAACATAAATTTAAGTTTAAAGCTATACAACCTAATAATTCTTACAACAATACATCCATGGCTAGCATCACACCAAGAAAATTCAAAAGTTTCAGTCAAATTTGGCAGAAAAGCAATCATCATCCTAAAAAGGAAAAAGGGAAAGAAGTAAGTAAAGTTATAGAAGAAAAGAAAGTCTATGCTAGAAGGTCCAGCGCGTGAATTACGAGTTTGATCGGTTATAGTCTTCCTTGAGGCTTGCTTGATTTGGTTACGGTTAGTTTTTCTGAAATAAACTGAAAATTGATGACTTGTGCATATAACCTGAAAAAAAAATGTGAAAATCATTTTACATAATTGTCAATTTACATTTCAGTCGGCCTCAGATTGCCAATTTAATTTTCCTGTCGGCCTCAGATTTCCAATATACATTTCCAGTCAGCCTCAGATTGCCAATTTACTTTCATGTCGGCCTCAGATTGCCAATTTACTTTCCTGTCGGCCTCAGATTGCCACCATTTTACATTTCATGTCGGCCTCAGATTGCCATTTATTTTTCTGTTGGCCTCAGATTGCCAATTTACATTTCATGTCGACCTCAGTTTGCCAATTTACATTTTCTGTCGGCTTCAGATTGCCAATTTACATTTCATGTCGGCATCAGATTGCCACCATTTAATTTTCCTATTGGCCTCAGATTGCCACAAATTTACATTTCATGCTGGCCTCAGATTGCCAATTTACATTTCCAGTCGGTCTCAGATTGCCATTTATTTTTCAGTTGGCCTCAGATTGCCAATTTACATTTCATGTCGACCTCAGTTTGCCAATTTACATTTTCTGTCAGCTTCAGATTGCCAATTTACATTTCATGTCGGCATCAGATTGCCACCATTTAATTTTCCTATTAGCCTCAGATTGCCACAAATTTACATTTCATGCTGGCCTCAGATTGCCAATTTACATTTCCAGTCGGTCTCAGATTGCCAATTTATCTTTCAGTCGGCCTTAGATTGCCAATTTACTTTCATGTCACCCTCAGATTGCCATTTTACTTTTCCATCACCCTCAGATTGTTCTTTTACATGTATAGATTGTCTCAAAGTGTCGTTTTTCCGATTAGTCTTTTAGCATTTCTTATAGGTTGTGAATTTCGGTCAAATTGGTTAGCCATTGTTCTTTGAGTGATTCATGCATATTTGATTTCTGAACCGCATCATCCCATGTGACTTTACTTAAAGGTTTATGTCATTTTTGCTTCGGATTTCATTGCCTTGCATGCATTGCCGAACAAAATCGATGTTCATATCTTTACTCATTCCTTATGAAGACAATATTTAAAATTCAAATTTTTGTATTTTCTTATAAGAAATGAGTAAAGAGGGGCAACTGTGAACACTCGATTTTGTCCGACTCACAAATAAAAATCCAAAATTTGCATATTTCATTAATGAATTTTCTTTATACTCTTTCCATTTAGTTCTTGTAAATAAAAATTGTTGTTTAGCCCGTTCCTACATAATAATAATAATAATAATAATAAAAGAAGCCCAAACATTCCAGCCTATGCCTTTCCATGAAAAGAGCGTCCAATCCATTCATTTTAGTCCATTCTCTTGATAAAAAAAAAGGAAAATACAAAAAAATAAAAAATAAAAAAATAAAATGAAAACAAGACACAGAGAAGTCACGGTTTGCATATTGAAAATTCCACTTCCTGCATACGACAACAATGTTCAAACAGAAATGATGGAAAAAAAAAAGAAGAGTACAATGATTATGTTTGCTCAACTTTGTGCAAGAGTCAAGAGACTTTCGGTTCCAAAGAGCATGTGAATTGGGGGAGATCATTTGAATTCTAGCACTATCTTCATCCGGGGAATGGAGGGGAGCCTGAAAAAAAAAAATCATCACTATCACAGTTTCATTTCCTTACAACCCGTGAAAAGCATCCTCAAATCCATGATCTTATGTGACCCTTGTGCGACAATAAAAAAAGTATCATGCACTTACTTACACAATAACAGGGGGAGCCGGAACTGAGATCATCATCAAGACCACCCTCTCCGAAACATTGCTATTACCATCATCCTTCATTCCATATCCTTGCAGCCTAAAACAGATTTTTTTTTTAAAATACCACAGCCACTTCATTCCCTTCACCACCACCTAACTCCATCCTCTTCACCCTTAACCACTCCACTATCATACCCCACAAATCAAAACTACCAATACAATGCCCATCGCCAAATTCGCCAATGCGCACTTTCCCCCCTCATTAGCGTATGCTCGTGCGGCCTCATGCCCTGCATCACCATTCAAATTCTCTTCCACAATCATCACCAAAATAAAAAATAAAAAAGGGTCATCCAACAACAACTACAAAAAAAAAAAAACACTTTCTCACCCCTCCATCAACCTTTGTTTAGCCGCAAACATGGATGTAGTTCAACTTCTTGGCCGTGACCCAACCCACAAACTCCCCTAGCTCGCCCATAACTCCACCCCATGCTCACTGCCATGGCTTTCCCCCGCCGCTCGCTTCTCAGCTGGAACCTTGGCCGTGATCTAGCTCCCTGTTGCATGGTCGCGAGCCTCTGTCCCCTTCCCTTTGCAGCTACATAAATTGCTATTGAGATAGCTTCATGACTATGACCCAGCAGCCCCTTCCTCCCTCGGCTTTCCTCTTTCTTTCAGCCAGAATCACAAAACCATTCAAATCAACATCATCATCATAGGTGCAGTAAGTTCCCAGCAAATTTTTAACCCACCACTGCTAGCTTTGAGGCCGCGAAATAGGCCGTGAAGCCACCAGCAGCCGCGGCATCCCGCAAACACCGCCGTGCAACAGGCGCTCCTCATCCCTTTGTGCGTGGTCCTGCTCCTCTACTCTTTCTCCTTCTCGCGAGCTCTCTCTCTCTGTGCCCCCATCGAAAACCATACCTTCTGGTGTGTCTCAAGCTCCAAAGAAAAATGAAACTCAAACCTCTATGATTGCTATGTTCCAGATGCTTCCTTCCCTGTTTTTGATATTTCTTTTATTTTAGTTTTTATTTGTCTTCGTGGTAACTAGGAATGTTTGAGCCTAATGGATCATCTGGGGAGTATTTGGGTTTGCATAATTGCTAAATCCTGATACATACTTCGGTTATTCAAGGAAATGATTGGACCAATTCAGTCAAAATAAAAAAAAAAACAAACCTTTTCCCTCAATATAGCCGCTGGTTTCTGTTTATGAAAATGAACCATACGCTCTTGCTTGCATTTGCCTTCCTCTTAGTTTTGAGTCATCATTTTGGGTCTCATTTTTTGGTTTTGAGGTTAACTTTATTTGGGTTAGGCTAATGTTGGGCTTAAGAGTCTGTGGGCTTAGATGTTTTAACTTTGGGTTGGGTTTAGACCATGGCATTATTTATTTATTTATTTATTTTTTCCTTGTGTGTGTGTTTTTATTTTATTATTATTATTATTATTATTATTATTATTATCTTTTTTTTAGCAAGTTTGGGTTATTTGTTTTTTTTAGAATAATATAGGCTCCATGTAGTTTATTTTCTTTTAAGTTAAAGTCTTATCTTGATCTATGTGTTTTAGCTTCTTTTCGGTCCAAGTTTTTTTTTTTTTTGAGTTAATTTAGTCGTGACGGCTTATTAACTCAACATTTTGAATATTTTAGCTGTGACGGCTTAATGTTCTAACAAAATTCTCCTCATTTGGTTTAAATCTAAAATAAGCAAAAATGTTATTTAATTTGAGTTTAAAATAAATCGTGAAGCACTTGTCTATTTTTGTTTTAAACAAGAATTAATTAACACATTGCATTTTGAAAATAGGATTAACTGAGCCGTGACGGCTTATTAATTCCAGATCTTGATAATATTTTAGCTGAGACAGCTTGATATTTGAAAATCCTTGTTTAGAAATAAATTAATTATCTGGAAAATATTTTCAAAAGAACTACGTGACTTTGAATTCCTCATCGCACTAGAGGATACGTAGGAGCAGGTGATTCCTGTCAAGTCAAAATTAGATTTTAGTAGGTTATTTTATGCTATCTCATTTTTGATTTGTAAATATTTATTATTAGTTTTGTTTATTGTCTTTTATTGTTATGTATTATTTTTAATTTCAGCTAATAATCAAATTATTTCAAATAAAGAAGTTAATTTAGCCGTGACGGCTTGTTAACTTAGTGCATTGGATACCTGAGCTGTGACAGCTTGGTATTTTAAATTTTCAAGCTAAAAATAAGTTTTTATGATGTCATTTTATTTTGTTTAGCATGTAAATATTTTTATCCATTATTATTATTATTATTGTAAATATTTTATTATATTTTATTATTATTATCATTATTATTATTATTATTATTATCCTTTTTCTTAATTTAAATTAATCATTGAAATATATATATTTTATTTCAAATAAAGAGGTTAATTTAGCCGTGACGGCTTGTTAACTCAATATTACGGATACTGAAATCATGATGCTTTGGTACTCCGAAATTTTCTTATTCTAAAAAGATTTTCTTTTATAATTTTCTTAAAATAAAAGTGTAAATAAATATTTTGAAAGGTTATTAATAATTTGCACAATTAATTAAGGTACCGTCTAAAGACGGGTGTATTAGGGGTGCTGTAGGATTAAGTTCCTTCCCTTCCCTAAGCATAACCGACTCCCGAACTCGGATCTGGTTTCAAAGATCATTTTATTTAAATTAAATGGGTTTTTCCATAATTTTTCCCAATTAAATAAAAATTTGGTGGCGACTCCATTTTTAATCAAAAAATCATTTTTTCGCCATCCACGTCGCGATCCCGGTTGCGACATACTCAAAATCCAAGAATAAAGCTCTCTGTTCACACAAGAAATTTTAAATAGAATGATGTGGGAACAGTGAGGAATAGAAATATGGACTTTTTTGTTTTGAATGATACTGATTTTCTGCTCTTATTTTCGTGCCTATCTGCTGCTGCAATGTTTCCTTAAATAAGCAGTGATATTGTTACCATTGCAGAATGTTGGCAAGCTAGAGTGGGTGCTGCAATTTTATTGTCCTTGTAGTGGTAGGGTGTTAAAAAGAATTTGTCCACTTTTGTCCTTATACCAACCAATTTCATTTTTTTGTTTTCTCTATGGGCTATCTTTATCTTTGTCCATATGGCCTATTTTCCCTTTCTGCTGAACGAAACGTGGTGAAAGAATTTTGTCACTTAGCTCTATACAGTCCACGTCATTCTTTCAAGCTGCTAGTCAATATCTCTCCAAAGTTTTGGAGACATTGGTGCTTTGTGTTGTGTTGCTGTGAATATGTATATTGCTGAAATACTAACACACATATTAAATTTATTCACACATTATTAATTATCATCATTCAAGGTTTATATGTTAACACTTGCCAAGGATATGGTGCCCTATATCGCCTTCACACTCCTGTGGAACAGTTGTCCAGTCAATAATTTTGTGTGCTTCTACACCAAGCCTCCAACTTGAGCAACATATTTCAGGAACATAGTGGCCACTTAAGCCAGTTTTCATCTGGAGAGGGGAAATTTGGAAACTTAGGCCATGGTCTGAGCCATGGCAAGTTGCTAAAGTGTAGTTAGAAAGAAATCTCATGATTATTGTAGCTAGGATTAGAAACTTTGATGTTTTGCAAATTGCTTCGTTTTCTTTTATTCTTTAAATAGAAAAAAAACCCTAGTCAGAGGACAAAATAATTATGAAGATAATTATTGATTTCATTTGCAAGTGTCATTTTTAATATCCAAATAGCTTAATATCCAAGTTTATGACCCTCAAGTTTGATGGGGTTTTTAGAAACTTTAAGAAAATAATATTGTATTCTTATTAAGGACTATAGCTTTTGACTTAGTGATAAACGTTTGATCCAACAAAATGGTAGTAGAGCGATATCACGAGTTATGGTTCCTATAATGGGGGCATGGAGTAAATTCTTATATGAATACAACTCTAACATTTTATTTTTTTGTGTTGAATCTTATTAGACGAGAGAAACTCTATTTACCATCGAGTTGTGAAAATTAGAAAATGAAGTCAGTTACATCAGTGGAGTTTGCAGTATGTATTGCATACATTAAGTGGCAACTAAAACAGCTAGGATCTAACTAAATCATTTACAGTTCTAACTAATTCCTTGCTGAGCTGGTTTTGCTTCGCTTTTCCTAACATTTTGCACAATCATAATATATTTAGTTGGATCCATGAATAAGTGGCTATATATTAAATATAGTAAGTGAGATTCACTTTTATTATTATTATGACCGTGTGTAAATAGGATAAATTATACAATTAACAAAACCCTTGTATCTCATGGACCATATGAAATGATAGTATAATATAATGTACAAATAATTTATTATTTTTAGTTTGTGTTCCTTCAGAACATAAAGGCACATGCTTTTTTTTCTTTTTGACCGAATGGCAAATTAATCTAGACATTTCACTCTGTGATCGGTATGTTGTTTTATTGGTTGGCTTATTATTGTCTGGCACGTTATCACATTCACAACATGTCTTATATTAAATACAGCTTTGCCACTATAGCTAGAAGAAACGAGTGTCTAATTAGAATATCCGCTCTATTATTTTTTAATGTGATGGATGAATGAAGAAAGTTTGGGTCATTATTATATTTGTTTAGGGTCACCATTATATCTGTTGATTTAAGAATTTTAAATATTGATGACATATATGTCTTTGACAGAAAAAGGCTTGAGCAAATAAATAAATCAATGACACAAATATAGAATGAATATGCAATTTATTTGCACTTGATGTTGTGAGTAATATATATATATATATATAGATATATATATGGGTATGATTTGTCATTCAAAGATACTACATGTGAAAAAGAGATAATGTGCTGGAGCAATTTGAGCCATTCATTAAATGTCATTGGAACCAAAGGATCACAACTTACTACATAAGAAGATCTGAAGCAGACTAAGTGAGAGCAAACGAGTAAAAAAGGGAAGATTAGAAGCTGGAAGATATATCAGCCAAGAATGAAGAAATATATCATCTCCAATGATTGGGTCCAAAAAAAAAAAAATTAATTGTGCAAATCAACCATTGGGAACAAACATGGAAACAGTCATCTATCACTTGGCAAGATTTCATACTACTGAGAATATATAGAAGAAACAGCAAAAGTCCCTAGCAGCAAGTACTTCTCGAAAAAATACCAGCAATCTGAGCATATTCCTTTTGACATGTTACTATTTGTGTGATTCTTCTGAGCTTGTATTCAAGAAATTTTGTTTGTAAAAAAAATATGAGTGACAAAGCCTCAAAGTGAGTAAATCACATATAGTAGAGGCACTAATGATCTTAGTTGAGTCTGAGAAAGGTTTTGTAAAGGTTGTATTTGGTGATTAGTGGAAAGCTCATTATTTGGTGAGAACTAGATGTAGACTTCAGAATTGAAAGTCGAAACAGTATAAATCTTGACTTGCTAAGTCTTTCTATCCCTCTCTATATTTTATATTTTTATATTACTAATTTAAAATAAAAAAAGAACAGTCTATCTCATAATTTTTAATAGAATTTCAACAGTACTATTAGTTTTGCTTGAGATTTTTTTTACCTATGCATTTAGTGTGTAGATTCTAAATAAAGAAAAAAGAAAAAAGAGTTGATTCAAACCCCCCTCTTCTCAACTCTTGATACCATCAATATCCAATAATGATGGGAGTGGGTGTTCCACTTGAACACCTATTATTAGGTGTTGGAATAATATTTTTATATTAAATATACATGTTTATGATATAGTTCATGAGATCCACGCACTCCACGATGAAAGTATTATTCTCCGTGTTTTTAGCATAAAATAATAGGATTTTTTTTTAATATGAGATTTGGATGGTGAATTTATATCAATATAATATTTTGAAAAAAAATCAAATAATATGGTATTTTCAGTATAGAATCTATTAAAAGTAGATTCAAAGCTAAGGAAAAAAATCAACATTAAATCCATCAAAAATAGATTTCGTGTAAAAAAAAAATTAACATTGAATCCACCAAAGATAGATTCAATGCAAAGCGAAAATAACATAGAATCTACCGCATATGGATTCTATAAATACCATATACAAGTAAATTTGTCTGTTATCTAGTATTAGTGTAAATCATCTACCAAAATACTATATACAAATTATTTTTCCTAAAATAAAACTGTTGAAATTTTTTTAATATTCACCCATTTTATTGCGAAAGGACAATACAAGTCATCCGATCTTGGTGATTGGTTTTAAGTGGTTTGAAATTTATTTTCTTTAAACGATATACAATTCTTATAAATGAAGAAAAAAAAGTACGTCTTAAAATAATTTTATAAACTAACATAAATTAATATTAAAATAATGTTGGACCCAAATTATTAATTGGATGTTAAAATAATCAAAATTTATTATTTAAGTCCAACAATTTGTTATCACTATTGTTATTATAATAATCAAGAGAGGAGTAAATATTAAAAATATTTAGAAGGTAAAGAGAAACAGAGGTTACTATATTTATTCTTGTAAATTTTTAAATTGAATATATTATATTTTTAATTTGATGAATTATTTCAAATACATATAGCATAATTATTATAGTAGTGGTTTACTATTAATTTTTATTATATTTTCATAATAATAAAGGGGGACAGAATTAGATATTTTTGTGATAGACAAACGATCCAAACTTGATATAAATTTTAAGGGAAATATTATATTTTATTTAATATATATATATATATATATATATATGTATGTATATATAATGCTTTGGAATATTTTAATTATATATTAATATTTATTAAATGACACAATCAATAACTTTTGGTCCCCTCTTCAAGTGTGTTCTAGATCCGTTTTTGCTTGTGTATAGGCTTTGTTATGATGAATGGCTTGATTCGTCACTTTGTTAAGAGAGCCTCACTCCTCCTAGCTATATATAGTGCTTGGCTGTTCCATTGAAATCATAACATAGAATAACTATTATGGAATAGGAGGAGTAAATCTCTTGAAATCTTTTATTGGATTCTTGGGTTTGTGTTTTATCTGCTAGGTTAAAAAATGATTGGATTCTTGTGTTTGTGTTTTATCTGCCAGGTTAAAGAATGATTGTGAATCGATTTTCCTCATCCTTCGCCTTATAGGTAACGTTAACCCAATCTTTCGATTCTTATTGAACATGTCATATTTAGGATTAAATTAATCTTTGGGACATAGAGATTTCTTCATTTATTGTTTATATAATAGGATATATTTGAAATTCTATTGGTACATATATGGAGAGCTTTATTATTGAGGTGTGTGTTGGATTCAGAAGTAAAAAATGAGAGAAAAATTTTATGAATGAACATCATGTGGGTTCATTGATTGATCCTGTAACTCTGCTAAATTTATAAAAATTTATAGGGTAAATAATAAGAAGCACCTTTGAGGTTTGGAGAAAAAGCAGTCCACCCCATTTTTGTTCCAATATGATACTCCACCACAAATATGTGATGGATTGCAGTAATGGCCTTATTAATCAATATTTTATTATTAAAAAAGAGTTAAATATAACTGATGCGAGCTGTCGCTACCCACAACAAATTAAAAATTATTAAAATAACTAAATTACACCAAAAATATAGTTAGGGTGCAGTCCAAGTCATCTCACAAGGAAGAGTTCTAATTGATTCAAAAGATTTAGGGGTTTTTGAGTCTTCAAGAGTAAAATTAAATTGAGAAAATATGATGGGAAGAATTACCTGCATAAGGATTCCCTCAGATTAAGAGTTGTTCAATCATCGGTTCAAAAGATAAATTCATAGTGGTGGTTACTTTCATTAGTTATTCTATCACACAACAATGATGCAATTATATTTAATGGTCATACAATCGCACTCTCACTAAGAGTTTAATTAACATATGCACTAGTAATCCATAATTATGGTTCTATGAACCTATGCCAATTTAATTATCAATTGCACTAACCTAATCCCCAAACGAAATTAATTCCAATCCCTTACCAATTGGATGTAAATTAATCAATCGACTAAATACCCCAATGGAATCCCAATTATGCATAGAATGAATACACAATCTGACAATCCTCAAAAATAAAATTGTAATAGTCATCACAAGGAAAGAAAACCAACCACTAATTACAAATAATATTGGGAACCTCAAGAACAATCTTAATATTCAATTATCCTTGCACAAGGTAAAAGAATTACTCCTCCATAAGGGGAGGTTCACAATCGTTGTTGAAAGAAAAATGCCAAATTGAAATATAAAATGAGAACTAGAACAATGATTGAGAGTTCCTAACCCTAGAGAGAGTAGAGAGAGAGAGAGAGCCAAAACTAAAAACTAAAACAATAAAATGTTCTAAATAATAATCCTCTTCATCTCCAAAATGGAGTTAAAATACAAAAAGCTCAAAACGCGGAACGAAGTCGTGAAGTCTCGTTGAAGCTAAATCACTTATGACCACTATAGCGGTTCTAGCTTTCCAATGATTCCTCCACGTTGAAACAATTTTCACTTATGACAGCTATAGCGGTCCTGCCTTTTGCTCGGAAATGCTGCAGCCAAATTCCTTTCTTTAGTGATTGCTATAGCGGTCCTGCCTTGCATGGTTCATTGTTTCTTTCATCTGGAGAGGGTTCTAATATGCTTTTCTAGCTTTCCTCACCAATTGAAAGTTCCTGCTATTCAACAAAGCTCACACAAAAGGTTAATAGCACAAGTAATTTTCAAAAACAATTATTTATCTCAAAATGGTGCTAATAACCATGAAATAACTTAACAATGCAAGATGAGGACAAATTGCAAACTCACCAATTAAGCATTAATTAAGCACAATTCACATGCAAGATATTCATTCTTAGGATGGAAAATGGATGCATAAATGCAACCCATCAATAACTAATATTTATAATGTTTATTCTTTTTAAATAAAATACCATTTTATTAATACTTATATATTATTTTTACAAAGTAAAATATATGTTGGTTATAGTAATATAAAATACTAATGTATTTGCATAGTCAATTTAATTTTTAAAATTTTACCACATCAAGTGAACAAATTATTAATTGTAGTAATAAATTGTAATAATTATTTTTTAAAATAAATCTATTTGTTAATATCATATACAAACATAAATCACAAATAACATAGCTAGAAAAATTACTATAAAAATATATATTAATATTCTAAAACTAATAGTTGAGAAAATATATATTTTTATTTTACAAAAATAATTACTGTAAATTAATAATAATAATAATAATAATAATAATAGATTTAGTTAATGAGTTTAATTTTATTGCACTAATAGTATAATTATTTTTACAAGTTATCCAACTATATATTGTCACAGCTACAAAAATAAATTTACTCTTGTCCTCTTATTCCAAAAGTCATGAATATGAGAGAATTCGATTGGATAAAATTGTTATAAAATTACACTATAAATGCATTTAATTCAAAACCATTATTAACAGTTATAATGATTTATAATAATCATTTTCTGTAAAAATAAAACATGTATTTTTTTTCAACTATTAATTTTAGAATATTGATACACACACACACATATAGTACAGTAAAACCACAAGATTCTTATTGTTATGTTATAAGCGATTTTTCTTTATGTATGATATTAACACATAAATTTTTTTTATACACACCAATAATCTAAAATTAAGAATTGGGAAAATACATAATTTTTATTTTTATAAAATAATTATTACAATTTATTAATAGTATTAATAAGTTGTTCTCTTAATCTAGTAAAATTTTAAAAATTTAATTTAATATATAAAATATAATGTTTTATATTATTATAAGCCACATATTTTATTTTGTAAAAATAACATATATAAATATTAATAAAGAATATTTTATTTTAAAAATGAATAAACATTAGCTATATTTTACTTTTTTTTAATAATTGGAAATTTGTTAGTAGGGTTATTAGTGTCATATCAATCACATATTTGGGGTGGAGCGTCATATTAGAATAAGAATGGGTGAAGTGTGTTTTCTTGAAACCTCAAGATTGTTTCTTATTAATTACCCAAATTAATACTGTAATATCGTTGAAATTTAATAATATTTGAAATATGTTATAAAACTCTTTAGTAACATAATCCATATAGAATTATTTGTAAAATATTATTCAAGAAAATTAACAAGATTTTTTAAATTTTACTAAAAAACTTAATAATATTTTTTAAAAAAAATGTTACCAAAAACTAGATATGTAATCATGTAAATATTTGCACATATGTTTTTTTGAGAACTTTAATTTAAGGTATTGATCAATGTACTTTACATCGATTTTAAGTTAAATATTATATTGGTAATATTTATTGGGTGATATTTTTGTTAATTTATTCATTTCTTATGTTAAAAAAAGAAAATCTTAAGCTACTTTTTTTAAACCAACTAGTATAATTATTCGTGCGATTCACAAAATTAATTTTTTTTAAGTAAAGTATTGAAAAATTGTTTTATTGAGTGGTTCACTTTCTCAAGACATATGACAGTTAGAAATTTACTTATTTCTTGTAGTGAAAAAAGACACACATAATATATTATCTTGGTCGAACATGAGCTCGTAATTTATTACAATCGCGAAAGAGAAGACAAACTTGTATCCCTTGCGTGACTTTGTTTCACCTTAGGCTGACAACTAGGGCTGGTTTGTTCCAAGTAGACTCCACCTTCACGTTCTTCGTGCGAATATTACTTGGACCAGCACCCAGGTTTTCAAGGACACATGCTGCTACAACTTCACCCTCTCGAAGAAGACGCATAAGCAAGTGCTCGGACCCAATATAGTCATGGCCTGAAATTTCAAAGTTTAGCGGTCACATATATATCAAGCTATGACAAAATATTACAATGAATATATGATTTCTATCCCTAAATTCTAGGTCAGCCACAAACAAAAGTGAAAAAAAGTAACCAAAACTTAGATGACTACTCAAAGTAAAATTGATAAACGTGTAATGGACCCAATACAACCAATCACTTCTACCTTATTTGAATTTACAATTAAAACAGAAAAACCATGGCAAAACTCAAAACAAATGGAAAGATGAACAGTAAGTACAAGTCCACTCTTAGGATAGGAGTGCTGTTTGAAACTTAGAAATTAAATGATTCAATAAAAAATTAAAACTTGGTTAAAAAATGTTTACCAAATTGGCGAGCTTCCCCCGGTGAAAGCTCCAAAACACGCCAGTAACTATTTTGCCGTGGGTGAGTGCTTCGTGGCTGTCGGCAACTGGTCGGCGGTGGGTGAGTGCATCATGGCTGCTAGCAATTCGTTCATGGCTGCGGTTGACAGAGAGAAGATCTTAACGGCAAAACAGGCCAAGTTGCCGTTGGCGATGGCAGCAATATCGTCTGGCATGGTGGGCGGCAACTTTGACCAGTGGATGGTGATGGGTGTTGAAGATGAAGGGTAGGGTTCTTGGGATGAAGAGGAGAGTTAAAGTGAAACATTGATTCAGAATTTTGATTCTTTTTTTTTTCCAGAAAAATTCCTAAGTTAATTCTAAAAGTAAAAGGACTAATCTGCTAAAACATTTAGATGATGATTTGTCCTTTTAATGGACATGTGGTAAGCTTTTATTGAACCACTCAGAGAGGATTCTAAACCTCTCCAAAAAGAGTGGGTCCGGTAGAAATCAACTAAAATTATATTTAATTTGCTCAAAATAAAATATATAGAAGTTTTTGTATGCCGTTAAGAAAAGAAAAATAAGCTCTTCACTACTTCACTTTGTGTGGAATATTATGATTTCCTATTTTAATAAAAACATTTATTATATCAATTTAATTATTTCAAACATTAATTATTCAAAAAAAATATATCTTCAAATTTCTTAATACAGCGACGATTTACGGCTCAAAGGCAGTTTTGCCATTACGTGACGAAGGAGCAATAACCATTCGCAGTGTAAGTCACATATTTTCAGTGAAAGAGAGAGAAAACCGCTCTCCCTAAAATGCAAGCGCTTTAGTAGTTATTAGTGCTTTAGTAGTGTGTCACTTCTTTCTTCCTAATAATGAGAAGCAAAAATATTTTTTCATCGTCTAAAAGTAGTCATTCAATTAGTGAATCTACATGATTAGATATGATGATGACCATATTTTTCTTCATTTATCTATCATAAACAATAATAATAGACTATGTATCCCAATTAGACACGTACTTTTAGGTATTATAATAGCAATATTCTAATGACCAGAACCAGCTTGTGAAAAGTTCTCTAAAAATAGTGAATAATATTGCCGTAGAAACGGTCCTTTAATAGGCTTTATATATATAATCAAATAAGTATAAATAAAAATTACATAATAAATTTTGTTTGAATTTATTTGTCAAAATAATGTTATACATATGTTTACTCTTGAATGAGTAATTAAGTCATTTTTTTTTGAGACCGAAGATATATAAAGGGAATGACTTAAATATGAGGGATGATTTATCATAAGAATGAAAAGAGCCCTGGAATTATATAGCCTTCTCAATTTCCAAACATATGAATTACATGTTTTCTCCTAAGAGGTCAAGGTAGCACCTCATCAACCTATCTTTTGTGCAGGTCACACACAAACACACACACACACACACACACACACACACACACACACACATATATATATATATATATATATATATATATATATATATATATATATATATATATTAATTCAGACAGTTTATTTATTTAGGTGTATAGCATTCCTTGTGACTCTTAATATGGGAAAATCATATATCAAGTGAGAAACGTGATTAATTATGTGAGATAAGTAATTTTAATTATTAAATCTTACATGAATAATTAAAATTATATAAAATATAAAGTCATTATATTGTTTTGAGTGATTATATGGCCTTTAAATTACTCTTATGGTGTATTTGATAATTTGGGAATAAAAATAGAGCAAAGATTTTAATTGATTAGCTCAATGCAAACAATTATATGTGAAATTCATTTATAGAGATTTTCATATAATATTTACCCTCAAATCAATCATATACTTAATCTTAACCATTTATGTATAATTTACTGACCAAGATTTGCTCCCAAACTCTCCTATTACACAATAATTGGTGATAAAGTATTGCGTCTTTTTTTTATTATTAGACTTGGGATTGATTATTTCCAAAATCTCTGTAAAACTTTGCTTTTGATTATTGGTCCAAAACCTAATCAATACCAAGGATAGTTAATTGAAGCTACATGAAACATAATTGCTAATATTAAAAAGGAAAAGACGTATGGATTTAAAAGGAAAAGGAAAGAGCATACATACCCAAATCCGGACCGAGGATAAAATGGCACGTTAGACAGTGAAGTTTCATCTATGTCAAACACCCATATGTCTTTGCCATCCCCATTGAGCTTGAGGTTCTTAGCATAAAGATAAGCTTCTTGAGCAACTCTTCTAGAGTCTTCCCTATATTGCTTGCCAAGAATATAGTTCCGTACATAACCTCCACACTCTTTTGGAACTGTTCCCCAATCAATAATGTTGTGTGCTTCCACACCAAGCCTCCAACTTGAGCAAGATATTTCAGGAATGTAGCGGCCACCTAATAAGCCAGTTTTCATTCTGAGAGGAAAGATTTGGAAGTTTAGGCCATGGTCTGAGCCATGACATGTTGCTAGAATTGTAGCGAGAAAGAAAAGGAGTGCCACTAGTCTCATCGTGACTGTTGTAACTAAGATGAGAAGCTTGGTATGTTTTGCAATTGGCAAGGTTTTCTTTGGTTCTTTAAATAGAGAGGAACCTTAGTTAGAGGACAAAATAATAATGAATATAATATATGCATATGAATTTGATAGGATAAACTTCAAGTGTAAGGACTCCAACCATAAAATTATCTCTCTATCAATTATTCAATAAACTAATTTATAATGAGAGTAATTATCCCTACTTATACTATACTAATCAACCAAGAGATTGGACCTATAAGTCTAACAAGGGTGAGTATATATTAAATAAGATTAATGAGACCCATTTTTATTATGAGTATTTGTAAATGATGTGTTAAACTTGTGTTTATTTAAAAAAAAAAAAAAAACTTGCATCATCAACCATATGAAAATGAAATAATATAATGTACAAATAATTTATTAGTTTTGACGTCCTTCGGGAGATAAAGGCACATAATTTTTTCTTATTGAACGAATGGCAAATTAATTTAGACATCTCCCGATGCGAGTTGTGCTATACAACCTAGCCAGAATGAATGCTGCCCGATACACGTGGCCGCTTTTCAGCCAACAACTCATGAAAGTAGTAATAACAAATAATTCAACAATTACTCCAAACTTTTCAAAATATCTATCAATTTTGATTAAATACAGATATTAAAAAATAATAAATAATATTAATTATAAAATAAAATATAATGAATAAATTAATATATCTCTATGTATAATTAATATAATACAATATTCAAAATTAATATAAGATGAAATACTTTGAAAATATGAAATTAGTTACGGGTGGTATTAGAAAAATAAAATTAATATTTTATTAAAATATAAAATTTATATATATTTTATAATATAAAGTTTCCTAAAAGTGGAAAGAATTTTAAGAGGGAGGGAGTAAATTGCAATAGTTAAAAACGTGCATGACGTCACTTGTGTTGGGCTATGGTTCGGGTAGCCTAGCATTTTTGTTTTTCGTGAAATTTGTTTTAAGGTATATTTAGTTATTCTGAGAAATAACAATTGGGAAATGATATATTTCTATATTTATTATAAGTTAAATAAAATTATTCTTCAATATTAATTATTTTCTGAAAAAAGATTTTCCCACACTTTAGTAAAATCTCCTTCCCATGATGAAAGATGAGAATAAAAAATTCTCAAAACTTGATAATGATAGTTATTAAGTACAAATATAAAAATATTCCTTAATTATTTGACTTTTCCTCCATATTTTTCATTTACTCGCACTCATCTGATTTCAAAATTTTATTACGCTCTCAATTTAAGTTTTTTTTTGTTAATTATTATATTGATCGAGCTTAATTTTATAGTTTTTCTAAAAATGTAATTTTTATTTCAGATTGACATAATAATAAATATATTAGAAGTATTTTAAAAATTATAACATACATTTTCAGAAATATATATTATAAAATAAATAAGTTATTGGAAATTTTAATAAATAATTTTAAAATACTTAATACTAAATGAATAATTTATTTAAAATATGAAGAAATAAATTTTCTACAAATATCACGTCAAGAAATGTGATTCATGAAAACATTAAACATCCAATCGACCGCCCCTTAACAAACACGTGCCTTTACATTCAAGAAATGCATAAATGCATCCACCTAACGCTGATAACTGACAGCTGACAAAGTGGCCTTAAATCCAAGAAAGGGTGACAATATTTGCTTAAATGCATCCACTTAACAAATGTTGTTTTCGTCTTCAAAAAGTGAGACCCACCCATCAAGGACAAGTCTTCTAGTTTCGGTTTAATTATTTTAGGGTCCTATATTTTCATTCAATATTTAATTAAATTTTTATAATTTAAAATTTTTTAATCGGATTTAAATAAAATTTTTTAATCAGATTTTCAGAAATAATTGCCTTTATGAAAATATTTTGATCAATATTATAGTGCACTTGAGAAAGTGGGATACACCACTTTCATGTAGTTTAAAAATAAATTAATATTTTATCATGCCACTTTATTTTAATGAATAATATGCTTTTGAAAATACATGTAAATATCAAATATTAAAATACATGTTGGTTGTTGTCCAATTTTTCTAAAATTTAGCATGCTTGATCTTCAATATAATATCACATAATTCAAAATCCAGAGCAGTTGAATTCAATTTTTATGAAGATTTATTAAATGGTGTAATTATATAATACTTACAATTAATGTAAATAGATGCCCATATGTATATAATTGTTTGAATAGATTAATTTATTAAAATAAATTGATATTATAATTAATGTAAGAAAATCATTATTCGCTAATGTATATATACATGTTTTATACTAACGTAATGTTTATATTTGATATTATCATTTTAGATATTAATATATGTAACAATAATTCTTAAACAAATTTCTTTAGTCATTTGACTATTAATGAAAAAATAGATTTCGAAATATTATAAGCCACCTGAACCCTAAATTAAATTCACCTTAAATATAAATCATCTTTATTTTTGTTAATAAAGTGATTATTCTAGGAATTATTTTGTCAAATATATGATATTGTATAGCTTAAATGGTGATTCTACGGTGCCAACTTGACATAATAGGAGCTTTTTTGTGAAAAATATAATATGATTTTGTTAGATTAAAGTGATAATTCAAATGTATCAACTTGACAGAAAATGTGACACATTATCACTTCTATTAATAAAAATAATAGTCAGATGATATTTAGGTAAATTTATTAAATAGATTAAATTTTAAGAGGATTATAAATAAATACAACTTCTTTCAAGAATTATTTCATCAGTAATTTAATCTTTTAAAAATTAAAATGATAATTCTCACATAAAAAAAATCTCCATTGGGGTCAAATTTGATTTCATGAATGATGGATATAATTGCATATGACAAAAGGACCAGGGACTGTGAGGCACCGCGTAACTTGTATAAGGGTGACAAAAAAAATCCTTGGCTAGATGCAAGTGATGATGAGCTAACATTTGGATGGTGGCATGTGTCACGTAGCTTGTATAAGACTGTCGAGTACATTGTCTATTTTAATTAATGAAAGTGTGTGTGTTTTATTTTAGTCTATAAAATTAGCATATTAACTTGTATAAGTGTGTGTGTTTTTTTTTATTATATTTCCAAATTTGTTCTAGTTGCTAGACATTTGCTTGTGTGCCGCTATGCCTATGGATGCTTGATAATGTTGTTTGACGTATGGCAGTGCTAATGTTATTGAGTCATGTTGACTATACATTTGCTCATTTTATGTTTTGTATAATACATGTCACTTGCCATGCATAAGAATTCACACGACACATGTTGCATTAAATAAGAAGAGATGAATGGTTAAGTGTACCCTTCTGCAATTCGGAGGGAGAAAGTTTTAGCCCTCACCCCAGGGCAGTGATGGCTGATGGGTTGCATTTATGCACCCATTTTCCATCCTAACTCTAAATATTTTGCATTGAAATTGTGTTTAAGTGGTGTTTAATTGCTAAGTTTAAATTTAGTCCTCAGGTTGCATTATTAGGTGATTCCATAATTTTTAGTTCTATTTTTAATAAATAATTACACTTGGATGTTTCTTGTGCTTCCAATCTTTTGTTTGAGCTTTGTTTAGTATCAGGAACTTCCAATGGGTGGGAAAAGCAAGGAAACAATCTTAAAACCCTATCCAGATGAAGAATCAGCCAACCATGAAAGGCAAGACCACTATAGCGGTCAACAGAGAAAGAAAAATGACAGCAGTGTGTGCGAAGCAAAAGCTAAGACCGCTATAGCGATTAAACACCGCTATAGCAGTCATCAGGGAGCATTTTGGTTGCAGTGTCACTCAAGAAAAGCCAAGACCGCTATAGCAGTCATAAGTGGATTTTAATTTCCTGTGTTTGCTGACGCTAAGGGCGGTCTTGACTTTTCAAAAATAAAACTTCATTCTCTTTGTATTTTGAATGGTCAGAACGTAGTGCTAGGTTTTTAAGATTTTAGAATTCTCTCTGTCTCTCTCTCTCTCACAACTCTCTCTCTAGGCTAGGGTTCATATTCACTGTTGAATTTTAGTATCTATTAGGTTAGAATTTATCCTTTTTCCTTGGCATTGATTGTGAACTCCCTCTATAGAGGAGTAGTTTCTTTACCATGCGCAGAGACAACTGAAGATCAGAATTTTTCTTCAGGTTTTTAATTCTAAATTTAGTTCATGGTTGGTTTTTCGTCCCTATTGCATTCTCTTTACAATATTGATTGCAATGATTTTTGTGATTATATTGTTTTAGAGTTGTTGATTGTGTATTCGTTAGTATGCATGATTTGAATACCATTGGGAAATTGGGTCAATTGATTTGATTAATTCGAATTGGTAAAGGGGTCAAAATTAACTCTGTTAGGATTTAGACTACTGCAATTGATAATTAAATTAGCATAGGTTTATAGGGTCATGATTGTGATCACTAGCTCTTATGTTAATTGAATCCTTAGCGGAAGTACGTTCGTATAATTGTTAAGTAGAATTGTGTCGTCAATTGTGCGATAGCATAGTTGACGTAGGTTGTCACCACCATGAATTTATCTGTTTAAACCAATGATAGAACACATTCTGATTTGAAGGAGTCTTTGTGCAGGTAATTTTTGCATTATAATTTTCTCAATTTAAATTTGCTGTTAACTATTTGAAAAAACCCCAAATTTGTAATTGACTAGCAACACTTCGTTGTGAGAAGACCTGAGTTATGCCCTATACTACATTTTTGGTGCAACTTAGCATTTTATAAATTTCTAATTTGTTCTGGGTAGCGACAGCTCGCATCAATGGTCGTCGGTTTGAACTTAATACTAGTCACTGAAATTCCTAGGTTGATGCCAACGATTTCAAGAGGGAGACCCATTGCGGGTTTTAAGTTAATGATTAAGTAAAGATTTGAGATTAAGGCCGAAGACCAAGCCATACCATTTTCCAGTTAATTCATAGAAGTGAAGCTTGCTTGCTATAATACCTGCTTCATGCATCTATTCATGCTCAACAATGCTTTCTCATTGCACAAATTATTTTCTTTTATGTATGGAGAAACATATATAATTGGATCTACCTCGGCTAATGAATGTCTTTTGAAAACGAAAAAGAAGTGATATATTTGTTCATCTTTTTCTTAAATAAACCCTAGGTGGCTAGAGATGGGTACAATGACACAATGCATGACCTACTAGGAAATTGTTATTTCTCACCCTTTCATTTCCGTACCATCTCTAGATGACATCACCGGGCAGAGAGGGAATGGGCCCCCATATCCACAAGGTTGAGGATGAGAAAGCAGCATCAACAGCATTAGTCCCGATTGATGCCACTACTCGTAGGCCCCCTAGTCGATTAGCAGTCATAGGAGGATCTGGATGAGGAACTCGGTTATCACTCTGACTCATCCATGAAGTCCACTGCCACTAGCCTCCCAAGTAGGTTACCCAATACCTCGGGGATCATATACAAGTGGTACGAGGCGACGTCTACCACCTATCATGTCATCCAAGACCCCTTGAAATCTAGTTTTTGACATACCCCATTTTGAGGAAGAGGTCACGGTTGAGGTCGGTCGGTGCCATGTCGGAAATGAAGACGGAATGTCTGTTTCTTCTTTAGCTATTAATGATGACTTTTTTTTTTTTTTTTAAATTCTATGTTTATATACTTGTTCACGTGACATTGTTCCATGTTGACTTCATAATCCTTACAAGTATGTTATATTTTTGTCAATTGACTTGAGAGTGTGAAAGGATGAATTTAGGAGTATTTTCTTCCCCTTCCTTAATTGATGCTTTGAGAATTCATTTCATAGTTGTTTCTTCTTATGCTAAGTGGGTTTTATATTTACTTATGGGGTGCCGTGTATATATATATAATATGGTAAATTTGTAAACTATTTTAAAGATCTTTTCTTTTAAAAGCTAAAAGGTAACAAACTATTAAGTTCCAATTATGACCTAGGAATAGTTGGAACTACTAGGGTGTTACATTGTAACTCTCGTGTTTCAATGTGTTCATATTGACGTCACTGTTCTTTCCTCTCATTTGACCTTAATTTAGATACTTTAAAGACTATGAGCTCATGCCTAACCAATCGTCATCAGATCTTTAATGTGAACTTACACTAAAACCTTCATGTGCACTATAAATAAAGTCAATGCCCAGTTATCACTGGTCCTCAAAATGATTCAATGTCGAACCTTGTTTGTCAACATAAATTGACCCTTAATTTTTATGTCTTAATTCTGATTCCTTTTTCCTTAGTTTTTCCTCTTTTTCCCACTTTCCCCAAAGGCATTCCTTTCTTCATAAATAATGCAAGCATAAGTTTCAATAATGCACTCTAAAATCCTTTTCTTTAAAATAAGAAAGATCACAACAACAACTCAATGGGCAAGCACAAAAATTAGTAATCAGAATAAATGGTCATCCATTATGCCAACACTAAGATGCTACTATATGATCAATCAAAACTCATTCAAACTTCCCTTTTCACTTCCAAGAAAAGAACATTGTCTTAACTAGAGCTTCATTATTCAAGAATTATAAGTTCATAATAGAAAACCCAACCTAAACCGATGCTTAGTTTCGTTTGGATGCTTTACAAAACAATTAGCATGCATAATGAGTAATTTTTGTGCATGAGGTTGCTCACCACCCAAGACATCACCAGTAGTCATTTCTAAATTTTTATGCGTTAAAAACAAGGGATTGCATACATATATAGATCAAATACTTAATTTTTACAAAATTCCAACCCAAAGCATTATGCAAACATGTAAAGTGGACCTATTCAATACATACCCAAATTTTACATGTTTATACATATAACTTCCAAGATTACCTTATTAACATAGATTTATACTTTTTGTAAATGTTAGCTTTGTAACAAACTAACTATCTATCCAACAAATATGCAAAAACTCAATCCCAAATTTCATTTACTAGTTTTATCAAACACATGGCTTGCATATTTACTCAATTTTAGTGCATCATATTTCCCACCTCCAAACACCCCATTTAAAGTAATCTTTTCAAACTCTCATGCATTAAAAATTAAACAAAGGTGTACACACACACACACTCCTAATATTCAAATTTCCTCATAATCCCACCCAAAACTTAACAAAAGCATGATGTAAGATGACTCCCAAATACCAAATCGGAAATGCATCATGGGGAAGGGGAACCAAAGGTTATTTTCCAACAATATTCCCACATTACACATATCAATCATAAGATTTATTTCAAGCATTTATCAAGAGTCACAATAAACCATATTCATAACAAATATGAGCATCAGGGCCCTAAGATTCAGCAAAGAAAAAGGGGAAGACATAGAAACCCCTACCAATGTTAATGGACTAAACAAAAGGATGGCCATTGATGTTCCAAAAGTTGAGGAAGAGCAAAATCCCCTCCTCTCAACAAAGAAGTAACTGCGGCTAGCATACAAGGAAGAAGGAGAAGCTTGAGCTTTTAACGATAAAGGTGGGAGGTGGTTTGGGTGTTTAATAGAGGAAGTGTTGATGGGTTTGGATTTTTATGGAGGATTAGGATTGGTGGCTAAGGTTGGGGGTGAAAGGAAGGAAGAAGAAAATGGAGTGACTAGGGTGGTGTTTGAGATGGAGAGAAATGAAAAATGAGTGGCTAAAGGGGAGGGGCCACCAGGTTTTGTTTTAGTGCAAATAGGGCTTTTTGTATTATTTGTCCTAAAGGGGTTGTGAGTATAAGGTAATAAGGGTAAGTGAGGGGTAGTTCATGATTTCACAATAAAAGAGAAATTAAAATAATATTAAATATAAATAAAAAATAATTTTACAAATATTTTAATTCAAACAAATATCATTATACTCTAGTGTTTTGGAATTTGAAATTTTAGATGGAAGAGAACTTTAAATTTTTAAAATACTCTAATATTTAATTATAAATAATTCAATACAACGACTAACATAAACATGCACTCAAACTACTAAACGAGGAATATCTAATTTTTCATCATTTAATTAATTAAGAAAATTAATTTCTAATTAAACTCAGTTAATTGTAATGATCACATAATTATAACTAAAAGAAAAATTGGGGCGTTACAGTTTTTCAATTAAATTCTATATTGGTAATATTTATTGCGTGATATTCTTGTTTATTTATTCATTTCTCATATTAAAAAAGAAAATCCTAAGCCAATTTTTTTTTAACCACGCTATCTAAATGACTAATATGTTAATTATGACACGCAAGTTTTATAAAATTAATGTAATGATCTGTTCAACGATATTAATTTTTTTTAAGTAAGGTATTGAAAAATTGTTTTATTGGGTAATTCATTTTCTCAAGACATATGATAGTTTAAAATTTACTTATTTCTTGTAGTGAAAAAAGACACATACAAAATATACTGTCTTGGTCGAACATGGGGACATAATTTATTACAACGCCGAAAGAGAAAACAAACTTGTATCTATTACGTGACTTTGTTTCACCTAAAGCTCACAACTAGGGCTGGTTGGTTAAGCATCTGCATATCTTATTTGATTGGAGGGAATACTAGTAAGTACGTAGTAGATCAGTGACAAAACTTCAACTAATGTAGTACATTGGATCGGGCAGCTTAAAGGTCCTATTGCCAGTGTTGGTTCCCATGATATCACTCCATTGGTCTCCCATGTTTCCAACGATTTTGAATCGTCCTTCTTTTTCCAGGTTCTTTCTCTCAGCCGATTTGTATGTAACTGCTGTGCTCTTTTCATATTTGGTCTCATTTCTACAATCAAACATGATGAATTGAGTTATATAAAATCGTTCATATATTTTTGTTTATGAGTTTAAATATTTGAGAGGGATGATTTCATAATACAATATCAAATCATTTATGATCACTAATAATGGTCACGAGTTCAAATGTTGTTATCTGATCTCCAAAATATGCCTTTTAAGTAGATTCATGGGTTACAAAAATCTGTTATCAAGTTGATGCCTAGCTATCATTATTTTCATAAACAATTTAAGAACTGTGAATAGTCTTATAAGATAAAAGGAAAGATTATTAATAAATTCTTACTTCAGAATCAACTTCTCCCAAGTGTAGTACCCAGCATCCCTCAGGTTCTTAGCTGTAATTTCTCTTAACATCTCTGGTCTTCCTGTTAAGAAAACAATCTTGATGCCACGACGCAACAATTTGCAGTACAGTTTAAGACTCTCCGGCAGTGGTGGTGCTATGCCAAGCTTCATCCACTCAAGAAACGCCTCTCCGTTTAACGGTTCCACCCTGTCATTCATTTTTTCGAGATAAATAAAATTATATTTAATTTGCTCAAAATAAAATATATAGAAGTTTTTTTTTATGCCGTTGAGATAAGAAAAATAAGCTCTTCACTACATTTTGTGTGTCATCTTTGTTATTTGGACTATTATGGTTTTCTATTTAAATAAAAACATTTATTATATCAATTACAATTATGTCAAACATTGATTATTCAATATATATATATATATATTCAAAATTTTTAATACAACGATGATTTATGGCTCAAAGGCAGTTTTGTCATTACGTGACGAAGGAGTGATAACCATTCACAGTGTAGGTCACATGTTTTCAGTAAAAGAGAGCGAAAATTGCTCTCCCTAAAGGATTGCGTCTTTTATCTTTTATTATTGGACTTGAGATTGATTATTTCCAAAATTTGCAAAACTTTGCTTTTGATTATTGGTTCAAAACCTAAACTCAATACCAAAGATAGTTAATTGAACCTATATGGAACATAATTTCTAATATTAAAAAAGGAAAAGACGTAGATCCAAAAAGAAAAGGAAAGATATACATACCCAAATCCGTGCTGAGCATAATATGGCAGGTTAGACAATACAGTCTCATCTATGTCAAACACCCATATATCTTTGCCATTCCCATTGAGTGTGAGGTTCTTAGCATAAAGATAAGCTTCTTGAGCAACTCTTCTGGAGTCTTCCCTATATTGCTTGCCAAGAAGATAGTTCCCTACATAACCTCCACACTCTTGTGGAACTGTTTTCCAATCAATAATGTTGTGTGCTTCCACACCAAGCCTCCAACTTAAGCAAGATATTTCAGGAATGTAGTGGCCACCTAAGCCAGTTTTCATCCGGAGAGGGAAAATTTGGAAGTTTAGGCCATGGTCTGAGCCATGACATGTTGCTAAAATTTTAGCAAGAAAGAAAAGGAGTGCCAGTAGTCTCATCGTGACTGTTGTAGCTAGGATGATAAACTTTGTATGTTTTGCAATTTACAGGGTGTTCTTTGGTTCTTTAAATAGAGAGGAAACCCTAGTTAGAGGACAAAATAATTATGAATATAATATATGGGTGCATGTGAATTTCATAGGTTTTTGAGATACTCTACTACACCTCTTTAACATTGAGCGTGCGAGACTCCAATAATAAAATTAACTCTCTATCAACTATTCAATAAACTGATTTCTAATGAGAGTAATTGTCCTTACTTTTTTTTTACTTTTTTTTGATAAATCAAGGGTATCCACCACCGGAAGCAATGATTAATTCCCTCGAGACGTAGAGCTCGCATAAGTGGGTCTTGCCTCTGGCCATGAAACTTTTTCTATACACACCGCTAAGAATTGAACTCCTGACTAGATGCTTAAGGAACCTAGCTAGTTATCAACTGTGCTAGGCCTCATGATTTTGTTCTTACTTATACTATACTAACCAACCAGATTTGGTGTAATGAGCTTGGGTCGTAACAGAATTTGTATTGGAAAAATTTTTATATCACGAATAAAATTCTAACATTTTATTTTTACACACACTCATAATATATAGTTGATTGGACCTATAAATAAGTGAGTATATATTAAATAAAATTAATAAGATTCATTTTATTATAAGTGTGTATAAGTAAGGTGTGTTAAACATGCGTTAATTAAAAATTAAAATAAAAACTTGTATCATCAACCATATGAAAATGAAATAATATACTGCATAAATAATTTATTAGTTTTGATGTCCTTCCGGAGATAAAGGCACATGATTTTTCTTTTTTCTTTTTACCGAATGGCAAGTTAATTTAGACATTTCACGATGCATGCTATCGCGTGGTATGCTGTTATATTGCATGGCCTATTCTTGTCTGGTACGTTATCACGACATGCATATCTTATATAAATAATATACATATTTTTTTCTTTTGATTAAACACTGCTCGAGCAATCTTTTAGAAGATGCGAGCCAAAACAGAAAGAGGATTCAAAAGCTAGCAACAATCTAACACAGAATGAGGCCATGAGACCATGGCAAGACACATGCATAGAATGCCACTATCAGCAAGTATGGAGAGAACATACAAAAGAAAAAATAACAATTTAACCAATTTCATGTGATCCACGCACTCAACGAAAGTGTTAAATTAGTCTCCGCATTTTTAGCATAGAATAATACGATTGAATAGATTTTTATATTCATAACCGATTTTGTCGCTAAAAGTCAATATAAATCATCCGATCTTGACCGTGTTTTTTCTTTTTTTTCCTTTCCGATAATTATAAGCTACTTAAACTCTCTAACAGATGTAACCAAAAAAAAAAAAAAAAACTCTCTAACAGAGTCTCAAAGAGTTACAAAGCAAGTCTTAAAAACTACCAAAAAAGAAAATAATTAACCAGACGCATCAAAACAGATGTTACTACCAAAACAAGCTGAAAAACAACCATACTACATGTGATTGAGATCTTTCCCCAACATGGATTGAGATCTTCTCTCTCCAAGTTCTTGTCCCTTTCTCTGTCACTTTACTCATGTGTTGACAAGTATCCCATTATATAATACTCCATCCCTTCCTTATTAATAGTTATGATGAGAAACCGTATCATTTTAGTACAATAAACAACTAAAATATATAGCCACAAATTGTGAATGACTACCCATGACTATTAATAAGGAATGACATAATTTTCAACTGCAACTATTAATAAGAAATGAAGGGAATATAACTTTTGAAGTTTCTCAAACATGTTACTTTTTTTTTTATTGTTGAGAGTAAATGAGACACCAAATTGGAACAGATGATTTCTTTCAATTCCCATCCAACACATAGCCATGACTCCAAGATGAAGAATGTGGACCATCATCATAACTAGTCCAACTAATCTTGACCGGTTCTAATTGGTTTGAAATTTATTTTCCTTAAACAATGTTCAACTCTTTAAATGAAAAAAAAAATGTACATAGAGAACTTTACTCTCGAGGTGTATTGGGTTGGAAAAAGTAAAAAATGAGAGATAAATTTTATGGATGAACTTCACATGGTTAATTGATTCAGATCCTGCAACTGAAAGGTATCAGAACACTGTTCCAGAGTGAAGAGTCTAAGACTCTTGTGAGAAGAGATAATTGCAACAGTAAGAGAAAACTAAAAGAATGCGCAAATGTTCAAATCTTTTCTGAATGAATTACTGGGCTCATACACTTGAGTTATATGTACAATTTCCAATTATAGCATGTGCTAAATGTGTTTTGTTGTGATATGTTATAACAGATTCACATTGCTTGGCTGTTATAACAGAAGTGCTAACTAACAACTAACAGCTGAGTATAACTCTATCATCCCCCTGCAAGCTCAGAGGGGGGGAGGAACCACTCTGAGGTTGGACTTGAACTTGTCAAAAGGAGCAGCAGTTAGTGGCTTGGTGAGGATGTCTGCAATTTGGTCTTCAGTTGGAACATGAGACACAAATACTTTCTTTTGAATGACTTGATCTCTGACAAAGTAGAGATCCAATTCAAAATGCTTTGTTCTAGAGTGTAGGATTGGGTTGGCAGCAAGCAGAACTGTGCTGAGATTATCACAATATACAGAGGGAGGCTGAGAACAAGTGATGTGTAGTTCAGATAGAAGTGACTGAATCCAAGTGACTTCAGCCAGTGCAGCTGCCATACTTCGAAACTCTGCTTCAGTACTGGATCTGGAAACCACATGTTGCTTTTTGCTGAGCCATGAGACCAGGTTGTTGCCTAGAAAGATGCAAAAGCCACTAGTGGATTTCCTATCATTGATGTCTGAAGCCCAATCGGAGTCACAAAATACTAGTAATCTGAGTGGAGAGTTTTTGCGCAGCAATAGACCTTGTGACATGGAACCAGCAAGATACCTTATTATTCTCTTGACAACTTTCCAATGCTCATCAGTGGGAGAGTGCATGAACTGGCTGACTTTGTTTACAGCAAAGCAAATGTCAGGCCTTGTTAGGGTAGCATACTGTAAACCTCCAACCACAGATCTGTATAAGGCAGGGTCATCAAATGGGGAACCAGTGGCAGAAAGTTTGAGGTTGCTGAGCATAGGTGTAGGCATGGATTTAGCACCTTCCATTCCAGCCTTTTTAAGCAAGTTAGAGACATATTTCTTTTGATTTAGCAGCAAGTTTCCATTGGTTGTTTTAGTGGCCTCAATGCCAAGGAAGTAACTCATTTCCCCAAGATCTTTCAGTGAGAATACCTGATGTAGCTGACTAATCAGCTGTGCTATTTCATCTGCATTGTCTCCAGTGATTAATATATCATCAACATACACTAATATGAATGTAGTGGATGTTGGTGTAAACCTGGTAAAGAGAGAAGTATCTGATTTTGTGTTAGAGAAACCAAATGATTGTAGGGTAGAGCTAAGTTTTAGAAACCAAGCTCTAGGGGCTTGCTTCAACCCATACAAAGCTTTGGTGAGTTTGCAGACTTGAGATGAATTTGCTGAGATGAATCCTTCAGGTTGCACCATGAATACATCCTCATGTAAGTCTCCATTGAGGAAAGCATTATTGAAGTCAAATTGTCTCACTTTCCAGCCCTTTGACAAAGCAATGGTGAGCACAATTCGAATGGTTGCTGGTTTGATGACTGGACTAAAGATTTGGTCATAGTCAATGCCCTCCTTTTGATGAAAGCCCTTAGCCATTAGTCTTGCTTTGTACTTTTGAATTGTGCCATCAGGATGTCTTTTGATCCTAAAGACCCACTTACATCCAATTGGTTTGGCATTGGAGGGAGGGGAAGTTAAGGACCAGGTGTTATTTCTGATCAAAGCATCATATTCTTCTTGCATTGCTTTCTGCCAATGAGGAGAGGTGAGTGCCTGCTTTACATTTTTGGGTTCATTGAATTCCAGATCAGGAATAGGGGACATAAGTGCTGCTGCATAGCTTTTTGGTTTGAAAATTCCTGACTTGGCCCTGGTTATCATATTGTGTTGGTTAATTGGGATAGCATTAGTAGGCTGAGTTGCAGCTGGAATGACCTCAACAGTGTGACCTGAAACCTGAGCATCACTAAGCAAAGCATTAGAAGTACTAGTAGGTAAGCAAGTGGATTCAGTTGCAGTAGGAAAATTAGATGCATTGGTAACTGTTAGAGGAGGACTGTGAGTGTTTGCTGAATGTTTTGAGACAAGTGGGATGCTTGGAATTGTAGTGTTTGCTAAAGAGGTAAGTGTGTTGGGCTGAGATGAGATGGAAAACAATTCTTTATATGGGAATGAGTGTTCATCAAAAATGACATTTCTGGAAACATAAACTTTTCTTGAAGGGGACAGGCACTTGTAGCCTTTGTGGCTAGGAGCATAACCTATGAACACACATTTGTGGGATCGAAAATCAAATTTGTGCTGATTGTAAGGTTTTAGGTTTGGAAAATAGGCAGTACCAAAGGTTTTAAGGAAGGAATAATCTGGTTTGGTGCCATGAATTAGTTCAAATGGGGATTTGTGTGAGGTGTTTGGAGAGGGCAAGCGATTGATGAGGTATATAGCTGAAGTAAATGCTTCATCCCAGAGCTTTAAGGGGAGAGAAGCTGTGGCTAGCATAGATAGACCAGTTTCAGTTATATGTCTATGCTTTCTTTCAGCACATCCATTTTGCTGATGGGAATAAGGGCAGGATAGCTTGTGGTTAATGCCATTGGTTTTGAGGTATTGAGTGAAGGTGTTGGACAAGTATTCCATACCATTGTCTGATTGTAATGATTTGATTTTATGACCAGTTAAGAGTTCAATCATGGATTTGTACTGAAGGAAAGCTTGAAAAACTTGTGATTTAGTTTCTAGGAGGTATAGGCACGAGTATTTTGAGAATGCATCTATGAATACTACATAGAATCTGAAGCCCGAGTTGGAAATCATGGGTGCTGGACCCCATACATCAGAATAGACTAGTTCTAGTGGTTGAGTATATTTATGAGAGACAGTAAGATATGGTAATTGATGAATTTTTGCCATACAACAAGAGTCACATTTGAAGGAATCAGAACTTGAGATTTTATTGAATTTGTTTGTGTAAAGATTACATTCTTGCAGAACTTGATTTACAATCTGTAAAGAGGGATGTCCTAGCCTATAGTGCCACAATCTATAGGAATCTAAATTGGAATTATTACATTGAGAATGAAATGCAGAAACAGAAACTAAATTAATGTTGCTTCTTGTATCAGTGACAGTGGATGACTCGGGGACAGCTACATTATCAAAGGTATAAAGTCCTTCTTTAAGACTGCCTTTGAGGAGTATTTCCCTGGAAGCCTGAGATTTGACAAAGCAAGAGTAAGGGTGAAATTCAAAGAAAACTTTGTTATCTTGAGCAAACTTAGAGACACTAATTAAGTTCTTTGTTATGTTAGGAACATGCATGAGATTTGAAAGAACAAAGGCTTTATGAGACATTGTGGACTGCAAGAATGAGTTACCAATGTGACTAATTTGCATACCTTGGCCGTTTCCAGTTACCACCTGATCTGATCCTTCATATTCAGTGCTGGTGAGCAGATTCTTTTGATCATATGTGAAGTGATTGGTGGCTTCACTATCAGGATGCCATTCTTGATCCAAGATGGATGCTGGAGTTGCCAAGTATGCTTGAGGATTATGAAAAGAGGCTGGTGGAGGTTGAGTTTGTTGTTGAGTAGCTGTTTTCATAGGATTTGTGAAGTTGGGATCAAATCTATGATAGCATTGCCATACTGTATGGCCTATTCTCCCACAAAGCTGACATTGAGCTCTCCCATTGCTAGACCAGTTTGAGCGACCTCCTCCTCTTATGAACCTGCCTCTGCCTCTTCGACCAAAGGAGCCTCTGTAACCCCCTCTAACATTTTCACTAGTTTTGGAATCACCTAGTGTGGTCTTGGCAAGATGAGCCTGAAGTATTCCAAATTCAGGTTTCTTGAACCTTTCCAGCATCTCTTCTTGGGCCATTAAGAGTGCCTCTAGCTCATCAATTGAAAAAGGTTCCACTCTTGACATCACATTTGTGATGAAGGGGCCATATTCTTCCCCTAAACCATCCAATATAACCTCTATATGCTCTTCTGTAGTGACTGGAGAACCTACAACAGCCAAGGAATCTACAATTCTCTTGATTTTTAACAAATATTCTGAAGCTGTGTTACCTTGTTTTCTTGATGCCTTAAGCTGAATTCTTAGTTGCTTGACTTTGGACCTTGTCTTTGAAGCAAAATAACTTTCAATCTTGCTCCATATCTGATGCACATACTCACAGCCAACTACTCTGCTGTAGAATGTTGGATCAAGCGAAGCCAGAAGCCAGGTTGCCAAGTGTTGGTCTTGGTTCTCCCAATTTAGGTAGGTTGCTGATGCATTTTCCAGCACACGATCTTCTTCTGATTCATATTTTTCAGGAATCTTTTTCTTTATCAAATGGTCTCCCAATTTATGAGCCTTTATTGCAAACAGGGCTTGATGCTTCCATGTTAGGAAGTTCTCTTCATCAAGTTTGATGGAGATTGGATTAGCAAATGTCTTTGCCATGAAACCAGAGTGTTGAACTTGAGCGGCAGAACTTGAAATTTCAGATGCCATGGATCCTTCACAGCTCTGATACCATGAAAGGTATCAGAACACTGTTCCAGAGTGAAGAGTCTAAGACTCTTCTGAGAAGAGAGAATTGCAACAGTAAGAGAAAACTAAAAGAATGCGCAAATGTTCAAATCTTTTCTGAATGAATTACTGGGCTCATACACTTGAGTTTATATGTGCAATTTCCAATTATAGCATGTGCTAAATGTGTTTTGTTGTGATATGTTATAACAGATTCACATTGCTTGGCTGTTATAACAGAAGTGCTAACTAACAACTAACAGCTGAGTATAACTCTATCAGCAACTATGCCAATCACTCGCTAGCTGTGATGCATGTTATCATCAAATGATGACTTGCATTATAGTATGTGATAAATTTATAAAAATTAACACTATAATATCATTGAAAATTTTCAAACGTTGTTGAATTATAAAAAATGTTAAAATTATTTAATAACATAGTATATATGATATATGTAAAATGTTACTAAAAGGGTAATATTTTTAAAATGTTACTAAAAAATTTTCATCGTGCCTTTTATTGAAAAAGTTACTAACAACTAAATATGTAACACCGTAAATATATATTTGAAATATGTTCTTATTATGAGAACTTTAATTTAAGGTTTTGATCCATCGGTACGTCACATCGATTTCTAAGTTGAATATTATATTATTTTTAATTAAATCGATATCCCTAGAACTGTAAAACTTTCTGACTAACTTTCTATAATTGGTAATATTTATTTGGTGATATTCTAGTAATTTGCTCATTTGGTTTTTTTTTTTAAAAAAAAAGCCAAAAAGCTTAAGCCCAAATTTTTTAACCTGTCTAAATGACTAATATCGTAATTTTGACACTCAAGTGTTATTATGCTCGTGTAGATCCACTAATAATAATTAACTGTTAACGAACGAAATAAGATTACATATTTTAATGAAACCACGTGGGAAAGTTCATTTAAGATAAGAGTGACACAAGTTTCTCATCACGTGTTCTGTAAAAAATTTATTAATGGATTTGGCCGAAGTTGTTTTCGGCAGGATATCTTTTGTCCTATTCCTTTAGCTACAAATTATCCATATATGCTGCCGCGAAACATTATCATGTGTTACACATTGTGTATTGTTGCTGCTTTAAAATTTTAATATATTTTTATCTATCCACGTATCCTTATATACCATGATCTTATTCTTAGTTTGAGTTAGAATCTATTTTTTTTTTCATGAAAATATAAGATGAGAGGATAATATCTCAGTCTAAGATAATAAAAACCTCCAAAATAACCAATCACATAAAAGAAACTTACATTTATTTCATCAAAGAAAAAACGAGTGGATTTAAAATATGCGTCTATCACATGCAAGACCCTCTTGCTCCACTCTACGCTCTTGGGATTTGAGTTAGAATCTAAATTCCATGTGATGCATATATTCACGTGAGGGGCGTGCTTGGACCTGCTATTTATTGCCTTGTCTTCATTTTTGGGATGTTTTATATGGGAAAAGTTTGTTTGGCTTTTTTTTTCCTTTTTAAGTTGATATATTTTTATTATTTATGATGAAAATACCATATTATTTTTATTATGTTTAATTTTTATGATTTTGTAAAAAAATAGTAAAAGTAATGAAATATAATTTTTACTATTTGTTTTGCAAAAGTTATAAAAAAAAAGTTGGGGCGACAATTTATATGCACAAATAAGAATATATTAAGAAAAAAGAACAAAAAGTAAACTAAACAGCAGTGAAGACGCTGGCTTGTTCAATATTTACATTGACAAAAGAATTTCTAAAGCCGATTACAATCCATGTGATGTATATATATATTCATTGATATTGATGATACATAGAGAAGAATTTTATATTTGAACCATTGCACAATATAGGTAGCTGCTGATTTCAATGCTAATATTTTAGAGACAATTAGAATCAAAATCCTGCATAGCAAGAGATTTTAGCGTATCCTCCACTGCACTCTTAGAAACATGTGCTTCTGAATTTCCATCTAGCTACCATCATCTTGTGCAGAGAGAAAGTAGTAAGAGGAAGTGAATTCCTCTCTTGTAAAAATTGCAAATGACTTTGTTATATGTAATTTTTTTTTCATTAATTAGATTTTTTTTATAAGACCCATGGTAGTTAAACAATGATAAAAATTTACACGTGACAAATTTATATGGGAATTTCAGAAGAGACGATATATTCAAATAGCAAATTGCAATATCATCCCTATCATAACTAAGATAATATCTTAGTATATTTTGGATTGATTTAGATATATTAAATTAATTTAGATTGATTTAGTTTGATATTAGATCAATTTTCTTTTTATATTTTAATTTTATCTTTGACCTATATAAATAGGTGATATCTCTTTGTAAATTATACACATATTTAATAAATATATATTATTATTTCTTCTGCTATGTCATGAAATCTTAATATGATACTAGAGCCATAGACACCCACCCTAAAACACCATCTTTTTCTGGTATTCTGTGAGTTCCAAGAACTCACTCGATCCTTTTTTTATTTTCCCAGGATATATATCCCTCTCTATTGGATGTGATTGGATTCTTGTTGTTCAGTATTGGTTTGACTTGGTGAGTCATGTTTTTGTTCAAGCTCCAGCGGTTTCCTGGTCCCATCTAGGCCCTTCCGTGCTTCTTGGTTATGTCCAAGCCCTTTTGTGCCTTTTGGTTCCGTCCAAGTCCTTCCATGCTTCCTGGTTCCAACCAAGCCTCGTACTTCCTAGTTCCGCCCAAACCTTGTATCTGCTACCTGTTTTTGTACAGACCCATGGTAGCTCTTGCCTCCCTTGAAAATCTCCATTCAATTGTGACAAACTTAAAGCTCAATGAGCTTTAACTTAAAGGGACAGTGATAGAAATAAAATAATTAGTATATTTTGGATTGATTTAAATATATCTTAGATTGATCTGGTTTGATATTAGATCAATTTTATTCTTTTGTTGTGATTTTATCTCTAGCCTATAAATAGGTGATATATATCACTTTGTAAAATTACACATATATAACAAACACATATCATTATTTCTCCTGCTATGTCTTGAATCTTAACAATGCTCATGGCACAACGCCCCTAAATACAGAGAAAGTACATAAAACACATATATGGGGAGGCAGTTTTTTATATGATATTGATTGCCCAAAATAATTTCATTTTGTGGTGATCTATCAACATTTCCATAGGGAGAAGCACCCAAGATTTGAGAAGATTCAAGTCATTTGGCTAAGTCAAAAACCATAAGAAATGCCATTATTACCTTTATTCTATTCGCCAAAAGCTTAGTGATGATTTTATAAACGCAACCCAGCATACTGATTGTCCTAAAAATTCAGTTGAGCATTCAAAACATTCAGTTGAGCCTGGTCCACCTCATTAGCACCCATAGCATAGACGTTCTTTTTTGAAGTTACCAAATTAATCCTTTATCTTTTAATCTTAGAGCATTATTAATGTTCACCCAAATTTGTAATGATTTCTTGACTCACCATATTTTGAAGTTAAAATTTTCTCTAATTTATAATTTTTACATGATAATAATATTTAATATTTCTGCACAACATAATATCAATCTTTTATCTTACACTAAATTTAAATTATCATTGTTTTAATTTTTAGAATTGATTTTCTTAAAATTTTAAAGTTTTAAAACTAAATTCATTTTTATAGTACTGAAGAAAAAATTATTTTCAGAAAAAAATGATTGCAGATTATAATATTGATCTTTAATTTGATTTTTATAATGTCAAAATGATTACATTAAGATATTAACTTATGATCGCATAATTAATTATTGTGATTTATTAAATTTGATATCTAATCAGCTTAAATTTAGGGAAAAAAACATAAAATTAATTTTTTTTTAAATTTGAGAAGAAGTCATTTTTGCTTCGAAATTATATGATAGGTTAAGATTATGATTAACATTAATATTCACTCTAATTTGTAATTATTATATTACTCATGACATTTTGAAACTGAAATCCAATCTAATTCATAATAATTATAGAAACATAATTAATCCTTTGTCTCTACAGTTAATTACATTAAAATATTTTAATTTCGATCAAAGATTGGTTAAACGTTTAAAATTTCAAAACTCAATTTATTTTATACTGAACATACAAAATGTGTTTACTTTTGAATTGCTCAATAATCAAGTATAAAGCAATTAAAGAAATGAGTTTAATATCCTAAAAAAAACTAGTTTCACATGAAACTTTATTTAGTTGTATATAGTAATATTAATTGTCTTATATGAATAACAATATTAATGTTTAATATTTTTATAACATTAAATTTGAAATGATTAATTTGTTAACTCATGATAACATAATTTTGAGATTTAATATAAGTTGATATTTGCTTAAATTTAAAAAATAAACTTCAATTTATTTTAAATTTGATAAGAAGACGTTTTTACTTTCAAATTATTTAACAGGTTAAGATTATGATTACAGTTAATATTCACAGTAATTTGCAATTATTACATTACTTGTAAGTTGTAATATTTTGTAACTAAAATCCACCCTATTTATAGCAATTATAGAAGCATTATTATTCTTTTGTCTTTGAATTAATTACCTTCAAATTCAAATAATTGTGCTTATAGGTTATTTTATGATAGCATAATCTTCACGATTTTATTTTGAGAATTAAGTTTGCTTAAAATTTCAAACTTTTATAATAAAATTTGTTTTTAAAGAGAATAAATAAAGTATTTCACTTTTCTATTAATTAATGGTAAAATTTATTAAAGCTTATAATTTGTATGCATGTATTGATAATGTAATAGTTTTTTACATATTTATTTAATAATATATTATCACATTGATCAAGATAGTTGACTGTCATATTTACTATTTAAAAAGTCATACAGATAAAAAAATTTAATTAGATGACAATATAAAATAAAATAAAACTATTTTATACTCCCAATATATCAAAATTGAAATCATTCATATATTAATTACTATGAATTTTTCTTTTAAAAAACTCTTATTGAAAATAATCATAAAAGATATAAAAAAAATCGTGCAACCCACGGATGTAGTCTATAGTTATCATGTATTACATGTTGTGTATTGTGTCAGAAAAAGAGGCATGGTGGCTATACATTTTGCAGCCATCAAATGTTGAAAAAATAAAAGAGATTACTGTGCACATGCACAGTAATGTGATACACAGCTGTACCACTGAAATATGTACAGTAACATGCACAGTAACTCTCCAAAATCATCTATAAATAGAGCCTTGAAGTAGACGGTTTTGGCATCCCGAACTAAGAAGTATTTCCTCAGTTGTAAAGGAAGAAGCAGTGTAGGCTTCTTGTAGTGAGAGAAAAATAGAGAGTGTGTGTAAGAAAATTCCAAGAGTGTAGTGTGAGTATACACTGGGGGGTTTTGTATATATTCTCTAGATCTCTGTAATACTACTAATTGTAGTAGAAGAGAGTCTCATTGGGGATACACTATATTGTAATTACTTTTTAAACATAGTGGAGTATTTTTCGGAGTTTGGCCCGTGGTTTTTCCCTCAAATTATAGGAGTATTTTCCACGTTAAAATATTGGTGTGCAGTTCTCTTGATCTATTTTGTTGGTGTGAATAGTAATGAGTACTATTCATAAATAGTGAGTGGGTCCCACTTTATAGTACTATTCACGTGAATAGTGACATAGGCCCCACTACGAGTTACTATTCACCATACTCCATTTTTCCGTCTCATCAATTTGGGCACGCTTCCGCTCACATCCGTAAAGTGTTTATTACACTTGGGGTGTACCCGACTCTGATGATACCATAACATATTGTTGCTCTTTTAAAATTCCCATGTATTTATATCTATCTAAGTGTCCTTAATTACCATGACCTTATTAGTTTGAGTTAGAATTTTTTTTTTATTTTGAAAATTTTAGGGTGAGATGATGCAGTGTCAGAACTAATTAGCGTATGTTGACCCACACCCGAATTATATATACTAGCAGCTTGATCGACACTCTTAGTATCAGTCAAGCCACATTTTTTATCTTTACATATTAATAAAATTAAATATTTATATAATAATAAATTGATAATTTTTACTAAATATATATATTTTTTGTTTGTAAATGACTTAAAGTGAGATAATTATTTTTTCCCAAAAGAAGAAGTAAGTGGGAAAGGAGAAAATGTGGAAAAAATTTGAATTTATGGACTTCAAAATAAAATTAAATAGAATTAGGAGGCACTAAAATGTAGTTATAAAAGTGAATCATTTTCATTAATAGTATAGATGTATAAATATTTATATAACTATTAGGACTATGAGAAAATTAATATATTTTGTCATTGAATTGGATAATATTGAGATATCATAAAAATTTTAAGAAATGAAATTGAAAAAAAAGGGACAAAATCGAATGATGAAGAATGAAATTAGAGTTTTTGTCTTCAACTAATTTTATTTGTGAATAAAAAAAGGTCACACTTGGGATAATTCTAACCAATATTTGTGACTAATTTTATCAGTCAAAAATTTGGGGAGATTACCAATTTTATACCTTTTCTTATTTTCAAACACAACTCATAAAATCGGTCATAAATAAATTCGGACCAATATTTGTGATCGACTTTATCGATCAAAATTTTAAAAAATTATCAACCTAGCGCCTTTCTTTGACCTCCTTTTTTTAAAAGTTAGTCACAAAATCGATAATTAATATTACTAATTGGTTAAAAATATTTCATCTCAAGAAATTACGATCGAACCAAATCGGTCAAAAATTATGTTTATTATATATATATATATATATATATTTCATGATCAATTAGGCGGTGAAAAATTTACTTATTACTTGTAGTGGAAAAAGATACAACATATTATTTTGGTCGAACATAAGCACATAATTATTTATTACAACCACTAAAGAGAGAACAAACTTGTATCTCTTGAGTGACGTTGTTTCACCTAAAGCTCACGACTAGGGTTGATTGGTTAACCATCTCCACATCCTTATTTAATTTCAGGAAGAGTTTAGTTATTATTTCAGCACTCCAAAAGGTTAGGTTGTTGAAATAACATAATTCTCTTGAGAAAATACTAGTAATGACGTGGCAGATTTATGGCATAGCTTTAAATATTGTAGTACATTGGATTGGGGAGCTTAAAGGTCCTATTGCCAGTGTTAGTTCCCAAGATATCACTCCATTGGTCTCCCATGTTTCCAACAATTCTGTATCCTTCTTCTTCCAGCTTATTTCTCATAGCTGATTTGTGCGTAACTGCTGTGCTATTCTCATATTTGGGATACCTACAATCAAACATGAATTGGGTTAGATATAAAATCTTTCATGTATTTTTACTCATGAATTTAAATGTTTGGGAGACTGTATGAAAAAAGATGCTCAGAAGAGATAAATTTCATGATATGATATTATAATTTTTGTGACTAGTACTTATGATAAAAATTCGATCATTATTATCTCATATTTGAATAAAACCGTTTACATTTCAAAGTAAAAAAAAAGAGTGATTGAGTGATGCAAAATCATTTCACAAGTCATACGTACAATAATATATGATTTCTTAGCATTGTAAGACATTCAATACTAAAAATATATTAAAGTTAAACTTGAGTGTCATTAACATATTTTGTTCACATGATTAATTATATTCACGAATAATGCTTTTTTTTTTTTTTGGATCTCTCTAGAGTATGACTTTTAAGTAGATTCATCAGTTAAAAAAAAATCTGTTATATATCAACTTGATGCCTAGCTATTATTATTTTCTTGAATGGTTTAAAGGAACGCCATCCCTACATAAACAATTTAAGAACATTGAATAAGTGTAAAAAAATAAAAAGAAAGATTTTTAAATTCTTACCTCAGAATCAACTTCTCCCAGGTGTGGTACCCAGCATACTTCAGGTTCTTAGCCGTAATTTCTTTAAACTGCTCTGGTCTTCCTGTTAAGAAAACAATCTTGATGCCAAGATGCATCAAGTTCTCGTACAGTATAAGACTCGCCGGGAGTGCTGGTGCGATGCCACGGTCAACCCATTCCACAAACGCTGTTGCGTTAAATGGTTTCACCCTATCATCCAGTTTTTCGAGACATAAAGTTATATTTGCACAAAATAGAATATAGAGAAGTTTCTATATGCCGTTGGAATAAGAAAAGTAATTAGCTATATATTCACTGAATTTTGCGTGTCATCATTAGCTATTTGGACTACTATGATTTCCAATTTTAATATTTTTTTATCATATCAATTATACTCATTATGTCAAACATTAATTAGTCAAAAAGGATAAATTAATACTGAGGTCTCTCACAATTATGACACACGGACATATTAATCTATGATTACTACGCTTATAATTGGTAAATTAATTTGAAAATCATCACCTTCACCCCACTTCACTCAATTACATTAAGATGAAAGAAGTAGATATTAATTATTAGATTTTATATGAATTATCAAAATTAAAATATAAGTCATAATATTGTTTCGAGTGATTAGGGCCTTTAAATATGTATGAGGCATATATATTTGATATGGGGATAAAAATAGGGTAAAAATTTTCATCTCAGTTTTATCCTCTAACAAACATACCCTTAATCTTGCCCATTTATGCATAATTTACTAACAAAAATTTGCTAATTTGACTCTCATATTACACTAATTGTTGGTAAAGGATTGCATCTTTTTCATTTTACTACTTTTGCTGTTCAATAATTGTCCATTTTCAAAATTTTATCTTTCTATAATTATCTGTCATTTTAAGAAATCTAGATAATATTAATTATATTTTACATTTTATTCCCTTATTAAATAGTATATAGAGTAGAGAAAGTAAATGGATGAATTAAATATGATAGAGAATGCTAAGGATCGTTCTATAAAATACATTAAAGTTTCCAAACATATAACTTTATTCAATTATTTCTTTAATCTATGTGCACCACTAAAAAGAGACACTTATTAGATAACAGATGTAGTATTTGACATGTGATTTGACAATTTGCAAGATCCACAAAACTTTACTTTTCATGATTGGTCCAATACCTAAACTCAATACCAAAAATATTTAATTAAAACGGAAATTGCTTGTTCCCAAATCACATCTCTTTTTTTGTCTCCTAAATAATTTATTGTTACATGAAAGATAAATAATATATATTTGATAATTATTTTAAATTTTTAAATATCTTTTTATTCTTATTTTTCACATGGAATTGGAGGAACGAAACATGATTCCGAGACAAGTGAGTTTCTTATGGTTATTGAAACTTATATGAAACATAATTGCTAATATTAAAAAGGAAAAGACACATAGATCGAAAAAGAAAAGGAAAGAGCATACATACCCAAATTCGTATTTAGCATAAAAACACAGGTTAGACAGTACAGTCTCGTCTATGTCAAACACCCATACGTCTTTATCATCTCCACCGAGTGTGAGGCTCGTAGCATAAAGATAAGCTTCTTGAGTAACTCTTATAGAGTCTTTAAGATATTTCCAGCTATAGACGAGATAGTTCTTTACATAACCTCCACACTCTTGTGGAACAGTTTTCCAGTCAATAATGTTGTGCGCTTCCACACCAATCCTCCAACTTGAGCAAGATATTTCAGGAATGTAGTCGCCACTTAAGCCAGTTTTCATTCGGAGAGGGAAGATTCGGAACCTTGGGCCATAGTCTGAGCCATTGCATGTTGCTGAAATTGTAACAAGAAAGAAAAGGAGAGCCACTAGTCTCATCGTGAGTACTGATGTAGCTAGGATATGAGAAGCTTTGTTGTATGTTTTGCAAATTGCATGGCTTTCTTTGGTTCTTTAAATAGAATGAAGGCCCGAGTTAGAGGACAAAATAATTATGAATTTAATATACGGTGGATGCGAATTGCTATTGGAAAAATTCTCATACCATGAGTATAAGTCTAACATTTTATTTTACATACACTCATAATATAGTTAGTTGGACCTATAAATAAGTGAGTATATATTAAACAAAATTAGTGAAGCTCACTTATATTATAAGTAGTTAAACTTACATTGTGTTTATGAAAAAGGGGAAAAAAAAACCTCGTATCATAAACCACATGAAAATGAAATAATATACTGAACAAATACTTTATTAGGCTTGTGGTCCTTCAGGAGATAAAGAGAAATGACATAAAGTAACTTAAATATCATCTAAATGGAGTAATTTAGGAAGTGAAGCAATTTTAGACTTTTGATAACAGTATATAATAATTTTTTGTAGTGTGTACACACACACACATATATATATATATCATAAATTGTTTTTGTGGATATATAATTTAATTGTATAATGTAATTTAAATTTGATTGCAGATAGAGATAAAAGAGAAAATGGAGTGATATAAAAAAAATTCCAGATTTTTTGTATATAAATAGGTAACTATAGAATTTTTAAAATTTAAATTTTATTGTAAATAGAAAAATAAGAGGAAGCACAGTGATTTTAGGCTTTGGATAAGAATATGTAAGATTTTTTTGTAATATTCTTTTTAAATATAGATATATGATTAGATGCCAAAATAATTATTAGTGTAATATATGGTGGAAGTAAATTGTTATTGGAAAAATTCTTATATCATGAGTACAAGTCTAACATTTTATTTTTATATACACTCATAATATAGTTAATTAGACCTACAAATAAGTGAGTATATAGTGAATAAAATTAATGAGACTACTTAGATTATAACTATATATGTGCAAATGAGGTGTTAAACTCGCGCTTATGAAAAAAAAACTCATATCATCAACCACATGAAAATGAAATAACATATTGTACAAGAAAAATTTTTAAGTGCTCTTAGAATAAGATAAAAATATTTATTTTGCTCTATTTATTGATCGACACATAAGTTATTGAATTAAAATTGTAGGGGGAGTGAAAGACACTAACTACCAAATAAAATTTATATATCAATTAATAAATAGATTAGAATAAATATCTTTTTAACTCTCAATGCACCTAATAAGTATTTCTCATTGTACAAATACTTTATTAGTTTTGTGGTCCTGCAGGAGATAAAGGCACATATGTTTGTTTCTTTTTAACGTGGCTTGTTGTTTTATTGCATGACAGGCCTATGCTTGTCTGGTACGATATCAAAACATGCATATCTTATCTTATATAAAAAGTGGATGATAATTTGATCTCTATGTTATTTTGGGTCATTGCATGGTCATTACTTGTGACTATTAGATCTCATTTGAACGGTTCAGATTTAAAGATATAGTATTAATATAAAATTATAAAATAAAAATTACTTATAAATTCAAATAATAATTTTTATACAACAAATCACATGTTTATACAAAATATAAAATACGCTATTACTTTTATACATACTGGATTGTCTCGTCCGGGCACGCAGCAATGCGGAGGCGACTTGAAACGGAAAGAAAAATGTGTTTTTTTTGTTATTTTTTTTTCTATTGGAATGAGGGAAAACGATATGAAGAGATTTATAGTCCTTACCAATCAATTTATTCATTAAAAATGAAATGGCAGATTGGATGCCAAAGAGAAATGAAAATGGTCTGCGATATCAGATATTGAGATCGGGTTTGGGGGTTGATTATGAGTAGTGAAGGTGTTATCACCCTACAACGTCAGTTCCCCGTTAATCTCATGTTATCTATTTAATTGATTAAATTGGTCCTTATTGCAAAGAAAATATTTTTATTTGTTTTCGTTTTAATTGTCCCATTTTGTTAGCATGTTATCAAAAGTGATAAACAACTAAGACAATGAATGGATGGCCAAATAGTCATTATTTTGGAACAAATTTCAGGCTCACAACACGTGGCATAAAAACAATAAATTGGGGAACATCGACTTTTTAGAACGATTTTGTACAAGGTTTTACTCAAATGAAGACGTTTTCGAAGGGGAAAAAAAGGAAAGAAATTTAGAAAACTATATATATAATGGATATATAATTTAATAGTAGAATGTAATTTAAATTTGATTGCAGATAGAGATAAAAGAGGAAATGGAGTGATATAAAAAAAAATTCTAGACTTTTTGTATATAAATAGGTAACTATAGAATTTTTAAAATTTAAATTTTATTATAGATAGAGAAATAAGAGGAAGTAGAGTGATTTTAGGCTTTTGATAAGAATACGTAAAAAAAATTTGTAGTGTTCTTTTTAAATATCGATATATGATTAGATGCCAAAATAATTATCAGTGTAATATATGGTGGATGTGAATTGTTGTTGGAAAAAAATTTTATATTATGAGTACAGGTCTAACATTTTACTTTTACATACACTCATAATATAGTTAGTTGGACCTATAAATAAGTGATTATATATTAAATAAAATTAATAAGACTACTTATATTATAAGTATATATATGCAAGTGATGTGTTAAAATCGTGCTTATGAAAAAAAAAACTCATATCATCAACCACATGAAAATGAGATGACATGTTGTACAAGAAAAATTTTTAAGTGCTCTTAGAATAAGATAAAATATTTGTTCTATTCTATTTATTAATTGACACATAAGTTATTGAATTAAAAATGTAGGAGGAGTGGAAGATAATAATGACCAGCATAACTTATGTGTCAAATAACAAACAGATTAGAGTAAATATTTTTTTCTTACTCTCAATACACCTAACATTTCTCATTGTACAAATACTTTATAAGTTTTGTGGTCCAGCAGGAGATAAAGGCACATATGTTTGTTTCTTTTTAACATGGCTTGTTGTTTTATTACATTACGGGCCTATTTTTGTCTGGTACGTTATCACAACATGCATTTCTTATCTTATATATGAAGTGGATGATAATTTGATCTCATGCATATCTTTATAACTTTAATTTTTGGTTCAAGTTATTTTTTCAGGCAATATATATACTAACTATAAAATCAAGCTGGTTTTACTAGAAATAGGATTTGTTAAAAATAAAATAGATTTTTTTTACCAAAAATTGCATCAAATTTTCTTGTCTTTTTAGTTCTAATTTATAGACTTTTGAATTTTGATTGATTGATTATAATTTATTTTCAAATTTATCATCTTTAACAACAATTATCTAATTAGTTGAGTCTTCTCACACATTGCATATTTAAATTTATTCAAATTGAAGGAAGAATGATATTTTAAATTAATCAATTATTATATGACTTTGCATCCAAACTTTAGTTGACAATGGAGTGACTTCTTCAGGATCAATTGGAGTTTCATTTGATAGCAAATTAAACATGAATCCTATCGGTCATACAAATAAATCGGAATATTTCACCTATGTTATTAAGGTTATGATGCAGGGTGACTAAATTGTTTCATTATATCTAAAAAAATAACCTAAACAAAAAAGAGGTTTTTTATACCTACATAAAAACTTTAGTGGAAAACTACTAATCAAATTGAGTACAAATGAAATCATTTATAATTAATTATATTTATTGTTATATTTATTATAATTTGTATTTCGTATGAATTAAAAACCCAAGCCAAAAACTATTTATATCAAAATAAATAATATGAACAAAAGTTACTATTTATTTAGTCTCAATTTCAAATTCAAAAATTTGAAAATGTTCAAACCTAAAAACGCCCCAGGGTGCAGGGCGCTTCCTCCTTTCTTTTTCTCTCGTGCGCCCCCTCCATAGCTTTCCAAACCGTGGCTACACCACTCCTTTCCACCTCATTTCACTTGCATTTTTCAACAGGTATGGCTCCGAAAGCTGAAAGGGGTAAGCACCCCCGTGTTGAGGGCGGTGGCACTGATGATATTCCTAATACCCCTGCCGAAGATCCCTTCCGGTTTATTCAGTTCCAAGCGGAGCAGCAATTTCTAAAGGTTATCCATAACCGGCCGCTTTTTGTAGAGTCACCCTTTGATTTTAGTGGGGTGGAGGCCCGTGTTGAGAGGGTCCTCCATGATATTGAGGAGCACGGCTAGAGATTTTTCTTGGTAGTCCCAACACCTATTAATGCCTCTTTGGTGCGGGAGTTTTATACCAATTGGTGACGACTAGCTCAGTCAGAGGTTTATCTCAGAGGGCGTCAAATTTCAGTTAGCCCACATGCCCTTCGGGATTCTCTATAGCTCAATGTCACCCCCTATGACTGCCAGCTTGATGACTATCCACTGCTTCTACAACAGCTGGCAGAGATGGATATGGATGTAATGAAGGACATGATCACATACCCAGGCATGAAGTGGATCCACAATCCTTAATTCCTCCCCACTCATTTGAAGAGCTCTTTTCTGAACTTTGAGGCTTGTCTGTGGATGAAGCTAGTGTTCTCTCATGTCCTCCCCTGTTCCCATGTCACCACCCTCACCATGGATCAGGTTTGCCTCATTTATTGCTTGGTTAAAGGGAAACGAGTTTATCTTCCTTGCTTGATTTGGCGACACATGGAGAGAGTTCACCATGATAAGGCCTGTAATGGCCTACCTTACCCGTCCTTGGTCACCAAGATGGCCATGGTAGCCGCCATCCCTACTCTCCCTGCTGATGCCATGGTAGAGCCAGGCAAAGCTATTATTGTCAAAAATTTGCTCCCCAAGGATTCCAAGGCCAAGAAGAAATCTCAAAAAGTAGAGAGAGGGACTAGCTCTTCTCACCCACTTGGGGCATCCCTCACTATTATGTAGTGGGAGATTACAGAGCAGCTCTTAGCTCATGTGACTTCTTCAATTTAGGCCTTAGAGGAGTGGATCATGAGTCGTATAGCCCACCTTGAGTTGGGAATTCAGGGTATTGAGCCTCCTGCAAAGGAGGCGGTCGAGCAGCCAACACCACCCCTACCCCCACCCCCACCTGTATAGTGCATTGAGCCTCATGTGGATCCTGATTCAGACTCTAAGGAGGATAATCCTGATGCTGAGATTTCAGAGGAGGAGACCTCTAATGATGAGGATTATTGACTTTTCGTTCTGGAGACCGTTTTGGTTAGGTGCACTCACCTAGGCATTGAAGGCAGTGCCTTTTTGTAAGTGTGGGGAGGTTTGGTTCATTGGCTTTCATTTCCATCCTTTGGTCTTGTACTTTTTATTTTATTTTTCCTTATGTCATGCATTACATTGTTGTATCTTTTTGGAGTTGGTTAGTTTATGGTTGAGCAATGCTTGCACTCTACAACAACTTTTTGTTTTGCTACCTACGGTGCACTGGTTAATTTGATGGTTACATGAGCAATGCAATGGAATTTAACTTGTTTGGCTGGTTAATTATTTTTATCTGTGAGCTTTTGGACCTAAATGTGATTTTTACTCTATAATTACCAAACTTGTTAATGTGTGTGCACTCTCTTGGAATGAATTCTAGAATTTGCACAATTCTTGGTTGAAACATTTTCTTCACATTGTCTGGTATTTTGATGATTGAGGCATTCTTTCTTTTCATCCACTTAGCCATAAAGCCTACCCTGCATGTATTTATCCTTTGGCTATCCTCATTTGAGCTTATTCTCCCATTCTTGTTGTTTAGCACAATTCAAACTTAAGTGGAAAACAATGAGCATACCCAACTTAGGACCTATAAAAGCTTGGTGCAAACTAGTTTGTGCAGCAATCTAAGTGTGGGAAAACCATTGCGAAAGGTGGAAAGAAAAAGAACTATTGGCCCCTGAAAATTAAAGAAGTTGTGGATTGGTGGAAATTCCTTAAATAATAAATAAAAAAAAGAGTTGAGATCCACCAATCCACCTTTGCAAGAAATTAATTGGGTTCGAATCAAGAAGCGCTATTAAAGCAAAAGGGGCAGGGAGAGCATTTAGAGGTTTTGGTTTATTTCATGTAAGCTCTTGTGTTGCATCTTGCTCTTTCAGGAACTAAGTTTAGCTTATCTCTCTCATCTATTCCACCTATACCTAAGCCCTTTCAACCTCGAAAAGACCTCTTGAGACATTCCCAGACATGTGATTGACAAGTGGTGACTTAGAAGAAAGGCAAGCATATGGAAGAAGTTCCTTGTTGTGTGCTAGAGTGTGTTGAAAGACTGATAAGTTTGACTGGAGAGTGATACACATTTTTTTTGTGAGGTTAACTCTGTCATTCTTGTTTTGTTCATTCTTGCCTTGTGCTATCTTAATTGACCAGTGAGTGCCATTGGATTCCATCTTCTTTGTTATGCATTAGCTGTTGTTTAACCATCTCTAGCTACCTCATTTGCTTGGTTAGGTTCTGGCATTCTATGTGTCATTCATGCATCTTGCATTATTAAGCTTAGTAACATCCTGCATTTTTGTTTTTGCCTTTGTTTTGAGTTCCATGCATGGGGACATGCAATTATTTAGGTGTGGGAAAGTTTGATGGGTTTCATTTATGCACCCATTTTTCATTCTAACTTTGAATAATTTGCAGTTGAATTATAATTAATTGATGCTTAATTAATTAGTTCGCACTTTGTCCTCATCTTGTATTGTCAAGTAATTTCATCATTTGGGAGTGAATAAGTGTTCTTGAGAATTACTTGTGCTTCTAATCCTTTTTGTGTGAGCAGTATTGAGTAACACAAACTCCCTTTTGGGTGCCAAATTAAGGAAAAGGGCTTAGGAGCTTTGTCGAGAGGACTTTGGGCACGGACTAGCATTGCCAAGACTGCTATAGCGGTCATTAGAGGAGGAAATGTTGCAGCAGCGTTTGCGAGAAGGGATAGTGATTTTGTTTTTGGCAAGTCACGCGATTTTGGTTCACTGTTTTGAAGGCTTTGATTTATAATTCTGTTTGGAATTGTTTTTTTTGGGGGGGGGGGCATTCAGTAACGTAACTCTTAGTTTTTATTTTTAGAATTCTCTCACTAGAATTTTCTACTCTTTCTCTAGGTTAGAGTTCTCAATCATTGTTGAATTTTGGTATTTTCTGGGTCAAAATTCATTGCTTTTCTTCAATGTTAATTGTGAAACTCACCCTATGGAGGAATAATTCCTTTACCATGCACAAAGATAATTGAGGATTGATTTTATTCTTGAGGTTCTCAAAATTCAATTGCGATTCATGGTTGGTTTTTTCTTTCCCATTAATTTTCTCTTTTTAATATTAGTTGCTAAGATTATTGTAATTGTGTTTTTAAGAGTTGTTTGATTGTGTGTTGATTTGCATGCATAATCTAGACAACATTGGGGTATTGGGTCAATTGATTTAACTATATCCAATTGGTAAAGGATTTAAATTAATTATGTTAGGAATTAGAACACTGCAATTGATGATCAAATTGGCATACATTTATTGAGTCATGATCGTGATCACTAGTTCATGTGTTAGTTAAAACCTCAACGGGAGTACGTTCATGTAACTGTTAAGTAGAACTGCATCCTCAACGGGAGTACATTCATGTAACTGTTAAGTACAATTGCATCGTTCTTTGTGTGAAAGCATAATTTACGAAAGTGTTCACCGTCATGAATTTATTGGTTAGGATCGATGATTGAACAATTCTCAATCCGAAGAAATCTTTGTGCAGGTAATTCTCTCTATAATAATTTCTCAATTCAATTTGTTTTCAATAATTACAAAAACCCCTAAATCTTTTGAATCAGTTAGAACACTTCGACGGCAGACAATTTGGATCGCACCCTTGTTGCATTTTTGGTGTAATTCAGTAATTAAAATAATTTTCAATTTGTTACAAGTAGCGATAGCTTGCATCAACGTGTGTGTATGTGTTCGCGCCGTCTTTATTTTACTTTGTTTAAGTTTTTAATTTTTGGTGGTTCGAGAAAGTCAAACCTAACTTCCCTCTCCTGGACGTTTCGAACAAGTCCATCTTCTGTTACCCAAAAGGGAGATGAGAGAAGTATGGATGGGATTCCAAAGATGAACGTTTTTTGCATTTTTTTTATGTTTAATCTACTGTTACCAGCACCGGTTAATGTTTCATTTTTTTTTTTTTCATAATATTTTGTATGTATTAGACCTTCTTGAATACAGTTAGAATCTGCCCCTTAATCTACTAAAGCTATTATTTCATATTGTTCATCATGTACTATTAAATTTACTTTACAATGCCATTTATGCATCATTATTCTTGATATCATGTTGATATAATTTTCTAAGGGTTATTCTTCATTGTTTTCTATCAATTCTATATTTCTGGAGCGAGAAGATACTCCTTTTTTATTTTTATTACTTTGAGAATTAATATTAATTCCCCTCTTAATTATAAATATTTTAGTTCTAATCCGAAATCTTTTAGCTTTAATATTTTGATCTCATTTTGTAAATCTTTAGTTGTTATGTGATCAGAGAGGGTGACTTGAATTTTTCTAGAATCTGTTTCAAATCTACTCTTGGGATTTTTTCTTTATTTTTCTTACATTTACAGTCAGGTGTGTTTGGTTGAAGCATAAAAGTGAGGGTAAAATTTACATAGATGAGTTTCATATATAAATTTACACATAGAGTTCATTCATGTAAATTTTACCCCTACTCTTACCCTCCAACCATACTCACCCAGTGTTAAAGCTATTTAGATAGCATAAATTTTATTCTTCCATTTACACTGATGTGTTAGTTAAATAATCAACATATTTATTAAAATGAGTAATAATGACTATATAAGAATAGTTTTGTCAACTCATATAGTTTTTTTAATTTACCAAGATATTTTTTTTTCGTTTTTCTTAATGTATGTATTGTTTGATTTTTTAATTTATTGTGAAACGGAGAGAATAATATACTATCATCGTCAAACATGAGCACATAATTTATTTACTACAACCGCCAAAGAGATAAACAAACTTGTATCTCTTACGTGACCTTGTTTCACCGAAAGCTCACAACCAGGGTTGGTTGGTTAATCATCTCCATATCTTATTTGAGGAAATAGTAAATAGTAGATTAATTAATGGCAGAGCTTCAACTGATGTAGTACAGTGGATCAGGCAGCTTAAAGGTCCGATTGCCGGTGTTTGTTCCCAAGATATCACTCCATTGGTCTCCTATGTTTCCAACGATTCTGTACCCCTTCTCCTCCAGCCTCCTTCTCTCAGATGATTTGTATGTAACTGCAGTTTTACCTTGATATTTCGATGTATCCCTACAACCAAACATGAATTAGGTTAGATATAAGATAATTCATCTAATTTTATTTATGATTTTAAATTTTTATTAAGAGAAATGATTTTATGATATGGTTTTAAAACCTTTATGATCATTAATAGTCATATTCGATTATTGCTATCTCTTGTTCTAATAAATTGTTTAGGTTTTATTTAGGTTTTAAGGGGATTAAAAAAAAGAGATATTTGTCCTATCCGTTTAAGCATTTTTTGGAAAGATGTTCTATGACAAATTGTGTAATTTCTTCGTATGAAGAAGAGTTTATTGTTTCATGCTTCAAAACGTGATAGTCTATAAAATATTAAACCTTGAAAATTGTCAACTAATACATTTGTCTCTTCTATTTGATTGACATGTGTTGTCCCCAACCCAATCCTTCATATCCTTTTTCTTTATTGTTTCAATGGATCCTCACCAGACAGCAAATCGTATTCTAGCAATGATTCTAGTTGTTTATTGTTTTTCAACATATTAGTTAATAGTTGTGTAGAATATTTTTAATTGGCTTTTATTGGACATGTATCTTCAATTTATGACCGTGAATAAAGTATTAAGATGAAGTTTAATTAACTAGGTGTCATATGAATGATTAATTTATTGATACGAAGCAATAGATAGTTATGCATATTTTCTTATACGTAATAATTTAGTTGAACTATTATGCGTTTAAAAATGGCTGAATTATTGGTTTAATTTCCCGGAGTTAGGAATCATTGGACCAAAGAAAATTACTTTAAAGATTTCATTTTAATATATTTTTAGTGATAAAATTTTCGAAAATATTAGCCAACAAGAAATTTCATTAGAAACTTATTTCCAGAATAATATTATTATTAACTTTTAAATGAATAATAATGTCATATTATTTTATTCCATTCAATAACCACTATTATTTCTGTAAAAAGAAATCTATAATCATTTTTCTAGATATATAACACTACTTTAACATTTTATACTATTATTTAATTATTAATCAATAATGCATTTTTACAAATACTTATAATTGTCATATTGAAATTTGCAAATATAATTTATATTTTATTTAATTTTAGTATATAGTGTCCATATAAATTTTTATATATACAATCATCCATTTATTTGCTAGATTAGAAAGAGTGTTTGATTGATGTAAAAATGATCTTTCACAAGTCATATATACAATAATATTTGATTTGTTAGCATTGTAAGACATTTTATGTTAACAGTATATCAAAATTAAACTTGAGTCTTATGCAGAAAAAAAAAAATTTAAACTTGAGTGTCAGACATTTTTTTTCTGTCTGGGTAAAGTATTTAATTATATGTAGGAATGCTTCTTTTTTTTTCTGGATCTGTAGAGTATGCCTTTAAAGTAGATTCATCAGTTACAAAAATCTGTTACAAATTTTATGCCTAGCTATTATTATTTTCTTGAAGGTTTTTTTTTAATTTTTAATATACAATCTTGAGTGGTTTAAAGGAACACTACATCCCTACATAAACAATTTAAGAACTGTGAATAAGTGTAAAAAGATAAAAAGAAAGATTATTAAATTCTTACTTCAGAATCAACTTCTCCCAAGTGTAGTACCCAGCATTCTTCAGGTTGGTAGCTGTAATTTCTCTTTGACTCTCTGGTCTTCCAGTTAAGAACACAACCTTGATGCCACGATGCAACAATTTCTTGTACAGTTTATGGCTCTCCGGCAGTGCTGGTGCTGTGCCACGCTCAACCCATTCATTAAACGCCGTTGCGTTATATGGTTCCACCCTGTCATTCAATTTTTGAGGAATAAATTTATATTTGCATAAAATAAAATGAAGACTATTAATTATTTGAACGAAAGCTTGTGACATAATCTCGACGTACATGTCATCAAATCCAACCGTGGAAAACGTCTGATAATTTCTTTTTTCAATTTTTTTTGCTATGTCATATCTCTCTAATCAAGTAGGTATATTGGGGATGCGTCGAATGTGATGCGTACAAATAAAATAAAATTTCTCATCCGTTGAGATAAGAAAAGAAAGCTCCTCACTACATCAATTTGTGTGTCACCTCAGTTATTTTAACTATATTATGATTTCCTGTTTAAATAATTTTTTTTATTATCAGTTATAGTTATGTCGAACATTAATTATTCAAAAAGATATCTTGGAATTTCTTAATTATTCAAAAATAGTGAACAATATTGCTGTAGAAATGGTCCATTAATAGGCTTCATACAAAATTAAATAAATAAAAATAAGAATAAAATAGAGAAATTTTGTTTAAATTTATTTGAAAAAATAATGTACCATATATGTTTGCTCTAAATGAGGAAGTAAGTCATATTATTTTATTTATTTTGAGATCGAAGATATGTCCTCAGATGCTCATATCATTTAAACCAGAGAAATATTAGCTGTATAATATTTATTTATAATAAATTTACACATTTATAGTATTAAAACACATGAAAATAAAACACAAGTGTGGCCCAACAAAATATTTTATTTCATATACCTTTATACTATAAAATTGTAAACTTATTATAAAAAAATATTATACAGGTAATATTTCTCTCTAAACTGTCCTATACGAGCACTAGCTAGGGTCATGAGTCTCCTTAGTTTCCAAACATTTGAATTACATCCTTTTCATAAAACCTCAACTTATTGTTTGTCCATGTGATATTATTTTATTTTATCCTTGTTTTGTATCAAATTTCTAACAATTATTTATTTAGGTGTGTAGCGCTGCTACTAGCCTGCTACCAACAATATGATACCTAAGGTGAAAAAAAGGACTAATTATAAGATGAAATGAGTAAATCGTAATTATTAGATCTTATATGAATAATTAAGATCGAAATATAAAATTATTATACTGTTTTGAGTGATTACACCACCTCTAAATAACTCTTAGGATGTGTTTGGTTGAGGGGTAAAAGTATAAGTAAAAATTATATGAACAAGCTTTATCTGTAAAATAATACATCAAGCTCATCCAGGTAATTTACTCCTATTTTCATCCTCCAACTAAATATGCCCTTACGGTGTATTTGGTTTGGGAATAAGAATATGGTAGAAATTTTTATGGATGAATTTCATATGTAAAACTATATATAAAACTGATTATTCATAAAAATTTTCATCTCATTTTCACCTTAAACCAAACATACCCTAATCTTGATCATTTATGTGTAACTTGCTGAATAAGATTTGTTTCTCCTATTCTCTCTCGTAATTCACAATAATTGGTTATAAAGGATTGCATCTTCTTCCTTTTACTAGATGTGGGATTTGATTATTTCCAAAATCTGCAAAACTTTGCTTCTAATTATTGGTCCAAAACCTAAACTCAATACAAAGATAGTTAATTAAACATATATGAAACATAATTACTAATATTAAAAAAGAAAAGACATGGATCCAGCCAAAAAAAAAAGGAAAGAGCATACATACCCAAACCCGTTCTCAGCATAATATGGCAAGTTAGATAGTGAAGTCTCATCTATGTCAAACACCCATATGTCTTTCCCATCCCCATTGAGGTTGAGGCTCTTAGCATAAAGATAAGCTTCTTGAGTAACTGCTTTGGAGTCTTCCCTATATTGCTTGCCAAGGATATAGTTCCCTACATAACCTTCACACTCTTGTGGAACAGTTTTCCAGTCAATGATGTTGTGTGCTTCCACACCAAGCCTCCAACTTGAGCAAGATATTTCCGAAATGTAGTGGCCACCTAAGCCAGTTTTCATCCGGAGAGGGAAAATTTGGAACCTTAGGCCATGCTCTGAGCCATGGCAAGTTGCTATAAGTGTAGTAAGAAAGCAAAGGACTGCCACAAGTCTCATGACCATCGTAGCTACGATAAGAAACTTTGATGTTTTGCAAATTGCTTCGCTTTCTTTGGTTCTTTAAATAGAAAGAAAACCCAGTTAGAAGACAGAATAATTATGAATATAATTATTGATTTCATTTGGCCACTGCGACTCTTAATATTCAATTGGCTTAACATTCCAATTTATGGTGCCTATAATAGGTGTATTCCCTCAAGCTTGATACAGTTTTGAGAAACTTTAAACAAATAATATTGTATCATTGTTAACAGCTATAACTTTTAATCTAATGGTAAACGTTTGATCCAACAAATGATATCAGAGTGATGTCATGAGTTCATAGTGCCTATAATAACAGCAGTGAGAATATTCTTATGAGTACAAATCAAACACTTTATATTATAATATATTTCGTTGAACCATAAATAAGTGACTATATTTTAAATAAAGTTAGCGATATTCACTTTTTTATTATTATTATTATTATTATTACTGTGTGTAAAATAAGATAAATTATACTACAAAGCTTTGTATCACATGGACCATATGAAATGATATAATATAATGTACAAATAATTTATGAGTACCAATAATTTATTAGTTTTAAGTGGGGTCCTTCAGAAGATAGAGGCGCATACTTTTTTTTTGCTTTTTGACCGAATGGCAAATTAATCTAGACATTTCACTGTGCTATCGGTGTATTGTTTTATTGCATGGCCTATTATTGTCTGGTACGTTCTCACATTCACAACATGTCTTATATTAAGTATACAAATTTCTGATATAGTTAATGACATCCACGCACTCCACGACGTAGGTATTATATAATTTTTATCATAAAATAATAGGATTGAATTTTTTTTATATATTCACCCATTTTATTGCGAAAAGATAATACAAATCATCCAATCTTGATTAGTTTTAAGTGGTTTGAAACCTATTTTCCTTAAACAATATTCAATTCTTATAAATGAAGAAAAAAATAGTACATGTTGAATTAAGTTTATGAACTGACGTAAATCAATATTAAAATGATTTTGGATCCAAATTATTAATTAGATATCAAAATAATCAGAGTTTATTATTTAAACACAATCAATTGTAATTATTATTGTTATCAGACTGATTATTATTATTATTAAACACTGCTCATTCTTGCATACAGGGACGGGTTTACAGAAGAGAAGGAAAGAGAGGGAGGGCAGAGAAACATGTACGCACCGAAACCGTTCAAAATCTCATTACCATTGTGGTTTTCTGTCCCTTAAGTTCTCTCATGTGCTGGCCCTCTGTTAGGCAACACTTTTTTTGTATGTTTAGGCAACGTGTATTAATCGTTGCGCTAGGCCAAAACTGTTGTAGAGAGCATGTAGCCTCTTGTTCTAGCTAAGTTGATTTAAATCCACTCACCATAATTTTTTTTATATTGAAAAAAAAAACTCATCTACATTATTTTTAGTTTTTCTTGAAACCATTGCTGGTGAAGAATAATTTCAAAAATTATCTTTTTTATTTTCAATTAAAAATTTTATTTTTTTATATATTTATACTTAGATGAGTGTGGTTCATGTCATTATTGGAGAAAAAAGAGAAAAAAAAAAGAAATTAAAATATGATTATTATCTCTTATATTAAAGTAATTGACTTTATTTATTTTTCCTAGTTTTATTAATATTATTTTGTATGTAGTTCGTATTTTAGAATAAAAATTTATATGTTTTATAATAATCAAGAGAGGAGATAAGAAGTAAATATAAAGTAAAAGTAGATTTGTATTAAAAATATTTATAATTTTAAGAGAAACAGAGGTTACTATATTTATTCTTGTAAATTTTTAAATTGAATATATTATATTTTTTATCTAATGATTTATTTCAAATATATATAGCATAATTAATAGAGTAGCTGTTTACTACTAATTTTTTTTATTATATTTTCATAATAATAAAGGAGGAAAGAATTAGATGTTTTTGTGATAGACAAATAATCTAAACTTGGTATAAATTTTAAGGAAAATGTTATATTTTATTAGATGTATAATGCTTTGAAATATTTTTATTTTATATTATAATATTTATTAGATGACACCAAGGTCCCCGCTTCAAGTGTGTTATGGATCCGCCCATACTTGTATATAGACTTCGCTATGATAGGTGGCTTGATCCATAACTTTATTAACGCAATGAGAGACCCTTCTCCTAGATATTTAGATTGAGACCATGATGCAGAATAACTATTAAGGAATAGTAGGAGTAAATCTCTGGAAATCTTCATTGGAGTTCTATCTAATTTTTTGTGTTCATGTTTTATTATCTGTCAAGTTAGAAAATGACTACGAATCGATTTTCCTTATCCTCAATCTCTTTTAGGTAACTCTAACCCAACCATATGATTATTATTGCTCATGTCATATTCAAGATTAAATTATTGATCTTTAAGATACGGAGATTTCATTTGCTATTTATATCATAGGATATATTTGAAATTCCATCTATACATATATAGAAAGGTTTACTATTGAGGTGTGTGTTGGATTCACAAGTAAAAAATGAGTGAAAAATTTTATGAATGAACACCAAGTGGATCCTGCAACTATGCTAACTTTATAAAAATCAATACTATGATATCGTTGAAATTTAATAACATTTGAGAAATGTTATAAAACTCTTTAATAAAATAATCCATATATAGAATTATTTGTCAAATGTTATTAAAAAAAATTAACAACATTTTTAAATGCTACTAAGAAAAATTATTAATGCCTTTTATTGTGGAGAGTAAAAAAGACACCAAATTAACAACATTCTTTCAATTCCCATCCAACACAGCCATGACTCCGAGATGCAGAATGTGGACCATCGTCATAACTAGCCCAACTAATCTTGACCGGTTCTAAGTGATTTGAAATTTATTTTCCTTAAACAATGTTCAACTCTTTAAATGAAAATAAAAAAGTAAATAGAGTACTTTACTCTTGAGGCGTGTTGGGTTGGAAAAAGTAAAAAATGAGAGATAAATTTTATGGATGAAATTCACATGCTTAATTGATTCAGATTCTGCAACTATGCCAATCACTCGCTGTGATGCATGTTATCATCAAATGATGACTTGCATTATAGTATGTGATAAATTTATAAAAATTAATACTATAATATCATTGAAAATTTTCAAATGTTATTGACTTATAAAAAAAATGTTAAAATTATTTAATAACATAGTATATATATAATATATGTAAAATGTTACTAAAAAATTTTAATCGTGCCTTTTATTAAAAATGTTACTAACAACTAAATATGTAACAACGTAAATATATATTTGCAAATATGTTCTTCTTATGAGAACTTTAATTTAAGGTTTTGACCCATCGGTACTTCACATAGATTTCTAAGTTGAATATTATATTATTTTTAATTAAATCGATATCCCTAGAACTGTAAAACTTTCTGAATAACATTCTATAATTCGTAATATTTATTGGGTGAAATTCTAGTAATTTGTTCATTTATTTTTTTTTAAAAAATGCCAAAAAACTTAAGCGCAAATTTTTTAACCTGTCTAAATGACTAATATCGTAATTTTGACACTCAAGTTTTATTGAAATGCTCGTGTAGATCCACTACTAATAATTAACTGTTAACAAACGAAATAAGATAACATATTTTAATGAAACCACATGGGAAGGTTCATTTAAGATAAGAGTGACATAAGTTTCTCATCACGTGTTCTGTAAACAATTTATTAATGGATATGGCCGAAGTTGTTTTTGGCAGGATATTTATTGGCCTATTCCTTTAGCTACAAATAATCCATATATTCTGCCGCGAAACATTATCATGTATTACACATTGTATATTATTGCTGCTTTAAAATTTTAATATACTTTTATCTATCCACATATCCTTATATACTATGATCTTATTATTAGTTTGAGTTAGAGTCTATTTTTTTTTCATTCATGAAAATATAAGGTGAGACGATAATATCTCAGTCTAACACAATAAAAACCTCCAAAATAACTAATCATCTAAAAGAGACTTATATTTATTTCATCTGAAAAGATGAGTGAATTTCAAATTTGCGTCTATCATATGCGAGTCCCTCTTTTTCCACTCTATGCTCTTGGGATTTGAGTTCGAATCCAAATTGCATGTGATGCATATATTCACGTGAGGGGTGTGCTTGGACCTGCTATTATTGCCTTGTCTTTATTTTTGGGATGTTTTATATGGGAAAAGTTTGTTTGGCTTTTTTTCCTTTTTAAGTTGATTTATTTTTATTATTTATGATGAAAATATAATATTATTTTTTTATGATTTTGTGAAAAAATAGTAAAGGTAATGAAATATAATTGCTTCAGTTTATTTCACAAAAGTTATAAAAAACAAAGTTGGGGCGACAATTTATAAGCACAAATAAAAATATATTAAGAAAAAAGAACAAAAAGTAAACCAAACAGCGGTGAAGATGCTCCCTAGTTCAATATTTACGTTGACAAAAGAATTTCTAAAGCCGATTACAAGCCATGTGATGTATATATTCGTTGATATTGATGATACATAGAGAAAAATTTTATATTTGAACCATTGCACAATATAGGTAGCTGCTGATTTCAATGCTAATATTTTAGAGACAATTAGAATCAAAATCTTGCACAGCAAGAGATCTTACCGTATCCTTCACTGCACTCTTAGAAACATGTGCTTCTGAACTTCCATCTAGCTACCATCAGCTTGTGCAGGGAGAAAGTAGTAAGATGCAGTGAATCCTCTCGTAAAAGTTGCATATGACTTTATTATATGTAAATTTTGTTGCATTAATTAGTTTTTTTTTATAAGACCCATGGTAGTTAAAACAATGATAAAAATTTAAACATGATAAATTCATATGGGATTTTCAGAAGAGAGGATCCATTCAAATAGCAAATTGCAATATCATTCTTGTCAGAACTAAGATAGTGTCTTAGTATATTTTGGATTGATTTAGATATATCTTAGTTTGAGTTAGATTGATTTGATTTGATATTAGATCAATTTTATTTTTATATTTTGATTTTATCTTTGGCCTATGAATAGGTGATATCTCTTTGCAAATTACACACATATTTAATAAATATATATTATAATTTTTCTGTTATATGTCATGAAATATTAATATGATATATACCAGAGTCATAGACACCCCCCCTAAAACACCATTTTCTTCCGCTAGTTTGTGAGTTTCAAGAACTCACTCCTTTTTTTTTTTTTTAATTTTCCTAAGACATATATATCCCTCTCTATTGGATTAGATTGGATTCTTGTTGTTCACTATTGGTTTGGCTTGGTGAGTCATATCTTGTTGTTCAAGTTCCAGTGGTTTCCTGGCTCCGTCTAAAGCCCTTATGGGCTTCTTAGTTCTGTTCACGCCCTTTGTGCTTCCTAGTTCTGCCCAAGCCTCGTTTTTGCTACCTGTTTTTTCGCACATGCCCATTGTAGCTCTTGCCTCCCCTGAAAATCTCCATTTAATCTTTAGCTTAAGGGAAAATGTTAGAAATAAAATAATTAATTATATATATGGGTTAGGATAAAATAAACTGAGACTTTTTATGAGTCACACGAGCTAACAACTCTCCTAATAATCTCCTCAACTATTGGCCTCCTCTCTAGAGATAAATCATGTTCTAGATCAATCCTAGGGAAGGAAATTTTGTGGTAATCGAATTGTGGAACCAAAGGTTGTATGTACAGTTGCTTATAGAAGTGCAAGATCTCCTTTTTAATTATTTGCGAATTCTTTATCCACCCATTGTTCAACTTGATCCGATCAATATGCTTTCTCTTCATCCTACCCACTACTAGGGCATGAAAATATTTTGTACTCCTCTCTCCAATGTTGTTGTGTTGCTCTCGAGAAAGTTGTTTCTGGTACAAGTCTTTGCGTTCACACCACAATTTCAGTTAAGCATTCAGTTGAGCCTAGTCCACCTCATCAGCACACCCATGACATCTACGTTTTTTTTTTTTTTTTTGTCTCCATTTGAGTTTTCTCCAATTTATCAATTGCATCATCAATGTTCCCAGATACTTTCTTATTCCATTGCTTCAAGGGCATTTTGACCTGCCTCATTTTATCAATCACTGAACAACCATCCAAGTCCTGCCATTCTTGTTTTACAAAGCGTAGAAAACCAAGATGTGTTGTGAACCCTGCATCCAAGCTGGGAAATGGTTTCAATCCACCCAACCTGTTGCCCATATCAAGAATGGTACAGTTACAAATAGAATTTAGCAGAGCATTTAGATTCATGTTCGGAGATTTCATAACGGCTTCCAGAGTTTCCTCCACCATTATTTAACAGTCAAGTTAAAAGGAAGAAACGACCTTGATAAAAAATTAGTCTTGTGACACTTTATTTATTTGTATGCACATAATAATATTAATCTTTTATCCTTTAATCTTAGAACATTTTATTAATGCTCACCCCAATTTGTAATTATTACTTGACTCACCATATTTTGAAATTAAAACTTTCTCTAATTTATAATTTTTACATGATAATAATATTTAATATTTCTACACAACATAATATCAATCTTTTATCTTAGTTAGACCAAATTTGAATTATTATTTTTATAACATAATTATCATTGTTTTAATTGTGATAATTGATTTTCTGAAAATTTTAATGTTTTAAAACTCAATTTATTTTTATAGTACTCAAGAAAAATTGGTTTCAGAAAAAAATGATTCGCACATTATAATATTAATCTTTAATTTGATTTATATAACGTCAAAATGATTACATTAACATATTAAATCATGATCAAATAATTAATTATTGTGAGTTATTAAAATTTGATATCTAATCAGCTTAAATTTTGGGGGAAAAAACATAAAATTAAATTTAGTTTTGAATTTGAGAAGAAGTCATTTTTACTTCGAAATTGTATAATAGGTTAAGATTATGATTACAATTAATTCTCCCTCTAATTTGTAATTATTACATTACTCATGACATTTTGAAACTGAAATCCACTGTAATTCATAATAATTATAGAAATATAATTAATCTTTTGTCTCTAAAGTTAATTACATTAAAATATTTTAATTTCGATGGATGATTTGCTAAACTTTTATAATTTCAAAACTCAATTTATTTTATACTGAATATACAAAATGTGTTTACTTTTTGAATTATTCAATAATCAAGTATAAAGAAATTAAACAAATAAGTTTAATATCCTTAAAAAAACTTTATTTAGTTGTGTATAGTAATATTAATTGTTTTATATGAATAATAATATTAATGTTTAATATTTTATTTTTGTAACATTAAAATTGAAATTCTTGATTTGTTAACTCTTGATAACATAATTTTGAGATTTAATAAAATTTGATATTTAATATGCTTAAATTCAAAAACAAAACCTTAAATTTATTTTAAATTCGATAAGAAGATGTTTTTACTTTTAAATTATTTAACAGGTAAGGACTATGATTACAGTTAATATTCACCCTAATTTGCAATTATTACATTACTTGTAAGTTGTAATATTTTGTAACTAAAATCCACCCTATTTATAGCAATTATGAAGCATTATTGCTCTTTTGTCTTTGAATTAATTACCATTAAATTCAAATAATTGTGTTTATAGGTTATTTTATGGCAGCATAATCTGCATGATTTTATTTTGAGAATTAAGTTTGCTTAAAACTTCAAAATTTTATAATAAAATTTGTTTTTAAAGAGAATAAATAAAGCATTTCACTTTTCTATTAATTAATAGTCAAATTTATTAAATCTTTTAATTGCTATACATTTATTGAAAATGTAAAAGCTTTTTTTACATATTCATTCAATAATGTATTGTCATATCGGTTAAGATAGTTGAGTATCATATCCACAATTTAAAAAGTCATACAAATAAAATATTTTCAGTGGATGACAGTATAAAATAAAATAAGATTATTTTATGCTCTTAATATATCAAAATTAAAATCATTTATATATTCATTACTATGAATTTTTCTTTTAAAAACTCTTTTTAAAAATAATCATAAAAGATATAAAAGAAATTGTGCAACACACGAATGTAATCTGTAGTTATCATGTATTACATATTGTATATTGTTGCTCCTTTAAAAATCCCATGTATTTATATCTGTCTACGTGTCCTTAATTACCATGACCTTATTAGTCTGAGTTAGAATATTTTTCTTTTGAATTAGAAAATTTTAGGGTGAGGTGATGCAGTGGCTAAACTAATTAACATATACTGAGGGCTCGATTCCCCCGCACCCGCGCTCACACCCGAATTATATATACATATGTATATATTTATATAACTATTAGGACTATTAGAAAATTAATATATTTTGTCATCGAATTGGATAATATTGAGATATTATAAACATTTTAAGAATGGAATTGAAAAAAAAGGGGACAAAATGGAATGATGGAGAATGAAATTGGAGTTTTTGTCTTTAACTAATTTTTATTTGTGAATAAAAAAAGGCCACAGTTGGGATAATTCTAACCAATATTTGTGATGAATTTTATCAGTAAAAAATCTGGGGAAATAACCAATTTTATGCCTTTTTCTTAGAACCGATTTTTCAAACACAACTCATAAAATCCGTCCTAAATAAATTCTGACCAATATTTCTGATCGACTTTATCGATCAAATTTTAAAAAAATTATCAACCTAGCGCCTTTCTTTGACCTCCTTTTTTCAAAAAAATTTAGTCACAAAATCTATAATCAATATTACTAATTGGTTAAAAAAAAAATTCATCGCAAGAAATTACGATTGAACCAAATCGGGCCAAAATTATGTTTATAACAACCTTTATATATATATATATTAGGCGGTGAAAAATTTACTTATTTCTTGTAGTGGAAAAAGACACATAATATATTATTTTGGTCGAACATGAGCACATAATTATTTATTACGACCACTAAAGAGAGAACAAACTTGTATCTCTTGAGTGACATTGTTTCCCCTAAAGCTCACGACTAGCTGTGGCTGACTGGTTAACCATCTCCATATCCTTATTTAATTTCATGAAGAGTTGTGTTATTATTTCAACACTCCAAAAAGTTATTAGGCCGTTGAAATAACATAACTCTCTTGAGGAAATACTAGTAATGACGTGGTAGATTTGTGGCATAGCTTTAAATATTGTAGTACATTGGATTGGGGAGCTTAAAGGTCCTATTGCCAGTGTGGGTTCCCAAGATATCACTCCATTGGTCTCCTATGTTTCCAACAAGTCTGTATCCTTCTTTTTCCAGCTCCTTTCTCATAGCTGATTTGTACGTAACTGCTGTGCTTTTCTCATATTTGGGATGCCTACAATCAAACATTTATATAAAATATTTCATGTACTTTTACATATGAATTTTAATGTTTCAGAGATAAATTTTTGTTTAAAGAAATAATTTCATGATATGATATTATAATTTTTGTGACTAGTACTTGTGATAAAGAGTTCGATCATTGTTATCTCCTATTCAAATAAACCATTCACATTTCAGACCCAAAAAAAGAGTGATTGAGTAATGCGAAATCATTTCACAGGTCACATGTACAATAATACATGATTTGTTAGCATTGCAAGACATTTAATACTAAAAATATATTAAAGTTAACCTTGAGTGTCATTAACATATTTTGTTCACATGATTAATTATATTTACGAATAATGCTGTTCTTTTTTGTTCGGATCTCTAAAGCTTGCCTTTTAAGTAGATCATCAGTTAAAAAAATCTGTTATATATCAACTTGATGCCTAGCTGTTATTATTTTCTTGAATGGTTTAAAGGAACGCCTCCCTACATAAACAATTTAAGAACATTGAATAGGTGTGAAAAGATAAAAAGAAAGATTATTAAATTCTTACCTCAGAATCAACTTCTCCCAAGTGTGGTACCCAGCATACTTTAGGTTCTTAGCTGTAATTTCTTTAAACCGCTCTGGTCTTCCTGTTAAGAAAACAATCTTGATGCCAAGATGCATCAAGTTCTCGTACAGTATAAGACTAGCCGGGAGTGCTGGTGCGATGCCACTGTCAACCCACTCCACAAACGCTGTTGCGTTAAATGGTTTCACCCTGTCATTCAATTTTTCGAGACATAAAATTATAGTTGCACAAAATAAAATATAGCGAAGTTTCTATAGGCCGTTGAAATAAGAAAAGTAGGCTATATATTCACTACATTTTGTGTGTCATCATTAGCTATTTGGACTATTATGATTTCCTATTTTAATATTTTTTTTATCATATCAATTATACTTATGTCAAACATTAATTATTCAAAAAAGGATAAATTAATCCTAAGGTCCCTCGTAATTACGACATATAGACATATTAGTTCCTAGTCATTTATAATTGGTAAATTAATATGTAAATCATTGTCTTCGCCCCACTTCACTCAATTACATTAAGATGAAATAAGTAAATATTAATTATTAGATTTTATATGAATTATCAATATTAAAATATAATTCATAATATTATTCCGAGTGATTAGGGCGTTTGAATATCTACAAGGGTATATATATTTGATTTAGGGATAAAAATAGGATAAATATTTTCATCTTAGTTTTATCTTTATACCAAACATACCCTTAATCTTGCCCTTTTATGTGTAATTTACTAACAAAAATTTTCTATTTTGACTCTCATATTACACTAATTGTTGGAAAAGGATTGCATCTTTTTCATTTTACTATTTCCGTTATTCAATAATTGTCTATTTTTAAAATTTTATCTTTCTATAATTATCTACCATTTTAAGAAAGCTATATAATATTAATTATATTTTACCTTTTATTCCCTGATTAAATAGTATATAGAGCAGAGAAAGTAACTGGATGAATTAAATATGATAGAAAATGCTAAGGATCGTTCTATAAAATACATTAAAGTTTCCAAACATATAAGTTCATTCAATTATTTCTTTAATCTATATGCACCAGTGAAAATAGACACTTATTAGATAACGGATGTAGTATTTGACATGTGATTTGATAATTTCCAAGATCCACAAAACTTTACTTTTCATGATTGGTCCAATGCCTAAACTCAATACCAAAGATAGTTAATTAAAATGGAAATCACTTATTCCCAAATCATATCTCCTTTTTTGTCTCATAAATAATTTATTATTACATGGAAGATAAATAATATATATTTGGTAATTATTTTCAATTTCTAAATGTCTTTTGATTCTTATTTTTCATATGGCAATAGTGGAACGAGATGTGATTCGGAGACAAGTGACTTTCTTGTGGTTAGTTAAACTTATATGAAACATAATTGCTAATATTAAAAAGGAAAAGACATATAGATCCAAAAAGAAAAGGAAAGAGCATACATACCCAAATTCGTATTTAGCATAAAAATCCAGGTTAGACAGTACAGTCTCATCTATGTCAAACACCCATACGTCTTTGCCATCTCCACCGAGCGTGAGGCTCCTAGCAAAATGATAAGCTTCTTGAGTAACTCTTGTAGAGTCTTTAAGATATTGCCAGCTGTGGACGAGATAGTTCTTTACATAACCTCCACACTCTTGTGGAACAGTTTTCCAGTCAATAATGTTGTGCGCTTCCACACCAAGCCTCCAACTTGAGCAAGATATTTCAGGAATGGAGTCGTCACCTAAGCCAGTTTTCATTTGGAGAGGGAAGATTCGGAACGTTGGGCCATGGTCTGAGCCATGACATGTTGCTAAAATTGTAGCAAGAAAGAAAAGGAGAGCCACTAGTCTCATCGTGAGTACTGATGTAGCTAAGATATGAGAAGCTTTGTTGTATGTTTTGCAAATTGCATGGCTTTCTTTGGTTCTTTAAATAGAATGAAGGCCCTAGTTAGAGGGCCAAAATAATTATGAATGTAATATACGGTGGATGTGAATCGCTATTGGAAAAATTCTCATACCATGAGTATAAGTCTAGCATTTTATTTTACATACGCTTATAATATAGTTAGTTGGACCTATAAATAAGTAAGTATATATTAAACAAAATTAATGATGCTCACTTATATTATAAGTATATATAAATAAGGTGTTAAACTTACATTGTGTTTATGTAAAAAGAAAAAAAAAAAAACCCTCGTATCATCAACAACATGAAAATGAAATAATATACTGAACAAATACTTTATTAGTTTTGTGGTCCTTCAGGAGATAAAGAGAAATGACATAAAGTAACTTAAATAATAACTAAATGGAGTGATTTAGGAAGTGAAGTAATTTTAGACTTTTGATAATGGTATATAAAATTTTTTCATAGTGTGTGTGTACATATATATAGTATAAATTGTTTTTGTGGATATATAATTTAATAGTAGAATGTAATTTAAATTTGATTGCAGATAGAGATAGAAGAGGAAATTGAGTGATATAAAAAAAATTCTAGACTTTTTATATATAAATAGGTAACTATAAAATTTTTAAAATTTAAATTTTATTATAGATAGAGAAAAAAGAGGAAGTAGAGTGATTTTAGGCTTTTGATAAGAATACGTAACAATTTTTTGTAGGTTCTTTTTAAATATCCATATATGATTAGATGCCAAAATAATTATTAATATAATATATGGTGGATGTGAATTGTTATTGAAAAAATTCCTATATCATGAGTACAAGTCTAACATTTTATTTTTACCTACACTCATAATATAGTTAGTTGGACCTATAAATAAGTGAGTATATATTAAATAAAATTAATGAGACTATTTATATTATAAGTATATATATGCAAAGGAGGTGTTAAACTCATGTTTATGAAAAAAAAAAAAAAAACCTCATATCACCAGCCACATGAAAATGAAATAACATATTGTACAAGAAATTTTTTTAAGTGCGGTTAGAATAAGAGAAAATATTTATTATACTCTATTTATTAACTAACATATAAGTTATTAAATTAAAAATATAGGGGGAATGGAAGATAATAATGACAAAAAAAATTTATGTGTCAAATAATAAATAGATTATATCAAATATTTTTTTTTTACTCTCAATGCACCTAATAAGTATTTCTCATTGTACAAATACTTTATTAGTTTTGTGGTCCTGCTGGAGATAAAGGCACATATGTTTGTTTCTTTTTAACGTGGCTTGTTGTTTTATTGCATTACAGGCCTATTTTTGTCTGGGACGTTCGCAACATGCACACCTTATCTTATATATGAAGTGGATGATAAATCTCTATGGTGTTTTGGATCATTGCAAGGTCATTACTTGTGACTATTAGATCTCATTTGAATGGTTCAAATTTAAATATATAATATTAATATAAAATTTTAAAATAAAAAACTTATAAATAAAAATTAAAATAATAATTTTTATACAACAAATTACATGTTTATATGAAGGACTTAATTGGAATACATTGATAGTATAAAATTTTTTTATATATTCATCTAATCATATAATAATACATTAACAAATAGGATTACTTTCAACCTCCACTACTTAAAAAGTAAAATTAAAAAAAAAAGATGGAATTAAATGAGAGCGTAAAATCTTATACGCTGTTACTTTTATACATACTGGATTGTCTCGTCCGGGCACGTAGCAATGCGGAGGCAGCTTGAAACGGAAGGAAAAATGTTTCTTTTTTTCTATTGGAATGAGGGAAAACGATATGAAGATTTTTATAGTCCTTACCAATCAATTTATTCATAAAAAATGAAATGACAGATTAGATGCCAAAAAGAAAAGAAAATGGTCTGCGATACCAGATATTGAGATCGGGTTTGGGGGTTGATTATGAGTAGTGAAGGTGTTATCACTTATCACCCTACAACGTCAGTTACCCGTTAATCTCAAGTTATCTATTTAATTGATTAAATTGTTTCTTATTCCAAAGAAAATATTTTTATTTGTTTTTGTTTTAATTGTCCCATTTTGTCAGCATGTTATCAAAAGTGATAGACAACTAAGACAATGAATGCGGATGGCTAAATAGTCATTATTTTGGAACAAATTTCAGGCTCACAACACATGGCATAAAAACAATAAATTGGGGAACATCGACTTTTTAGAACTATTTTGTGCAAGGTTTTACTCAAATGAAGATGTTTTCGAAGGGAAAAAGAAAAGGAAAAAATTTAGAAAACTATTTTTATGGAAGAAGTTATTTTGTTTTGAAGAATTGGTTGAAGAAAAATCCCTTTCACCATGATTATAATGTTTGTGCCATACAAATTTGTTCACAATAATTTAAAATATTTTATGATTTTTTTTTTATTGAAGTCAGATCCCACCAGTGCTTCCAGTAAGGTCTAACATGAGGAGGCCTCAAGATTTTTCGGTGGAGCTTAATTAATCGATGCTCCGGTTTCTGTCCTATTTTTTCGTCGTCAGCCAAATTCAAATTATTTTATTTTATATCGTATGCAATCAAGAGCACATGAAATAAGAAAATTTAACAAATGATAAATGAAAACGAATAACTAAATGCTGGACATAATAGGATAATGACCAAAAGGCATGAAATTGGATGTGAATTGTTATTGGAAAAATTCTTATATCATGAGTACAAGCCTAATATTTTATTTTTACTTGCACTCATAATATAATTAGTTGGACCAATAAATAAGTGAATATATATTAAATAAAATTAATAGGACTACTTATCCTAAAAATATATATGTGAAAATGCGGTGTTAAACTTGTGTTTATGAAAAAAAAATCTTATCATCAACCACATGAAAATGAAATAACACATGTACCAAAAAAAATTTTAGGTGCTCTTCGAATAAGATAAAATATTTACTCTACTTTATTTATTAACTAACACATAAGTTATTAAATTAAAATTACAGAGGGAGTGAGACATATAAGAATGGCCTGCAAAATTATAAGTCAATTAATAAATAGATAAAAGTAAATATTTTTTCTTATTCTCGATTTATATAAGTATTTCTGATTGTCCACATACTTTATTAGTTTTGTGGTCCTTCGGGATATAAAGGCACATATGTTTGTTTCCTTTTAACCGGCTTGTTGTTTTATTGCATGACAGGCCTATTTTTGTCTGGTACGTTATCACAACATGCATATCTTATCTTATATATAAGGTGGATGATAATTGGATCTCTTATGTTGTTTTGGATCATTGCATGGTCATTACTTATGGCTATTAAATCTCATTTGAACGGATCAGATTTAAAGACATAATATTTATACAAACTTATAAAATAAAAATCACCTATAAATTAAAATTAAAATAATAATTTTTATACAAAAAATCACATGTTTATACAAAATATAAAATACATTATAACTTTTATACATACTGGATTGTCTAGTCTGGGCACGCAGCAATGTGGAGCCGCGCTTGAAAGGGAAAGAAAAATGTATTTTCTTTTTTTGTTATTTTTTTTTCCATTGGAATGAGGGAAAACGATATGAGGAGATTTATAGTCGCTACTAATCAGTTTATTCATTGAAAATGAAATCGCAGATTGGATGCCAGAAAAGGTATTTGTTTAGATATATCGATATTTTCTTGAATACAATGGTTATCATTTAAATATTAGTAACTTTAATTAGTAAAACTGGTCGTTTGACCCGTACGATACACATGGCAATAATAAAAAATAGTTTATTAACCACTAAGGAAAATAAACAATAATTTATTTAAATATATCTTATAGAAAATTTAATATATGATTTATTTTAAAAATAAGTTAATAATTAAATAAATGAAAAAATTATAAATACGTCATTTTATTTTATATCTTATATCAAATATCATGTTTATAAAGCTAAAAAAAATCAGTAGATGACCTATAACTAATAACAAATATCTTATTTTATGAATATTTTGCATATTTTAGAAGTTGAAATTGTTGAAAAATAAAAAATAATAAGTGGATAATTTAATTATATCATGTCATTTATAGAAATGACAATAGGTATCCATGAGAAAAGGGACATGTGTCACGTCCCTATCCTGATTTGGAATTTTGGTCCAATCCCCATCCTCATTCCCATCACGGGTCCCAATTTCTTATCCCCATAGGGATTTGAATCCCTATATGTATTCATAATTTATTAAAAATTTTCAAAAAGAGAAAAATTAAAAATATTTTGAAATTCAAAACATAAATATCCATAGTAACAAATATTACTAATGCAACATAATCCAAATAAAAATTAAACATAATGTAAATCTAATAAAGATAATTGAAAAAATGAGGGTGTGTTATCCCATCCCTGCTTTGTTTAACAAATAAGAACTTCTCCCCTGTCAATAATCCCAAGAAGATAAAATCTATCTTCATTATTATCCCATTATTACCTGTAATCTCGGTATGTATTCACTTTCATTGTTTTTTTCTTTTGCCATCCTTAGTTATTTACAATTTTTTAGTAAATTAAAGCATAGATATGTGACCAATTTTTAGTCATAAATTTAAAAGACATTAATACCCTTAAGTTTATAGAGACATCGAAGAACGCCTCTAAAAGTATAAAATAAAAACAGAGGGGTCAGAACTCAGAAAGAAAGAAACAAGAACAGGGAGTACGATCAGATTGGGGTTTTGGGCTTAAAACGTAAAACAGAGAGAGAGAGAGAGAGAGAGAGAGAGAGGGCACGCGCACAGCGATGGCGGACGGGCTTCCGGATGAGCAGTGACGGCGACGAGTCACTGCAGCTGAATGGCGAGGCTCGGATGGTCGTGCAGGGCTGCTGTGCCCGGTGGCTCCCAAACGGCGTCACGGAGGAAGATGGTGGTGGGACGCAGGACGCGGCGGCGGCGACTACTCGGTGGCTCACCGGCGACAAGAACGAGGGAGGAGAGCGATGTGCTGTGGTGGCAGCAATGATGTCGATGACAGGCTGTTCTTGGTGTGGTTGTTGATGATGGTATTTTGATTTTGGCATTGGCTTTACGTGTTTTTGTTTGTGATGCAGGAAGGTTTTTGGGGTTTAGATGTTTCCTTTTTTTTTTTTTTCCTTTTTTATGCGGGTCTACATTGTCGCTGTTGTAGCTGGTTTGTGTTTGGATTATGGTTTGAGGCTAGCTAGTTGTGTTTGGCAATATATGCATTAACAGTCTTTGTATATTAACCCAAAGAATTCAACAATGCCTACAATTTTTGAAGAAAAAAAAAAGAAAACAACAAAACACCTGATTTAAAATTTTTCACGAGCAATTTAGAGTAAATATTAATAATAAGATACAAAGAAACATAGTGGAGGTGCTCAAGATATAAAGCTTCATATTTGGACTATTCCATGGGATGCGAGTCACATGTAACATATAACATAAACAAAAATCTGATTATATTCATTACAAAACAAATAATATATGTATATATAGTTAGGATCAAGTTACACTAATGTAACTTTAATAAAATACTACACTATTAAATAACTTTTTATTGATATAAATTTTTACCAAACCCACCATTGGATTAGAAATTCACATCATATAGATCAAATTTATAAAATTTTAAATTAATCTAAAATTATTTGGCATAGTTTTTATATACATCAAAATCAACGTAATATATATACTTAAAATGAACAAAAATAAGAGTTATATGATTGCATTGCTATTAATGTTTAATTTTTAAGAAATTTAAAAATAGCATAAGATAGACTGTACATTGAAATACTAATGCGATCAACCCTTTCTCTAACTCCAGCAGAATTCTCGAAATGGATCTTGAATTCATGCCGAGAATTTTGAAATGAGCCATTGTTAATTTGGTTAAACATCCAATTAGAAAATTTTACACAACCCCCCTTCATGCAAAATGTAAATGGAAGTTTTTCATAAAATAATGATTTTATTTAGAGTAGTGTTATTTATACTCATCAATTGTGTAGGACATCGTGCGAAGTACTACTATCAATTATTGGATGGGATATGGACCCCATTTAGTTTGGGACCCACATCTTATCCAATAGTAAATGAAAGTGTGTCAGCACAGTATCCCACAAAGTATGAATATAAATAAGTGAATAACATTACTCTTTTTTTTATGTAAACTTTTGAGGGAAATAACATAATTTTGAAAGGATTGGAACATAATTATGATGTAATTACCCAATCAGAAAAAAAATCAAGAGATTAAAAAAAAATGCAAGAATTAGAAAACGAATTACCTGTGTCGTCCAACGTCCTTTCCAACCCGTGCTGTTAACTTCAGCATGATCATTGAATTTTAAAGTGGTCCCCAACCTAATGATATGAAAAACAATTCTCTGTGCTTGTTAGAGGAAAAATATCAATAAGAAAGTCAAAAGTGAAAGTTACAATGCAAAATATTTTATTAGCAAATGCGCAATAATAGAAAGACTACGAGAGGCAAATAATCTATGCAATTATTAAGTTGCACCATCAAATAACCTCTTCATGATATCATATTTATAGATAAAAAGTGCCAAGAAGATTTGAACGAGCCAGGAATTGAAATCTGGAACTCAGGAGTCATGACCTCAAAGGGCTTGAGTTACAAGAAATTAGAAAATTTTGATATTCGAAATTGGAAAAGTAGACGTGCGTTAATAAATGTTTAGTTGGGCATTCAAGAGATTATAAACGTGGAATAGCTTTCCTAGTAGTATGCAAGTATTGGAACATGAGATAATTTAACATCTAAGTGTCTAGGAACCGATCAATAGGATAGGATAGGATTTTTGCATGTTAGTGGATTGGTAAAAATATTTAAATTTAGATTTTTGGCAATGTAGAATATGAAAAGTTAGACTTTTCAATTCTTTGTAGTATTACTTTAAGATATAGATATATGATATGATATGACATGTTTAGTATCAGGGAATGACTATAGCCACTCTCCAATATGGTCGTTGTCACTCCCACTTAATTATTATTTATTCACTTTCTTCAAAATACCCTTCGCCTTATCATTTTTTGGCCATTTTTTAATAATTAATTGAGAAAATATTTTATTACACTCAAATGAAAACTTCTCACTTTTATGAGAAAATATATTTAGCATATTTGATGCAAATAATAATAATAATAATAATAATAAGTAGTGAAGGATTATTTTTTTTCAAGAAAATTGAAAAAGCATTGGCACAAAAATATAAATAATACAACATGTTAACAAGTTTGTGAAAAATATTAAAAATATTTATTTCAATGATGTACGGACATGTACTTCATGCATTACCATATATTAATTTTCTTTGTTATTTTTAATCATTGTTATATATACTACTTAGATAATTACTATATTTAGAATAGATTAAAGAATTTATTTTGGTATTTCAATGTAATAAAATTGTGTTAAATATTATAAGTGTGTCGTATTTTATATACGTGGCTCGCTGCAATGGATGGCAGAGGGTCCATAGTATCCAAAGCACTGGAGTGGTCCAGTAGTCGGGATGGGGCCTAGAAGTGCCTACTACTACACCACACTACACTCGGCTCTAGACATTTACAGAGCTAACCCCTGTCCAGTCGTATAAGTATTAAATGTGTCCTATTTTAGATATCGATTACTTTAGACAAAAATGGATTTATGTGTCATATTTTATAATATACTATTTTCTACTTTCACTATAAATAAAAGGCAAATTGCGGTAGTTTTTTTTGGTGAATTGTGGCGGTTATAACCGCCTCTTTGTTCAAGTAATGGCGGTTCAAGGAATTACCATAATTACCAACGTCATTCGGTAAATTACGACGGTTATAAAAATACCATGGGGAGCCCCAGTACTCTTCGTAAAGAAGAAGGATAAAAGTATGTAGTTGTGCGTAGATTATTAGCAGCTAAACAAGGTCACGATCAAGAACAAATACCTACTTCCTAGGATAGATGACCTTATAATGTAAAACCTTGTGGCTCCAATTATGCCTAGGTCATAATTGGAACTTAATAGTTAGTTATCTTTTAGCTTTTTAAAATAAAGATCTTTAAATTAGTTTATAAATTTACCATTATATATATATATATAAAGTGCAAGCCTTTAACGAAAAGGTTTGCAATCGTTAGATGTGGAAAGATTCAAGGCACATGGTATAGGTAAGAAAGTCGTGAAACATGAGATATATAGATGTTACTCATCTCACCCCATAGGTAAATATAAACCCTTCTAGTATGAAGAAGAAACTACCATGAAATGAATTCCCATAACGTCAATATTAAGGGTGGGGAAGAAAATACTCCCAAATTCATCATCCTTCCACACACTCAAGGTCAACTAACAAAAATATAACATAGTCGTAAGGATACAAAGTCAACATAGAACAATGTCACATAAACCTGTATATAAACATAGAATTATGAAAAAAGTTATCACTAACAGCAAAAGGAAAACCAGACGTTCTATCTTTATATTCGATATGGCACCCACCAACCCTGACCTTGACCTCTTCCTCGAAATGGGGTTTGTCAAATATTGGGCTTCAAGGGGTCTCGGACGACGCTGTGGGTGGCAGGCATCTCCTCATACCACTTGTACATGACCCTTGGGGTGTTGGATGGCCTAGTAGGGTGGTTGGTAACAGTGGACTTCGTGGATGAATTGGAGCAATAGCTGGGCCCTCATCTGGGTCCTCCTCTAACTTCTGATCGACTTGCAAAGACCTGCAAGCGGTGGCGTTGACCGGAACCAATGCTGCTGGTGCTGCTTTCTTGTCTTCAGCTTTGTGGAGTGGGAGCTCATCTCCTTTCTGCCTAGTGATGTAATCAAAAGATAGTGCAGAAGGAAGGGGTGAGAAATAACAATTTCTCAGTAGGTCATACATGATGTCATCGTACTTATCTCCAGCCACCTCGAGTTTATTTAAGAAAAAACTGAACAAATATATCACTTCTTTTAGTTTTCCAAAGACATTTGTTAGCTGAGGCAAATCCAATTTTATATGTTTCTCCATACATAAAAGAAAATGATTGGTGCAATAAAGAAGTAATGTCAAGCATGAATAGATGCATGATGCAGGTATTATAGCAAGCAAGCTTCGATGAATTAACTTGTAAACGGTATGGCTTATTCTTCGACATCAACCTCAATTCTTACTTAATCATTAACTTAAAATCCACAGTGAGCCTCCCTCCTAAAATCATTGGCATCAAGTATCACACGAGTAAATATATTAGTTATTTAATTTTCCAAAATCATATATATGATAAATCATATACAATTAATATATTATAATTTAATTTAATTTTTAATATGTGTGTGTGTTTACTGTATCAATTTCTTAAAAATTATAAAAGTAAAATCCCATATATTTATAGAATAATATAGTTAATATAGAATACAGATAGATGCATAGATTTTTTTTTGTCAGAGTATAGAAATAATGAAATATTAATAACGTCGAACAAACTTCCCTCAACAGCGGGCTCAGGCGAATTATTGATTTATTATGGCCATGGATCAGAGTGTAGCTTTTTGGTCGAAAGGGTCGTCCTTTCTATAAAAAGGACGAGTGTTCAGGTTCACTGGAGTCCGAGTGATACTTAGGCCCCATATGCCGCACTACCATTAATATTTCAATACTAAACGGAGCTTCATGCTCTCTCTGGTCCATTAACTCGTCTTAGTTGACTTCTGCCCATCGACATAGGTTTAGTTTTTTCCGTTTGGTAAACAGAAAAAAAAATTATAGTGATTTTGCTTTCGATTTTTAAAGGCTTTCCGTGTTTTTTAGACTTGGCTTTTACTCTCTCTTAGGTTCAAAAGATTAATACGATTTTATTTTAATTAATGATAATAAATTAAAAATTACTCTTTATTAATATATTTATCGATTTTTGTCATTTTAAATTCTAGAGAATATTTATCAAAATCTATTATAGTGACTTCTATTTATTAAAAGCAACTTCTATGCTATTTTATCAAATAATAGGATTATAATTTTTCACAAAAGTAACTTTTTTAAAGAAAAGAAAAAGCACTAAACAGCTGTAAAATGAATTGATCACACCACTGCCAAACCAAACCAAAGGGAAACCGTTGGAGTGTCCATGGTAAACATTATTATTGGGGACCACTTCGGTATAAGTTATATTAGGTGTATAACTAAATTATGTAATGAGGGCACACCACCTATCTTATTATTATTGAATTTAATGAATAAGTGGGATGAATAGGGACCACACATCACGTCCAATAATAATAAGATGTGTAGTGTATATGCATTTATTGTGTAATTTAATTATATACAAAATATTATTCCTTCGGCATTATTTTGAGAAGGCCCCGAATAAATGAGTTGTCATTCACTTGTCAAGCACATTCTGCATGCATTCTTTTAAAAGGATAAATTGGAAAAAAAAAAAATCCCTTTGTATTGGAAGTACACTTTGTCTGTATTGGAAGAATAGGATTCCTAGGAATGGATCCGAATAGTAAACACAACAAATTTGATGGAGTACCTCTTCCAGATATTACACAGTACAGAAGACTAATAGGAAAGACTCTCTTATTTCACCCTTACAAGACCTGACATAGCTTTTACTGTTAACAAGCTAAGTCAGTTTGTTTCTCAGCCAACTCTTACACACCTAGATACTGTTCATCACTTGTTTAGATATCTGAAAAATTCATCTGGGCAAGAACTTTTTTTTTTTTTTTTCAACTCAAAATTCTCTCTCTATAATTGCTTATGCTGATGTAGATTGGGGAAATTACCCAGATACCATGAAATCAACATCTGAATATCGCATTTTGCTGGGAGATAGTCTTGTGTCTTGGAAATCCAAGAAACAATGAACCATTGCAAGATCATCTGCAGAAGTAGAGTATGGGGCTATGGTCAACGTTGCAAGTGAAGTGGATTGGTTGGTTAAATTACTTCAAGATTTCCAAGTACCCACAGGTTCAGTAAAGCTACAATGTGATAATCAAGCTGCCATACACAGTGGATCAAATCCCACCTTCCATGAAAGAACAAAACACATAGAGATAGATTGCCACTTTGTGAGGAAACGAGTGCAATCCAGCTTACTCAGGTTCATCCATGTGAAGAGCAAATATCAACTAGCAGATATAATGACAAAGCCTTTAGCTTCTATCCCTTTCAAATTCATCATGTCCAAGATGAGCATAAAAGACATTTATTGCCCATCTTGAGTGGGAGTATTAGGATAGTAGTTAGATTATAACCATTGGGTTAGTAAGTTAGTTATATAGATGTTTTGGTTTACCATAGTTAAGTTATTAATTAATTATTAGGACAGTTGCAGTCCTGTCCCTCCTGCTCCTTATATATATATGTGTGTGTGTGTGTGTGTGTGTGTTTCAACACTACACTACACACAACACTTTCGATAATATCAATTCATTCAGTTCATTGCTTTTACACTTGACGTGACAACAGTTTTACCGCCCTTCCGGTGTCAAGTTTTTTCTTTTTTTGTTTTTTTCCCTCTTGGTTGAAACCATTTGACTTATCTTGGTTAGGTTTATAACTTGTCCGTCATCTTTTTTCCCATGATGGTTAACCAAGTAGACAATATTAATAGTGAAGATTTATTTTTATTTGTTGTAGGCATTCTTGCAAATGTGATATGGACAATAAGCAGCTGTATATATGACTATTGCCATCCCTACATGCACTACAAAAAACAGCACTTTAAACAACGTAGTACATTGGATTGGGCAGCTTAAAGCTTCGGTCTTTGGGCTGTCCCAAAAGATCACTCCACTGGTCACCAATGCTTCCAATGATTCTGTATCATTCCTCTACTATGTTAGGGACCCCAAGTTTGGCAGGGTCTATGTTAGAAGGCAGAAAGAGAGCACAAGTTAGCAGAGCAGCTGAAGCCTAGGAGAGTAGTTACAAAACAGTTAGGAAAGGGCGGGAAGGAGGTTAGTTTTGGAGGGAAAATCAGTTAGGAAAGTAAGAAAGGTATAAATAGGAGGAGAATAAGCATTGTATATTTGTTGATTCATTTTGTATCTTGTCTGTTCTAGATTTGGGAGAAATTCTCTCTTAGGGTTCTTGTACACAAACATCAGATCCGTTGTGATTTCACAGGATAGTAATCAATAAAGCTTCTGTTTCTGCTACAACCCTTGCCGGTGCTATCTCTGAGCTTCTGTCTCTGGGCTATTTTGAATTCTTGTTTTGTTACATCGTTGTATTCATCACTCCTGCAGCCAAATATTTTGCATATAACCACATCAGAAATTGATATTAATCCAACTTTAATTTTGAATTTAACTTAAATATATATATTTTTAGAGTAAAAATTCTTTTGTATACTGATTTCTAATTATATACAATCATTTAATTTTGTCATCACATCATTGGTAGAAATAAAATATGGAATTAAGATGTATATATACTTACTTGGTAATTAACTTCTCCCATGTATGGAAGCCGGCTTTCCTTAGGTTGGAGGCAGTTATAGCCGTATACTTATCTGCTCTAGTGGTCAAGAATATTATCTTGATGCCGCGAGACACCAATATGCCATACAGCTTAAGAGTCTCGGGTAGTGCTGGGGCGACGCCTCTGGCAACCCAATTATGCCATGCTGTTGAGTTGTAAGGCTTGGACCTATATATATACATCAACAAATTAAATTAAATTAGGCATGAAAAATAAAATTATCATAAAATGAAGTATTCCACATAAGGTGATTGAATCTTAGTAAGAAAATGTGACTTAAATTATAGTCTCTGTAATTAAAGTCATTCTTTGAGTATATGTCTCCCTCAAAATTAAACTAATGTGAATAAAGTTTAGAAAACTAAATTGTTAATTTCTTAATTTAAATACGTCTAGCTTTGAAAAAAATAAATAAATAAACGAAGAAAAAGAACGTACGTACCCAAATCCATTGTATCTAATAGAAGAAAACTAGTGCTCTGCTTGAAGTGCCTTGTGTTACCCTCTAACTAATTCAAGCACGTTGGCTAAAATTTTCTGTTATTAGTTAGCATTAGTTAGTTACAGGTGTAACCAACCTTTCCTCTCATTGTAACCATTGATATATAGATGAACTAAACAGAACGCAATTCACTGATTCATTCAGTATTGTATCATTACTTTTGCATATTGAATGAAACTCTCCTCCACAATTTCTTCTCTTCTCTCTTCTCTCTTCCCTCTTCCCTGTTACTGTAAACTTTCACATGGGTGAGTGGTGCTCTTTGTATAGGCCTTTTTCTTTTATTATTTTGGTGAAGAAAATCTCTTGTGGGATCATATGTAATTTTATGTACGGTGAATAATTGCATACGACAGAAGGACCAAGGAATGTGAGTCACCGCCTATGTGTCCTTGGCAATGATGTGTTAACACATGGGTGGTGGCATTTATCACGTGGCTTACACAAAACTATTGAGTAATATGTGTTTATTTTGGTTCTTGAAATTATATGTATATTTTATTTTAATCCTTAAAATTAAAAATTTAACTATTCAATTTAAGGTGTGTTTAAATAATGGATAACTATTAAATTTAATCAACTATTTACAAAAGTTCAATATTTTATATAGATTTTTTTTCAAAAAAAAGAAAACTATCATTTTAATCCCTAAAAGATTATGTCATTGGCAAAATAGTTCTTAAAAGAAACTATATTAGTTTATGGCCCTTCAAAGATCCCATTTGACAAATTAAATTCACCCCAAAAGCAAATTAACCTCTATTTTTATTAATAAAATTGATTTGTTTAAGGGTTATTTTGTCAAATATATTGTCTATTGAGATTTTAAATGGTGATTCTACTATGCTAACTCAACGTAAAAAGAGCTCTTTTATCAAAAACACAATATGATTTTTTGGAAATTAAAGTAACAATTCTAATGTGCCAACTTAAATAGGATAAATCTTTGAAAGATCATGAACGTATACAATATTGTTTTAAAGATTATTTTATCAATAATATAATTTTAAAGAGATGAAAATGATAGTTGTCCCTAAAAACATCTGTTGTGGGCTCAAATTTGATTTTATGAATTATGAATAATTGATGGGAGAAAAAGACCAAGGACTGCGAGTCCCCGCGCAGCTGTCCTTGGCAGGTGGCATTTGTCATGTGGTATATAAGACTACTACTGAATATATCCTCAATGAAATTGTATATATACTTTATTTTAGCCTTTAAAATTAATAAATTAAGTATTGAAGGTGTGTTTGGATAAAGGATAAAGAGGAGTAAAAATTATACAGATAAATTTCATATGTTATTTTAGACAGGAAAAGTGTGATCTTAATTCATTTAATTTATTTAATTACCCTCCTTTAATTTTAACAATGATCATTACAAGAAAAATGAGCATTTTTAATGGTTCTTATCAACTAAAGTATTAATAAAAGTGTTGTCAAGAAAAGTGATTTCGATATAAAGTGACTATTGAAAATACTTATAAACTTTTATTGACAATTAGTATATGTCGAAAATATCCAAAATATGCATTTTCGACATGTATTAATTATCAATAAAAGTTTTTAACGGTCACTTTATATCGAAATTATTTTTCTTGACAACATATTCATTCATATTTAATTTTCAGGAACTGTTAAAAATACCTATTTTTTGTAGTGAATTTTGGGTTTAATTTTATATTCTTGGGAATAGGATTCCTATGAGTGCTAATCTCATGAATGATATTTTGAGAGCGTTTGGTAGAAGTACTAGTTGTTATAAAATATACCTAGGAATTGACATTCTTGTGTTTGGTTATTATTTATATTCCTAGGAATATTGTATGATATTCCCAAAATATCCCTCAAAATTTTAATGCCAAAATTAATAATTTCAACTTAAAAATTAACTATTTTAACTACAAGTTAACAATTCTAACACCAAAATTAACAATTCTAATTAATAATTAACAATTTCAACTATAAAATTAATTATTCAAAGAAAAAATTAACAATTTCAACTCAAAAATTAACTATTTAAATTAAAAATTAATTATTGTTACTAAAAAATTAACTATTTAAACTAAAATAAAAAATTTTAACTTAAAAATTAACTATTTTTACTAAAAAAAATAACGATTTTAACTCAAAAATTAACTATTTTAACTACAAAAAAACAATTATATTTAACCGTTAATTAACTATTTTAACCAAAAATTAATTATTGTTACTAAAAATTTAACATTCTAATTAAAGATTAACAATTTTAACTCAAAAATTAACTATTTAAACTAAAAATAAATAATTTAAACTAAAAAATTAACTATTCTAATTGAAAACTAATAATTTTAGCTGTTAATTAACTATTTTAACTCAAAAATTAACATTAAACACATTAAACCCAAGACTTGACATGAAATTTGCATGTAAATATAATCCATCATAACCAGAATTATATAAAATTTGCTCAAATTAAATTTAAATACTAGGTATATGAGTACCATCCAAATTACATAACAAAATAGCCATACCAATTCAAACACATAGTGAATGTAAGTACGATATACTTTCATCTATTTATCCATAATCAAAGGAGCCATTCCATCAATGATTGGCCAGCTTCAACAGTTGAAGTGGATGATTTAGCAGTTAACTAGCTTTCAGGAAGCATTCCACTAACAATTTCCAATCTATCTTCAATTCAAGTGATCAGCTTAGCTTATAATAACAACATATCAAGACTATCCTTGCGAGGCGGTGGCATTGACGCGAGCTCCTTGCAGTGGCGGATGGCACGAGCTCCTTATAAGAAGGAGGATGAAGATGGATGGATATATATATACACACACACACACATAAAATGTTCTTCTATCAAAAGGGTTCAAAATGAAATTATGAGGTACTTTTGAGATTTTACTTGGTCAGAATAAATTCCCTAGGAATAGAAGGTTCCCACCTAGAAGATGGGATTGAAAATGGAGTAATTTTCATTCCCAAGAATGAGAGTTATTCGGAATATTTTTTCAATCTATTCACCAAACATAAGAAAAATACATTCCCAACTGTAAATTCTTGGGAATGTAAAATTATAACCCTCTGCCACACCCCTATAAAAAAGGTTTACTTGCCGAAACTTTTTTAAAAAAAAAACTGATAGATGGGGCAACAAGCGTCCAACCATGAGTGTAATACTAGCTATAAAGGGAATACAACATTCACATGTATAAAAAGAAATCAATCAAGAATTAACCATAGAGGTCATTATTTTGGATATGGATAAAGGATGGTGATTTAAGTGTGTTATTGGAATTTTCGGAGTTTAAGAGAAATATGGGCTTTTTTTAAAAACAAATTGCTACCTAGTGATTTACCACCGTTGTATGTAGCGATTTGTGTGTTATTTATGAGTGAAAAAAATGCTAATATCTTAATTGACAACGGTGGTAAATGGCTAGGTAGGGATTTGTATAAAAAAAAGGATATCCTAAATTACTACATAGCGATTTGTGTTGATGTTCGATTAAAAAATAATTTTTTTGCCTATATAAACTCTCCTCCACACTCATTTCACACACGGTTTTCATTTGTTAGACACAGTTTTCTTTTGGTAGAGTAGAGTATATGAAAAAGGAAAATAGTGCATCAAAAAGAGAGAAAAAATGAATAGCACTGTTAATGTATTAGTTTATTTTGATAGTAATGTGTTCACAAATACAAGTGAGGATATAACATTTGTGTGTGAAAGACTAGTTTGTTTTTATATTCCATATACTTTTTCATATGCATAGCTAGAAGATGCATTTTATGACTCTATAAATAGTCAGGATCCAAAAACAATTATGGCAATTAGATATAGGTGTCATGTCTCACTTTTTGGCAATTTCATAAAATACCAAGCAACTCCAATAAGGAACGACGATGACATTCAACAAATGTTTAGGATATACTAGCTGCATCAACCATGCGTTCCTGCTATTGAGTTGTATGTTGATTTTGAAGAAGCTGCTCTTGTTCGAAACGAAGAAAATGTAGAATAGGAAGAAAGTGATGAAGGAGAGTATGAAAATGAATATGAAAGTGGCAATGATGATGCGAATATGGATGGCATATCAAACACAATGGCCGTGGAGCATCATCTGAAAGAAAAGTCATCTTTTTTGCATACTTTAGATTTAGAAGCTATGGAAACACCTAAGTTCCCAAAGTATTCAAATACAGGTATATAGCACTAATTAAAAATTTTTTAATTTATTTTTAATTAAATAGTTAGAGAAACATATATTGGTCATTATAAATTTATATTATATAAACACTGAATTTTTTTTTACTATTTTTGTCAATTTTTTATGGTTTTTCGTAAGTGTATCTATTGCAATTTCAATGATAGGGAGGCTGTTGTAGGAGCAATTAAGGCAATTAGAAAAGATAAAGGAGTAGATTATGAACTGTGGGAGTCAAAGCCAAAGACATTTTATTGCAAGTGTGTATACGATGAAAGTGGTTGCAAATGGCTTGTTAGGGCCAATTTGAGGAAGAATAAAGGTTTTTGGGAAATCAGAAAGTATAATAGACCACACACTGGTAACTTGGAGAGGATTCTACTAGACCACTTAAAATTTGATTAAAAAATGATTGCAGAATTTATAGAGCGCTTGGTAAAATCTGACCCGTCTCTTAAAATAAAAACAGTGATTGCAGAGGTTCTGTCTCGGTATGGTACAATACAACATACCAAAAAGCATAGGTGGTAGAGCAAAAGGCAATAGAAAAGTTTTTGGTAATTGGGAACATTTTTATGAAGAGCTCCCACATTGGGCAGGAGCATTGTATGCAGTCGTTCGAGGTTTAGTCATTCAATCTGACAACATAGAGGCCTATCATCACGATGAACTAATGCCTAATTTTTAACCTATTTCGCTGGATATTTTGCAGCTTTGGTCCTTGCATTAAAGCTTTTAGGCACTGCAAGCCACTTATGGGAATATAAAAGGGGTTTCACTTGTTGCAGCTGCACAAGATGGTAATTAGAATATAGCACCAATTGGTTTTGCTGTCGTAGAGAGTGAGACTGCAAATGCATAGCATTTTTTCCTTGACCATCTACGCATATATGTAGTAACGCGAGATGGGATTGGCATCATTTTTTATTGTCATGAGTCAATTAAAGTAGCAATAGCACAGAGCAATGGCCAGTGGAAACCTCAAAGAGCATTTCATCTGTATTGCATTAGACACATTACTGCCAATTTCCTATAGAGATTCAAGGCGGCGCCCAATTTGCACAGGCTTGTTGTGACCATGGGTAAAAACATTTTGCTTAAGTTATATTTTCGAAATTATTTGTTGGTGATGCTATTTACAGTAAATGAATTAATTATTGATATTTACTTGTGCAAGGTATTCGAGAACTGAGCGTGAATTTAACTATCACTACCAATGATTGCGTGGACATAGCTCTTCCTATACATATTGGATTGATGAAATTCCAAGGGAAAAGTGGGTTCAAGCATTCGATGGTGGACATCAATGAGGGCACATGACCACAAACCTTGTGGAATGTATGAATTCTGTGTTAAAAGGGGCTTGTAGTCTTCCGATCACGACATTAATTAGAGCAACATATTACGATTGGCTGAATTATTTGCTCAGAAAGGTTAGAAAGCATATATGTGGAGAAGTGCAGGCCATGAATTCTCAGAAACCATCACAACATTATTGCAACAAATCCAACAAACGGCTAGAAATATGACAGTCATGAACTTTGATAGGCAAAGTGAGTCTTCCCTTGTCAAAGAAGAATGCAGTAGACAAGAATATAGGGTTGATATATTCTTGTAACAGAACCATATAGCAATTGATATCGGTTATTTTTTCACGGGACACATGACACAATGCATGATATAGCACAGCTAGACAAGCCGAACCCCAACTGTAGGATCCGACTTGCTCTAAATTATCTAGCAATTGAATTGGTACTTTGTTTGCATCTCAGCATTGCTCTTGTCATGGATAATAAATTGACCAACAATAAGAGTATGCAACCTTGAGTATGGAATTGTATCTCCATCTCAGTCGTAATAGGAAGATGTGCAAGGTGTTCATCAGCCAACTTAATTTAAGTGCCTCACCATCAATATCTTGCGGTCTAGGCACACCGCCAAGTAGATTATTACAATAACAAGGGAGTGTGTAGAGATCCAGTGACAGCTTCACCATGAACATGGAGTCCAAGTTGAAGTGCAACATCTTCCATTATTATTATGCATTCTCCACATAGGAGTTGAAATGTATATTTCTCTAGTTGCCACAATTCCACTAAGGCACTAATTAGAGGCCAGTTCAATTCTATATTCACTAGTTGCAAAACACAGTATAAACTAGCACGTTAAATGTGGTGAACTATTGTTGGCTTTTGCAGGAATAAACAAATGGCGGGTATTACAAACCCATCTTTTAAGTACATTTGTAACATTAATAAAGCAATTGCAATACAAAATAATAATAAACTAGTTATTAATTAATCAAGTTTAAAAAATTTACACTTTAAAAGGGCTTTTTGTTTTGACAAAAAATTCAGTACTATATTTTTAATGCAATCAAACAAACGAACAAAGTAATAGTGATTCTTAGTCTTTTTTCAGACTACTGGCATGTTATGTATGCAAATGCTCAAATTTTAGGGAAAATGTTGATTTTTAATTTGCTTAGTTATAGATTATTTTGAAGGTGGAATAAATTAATTTAAATGTATATTTAACTTTAACTTTCAAATTACATATTTAAATAACATTCATTTCTTATTTTTTAATACTAATTATTTAAAATAAATTATTTATTATTTTTTAATTGTTATCTTCATAACAATAAATAAAATGAATTTCAAAGACTTAGTGTAAGCTAATACATCGGCATAATGCTACAAATATAAAAATAATCGGTTCATCATTTTCTATTATACCTCAATTAAATGTGAATACTTATTACTTATATATATTTCAACATTGCACTGGACTTGGATCGCTTCAGTTTTTTTTTTTTTTTAATTTCTAGTATATATTTAACACATTATAATATCCCTAAATATTTTTTTTAAGAATCCTAGCCGCCCAAGGAATTTTCCCTAGAGAGAAAAGCGTGGTTTTCCTCAATTTTCTCCTATTGATCTCTTCCGGCAAGTGATTTTCATAGAATTTAGTCAATTCCTTTTCCCTTTCGTCTAGTTTGTGAGTTTGGGTATTGTCAGGCATGGTTTTCTCATAACATTCTTCCTCCTTTTCATCTCAAACCTAATTTGGGTGAATAAATCAAATTGTTTATGTTTTCATTATATTTTTTGGCAGCTATCGGCGTCATTCTTGCTCCTCGAAGTTAAGTTGTTAGTGGAAGCACACTCCGGACTACCAACGATGAGTGGGTTTAAGCTCATGGTCATACTCGTAGTCATTAATAGTATTTTTCTAGCATCATATAGATTATTTATGAATTTTCAGAATGATTTATGCTAACAAATATAGTTTTACATATTATAGAAATTTTAGAAAATTATTTCTTTGTAGTTATCATGAAAAATTATTATTTTAGAAAACTTATAGGACTATACTTGCTGTATGTATGATTTAGATTTATTTTATCGGTTAGAAAATTTTATGAACTCTAGTTTTAGAGGAACAGTAAGAACAATGAATTTTATTGCTATTAATTTTTAGCCAATAATTAGAGAGAAATATATTAGCAAGTTAACGGCTGCAGGATTAATCGTTAACCTTTGTACCAAGTGGTCTGCTAGAGGATTAGCTCACCCACAGTAAGGAACCCAATGTGGTGTCCATTGATGGGACCTAGTTAGATGCCTATCAGATTAGCCATTGGCTGAGATTCAGCTATTCAGCTTAGATATTTATATATAAAATAATTCACGTTTCTCTACTAGTTATTGCTATGGATTTAACTAAATTATTGTTTTCAGTACAGTCATATGTAATTATATATAAAATGTTTTACACCAGTTGTATGTATATGTTATGTATTTTTGTTATTATCCCACGTAGGTTGTGAGTGGAGGCTCACTCACTGAGTTTGATGAACTCACCCATTTCTTTTCCCCCTTCTACAGACACAACTGTAGGTTCAATTGCACCACAGGATCCTCTTCAATAGTGCTACAGCTTCTTTTGGTGAATTTTGCTTTGAAGTAAAGCTTATTATAGGTTATGTTAGTTTAATAGTACTCCAGAAATTGTATAGGCAGGATCCTAGATATGCATTACATTATTTGAATTATTTTCATAATTTCAGTCATTTATTTAACTATGGTTGTCTTGGACCCAAATTATGGATTTCACACAGCTTTATGATCAAGATTTATGTTTTGAAAACATTTTTAGATTATGAAATTTCAGTTGAACTTAAGATATTTTGAATATATTTTGATTTACTTATATATATTAGTCAGTCACATTACTAGTGGCTTTCGTAGGAACCCAATCCCTCACGTGCCGGTCATGCTCCTTAGACGGGTAGACCTCAAAAAACACAATAGGAAAATAATAGTAACAAAACAACAAACAATTTATTTGTATTATTTAGCCATTGTTCTTCTTATTATAATTATACACCAAATTTTAATATCTTTCTCATTAGAAAACAAAAAAGGAGTGTGTTTTGTCTCTCTTGAAAGAAATAGTAATAGGCTATTTAGATTTTATTTACATTTCTTATTTTTCTTTTATTTTCAGTTTGTTTCATATTAATTAGGCACGTATAAGCAATTACACACTCACTCCTCCTAATTATTGCATGGTATTAAAGCAATACCACTACAAAAACCTATACCATTGATAATATTTATTTTAGACATGCGTGAAAAGTATTAGCTGCAATACACCCGCATAACATTTTTTTTATAAATTTGTTGTCCTTGATATATCAAAGACTATACCTTTTTAAGTTACGTCATCATTTTTCATAAAGTTGCAATATCAAGTTTGGCCATTTGTCAAAAATAACATATTTTAACTGATTAAAGACTACATATTTTAAGTTAATGCATCACTTTTTTTAGAATTATAGCACATGTGGGTAATTGTCTAAGAAAACAATGGTAAATGGAGAGGCAATATTTTTTAGATTTTTTTACGATAATTATGAAGGCTTAACCCACAAGGGGAAGCAAAATACAAGTGCAAGTATGACACAATAACTCCAAAATAAAAGGATCAAAACATAAAAGACACTAGACTTCGGACTCCTGCAGCACAACTACTGCTCAAAACCAATTAATTAATAACATCCCCAAAACTAAAATATAATACAGCCAACACTCCAAATTTCAGGCCAAAGCAATAACACCGCAACGTATTATTACAGAAACAAGGATTAATGGATAAAGGAGGCTACATATGACATGAAGCAACCACCATACCAAAGCACGTGAATAGCCGTATAATTTGACAACAAATGGGCATTGGGTCAGTTCCAGCAGGTCCAAACAATCACCCCTTCTTATACTCTATCATCCACCATGCGATTATCAATCGATCACTCAACCACAACAGATAAGATAGCAGAATTAGAAGACAGAGCTATTCCAACAAATCCATCCATGATAGCATAGTCTTGGTGACAGCATGTTCCACGTCAATTGGAAATACCCTTAACACACACACACGCTCAACACACACAACCAAGCTATTTTCACACCGTTCTAAATCAAAACCTCACCAATGTTTCACTCAAAACATCACAGTGCTCTCCAATTTCATAGGAAAATCACCCTCAACTCCCAGGTCTCCCTTTCACCTCACAATATTGTTTAGATATCAAATACAATATATTTAAAAATAATATTACCTGTGTGAAAAAATTACACTTTAGAATAATGTTATTAATAATGTTATTTTATAACTGATGTCATTATAATCCTATATGGTGTTTGAAGAATATGTAATAATTTCTCCATCTCATGTAAAAGTTGTTACATGTTCTTGGAATACTATGTATTGAATCCATCACTGATAATGTTTGGTAAATATCATAAGACAAGAAATATTAACATGTTTGGAGAAGAGGACATGGATTAAAATGCCAAAATTATCTCCGTTGTAGGATAATTTTTTAGCTAATTTTTGTCCCTTAAAAAATAACAGAATTAGATATATGTCTCTGGGACATGTACGTACATTTAAAAGATTTCTTTTCAATAATATCATTTTAAATGTTTTATATTTTATCTTTACTTTTCTCACTTTTTAATTTTTTATCAAATTATAAATAATCTTCTTTATCTTTTTATTAATTACTATATATTGTACATTACTATCAAATACAATTTCATCTTTATCTCTAGTATCATCTTCATCTCTAATGCCGCACTATCTTTGTTTATTCTTTCCTATGATAGGTACCAAACAATAATACAGAAATGACAGCCAATGACTAATAAGGACATAATCATTAATGACTAGGTCAAAACGGGATAGTCTAATTTGTGTTTAAGAAAAAATAAATTTGAACCTCTTATATTATAAATTTAATTGGATTCATTTGGGGGGAAATGATTTGTTTATGATATTTTGATAGATAATTTACACTAATATGAGATAATAGACAAATTTATTTATATATAATATTTATTGAATTTGCCTATAGTGGAATCTATGTTGTTTTAGTTTTGCAAGACAAGTTTAGTATTATTTCTTTTTTACAAGGCAGATTCAGTGTTATTTTTGTTTCTTATCTTTGAATTTGTTTTTGGCTGATTATATATTAAAAACACTATATTGTGTGACTTTTTTTCCAAAATATCATATTAATATAAATACATCACCCAAATTCCATATATAAAAAAGACCATTGATTTGGTTCATTTAGTTTTTAAAATTTTTTTCAGCAAATCCAAATCACCAATTTGATCAAATCAAGATTTTATATGTGATAACTGATAATTATAGTGTAACTGATAATAAGTTAATTAATTCAGACTAATTTTATTCAGTTTGAATTTTTAAATTTCTTGGAAGATCAATTTAATCTAGATAACAGCATCAGCCTATACATGTATTTTTTTTCTTCTTCTTTTTATAATAAAAGCTAAATTCTCAACAAGAGTAGCATAAGTATACCAAAAGATGAACTTGGATAAAATAAAAAATAAAAAAAAAACTTCAGATATGATAAGAACATCACAAAGAAAGAAACAAGAAAAGAAGGAAACGAAGCAAACAGACCATAAGCATCACCCCAAGACACCAAGGATATTTGCATCAACGTTGTTTAAAAACACAGGATGATTTCTCAAGGAGAGGCCAACAGGTCTTGTACTCTGAGAGCAAGTAGAAATGAGACCCAGCAAGTAGAAATGAGACACGTGATATGGTTCCAGAGCAGGGTGAAATAATCGTGCCTATCCCTGTAGACGTTGAGGTTATCCCATGCATTGATATGAGTTTAAGAATAAATTTACGTGTGGGTGAATTAGTGAAATCTCACTATTTCCATTTTTTCCAAATGCGGGAATAACAAAAATCTTGCCACAACCTATAAATAATGATGGTAGTGGTGAGATTCCAGGACATGAGTCTTAGTTGTTGTAGCTATCAGTAAGAATCTCGTCACCTCCTGTATATAACAGTGATAGTGGCAAGATTTAATGACAACAATCCTACTAAAATCTTATTGACAGTAGTGAGATTTCAAAAAAATATTAAAATATTAAAATATCTATATATTTATATACCCGCATTATATATAAAAGTAGTAGTGGTAAGATTTCAGTAGGAACCTTACTAATGGCGAGATTCGTAAAAATCTTATCAATAGTAAGATTTCAAAAAAATATTAAAATATCAGACTATCTGTATATATATCCTCTTTTGTCTTTTCTCATCTCATTTGATATGTTTGGCCATTAAGGGTATATTTGTGAGTTTTAATTTTAGAGGAGAAGGGAGGTGAAGGAAGGACTTGTAATATAATTTTACACTACAAGTCCTCTCCTTCTATCATTTTCCCTCTAAAATTCAAACTCACAAACATATTCTAAAGGTCTATATGTGTTTTACATAGAGTGAGGTAGAGTTGAATAAAAATAGGTTAAAATATGTGTAAATTGGGTAGCTCCTCTTCATTTTTTTTCCTAATTGTTTCAGTTTTTTTTTTTTTTTTTTGGTTTCTAGTCCAAAAAAAAAGTGTTTTGTTACTCCCATTATTTGGTTTTGTTTTCTAGAAAGACAATTGAATGGATTCTATTAGAAATATTGATGTATTAGTTAGTTAGTGTAGTTACTCATTACCTATATAAGACTTTACTCTCATATATTAGACACCTTCACAATCATTAATAAAATCTCATTTCATTTTCACTCAATTATTCCTCTCTTTTCTCTGATTACCATGGCTATCAACATGGTATAAGAGCCATTCCACCCTCCATGAATTTTCCTCTACTGCTTTACTTGAGTTCTTTGAACTCCTTTACTTTTCCCTAACTTTCTTTCACTTTTCCTTCAGTTTCTCACATTTTCCCTTCTCCAAACACCTTTTCTTTTCTAATTTTTTCTTTTATAACCATTTAAGTTTGCACCTTCGTTCTTGTTCTCACCGAAGCTTCTCAACTGATTCCTTTTCTCAATCATTTCTCAAGGTTTCTATTCTCGATGTTCGTTTGCGGATTCAAACCAAGATCTGTTTCCATTCATTCGTGGTTCGTCGGTTCTGTTTCTTATTCACGTTTCTGGCGAACTTCGCCGATCTTTACTCTGAGTGGATTTCTGTATTGCCACAGCCGCTCATCTTTCTGGCATCGTGCTTCGGTGGCTCATCAAATCTGTTCCGTCTCTAGTTCGTTATCGTAGCTCTCTATTTGTTGTTCGTCGATCTAGTCTGTCAAACGTCAGATTCAGCTAGTTCTTTTTATCTTCTCCGATCTGGTTCGTTTCTCCTTCTCCTAAGCGGCGATGCTGCCGCTCACCTTCTTCTGCTTCAACGACAGCCTGGTTCCTCTGCCAGCTCGGTTTGAGCACCGTTTTTCAAATTCCTTTTCTGTTTTACGGTTCTTGCTTCGCTTCATACTTGTTTCAGTGCTTTGATCTGGTTTGTTCTTGTCTGTTTTGAGCTCATTTCCAGCCTATCTCTTCACTGGTTCAGGATTTTCTTCACATTTGGTGTGTTGTTGATGTTTGGATATCATGTGTTTGATCAATTGTTTGAGTGAGTTCAGATTTCTTCCACTAGTACTTGCAAGTGCCTTTCTAATGTTGGTGATACTTTCTAATATTCTTCTTTTGCTATTGAATTTTTTGGTTTCGAGATTTGGTTTGGAAAGCAAGGGTTTGCAATTTCCTTGCTCATGCTTCGAAAAGTGAGTTGGTTCTGGCTCTGAAAGAATTGGCTACTAATTTGGATTCCACTGAGGAATGTTACTTGTTCTTGAAGTTTGTTATTGGATTTTCTTGGAGCCTTAGTTGATGGTTCCTGCTTTGGTTTCAGTCTCACTAGATTATTGAAGTTTATATATCAGATTTGGATGTTTGGCTGTTAATGCCTTTGTTCCTTTGATTTGCTTCTGTCTTGGGTGGTTAAGCATCAGATATAGCTTCTGCTCTTGATGGTTAAGCCTTGTTTTTAGCTTCTACCTTTGTTTGTAAAGTGGTTAAGCATTGATTCAGGTTCAGTTTTTAGCCATATGGCTCGTCTCGTCTTATGACGTTAACCTTTCATTTACAGTCTTATTGACTATAATCTCTGTTTCGATACTTGCTTATGCCAAGTAGTTAAGCTTGAAGAATTGATTAGCTTCTACTTGGTGGTTAAGCTGTTGATGTTCCCTTTGTGGACTATTGATGATTCTTGTTGCAACGAGCGTCATGGCGACATCAAAGAAGGACTAGGCACCACCGTTGTTGCCTTCATGTTACGTTCTTTGTTTAATTTCATTGTATATTTTCTCATTTTCAGTTGTATTGTACATTCATCCCAAGCTGGGGATGCTAAAATGCGCATTCTCTAGCTTGGGGGCCTATTAGAAATATTGATGTATTAGTTAGTTAGTGTAGTTACTCATTACCTATATAAAGCTTTACTCTCATGTATTAGACACCTTTACAATCATTAATAAAATCTCATTTCATTTTCACTCAATTATTCCTCTCTTTTCTCTAATTACCAGGGCTCTCAACAGATTCTTCAAGTCTATGTAACATTGTAATTGAAAGGTTAAGACATCATGTAAGAAGTTGCAAGTATAGGAAAAATGTTGATATTAAAGTTTCACAAACAAGATAAAATCCTGAGAGGCTATTTCATACTTGTAAAGATGAAAAGTACAATTTTTTTTAACCGGTGTTATCCTATTAATAAGGAAAATAATATTCCAATACCCAAAAGGTGGGTGTCTATTCACACACCCACTTTATAACCATTGGATATGATAAATGTCCCAATTTGCCTTTAATATCCATCACATCCAATGGTTATAAGTGGGTGTCTGAATAGGTACCTATTTTTTGGGTGTTAAGATAACATTACTCTATTAATAATGATGACAATGAAGCAAATGTCTAAGATATCAACAATATTAAAGATAGATGGAAGAATACAACGAAGAACGAGGAAGGAATTGAATTATTGCAGCACCAAAATCAGTGTGATGAGTTATGACACTGAGATGACGCTCTTCTCGCCAACCACAATATTCTCTTCTAAACTCTCAAGCGCGCCACGTGTCCGCATCCCTTCCTTCGCAGTGCGCCACCTATCTGCGTGTGCTCCTCGTGGCCGCTTCAGTCCGCATTGTGTTGGGCTCAGAGACTGATTCACAGTGTAATTAAATGTTGCCAATGTGTGGCAATGAGTACCAAAACTAAATCTGATAGAATTAAATCTACCGATCGGCGCAGCGCAGCGAAAATATGAATCAGGATGAATAGTAAATTTTTCTACAGTGGGCCCACTAGTTACTATTCATGTGGGCCCTGCTGTTTACTATTCCCGAATAGTACTATTCGTTCATGTGGGGCCTGCTGTTTACTATTCCCGAATAGTACTATTCATAAATAGTACTATTCACATCAGTATCAAGAAATTTGCACACCGAATTTTTAACATGGAAACCCCCAAATACCAGAGGAAAAAACCACGGGACAAACTCCGAAAAATATTCCACTATATTCAGGATAATTACAAAATATCCTTTCCACACTCTCCAACCCAATAGGTAAATATAGTGTATCCCAGTGAGAACCCTCCTATTCAAATACTACAATTTTGCAGTACCAAGGAGTAATAGAGATGATACCCAAAAAAAATATTCCCAGTGTATATACCCACACCCTACACTCTAAGGGATTTACTCACACTCTCTATTTTTCTCTCTCACTCTCAGAGAATAATTCTCTCTCTCTCACTAGCAGCTCTTGTTTTTGTTGTTTCATTATTGTGCGTCTTTGCAAACTGAAAAAATATCCTCTATTTATAGAAGGAATGTATAGTATGAACGTGATCTTTTCATCACTGCACCGAAGGAAATTTTCTTCACAGCAATAAAATTTCAACTTCTAGCTGTTCAATGCCATGCTGCATGGCTTTTTGCATTTCAATCTTTTCTGCTTCTTCAACTTTTCAACTACAACGGCTGGACCCCACACGTTGGTCCGCTTCACTTCACTGTTGGTCCGCGTGCTCCTCGTGGTCGGCTTCACTGAACCCTCGTTTCAGACGTAATTCACAACTCCACGTGTGTGCAATATTCGCACCAAATCTATATTCATGATCATGATTCATTGATTATTCATATAAAAAATACTTTCCCGTGGAGCTCGGGTCTCGTTGTTCTATTATTATACAAAAGCAACATTGTCAGCTGGATCCATTTATGCAGTATTGTCGCCACTCTTCAGGCGGGCCTTTCTCGAAAGTTGGCCACTTTGTTAAAAACAGGAAAATCCTCAACCACTTTTAATTAAGAAACTAAAAATATATTATTTGATAGATTTAATTTTTATATATTAATAAGATAAAATCAAACCATGTGGCGTGGTGGTAACTCACCTTGTCCCTTAATCATGTGGTCAGGGGTTCGATCCTCGCCCATGGAAATGGAGACGTATTTTATGGCCATCCGTTTACCTCTTTGAAGAGTTTGTACGGTGAGGGGATTAGTCACTGATAACGGTGGTAGATATTCCATCAATGAAACACAATTTGCGTTAACCATTGACTGCCATCTTCATAGAAGGCGACCATGAGTTGTAGTTCAACTCAGTCAGAGGCTGGCTAACTAGAACTAGTCCTGGTTGGTTGGAGGAATGCCAGAAGTAAGGATCTTGAGGCTAAGCCATCTGGTTTAACTCAAGAACCAAGGTGAAGAAGATTAAGAAGGAAGAAAGAAGTAAGAGATCAAGAATGCGGAAGCAGAGAGGTTTTCTAACAGAGCTTGGATGTCATCATCACTGATACCATTATATAGAGAGAATTAATATATGTAAATCAGTGTTCTTTATTGATGAATGAAGTCATATATATACGCAATGGTGTTCAAGGAATGGGAATAACAAAACAGAAAATTAGCTAACTAACTATCTTAATTGGTATGTAACCAACTAAATGAGTTTGTTTAACTCTAATAAAAAAATACTTTGCAGATCTCCTAATCCCTTCAGTTTGAAGAGAGTTTACTAGAACAGAGCTTAATCTTTTAAACACTTTGCTCTGGATGAAGCAAACACCCTCTTTTTTTCATTTTTTATAAAGCTTATCACCCAGTTTTTAAGGACATTTGAAAAGTCAATTTGTTCTCTTAGGGGCTGACACCGTCTTTACTTCTTTGCGACACAATTTAAGCATCACCCAACTTCTCGATTTTGAAGTTTCCTTCTTTAGTCAATATTACTATTGTTTAATTTACCCAAATTTAACCCGGATAATATGTCTCTAATGTTTTGGCATTTGCATCACTATCACACACACAGCTAGCAAAAACATCATTTCCCCTATGAAAGTCATCATTGAATATAGAAAAATAACAACATAAATAAAAATATAATCATAACACAATAATTAGTGTAAAAAACTCTAATATTGAAAAAAAAATATGACTACTACCAAACAATTATAAGAGAATAATATTATATAAAAAAATTTATAACACAAAGACTTCTCTCTCACACATTCTATGTCCAGTGCATCCACACTCTCACACACTGCCAAATCTTGATTAGTTTTTACTTTCATGGAGTTGATACCGGATGTTACTTTTTTCTTGCCGATAATTTACAATATATATATTGTTTCTTTGACTTTTAATTCAATTACATAAAAATTAATTACAGGTAATATATATTACCCGACAGCTGAAATAGCTCACACACCAGTCACGCAACATAGATTATATAGCAAATAATGGTGGTCCAATAGCAGCACTCTGCACTCATCTCTCAAATATGTACATAATACAAAATTTCATGAGACAAATTTAGAAACATATGATAAAAATTTAACTAATTAACATCATTAGCTTTTTCCTGTACAAATCTCACATATTTAATAATTGTTGTCGATGGTGCTGCTAGATTTGTGATGCATTGCAACTCTCTGGCAGATTTTTTCTGCACATGTTTTATGCTTGTCTTCCCAATAATGTAGATATGACTTCTTTTTTTAATAATTTTTTCGTTCAACCTCATCACCTTTAACGCGAGGGGAAAGAAGGAAAGATGGTGGATGTTAGCATGGAACACGCGTGGTAATTAATTAACCAGAATACCTTGGTGTGTGTTCAAGAAATGAAAAAGTTAAAATAAAATATTATTTTATCATATAAATTGCTACGTAAAAAAATATTAATTTTTATTTGGAATTGCAAATATATGCTACATAGCAATTTGTATTTGAAAATATCATATTGCACATAAATGCTATAAATTTTAATATTATACTTAAAACAACACCCTGCAACCATATTTAAAATAATGCCCCAAACATCTATCTATTTCTTATTTTAACGAACGTTAAATTTTTCTTATTTCCAATATTACTTTTCATATAACTTTATATTTTAATAAATATAATATAATCTGCTCATATTTTTTTTTACTATTATATATCATGGTATATTTATTATTTTCTTAATTTATGTTTTTTTTTTCTTTTGTTTTTGAATAGAATTTTTAGGAGATATAGTATATGATATCAGACTTTTCATGTAGTAGAGATTTGGAGTCTATATATCTCTATCCAACGTCTCAAATTTTAGAAGAGATGATTCATGGACCATGTTATCAAAACTTCAATCCAAGAGATCTAAAGTTCGATGAGAGGATAAGTTATTGTTCTGCCGTAATGGTTCGTTTGACTATTTATATACTTGCTTTCCCATTGAGATTACGCAATTTCTTGTCAATAATTATCGAACAGAGAAAAAAGCTCCTTCCAGTGTTAAGATTGTTGAAAGCGTTTGACTCATCTCGGCTAGGTTTATAACTTGTCCATCATCTTTCCCATTATTGTTAACAAAGTAGACAGAATTAATAGTGCAAACTTATTTTTATTTATTTTTGCAAATGTGAGATGGACACTAAGCAGCATACATCTGACTAAGTGCCATCCCTACATGCACTACAAAATACATACAGCATTCTAAACAACGTAGTACATTGCATTGGGCAGCTTAAAGGTTCGTTCTCCTGCGTTCTCCCCCAAAAAATCATTCCACTGGTCACCAATGTTTCCAATGATAACGTATCCGTCATCTACCAGCTTCTGCCTCTCGGCTGTTTTGTATTCTTGTTTTGTTTTACCGTTGTATTCATCACCCCTGCAGCCAAATGTTTTGCATATAACCACATCAGAAATTGATATTAATTAAACTTTAATTTTGAATTTAATTTTTATATATATAGCAAAAATTCTTTTGTATACTGATTTCTAATTATATACAATCATTTAATTTTGTCATCACATCATATATATATATCCTTACCTGGTAATTAACTTCTCCCATGTATGGAAGCCAGCTTTCTTTAGGTTGGAGGCAGTTACAGCCCTGTACTTATCTCTTCTAGTGGTCAAGAATACTATCTTGATGCCGCGAGACACCAGTATGTCGTACAGCTTATGGGTCTCGGGTAGTGCTGGGGCAATGCCTCTGGCAACCCACGCATGCCATGCTGTTGAGTTGTAAGGTTTCGACCTATATATATCAACAAATTAAATTAAATTAGGTATGAAAAATAAAATTAATCATAAAATGTAGTATTGCACATAAGGTGATTAAATCATATTAGAGTAATAAAATGCGACTTAAATTATAGTCTCTCTAATTAAAGTGATTCTTTGAGTATATGCCCCCCTCAAATTAAACTAATGTGAATAAAGTTTGGAAAGCTAAATTGTTAATTTCTTAATTTAAATATGTCTAGCTTTAGAAAAATAAAATAAAAAAACAACGAAGAAAAAGAACGTACGTACCCAAATCCATTTTCCGCATAAAATGGCACACTAGACAGTGCGGTATCATCAACACCAAAGATGAATGTGTCTCTATTTTGGTCGATTTCACGGTTGGTATAATAATTAGCCTGCACACAAACTTGTTTTGAGTCAGATTGATACTGGTCACTAACCATGTAGTTTGCTACATAATCTTGGCACAGTTCTGGAACTGTTTTGAACTCTCTGAGGTTGTTTGTTTCTACGGCAAGCCTCCAGCTATTGCAGTAAACCTCGGTAGGGTAGCGTTTGTCGAGGCCGCCAGTTTTCATTCGGAGAGGGAAAGTTTGGTAGTCTGCGCCATGGCATGTTGCCAAAAGGGATGCGAGAATGAAAAGAGGCACCATCATGTTTACAAGAGGGTTGTTTATGCTAATACAAGTAAACCTGCGCTCTGCTTGAAGTGCACTGGGTGAATGTTGCTCCTTATATAGACTTATTTTTTCTTTTAAAAAACAAAATGGAGAACCACCATTTTGTCCCCAAAAAATTATAACCCTAACAAAATAGTTTTCGAAAGATTATAAGCCACGTTGACTATGAGACCTAACATAATTGGTGGCTAGCTGAGCTCCTTAAGCATCTAGTCAGGGGTTCGATTCCTGGTGGTGTGTATGGAGAAGGTTTCATGGCCAGAGGCAAGACCCACTTATGTGAGCTTTACGCCTTGAGGGGATTAGTCATTGCTTCCGGCAGTGGATAACCTTGATTTATCAAAAAAAAAAAAAGATTATAAGCCACGCGCATAATAGGTGCCACCACCCGAACCCTAAATTAAATTCACCTTAAACCTGAATTGACTTCCATTTTTATTGATAAATATGATTTTTTTAGGAGTTATTTTATCAAATCTATAATTTTTAGAGCTTAAGTGATTTTACGGTGTCAACATGACATAACAAAAACTATTTTAGTAAAAATATAGTATGATTTTTTTTGGATTCAAGTGATAGCTCTAATCTATCAACTTGAAAAAAAAATGACTCGTAATTCCTTTTATTAATGAGAATAGTAGTCAGATGATATTTAAGTAAATTTATCAAATAAAATAAATTTTTAAATGATTAGAAGTAAATACAACTTCTTTTAAAAATTATTTACCAATGATATAATTTTTTACAAATCAAAATAATAATTCTCTCGTGAAAAATTCTCCTGTGGGGTCAAAATTGATTTCATGCATGATGAACATGGTCGCATAGGACAAAAGGATCAGCGACTGTGAGCCACCGCGTAAGTGTCCCTGGACCAGATGACACATAGTTGCATAGGACAAAAAGACACATGCTGTGAAATAGGATCATCCATAAGACATGATGCATGCAAGCGGCGCTCTGTATTCGTTTGCAGCTTCTTGCTTTTATTTGTCATCATCTCAATATTTCTTCCTCCGTAACTATTCCATGTCTTTCAGTTTATTAGGAAAAAATAAACAAGTTACATCAAACTAACTTTGGTTTTGACTCAAGCAGAGGTGAGTAAATAAAGGTTCTCATTTTTTAGCTAAATATCGATAATTTGATTCTTGATTTAAAAAATGAGTAATTTTAAAATTTATAATCAACACCTAGCCTATAAATAAATTTATAATATGTAAAGTGATTAGCCGCTACATCTGACGAATTATCTAGAAAGTAAAACCTGACTTTGGTTGATATGGGATATTCTTAATAAAAACTTGGCTCTCACCCTTTGGTGGGGTGTACGGTGGTTTTCTGAAAAAAAAAAAAAGAGTTAATTGTCATCGTGGAAAACTTCAAGGGAGATTATTGATATTTATCATATTGCTGGGAAATATATATTCCTTTAGTTAGTGGTGAGTTTTACTGCTAATAAGACTTGAGAATGTTATTTTATAACTCCAGTCAGTATAATCTTACATATGGTGTTACAAGAATACGTAATAATTTCTCTATCTCATATATTGATAAGGATATTTGAAACTTGTTTTGTAGTGAAAAGTTATTACATGTTCTTCTCATATAATATTAATGTATATTTTTATTGTAACATCACAAAATTCTTTTTTTATATTGTCTGCAATTTATTTTTATATAAAAATTAACAAAAAATTATATTCTTTATATATTAATATAACAATAATTTATTATAAATTATTGTTATTATAAATATTTTATTTTCTTAATATAGTAAGGTTTTGAAAATTAAATTAAATACATGTATATAAATATATCAATATTTTATATTATTATAAGTCACATATATATTTTAATTTGTAAAAAATTTAATATATATATATATATATATATATATCTATATCTATTAAAAAAGGGTATTTGGTGAAAAATGAAATAATAGTTATGAGAAATAGATAATTAATAAAAAATTAAAGATAAATTGAAGCATAGTGTTTCTCAATTTTATAAGGAAGGGAAGTATATGTTTTAGAAATAGAAATGATGAGAGTATAATAAAGACTTTTCTCAATAGAATGACATGTATTTTACTCTAATAAATATGTGAATAGATAAATAAATATCTTTAAAATGGAAATGAAAAATAAAAAGTGACATAATTATCAAAAATATTAAGTATAAAACTTTAAAATAAATTATAAAGTAAAGTTGATTATGTGATCAAATTGAGCGTTTGACTTTCAAGCTAAAAAACTATAAAAACAAGGTCTAAATCAATAATAATTAGTTTAGTTCCGTATTAATTTAAAATAAATCGAATATCCAATTTAATTCAAACCAGTTTTTTTCAGTTTGATAAATTTCTTGGATCAATTTAATTCAGCTAACGGTGGTCGGTCTGTATATATGCATACAACGTTCTTACATAAGAATATATGTTAATTTCCATTTGAGAAAAATTGTGTGTATAATACAAACCTAAAACATTCTTATACTATGTATAAAAAGACAAATAAAATTGAGGGACCAAGTAAAAAAGGGAAATTGTTGCACCGCTGTGTATACACAACTCATTTCTCTGTCCAATTTCCACTTCCAGAGGGTACTATGAGACACGGATAAATGGGGCAGGTTATATACTGAACAACGTGAAATTATAAGGCCTATCCTTGAAGAGGTTGATGGCTGGGCCTCACTCTGTGAGGAAGACGAAAACAACATTGTCAGTACTTAGCTAGATGCATTATATATTGTCGCTCTTCAGACGCTCCTTTCTTGAATTTATACTAATAGAAGTGAACCTATGCTCTGCTTGAAGTGCACTGGGTAAGTTTTGCTCCTTATATAGACTTCTTTTTTCTTTGAAAAAAAACAATGGAGAACCACCATTTTGTCCCAGAAAAATTATAACACCCACAAAATAGGTTTCGAAAGATTATAAGCCACGTGACAACTGCCACCACCTGAGCCCTAAATTAAATTCACCTTAAACCTAAATTGAACTCCATTTCTATTAATAAAAGTGATTATTTTAGGAGTTATTATATCAAACCTATAATCTTTAGAGCTTAAGCGGTGATTCTAAGTGTCAACTTGACATAAAGAAACTATTTTATAAAAAATATAGTATAATTTTTCTAAACTCAAGCGGCAGTTCTAATGTACAAACTTGACAGAAAATATGGCACATAATTCCTTCTATTAATGAAAATAGTAGTCAAATGATATTTAAATAAATTTATCAAATAAAATAAATCTTTAGATGATCATAAGTAAATACAAATTCTTTTAAAAATTATTTCACCAGTAATATAATTTTTAAAAAATAAAATAATAATTCTCTAGAACAAAATTCTCCTTGGGGATCAAATTTGATTTTATGCATGATGAATATGATTGCATAGGACAAAAGGATGATGAGTTAGCATCTAGGCGGTGGTATTTGTCATGTGGCCTGCATAAGACTGTCGAGTATATTGTTCATTTTAATTTATGAAATTATGTGTATTTTATTTTTGTCCATAAAATTAGTAACTTAACTATTTAAAGGGTGTTTGGGTAAAGGATAATGAAGAGAGGAAGAAAATATATAGATGACTTTTATATGTTAGTTTATGTGTAAAGTTCTTTTAATTTATTTAATCACCATCCTTAAATTTTAATAATAATTTTGATGAATAATGTTAGCCATATTTAGCATTACTCAATCCATAAATCTAGTATAATCCTTCATCAAATGGCTTCCCTACAACTCTGTCTAGTTCTATTCAGCGTACGTTTGTCGAGACTTATTATATGAGGTTGGAAGTTAGACAATTATTAGTGGAAGGCAAAAGGTTCAATTTGAGAAAATATTTTACTCATAAAGAGGCTTACTTACCGACACATTTGTTTTTGAATGAATGAGGAAACAAGTCGATCTCCAGCCATGAGTAATACCGGCTAGAGAAGGAATACATAGCAACCACATATATAAAAGAGAGATGCTAGGTGGACAATTAAATTGTACAACTAATGCACACCACACACCCTATCATTATTGGATTTGATGAATGAGTGGAATGAATGAGGACCACAAATCACATCCAATGATGATAAGGTGTGCTATATGCATTTATTATGTAATTTATTTGTACACCAAATATTATTCTATATAAAAAGAGATCAATCGAGAATCAATCATAGCTCCAATACTGAAAAGTACACCCAAAACAAAAACCTGGCCCTTAGAACTGATGTTGTATATTAACCTCTCGTTGTCGTATCATCGGTTGAAGTAGTGACAAAAGCTTCTTTTTCTTAATTAATCAGTGAGTTCATGTTCAAGGCCCAGGTGATCGGTTTAATAGGAGAACTAATTCGCCTATGAGATTTCAAATGGTTGAGCAGAATTGCCTCCAATTGAAGGACATCCATAAGAAACCAAAAAGAGGGCCTAAATAATTACATTTAATATAAATTATAATTTTAAATAATAAAATTTATTAAGAATTTAATATTTTTTTTTGTCTCTAAGATGAAAAGAAATTCTAGTTTTGGTTCCTAAAATATTTTTTGTTTGGTTTTAAAATTGTTAGGTTTCAAAGAACAAAAATATATTTAATTTAATTAATAAATATTTATTGCATTAAATATGTTTTGATCTCTAAAAAAAGTGAATCCTGAATTGTTTTAGTTTTAATTCAAATATTTTTAAAACTATTTTGTTTCAGGACTAAAACAAAGCAACTTTACAAATGTTTGAACTAAAATCAAATAGAAAATTCTTCAATAACCAGGCCAAAAGCAAAATTCATCACTTAGGTACCAAAAACATATTTAAGACTTATTAATTTTATTATTTAAACTATAATTTATGTTAAATAGAGTTTATTATTTTATTGACCAGGCCAAAAGCAAAATTAATAATTATTTATTAATTTATTCAAACATAAAATTAAAAAATATATAATACTTTATCTTTCAAATATTTTAATCTTTTCTTATATTTTTCATCATATACTATATAAAAAAATTATATTAAAATAATTTTTATTAGTTATTTAAGTTTAACAGGGCTGAATTGCCGTTATTGTATCCTTTTGCACCATAAAATCAATATGTATTTGGATGTGTTTCAACATGAAAAAAAAAAATAAAACAACATTTCTTCATTCTCATACAAATCTTATGGGTGCTGAGCTCTGTTGCTACTTTTCGTTATATATTGTTGGTTTTAATTGAAATAAACCATCTTGGAATAATTCCTACATAGCTCAGGAATAAAAGTGGAAATGGAAGCTTCTTGAAAAAAGTCCCACATCACCTAGGATTGTTATATATATAGACTCAAGTTCTTTGTTTCAACTTGCATCAATCAAAAACACTTTAAATTTGTATCTGATTTTTTTTTTCTTTCTCTGTACTCTTGTCTTAGAGTGTAGTTAAAATACTTGCTTTGAAGAGTATAGTATACTAGGGCCGATGAGTGTTTGAGAGTAAAGTCTATATATTGTAAAAATTTTCACATAGTGTTATTCACTTGTTGTCGTTTGGTAGCGGTCGTGGTTTTTCTCCGATTTTTGAGTTTTCCACGTTAAATACTGTGTTATGATTATATTCTTATTTTATTGATCAGTTTGGAAATTAGGTAATTTTAAAACTCGTGGTTAACATCTAGCCCATAAATGGACTTATAATATGCGAACAGATTAGTTATTACATTAGGCGGCGAATACTATGGAAAGCAAAGACAAACTTTGGTTGATATGGAATATTCTGATAGAATATTCTTAATATAAATTTGGCTAGCTCTCGCCCTTTAGCGCGGCGGGGTGGGGTATACAGTAGCTTTTTGAGGAAAAAAAAGAATTAATTATCATCAACGAGATTTTATATATATATATATATATATATATAGTGATGAGTTTTATTGTTAATTCAAGGAGATTATTAAACTGTTTGGTTTTAACCTCTATCATTTGTTTATATTAAATGTTGAATTAACTAATATCTAATTCCACATAATAACTAGTAATCATATATGTCAAAGTATGATTCATACACAGAACAAGTATAACAAATAACAATTCATTTTTAGACACACTCACAGTAAAAAATGGATCTTATCAACTTTATTCAAGTTATGCACACTTGTTTACTTTATTGTATCCAAGAATAAATTGTTAGACTCCTATTTATGAGTTCTTCTACATCAAAATATCACCCAATAATCCATTGGACCCCAATCTGATAATCCATCTTAGCCAACCCCAATAACTTAATTTACTAGAGTTTTAATATGTAGGACTATGATAACTATCATATAAAAATGAATGATGTAACCTTGCAGGATAAATTAATAGTACAAACTAAAATCAAATCATTTTAAAATATTTAATAAATAACTATCATGTATGATGTGCCGGACCCTTACACAATTTATGTTTCACCCTTTGCCTTTATTTTCTAGCTTAATTTCTTATGAAGTTTGGTTGGCTAGCTTTTCAAATGTTATGGCATTAGAGCATCTATCAAAGAGATCTAGATTAATTCGATACGAGGCTGTATGATTATTTTACTGTGTAATAGTTCATTTGTCTGCTTATGTTCTTGCTTTTCCATTGTGGTGACGGCTTTCCTTTAGAAGAGACTATGACAATATTATTTTAATATCTAATTATTTCAAACACTCAAGTACCCAAATAACAAAATATATGAAACCCATCAGTTAACTTGACCCAACTTCTTCTTTCTCTCCATCGATCCTCTAACGAATGATGGGTCGTAGCCTCAATGGTTGTAGAAAAAGAAATTTCATTTACTGTAACAGTTCGTTTCACCGTCCTTCCGGTGTCAAGTTTTTTCTTTTTTAAATTTTTTCTCCTCTTGGTTGAAACCGTTTAACTTATCTTGGCTAGGTTTATAACTTGTCCGTCATCTTTTTTCACCAAGTAGACAGTATTAATAGTGAAGATTATTTTTATTTATTGTAGGCATTCTTGCAAATGTGAGATGGACAATAAGCAGCTATATATCTGACTGATTGCCATCCCTACATGCACTACAAGACACAGCACTTTAAACAACGTAGTAGACTGGATTGGGAAAGTTTGGTAGTCTTTATATAGGACTTTTTTTTGTTTTTTGGTGACGAAAATCTCTTGTGGGCTCAAATGTAATTTTATGTAGGGTGAATAATTGCAAACGACAGAAGGACCAGCGAGTGTGAGTCACCGCATAAGTGCCCTTGGCTAGATAGATATAAATGATTAGTTAACTTTTGGGCGGTGGCATTTATCACGTGGATTGCAAAATACTATTAAGTACTATATGTTGATTTTGATTTTTAAAATTATATATGTATATTTTATTTTAATCTTTAAAATTAATAGATTAACTGTTTAATTTAAGGTGTGTTTGGATAAGAGATAACTATTTAATTTAATTAACTATTTACAAAAGTTCAGTATTTATATAGACTTTTTTTTAAAAAAAAGAGAACTATCATTTTAATCCCTAAAAAATTATCTCACCGACAAAATAGTTCTTAAAAGAAATTATATTAATTTATGGCCCTCCAAAAATCTCATTGGACAAATTAAATTCACTCTAAGAGCAAATTGACTTTCATTTTTGTTAATAAAAGTAATTCTTTTAGGAATTAATAAAAGTGATAATTGAAAATACTTATAAACTTTTATTAATAATTAGTATATGTTGAAAATATCCAAAAGATATATTTTTGACATGTACTAATTGCTAATAAAAATTTATAGATATTTTTAATGATTATTTTATATCAAAATTATTTTTAAATAATATTTTTATTAATATTTTGATTATCAGGAACTAAAAAATGTCTATATTTCTTGTAATGAATTTTAACGAATAATGTTAGCCATTTTTAGCACTATTCAATCGGTAAGTCCAGTTTATCCGTCATCATATAGCATCTCCCGACACATTGTCTGGCTCTATTCAGCGGACGTTTGTCCAGATTTATATGAGGTTGAAAGTTAAAAACTTATTTAGTGAAGGACAAAAGTTCAATATTTGAAACATTCCTTATAAAGAAGGCTTACCTGTCGACACTTTTTTGATTTATACAAATGGCACTTTTTTTAAAAAAACCGATAAATGGGCAACAAATGTCCAATCATGAGTGTAATACCAGCTACAGAGGGAATACAGCATTCAGATGTACAAAAAGAGATCAATCAAGAATCAACCATAGCTCCTACATTGAAAGTACACCCATAAGAAAAACCCAGCCCTTGTAACTGATGTTATTACAGAGAGACTTACTGAATGTAAATCGGTAGTCTTTATTGATGAATGAAGTAATATATATATATATATATACACACACAATCATGTTCAAGGAATGTGAACAACATAAAACTAACTATTATCCTAATTGGTCTGTAACTAACTAAGTGAGTTTGTTTAACTCTAATACCCCCCTCAAGTTGGGAGTTATATGTCTAATACACCCAGTCTGGATAATAAGAATCGAAATGAGGTGATTGTAGGGGTTTAGTCAGTATATTAGCCAATTGATGTTGAGATTTAACATGGATGAGCTTAAGTAATTCTATCAGCACTTTTTCTCAAACAAAATGATGGCCTATTTCAATATGTTTCGAATGCTCACGGAAAATGGGGTTAGAAGATAGATGGATCTCTGATTAGTTGTCACAAAAGACCTTAGCAGTAGGTACCTTGAAATTGAATTCAGAAAGCAATTATATTATCCATGTTATTTCACTAAAAACACAAGACCATGTGCAGTATTCCACTTCTACTCTAGACTTATTAACTGTTAGCTATTTCCTCGTTTTCAAAGAAAGAAGTGAGTCTCCAAGGAAAAATATGAAGACTATGGTTGATAGTCATGTATCCAAGTGGCTGCCCCAGTCAGCATCCGAGAAGGCAGACAAATTTAGTGATGATTGTGCAGAGAAAAGGAAGCCTTGGCCTAGACATGACTTAATGTAGCGAAGTACGTGGTGTAGAGCTTGTTCATGTGGGACTCTTGGATCAGACATATATTGACTAAGTTTTGCAATAGCAAAATTAATGTCCAGGCGAGAAATTGTTAAGTACATTAAATAACCAATCATTCTTCGATAAAAGGATGAATCAACAACTTTGTCTCCTTCTACAGCTTTCAGTTTGAGGCTTGGATCCATGGGGATGGCTGTTGGTTTGCAGTAAAACCAGTGTCTTCTAAGAGACTTGGAGCATATTTTCTTTGTGAAAGATAGATGCCCTTTCTTTATCTAGCAATCTCGAGTCCAAGGAAATGCTAGAGATATCCTAATACCTTCAATTTGAAGAGAGTCTCAAGTTTTGGTTGGATTTTGATAATCTCATCTTTGTTCGGGCTTGATATGATTATATCATCAACATATACTAGAAGGAAAATAGTAGAGTTGCCTGAACCAATATGGAAGAGAGAATAGTCACTTTTTGATTGAGTGAATCTGAAGCCAACAATAGCATTAGAAAATTTTTGGAACCATTGTCTAGATGCTTGTCGTAGTCCATGTAGCAATTTGTTTAGTCTATAAACCATGTGATTTACAATTTTTGAATAACCAAGAGGAAGCTCCATATTTACTTCTTCAAAAAGATCCTCATTCAAGAAAGCATTGTTGATGTGAAGTTGTAAGAAATGCCAGTTTTTGATTGCTGCTAGGGATAATAATGACCTGACTATAGTGATTTTAGCCATGTGAGAAAAGTTGTCTAAAAAATCAATTCTGGCTTGTTGAGTATATTCCTTTGCAACCAATCTTGCCTTGTACCTTTCTATCTCTCCGTTTGCTTTGTATTTGAACTTATATACCTATTTGCATCCAATGGTGTGTTTCCCTTGAGTTAGAGCAACAATAGACCAAGTGTTGTTGTCTTGTAAAGCTTGAATTCTTCTTTCATAGCTTGTCTCCAATGGGTAAATTTTATTGCTTGATGGAAGAAAGAAGATCCAAAGGTTTCTGAAACTTGCATTATGAAGTTCTTATATGAGGTTGAAGGTTTGCTGTAAGATAAATGGTTTTCAATTGGGAATGGAGTAGTGTTATTATAACAGTGATAATGTCGTGAATATATAGGAGGTTTAGACTATCTAGTAGACTTGCTAATAGGATGGATAATATGAGCAGGTGTTGGATTCTGTGGTGGCAGAGGTTGAGTTTGTGTGGGAGTTGTTTGTGTTGGGGTGAAATTTTGTACTAGAGTAAGAATGGTTGTAGGTTGAGGGACGATAGCTGGTTAAGGGATAATTCCATGTTAAGGGAAATCTGTGAAAAGTTTTGGCTACACAAAGTTTGGATTAGATTTGGAAGAGCTTTGGGAGTTGGAATCGACAAAGGAAAAACTAGTTTCTATGAATTGAACATCTCTTAAAATGAAGAAATGATAACATTATTAACATTAATGTCATCAGCTCTGATACCATATTACAGAAAGAATTTTTAAAGAGCATACATTTGACATATAAGGAACCAATTAATTTATGATACAAAATCTTATTTAAGTTGAATTTAATTTGAAATTACATAAAGACTGATGTATAAAATGTAGTTTTCTTATTTAAAGGATTTTATTAATCAAAGGTAAGGAACCAATCAATAACAATGAGATAAGTTGATCGATTAATGATAATTTTATACACTAAAATATAAACCCACATTGATTGAATTAGAAAAGCATTACATATCATATTGATAAATTTAGTCTCAAATTGATTGATTTTAGTCTTATATCAAATTGTTTGAATATTACAAAACCATTTATTGATTTTAATTTTATCAATCATATTGTTTTCTTATTTGTAATATATATATATAGGTTAAGATCCATTTACACCAGGCATAGGTCGTGGTGTACTTATACCCTTCAATAACTTTTTATGGGTATAAAATTTTATCAGTCCAACCATTGAATTCAAAGTTCTTGTCAAGTAGATCAAATATAGTTTAAAAGTGATTTGGTATTTCATCATACCACTTTCATGTAACTGAAAAATGATTTGATATTTTATCATATCACTTTATTTTAACGAATACATGTAAACATTAGAATACATGTCAGTCATTATATGATTTTTCTGAAATTTGATATGCTTAATCGTCAATGTAATATCATATAATTCAACATTTAGAATAATTAAATTCAATTTCTATGAAGAATTATTAAAAGGTATAGGTGTACAAAACTTACAACTATTATAAACGGATCTCCATCCCATATATATATATATATATATATATATATATATATCTCAAATTGTTTGAATAGATTTGATATTATCATTTTAGATATAATATGTGTAACAATAATTCTAAGACAAAGTTCTTTAGTTATTTAACCATAAAATAATTTAATTAAGAATATGTAAAGACATTCTAATATTTTTTTTATCTCATATTTCTTTAATCTTATAAAATCACGAATATTAATGGGACAAAAGTATCTCTGACATATTCAAGTCATTATATCCACAATGTTTATTAATAAAAAATAAATGATGTTACTTTGAAAGTATATTTTTTTTCTAGTTTTGAATGCAATTTACTGTTGAAGTATACACATGCTTCATCTATCTCCTTGTATATTTTTCTTTTCTAAACTTAAAAGCATCAAATGTAATAAATTTAACTATAATATATAGATAGTATTGTAATATACAAAAAAATAGATAGCATTCTCAATTTTTTAAAAAATATATCATCACATAAGAAACACATTTTATTTTTAAATTTTTTAATATAAATCAATAATAATCAAAATGAAGCAATTATTTAGATAATATATCAACTATGTTAATTGTAACAAGTGTAATTTATTATAATTTATACCAATCATGGTTATTAATTTTTTATTAAATTGGATAATTAGTTGAGATATGTTATCCTTTTAGGATTCAATATTTTGAAATTTTGAATTTGAAATGGATATCAATATTAAATCATTAATCATTTTCATCCAGGTCACTTACTTTGATTTTCTTCCGAACAATTTTTTTGGTTGTTTTTAAATTAATTTATAAAATATACCAATTGTATTATTTATAATAATAAATTTAATTATTTATAATTGATTTTAATTAAAATTTCTCGCTTTAAATTTAATTGAAGATATATTCAATTCAATTAAGGTGTTATAACTTTTTTTCGGCTTATTTTATAAGGGAATATACTAATTAAAAAATAAACCGAGTATCAACCTCAATTTCTAATTTTTTTATTAAATCAAATATACTAATTTTTCTTTCAATTAGATATTAGTTTGATTAATATAGAAATGCGATTTGAAAAAATAAATTAGTTTTTTTTAAAGAGAAATCACCTCAGATTTTTACATTATTTGGCATCAATTGAATTAAGATAGTACAACTTTTTGGTTCAAGTTATTTTTTCAGGAACATATACAAACTAGAAAATCAAACTGATTATACTAGAAATTGGATTTGTTAAAAATAAAATAGATTTTTTTTTTACCAAAATTGCATCAAATTTACTTCTCTTTTTGGTCATAATTTATAAACTTTTGAATTTTGATTGATTAATTATAGTTTATTTTCAAATTTATCATCCTTAACAACAATTATCTAATTAGTTGAGTCTTCTCACACATTGCATATTTAAATTTATTCAAATTGAAGAAAGAATAATATTTTAAATTAATCAATTATTATATGGTTCTACATTCAATCTTCAGCTGACAATGAAGTAACTTCTTCAGTATCAATTGGAGTTTCATCTGATAGCAAACATGAGTCCTATCAGTTTTACATATAAATCAAAATATTTCACCTATGTTGTTAATGTTATGATGCAGGGTGACTGAATTGTTTCATTATATCTAAACAAATAACCTAAACAAAAGAAGTTTTTATATCTACATAAAAACTTTAGTGGAAAACTACTAATTATCAAATTCAGTACAAATGAAATCAATTATAATTAATTATATTTATTGTTATATTTATTATAATTTGTATTTTTTATGAATTAAAAACCCAAACAAAAAACTATTTATATAAAAATAAATAATTTGAACAAAAGTTACTATTTAATTAGTCTAAATTTCAAATTCAAAAATTTGAAAATGTTAAAACCTAAAAAAAAATATTTCTCAATTAATATCTAATTTAATCATATATATATATATATATATATATATATATATATATATAATGATATAATTATTGGTAATAAATTAATTTTGTATAAAATTATTATAATTAACATATGCTTTAAATTAATAACGTGCACAAAAAAAAGTGTTCACATTTAAGTAAATAACTTGAAGGAAAATTATTGATGCAATTAGAATCAATTGTAATTGAGAGATCAATCTGATTAGTATAATTTATTCTAAACCATAATATGAATTGAAAAAATTTCAATATAAAAAAATAATAAAATTATTGTTACCTTATACAAATCAGTACCATGAAAAGTGCTAATAAGAATCCTGAATTTATCAAGTATGAATGAATTCTGGTAGGAGAAAAATGGTATATATTTTATTACAATTGCATATATCCAAGAATTAAAAAAAAAAAGGATATTAAAGGAATATACTACATATGTCCTCAATCTTGTACTTGGGAACAAAAGCTGATATAATTTTTTGATCCAAACACAACTTCATCACCGTCATAAATGCATGGCAAAAAAGAATTCAAATTCTTAAATTTGACAAAAACCTTAAAAGGGAACATTTTTTCCTTGAATAAATCTATCTACTTTGAAAGCTGATTCTTATCACCACCCTGGACTGCCACCAATGACTTAATATTGCTAATAATTAATCCATTTCCCAATCAATCTTAGGTAAGGCAATAAGCAAGAAGTAAATCTGTAACTTTCTTCTTTCTTGTGTTGAGAACTTGAGATTGAATTTCTATTTTTAATATTGTCCAATAAAGAATTCAAACAATGCATATACTTACCTTTGATATATAAGAAGCTCATCTTTTACAAAATCATTTGTTGATAACATTATATAAAGCGATTTAGAAGAGGAATCAACTAGGCTCTAAATAATATGCTTGAGAAGATAGCTCATTGTTTTTGTAAATGAGAATAACTAGTATATATAGGAATGATAATTAGTACGTGATGGTTTGTAAATTAAAAAACAATATGATTTATTTTTGTTAAAATACTTAGTACATGATGTTTTTATTGAAAAATGTAAATCCTACTTCTATAAAAAAAATGATTTTTTTAAATCGGATTCCTAGTAAATTAAATTAATTTTATCAATTATTGATTAAAAAATATGAATCATATTTCTATAAAAAAAATATCTGATTTATTTAAAACTAGATTTCTATTAAATTTATCCATGATCAAAACCAAATATTGGTCTTGCACCTGCCAAATCAGCGTTGATATCAAAGTTAAATATTGGCCTTGTTATTTTATCATTCATGTTGAATGATATTAATGACAATAAGAAATCAAAAGCATACTATTTGATAATAAATCTATGATAAATTATAAAATCAAATTAGATTAATTTGAAATAGTTTATTGACAATTATTACTGAATTAATTATTTGATATAATTGACCTAATCATTGGCCTTTTATGGACAAAAAACCAATTATTTTGTTGAATGACACGTTATTTGTTTCCTTGATTGTAAAACCTGATTTTAAAATAATATATATGATATATGATTTAGTAATATTTTTGAAACGTTATTCAGTTTTAATCTATCTCTCAAGTAAAATACTAAGATACTGTTTATTTCAAGTTTTATAAATTTATTTTTGACAACAATCAATTGAAAATGATTTATTTCTATGTTTAGTACAAATTTTATAGAATTATTCTCAAGTATTTCTCACGAAGTGAATATTCTTACATTTTGAGCCGATTTCATTCCCAAAACAGAGAGTGAAAATAAAAGATTCTCATTGTTTGGAAATAATAATCATCGTATTAAAACACTAAAATATTTCTTATTTATTTTATTATCTCCACAATTATGAAGCTATTAAATTTATCATCGTAGAACATAATTTGAAATAGAGGACTTCAAAGGGTGTGGTAAAGCTGCCCAGGTAGAAGCGCAGCAGTGCAAGACGTAACATAAAAGTAAATGCATTTAACCACTCTTTACAAATGTGGTTAAAAGAAAAAAAAGGTACATAAACTCCAGCTTCTTATCTGACCCTATTCACCTTCAAGAACCCTCTTAACCCCGTCAGGAATCAGCACTCTCGCACTCAATCTCATAGTCCCAAAACCAAAGCTTGTCTCATCCACCTCCAATTCTGCATTATGCATCCATTAACAAAAGCCTTTCTCTCCAAGTCTAAATTTACAATCAATGTAGGAAAATAAAAATAGCTTATGGTTATAGCTATTTAAATCTGCTTCAAAGACAAAAGCTATGTCGCCTCTTTTCACAGAGGGAAAATATAATGTTCCCTCAATTTTTATTTGTCGCTGGAACTTGGAACCCCGATTTCTGATTACAAGTAGATTTTAGTTTTATACACAACCAAAGGAATATTCAATTGACAAAAAGAGCAGCTGAAAAAATTTCAAGACTTACATGAAAACATATTCTTGAGGTTCTATCACACAAATCAACACCTTAAATGGGCTGAAACCCACACTTTTTTTTTTTTTTTTCTTTTTATCAGCACCGCTGCAGTTAGGCTTCTCGATCATGGTGCAGATTATGCCGGTGCAGAGGCTAATCTCGGTGTCGCCACCGGAGTTCTGGTCATAGGCGACGCCGGTCTCGCTGCTGTTGTGGTTGAGCCACCACGAACAGGGCCACGCGCGACCTGAACCCGCATCTCCTCCCCAGGTCGTGCAGCAGTGGCTGCAGCGGATCAGCTGGCCTCAACAATGAACCCACAGCCGCTTCCGCGAAGCAGCAGCCACTAGAACCTCCACACTGCAGCCACGAAGCCCCCTTGTTCGTGCAACCACCGCAGCCGCGAAGGCGAGGCGCCGTCGGAGCACCGCTGCCAGCTCCCCTGTCCCCTTGCTGTTTTGTGCCGCTGCGGCCTCCATTCTGCCTTTGTTCCCTTTGTATTGTGGGGAAATTGGGGAAATTAGGGTTTTAGGCCCCCTAATTTATGTTTCACCCTTTACCTTTATTTTCTAGCTTATTTTCTTTTGAAGTTTGGTTGGCTAGCTTTTCAAATGCTCCGGCATTAGAGCCTCTATCAAAGAGATCTAGAGTAATTCGATACGAGGCTATGTGATTGTTTTACTGTGTAATAGTTCATTTGACAACTTTTGTCCTTGCTTTTCCATTGTGGTGACGGCTTTCCTTTAGGAGATACTATAACAATATTATTTTAATATCTAATTATTTCAAATACTTAGATACCCATATCACAAAATATATGAAACCCATAAGTTATTTTGACCCAACTTTCTCTCCATCGATCCTCTCTCGAATGGTAGGCGTCGTAGCCTCAATGATTGTAGAAGATAAAAATTTTCCTTTACTGTAATAGTTCATTTTACCGTCCTTCTGGTGTCGAGTTTTTTTTCTCTTTTTATTTTCTCTCTCTCTTGGTTGAAACCGTTTGACTTATCTTGGCTAGGTTTATAATTTGTCTGTCATATTTTTTTTCCCATGATGATTAACCAAGTAAACGGTATTAATAGTGAAGATTTATTTTTATTTATTGTAGGCATTCTTGCAAATGAGAGATGGACAATAAGCAACTATATATCTGACTGAATACCATCCCTACATGCACTACAAAACACAGCACTTTAAACAACGTAGTACATTGGATTGGGCAGCTTAAAGCTCCGATCTTTGGGCTGCCCCAAAAGATCACTCCACTGGTCACCAATGCTTCCAATGATTCTGTACCCTTCGTCTACTAGCTTCTGTCTCTGGGCCATTTTGTATTCTTGTTGTGTTTTATCGTCGTATTCATCACTCCTGCAGCCAAATATTTAGCATAAAATTAACCAGATCAGAAATTGATATTAATTAAACTTTAATTCTGAATTTATTTTAAATATATATATTTTCAGAGTAAAAATTCTTTTGTATACTGATTTCTAATTATATACAATCATTTAATTTTGTCATCACATCATTGGTAGAAATAAAATATGGAATTAAGATGTGTATATCCTTACTTGGTAATTAACTTCTCCCAGGTATGGTAGCCTGCTCTCTTTAGGTTGAAGGCAGTTATAGCCCTATACTTATCTCTTCTAGTGGTTAAGAATACTATCTTGATGCCGCGAGACACCAATACACCGTACAGCTTCAGAGTCTCGGGTAGTACTGGAAAATCGCCTCTGGCAACCCACTCATGCCATGCTGTTGAGTTGAAAGGTTTCGTCCTAAATATATATATAAATTAGGCATGAAAAATAAAATTATCATAAAATGAAGAATTGCACATAAGATGATTAAATCTTAGAGTAATAAAATGTGACTAATTATAGTGTCCCTCTAATTAAAGCAATTCTTTGAGTATACGTCCCCCTCAGAATTAAACTAATATGAATAAAGTTTGGAAAACTGAATTGTTAATTTCTTAATTTAAATGCGTCTAGCTTTGGAAAAAATAAATAAATAAACGAAGAAAAGGAACGCACGTACCCAAATCCATTTTGCGCCTGATATGGCACACTAGACAGTGCGGTATCATCAACACCAAAGATGAATATGTCCCTGTCTGTGTCGATTTCACCCCTGGTATGATAATTAGCCTGGATACAAACTTGTTTTGAGTCAGATCGATATTGCGCACCAGCGAGGTACATCATTATATAATCATGGCACACTTTTGGAGCAGTCTTGAACTCTCTGAGGTTGTGTGTTTCTACGGCAAGCCTCCAGCTACTGCAGTACACGTCGGTAGTGTAGCGTTTCTCAAGGCCCCCGGTTTTCATTCGGAGAGGGAAAGTTTGGTAATCTCCTCCATGGCATGTTGCCAAAAGGGATGCGAGAATGAAAAGAGGCACCATCATTTTCATTCTCTCAAGAGCGGTTATTGTTTCTAGTAGAAGAAAACTTGTGCTCCGCTTGAAGTGCATTGGGTGATATAGACCTTTTTTTTTCCCTTGTGGTGAATAATTGCATACAACAGAAGGACCATGGAGTGTGGGTCACCGCGTTAAGTGTCCTTGGCTAGATAGATATAAATGATGATAACATTTAGCTGGTGGCATTTATCACGTGGCTTATATAAGACTATTGAGTAGGTTTTGGTTCTTGAAATTATGTATATATATTTTATTTTAATCCTTAAAATTAATTAATTAATTATTTAATTTAAGATGTATTTAGGTAAGGAATAACTATTTAATTTAATTAACTATTCACGAAAGTTTAGTATTTTATATAGACATTTTTTTAAAAAACAAAGAGAACTATCATTTTAATCCCTAAAAAGGTTATGCCATTGACAAAATAGTTCTTAGAAGAAACTATATTAGTCTATGACTCTCCAAAGAACCCATTTGACAAATTAAATTCACCCCAAAAGCAAATTGACTTCATTTTTATTAATAAAAGTAATTCTTTTAAGAGTTATTTTATCAGATATAAAGTCTTTTGAGATCTTAAGTGGCAATTCTACTATGCCAAGTCAACATAAAAAGAGCTCGTTTATCAAAAATATAATATTATTTTTTGGGAACTAAAGCAAAAGTTCTAATGTGCTAACTTAATATAAAATGTGATGTGTAAATATTTCTGTTAGTGAAAATAAAAATCAATTAATTTTTATTTAAGTTTATTAAATAGGATAAATCATTGAAAGATCATGAATAGATATAACATTTTTTTTAAAGATTATTTTATCAATAATATAATTTTTAAGGGATGAAAATGATAGTGGTCCCCAAAAAACTCTGTTGTGGGCTCAAGTTTGATTTTATGAATGATGAATAATTGATGGGAGAAAAAGACCAAGGAGTGCGAGTCCCCGCGCTGCTGTCCTTGGCAAGTGGCATTTGTCATGTGGTATATAAGACTACTATTGAATATATCCTCAATGAAATTGTATGTATATTTTGTTTTAAACTTTAAAATTAATAAATTAAATATTAAGGGATAAAGAGAAGAGTAAAAATTATGTAGATAAATTTTATGTGTTATTTTAGACGGGAAAAATGTGATCTTAATTCTTTTAATTTATTTAATCACCCTCCTTTAATTTTAACAATGATCACTGCAAGAAAAATGAGTATTTTTAATAATTCTTGATAATTATAATATTAATAAAAGTATTGTTAAGTAATTTCGATATAAAGTGACTGTTGAAAATACTTATAAACTTTTATCGATAATTAGTACATATTGAAAATATCTAAAAGATATATTTTCAACATGTACTAATTGTTGATAAAAATTTATAAGTATTTTTAATAGTTATTTTATATCAAAACCACTTTTTTTATATTTTTTTTATTGATATTTTAATTGTTAAGAATCATAAAAAACGCCTATTTTTCTAGGAGTGAATTTGGACGAATAATGCTGGCAATATTTAGCCTTACTCAATCGACAAATCCAGTATATCCATCATCATTACAACGTTTTTCAGAGGTGAGTGTTAAAGTGGATTTCTTATCTAAATCATGATTATGGTCCTTCTTATTGTTAATTATTTGATCAAATTATTTAATAAAAATAATAATTTTATGAATAATAATAAATTTTTTAATAAATTAACAAATTTAAAATTCATATAATTTATCTTTTAAAAACACATGACTTTTTCTCTCCCTTAGGTCTTGTACTCTCAGAATAAGTAGAAATGAGACAGGTCATATGGTTCCAAGAAGAGGGTGAATGGGAAATGAATATATATTTTTAAATAAGATAAAATATTTATTTTATTTATTTATTAATTAATGAATCAATTATTATATTAAAAATATTGAAAAAAATGAGAGATGATAATGACCTATAAAATTTATATATAAATTAATAAATAAATTAAAATAAATATTTTTTTTCTATAATCGAAGCAGTTAGCCATTCCTCCAAATTGAAATTATCATGCCTATCCTTGTAGATGTTGATGGGTCTCATCGTTTTATTATTATTATGGCTACTTTTTTTTTCTTTTTGTGGTGAAATGATGGAGCTCATTTTATGAGACAAAAACAACTTTGTCAGTTGTTGGCTGGATTCATTTATGCAATATTGTCGTCACTCTTCAGGTGGTCCTTTCTCGAATGGATGATCACATTGTTAAAAAAAAAAAAAAAAAACTCAACTACTTTTAATTAAGAAACTAAAAATATATTATTTAATAGATTTAATTTAATGATATAGAATAATAAAATTATATAATAAATACACGTCATATATTTTATTACTATTAAATATGATGAGTAGTTTCACTAATTTTACTTATTTATTATATCTAATAATAATAAAGTATGTGATATATATATATATTATATAATTTTATTATTAATATTTATTATATAATTTTATTATTCTAATAATGTTACTCTAAGATAAAATCATTTCAAGATTGTCAAATAATAAAATTTTATCTGAATAATAAGTGATGATGAGAGATTATGACGAGGATAATTATTTTTTATATATAATTTTAAGTGTAAAGTATATTTGTGATCGTTATCATTATGTGTAATTGTAGATAGAATAAGACAGACATCTTTTTCCCATATGAAGCAACCCAACTAACAAATAGTAATAGTAAAAAAAAACATTTCAACCACCATTTTATAAATAAAAAAAAATTATTTAAACATGTTATGTATATATATATAACATATTAATTAACATTAGAATATATTTATAATTATATATGCAAAAGATTATGTATAATGCAAAAAAAATTTTTGTCATGCATATTAGTTTAAATTTATGCAAGTTTAAATTGATCCAACTAATCATAAATTCATAATGATATACCAATATGTTGCATTTTTGTTGAATGATAATATTAAATTACTTTGGTTTAAATATGTGTTACTACATTAAAAATAACAACGGTTTATTTTAATCCATATTTTTTTGTTTAGGTCCAACATTTTTAAAATTATTTAGTTTTAGCCTTATCATTATTCTATCTCTAGCTATTATATGTTGAGTTGACTAATGAAAAGTCGCACAATCTAATCATATGTAGCAAATAGTAATCATATAGGTCAAACTTAGAGAGATTCTTATATAAATACAAGTTTAACAATTCATTTTTAGACATACTTACAATAAAAAAAAATGGGTTGAATCAACTTTATTCAAATTACATTAACTTGTTTGCTTTATTATAAGTGTGTTCAAAGAATAAATGGTTATACTTGTGCTTATCTAAGAATTTCAGTACATCAAAACCCTCACCTATTGACCCATTAGAACCAATCTGATAATCCATAAAATAATATTCTATGCCAATTTATAACTTATTTTATAGGAGTTTTGATATATAGGATTATGATAACTATTATAGGATTGAATAATGTGATATTTCATTTCCTAATTCAGAAGTTAATTAACATAGAAAAAATAATAGTAAAGATTAAGATTAAATAATTTTAAATATTTAAATTAAAATCATTTTTCTTAAAAATTGAAACTACAATTTGTTTAGTTTTTCAAGAACTAAGAACAGATTAACCCAATTACTTTTACCCACCACTGCATAGAAAGTTAACACACTAGGTTCTGATCTGTATAGTAACGTAGATAATTGAATAATTCATATGTAATTTTAAATTATATATGTAACTAATAAATTATTCATGAATTATACACGAATCATTCATTGATAAACTTATAACAACATTCAACTTATATGTCCAAACATTCACATTCACATTCACATAATAAATAAAATCTGCTATATAGAAAAATACAAATTTATGACCATAACGAACTTCAATGAGAGATACTTTAACAATTTTCATGCGAATTTATGAACAAAAAATCTATCTTCTCATTTTACATAGTGTTATATTAAAGATCGTACAGTTAACTCTAAGAAAATATATGGTAACAAATTATATCATATATAGTAACAAATTTTTCCTCTGACTAGAAGAAAAATATTGACTTCTTCCTTATACACATCATATTTTTAGTTTAACTTTAAATCCCACAAAAATGAAATAAAAAACTTGGAAAAATAATTTTGTAGAATATTTATGAAAATAACTTAACTTATTAAAAATCATATTGAAATTCATTTTTTTATTATGATTTTTATATTTATATATAAATATTTAACAGCTTATAAAATAGAAAAAAAATCAACAATCCATAGTTTAAATATAATAAATCAATTCACTTGAGTGAGACATCCTTAAATGCTTTTAGTAAAAACTTATTAGAAAATAAAAAATAAAATCATCACCTCTTCTCCTTTCTTCCTCCATGTTTTTATTAGATGAAAATATATATAGATTCATATAACAAATTCATTCATTGAATATGTTCTTAAATAGGTTTTGTTTAAAATTAATGAACAAAACAAGTCAATATAATTGGAGGGAAAAAAAACACATTGCCCATCCCATACTTTTCTCTTTTCTTATTTTTATTGAGAAAAAATGTGACCGAAAATTTACATTAAAAATAATAAAAAAAATTGGTGAAGTCTATGAATATAAAAGAGTTATATAAGAGATAAGATTTGAAATTTAAATTTTATAATTAATATAAGGGTTAAATGCGTTTTACCCCCTGAACTTTAGGTCATGTGCAATTTACCCCCTGACTTTTCAAAATGTGAAACGCGACCCCTTGAACATTTCAAATTGTGCAAAAAACTCCCTATTGCTCAAAATGTGCAAAAAAACCCCCCCTAAACTTTTCAAATTGTGCAAAAAATCCCGATGTTGGGTTGCACACACTAAAAAAGTCAGGGGGTTAATTGCACATATTATTCATGAATAAGGTGTCGGGTTACATAAATTAGAAACTTCAGGAGGGTTAAGTGCACATAATCTTATCTTTATAGTTGGTAAAATTATACTAAGGGGTGTTTTGCACAGTTTCGAAAGTTCAGGGGGTCGCGATACACATTTTGAAAAGTCAGGGGGTAAATTGCACATGACCTAAAATTGACCTAAAATTCAGGGGGTAAAATGCATTAATCTCTTAATATAACTATCTATCATGAACTAACCGTTGGACTCGTGCGATGCACGGGGAAATAATAAAAAATAGTTTGTTAATCATTATTGAAAATAAATGATAATTTATTTAAATATATCTTATTGAAAATTGATTATATAAATTTATCTTAAAAGTAAGTTAATATTTAAATAATTAAATAAGTCGACAAAATATAAATGTGTCATTCTATTTTATATCTTATTTTGAATATGATGTTTATAACGTTGAAAAAATCTCGATAGATGACCTATAACTAACAACAAAGAGCCTATTTTATGAAAATTTTGCAAATTTCAAAAGTTGAAATTGTTGAATAAAGAAAGAGAATAAATAGATAATTTTACTATATCATAAGCCACTTATAAAGAGGACAATTAGTATCCATGAGAAAGGGGACATGTCCTATAACTCCCGTCACCATTTATGATTTTGCCTCTTTTTCTCATCCTCATCTCCATTATGGGTCCCTATTTCCCATTTTTCATAGCAATTTTGAATCCTTATAATATTCAGGGGTTTTTTTTAACAAATTTCAAATAGAGACAAATTTTAAAAATATTATATAATCTGAAAAATAAATATCCATAATACCAAATACTATTAATGAAATATGATCTAAATTAAAATAAAAAATATATATATAATGCAAATATAATAAAAATAATTTAAAAAATAAAGGTATGCTATCTCCGTTGCTATCCCGTTTAACAAACGGGGACTTAGCACCATCGATTATCCCTATAAAGACAAAATATATCTTAACTCCCTTTCCCATTGTACATAATTCCCACATGTACCCACTTTCAATTTTTTTTTATCATCCCTAACGTTTATATCTTTTTAGTAAATTAAAATATTTGATTTATAAAAACATAAAAATATAGTTTCTAATTAAAATAATAATGAATAAATTTAATTTATATGATTTTAATTACACGTCTTTTCCTTGTACATCCTTTTAATAAATTAAAATATCAATTTTAAAATATATGTTATAATTAATGTGTAATAATTCGTAAAAAATATATAATTCTAATTCTAATTTATATAATCTAATTTTGAATAAAAAAAGTAATGTAATTATTTAATTTTTTAAATTAATAAATATTTAGTATCATTATCAAAAAAGTGTAAACTATGGAATTAATTTTTTAAAAATATTTTAGTATTGAAAAATTGAAGGTGTTTTTTTCAAAAAAATTAGTATGAAAAAATTCTTGTTAATAGATTGGAATATTCAAGTTGTAAAAATTAAATAGAATATAGTGATATAGGTAGACAGATAATTTTTTTATTATGATTTTCAAAAGTGCTAAATTTGAAATTAGAAAATTTTTCTCTAATCTCATCCTCATTTAGAATTTTGCCTCCATTCTCATCCACGTCCTTGTCATGGGTCTTCATTCCTCATTTCACGTGAAGATTTGAATTCCTATTGATATTTATGGGTTTATTAAAAAAAAATTAAAAATACTTTGAACTTTAAAATATAAATATCCATAATAACAAATACTACTAATGTAATATAAATATAATAACTTTATTATCATTAATATTATAATTATATGTATACTTTTTATGGTATAATAAATTGAATTATAATTTTGTTTATGTTATTTTTTATTTTTTATATTACTTTTGTTAATGTTAGAGAGATATAAAGGTATTATTGGAAAAATTAATTGATAATTAGAAGGTAAATTAAATTCAAAATTTTTAATTATTAAAAAATTTATTATATCAATTGTTATCATATTTGATTAAAAATAAATTATCATATTTTTTATTATAATGAATCTTAAAAATTTGATTAAGAATAAATTTGGTAGAAATTGAATTTTGAATTATTATCATATCAAAATCAACCAATTAGTAATTCATTAACAAATTGACCTGTCCAATTTCTTTAGAAAAAAAAAACTAATTTTAAAGCTTATTTATTTTGGAAATGTTTCGTTTATAATTTTTTATATTACCTTTACAATGTGAGGTTATTAATGGTTCTTAATTTAATTGTAAATCGTAATTATATTTATATGAGTTCTTTCTTAGTGTAAATTATAATCTTTAATGATTGTAATATTCGATTCTTTAATGATTGTAATATTTGATTTTATTTCATATAAAAATAATTAATAATTAAATTGTAAATAAGTTTAAAAAAAATTTTTAGACATAAAAATTAAGAAATGTGGGGCCTAAATCACTATATGAATGACACATGAAGCCTAAATTACCATATGAATAATACGTGTAATAGTTTCTATGAAATGAGTCTGAAATATTTGTATAGTAAATTTATAATCTATAATTATAACAATAATAATAATAATAATAATAATAATATAATTTGCATATAATATATAATATTGTATATATTTTTCAATTGATATATATTATTGTATGAATGAATGTCTGGCTCCAAAAAAAGGTAAAAGACTGCGTTTGTTATTTTTACGGATATGCAAGTCACAGAGAATGCCTTGTATTTTTAGAGGTAACTATTTATTTTGTTTAATTTTATGAATGACAAGTGCTTGCTTTCATTTTAATTTGAAATAGATCGATAGAAAAAAGATACTCCTAAAATTCTGAGACAAATTCATCTCTTTTCTATTATCAGCCTAACGAAATCCTTCATTAAGTATAAGACAAATTAGAATAGATAATCATAAATTGGTTCACTACCTTTTATTTTAGCCAAATAAATCCGTTTGTCAGTTTGTTAGACTTGTTAATTATTAGTAGTGTGATCCAAATGCAATTAACAAATTTTTACTTTACACCTAAATCAGTGATTATATATATATAGGGATTCAATGAACAATAATAGTAGTCATGCCTTACTTTATCTAATGTTACGGCTACATGATAGATCAAGAAATCCCATGGATATAACAAAATCAAATCTAATAACAATGGATGAAAAGTAAAATAGAAAGATTTGCCCCTAAAAGATCCTGCACACCATAATCACATGACAAATAGGAGAGCTTTTTGTTGACCGGATCAAGGCATTCCTCGTTTTTTTCCCATTTCACATGATTTTTTTGTTGTAATAGAGATTTTTTTGTTGATTTGATTAAGGCATTTCCCTTTTTATTTTTTTTATATCACACTATTTTTTGCTGTAATGGCCCCATTAATATTTTGATCACCCCAGTACATTTATATCTAATCCATTTTTCAATGATTCTTAATTCTATATTTGTTTTCCATTCTTAATGATTCTTAATTTTAACTATAAATCATAATTTTAATGATTTGTAGTCCCATGAATATATTTTAATGATTCTAATTTTATTGATTCATGTAATCTTTAATGATAGTAGATTTGATTTTATTAATAATTAATAATTTAATTATAAATTAAGTTAAAAAATCTGTAGACATAAATGTTGAGAAAATGGGACCTAAATCACTATATGAATGACACGTGTATCTAAAGCTCTGTATAAAAGACATTTATAATACTTTTCATAAAATGACTCTTAAATATTATAATAGTAGATATGAGAAAAATGAATATTAATCATAAGTGATATTTGTCAATAAACACAATAGTACGTTAAAAAGTGCAATTTTTTACTGGAAATTTAATAGAGTAACATATGACATGATCATAGATGGGAATATAGACAAGATATATGGATGAGGTTCTATTACTATAATCGTATACTGCGCACAAGCTTAATTTATTGTCCTTGTAACTTTTGCTTTTACTCTCAGTTGTTCTTGTCTCTTGGTGCACGTTTTCCACAAGGCAGCATTCACCTTTTTTTTGTCCTTTTTTGTTTTGACAAAAAGAATTTCCATTCTTATTTAAATTTGTTTTGGCAATTTAAAATGTAACATACATTATTTTTCCGACATTTACTTAATTCTCGGCAAGAAAATTAGATAAAAATATCAAATAAAAGGCCTACTGTTTTCAATTTTCAATTTTTTAATTTTTTTAAATTTTATAAAAAAAATTAAAATTCTTAAAATTGTAAAATTTAATTTTTAATTTTCAGTATTTTATTTCATAAAAGAGTAGAAAGAGCATAAATTAAACCACTATAGAAAACGAACTCAAATACGAAATGGGCATGAAGTCACTGCTCAGACTCCACTTGAGGAACCCCAACTCAGCCAGGCACATTCTCGTTTCACTAAATATATAGTCACCGGTCAAAATCAAGATCAAACAACATTCATGGTTTCAAGGTTTACGTAAGAACTTATAGATGACTAATCTTCTTTTTTGAACCTCCTACATATAACCCCAAGAATAAACAATGCAAAGGCATGAAATGGACTGGTCGGCTAGTTGTTGAATATGTGGCCTTTAACAAAAAGAATAATGTAGTAGACTAGGCTGAATAATTGTACGAGCCAACGGTTTGAGAAAAAAAGAAATTTTCAAGTCCTGATTGTGGGACTGTTAAAGGAGGTGGAAAGATCCCAAAATGTAGTAACATTATCTATCGATAAGATTTGGATGCAATAAAATAGAGGAACTGTTAAAATCACTAGAGAACACGCTGAAGCAAAAAGGTACTTGACTCCTAATTAGTGTTAGCCATGATACAGTATGATCAAGGGCTAAAACTAGCTATGAGGCAGATATTTAGGCATCTTATTGTTAACTATTGAACTTAGTATGTGACCGTACATGGGTAGGAGACAAGGTTAGTAGTATTGCGTTGTTTAACGATAATTGCAAATAATTGCATACTAACCGTGAGAGTTTTCAAGAATAACTTATTATTCTCACTAATAACCCATAAAATAAAATGGAATTTATAAAGTAACAATTAAATCAGCTTCCTAAGGATGGACTGAATTCAATTGGTCCAATGTTAAGACAATTAACGTAGTATTATACCAAATACAAAACCACTATTAATCAAAACCAAATTTAGCAATTTATAGTTAAATTAGTACCTTTCCTTTCCTTTCCTTCCCTCAAAGACATTTGTGTCCAGTCTAGAGTGGTGGGACTTTGAGGTAATCTCAAAGCTTGAATTTGGATTGAGGATGATAAATTCTAACTAAAAGGAAGGTTGAGGGTTTAGGAACTGTTAAGCTGGAAATTTATGATCTTACCACCATTGTATCCCATACCAAATGCATCCTTTCTTCAATACCTACAGACTTCATCAGGTGGCAAAGCAAATTAATAATGAAGAATTCAAAATAAATCATAATGCATGTGGGTCACAAGTATCAAGGATGACCATGTGATTACCATTGACATCATTCGGAATTTTCCTAAAGTCTTCAATTCCAACAGCTTTTTGGGTAGAATTAAAGGCACAATGATCAGTTTCTACAAGCTGTAAATTTGTAAAAGGTATCCTTTTGTCAAATAAACTATCACAGTAAAGAGAACTTGATTGTGCTAAGGGCACAGATAATAGAAAATCACAAACCCATCGTTATACTAACAAAGCCCCCAAATCCAATCTGAGAAAAAGAGAGAAAAGGAATTGAATTATGACTAAAGACAAGGCTTTGCATGCAAAGGTACCTCTGGCAGTGCGTTACAATGCTGTTGCGACTAAGGACTTGGCCGTCTGAGCTTGCGGTGGCTTGATCAGGCAAGTTACATCGTGGGCCCAATTAATGCACCAAAATAAGAGCTTTTGGTTTCTGTAGATAGAGGATGAAGAAGATGATGATTGATCAAAGAGCCCAATGACTAAATCCCTAAATAAATAAATTAATAAAAGTGACTAGAAATTCATAAAATAAAAGAGAAAAAGGAAAAAGGAAAAAAAAATCCAAAACAGAGGAAAGACAAACCTTGATTCGATGTCCGGTAGAGGTTCGCAGCTTGCAATTGCGCAAGAGAAGCCAGCGACCTTGGAGCAGCAACTGCATAAGAGAAAGCAGCGACCTTGAGCGAGAGACAGTAGAAACCTTGAGTGACTGGGCGACCTTGAGCGACAGAGAGCAACGATTGAGTGACTGAGTGATTAGGCAGTAAAAGAGAGAAAGAGAGCAGCGAGTCCCGATTGATTAGTTCGAAGACTAAGCAACGCAAAAGAGAGAATGAGAGCTTGGGTGCTAAAATTCACTACGACTGAGGGAGGGTAAGTGACGGCAGTTCGTCCAACCGCAGTAAAATGCTTTATTTTGTGGTCACCGACAACCGTTCTCTTAAACTGCCGTGAGTGGAGAGCCGCGGGATCCCTTATTTGTCATAGTGTTCAATTCGAGAAATATTTAGATACTCTGATAGCAGTAAAAATTATTTGTTTTAATCTATTTATTAACTAATGTATTAGTTTTGTGAACCATTGTTGTCTTATATTTCCTTTACACTTTTAATCAATAGCTAATATGGAACAAAACAAATATTTTCTATTGCACTAGCAGCACCAAAAGTTTTTCACTTCAATACTCCTTACCACCAATGACTCTCTACCACCTCATGATCGGCCACCATCCCATAACATCAGCATGGCCAAACATCATTTAGCGATTGTGTACACGAAAGTGGATCCCTAAAACTAGGGAGTGGCTATTGCCAATTCCACTAACACTCCTCTTTATTGAATGTTACCAAAATACCCTTCTTTTATTTTAACTAAAAGATTAATTAGTTAACATTAATTATTTATTAATTATCCTAATAATATCAAAAGTTATTATTGCCAATTAAAATATTTAAAAATAAGTGAATTAATTAAAAATATTTAATATTGATCTAAGCAATAGATAATGTAAATATTTAACATTATCATCTTTAATATAATAATTTATAAATATTTTTATATTGAGTTTTAAAGCTTTCTTAAGACAATAGCTACCTAAACAATATAATAGCAAGTATTTTTGGGAAATAAAAATAAATAAGAATGAATAACTATAAAAAAGAATTGCTAAATCCAAGCATTCGACATATATATTGGTATTTTATCATTCAATGTTTATATCATTTTAAAAGTATTGAATATATATATATAGAATAGCTTAAACCCCACACTAACTTAGAGAGTATCCAAAGAGTACAAGATCAACCAATAAATATATGGTCATGTTGAAAATTTGAAGCTCATCCAACAAATTAATCGCATACTTCCTTTATTTTGTTTTTAATTGTTGACATAAAATTTAGTAGGATAAACTACAAAATAATAACTCGATGTTTAGCTCATTTTTTTGTTTGTGTGTGAGCTAAAGTTTATAACTCGTAGCACACAACTTTATTAAACTTTGTTGAACTAAAAAAAATATTAAATAAAGTGTTGGATTTAACAGTGACATGAGATGAATGAAGTTAAAATGTAGCTTTAAGGTTTTTATATTAAATATTTTTAATTAAATTATTTTTTAATTTATAAATTATTAAAAATAAATTGTTTATAATAACTTTTGATATTATTGTGGTAGTAAATAAATAATTGTAACTAGTAATTCTTTTTGTTAAAATAAAAGAAGGGCATTTTAATAACATTCAACAAGAAAGAGTGTTAGTGGGAGTGGCAATAGCAAAAAAGGAGTGGCAATAGCCACTCCCCTAAAACCATTGTCATCTCAATATTGATGCATGAAAACCGAAGTAGCACCTCCCTCAACCCCCTATATTTATCCAATCGCTTCTTCACTCAACAGTCACCATCTACAATGGCAATGGCCATCGCATCAATAGTGAGTGAGGAAGCACAGCCAACCACAATGTCGTAGTAACAATAAGGATATAGGGTTGGCGTCGATTACAATAACTAGGTTCATCTAATAGTTTCCCCGCAGTTTCTAGAATACGCTAAGTGGTGCTTTTGATCATGTCACTTGTCATGGAGTTGCTACTAGAGATGATAATATATACTAACAGCAGTCTGTCATGTATAGTATAGTAATCAAGCGGCTTAATTGTTTTGTTTTGTTAGTAAAATAAATCAAGCAGTATTAACTTATCTTCATGAGAGAATTTGACAAATTCATATTTACAAATCTCTAGCCTAACCTATAGCCGTTCTAAAAGAGAACGAACTCATTGCAACCAGACAGATTGAAGAGTGCAAGTAGCAGAAACTTAGAGAAGAAGAGGATGAGAATTAGAGAGCAAAAACTGATACTCAACAAGTGAATTCAATAGAGAATGTAAAAGATTATTTCTGTGAGTGAAGTACAAGCTTATATATATATTGTTCTTAACTGTACTATCTGATTCTAATAAATGGATCAATAAAGGTAATGAACTAACTAACTATACATTAAAGTTTTATATGAGTAATATTCTCCAATAGCCCCCCTCAAGCTAGAGCATGAATATCAATCATGCCTAGCTTGGAATCCAAATGCTGAAAGTCCTTAGGAGGCAATGCTTTAGTACATATGTCAACTATGTGAGACTGAGATCGAATTGGAAGAAGGTGAATAAGGCCAGATTTAACTTTTTCTCTAACTACATGGCAATCCAACTCAATATGTTTTGTTCTTTCATGAAACGTGGGATTTGCAGCCAAATGAAGAGCTGATTGGTTGTCACAAAAGAGGGTGGCAGGTGAGACAAACTGGATGTGAAGATCTTGGAGTAAGTATGTCAACCATTGCACTTCACATGTTGCTGCTGCAAGGGCTCGATACTCAGCTTCTAAAGAACTTCTAGAAACAGTATGTTGCTTTTTAGACTTCCAGGAGATGAGAGAATTACCAAGGTATACACAATACCCCGTGATTGATCTTCTGGAATCAAGGCAGGCAGCCCAGTCTGAGTCACTAAACGCTTTCAATTGTAATTCAGTGTTGGCAGGAAAAAGAAGACCACATCCTGGGGAATTCTTCAGATAACGAAGTATTCTTGTGGCTACTTGATAATGCGACTTCATTGGTTTAGAGAGGAATTGACTTAGATGATTGACAGCAAAGCAAATATCTAGCCTTGTATTTGTGAAGTATAGGAGTTGACCAATAAGCCTCCTATAAGCTGAGATGTCATCATAGGGAACACCATCATCTTCAACTAATTTGATGCCACTGCTCATAGGTGTGGGGGCAGGTTGGAGTTAGTGTGTTTGGTTGAGGTATTGATGGAATTATTGGTATAAGAAAATCGTATGTGTCATATTTATTTGCTGTTTCAGTCTGATGTGGGACAACTAGTGAAATGTTGGGTTCAGAAATGTGTGCAAATGGGAAAGTATTTTCATGAAATGAAACATTTCTTGATACTACAATATTTTGTGTATCTAGCAAATATACTAGATATCCTTTCACCCCTAGTTTGTGGCCTAAATACACTTCTCTTTTAGCTCTTGGGTCTAGTTTCCTTCTATTGTTGGTTAAAGTAGAAACATAACACTAACAACCAAATATTTTTAAGAAACTAAGATCTGGTGATTTGTGATAAAGTTTTTCAAAAGGAAGTTCTCCTTGTAAAGCTTTGTTTGGCAACCTGTTTATTAAAAAGACAGCATGTGCTACAGCATATGACCATAGAATCTTAGGTAAATGAGATTGAAATAACAATACTCTTGCAATGTTTAGTATGTGTTGATGTTTTCTCTTAACCACCCCATTTTGCTGAGGAGTTTCAACACAAGACTTTTGTTGAATAATTCCTTTGGATTGAAAAAAAATTTTCAAGTTAAATTTAGTACCATTATCAGATCTAATGCATTTGATTTTGCAAGAAAATTGAGTTTCTACCATATTAATGATGCTGCAGTTTCAGACTTAACACGTAGAAAGAAAACCCAAGTATGTCGTGTAAAGTCATCAACAATGGTTAAGTAGTATTTATGACCATGTATAGAAGTGATTGAATTGGGACCCCAAATGTCCACATGTAACATATCAAATGCAGCAGTAGACTTTATATGACTAGTTGGAAAGGAAAGTTTCTTTTGTTTTGCTATTGGACAAATATTACATCCAGGTAAACGTTTAGGTACAATTATGTATGGGTACAATCTTATTAGATGGGCTAATTTTTCATGTGACAGATGGCCTAACCTGAGATGCCATTTATTTGAATCTAAGTCTGTGACAGAGTTTACAGTATTAAGTGGAGTGTGTGAGGTGGGATTTCCAAGCACATAAAGGTCATTGTAGATTTCAGTAAATCCAATCATCTTCCTGGTGACTCAATCCTGTATTTGGCAACCAAGATTGGTGAATAAACAAACACAGTGAAGTGATGAAACAAGTTTCTTGAAAGATGTTAAATTGAAACAAAAACCAGGTAAGAACAAGACATTTTCTAGCCAAAAAGTTTTGGAAAAATTAATGGAACCTGATGTTTGTGTGGTAACATTTGAACCATCGGGTAGTTTTATATTAACTGTGGGAATTGTATTGTGTGTGTCAAACATGTCTAAAGTACTGCATATATGATCTGTAGCTCCTAAGTTTAGAATCCAAATGGAAGATTTGGAACTGAAACTTAAGGCTGTGTGAAGTATACCTGAGGGTGCACTCGATATGGAGAAGACTTGGTTAATGAAATGATTAAGTGCTTCATTTTGGGCTCAGAGACTGATTCACAGTGTAATTAAATGATGCCAATGTGTGACAATGAGTACCAAAACTAAATCTAATAGAATTAAATCTACTAATCGGCGCAGCGCAGCAAAATAAGTATCAGCAGTGAATAGTAAATTTTTTCTACAGTGGGGCCCATTGGTCACTATTCACGTAGGGCCCGATGGTCACTATTCACAAATAATACTATTCACACCAGTATCAAGAAATTTGCACACTGAATATTTAATGTGGAAACCCCTAAATATCGAAGGAAAAACCACGGGACAAACTCTGAAAAATATTCCACTATATTCAGAATAATTACAAAATATCCTTTCTACACTCTCCAACCCAAGAGGTAAATATAGTGTATCCCAATGAGAACCCTCCTATTCAAACACTACAATTTTACAGTACCAAGGAGTAATAAAGATGATACCTAAAAAATATTCCCGGTGTATATACCCACACCCTACATTCTTTGGGATTTACTCACACTCTCTATTATTCTCTCTCACTCTCAGAAAAATAATACACTCTCTATATATTTTTCTCTCTGCAGCTCTCTAACTCTCGCTGCTTGTTGTTGCGTATTCTGAACTGAAGCGCTCCTCTATTTATAGAAGCAACGCACAGTTTGAATACGATCTGTGCGTTGCGGCCACCAAACGCGTACCAGCTGTTGCACAAAATTTTCAATTCGTGCATAGTAAAAATTACTGTGCATGCGTTGAAAATTTTCTCTTCTTCCCCATTTTTCTTTCAATTACACATGGACGGGGCCCATGGCTGGACCCCACACTTCAGTGGATGAATTTGCAGTAGCTTGAGTATGAGACTTTTGGAAGAGTGCTTTGAGACCTCGATACTGCTCTTTGGTTAAACCAAGACTAGAGAATAGTTGACTTTCCTCGGTTGATTGATCCTCAGCAACAATAGTTTCTGAGGACACCAAATTTGCCAAGCTTGCACCTTTTTTCTTGAAGTTTGGTGGGAAACCATGCTTTTCAAAGCATATATGTTTCGACCGTGTGACCAGTTTTTCCACAAAAACTACACATTTTGGGTATGCCTCTTGAGTGCTGCCTCCCCTTTACAAATCTCTTTGGACTAGGGTTATTCGAGGCCATGTAATTGGTTGCAAGAGCCTTGTGTTCTTCAATGTTTTCATTGGCTAACTGTGCTTCTTGTTGTAGAACTAGGCCAAAAGTCCTATTAATGGGTGGTAAAGGTTCCATCAATAGAATTTGTGACCTTACAGTTGAGAAACAATCATTCAAGCCTTTCAAAAATCGCATTATGAAATCTTGCTCTCTATACTGCTTGCAAGAACATTGAAGGCCACATATACAAGGCTTGATAGGTCAAATATTATCAATTTCTCCCCAAATTCTCTTTAGTTAAGTAAAGGAACTGCTAACAGACATTGTACCTTGCTTAAGTGAATACAACTCTTCGTTGAGATCAGCAAGGCGCATGTGGTGTCCCTGGGACAAGCGTTGTTTTAACTCGGCCTAAAGTTCGCTAGCATTCTTGATGAACATCACACTTTGAGCAATATTTGTGCTCAAACTTTGCATAATCCAAGAACAAAGAAATGTGTTGTTTCTTTCCCAAATTGCCCTCAAAGGCTCTCTAGGTGCAGGCTCAAGGATTGTTCCATTTAGGAACCCCAATTTGTTCTTCGAATCCAAAGCTAAAATCATGGCTTCTGACCAGAAATGATAGTTACTCTCATTTAATGAAGTGGAGACCAGTGCTATACCTGGGCTCTCGCTCGGATGTAGGTAATATGGGCTCAAAGGGTTAGCCATGAGATTTGGTGTTTAACCTGAAACCTAAGATTGGGCAGCTTGCTCAAGCATGGCAATTGCTGCTCGCAAAAGCTCTTCATTACCCAAGTTAACAGAAGTAGGTTGTGGCATGGAGTTTTGATTATTTGCCATTGATACGATCAAAAGAACAAGATATAGGAACCAAGAATCGGAAGCGTATAGAACAACAAAGATAAAGAAAGAACAAGATCTACATGGAGGGCTCTGATACCATAAAAGAGAATGAACTCATTACAACCAGAAAGATTGAAGAATGCAAGTAGCAAAAACTTAGAGAAGAAGAGGATGAGAATTAGAGAGCAAAAATTGATACTCAACAAGTGAATTCAATAGAGAATGTAAAAGATTATTTATGTGAGTGAAATACAAGCTTATATATATATTGTTCTTAACTGTACTAACTAATTCTAATAAATGGATCAATAAAGGTAACAAACTAACTAACTATACATTAAAGTTTCATATGAGTAACATTCTCCAATACGTTCTGCATAGCCCATAAAGCTGGAGACATAAAATCTAAAGCTTGAAATTTGTGATTTGTTTTTGAATGCCACCATTTATTAGTTTTTTGCATAGTCAAAGTGGTGGTTGAGAGTTTCGTGTTTTTCCTCATGGTTGTAGCCTATAAGGTATGTATTACAACATACTTGAGATTAAGTTTGTGTAAAATCATATTATGAAACAAATGTGCTGAAGTTGTTCTTCCCTTGTTAACCTTTCATGTGTACAATATTTTTTGTGAGTGATAGTGTGTGCTTCTAATATCATATTGGTATCAGAGCAGGTTAAATTCAGCACCAATTTTTAGAGAATCTGAGAAAAACAAAAGTGGTATCATATAGCTAATTTTTTCTAAAGTCAGTATGACAAACAATTATAATATTATTTGGTCCAATCCAAAATTAGATGGGAAACTTTAATATGCATTTATTTGAAAGTTTATAATATTTGGAGCTTTATTGAACTAGGCATTCAAGAATAAGTATGTAGATCCAACAACTCAAAACAGAGATTGATTGGCTCTATCACAAATCCATTAGAGAGTGGAATATTTGGTGTTTGGAAAAACTACTAATGTCAAAACTTCCAAAGAAGCATAGCATAGTTTGAAGCTATCTTACAAAGGTATAGATGAGGTGTAAAAACCCAAACTATGGTCTTTACACAGAGAATATGAAATGTCCAGCTCAGAAGTTGTTGAACAATATTTTTCTCGTGCCACTGACCTTGTCAATAAGTTGATGTTTGTCTTGTATTTTCATGAATAAACAAATCAAACTCGACAAGCTTTGCTTCATGATCTCAATATAATTCAGGAACTAGAAGCAATTCCTCTTTATGTGTTCTCAAGCTTTTTAAAGATCAAGTGTTAATCAGGCATATTTTGACAACTTAGACATCGACAATGGCAACACAACAGATTGTGAATTGCTCAAAATTCAATTTTTTTTCACTAATTGCAAGAACAAGTTATCACACTTATATAATGATTCTCTTTTATTTTTGAATAATAATTGCCAAAGTACAAGTAGATTACAATAAATGAACAAGAAATAAGACAAAATACATAAAAAGGAAAAATTAATCCTTTTTTTATATTCTTTTTAATTTATTTTTATATAAAATTTAATAAAAAATTATATTCTATACATATTAATATAACAAAATAAATAGTTCAAAAAATATAATTTTTAATTTTTCAAAATAATTATTATAAATTATTTTATTATCAATAATTTATTTCTTAATATAGTAAGATTTTGAAAATTAAATTAAATACATGTATATAAATATATCAATATTTTATATTATTATAAGTCACATATATATTTTAATTTATATAACTATTAAAAAAGGGTATTTGGTGAAAAATGAAATAATAGTTATGAGAAATAGATAATCAATAAAAAATTAAAGATAAATTGAAGCATAGTGTTTCTCAATTTTATAAGGAAGGGAAGTATATGTTTTTAGAAATAGAGCGGACGGGTATGTAATAAAGGCTTTTCTCAATTGAGTGTGAGATGTATTTTACTCTAATAAATAGGTGACTAGATAAATAAATATATTTAAAATGGAAATAAAAATAAAGAATAACATAATTATAAAAAATATTAAGTATAAAACTTTAAAAATTTTAAAATAAATTAGAAAGCAAAGTTAATTAGGTGATCAAATTGAACGTTTGACTTTCAAGCTAAAGAACTATAAAAACAAGAACTAAATCAATAATAATTGGTTTAGTTCAGTATTAATTTAAAATAAATCGATTATCAAAATTAATTCAAATTAAACTAGTTTTATTCAGTTTGAATTAATAAATTTCTTGGATCAATTTAATTTAGTTAACGGTGGTCGGTCTGCATATATGCATACAACTTTCTGTAAGAACAAATGTTAATTTCCATTTGAGAAAAATTGCGTGTATAATACAAACCTATAACATTCTTATACTATCTATAAAAAGACAAATAAAACTGAGGGACCAAGTAAAAAAGGGAAATTGTTGCACCGTTGTGTATATACAACTCATTTCTCTGTCCAGTTTCCACTTCCAGAGGGTACTTTGAGAAAAGGATAAATGAGGCAGGTCATATACTGAACATGGTGAAATTATAAGTCCTATTCTTGAAAATTTTTATAACACAAAAACTTCTCTCTCACACATCAGTAGATCCACACTCTCACACACTGCCAAATCTTGACTTTCATGGAGTTGATACCGGATGTTACTTCTTTCTGGCCGGTAGTTTACAATATACATATTGTTTATTTGACTTTTAATTTAATTAAATAAAAATTAATTACAGGTAATATATATTACCCGACAGCTGAAATAACTCACACACCACTGGTCCAATAACAGCACACCGCATTCATCTCTCAAATACGTACATAATACAAAACACCTCTTTAGTTGATTATATAGTACGTGGTCCTCAAAATTTCATGAGAAAAATTTTAGAAACAGGTGATAAAAATTTAACTAATTAACATTATTAGCATTTTCTGTACAAATCTCACATATTTAATAATGTTGTCGATGGTGCTACTAGATTTGTGATGCATTGCAACTCTCTGGCAGATTTATTCTGTACATGGTTTATGCTTGTGTTCCCAATAATGTATATATGACTCCTTCTTTTTAATAATTTTTTCATTCAGTCTTATCACTTTTAGAGGACTGATATACATCCATCACCACATTTACGATATGAGATACTTATAAGAAAAAATTAGTTTATATAGCGATTATTAGATATTATTTATTAAAAATCAAGAGAAAGAGAAATATTTAAGAATTAAATTAAAATAAAAAATATATGACTAATGGAGGGGCTAGATTTTTTTGGGTCGAAAAATGAAAATTTGTAAAATTAACAGGTGGGACTTTCCATACACACAAACACACACACATATATTGATCACTGATTAATTTGAAATAGAGATATGATTTCCTAATGTTTTAAAAGAAGAATATGATTTAGTAATTAAGAATCATTTGACTAAAAGAAACAAATAATTTAATATTTAATGTGCATATTTATCAATTTATAAATTCCTAATTGATATGACAATTAATATAAATAAGTTAAGATTTAATTAAAATAGATTTGACTGAAATAGTATTACTTTGATTAAAATAAAATGAATCATTTAAATCAAAATTAATTTGATTTCACTTCATTAAATTTATTTTCTTGGAACTGATTTTGTTTAAAATCATAATCAATTCTTTAATTTACTAGTATATATTATTGTATTTCTTTAATTTGTTAATCTTTAAGGGTAATTATGGTTATGATACCACAATCTTAAATGCAATAATATATTAGCAAAACATATAGATGAGGATCGAACCCTTAACCTTAACTTAAAAAAGAAGTGCACAAACTAATTGGACGACCAAATTACGTGCACTATATTATCTCATATAAATCCATTATAACTTATAAAGATTTTCTTGAATTCCATGCAATTAATATTTTTTCCAAAAGTCTGTAGCTACATTTGTAGGAAACAAGTCGCAACAAAATCTATAAAATGAATCTGCAACTAAAATCATAGGAAAATAATTCACAAGAAAGTCTGCAACAGCTGAACTTTACAGCAAACTCCATAGATAAATTCATAGGTATAGGATTTGCAAAAAAAATGTGCAGCAAAAACTTATAACGAAATTCGCATGAAATATTCACAAGAAAATCCACAACATAATTTTGTAAATAAATTCACAAGAAAAATATTTGCAAGAAAATTTGCAGCACTAATCTGCAACTAAGTTCACACGAAGAATTTGCAAGAAAAGTCGCAGCAACCAAAATCCACAACAAAATTCGTAGTAAGATTTTGCAAATAATTTCCTAACAAACAGATTTGTAGGAGAATTTACAGCAATCAACCGCAACAAAATTCACAGCAATTTGACGTAAAAAAAGTCATAGCAACCAAAATCCACAGTAATGTTCACCGTAAAATGTCTCAACTAAATTCATAGGAGCAAAAATTTGTAGGATAGTTTGCAGTAAATAAATTTCACAGCAAAATTTACAGTAAAAATCCACAGCCAAGGAAATAATGTGTAGGAAATTCCCCATGACATTCATTTTTTGTAACAAAATCCGTAACAAAAATCCACAACAAAATTCACAGACATAGTTTCCTTTCAATTTAGCTGTGAAAATGACTTTAAATGAGCATATTGACTTTTTACCTGTAAAATTACCTGCGAAAATATTTCCTATGAGAACATCACAGCAAATATTCACAGCTAAAATTTTTGCACCTTGTGGAGGGAAAGTTACTTGTCGATTTTGTTCGCGCCTTGTGGAGGGAAAGTTACCTACCGATTTTGCTACAGATTTCAAAATCCATAGCCAAATATCACCCGATTTGCTCAGCACAGGAAATTCGCCGCAAAATTTATAGATATTACCTGCTGATAAAATTCGTAGAAAAATTTTACAAGTATTTTGCATATTTTTAGTAGTAGTTGTAAACCAATATATAAAAAGTTGTAAACCAATATGTAAAAAGTTTTGCTCACTGATTTATAACTTTTTGTATATTAGTTTACAACTTTTTGCATATTGATTTATAACTTTTTATATATTGATTTATAATTTTTAACTTGATATAAATGCTTGGTGTAAATGTAGTGGTGGTCATTTATCATTTCTCTGACTTTTAACAGGTGGGGAAAGAAGGAAAGGTGGTGGATGTTATAGCATATTAACAAGAATACATTGACGTGTGTGCAAAACATGGAAAAGCTAAAATAAAATATTATTTTATCACTGATTTGTGTATAAAAAATATTTATTTTTTAATTGGGATTTCACATAAATTCTAATATTATACTTAAAACACCACCCTATACCCATATTCAAAATAATGCCCCAAACATCTATCCATTTCTTATTTTAATAAACATTAAATTTTTTATTTTCAATACTACCTTTCATGTAACTTTATATTTTAATAAATATAATATGTATACAATCGGCTCATATTTTTTTACTATTATATATGAAGATACATTTACTATTTTATTAATTTTTTGTAACAGAATTTCTAGGAGATATAGTTTATGACATCAGACTTTTCATGTAGCAGAGATTTAGAGTCTATGTAGCTGTATCCAAAATCTCAAAATAGATTATTCATGGACCGTGGTATCAAAACGTCAATCCAAGAGATCTAAAGTTCGATAAGAGGATATGTGATTGTATTGCCGTAATGGTTCGTTTGACTATTTATATACTTGCTTTCCCATTGAGATTACGCAATTTCTTGTCCCGGGGCCGGGGGTTCCCTTCCTCTTGGTTGAAATCGTTTGACTCGTCTCGGCTAGGTTTATAACTTGTCCATCATCTTTCCCATTATTGTTGACAAAGTAGACAGAATTAATAGTGCAAACTTACTTTTATTTATTTTTGCAAATGTGAGATGGACAATAAGCATCATACATCTGACTAACTGCCATCCCTACATGCACTACAAAACACATACGGCATTTTAAACAACGTAGTACATTGCATTGGCCAGCTTAAAGGTTCGTTCTCCTGCGTTCTCCCCCAAAAAATCATTCCACTGATCACCAATGTTTCCAATGATAACGTATCCGTCATCTACTAGCTTCTGCCTCTCGGCTGTTTTGTATTCTTGTTTTGTTTTACCGTTGTATTCATCACCCCTGCAGCCAAATGTTTTGCATACAACCACATCGAAATTGATATTAATTAAACTTTTATTTTGAATTTAATTTATATATATATAGCAAAAATTCTTTTGTATACTGATTTCTAATTACATAAAATCATTTAATTTTGTCATCACATCATTGGCAGTAATATATATATATAACTTCCCCCATGTATGGAAGCCAGCTTTCTTTAGGTTGGAGGCAGTTACAGCCCTATACTATCTTGATGCCGCCAGACAACAATATGCCGTACAGCTTTTGGGTCTCGGGTAGTGCTGGGGCAACGCCTCTGGCAACCCACGCATGCCATGCTGTTGAGTCGTAAGGTTTCGACCTATATATATCAACAAATTAAATTAAATTAGGCATGAAAAATAAAATTATCATAAAATGTACGTAGTATTGCACATAAGGTGATTAAATGTTAGAGAAATAAAATGCGACTTAAATTATAGTCTCTCTAATTAAAGTGATTCTTTGAGTATATGCCCCCCTCAAAATTAAACTAATGTGAATAAAGTTTGGAAAACTAAATTGTTAACTTCTTAATTTAAATATGTCTAGCTTTAGAAAAATAAAATTAAAAAAAAACGAAGAAAAAGAACGTACGTACCCAAATCCATTTTCCGCATAAAATGGCACACTAGACAGTGCGGTATCATCAACACCAAAGATGAATGTGTCTCTATTTTGGTCGATTTCACCGTTGGTATAATAATTAGCCTGCACACAAACTTAGTTTTGAGTCAGATTGATACTGGTCACTAACCATGTAGTTTGCTACGTAATCTTGGCACACTTCTGGAACTGTTTTGAACTCTCTGAGGTTGTTTGTTTCTACGGCAAGCCTCCAGCTATTGCAGTACACCTCGGTGGGGTAGCGTTTGTCGAGGCCGCCAGTTTTCATTCGGAGAGGGAAAGTTTGGTAGTCTGCGCCATGGCATGTTGCCAAAAGGGATGCGAGAATGAAAAGAGGCAACATCATGTTTACAAGAGGGTTGTTAGTACAAGTAAACCTGCGCTCTGCTTGAAGTGCACTGGGTGAATGTTGCTCCTTATATAGACTTCTTTTTTCTTTTAAAAAAAAATGGAGAACCACCATTTTGTCCCCGAAAAATTATAACCCTAACAAAATAGTTTTCGAAAGATTATAAGCCACGTGATAGGTGCCACCACCTGAACCCTAAATTAAATCCACCTTAAACCTGAATTGACTTCCATTTTTATTGATAAATATGATCTTTTTAGGAGTTATTTTATCAAATCTATAATTTTTAGAGCTTAAGTGATTTTACGGTGTCAACATGACATAACAAAAACTAATTTAGTAAAAATATAGTATGATTTTTTTGGATTCAATTGATAGCTCTAATCTATCAACTTGACAGAAAATATGTTTCGTAATTCCTTTTACTAATGAAAATAGTAGTCAGATGATATTTAAGTAAATTTATCAAATAAAATAAATCTTTAAATGATTAGAGGTAAATACAAATTCTTTTAAAATTATTTTATATTTTTTACAAATCAAAATAATAATTCTCTCGTGAAAAATTCTCCTGTGGGGTCAAAATTGATTTCATGCATGATGAATATGATTGCATAGGACAAAAGGATCAGCCACTGTGAGCCACCGCGTAAGTGTCCGTGGACCAGATGACACATACCTGCATAGGACAAAAAGACACATACTGTGAAATAGGATCATCCATAAGACATGATGCATGCAAGCGGCGCTCTGTATTCGTTTGCAGCTTCTTGCTTTTATTTGTCATCATCTCAATATTTCTTCCTCCGTAACTATCCCATGTCTTTCAGTTTATTAGGAAAAAAATAAAAAAGTTACATCAAACTAACTTTGGTTGTGACTCAAGTAAAAGGTGAGTTGATAAAGACTCTCTCAATTTTTAGTTACATATTGATAGTTTGATTCTTGATTTGAAAATTGAGTAATTTTAAAACTTGTAATCAACATCTAGCCTATAAATAAACCTACAATATGTGAAGTGATTAGCCATTACATGTGGCAGTGGATTATCTAGAAAGTAAAACCTGACTTTGGTTGATATGGAATTATATTCTATATATATATTAATATAACAATAATTTATTATAAATTATTATTATTATTATTATTATAAATAATTTATTTTCTTAATATAGTAAGGTTTTGAAAATTAAATTAAATACATGTATATAAATATATCAATATTTTATATTATTATAAGTCACATATATATTTTAATTTGTAAAAATTTTATATATATATATATATATGTACATAACAATTAACAAAGGGTATTTGGTGAAAAATGAAATAATAGTTATGAGAAATAGATAATTCATAAAAAATTAAAGATAAATTGAAGCATAGCGTTTCTCAATTTTATAAGGAATGGAAGTATATATTTTAGAAATAGACAGGAGGAGAGTATAATAAAGGCTTTTCTCAATAGAATGAAATGTATTTTACTCTAATAAATATGTGACTAGATAAATAAATATCTTTAAAATGGAAATAAAAAATAAAATCAATTTTTGAAACTAAAGCAACGGTTCTAATGTGCCAACTTAACATAAAATATGACATGTAATCATTTCTATTAGTGAAAATGAAAATAAATTAATATTTGTGTAAATTTATTAAATAGGATAAGGATTTAATTGGAATACACTAAATGTGTAAAAAAATTTTACACATTCATCTAATCATATAATGACACATTAATAAATATGGTTACTTTTTCACTCTACTACTTGAAAAGTCATGTAAAAAAATATATTTGATTGAATAACAGTGTAAAATTTTTATATTGTCAGTATATCAAAATTAAACCTATAGAATAAATCTTTAAAAGATCATGAGCAGATATAATATTTTTAAAAATTATCTTATCAATAATATAATTTTTAAGAGATGAAAATGATAGTTGTCCCCACAAAAATCTGTGGGCTCAAATTTGATTTAATGAATGATGAATAATTGATGGGAGAAAAAGACCAAGGAGTGCGACTCCCCGCGAAGCTGTCCTTGGTAAGTGTCATTTATCATGTGGTATATCAGACTACTATTGAATATATCCTCAATGAAATTTTATGTATACTTTATTTTAGCCTTTAAAATTAATAAATTAAGTGTTGAAGGTATGTTTGGATAAAGGATAAAGAGAAGAGTAAAAATTATATAGATAACTTCGTATGTTATTTTAGATGGGAAAAGTGTGACCTTGATTCTTTTAATTTATTTAATCACCCTCTGTTAATTTTAACAATGATCACTACAAGAAAAATGGATATTTTTAGTAGTTTTTGACAGTTAAAGTGTTAATATTTTTTATTCTTTTAATTTATTTAATCGCCTTCCTTAAATTTTAACAGTAACTTTGATGAATAATGTTAGCCATATTTAGCATTATTCAATCGATAAATCTAGTATAATCCGTCATCAAATGGCTTCCCTACAACTCTGTCTAGCTGTATTCATTTGTCGAGACTTACAATGAGGTTGGAACGAAGACAATTATTAGTGGAAGACAAAAAGTTCAATTTGAGAAAATATTTTACTTATAAAGAGGGCTTACTCTCCGACACATTTGTTTTTCAATAAATGGGGAAACAAGTCGATCTCCAGCCATGAGTAATACCGGCTAGAGAAGGAATACATAGCAACCCCATATATAAAAGAGTGATATTAGGTGTATAATTAAATTGTACAACTAATGCACATCACACACCTTATCACTATTGGATTTGATGAATGAGTGTGTAGGATCAAGCGTTTACCACTAGGTCAAAAGGTATAGCTATTAGCAAGGATGCAACCTTATTTCCTTAAAGGATTAAGCCCATCGAATCCCAAGGGTGACGCTGGCTAATTAAAGCCAACAATCTCCCCCCAGTGTCAGCTGGGGGATTCAAACCCATGACCTCGCTCTAATACCACTTGTAGGATCAAGCGCTTACCACTAGGCCAAAAGCTATAACTATTAGCAAAGGCGCAACCTTATTTCCTTAAAGGGTCAAAACCGCATCTAGCTTGAGGGGTTGCACCCATTACATGCGTCATGGACTGGGATGTTAAGCCCATTGAATCCTAAGGGTGACGCTGGCTAATTAAAGCCAACAGAGTAAGATGAGTGGGGACCAGACATTATATCCAATGATAATAAGGTATATTGTGTACATTTGTTAAGTAATTTATTTGTATACCAAACATTATTCTATATAAAATGAGATCAATCGAGAATCAATCATAGCTCCAATACTGAAAAGTACACCCAAAACAAACACCTGGCCCTTGGAACTGATGTTTATATTAACCTCTCATAGTCGCATAATCGGTTGAAGTAGTGACAAATGCTTCTTTTTCTTAATTAATCAGTGAGTTCATGTTCAAGGCCCAGGTGATCGGTTTAATAGGAGAACTACATCGCCTATGAGATTTCAAATGGTTGAGCAGAATTGCCTCCAATTGAAGGACATCCATAAGAAACCAAAAAGAGGGCTTAAATAATTACATTTAATATAAATTATAATTTTAAATAATAAAATTTATTATGTTTTTTTGTCTCTAAGAAGTAAGCAAATTCTAGTTTTGGTTCCTAAAATATTTTTTGTTTGGTTTTAAAATTGTTAGGTTTCAAAGAACAAAAATATATTTAATTTAATTAATAAAAATTTATTGCATTAAATATGTTTTGATCTCTAAAAAAAGTGAATCCTAAATTACTTTAGTTTTAATTCAAATATTTTTAAAACTATTTTGTTTCAGGACTAAAACAAAGCAACTTTACAAATGTTTGAACTAAAATCAGATAGAAAATTCTTCAACGACCGGGCCAAAAGCGAAATTCATCACTTAGGTACCAAAAACATATTTAAGACTTATTAATTTTTATTATTTAAACTATAATTTATGTTAAATAGAGTTTATTATTTTATTGACCAGGCCAAAAGCAAAATTAATAATTATTTATTAATTTATTCAAACATAAAATTTAAAAATATATAATACTTTATCTTTCAAATATTTTAATCTTTTCTTAGATTTTTCATCATATACTATATAAAAAATTATATTAAAATAATTTTGCATTAGTTATTATTTAAATTTAACGGCTAAATTACTACAGGTTGTGGTGAACCGATGTCGTTATTGTATCCTTTTGCACCATAAAATCAATATCTATTTGGATGTGTTTCAGCATGAAAAAAAAAAAAAACAAACATCTTCATTCTCATACAAATCTTATGGGAACTGAGCTCTGTTGCTACTTTTCGTTATATATAGTTGGTTTTAATTGAAATAAAATATCTTGGAAGAAGTCCTACATAGCCCAGAAATAAAAGTGGAAAGGGAAGCTTCTTGAAAAAAGTCTCACATCGCCCAGGATTGCTATATACATGGACCAAGGTTCTTTGTTACAACTTGCACCAGTCGAAAATATTTTAAGCTTGTATCTGACTTTTCTCCCTTTTTCTGTACTCTTATATTAGAGTGTATTTAAAATACTTCTTTTGGAGAGTATAGGTGTACTGGGACCGATGGGTGTTTGAGACCAAAGTTTATGTATTGTAAAAATTTTCACATAGTATTATTCACTTGTTGTCATTTGGCAATGTTCGTGGTTTTTCTCCTATTTTTGAGTTTTTCACGTTAAATACTGTGTTGTGATTATGTTCTTATTTTATTGCTCAGTTTGAAAATTGAGTAATTTTAAAACTTGTGATTAACATCTAGCCCATAAATGGAGTTACAATATGCGAATGAATTAGTTATGCGGCAAATACTCTGGAAAGCAAAAACTAACTTTGGTTGATGTGGAATATTCTAATAGAATATCCTTAATAGAAACTTGGCTAGCCCTCGCCCTTTAGCGGGGTGGGGTGGGGTATACAATAGCTTTTTGAGGAAAAAAAAAAGAATTAATTATCATGATGGAAAACTTCTAGGAGATTATATATATATATATATATATATATATATATATATATATATATATATATAGTGATAAGTTTTATTGTTAATTCAAGGAGATTATTAAATTGTTTGGTTTTAACCTCTATAATTATTTGTCTATATTAAATGTTGAATTAACTAATATCTAATTCCACATAATACCTAGTAATCGTATATGTCAAAGTATGATTCACACACAGAACAAGTATAACAAATAACAATTCATTTTTTGACACACTCACAATAAAAAAATAGACCTTATCAACTTTATTCAAGCTATACACACTTGTTTACTTTATTGTGAAGTATCCAAGAATAAATTGTTAGACTCCTATTTATGAGTTCTTCTACATCAAAACATCACCCAATAATCCATTGGACCCCAATCTGATAATCCATCTTAGCCAACCCAATAACTTAATTTACTAGAGTTTTAATATGTAGGACTATGATAACTATCATATAAAAATGAATAATGTAACCTTGCTGGATAAATTAATAGTACAAACTAAAATCAAATCATTTTAAAATATTTAATAAATAACTATCATGTATGATGTGCCAAACGGACCCTTCCCAGTTTATTTTTCAGCCTTTGCCTTTATTTTCTAGCTTATTTTCTTATGAAGTTTGGTTGGCTAGCTTTTCAAATGCTAGATCCAGATCGAGTAATTCAATATGAGGCTATGTATCATTTGACTGCTTATGTTCTTGCTTTTCCATTGGTGTAACGGCTTTCCTTTAGAGGAGATTATAATAATATTATTTTAATACCCAATTATTTCAAACGCTAGACCCAATTCAAAATAGAAGAAGCGCATCACTTATCTTTTCTCTTAATCTCTTCTTTCTTTCTATCACTCCTCTCACGATTGGTTGCAGAAAAGAAAAAAATCTTTAACTGTTATAGTTCGTTTTACCGTCCTTCAGGGGTCAAGGTTTTCCTTGTTTTTTATTTTTTATTATTTTTCCCCTCTTGGTTGAAACCGCTAATTGACTTATCTCGGCTAGGTTTATAACTGGTCCGTCATCTTTCTTCCCATGAAGACAGTATTAATAGTGAAGATTTATTTTTATTTATTGTAGGCTTTCTTGCAAATGTGAGATGGACAATAAGCAGCTATATATCTGGCTGATTGCCATCCCTACATGCACTACAAGACACAGCACTTTAAACAACGTAGTAGACTGGATTGGGCAGCTTAAAGGCTCGTTCTCCTTCGGGATCCCCCAAATGATCACTCCACTGGTCACCAATGCTTCCAATGATTCTGTATCCTTCATCTACGAGCTTTTGTCTCTCGGCTGCTTTGTATTCTTGTGCTGTTTTATCGCTATATTCAGCACTCCTGCAGCCAAATGTTTTGTATATAACCACATCAGAAATTGATAGTAATTAAAATATAATTTTGAATTTAATTTTAGTGTATATATATATATATATATATATATATATATATATATATATATATATATATATTTATTTATTTATTTTTAGAGCAAAAAAATTCTTTCGTATACTGATTTCTAATTATATACAATCATTTAATTTTGTCATCACATCATTGGTAGAAATAAAATATGGAATTAAGATGCATATATCCTTACTTGGTAATTAACTTCTCCCATGAACGGAAGCCAGCTCTCCTTAGGTTGAAGGCAGTTATAACCCTAAACCTATCTCTTCTAGTGGTTAAGAATACTATCTTGATGCCGCGAGACACCAATATGTTGTACAGCTTAAGAGTCTGGGGTAGTACTGGGGCGACGCCTCTGGCAACCCACCTATGCCATGCTGTTGAGTTGAAAGGTGTCGACCTATATATATATATATATCAACAAATTAAATTAAATTAGGCATGAAAAATAAAATTATCATAAAATGAAGTATTGCATATAAGGTGATTAAATCTTAGAGTAATAAAATGTGACTTAAATTATAGTGTCTCTCTAATTAAAGTGATTCTTCGAGTGTATGTCCCCCTCAGAATTAAACTAATATGAATAAAGTTTGGAAAATTGAATTATTAATTTCTTAATTTAAATGCGTCTAGCTTTGGAAAAATAAATAGAAAAACGAAGAAAAAGAACGTACGTACCCAAATCCATTTTGCTCCTGATATGGCACAGTAGACAGTGCGGTATCATCAACACCAAAGATGAATACGTCTCTGTCTGTGTCGATTTCACCCTTGGTATGATAATTAGCCTGGATACAAACCTGTTTGGAGTCAGAGTCATACTGGTCACTAACCATGTAGTTGGCTACATAATCTTGGCACTCTGAGTTAACAGTCTTGAACTTCCTGAGGTTGTGTGTTTCCACGGCAAGCCTCCAGCTATTGCAGTACACCTCGGTAGGGTATTGTTTCTCGAGGCCGTCACTTCTCATTCGGAGAGGGAAAGTTTGGTAGTCCGCGCCATGGCATGTTGCCAAAAGGGATGCGAGAATGAAAAGAGGCACCATCATTTTCATTTTCTCAAGAGCGGTTATTGTTTCTAGTAGAAGAAAACTTGTGCTCTGCTTGAAGTGCATTGGGTGAGTGGTGCTCTTTATATAGACCTTTTTTTTTTTTTTGGTGAAGAAAATCTCTTGTGGGCTCAAATGTAATTTTATGTGTGGTGAATAATTGCATACGACAGGAGGACTACCGCATTAGGTGTCCTTGGCTAGATAGATATAAACGATCAGCAAACAGTTGGGTGGAAGCATTTATCACGTGGCTTATATAAGACTATTGAGTATTGTATTATTCTTGAAATTATGTATGTATATTTTATTTTAATTGTTAAAATTAATAAATTAAATATTTAATTTAAGGTTGTTTGGGTAAGGGGTAACTATTTAATTTAATTAACTATTTACAAAATTTCAGTATTTTATATAGATTTTTTTTTAAAAAAAGAAACTATCATTTTGATTCCTAAAAAATTGTGTCACTGATAAAATAATTCTTAAAAGAAATTATATTACTCTATAGCCCTCCAAAGATCCCATTTGACAAATTAAATTCATCCTAAAAGCAAATTGCCTTTCATTTTTGTCAATAAAAGTGATGCTTTTAGGAGTTATTTTGTCAAATATATGGTCTTTTGAGATCTTAAGTGGTGATTCTACCCTATCAAGTCAACATAAAAATAGCTCCTTTATAAAAAAAAATACAATATGATTTTTTCGAAACTAATGCAACAGTTCTAATATGCCAACTTAACATAAAGTATCACATGTAATCATTTCTATTAGTGAAAATGAAAATCAATTAATATTTGTGTAAATTTATTAAATAGGATAAAGATTTAATTGGAATACACTAAATATGTAAAAAATTTTACATATTTATCTAATCATATAATGACACATCAATAAATATGGTTACTTTTTCACTCTATTACTTGAAAAGTCATGTAAAAAAATAGATTTGAGTGGATAACAGTGTAAAAAAATTTTATACTATCAGTATATTAAAATTAAACCTATAAAATAAATCTTTGAAAGATCATGAGCAGATATAATATTTTTAAAATTTATTTTATTAATAATATAAATTTTAAGGGATGAAAATGATAGTTGTCCCCACAAAAATATGTGGGCTCAAATTCGATTTTGTGAGTGATGAGTAATTGATGGGAGAAAAGGACCAAGGAGTGCGAGTCCCCGCGCGCAGCTGTTCTTGGCAAATGTCATTTATCATGTGGTATATCAGACTACTATTGAATATATCCTCAATGAAATTATATGTATACTTTATTTAGCCTTTAAAATTAATAAATTAAGTGTTGGAGGTGTGTTTGGATAAAGGATAAAGAGAAGAGTAAAAATTATATAGATAAACTTTATATGTTATTTTAGATGGGAAAAGTGTGATCTTGATTCTTTTAATTTATTCAATCACCCTCTATTAATTTTAACAATGATCATCACAAGAAAAATGGATATTTTTAATAGTTTTCGATAGTTAAAGTGTTAATATTTTTTATATATACTAATTATTAATAAAAAATTTTAAATTATTTTAACAGATTTTTTATATCAAAATTACTTTTATTGGCAATATTTTCATTGATATTTTAATCATCAAGAATCATCGAAAATTCCTATTTTTCTCGTAGTGAATTTTGACTAATAGTGTTAGCCATATTTAGCATTACTCAATCAGTACATCCAATGTATCCATCATCATATATCATTTCCCGACACATTGTCTAGCTCTATTCAGCGAACGTTTGTCGAGATTTATGAGGTTGAAAGTTAAAAACTTATTTAGTGCATACAAAAAAAAACTTATTTAGTAAAGGATTCAATATTTGAAATATTCTTTATAAAGAGGGCTTACGTGCCAACACTTTTTCTTTAACCGATAAATGGGGCAATAAGTGTCCAGTCATGAGGATAATACCAGCTAGAAAGGGAATACATCATTCACATGTATAAAAAGAGATCAATCAAGAATCAACCATAGCTCCTACATTGAAAGTACACCCAAAAGACAAACCCTGTGAAAATGGTATCAAGATGAAGAAGATGAGTACTACTCAAGAAGCAGTAACACAAAGAAAGAACTGATGAAGAATCAAAATGGTATTGAACTTAGTGAATGAGATAATGCATTCAATCCAATTGAGTATTACATGAGCTTCTGCTTATATACAAGTGACTCTTTGGGATCAGCCTCCTCTAACAGCTTGAGTTGGATAACTCAACTCTGATCACCTAACTGAAAACTAACTGAAATACCAAACTCAGTTCTAACACCAAAGCTGACTGCTAACAAAAAACTAACTAGTTAAGTTATTGCCTTTATCAGGTAACACCCCCCCAAGCTTGGAGTGAAGTAGAGAAAATGGTCATGGAGCAAGTGGTTTAGTAAGTATGCCTACTACTTGTTGGGCAGATGCAATGGGCAGTAGATGGATGATACCTTCCTAAACTTTGTCCCTCACAATATGGCAATCAATTTCGATGTGCTCTGTATGTTCATGGAAGATTGGATTAGCTACTATCTGGATGGCAGATTGATTGTCACAAAACACTACTACGGGCTTGTTGAATTGGATCCCGAAGTCTCTGAAGAAAGCAAGCAACCATTGAGCTTCATGCCTAGTCAAGGCAAGTGACCGATATTCGACTTCAGCTGAGGATCTAGCCATAGTTTGTTGCTTCTTGCTTTTCTAGGAGACTAAGGATGAGCAAAAAAAAAAAGAAGGTAGTATGCAGAGATGGATTTTGCATGTCACAACAAGCACCTCAATCTGAATCAGAAAATCCATTCCAGGTGAAGTCAGACTCAGATGAAAACAGTAAACCTGAGGCAGGAGAACCCTTTAAGTAATGAAAAACTCTGAATGCAGCTTGTTAATGTACATCAGAGGGACAATCTAGAATTGGCTGAGTCCCCCAACCACATAGGAAATGTCTTGTCTAGTGTGGGACAGATATAAAAGGCGACCCACTAACCTTCTATGACCAGATATATCATACAGTGAAGAGCCAGAAAGCTTAGGCAATTTAAGATGGTAGTCCATAGGAGTAGATACAGGTTTGGTAGCAAGTATGCCATAATCAGAGAGTAAATCAAGAGTGTACTTCTGTTGGTAGGGAGCAATTCCTTTGGATGAGTGAGCAATCTCCATACCAAGGAAGAATTTTAAATTTCCCAAGTTCTTAATCTTAAACTTGTCATCTATAGTTGCTTCATGTGTTGGATTTCACAGAGGTCATTTCCTGAAAGCACCAGCTCATCAACATAAACCAAGATGACAATAAAATGGTGGACTTAAAGAAAATAGAGGAATCTAATTTGGACCGAACATAGCCCGAATCTAGCAATACAGATGTGAGCTTGGCATTCCATTGTATGTTGGCTTGTTTTAGGCCATATAAGGACTTTTCCAACTTGCAAACAAGTCTTTTGAATGTAGTGTCAAGCCCTGGAGGGAGTCTCATGTAAACTTCCTCAGTTAGATCCCTATGTAGAAAGGCTATATTTACATCTAGTTGCTATAAATGCAATCTTTTTGCAGCTAGAAGACATAAGAGAATTCTCAAGGCAGTCATTTTGACAACAAGGCTGAAAGTTTCCAATTAATCTATGCCTTCAGTTTGAGTGAACCTCTTTGCCATTAATCAAGCCTTGTGTCTCTCAACTAACCCATCGGGTTGAACTTCACCTTCAAAACCCATTTACAGCCAATTGCTTTCTTATCAGTTAGAAGAGTTGTGAGTTTCCATGTTTTCTTTTGCTCAAGAGCATCCAACTCAGCTTTTATAGCATCTCTCCAGCATTGTTGAGTCACAACATCCTCATAAGTTTGGGGGTTCAGGATTGGAAGATATGGCAAGATAAAAATGTTTTTGGTTAGTGGAGAAAGCATCATATGAAATGAATTGAGATAAAAGATACCTGTTGGGGCTAAGATTTTAGGTCTGACTTATTGGAGGCTAATGTGCATTAATAATCCTGCAAGTGTGAGGGAAATTTCTTTGGTCTGGTGGATCTTCTTAAAGGTGGTGGCTGTGTGTGTTGAGTGCGATTGAGGTGTTGGAGAAGGTACATGGGGAATAGGCTGCTTGATTATGATTTGTATGTTGTTGTCCTGTACTGTGGTTGGTGTTTCATGTGGTTGATTTGTATGGTGCTAGGTTAATGTTTCAGGTAGGATATTGATGTGTTTGAGGGTATATTTGGTGGTTGATTAGTAAAGGTCATATCTAGTATGGGTTCATATGTGAAGGGGTCATATATGGGTGATTGGGTAAGTTTTGTGGCTGTGGTAAGCAGTGTGGTTGAATGAGTTATGAATGGAAACACATGCTCATAAAATATAACATTCTTTGATAGAAAAACAGTGTTTGTGTTTAAATACAACAAAAGAGAGCCTTTTGTACCACTTTTATCTCCCAAAAAAAACACTTTTTGGCTCTAGGATCTAACTTTTTTCTGTTAGATTCTATTGTTGAAGCAAATGCCTAGCATCCAAACACTTTGAGATGAGTAATATCAGGTAAGTTTGAAAATAAAAGTTGATATGGGGAATGGTTTTGAATGATGATGCTAGGCATTCTATTTGTTAAATGTACAACATGGGCTACAACAAAATTCCAAAAGGGTTTAGTAATATGTGATTGAAACATTAAGGCCTTGGTGATTTGTAGAATGTGTCAATATTTTCTTTCTACCACCCCATTCTGTTGGGGGTTTTAACACATGTGGTTTGACGCAAAATACCCTTGTTTGTATAGAAAGAAACTAATTTGAACTTTTGGCCATTATCTATACGGATGATTTTGATTTTAGATTGAAATTGTGTTTCAACACAAGTAACAAATGAGGGAACAAGTAAAGCCACCTTAGATTTTAGTCTCATAAAATAAACCCATGTGAATTGAGTTTTGTCATCTACTACTGTTAGAAAATATTTAAAGCTATTAACAGAGAAAGTAAATAATGGTCCCCATATGTCTATGTGAATGAGATCAAAAGCTTTTATTGATTGAGTGGTACTTACAGGAAAAGTAAGCCTATTTTGTTTAGCATAGTGACAAATGTCACAAGGTAAAATATTGTCTGTACAAGAAATGAATGGGAAATCATGTTGCATTACACTTAACCTAGTTTTAGGAAGGTGTCTTAGTCTTAAATGCCACATTGTGGAACAATTATTTATGGGGGATGGATCTGATGTAGTGATGGTGACTAAAGCTGTGTTGGTGGGGAAACTTGCAAAAGGTTCAAGCACATATAAGCTTTCCTTCAAGTCAGCTACACTAATCTTCTTCAAACTCATGTAATCTTGTATCTCACATCCATTATTGGAGAACTTAAATCTACAATTTAGTTTTGAAACTGCTTTTGAAACTGGTAGCAAATTAAATATGAAAGATGGTATATAAAGGACGTTTGTGAGATAGAAATCTTTGGTGAATATGATGGTTCCAGAGATATTGGCAGTAATGTAGGAACCATTTGAGAGTTTAGTTACTATTGGCTTAATTCTTGTATAATGAGAAAATTTTTCTAGGCAATAACACACATGGTCAGTTGCTCCAATGTATATTACCCAAGATGTAGAATTAGCTATTATGCAAGCAAAAGTTATGTTAATGGTAAGAGATGGAGCAAGAATAGTAGCTATTTGTTCAGATGGAAGGTTGGGTGGAAGGGAGCAGGTTGTGATTTGGTTGGTAGAACGAGAGGTGAATGACTCTTGATGCTGAAGTAGAGCTAGAATTGCCTTATGTTGCTCTGAAGTAAAACCAAAGCATGAATTTCCATTACTTTCCATTTGGGTTGAAGCTTTAAGACTGATATCTTCAGTTTCATCAGTCATAATATTGTGTTCAGATCCTGATTTGGATTTGAGGTAATGGGGAATTCCATGCTTTTTATAGCATATATCAATAATTTGTCCTTGCCTTCCACAAAAGGAGCACATTTTAACCCCTGAATGTCCTCTGCCATTAGGGTATCTGCCACTAATCTTTGAGTAATGTCCCTTATTACCTCTTCATCTGCCACGGCCCCTTGAAGATGAACCATTGTTATTTTATGAATTGCTCAGGCAGACTGCTGATTCAGTCACTGCAGCTATGGCATGCATCTGTTGTTCCTGTTGGTGTAGTAAGGATAGAGTTGTATCAAGGTCTGGTAAGGGCTTCATAAGCAATATTTAAGACCTCACATGAGTATATTGCTCATTTAGACCTCTTAGGAATCTCACAGCATGGTCACTCTTCCTATACTCCCTTATTACTCCTAAACTACATACACATCCATTGACACATAAACAACCAAGTATGGGTAAAAAATTCTCCAATTCTTCCTGTATAGATTTCAGTTTGGTGCAATATGAACCAATTGACATATCTCTTTGCTTTGCTGCAATGAGTTCTTCTTGTAACACTGCTATCCTAATGACATATCCTTGGTGATACCTCTTTTTAAGATCTCTCCAAAGTTCAGAAGCATTATCTATGTGTGTGACACTTTGTAGGATTTCTTTACTCAAGGCAAGATTAATCCAAGAAACTACAAAGGTGTTGTACTTGTCTCATGCAAAGAATAAAGGATCATCATCATTTGGTCTGGGAATTATGATAAACTCAACCCCAAAAAAGAGAAACGAGAGTACATAATGTTAACAAAGTAAACACCCCCAATGCAGCAAACTAGCTGCAAAACCAATACATAAGCTCAAGCAACATCAAAGCTAGCAAGGACCTCAAAATACACAACAGGAAAATGACAGTAACAAAAGCAGCAAACAATTGATTTGTATTATTTAGCTGTTGTTATTCTTATTATAACTATACAACAAATTTTAATATCTTTCTTATTAGAAAAACAAAAAAGGAGTGTGTTTTGTCTCTCTTGAAAGAAACATTAACAGGCTATTTAGATTTTGTTTACATTTCTTATTTTTATTTTATTTTCGATTTGTTCCATATTAATTAGGCACGCATAAGCAATTACACACTCACTCTTCCTAATTATTGCATGGTATTAGAGCAATACCGCTACAAAAAATTTATACCTTTGACAACATTTACTTTAGTAATGGTGCGTGAAAAGTATTATGTGCAATACACCCACGTAATTTTTTTTTAAAAAAATGTGTTGTCCTTGATATATCAAAGACTACACCTTTTTATGTTAAGTGATCACTTTTCGTAAAATTGTTATATAAAATTTGGCCATTTGTCTAAAACAACATCTCTTGACAAATTAAAGACTACATATTTTAAGCTAATACTCACTTTTTCTAGAATTATAGCACATGTAGCTAATTGTCTAAGACAACAATTGTAAATAGAGGAGTAATATTTTTCAGATATCAAATACAATATATTTAAAAATAATATTGCATGTGTAAAAAAAAAACACTTTAGAATAATGTTATTAATAATGTTATTTTATAATCGATGTCATTACAATCCTACATGGTGTTTGAAGAATATGTAATAATTTCTCCATCTCATGTAAAAGTTGTTACATGTACTTGGAATACTATATCTTGAATCCATCACTGATAATGTTTGGTACATATCCCGAGACAAAAAATATTAATGTGTTTAGAGAAAAGGACATGGATTAAAATGTTAAAATTATCTCTATTTCAAGATAATTTTTGAGTTAATTTTTGTCCCTTAAAAAAAAAAAGACATTGGATATATGTGCCTGGGACATGTACATTTCAAAGATTTGTTTTCAATAATATCTTTTTAAATGTTTGATATTTCATCATTACTTTTCTTATTTTTTTAATTTTTCATCAAACTATAAATAATCTTCTTTATCCTTTTTATCAATTATTATTTATTGTACATTACTATCAAATACAATTTCATTTTCATCTCTAATGCCACACTTTATCTATTATTTCCTAGAACAGGTACCAAACAATAATACAGAAATGACAGTTAACAACTAATAAGGACATAATCATTAATGACTGGGTCAAAATGGGATAGTCTAATTTGGGTTTAAGTGAAAATAAATTTGAACCCATTAAATTAAAGTTAATTGGATTCATTTGGTGAAATAATTTGTATATGATATTTTGATAGATGATTTACACTTATATGAGATAATGGATAAATTTATTTGTATATAATATTTATAGAATCTGCCTGGAGCGAATTCTATGTTATTTTAGTTTTACAAGATAGATTCAATGTTTTTTTTTGTTTTTTACTTTGAATATGCCTTTGCAGATTCAATGTTCTTTTTTGTTATATATCTTTGAATTTGTCTTTGGCGGATTATATATCAAAAACACCATATTGCGTGACTTTTTTTTCTAAAATACCATATTAATGTATATACATCACCCAAATCTCATATACAAAAAAAAAAAAAAAGATTCCATTGATTTGGTTCATTTAGTTTTTAAAATTTTTTCAGCAAATCCAAATCACCAATTTGATCAATCAAGATTTTACATGTGATAATTGATAATATATAGTGTAACACTTGATTATGGGATATTTAATAAATATGTGACTAGATAAATAACTATTTTAAAATGGAAATAAAAAAATAAAAAATGATATGATGATTAAAATCTTAATTATAAAACTTAAAAAATTTAAAATAAATTATAAAAGTGCTGTTAATTATGTGATAAATTAAATTGAATGTTTTCATGCTGAAAAACTATATGAAGACAAGAACTAAATCAATAATAATTATTTTACTTCAGTCTTAAATTAAAATAAACGGAACATGTTAATTAATTCAAACAAATTTTATTCTGTTTGAATTTTCAAATTTCTTGGATCAATTTAATCTAGATAACAGTATCAGCCTATAAATGTTTTTTTTTTTCTTCCTTTTTTAGAATAAACGCTAAATTCTCAAGAAGGGTAGCATAAGTATACCAAAAGATCAACTTGGATCAATAAAAAATGAAAAATAAACTTCAGATGTGATAACCGAACAGAACATCACAAAGAAAGAGACAAGAAAAGAAGGAAACAAAACAGAGGGACCATAAGCATCTCCCCGAAGACAACAAGGATATATGCATGAAACGTTTTTTAAGATTATCAGTAGAAATGAGACACGTCATATGGTCCCAGAACAGGGTGAAATTATCATGCCTATCCTTGTAGATGTTGATGGGTCTCATTGTTTTATGATTATTATTATTATTATTATTTTTTCTGGTGAAATGGTGGAGCTCACTCTCTCAGACAAAAGCAACATTGTCAGCTGTTGGCTGGATGCATTTATGCACTATTGTCCTCACTCTCCAGGTGGGTCCTTCTCGAATGTTTGCCACTTTGTTAAAAAAAGAAAATCCTTAACCACTTTTAATTAAGAAACTAAAAATATATTATTTGATAGATTTAATTTTTATGTATTAATAAGGTAAAATCATTTCAGCCTTTGCGTTTATTTCTAGCTTATTTTCTTATGAAGTGTAGTTGGCTACTTGGCTAGCTTTTTCCTTTACTTTTATGCAATTTATGTTTCAGCCTTTGCGTTTATTTCTAGCTTATTGTCTTATGAAGTGTAGTCGGCTAGCTTTTTCAAATACTACTTTTTGGAGTAGTTTTTGCACCTATAACTAAAGAGAAGATTTCCCATCTTTGGAATTAAACTTATCTCAAGTATTTACATGATACGAAACACCTCTTTAGTTGATTATGCAGTTAATTGAGTTTGTTTGGATAAACTTTTAGGAGAAGATTTTTTCTTTAATATTTTTTAAAAAGTACTTGTTTCAATTATTTTAAAAATACTTTTTAGCATTTAGTTACGGGTCTTTTTTGTACATATGATTTTTTAATGGTATATTTACATCAATATGATGTTTTGAAAAAAATTTACACAATATGGTACTTTTAGTATAGAATCTGTCTTTGGCGGATTCAATAAAAAAAACATTTGTGTACTGAATCCGCATCCAATTCAGTGTAAAAAAATATTCTTTTATTGAATCCGCCAATGACGAATTCTAAAACACCATATACAAATAAATTTATCCATTTTATCATATTAACGTAAATCACCAATATAAACATCATATATAAATTATTTTTCCTTTAGTTACATCTTTATTTGTGATTTTCAAAAAAAGTAATGTTTTGTTGGTTAATAAGCGTGAATTTGGTAAAAGCAGAAGCAATAGAAGAGAAAGAATGTTATTTATTATTTTTAAAATTATTTAAATTATAAATTTATCATCATAAATTTTATGAAAAAAACATAAAAATAACCTTCTACCAATTTACGCTCACCCTTAAAGATTTAGATATGACTTTTTTTTGGGAGACTAATAATTTTTTATTGATATAAAACAGTTCATATATGCAATACTAATATCACTCTGTCATGTATAATATAGTAATCAGGTGGCTCCATTGTTGTGTTTTGTTAGCATTAAATTATCTTCATGCAAGAATCAAGGTCGTGTTTACAGATCTCTAGCCTAAGCTACAGCCGTTCTACACAGCCCGTAAAGGTGGAAACATAAAATCAAAGCTTGAAATTTGTGACTGGTTATTGAATGCCATAATTTATTAGCGTTTTGCACAGTCAAAGTGGTGGTTGCGTGTTTTGTTTTTTTCCTCATGGTTGTAGCCTGTAAAGGCATGTATTGCAGCGTACCTGAGATCAAGTCAGTGTAAAATCATAATATGAAACAAGTGTGGTTGAAGTTTTTCTTCCTTTGTTAAGTTTTTATGTATGCAATATTTTTTATGAGTGATAGTATGTGGTTCTGATATTATATTAGTACAAGAGCAAGTTAAATTTAGTATCAATTTTTAGAAAATTTGTGAGGATCAAAAATAGTATCATACAGTTAATTTTTTTAAAGGCAATATGATAAACGATTATAATATTATTTGGTCCAGTCTCAAATTAGATAGAAAACTTAATTACTATTATTGGAAAACTTTAATATGCACTCATTTGAAAGCTCACAATATTTGGAGCTTTATTGATTTATGCATTCAAGAAGAACTAGATCAAATAGCTCAAACGAGAGACCGATTGGTCCTATCACAAATCCATTAGGGAGTGGATTATTCAATGTTTGGAAAAATTTCTAACGCCTAAACTTCCAAAAAAGCATAGATTACTCTGAAGCTATCTTAAAAAGGTATAGATAAGATGTAAAAATCCAAACTATAGTCTTTTGCAAAGAGAATATGAAAGGTATGAAATATTCAGCTCATAAACTATTGAATAATATTTTTCTCGTGTCACTAATGTCACGACCCAATTTGGTAATGTGATCGACACGTGAGAAATCACATCTCCACGTAAGTCTTCTCAGTGATATGTCTCTTTGAATGCATAATTTATCGAAATAGCATACTCAAAATATGGTTTTCCTCTAAGTCATTATCATTTTCCTCTATAATTAAAACATGACATTTGAATTCATAAAAACTAAGGTATTTAATATACAAAACTCTGAAAACATCTTACTTATACTCTGAAAATCTGTTTGAAGCTTGAAAACCTAATCATAAATTCATCTTTAGCTTGTTACATGAAGTCTAGTCATAATCTACAATCTCAAAGCCATACTTGAAAACTGTAAACAAAAGCATAATTGTTTCTAACTCTGAAGTCAAATACATGATCTGAAAATAAATGCATGGCTGGGATCCTGCCTGCACATCTACTGGAGTAATCTACTCTAACAAGATCCTAATCTAAGCCTTATTGCAAAGTAAAACTCACCACTGGGATAGTTGCGGGCTACTGGAACAATGACTGAACTATATCTGTATCTACAACTATGAGGAGGAAGGAAGATAGGTGATTCAACAGACTCAATAAATGAATTCTCACTTATCACCTACAAGGGATAACCAATGAATATACATAATATAATATACATGCAGGAAGCACAAACCATTTGCTATTTATATACATAGCTATATAGGAAAACATCTTTGAATTCATAAATTCATAGAAAACATCTCTAATTTCATAAACTAGCAAGAAATCATTTTAACTAATAGTGCGATAGAGCCTTGAGAATAGTTTGTTGAATGTGATAATGAAATTAATAATAATAATAATAATAATTGTCTCTGAATTTCTCTAGTTATACATGTCAACCGTGGCATTGTAACACCCTAAAAGAACCCAACTACGCTTAAGCTCGCATTTGGATTCTATTATATGTCAATGATGCCTTGCATTTATTTTCTTTTGAAATTAATTTAGAAAAATAGTGGATAATTTTTTTCTTTTAAATTACTTTTCGAAAGCTTAAACCTGTAGCAAGCTAGAATTGAGATACATAACGTTTACATAGATGAACTCAAAATTACTTTGCATGCTTACTTAATTCAATAAAGCGGAATAAAGGACTACATGTAAAATTACCATTATATAAGCTGTCTAACTACTTAATACATAAGTTATACCTAGACATATCCCATAGTAATAAGTTCTTTAACCAATACCAATATAAATTCTACTACTACAGGTATATTATTCACATCTACAACATAACTAAGCTCGAAGTGCTAATTCTTAGACGGTCTGAAATCTTCACGTGCTATCTCTTTCCTCAGCTATAGCTTTGTTGCTTTAACTGGACACATCTATCTCTGGTAACGACAATGGAAAGGAAACATAGGATTGAGAAATATAAGATTTCTCAATACGAGTTCCTACTTGTACTAAAAGTGTCATCATTGTCATCCCAGTCACTTCGGGTTTATTATAAAAAGTATACATATAAGGGGTTCAATTACTAAATTTTTGCAAACGTGATTAGCCAAAGTGAAATTGCTTTTAGACTATTCTTGAACATTAGTAGAAATATCAATTTAGTACTTCATCAAGCATACATATATCATATAAAATCACTAATGAGCAATAATAACTTGGGAGATGCATGCATTTCATGATTACCCATCCTTAACATCCACTTTTTAAGTAATCACCATCTTTCTTTTATTCTATTAACATATTTCATAATTACTCACGAGATGAATACATCAATGCCTTAGACCACCCTAAAGGGTAATGAGCTTATACCGTGCCCGTCACCATAACCTTTTGATTTTCTTTCCGTTGCCGTGATCACAACGGTTTAGGGGGTTAACCTGTAAGCTTATCTCAAGTCCACTTTTCCAGATTTTCATTACTACTTTCTCAGGCTTTATTTTTATTTTCTTTCCGTTGTCATAATCTCAATGGTTAAGACATAAGCTTATCCCATTATTATTTAACTCTCACTGAATGCACAACACCAATGTCTTAGTACCCTTTTAAGGCCATAAGCAGTGAGCCAAATCATTTATTAGTTTATTCTCACTGAGTGCACAACACCAACACCTTATTCCTTTTGAGGGGTTAAGTAGTGAGCTTGTCCATTTATTATTTCATTTGAAATATGAATGTATGCACATCATCATGCAAACATAAAAAAATCATGGCACAATCAATCATTTTATCATCATCATTTCATATCTCATCATTATACATTCACATTACTGTATACCACTTCATGTAACATAGACAATATCTCCTATACAACCATATATCAAATAGTAGGCATTTCATGCTAAGCCTCATGACAAAATATATCACATAAATCTCAAAGTAAAACATATAATCTCATATAAGATCTCATATAGATTTTGCATAGACGATTCATATTAAGCAACCTAAGTCACCAAGCTGAGTTCCTAGTGTTTCTAAGGAGTCATGGATGTCTTGGTGTTTATATATTATGAATGTCTTTCTCTCCATTTTTACAAATTCTAACCAAATCTTTTTTTCTTTTGATCTTCTTTGTACTCTTAGCATTTCATTAATACATTAATACACTATGAAATATTATTAGAGGTTCTTTATATATTTTTAAGCTCCCCTATAACTTTATATATATATATATTCCTCTTGAAGATTATTCCAACTTAAAATTTTAAAACTTTCTCTTCACAAGACTTGAATCTTCTATTTATAGTTTTCACATCTTTTACATGAAAATTTGTAACTTTCCTCATACTTAATATCTCAGCCTCATAAAGTTAGTTTCAGATTCCTAACTCATCAAGCTATCCATTAAGGTATTTTTATATAAAAAAAATGGCTTTATGGTTATTCCCTACTACCATTGCAAAGTTGCCCCTTTTCAAACTCTCTCAGCACAATGTCCCACCATTTTATTTCTTATGTTGTATTCTTCATGGTTCAAATATTTATGCATGACATACATGGATGCGTTCCTATGTGTGTTAGCTTCCCAATAAAGTTGATATCATTCTGTTTGCATTTTTCTAAAGTGAGTTATACCTATTTTACTACTAAAAGGTCAGAATCAAAGTTTCAATCTTAGGCTCAACTTTGAAAATTTATATCTTAAGCTAGAGAACTCCGTTTTGGGTGATTCCTTTTGGAGAGTGTTCTATACTGTGTTTAGTTTAAGGTAAAGATATTTTCTTTTCAAGATACTTCATATTTTATAAACAATGCTTTTCGAAGTGCCTACTGCTAGAAATTCCAACACCTACCGTTTTCATGTCTTAAGTCTCTTTTATTAATTCAAGTTTCACATATCACCTTTTTAAGCTATATTTGAGTATGATGACATCATAAAAATACTCAGAACAGAATAAAACATGTTTTGTTATCTAAAAATATATTTTACAAATAACCATTCAAAACTTTTGTCAATAACACAAGCTTGAGGTATTCTAACCATAAATAAGGTTAGAAACCAACAATGTTGAACAAATAAAGAAGAAACTCCTACCTCTTATGTAGGGTCTAAAAAGAGTTCATCTCTTCTTTCTTGAGCTTGACAAAAAGTCCTTGAATTAGATGGCCTTACTTGAATCTTGGCTCTAGAACTTGAGTGCTTAAAAAATATTTCTCACTAGAGTTAAAGATTGTAACTCTTGTAAGGGCTAGTGAAGGTTTGAGCCTAGGATTTAAGTGTTTGGATGAAGCTTAGAGGGTGAAGAGAAGTCTTTGAAGAGGAGAATATAAGAAGAAATGGTAGAGAAAGAATAAGAGAGAAAGAACACTGAGGGAGTTGCTAAAGCTTGAAGACTAGCAAGAGTGTGTTATGAGCAATGAGTTAACACACTTTCCTCCCTTTTATAGGCCAAGAGGCCATGACTTGAGGGCTGTAATAGAGGGGCTTTTGTGCTTCAATTTGTTGTTCTTGGATGCTCATATGGGTGGAGTAATAATTGTGTTAGATTGCTAAGTCCTAGGCACAACTTTTATGTTGGAAGTAATGACTAGAGTAGGCCAATTTTAGTGGAATCAAGAGCTTTTTATGACACAAATTTATTCATTAAATCAATTTGTCCCTTATCATGATAATGCTAACTTTTGGTTCATACATACATGAAAGGATCCAAGTGTTAAGTTCTTTCATGCATACATTGTAATATGGAATTTCATTGAGTCTTGCCTTGTTTCATGCACTTAATAAACTTGTCATATATGGTATGATATTTATGTGTACTGTGTTCTGTCTTATCATAATTTATGATATCATAAGATATTTTAGGTCGACCAAATCATGGCAAAGCTATTATATCTTATTCTTAAAATTAGGATCCTACGTTAATTATTGTAACCTGCTCATCCATTAGCTCCATCATATATAATTACATTATTTGAATAGTTTACTTTGTCAGTGCCTTAATATTACTGTTAAATCAATTATCTGTAAAAACTTGTACTGATAACTGTCACAACGTCCCTGGAGGGGCGCCAAGACATCGGATGACAATCATTTGTTTTTGAAAATGAAATGGGAGTCGCCACCAATTTTAATTATAGTTAAAATTGGAAAGCCTCTAATTTGCAAAATTGGTCTTTAAAAGAGATTTTGAGATTCAGGAATCTGATTACGATTAGGGAAGGGTGGAAAATCGCACCCCTAATACGTTCGTATAAATAAAGTTGCCGTAGAATTTAATTATTATGCAAATTAATTATAATTTAAAATATTTACTTTAACCCAAAAATTAACAATTATAAAAAGAAATAAAATTAAAAGAGAACATAATTTAAAGAAAATAAATTTTGATTTGATAGTTATTGACTATGCCGACGTATTTTCCGGTGCAATGAGGAATTCAAAACCACATCGTTCTGTAGAAAATGCTTGTATGTTTGATTGATTTTAATTAAAAGCGAAGAATATAGAAGTGTGTCAATTGATTTTAATTTCAAGAATGATTTTTTTATTGATAAATGATCTAAAAGGAAATCCGTTTTGGCATAAGATTCAAGATAACACTAGGCTACTCAGTGAATCCTTACGATTCAACGTTTACAAAGGAAGCATTGGCTTCTCAATTATAGTTGTTGATCGTTGCACAGATTAAAATATTATTTATTTGTTTTTTTGTTTTTTATTTATTATTTATTATTTTTTTTAGGACATTTTAAGAACTTATCAAAAATATGTTGCTAATTACAATAACCCCAACAAAATAAAAAAAATGTAGCTAATTACAATAACCCCCAACAAAATAAGCCCAAAAAACGTGACCCAAAGATGAGACAAAAAAAAAGAGAAGCCCACTAAATAGAACAGAAACATCAGCTCAACACAAAACTCAACCTGACCCAAAAAGAAATAACAAGAAATAGACCCAAACCAAAAGGAATTAATACCTAGAAATAAAACTATCAAAATCACCAAAAGAACTCAACGAGCCCAAACGAGACACAAGAAAAAAAATAGAAACTTCTAACTCTAGCTCAAAAAATGACGCTACTCCCAAGAGCTCCCAATTTGAAAGGAAAATGCTAGTTTGACCATGTACACATTCATGTGAGTTTCATGTATTGTGAAGAGTAATAGAGAGAGAATAAGTTGGGAAAAAAGTAAATGGTGGGATCTATTTATGAGTGGAGTATTTGGGTATTTGAAAATGTGGGGTGTTGAAATAGCAAAACCGAAAATATCGACCTCAACTTTTATTCCAAATCTCGAGTACTCACGGATCTACAATCAGATGGTGGGGGCGTTCAAACGGCGTGGCAACGAGGCTGGGAGCGGAGCGGCGCGCGGGGCTGCTGTGATGGGACGGAGGAGAGCTGACGGCGGGATCTTGCGCGGGGATGGTGACTTGAGGGCTGGCTGGGTCCGCGCAGAAGGGAGGCAGAAGGGCTGCGTTGAGGCGCGATGGGTGCTGAGCTGCTGATGGAGGTTCTGGCGCGACTGAAAGGGGGGGAGCTCCGGAAGGTCTTCGCGGCTGTGGTTCCGATGAGGATGGCTGGAGTGCGCGGTGAGTTGCTTCTGCACGTCTTGGCTTCACCGAACTGATTGGGAGGTGAGCTTCCTTCCTTTTTATTTTTCCATTATTTTTTTAAGATGGTGGGTTATTTCTCTGATTGGTTTTAATATATTTATTTTGGAGGGTATGTGGAGTGATGTAATGTGATATGTGAGTGAGTTTGGGGTGGCTATGGATTATGTTTTGTGATGGGGATGATGATGATGATATGGAGTTGTGATTGTTGTTTCGGGAATGAAATTTCGGTGATGGGAATGGAATGACGTCTTCACGGGTTGTAGGGAGGGACTGTGGTGGCGTGGATGATATGTGGAGATGGTCTTGGCTTGGGAGGAATGGTCAAAAGGAATTGTTCTGGAAATGACGCTGGTGAGTTCTTGTGAATAGGGTTAAAGCTCAGCCTCTGTATTGTTGCCCATCTCCTCCTCCTCAAGCTTCCTCCCTATTGTCACTCTCTGTTATCAGTTTATTATGGCAGGCATCTCTCTCTGTTACTGTTCTCTTGAATCGGAAAAAAGGAATGCAGATTGCTGTTTCCAATTTTTAGTTCTTTTAATTTTTTCTTTAAAAAAAATTAAAAATTGAAAACAATAAATCAAACGAGAAGGCACACGAATTTGTCCCCCATGCCTGCAGCTGTCCCTCCGCTGAGTGCTCCACTGGGCAAAGAGCCCATTCCCGTTGCAGGAAGTGGTGGTTGCAGTGTCCCCAATTTTCAATGATATTCTCCCTTCTCGTTGTGTTGGGCGTGCAGGACGTGGACAGCTGCAGGAAGCGAAGGCAGTGTCTGCCACTTCCTTTGAATTTGATTTTTATTATTTTGTGACTGAGGGAATGGGGATTGGGATGGTGCTCCTACCATGGGCTGGACACTTTTTATGTTGAGTAAATATCTAAATTCATCCCTCATATTTATATTAGGAAATAAATTAGTCTTTCAGTTTTTGAAAATTTCAAATTAATCCATCAGGTTTCAGAAGGGGACAAATTGGTCTCTCTGTACCATTTAAAAGGGGACAAATTGATCCGTCCGTACACTGTATGAAAACTGTACAGAGAACTAATTTGTCCCCTTTTTTTAAACCTGCGAGAATAATTTGAGATTTTTAAAATCTGAGGGACTAATTTATCCCCCGATATAATGAGTTTAGGCATTTAATCTTCTATGTTTTTATTCTTGTCGGTTCCGGGCCAATAAGAGGATCAGCACACATTCCTATTTTATTCTATTTTTGGGCAAAAAATGGATAAAACATAAAATGAGCTACAAATAGCTTGAAGAGAATTGGGCCGACTTATAAGAAAAAAGAATAAACTACGACATTTTTTGAAAATTTTTTATTTTCTTAAATGGAATGATAGTCAAAACAATAGAGCAAGATCAAGACAGCTTCGAATCTTTTTCAGTTTTCTTTTTTGTTTAAATTAACAAACACCTTTTTTGTTTTTTTTTTTTCCAAAAGAGATGAACCAAGAGACTACGAAACAAACTCTGGAAAGTAAACTATGCAAATTTTGGAATTTTTGTTTAGAGGGTTGGGCAAAATTGGGTGTTCACAGTAACTTTTTATTTTATATTAGAGATTTGTAACTTGATCTTTTGATTCTTTCTAGTATTAATCTAATAGCTTAGATTCATTCTTGTTTCAAGACAAGCCTAGAGATTGGTATAATGGCATTGTTGTAATTATTTAAGTAGTGGCATTGTAATAATTTCTTAATCCAAGATAAGGGTATTTTTTTAATTGAATAATTATAGTAGCATCTTTGTAATTCCATTTATAAAATAATGATATATTTGTCATTTACTAATAAGGCAAGAGTAGTTTGGTAATTTCTTCTAAATAGTAAGGGTATTTTTGAAATTCTACTAAGTAATGTCATTTTTGTAATTCTTTTCATCTTTCTCTAGACACACTTGACTATTCTAATAATATTTATTATGTTTCATGACACTTGTCTAATTTCTTTTGTTTTACTCATTTTTTAATATTAATTAGAATTAATCTTTCAAATAAATTTCTTACTATATATTTGATTAATGCAATTTACTAATATTGATTAGGGAATTTAACTTTGTAAATAAATTGTCCTTGTCCAATATGCTTAATTTAGGATTTATGTCTTAATAATACTTATCATTGGTTATTCTTGTGTATCTTCTAACTATGCCACTGTCAGTAATAAACAATAATTCACCAATATTGACCCTTCCCACTATGGGGCCAAGATCAATCACCTAGTCGGTAAATCAATTGCTTGGATTTATCGAGTCAATTAACCTCGACAAAATTTGGCATGTTACAGGCATAACAATAAGTTCTCTAATTATGCATGTCAACCATGATGACATAACAATTCTTTATCTCCACCATCTAAACTAGTTTGAATAAAATCATTTAAATCTGAAAACTCTTAAAATCTCTTAGATATTTGAGAACTCTAAATCTACGTAACTATAACAATTTAATTTTAGCATGACTGTTATTATGAAATTTTGTCCAAGTGATCATCCGTTTATAAATATTGTGATTTCAAAAGCCCACAAAGTATGTAGCCGCCAATTGCTATGAATCATAAGGAGACCCGTCCTCTAAAATTCTTTGATGACTTTGTTTTTAAATCATCTCCCAACGGCATACTTTCATAAGCTTGAAAACTCTGAAATCATAATAATATTTCTGTTCATTAAACTAAGTCGCACTTTGTTCAACATTTTCCAATATCTCAACTAGGTATTCTAAAAACATAGTCTGAAATCCAAAGTCTTGAAAATATAGTGATATCATAAACTGGCTAAATCATATACTTTTCAATGAGTCTCTTCAAAACATATAAGACATTTTTCATGGCATGCAACAATCCAATAATGGTCCCATAATTTTATTGAAACAGATTTTTCATGCAATAAAGATATTCATCGTTTTTCTAACCTTGGCACAGCTTGCAAAATCATAGTCTATGCAAATTCTCATCTCTAATTTTATGTTTAAAAATCATAATGCACAAACATACACATAATGGCAAAGAAATAAGGTCATGAGTTTGAACACACTCACTATTTGGGATTCAAAGTATGAGAGCACCACCAACTTGATCTTGAGAGCTTGGACTAGCACCAACAACTGCCATAGAGTAACATAGACCCATGGTTATTCTCTAACAACTGTATAATAACCTTAAAGTAACTTTAACAAAATTGGGAAAGCATCCCCACATGACGATAATGAGAAATAATGACACCCATAACATGGAGGAGGAAGAAGATGGAAGAATCTAATATAAACCAAAAACAATCCCTTACCTTTGAGCTTGGAGGAGAAAGATTTGAGTGGGATTGAGAGGAAGAAAGTGGAAGGAGGGTTTGAGAATAGGGGTTTCGATTCTAGGGGAATGAAGCTCAAGTTTGGGCTTTTAAAAGGGAAAGGGGCTCATTTACCAAACATGTGTCATTTTCGGCTGTGCTGACATCACAAGTCCTTGTTGTAGTGAGTTGGACTCAACGTAGTGATCATATCTTGCTGCAGAGAGACTGGCCAACACTTGAGGCGCAGACTACCTTGTCTACTTGGTGCAATGAGACTGTTCTGCATAATTCTACAGCAGCAATGACAGCTCAATATCTCTTGGCCTTTTACACATTTAGGGCCTTCTCGATAACACGGTTCAAAGACCCTAAGGCCATACTAGACTCGTCTAAAGACACGTATACTCGAGGTATTACAATCGACTTTGTCAATAAGTTGATGTTTGTCTTGTATTTTTGTTAATAAACAAATTAAACTCGACAAGCTTTACTTCATGATCTCAATTCAGTGACCGAAGTGATTATTTTTTATGCGTTTTAAAGTTTTTTAAAGATCAGGTGTCAATTAGACTTTTTCTGACAACTGGACATCGACAATGGCAACACAACAGACTGTGAATTGCTCAAAATTCTAATATTGTTCACTAAGAGCAAGATAAGAACAAGTTATCACACTTATAGGATAATTCTTTTTTATTTTTGAATAATAATTTTCAAAGTACATATAGATTACAGAAAATGAATAAGAAATAAGACAAAGTACATAAAAGGAAAGATTAATCCTAAGAAATGAAAGACAACCGAGTGAGTTGGTAAGAGAATATTTACCCTTTTCTTTTCATTCTTGGCATCCGAGTGACATTAAACTTGAGGGAATGTTGACTGTATGATCCGAAACTAACTACTACTGAAAAATGAGGCCTAATACCTCTTAGTTATAGACAATTTGGTACATTGTGATTCTGTCATGTATCCTTGAAAGTTACTTGCGCTTCAGATCATGCTGGCACTTGTCTTGGTGGTTATGTGTACTTCTTGATGCTCATGTGTCATTCTACCCAAGTTTCTCGGACTAGCCATGTTGTCAACGCACGCATGCAGCTACTGCAATTTCAAAGAGTATGCAATCCTGAAATGGTAGGATAACTACCCATGTTTTTCACCCATGATCCTACGACTTTTACAAAGCTTTCAGCTCCTATATTTCAGCAAAGGGTTCTCCAGCCTAGTGTCGATGTATCCTCGACACTTAACAGAACTGCCTTTGTGTGAGTAGGAATCAATCCTAATAATTTCTCTTCCCCAATACTTTGGATTTCCCCTGAGACTCTTATTGATCATGGGTGTTGATGTCGACCAGTTCTTGACATATTGAATTTCAATAAGACAACCTCAGGTCGTCAACGCCATGATCTTCGTTATTTTCTTTTCAAGTCCCCATATAGGTGTCACGACTTGATTTAGACACGTGACCGGCACGTGAGAAATCTCATTCTCACGTAAATCTCGTAACCTGGATTTCAAATTCTGCATATAATTCATTTATTCTCTAAAGTCAAGATCATCACACTTATAATCTGGTAATAACTTTTCATATATCAAATCGTGGTTCATTTATACATATAAATCTAAATACACTTTTTCAAATATCCAAATTATCATATACAAATCAAAATATAATCATAATATGTCAATGCGAAAACAAACATGCTTTAGGTTCGGGACCCAACCTGCAATGTACTGGAGCACTCTAACTCAAATATTATATGCTTTACCTATAGACTCATCGACTGGAATCTATGACTGCTAGGAGGTTTACGACAACTACTCTATCTGTAAAAATAAGAGAAGGAAGAGAAGGGTGAGTTTTGTAACCAAAATTCAGTGAGTGCATCCTCACCTGAAACCCCCTTTCATGGAACAAGAGAAAGAATACATAATGCACAAAAATCAACATTAATAATATCAGAAAATATCTCACATAACCAAGTATAATTACATTTCTAAAAGTCCTGTATCATCATCATGTTATAACTTAAAACAATTTCTCTGAATTTATTTTAATACCTAAAATCGTACAAACAATACAATATAGTAGCTCCTAGAGAAACAGTAATCTCTAAATATAAATGTATAGTCATACATGGGCATTACGTATCGCCGTCCCCAGTATGACAGTAAATCTCTGAATGTCTCTGGTCATATCTGGGCATTACGTATCGCCGTCCCCAGTGTGCCAATAAGTCTCTGAATATCTCTTGTCACATCTGGGCGTTACGTATCGGCGTCCCTCGTGTGACAATAAGTCTCTGAATATCTCTAGCCTGGGCTACTTGGTACCAAGGTTAACGGATTTACTGCTGTTAACACACAGCCTGTTTCTCTATAGCTACCTTCTAAACTAACTAAATGAATCCATTAAAGCCAATCCTTTAAAGCCTGTTAATTCTCTGTGAACTCTGAATCTGTCTGGTTCTAACAGTTTGACCTTAGCATAACTGTGACTATGAATCATGTCCAAGGGATCACCCTTTGTAGACATTTGTGATTTCAACAGCTCACAGAATATGTAGCCGTTAACTTTTCTAAATCTCATGAAGACTCAAGCTCTAAAACCATTTTGGTTTATTCTCTAAAATGCAATCCAAACCATCAAGTTTTCATACTAATACTCTCAATATCATATTTCAAAATAGTTATGTTCACAATCTCAATTCCATTCTCTTCTCTAAATACCATTTTCAAGTATTAAACCTTCATAGAAGCTTTCCATAATCATCATTATCATTAAATACAATTAAAATCAATTCAACAAACATGGTCCCATGAGTTTTCTCAAAAATAAGTTTCATGCTCTAAAATCAGCTGTTCTAAAACATATAATCAATAGTAAACTTCAATCCTCTTTGCATAAATCTCTAAAATCAAATAATACATGATATCTTTGTAAAAATAACTCTAATGCAGAACATAGAAGTCACAGATGAAAACCCACTGTTATGATTGTCGCCACCCACAACAAATTAGAAATAATGAAAATAACCAAATTACACTAATAATGTAGCTATAGTGCAATCCGAGTCGTCTCACGAGTAAGCAATTAAAATTGATTCAAAATTGCGAGGGGGGTATTGTTGACGTTATAAGGCAAAAGTGAATTTAACGAAAAAAAAACTAATGAGAGAGATTACCTGCACAAAGGTTCCTTCGGATTAGAATTGTTCATTCATTGATTCTAAAGATAAAATTATGGTGGTGATTGCTTCCATTAAAATGTAAACACACAAGAATGGTGGGATTCTATTGTTATACAATCACATTCCCATCAAGAATTTAACTGAATTAAGAACTAGTAATTCACTATCGTGACCCTATGTACTTTATTCAGTTCGAATAACAATTATAGCAACCTAACTTTCTAACGAAAATTAATCCCAGTTTCTTCCCTAACAGATAAACACCATATCAAGGAAACAATTCTAACAAAAAAAAAACAAATTGCACAAATCCATACAATCGATTATTAAAAGAATTGATAACGAAAGAGGGAACCAACCACAATCAACAAATGAGGTATGAAAATCTCATGAACAATTCCAAACTTTAGTCATCCTTGTGCATGGTAAGGGAAGTTACTCTTCCATGGAAGGAGTATCACAATCAACAATGTACAGAAACTATCAAGTACACTGCTTCAAACTCAAAATTTGTCCAAGAGAAGTTTCTAAACCCTAGAGAGATGAAGGATAGAGATGGGAGAGAGAGAGAGTTGTCCCCAAAGCCCCCCAAAACCTTGCTCGATGTGTCCCCCTCTGTTCTTTTCCTGTACTTACTGTAGCATATCGAAATTGGGTTTAGGTTGGGCCCAAAAATTGACCCGTGAAAAACAGTAACTAGAGTCAGGTGATCGTAGGAGCACTGCAGCGCTCACCAGAAGAGTTTCCTCCATAATGGGCATTTTGATGGTCTCTGTCGAGCGCTGCAGCACGAACGCGAATGTGAGCTTTTGGCAAATCTTCTTCCTTCCAGTCCCAGCTCCTACTTCTGGCACTTTGCTCTCAATGCATTGCTTCTGTACTCAAAGTCTAACTCAAGAAGATGGGTTAGTTGTAATGAGAGTTAATTATTTAAAAAGAAATGAAACAATTGCTATTGATTTCTCGACAATGTGAAATGAGGTTCGATTTATGAAACATTATTATTTCCTCAATAACACATTAAAACTTCATGTAAAAATCTAAGGTTAAGGAATTAAATATGTGGTGCAAACACCACTTATCACCCACTCACCTGGAGGGGCGTGTACAATGAAGAGTCTACGTTGACAAAGCTCCTTGGGGCAGGAACAACATTAATATCCGACATAGAACCCATAATACTCTAGATTAACTTCTAGAATCACTAGATAGCTCAGATCTGACTCTAATACCTAGGAAGAACATCATATCTTATATAACATGGAGGAATAACAAAACCGTCTTCAAAACCCAAGGGAGAATGGGAGAAAAGAGAGTAAAATCAAGAGAATAGCGTACCTTTAAGCTTTAGGAGTGAAATATTAGAGTTAGATTGAGAGAAATAAAGTGAGAGAGGGTGAGGAGATGGAGTTTTCACGTTTGGGAGAAGAAGGGGTGTGTTTTTTGTGGTATGAAGGTTCTGGACCCCAAACAGGGGTTTTTAAGTCATCTGTCGAGCGTTGCAGGGCTCTTAGCGCTGCGGTGCTCACTCGAGAACATATCGCGCACCGCCTTACTGTTCTGTTAAACGCTGCAGCGCTCGTAGCGCTAAGAGCTGCGACGCTCACCAGAGAGCATAAAAATGGTCCACTCGCTCCAGTTGACCGCTGCAACGCTCTTTAGCACTGCAGCACTCACCAGCAAGGTTTGTCACTCTGCAGGATAGTCTCTTACTACCCAAGATGGTCTCTATAGTCTCCCACTCTCTAAAGCTCACTTATTACATTAAGTTAAATCATTTATTTCCTTTTAACTTTTATTTCCTATTAACTTTTAAACATAAATGTAAATAAGGGAATAATCCTTATTTGGATTCAAATAAAATGTCTAAAAAATAAAACTCCAACCTAATCAAAATCTAAATTTTGGGTTTTAGTTCAAATCCGGAAATTTTCACAGTTTTATAAACTTGTACTCTAGAAACGAAATGTTTAAAGATTTCAAAAAATTCATAAAAAATCACTCTTTACTTAGTTTTCTCTAGGGAATAATTACCGGGACTTTTGGTCCCAAGAATGTGACTATATCATATGGCCCTCCAAGGAGGTGTAGGGCCCAGACTCAGCAAAAATTCAGGACTCAAACTGACAGGTAGGATTCGAAGTGACGAATAAGGATGAGTGACGCTCTTTTTGTTCGAAAAAATTTGTCTAATTCTTTTATTTAAAATTTGGGGTATTACAATAGGTTTTGTCGAGTTCAAACCTATCAAACAAGCCTCGACATCGATAGTATTTTAGGAATATTTTGCACCAACAAATGACAATTGTAGAGTTATAGAGAAACATAGAAAGTCATGTTAGCATGATTTTGGAGAAGATAGGAAAATTAGTGGAAGAAGCCTTGAAGATTCAAGTGAATTTAAACAAACTTGTTAAGTCAAGTCACAATGGAGAAGAAAGAAATTATGGCCAAGACAGAAATGAAGATATTATGGCACTAATTACAATCAAGTAAGGGGCAATAATTTCAAACCATATAATCAAGAAAAAGGAGGAAATAAATTTGTGCATGCTAATCACATAAGAGAAAGAAGTAATTTTTATTAGGTAAGAAAAAATTTTAATTGCTTTCATTATGGAAAGTTTAGCCATAAAGCTGCAGATTCCAGATCGTAGATTTAGACCAATGAATCAAAGCAAAACACTCAAGCAAATGTTGCCGAAAACTAGTGTCAAAATATTGGTGAGAATTCTAATTCACAAAGTCTATTTTTAACAAGAAATTATTTTGATTTGGACGAAAATACATGGTATCTAGACACTAGTTGTAGAAATCACATGTGTGGCAAAAAGAAGTTACTTTCTTTACTAGATGAAATTTGGCAACAGCTCAAGTATTATGATTATTAGAAAAAGGTTGAATAGAAATAAAATTGAAAGATGGTTCTCACAACTTCATGTTTGATGTATACTATGCTCCTGGTCTTGATCACAATCCGTTGAATTTAGGACAGTTGTCAAAGAAAGGGTATAATATTTAAATTTATCAAGGACACTGCACAATATTTGACCAAAATAGAAGATTTATAACTACTAAAAATGACTCAGAATCGACTTTTCTGATTGAAAATTCAACACAATAGATTTTCTTGCTTGAGTTCAATGATATATGATGATAACTGGTTGTGGCACATGCGTTTTATACTTTGTAACCTTTTTGGGTTATATTACCTATCAAGGAAAAAACTTACATTTGGTTTGTCAGTTGTTGAATTTCCTAAATATGTCTATGAGACTTGTCAATTGGGAAAGAAGAATAGAGAATGATTTCTTGTTGGGAAGTCTTGGAGAGCAAAGAGCTTGTTGGTGATTGTGCATTCAGATCTATGCACCATTGATACCTCTTCACATAGTGAAAGCAGGTATTTTATTACTTTTATCGATGACTCTATTAGAAAGACTTGAGTGTATTTTGAAGCAAAAATCAGATGCATGGAATGTCTTCAAGCTATTCAAGGCATTTGTGAAAAATCAAAGTGGTTACAAAATCAAGATTCTAACAACAAACAAAGGACATGAATATCTTGTATGTGCAGAATTCTTTGAGCAACATGGGATTTAATATCAACTGAAAACCAAATACACTTCCCAACAAAATGGAGTCACTGAAAGGAAAAACAGGAGAATCATGGATATGGTGAGATGCATGTTGCGGTTCAGATAGCAGCTTAAAGAATTTTGGGCAAAAGTAGTTGCTACTACTGTGTATATTTTGAAAAGGTGCCCAATAAGGAGTGCTTGTAATAAAAACTCCTGAAGAAGTTTGGAATGGTAGAAAACCTTCAATTCATCACCCCAAGAGCTTTTAGATGAATTGCATATGCTCATGTACCAGATCAGCTAAGGAGGAAATTAGATAATAAATGTGAGAAATGTATTTTTATTGGTTACAGTATGAACTCCAAGGCATAAAAATTGCATAATCTAGACACAAAGAAAGTGGTAATTAATCAAGATGTGAGACTGCTCTTATAAAACTCAGAAGGAGCCCATAATAATTCCTGACAGTTATGAAGAAGAAGATGGACATGCAGACACATCAACCCAACCAAAATCATCAAGTCGACTTTAAAGGAATCGTCAACTGCTTGCAAGATTAGAGGATTATGTTGTGAACAATGATAATGATCCATCTGATGAGGAGATTATCAATTTTATTATCAATTTTGCTTTATTTGCATATTAAAAACTAGTAAACTTTGAAGAAGCTTCCATGGCAAGAGTTGTATAAAACCTGTTGATGAAGAGATCTTTGCAACTGAGAAAAATATACCTGGGCACTAACAAATTTTCCTGCAGAAAAGAAGTCAATATAAGTGAAATGGATATATAAGACAAAGTATAAGCGAAATGGTGAAATTGATCACTTCAAAGTGAGATTGGTTGCAAAAGGATACAAGCAAAAGCCAGATATTTATTACTTTGAGGTATTTTTGCTGCTCAAAATAACTGGAAGATATACCAAATGGATATCAAGTTTACTTTTTTTGAATGGTACTTTAGAGGAAGAAGTATATGTTGAGCAACCTATAGGTTATTTGATCCTTGGAGAAATGTCTACAAATTAAACAAGGCATTGCATCATTTGAAACATGCACCAAGAGTATGGTACAAGAAAATTGTTTCTTTTTTCATTGAGAATGGTTTTCAAGTATGCCTGTTTGAATATACTTTGCACATTAAATCTATTGAGTCTGGTAATATTCTCATTGTCTGCTTTTATATGGATGATCAATTTCATTGGAATAATTTGAAGTTAATTTCAGAATTCAGGGAGGTCATGGTAAAATATTATGAAATGACATTTGGGTTTGATATGTTACTTTCTTAGCATTAAAGTTTTTCAACAGGATCATGAGATTTTTATTTCTCAAAAGAAAATATGCTAATTATATTTTGAAGGATTTTCAGACAGAGAATTCAAAGGCAATCTCCACTCCAGTTAAAAAAATGTTCAAATTGATTAGGAAAGATCAAGGAAAAGCTATGGATCCTACCTATGACAAGAGCTTGATTAGAAGTTTGAGGCATTTGATAGCAATCAAGCTAGGTGTAGTTTTTGGAGTTGGATTACTGAGCAAATTCATGGAGGAGCCATGTACCTGTCATTTGCAAGCAGCTAAAATAGTTCTTCAATTTATCAAAGGTACCATGATTGATGAAATTTTTTATGATGATACTAATGATGTGGACTTATTGGATATACAGATAGTGATTGGGTAAGTGACATAAAGTTAAGGAAAAATACTTCAGGATATGTTTTTCATCTTGGGTCTAGTGTAATATCTTAGTCTTCAAACAAACAACTAGTTGTTGCATTTTCTATGACCGAAGTAGAATATATTGCAGCAGCCAGCTATGCTACAAAGGTAGTATGGCTGAGAAGAATTCTTCAAGCATTAAAGCAAAAACAAAATCTACTATTGCACTTTATAAAAATCTAGTACTTCATGGAAGGTCTAAACATATAGATATTCGATTCTATAAGATACGAGAATTGGTGGCTAAGAAAAAAGTATTGATTGATTACTTTTACACCGAAGAAAAAGTTGCAGATATTTTTACAAAATCATTGAGGCTTGAGTTATTTTACAAGTTAAGGAAAAATGCTTGGAATGATGAATTTTCCAAGCTTGGTTTAAGAGAAGCAACGTTAGTAAAATAAACCAAACAATATTAAATTATCCTCATGCGAAGATCTAATAATGTCATGTTTGAAGATCTCTAGCCTAATCTATAGTTGTTCTACACAACACATAAAGTTAGAGACGTAAAATCCAAAGTTTGAAATTTGTGATTGTTATTGAATGTCATCATCTTTTGGATTTCTACAAGTCGTTTGTTTTTTCCTCATGGTTGTAGCGCATGTATTACATTGTACTTGAGATCAAGTGAGTGTAAAATCATATTATGAAACAAGTGTGTCGAAGTTTCTCTTCCTTTGTTAAGCTTCTACGTGTGCAATATTTTTTGAGAGTTATAGGGTGTGCTTCTGATATCATGTTTCCTGACTCCTAACTATTGTCGACGTTTGGGCAGCATTGAGTGGTTGGCTAGGGGCTGCTAAGATGATGCAGTATGTTGATGGATAGGAGAAAAGGGGAGATTGCAAATAGGAAGGGAGATCGTATTGCAAAAATAATATTATGAGGTCTTATCATATTTTTTGAGACAGAATAACTTAATCTAATAATTGTGGGATAATTGGATAACACTGTATATTCATATGGATAACGTTATACAATCATATGTTACACCAAATATGTGATAAAAATAATATTTTAATACCCCTTATGTCCTTGAATAATTGTTTAGGCTCATTAAAATTAAAAAAATGACTGGAAAAATATTAATGCCAGAAAAAGTAAAGAATAATTTACTAAACTATCTTTTCATTTTTCAATATGTCAATTTTCTCTTACCTCTTTTACTAATTATTGAAAAAAAAATTAATACTACTTAAATTTTTAAATTAAATAATTATTTTTAGATAAAAAAATTTATTAAATAGATAATTATTCTGGAATAGAGGAAATCGTGTCAAGCCTTATCCTATGTACTAAATGGTTCCTAAAGTCTAATTACTTTCTTTCCGGTGCATAAGGTTTTTTTTCTTTTTTCCTCTTTGCTGATTCCGTTTGACTTATCTTGGCTAAGCTTATAACTTGTTTGTCATCTTTTCTCATTATTAATAGTTAACGAAGTAGACAGAATTAAAAGTAAATATTAATTCTTATTTAGGGTTTAGGGTTTAGGGTTTAGGGTCTTTTTTTTTTATATGGTATTTGAGTGGTGTATTTACATCAATATGGTGTTTTGAAAAAAATTCACACAATATGGTATTTGCAGTATAGAATCCGCCAAAGGCGGGTTCAACACTGAATCCGCCAAAGGCGGATTCAATAAAGAAATATTTGTGTACTGAATTCACATCGAATTCAGTGTAAAAATATTATTTTATTGAATCTGCCATTAGCGGATTCAATAAAATAATATTAAAATAAAATCTCGCAGTCAAAGTCAGACTCAGAATCCACCAAAATAATATTTTTTATTGAATCCGCCAATGGCGGATTCTAAAACACCATATACAAATAAATTTACCCATTTTATCATATTAGTGTAAATCACCCATACAAACACCATATATAAATTATTTTTCCTCTTATAGGCATTTTTGCAAATGTGAGATGAATGGACAACAAGCAATATAATATATATATATATATATATATATATATATATATATATATATATATATATATATATATATATGACTAATTGTCATCCCTACATGCACTACAAAATACAGCGCTTTAAATAACGTAGTAGACGGGATTGGGTAGCTTAAAGGTTCATTCTCCTGCGTTCTCCCCCAAAAGATCACTCCGCTGGTCACCAATGTTTCCAATGATTGTGTATCCTTCATCTACTGGCTTCTGTCTCTTGGCTGTTTTGTATTCAAGTTCAGATATATCCCCGTATTCATAACTCCTGCGGGAAAAATAATTTATATATGGTGTTTGTATAGCTGATTTACACTAATATGATAAAATGGATAAATTTACTTGTATATGGTGTTTTAGAATCCGTCATTGGCGGATTCAATAAAATAATATTTTTTACACTGAATTCAATGCGAATTCAGTACACAAATATTTTTTTATTGAACCCGCCTTTGGCGGATTCTATACTGAAAACACCATATTATGGGAAATTTCTTCAAAACATCATATTGATGTAAATACACTACTCAAAAACCATATCTAAAAAAAAGACCCCCTGCGGCAACCATTTGTTTTGCATATAACCACATCAGAAATTGATAAATTAAACTTACAAAATTGACAATATTGTTTAGAATTTAATTTTGATATATTTTTAAGTGTAACATTTGTTTATATTGTTAGTTGAATATATATTACATACAATTTTACGATGTATTAAATTAAAAAAAAAAGTATTTGCTTATAACATTTTCGTTATTGGTATAAACTAGTAAATTTTAACCATATCTTTTGCTAAAGTTATTTATTATTATTATTATTAGTATTACTAATTTATTTTCCTATTGTAGCTCTGTTTATATTCCGTAATTTTCTCATGCTTATAACTATATAATCGAATAACAAGAACTAAGGAACACGAAGACATTACGTATGGAACGAATTTAATTCACTGGTAGGCCACAACAAGTTTGTGTGTGTTTTTGGCAATAAGGAAGTTTGTGTGTGTTTTTGGCAATAAGGAAGTTTGTGTGTTTTTGGTTCTGTATTTCTAAAATTGATTCTTGATTAAGGGGGTATTTGTTTGGAATTTTAATGTAAAAATTTCTTTTTTAATCTAAAATATTATTTTTTTATGTATTTAAACAATCTTTTAAAAATTACCAGAATCATAAAAGAAAAAACAGTCTAAGTTTTTTTTTTTTGGGTACAAACTAAAAAAGTAGCTTCTAAAAAATATCAGTTTTCAACTTTTTCAATTATATTTGAAATTTAATTATTTTTTCAATCTAAAACACACACACCCTAAATTGATTTTATTAAAACACATTTTATCATAATTGATTCTATCAGAATTGATTTTGCAGTAAAGTGATTTATGTTTGATAAATTGATATTAAAAACAATTTTATATGGTTTAGATAATTTTAAAATGTACTATTATATAAAATGACTGATTTAATTTACTACACTGATAATGTAAATTTTTTTTTGCACTATTTTTTTTTTATCAAATTCTCTTATATACTATTGAAGTAGTGGAATGAGAGTCGACTATTTTTTGGTAATATAGCAAAATATGATTAGATAACTGTATAAAAAAAATTAACACTATTAATTAGTGCATCAAAATTAAACTATAAAATAAATTTTACATTATTTTATTCAAATTGACTTCTTTTATAATATGTGCATTATTTCTATTTAACAATGAAACGATATAAATCAAAATTATTTTTTAATATACAGTTATTAAAAAATCAATATATTTCAAAATAATTAACATAAATATTTTTAAATTACTAATATATAAATAGAGTCAAAATTCTTTTGTACTGATTTACCTGGTAATTAACTTCTCCCATGTATGAAAGCCAGCTCTCCCTAGGTTGGCCGCAGTTACATCCTTATGGGCATCTAATCTACTCGACAAGAATACCACCCTGATGCCAAGAGACAACAACTTGCCGTACAGCTTACGTGTCTCGGGTAGTGCTGTGGCATTGCCACTCTCAACCCACGTAGTCCGTAATGTGTCGTTATAAGGTTTCACCCTGTCAAGTATCAACAAATTGAATTAGCCATGAAAAATAAAAATTATATATTGTGAAGAAATGAAGTATTGCACATAATAAGGTAAACAAAAACACTGTTGTAAATTAAGTTGCTAAAAATACAAATGAAGAAATTAGAGGCACATCATGCGTAATAAAGTTGATTATATATAGTTTTTCTTTTCTTTTCTTTTCCTTTACACATTATATGCATAATATAATGGAGCTAGTCTTATTATTTTCCTTTTTGCCTTAATAGCATATTTCACTGTTATCAGATTTGGCTCAATCCACAGTCGATTCAACTGGTAAACCGATCACTCTTCTCCGATTCTCCATTTAGATCATTTCTACAATTATGATCCGGGTCTCACCAGCTGATTTTGATGCAAACCAAAATCGGATTTGAGGTGTTGAGGGAATAATTGTTCAAATTATAAAAAATTTCATCAATAATTGTCCAATTCTCCCTTGTCTGAAAGATGTGTGGGCAAGCTTCTCTACCATCAAATTACACAACCTATTGGGTTACATATGTAAAAAATAAAATACATTAGATAGTGTTATTTGAATTACATTATGTTTTTGTATATATTTATTTAACTAAATATAGTTCAACCGATTCAACCAATAACCTAAATCAGTGACAAATGGTTGAACTAGTGATCAAATATTTTGGCAGGGTAGATAAATCGGTCTGAATTTTAGTTTTTGGGAAATATCATATCATTATTTATTTGATAAAAGTTTGCCACTTGTAGCTTTCACTCATCTTGGTTCTAGAATTTTTTCCGGGCAACCAAAAAAAAAATCTAAAACTTTCTTAAAAGAGTACTTTTGTTTCTACTTATTTTAGAAATTCATGTAGGAAGAGAATAAAGACTTAAAAAAGTGACAAATATATATATATCAGAGTTTAATTTCTATATATTGATAATATAAATTATTTTATACTGTCAACTAATAGAATTTAAAAAAGCAGTATCAACATTAATTGATACTAGAAAGTATTAGTTATGAATGCTTTTTTACATTAATTGATTTGCTTACAGTAACAAAATAACTCTGTCATATTTGTTTTTTACTTGTCGCCATACTTGGAAATTTTGGGTTTGTTGCTGTAACTGGTAGGGTATTAACGGGTGATAACTAACGATCCAAAAATAAACTTTCAAATGTCAAATGAGGTGGGTGTCACGAGTAGGCATAGGAGAGGTTGGAATGTATGCTTTTATGCTATTTTGTTATCAATTTGGGAATTAAGAAATAAAGTTATTTTCCAAAATATATGAGCAGATTAATTGGCATAGCTTCTTGCTTAATCTCATGCACAGATGTTAATCTTGGTTATAGTCCAAATGTTGACAATATACTTTGTGGGAGTGTTGATATCTTTTGCAAGCAAATCCCCTTTGTGGCTGGATGGTTAGATCCTTTGAAAAGGATAACGGTAAGGACATATGGAGTTTTGTTTTGCAATTAAGTGATGATAGAGAGAGAAACACACAGACATACTTTATATATTGTGGTGGGAATAGTGATCTCACTACTAAAAATATGCAAAATACCTGCAGAATATTTCTGCAAATTTTATCTGCAGGTAATACCTACAAATTTTGCAATGAATTTCCTATGTTGAGCAAACCGAGTGATATTTTGCTATGGATTTTGAAATTCATAGCAAAATTGGCAAGTAACTTTCCCTCCACAAGGCGGGAAAATTTTACTTGCAAATATTTGCTGCAATTTTTTCACAGGAAATATTTTCACAGGTAACAAGTCAATATGCTCGTTCAAAGTCCTTTTCTTAGCTAAATTCAAAGGAAAATATATCTGCAAATTTTGTTGCAGATTTTTACTACAGATTTTGTTGCAAAAAATTACTTTCATGGCGAATTTCCTACTTATTGTTTCTTGGGAATTTAGCTATGGATTTTTACTGTGAAATTTATTTGCTGTGAACTATGCTACAAATTTTTGTTCTTACGAATTTAGTTACGACATTTTGCTGCCAACATTACTGCAGATTTTGGTTGTTATGACTTTTCCTGTGTCAAATTGCCATGAATTTTGTTGCGGTTGATTGCTGTGAACTTTCCTGCAAATTTGTTTACTGAGAAATTTTTTGCAAAATTGGTTACCGCAACTTTTCTTGCAAATTTTTCATGCAAACTTAGTTGCAGATTAGTGCTGCAAATTTTTTTGCGAATATTTTTCCTATGAATTTATCTGCAAAATTATGTTGCGGATTTGGGTTTCTGTGGATTTTCTTGCTAATATTTCATGCGAATTTAGTTACAAATTTTTGTTGCACATTTTTCTGCAATTCCTGTACCTGCGAATTTATTTATGGAGTTTGCTACAAATTTGAAATGTTGCGGACTTTCTTGTGAATTCTTTTCCTACAATTTCAGCTGCGGATTCTTTTTATAGATTTTGCTGTGACTTGTTTCCTGCCAATGTAGCTGTGGACTTTTAGAAAAAATATTAATACCATGGAATTCAAGAAAATCTTCATAACTTATAATGGATTTATGTGTAATAATACAGTGCATGTAATTTGGTCGTCCAATTGGTTTGTGCACTTATTTTTTAACTTCAGGACAAGGGTTCAAACCCCATCTCCATGGTTTGCTAATATATTATTGCATTTAAGATTGTGGTATTATAACATAATTACTCTTTTAAAGATTAACAAATAAAAAAAATACAATAATATATACTAGAAAATTAAAGAGTTGATTATGATTTTAAAAAAAATCAATTAAAACAAAATTAAAATTGATTAAGTAAAATCAAATTGATTTTGATTTAAATTAAATGACTCATTTTGTTTTAATAAAAGTAATACTATTTCAGTCGAATCTTGTTTTAACCAAATTTGATCAAATTGAAACAAAAGATTTCAGCTACATTTTATTAATTAAATCTTAAATTATTTATATTAAGTGTCATATCAATCATGAATTTATAAATCGATAAATATGCACATTAAATATTAAATTATTTGTTTTATTTTAGTCAAATGATTATTAATCATTAAATCATATTCGTCTTTTATTACAACTAGACATATCAAAATAGGCCTGGCCCACTGGGTTGGTCCACCAAAACCGCCATTTTCAGTGAGCTATGCTGATTTTTTTAGCCCGCCAAAAAATTTTAACCCGCTTAACCGCAGGTTTAGGCAGGTTGGGGTGGACTAGGCCTGCGAGTCAAGCCTTTTTTAAAAAAAAATTATTTATTTATTGTTAAACATCTAAGTATGTGAAAAACTACAAAGCTTAGATATTGAACATCATCAGACAAGTCCAATTGTCCAAAGACTAAAAAGAGATTTGTTTTCCAAAAAATATATATATATCGCTACATTATTTCAGTAACACAGCGATAATGAGTTAAAGCTAAAAGGTTAAAACTTAAAGACTCTATTAACAATAATATTTTTGAGTTAAAGTTGGTGCATATTTATTATAAGCCTTGAAAAATAGGGCATACATAAATAAAAAATATTTTTTAAAAACTTTTTTAAAACAAATTCATTCAAAACATTAAAAAGTATTTTTTAAAATTTTTTATTTTATGGTGGGCTTGCCTGCCAGCCCACCCTAAAATGGGCTAAGTTGACTATTTTAACCCATATTTTTTTGGCGGGCCGGTCCGTTTTGACACCTCTAATTACAACATTAGAAAATCACATCTCTATTTCAAATCAATCAATGATGAATATATGTGTGCATTTGTGTGTATGGAAAGTCCTACATGTTAATTTCACAAATATAATTTTCATTTTTCTACCTAAAAATTTCAGCCCCTCCATTAGTTATATATTTTTTCATTTTAATTTAATTCTTAAATATTTCTCTTTCTCTTGATTTTCAGCAAATGATTTCCAATAATTACTATATAAACCAAAGAAATTTTATATGTATCTCATATCATAAATCTCAATCTCAATATATCAATTTCAATCTTCGAATTTAATATGTAATTTAATTTTTTTTAAAAAAATCATTGATATTTTCACCCACAAATATATAAAGACTTTTTTTTCCCTAACTCAAACAATAAAAAATACAAGTAGTGATGAATATATTTCGCACAGGTAATGCAAGCATATGAATTGCAAAGATACCCTAGATTAAGGGAGAAATTTATCTCTAATGGAATAAATTAATTAATTAATTAATTAATTAAATTTATAATATTAAATAATCTTAAATATTTATATTTCTTTTGACTTTCAATAAATGATTTCTAATAATTACTACAAAACTAAAAATATGTATACGAATCTCATATCATAAATCTCAATCTTGATAGTATCAATTTCAATCTTCAAATTTAATATGTAATTTAATTTTTAAACAAAAAACATTGATATTTGCACCCACATGTCAATTTGTTATCATCATGTTATTTGATATTGTTTTTTTATATTATTCATAATTGATATGATTTTAATCTCATATTGATTATAATATCATATATGAGAGATTTAATTACAAATTCGAACTCCCTTCAATCAATTACAAATGGTAAATGGCTATAGAGTCAACCATTTTCATTATAAACACAAAAATCATTCATTTCCTTAGCATGTAAATAAATAATATCTATTATTTATACTATATATACAATTTCACTAATGTTGTCATTTTTTCAATAATAAATATATAAAGGCATTTTTTTCCTAACTCAAAACAATATCTAAAACACAAGTAGTGATGAATATATCTTGCATGAATAACGCAAGCATATGAATTGCAGAGAAACCCTAGATTAAGGGGCAATTAATCTCTAATAGAATAAATTAATTAATTAAATTTATAATATTAACTAATAATAATAATAATAGAAATATTAAACTAATGAATTAATTAAAGCCAATACATATTCAATCCAAATAAGATATTTAATCTATCTACTAAATAATATTATTAAAAATGAGAAAAGCCAATTAGCTATTGTTGAATATATATATATATATATATATATATATATATATATATATATATAACTGTAATTGTTCAATATATAACTACCGAAACTTTTATATACTTACTGGTCAAGTACGTCTTTGATGGATATGGAGAAACCCATAATTGGACAAAGAGGAGCATATTCTGGGATTTGCCCTGTTGGAAATCCAACCTAATTCGACACAACCTCGATGTCATGCACATTGAAAAGAATGTCTTTGACAATGTGTTCCATACTATTATGGACAACAGAGATAAAACTACGGATAATGCAAAAGTGAAATTGGACTTGGTGGAATATTGTCGTCGGTTAGAATTGCATTTGGAACCGCTTGCTAATGGGAAATGGAAAAAACCTAAAGCCAAATTTTGTTTTACTCGAGCCCAAAAGGATAATGTATGTGAATGAGTAAAAAAAATTAAAAATGCCAACGGCTATGCTTCCAACTTAGCTAGATATGTGGATATAAAAGAGGCAAAGTTGTTTGGGATGAAAAGCCATGACTGCCATGTCTTCATGCAACGTCTTCTCCTAGTGGCTTTTGCTGCTTTGCCAGATGGAGTATTGAAGCCCATTATTGAATTAAGTCAATTCTTTAGAGATTTGTGTACAGCAACATTACGGGAAGATCATTTGCTAAGTATGGAAGCTAACATCCCAATCATATTATGTAAATTTGAGTGCATATTTCCACCTTCATTCTTTGACTCTATGGAGCACTTGGTGATGGTACTAGGAGACTTGAAAAAGGGAGGTTTGAATCAAGTCTTTTTTCTTCTTTTTAAAAAAATTAGAAACTACACACTAAATACACAGATTAAAAAAAAATCTCAAACAGAATGAACAGAAATGACAAAATTATGAGATAATATATATATATATATATATTTTAATAATTCAGAGAGATAAGTAAATAAAATAAGTAGAGGGATAGAGATACTTAACACAATACAATTTATACTGGTTCGACTTTCAACTCAAAAGTCTATTCCAGTTCTCACCTATCAGTGAGATTTCTACTAAGCTTCAAACAAATTTGTTACAGCAATTTTCTGTAATTACAACAAATGCTTTTCTAACGCCTTTACTATATGTGAATATTTCACTTCAAGGCAATATCTCCAAAAACACTCACAACACAAATATATATTGTACGCCCAATGCTCCAAATTGCACTAAAAGGAATTCTATAAGAGTAACTTTCTGAACAATAGTGTTTCTGATACAAATCCTCTTGCTCACGTTTTTGAGTACTCTTGGATTGTATTAGTGCGCCCAAAAAAATGATGCAAAGGAGGAGTGTTGTTCATTTCCTTTTAAGGTGCTTGCCTATTTACTTGATTGAGATATTTTCCATGCATATCTAATTCCCCCAAAGATTGTGCCTTCTCACATATAAAGATTCAGATTTCCTTTTTAATCATGTTTGGTCGTGATTTCCAACGGTGCTATTAACATGCCTTTTATAAATCTTCCTGCTGAGATACGAACTTATCATGCAAGGAAATAAGGCAGATTTCTTTCCTTATTTTTTGTGTTGAGCATGTAATGATGGACAAGAGGGAGGATCAAGCCTTATTACCATTATTCCCTGATTATAAGTGCTTAAAACAAAGCCAAGCAAATATTTAGCTCAAGTTACATTATTCTTTCTTTTTATATTTCTATTTGCTTGAAATACTGATTCCTTGTAATTTGTCATCAATCATTAATAACTAAAAAATTCTTGAGTCAACACTTGGCAATTCATTTACCTTATGAAGCAAGGATAAGTGGCCCTCAGTACTGATGGATGTACCCATTTGAAAGGTATAGAATGGTTCACTTTAACTTGTCAAATTTATTCATGTAATTTTTGTTGTAAGTTATAAGCTCTTTTTATTTTAGGTTCTTGAATAAGATTAAAAAGACGGTTAAAAACAAAGCCTACGTGGAGGGATCTATATGTCAAGCTTATCTGGCACAAGAAATAGCTTAGTACTTTAGTTCCCATTACTTTGAAGCCCATGTTCTGTGTAGCAGAAATAGAGTCCCACGTAATGATGATGGTATTGATAGAGATGAGATCGAGACAACCAACTCTATCAATCTTTAATTCTCCTGGGCGGACTGCTGGCAAGTAGACAACCCGATGGCTCAGTGGTAGAGAAATGAAAGTTGCCCAGTTACATGTGTTGTTAAATTGTGAGGAGGTCAAAGAATATCTTAAGTAAGTAACATATAGTTATATTTAAGACCCTAGAAATATTGTTTGATTACAACCTTATGATATCAAGTGTTATGGTGCAATTTGTATGAGCATCACTTGAGAAGTCTATATGGTTGTGTTAGTGATGTTATCATTGATAAGCAAATTGAAGCCGATTTTCCACAGTGGTTTCATGATTATAAGTATCTATATTAGGTGTTTGAACTTTGATAACCAATTTTCACAGTATATCGCACTGACAAGATGAATCATTGTTGCTATAGGTGATCAAAAACCCAGAGTTCATGTCACATAATCCCCATTTGCATCATTTAGCCTTAGGACCATTGAGAAATACAAAGTCTTGGTTTGTAATGTTCATCAATGGCCTCAAATTTCACACAACGATGTAGGGTAAAGGTAAAAAAAATACAACAGTGGAGTCTGTGTCAATGGTACAAGCCAAGACTCAACTTCTAATGATTATTGTGGTATTCTTAAAGAGATTCTTGATTTGAGTGGGTAGGACAACCACTTAAGAATTTAATCTTATTCAATTATGATTGGTTTGACAATTCTCAACGTGCATGGTATGAAAGACTCAACTTCTAATGATTATTATGGTATTCTTAAAGAGATTCTTGAATTGGAGTGGGTAGGACAACCACTTAAAAATTTAATCTTATTCAATTATGATTGGTTTGACAATTCTCAACGTGCATGGTATGAGAGTACATAAGAATGAGATTGTTGAGTTACACAAGAGTAGAAGATACTCAAAATATAACCCTTTCATATTTGCTGAAATGGCAACACAAGTATATTATTGCCCTTATCCTGAAAGAGTTTTTGGCAAAAGGGATTGGTGGGTGGCAACTAAAACCAAACCAAGGGCAGCTATTGATAACAAACAAGCATTTTTTTCACTTACCAATCAGAGCAACCAAATTTCAATCCAACAATAGATAATGAAGGCTTGGTTGATCAATTACAAGACGACGAACATAATGGTGAAGAAGTTGATTTACATATAATACAACAAGTTAATTTTATCCAAGAAGAAGGAGGAGAAGAACATGAAGAAAAGGAAGAAGAGGACGAAGAAAAAGAAGTGAAGAAGTTGATTTACGTGGAATGCAACAAGTTAATTTTATCCAAGAAGAAGAAGAAGAACATGAAGAAGACGAAGAAGAGGAAGAAGAGGACGAAGAAGAAGAAGATGATGATGATGATGATGATGATGATGATGAGGAATAATTATATTGTTATATTTCAAACTGATTTTCTTTTTCTTATTGTTGATTTTATGATTGGTTACTTTTAGAACTTAATATAACAAGAGAATGTGTTGTTACTTTGTTATTATTTTCATTGTCCAATTTATACATTACTTATTGATTGATTACTTATATTGTTGTTATGTGATATTCCTGTGTGTTTGTTATCTATGACTGCTTGTTTATTGTAGATGTCTGATCGAGGTGGTAAGAAAGTATCGAAAACAAAAAAAATAAAGGAAGAAAAGGAAAATTCCAGAACTTCTAACCATAGTTATTAGACTCGACCGGGAGTTTGACCCGATCAGGGCACTGGGTCACTGGATCACTGGTTCAACCGGTTGAACCAGCTATAATTAAATTAATTTATAAAAAAATTACTAAGCAAAATATATAATATATATAATTCTTTGTACAAAATATTACAAATGTGAAGTTTGGCCTAGTGGTTGGGAAGCACTAACCACTTCAGCAGGAAACAAGTTCAAATCCTTTCTGATGGAGTTTTTGAAAAATAATTCCTTAAAGCAAGAAAGGATGTAATATATATTTTTCAAGGCACAATATATAGTAAGAGTGTGGTTGGCTCAGTGGCTTGAGCACGTTCCTTTCTCCGTGAAGAGCAAGGTTCGACCCTCCCCAATACAATTTTGGATTTTCTTTCCAAAATTCACCAAGCACATGCACAGCACACGCGGATCACTCACGATTTGATAACCGGTTCGACGCTCGCCTGCCGGTCCACTCGCCGGTCAACTCCGGGTTTGACCAAGAGTTGATCGGTTTGATGCTCATTCGGTCTAATAGGAGAACCGAACCGGGCCAGTGTCCGGTTCACCGGTTTCCGGTTCGAACTGGCCGGTTCGGTCCGGTTCACCGGTTTCCTGTTCGAACCGGCCGGTTCGGTCCGGTTCTAATAACTATGCTTCTAACACCACACCACCTAACCTTCAAGCGCCACAAAGTGGTCTCTCTCCAATAATTCCATGTGCTGCCCTTTTATCTCAAGTTCAATCAAATACTCAACCACATCCCCAACAATCCCCACTAAATCCTCAACCTCAATCTCAGCAATCCCCACCAAATCATCAATCTCAGCAAAATGAATCAAATACTCATCTTCCTTTGCCACAATTTGAGTCAAATTCTCGTTTGCTATCATCACAATCAGGTGACAACCAAACACCTAGTTCTTCATGTAATGGAGTTGGCAATGATCATGGTGAGAACAAGATTTTGATAGAGCCTGATGGGGATGGGTAAGTGATTTTTTTATAAGCATAATTACGAAAATTATCATGTATGAACATAGTGTTGCACTAACTTATGATTTGGTTATATGTAGGTTTTGGCCTCACAAGGAAGTCATTGCGGGTATTGCATCATACATCAAAAGTAAATTTGAGGAAGGCAAACCAAGGTGGAAAGTGTCCCCCAAAGGCACTAGGGAGATGTGGTTTAAACTATTTGAGGTACTATATTGATACTATTTCAATATCTTAATTTAGTAGTTAACATTATTTTGCTGTTATTATAAGACAAATAACTTTGATTATTGTAGGGAAATTTTAAGTGGGATCCTAAATTTAATGTGGAAATTAAAAGTAATTTTGAGAAGAAAAGGTCGAGTAAGCTGTCACAACTTCTACAAAAAGCCTAAAAAGATGGTATAAAACCTTCATGGATTGGAGAGGCTGCTTGGGCAGATTTGGTTCAATATTGGAAGTCTAAATATTTCAAAGCAAAATATGAACAAAATAAGAAGAACCATAACTCCAATGCAGGTGCATCACTACATACTGGAGGGTGTATACCCCATCGAGTTCTTTATAGGAGAATGGTATTGATAGAGTTTATTTAATTTTCTTTTGTTTTAATTTTATTATTCCATCTTTATTATTGATGACATGTAAGCTTTTTCCTTTTTAGTTTTAGAAGGCTGAAAATGGAGGAAAAGACCCATCATTCTCTTAATTTTATTTTCGGACGCACAAGACAAAGAAGAATGAAGATTGGGTCCATCCAAAAGCTCAAGATGCTTATGTGAGTTAATGTTGATTCTGTTTTTGCTATTTATATATTCAGAGATGATAATGATTGTGAAGGTGTATCTATGCTATGGTAGTTTTCTTCTTGCTGTTTATGGCATGTTAGAATTAAGGTCCTTCCATTGATCCCTACAAAAGGTCTCAATGGATCAGTCTACTAGTTTGTAAAAGGTTTTCTAGATTTAGTTTCCTCACTAGTCTAAAATTTCCCAGTTGCTGCTTGAATGTTTATTTATTTTGTATTTTGAGTTCTTATGTTTTCCAATCTTCTTAAGTTGATAGTCACATTGTTACATGATGCACATTATTAGTTGATAGTTTCCAAAACATCATGATATTTATGTGTTCTCTGCTGGTCATTTGACTATCTTTGTGACCTAATTCTATGCATTTTTACACATTTACAACACAAATTAGAGAAAGTTCTCGTATTTTATGAAAAAGTTCTCTGTCGCTCTGTTTATATTTTTCCCTTTTTTTTGGTAATTTTACTGGTATGAATTCTTGATTTTCCAGATACTAATATCTTCAAAAGTGAGTGTACTATGTGCTTAAATCAACAAAATGATAGGCTTTCTCTTTTAGTTTATACATTTGCTATAATTGAGAAAGTTGCTACTATTTGTTGCTTGTATTTGACTCTAAGCTTGAATGATTTTTGTTTATACTAGGAGAACTTTAAAAAGAAAAAAATGAATTATCATCACAGGCTAAGACTAATTCTGGAGAAGTTGTTGCACAGTCACAATCTGTGCCATCTGATTTACAAATTTGGGTAGACTCTATGGGAGGAAAGAAAAAAGGGAGAGTATCTGGGCTTGGTTCTTTGGGTAGGTCAATGAAAACCATTACTCTAGGAACTTCATCAATAACAACGACCATATCAAGAGACATTGAGGAAAAGATCAGAAGTGAAGTTCATTAATTCAATACTTCCTTACAAGCTCAATTGGAATAAGAGAAGCAGGAGAAAGAAGACATGAAGAAGTAGTTGTATGAAACAAGAAATACATTGAATATATTGATGAGAAAATTAGGCTATGAAGCAAGTTCTTCTCATTCAAAGCCTATATCCCATGATCAAAACAATTCAAGTGATGAAGAGGATTCAAGTGATGAGGAGAATGAGGATAGTACATCATCTGAAAACTCTAATGCATAGCTGTCATTTATTAGAATTATTACTTTGCTTTATATTTGTCAATCTTAGTACTTAATCATATATGATGACAGATGACTTATGAATTTTTATTTAATTTGAGTAATGCATTACATTGAAGTTATTATATTGTGAGAAAATTTATGTTTCATTGTTGAATTAGACATTTTGTTTATTTGAAAGTGAGTTATTAAAAATAGATTATATATAAATATATATATATATATATATATATATATATATATATATATATATATATATATATATATATATATATTAAGGTGTATGGGTGAGAAATAAATTTAATGAACAATTAACAATTATTAAATTTGTTCATTTTGGTTGCAAATTTAATTTCTTATGAAAGTTATATTAGAAATGCTTAGTTGTTAAACTTGCTGTGAATTTACTTAAATTTTGGTTCATGTTTCTTGCAAACTTTGCTACAAAATTTATTATTTGCCAATTTTATTGTGAAACTTACATGCAAAATTATTTGTGAAATCGAGTCTTGAAAGGTGTATTGCAAAATTTACTGTGAAACATACATGCAAAATTACTTGCAAAATCAACTTTATTGTAAAAATTACTTGCGCAATTACCTACGAATTCAGATTTTCAAAGACCATGACAACTTGTGGATTTTGTTGCAAATTAAATTACATGCAGATTTTGTTGGATCAATTAGATACGGATTTTGATAGGAATATTACTTGCACAATTACTTGCAAAATTAAATTGAGATTACCTACAAATTTTGCTGTGAATTTAGTTACCTACAGATTTTGTTGTGAAAATTACTTGTAAATTTTGCTGCGACAATTTAATTTGAGGTTTTTCTTACGTAAACTATATGCGAATTTTCCTACAAATATTTATTGCAAACAAAATCCGTAGGAAAATACACAGCAAAATTCCTTCTAACCACACAACTTGCCACAAAAATTACTTGCGGATTTTTTTGTATTTCTTGTGAAATAATCTGCAGTTAATTACTTGCAGAATTCCAAATCCGCAGCAACCAATTATCCATGACCATATTACCTGTGGATTTTTTATCCAACAAAATTCGCATGAAACCCACTTACCTGTGAATTTTTAACAAAAATCCATAGCAAAATCCTCAGGTAATAGGTAAGTTTTTAGTTGTGTGAGTTAGAGGGAAAAGCACATTGTTCAGGAGTAAGATAAATTGTGAGGAGTGCTATCTTTGATATTTTTTTGTCTAACTCGTATCTGTTTGGCAAGTTACATGCTCAATGATCCTAGGAAATGATTGAAAGGTGGTTTGGTGTAGGTGAGTGGAGTGATACACGGTGAGGATTTGCTTGTGAAATGAGGAGGAGACATGAGAGTTGAGGGCGAGCTTTGAAATTCAGAACATTGTGATGCTTTGGTTATGTTTGCGTGAAACAATTGTGAGGTTTTAGTTCTAGTTTTATTATCTGCAGAAATAACATGGGTGTGTGAGTTTGTGCGCGTGTGTGTGTCATGGACGTGTTGATGTTAGGATGCATTCAATGGACATGATGCCGACCAAATTGTTTGTCCTAGATGAGTTTTTTGTTTGTTAATGCCTCCAAGGTGGATAAGCATGAATGGAATTACTGTCCCTATTTTGTATATAACATGCTGTCATCTAAAGTGAAGTATAATCACATTGATAGAGTTTTGCTGCGTTTTGCTCATCTATCACAAGGAGTTAGGTTCTAGTTTTGATTTGGAAGCTAATGATGTATGTGTCATAGGATAATAGAGGAGGCAAAATGTATCTATAGAGGCTTGACAAGCATGACTTACTATTGTAATTAAATAAGCATGTACATATTCAATTTTATACTGTGTCGATATTGATTGTATAATATCTATTAACAATACATGCATTATCATATATGTTAAGTCATATTTATTATTTTTTGGGTTTTAATATAATGAATTGTTCCAAGCTTCTTTTTTATTTTTTACAATTCACGTCATTCTAAGTAGAATGATGATTTTTTATATCAATAATTAAAAATTTAAAAAAAATGATAACAACAATTGTAGAAAGAAGAACTTACGTGAAGCATGACTTTTTTGTTTGATAGGTAAAGCAAAACCCATTATTTTTTGCCATGAATTACGGTTAATTATTTTATAGATAATAATATTCCTAATGCTCAATTAAAAGGGGAATTGGGAATGTAAACTAACTCTGTTATTTTTTTATTTAGTATATTTTTATAAGCTAATGAATGGTCATCCCATCTTCATAATGTTGTGTCATGTCTCGATGACCATTAACAGATGATAATGGCAATATTGTTCTTCATCTAATATTTCTAGGAGAAAGAAAAAGAGAAATGATGCTTTGGTATTGTTAAAAGAAGAACTTGTTGTACTTCATTACATCACTTGAGGCAAAGCTTACAATGAGTACATGTGTTAGTTTCTCATACATGCATGTAAAGCGTCTTGTAAATCTGGGTGCACTTCAGCACGAATGTTCTTCTGATAATCTTAAATCCATCTTAACCTTCCTGATTCTATCTTGACGTAGTTATCTAAAACATATTGTTGTAGAAGTCATCCCACTTGTAACAATATCAACTGGTCGCTGAGATGAATTATAATTGGAAAAAGTCAGCACTAAATGTTAAAACTATGAACCATCTATCACAAAGTAATAATCCGATGCATAATAGATTGTATAATTATGTTTACCTTAAGCATGTAGCTATAATATTCTCGACATGATACAGTTCTCCCATTGTTGCTGTTAGTATTAAGGTCCCACCCATGAGTTCCAAAAGGCCATAAAAGAGGATGCTATAATGGATCATAATATGCAGCAGTTTCTTGAATCCTCTTATTGTTTCCATCATAAGTTTGAACTTTAATATCTCTTCCCGTATCATTGATTCCAGATCTTCACCAAAAATTATTGCTACAACTTGTGAAGCACTTTGGAGATTATATTGTGGTTCATTAGCAGGACGCTCTTTAATTAGGAGATTGTATTCATGTTTATGATTAAGAAAGTCATGATGGAAACTGAAATAGGGTACATTACTAAACTACAGGACCATAAATGTAGAAGGGGGAACTACTAATGAATGTAGACTTGGTTCAACTTGAGTTATAGATTAGCATTGATATGTTTCAGATAAAGTATTAAAGAGAATGTAGTTCTAAAATTATTGTCTATGTATTTAACTCAAGCTCAAAAATTAGCATTCATAGAATGCAAAATGCTGGTAAATTTGTATTTCATATTATATCAATGTATGGTTCCAGAGTTGCCAATACTTTAATACTTTTTGAATTGCAACAAGTATTTTTCCAATGAAGTATGTTATACAGCAATAATTGTTTTGACTGTCATAAACCATTTGTCTCAAAAGCTTAAGTTGTTGGGTTATGATACACTAGTGGTTTTGTATTTAATACACCCCCTAATGTGAATGTCTCTTTTTGGGCTTGAAGCGTAGACAATGCACGAGTCCACCATACTTTGTGTTGAAATTTAATTATTTTTATTTAGAAGTGGGGGCAATAAGGATCGAACTGTAGACCACTTAGTCATAGAGGCTCTAATACCATCCATTAGCATTTTTTGAGTACTAAAATTATTATCTATGTATTAAATACAGAAATAATCTATTTAAATTATGATCAATGCATTTTTTTTTCAAGTGAATATAGTTTCTTTTAGAGGCTATTTTGATAATGATACAATCTTTTGGCATTAAAATGGTGGCTCTTCCTTTTGTAATAATTATCTTAATTATGTTTAGCTTTATTAGTATAAATTAAAAATAAAAAGACATGTTTTGTTCCATACCATTGAAATTCCATGAAATTAAGAAAAAGAATATGAATATGAATAGCAAAGAAACACAAAAATAATTTAAATTATGAAATTAATTAGTATGCACTGATAGTGTAAAGTCATTTTACACTGTCAACCAATTAAAACTTAATATATCAATAAATTTCTTGGGCAATATTTATTTTTTATTCATTTTTTATATTTATATTTTTTTATTTTAATAATTAAGTAGTGACATGGGAATAGTTCTGGTTAAGAAAAAATAATAATAATAACATAATAAGTTATCATGATACACTTCATCATCATCCAATAGAAGTCACTTCTTTATGTATGTATCAGATAAAATCCTTTGGAAAGAAATTGGAAGTCATTTCATTTAACAACTTTAACCTTTGAATAGAATTTAGAAGTTAAACAATTTTAAGTATTGGCAAGATGTGAAACGGAAATTGGACAACTCAAAAAATCAATCCCCCTTTTTTAATGCAAAAATTTCTTATTAGACAACTTTTACTATTGTAATAAATTTTTTTTTTTTGCATAAACATTATACCAATCAATATGCAAAATTTCTTTAAATCAAATTTAAGTCAATATACTAGTCTTCCTATCTAAAAAAAAAAAAAAACTTTCATTCATTTTTTTGTTGTTTAAAATGCAATGAACCAATCAATCACAAATTAGAAACAAAACAAAACGTTGTTAAAAATAACTACCAATAAATCGAATTAGAAGGGAGGAAATGAAGACAAAATTGAAAATAAAATATTACATGTTCATAACATTATTTGTTCTAGTCAGGCAAAAACTTTTAAATGAGTGACTAAATTAATATTTCATGTTCACAAATGTCTAACACAACTCCATTAAAAACAAAATTACCCATCCCAAAATTTTCAAAGATAATAGTGTTATAATATATTGTTGTGCATATAATTAGAGAATGGTATTAAAAGTGAAAAAAAAAATAGAATGGTCAGAGATTAATATGACCTTTGAATGAATATAATTCTATCCTTCGTATAGGAATTCTTTATCAGTGCTCTTTCCCTTATGAATAGAAAGCATTGTCAAACAAATTGAATTTATAACTGAAAGATTTAATAATTTGTGGGAGTTGAAGTTTAGAGTAAAAGATAATGAAAAGGAAATGGTAAGAGAGATACAAAAGAAGTTGACGAATTAGTGATAAGATGCCATTTTCTGCCTCAAAAGCAATTGATTGTAAGGATAAACGGCAACCTTTCAAATTATACCTTCATGATCAAAGAAAAATTGAGGCATGGAGTGCTTTCCACTGTACAATGTATTCTACATACCGGGTCATGGAGTGCTTGATCACTTCTTAGGCAATTGAGGCAAGAAGAAAGTCGTTTACTGCAACTTCCTTATTCTCTTCTTGTTGACCTCACCAAATAATGTATGTGTATAGAATTGAATTGAAAAATTGTCTTATAAGAACAGAAACGGTCTAGGCTTGGGACGGAATTACAAATGTGATCCCATGAAAACTCATTTAATACATTAGGTAGGAGGGTTAACGTGGAAACAAAAATAGGTCACCAAGAAGAAGGAATTCCCCTTTATATTAGTGTATAGATAGATTCACATATATATTTTAATTTGTAAAATTTTTTAATATATATAACTATTAAAAAAGGGTATTTGGTGAAAAATGAAATAATAGTTATGAGATTTAGATAATTAATAAAAAATTAGAGATGAATTGAAGTATAGTGTTTCTCAATTTTATAAGCAAGGCGAGTATATGCTTTAGAAATAGAGAGGATGAGAGTATAATAAAGAATTTTCTCAATAGAGTTAAATGTATTTTACTCTAATAAATATGTGACTAGATAAATAAATATCTTTAAAATGGAAATAAAAAATAAAAAAAGTGACATAATTATAAAAAATCGTAAGTGTAAAACGTTAAAATAAATTATAACGTAAAGTTAATTAGGTGATCAAATTGAACGTTTGACTTTCAAGCTTAAAAACTATAAAAACAAGAACTAAATCAATAATAATCGGTTTAGTTCAGTATTAATTTAAAATAAATCGAATATGCAAATTAATTCAAACTATTTTTATTCAGTTTGAATTTATAAATTTCTTGGATCACTTTAATTCAGTTAACGGTGGTCGGTCTATATATATGTGCATACAACGTTCAGTAAGAACATATGTTAAGTTCCATTTGAGAAAAATTTTGTCTACAATACAAACCGACAACATTCTCATACCATATATAAGAAAACAAAGAAAATTGTGGGACTAAGTAACAAAGGGAAATTGTTGCACCTCTGTATATACACAACTCATTTCGAGATTTTCTTAAATGCTCTTAAAATAAAATAAAATATTTACTCTGCTTAATTTATTGATTGATAAATCAATTATTATATTAAAAATATAGAAAAAGTGAGAGATAATTATAGTCCATAAAATTTATGTGTCAATTAATAAATAAATTATAGTTAATAATTTTTGTTACTCTCCAAATTCCACAGCGAGAGGGTACTTTGAGAAAAGTAGAAACGGGGCAGGTCATATACTGAACAAGGTGAAATTATAAGGCCTACCTTTGAAGAGGTTGATGGCTGGGTCTCACTCTATGAAGAAGACTGAAAACAACATTGTGAGTAGTTAGGGGGATTGAAAACAATATTGTCGCTCTTCAGACGCTCCTTTCTTGAATTTAAGGCCACATGTTTGTTAAAAGAAAGTCCGTCCTCTGTTACTTTAAATCAACATAAAAATGCACTCCATTCCTTTTGCTCTGTTTTTCCACACAAAAAAAGAAAAGAAAAGAAAACCACATTTTATAAAAATAATAAATAAATTTTGATAACAATAGAATGTTGGGTAAGTGTACCAAATTACCCTCATTAAAAAAATAATATAAGTAATGACACAGTTAATTATACTTGGAGTAGTATTCGAAAAAGTAATTCAATATTTCTTTGATATAGCAAATGGACAAATTTTTAAATTAAAATAAAAAAAGACTTGATAAATGGAGTAGAAGAGAGATTTTCTTTTATGAATTTAAGTTTCATATATATTGAAAAAATAAAATAATTTTATATTTATCAATCAATAGAATTTCATTAAAATAATAAATTATGATGGGTGATCATAATCGTCGTGTGTGTGTACACATATGATTGTGTAATCGTTGATTATTATGTGTGGTTGTGGATCATTATCCATTTATCCTTAAGAATAATACAGACAGTCCGCTTAGGCAGAAACCAAATTCAAAAAAGACATTTCAGCCACTGTTTTATATATAAAAATACATGAATATATGAATATAAGTGTAAGTCAACATTAAAATACACATATATAAGAAAAAATCATATATTCATAGATGCAAGAGATTATATACATGTGGTCACTTTAAATTCACATAATTTTATATTTTAGTTTTATTTATATTTTAATTTTAATCATTTATATAATATCTAATTATTATAATTTACTCAACTCACTAGAGCCACTCCCTCTATATATATATATATATATAGAGAGAGAGAGAGAGAGAGAGGGTACAGGATGGTCGAGTTCAATGTAAACCCACATCCGGCCTGCTAGCCCCAGTGCAAGGTAAGTTCAAAGTTGGACCTATGCAAGGATGGGTAGGGCAGCACTTGTCATATTCCTATTATTAATCCTTAATATCACATATTATTTATTTATATATTTTACCACTATATAATTTATAATTTATTTCCATACTAAATATTATTTATTTAAATATTTTATTCTTTTATTTATTATTTTTATCTATCATCTTATTTTATTATTATTTAATTAAATAGTGAAATTAAAATAAACCTTATAGATTAAAAAATTAATCAAGTCTTCTTCTATCTCTATAGGCATGATACACCTTAAAAACATTTGATAGATAAACTTAGAATACATTATTCATACCAATAAATAAAACCAATACACATTAACTTATTCGATTATATACGATTTGCCAAACAAACCCTTAAAATCAATTTATGTTTCAGCCTTTGCGTTTATTTTCTAGTTGATTTTCTTATGAAGTTTGGTTGGCTAGCTTTTAAAATTGCTCATGGCATCAGAGCTGCTATCCAAGAGATCTAGAGTAGTTCGATAGGAGCCTATGCGATTGTTTTACCGTAATAGTTCATTTGACTGCCTATGTTCTTGCTTTTCCATTGGGGTGACCTCTCCTTTAGGAGAGATTATGACATTTTTATTGTAACAATAATGTTATTAGCAAGAATATTATCCCAACACTCAATTATTTCACATATCTGAATATCAAGTTGCCCACTTACCTTTTTACCCAACTTTTTCTTTCTCTCCCTCACTCCTCTTAACAAATAATTGGGATGTGCCCCTCAACGGTGGTCGAAAAACATTTGCCTTACTGTGTAATAGTTCATTTTACTGTCTTTTGGTGTCAAGTTTTTTTTTTCCCCTCTTGGTTGAAGTCGTTTGACTTATTTTGGCTAGGTTTATAACTTGTCCGTCTTCTTTTTTCCGATTATTGTTAACCAAGTAGACGGTATTAACAGTGAAGATTTATTTTATTGTAGGCATTATTGCAAATGTGAGATGGACAATAAGCAGCTATATATCTGACTGATTGCCATCCCTACATGCACTATAAGACACAGCACTTTAAACAACGTAGTAGACTGGATTGGGCAGCTTAAAGCCTCGTTCTCCAGCGGGCTCCCCCAAAAGATCACTCCATTGGTCACCAATGCTTCCAATGATATTGTATCCTTCCTCTACTAGCTTCTGCCTCTCAGCTGTTTTGTAGTATTGTTTTGTCTTGTCCTTGTACTCATCACTCCTGCAGCCAAATATTTTGCATATAACCACATCAGAAATTGATATTACTTAAACTTTAATTTTGAATTTAATATATATATATATATATCCTTACTTGGTAATCAACTTCTCCCATGTCTCGAAGCCAGCTTTCTTTAGGTTGGAGGCAGTTATAGCCCTATACTTATCTGCTCTAGTGGTCAAGAAAACTATCTTGATGCCGCGAGACACCAATATGTCGTACAGCTTACGGGTCTCGGGTAGTGCTGGGGCAACGCCTCTGGCAACCCACTTATGCCATGCTGTTCTGTTGTAAGGTGTCGACCTATATATATATACACATCAACAAATTAAATTAAATTAGGCATGAAAAATAAAATTATCATAAAATGAAGTATTGCACACAAGGTGATTAAATCTTAAGACTAATAAAACGTGACTTTTAGTGTGTCTCGAATTAAAGTGATTCTTTGAGTATATGTGCCCCCCAGAATTAAACTAATATGAATAAAGTTTGGAAAACTGAATTGTTAATTTCTTGATTTAAATGCGTCCAGCTTTGGAAAAACTAAATAGATAAACAAAGAAAAAAAACGTACGTACCCAAATCCATTTTGCTCCTGATATGGCACACTAGACAGTACGGTATCATCAACACCAAAGATGAATATGTCTCTATCTGTGTTGATTTCACGGTTGGTGTGATAATTAGCCTGGATACAAACTTGTTTTGAGTCAGATTGATATTGGTCACTAACCATGTAGTTGGCTACATAATCTTGGCACTCTGAGTTAACAGTCTTGAACTTCCTGAGGTTGTTTGTTTCCACGGCAAGCCTCCAGCTATTGCAGTACACCTCGGTAGGGTATTGTTTCTCGAGGCCGTCAGTTCTCATTCGGAGAGGGAAAGTTTGGTAGTCTGCGCCATGGCATGTTGCCAAAAGGGATGCGAGAATGAAAAGGGGCACCATCATCTTCATTTTCTCAAGAGCGGTTGTGGTTTCTAGTAGAAGAAAACTTGTGCTCTGCTTGAAGTGCAATAGGGGAGTGGTGCTCTTTATATAGACCTTTTTTTTTTGTGAAGAAAATCTCTTGGGGACTCAAATGTAATTTTACGCATGGTGAATAATTGCATACGACAGAAGGACCGGGGACTGTGAGTCACCGCAAAGTGTCTTTGGCTAGATAGATACAAATGATTAGTTAACATTTAGGTGGAGGCATTTACACGTGGCTTATACTAGACCATTGAGTACTATGTGCGCATTTTTGTTTTTGAAATTATGTATATATATTTTATTTTAATTCTTAAAATTAATAAATTAACTATTTAATTTAAGATGAGTTTGGGTAATGGACAACTATTTAATTTAATTAAATATTTATAAAAGTTTAGTATTTTCTATAGACTTTTTCTAAAAAAAGAAAATTATCATTTTAATTCCTAAAAGATTATGTTATGGACAAAATAGTTTCTAAAAGAAATTATATTAGCCTATAATCCTCCAAAGATTCCATTTGACAAATTAAATTCACCCTAAAAGCAAATTGACTTCTACTTTTATTAATAAAAGTGATTTTTTATAGAAATTATTTTATCAAATATATGATCTTTTGAAATCTTAAGAGGTGATTCTACTTTGTCAAGTCAACATAACAAGGACTTTTTATAAAAAAATGTAATATAAATTTTTAGGAACTAAAGCAACAGTTTTAATGTGCCAACTTATCATAAAATGTGATATATAATTATTTTTATTAGTAAAAATGAAAACTAATTAATATTTATATAAATTTATTAAATAGGATAAATCTTTGAAAGATTCCGAGCAGATATAATGTTTTTAAAATTTATTTTATTAATAATATATTTTTTAAGGGATGAAAATGATAGTTATCCCGACAAAAATCTGTTGTGGGCTCAAAATTGATTTTATGAATGATTGAAGGGAAAAAAAGACCAATAAGTGCGAGTCCCCGCGTCGCTGTCCTTGGCAAGTTGTGATATACAAGACTGATTGTATGCATACTTTATTTTATCCTTCAAAATTAATAAATTAAGTATTGAAGGTACGTTTCGATAAAGAAGAAAGAGAAGGGTAAAAATTATATAGATAAATTTTATATGTTATTTTAGATGAAAAAGTGTGATCTCAATTCTTTTAATTTATTTAATCAATCTCCTTTTATTTTAATAATGATCACTATAAAAAAAAATTGAGCATTTTTAATAGTTTTCAATAATTAAATTATTGATAAAAAATTTTAAATATTTTTAATAATAATTTTATATTAAAATTATTTTTTATAATATTTTTATTAACATTTTAATTATTAAAAACTATTAAAAAAATTCCTATTTTTCTAGTAGTGAATTTTCACGAATGATGTTAGCTATATTTCGCGATACTCAATTGGTAAATCCAGTGTATCTGTCATCATGTAGCATCTCCCAACACATTGTCTAGCTCTTCTCAGCGAAAGTTTGCCGAGATTTATATGAGGTTGAAAGTTAAAAACTTATTTGGTAAAGGACAAAAGTTCAATACTTGAATTTGAAATATTCCTTGTGGAGAGGACTTACCTGCCGACACTTTTTTTAATTTGTACAAACAACACTTTTTTATTAAAAAAAAATCGATAAATGGGGCGACAAGTGTCCAGTCAAAGTGTAAATACCAGCTAGAGGGGAATACAGCATTCACATGTACAAAAACAGATCAATCAAGAATCAACCATAGCTCCTACATTGAAAGTACACCCACGATAGCATTACATCCCAGCCCTTGTAACTGACTCAACCCCAAATAACAGAAGCAAAAGTACATGATGTTAACAAAGCAAATGCCCACAATGCAGCAAACCAGCCGCAAAACCAATTCATAAGCTCAGGCAACATCAATGCCCGCAAACACCTCAAAAAATACAACAGGAAAATAACAGTAACAAAAACAGCAAACAATTGATTTGTGTTATTTAGCTGTTGTTATTCTTATTATAACTATACAGCAAATTTTAATATCTTTCTCATTAGAAAAACAAAAAAGGAGTGTGTTTTGTCTCTCTTGAAAGAAATATTAACAAGCTGTTTAAATTTTATTTACATTTCTTATTTTTATTTTATTTTTGATTTGTTTCATATTAATTAGGCACGCAAAAGCAATTACACACTCACTCTTCCTAATTATTGCATGGTAGTAGAGCAATATGCTACAAAAAGTTTAGACCTTTGATAACATTTATTTTAGAAATGCATGAATAGTATAACCTGCAATACACCCAAGTAATTTTTTAAAAAATATACTGTTCTTGATATATCAAATACTACATTTTTTTAAAATTAAGACGTCACTTTTTATAAAATTGCTATATCAAATTTGACCATTTGTTTAAAATAACATCTTTTAACAAATTAAAGACTACATATTTTAAGCTAATATATTACTTTTTCTAGAATTATAGTACATGTGACAAATTGTCAAAGATAATAACTACAAATAAAAGAGCAATATTTTTTAGATATTAAATTCATTATATTTAAAAATAATATTGTCTGTGTGAAAAAAAAAAGCACTTTATGTTATTAATAATATTATTTTCTAACTGATGTCATTATAATCATACATGGTGTTTGAAGAATTTGTAATAATTTCTCCATCTCATGTGAAAGTTGTTGCATGTTCTTGGAATACTATATATTGAATCCATCACCTATAATATTTGGTAAATATCCTACTGGGACAAAAAATATTAACATGTTTAGAGAAGAGGATACCCTCTTACAAGATAATTTTTGAGCTAATTTTTTTTCCTTAAAAAAGAATAGACATTAGATATATATTTCTAGGACATGTACCATAAAAAGATTTCTTTTCAATAATATTTTTTTAAATATTTCATATTTTATTTTTACTTTTCTCACTTTTTAATTTTTCATCAAATTATAAATATTCTTCCTATTTTTTTTATCAATTATTATATCTTATACATTTCTACCAAACACAATTTTATATTCATTTCTAATGCCGCACTTTGTCTTCTATTTCCTAGGATGGGTACCAAACAATAATACAAAAATAAAAGTCAACACCAATTAATATGGACACAATTATTAATGATTAGGTTAAAACGGAATAGTCTAATTTGGGTTGAAGTTAAAATAAATTTGAACCCATTAAATTAAATTTAATTGGATTCATTTGGGAAAAATAATTGTATATGATATTTTGATAGATATTTTATACTAATATGAGATAATGAACAAATTTATTTGTATATAATATTTACAGAATGTATCTGTAGCCGATTTTATGTTGTTTTAGTTTTACAAAATAGATTCAATATTATTTCTTTTTTACTTTGAACCTGTCTTTTCAGATTCATTGTTATTTTATATATATATGTTTAAATTTGTCTTTGAAGGATTTTATATTAAAAATGCCATATTACATGATTTTTTTTTAAAGTACCATGTTAATATAAATACATCATCTAAATCCCATATAAAAAAAATACCATTGATTTCGTTCATTTAGTTTTTTTTTAAATTTTTCAGCAAATCCAAATCACCGATTTGATCAAATCAAGATTTTACATGTGATAACTGATAATATATAGTGTAACACTTGATTATGGGATATTTAATAAATATATGTGACTGGATAAATAACTATCTTTAAAATGGAAAAAAAAAATAAAAAGTGATATAATGATTAAAATATTAATTATAAAAATTTAAAAATTTAGAATAATTATAAAAGTACAGTTAATTATGTGATAAATTAAATTGATTGTTTTGAGTTTCTTGCTAAAAAACTACATAAAGACAAGAACTAAATCAATAATAATTAATTTAATTCAGTCTTAACTTAAAATAAACAGAATATGTTAATTAATTCAAACTAATTTTATTCAGTTTGAATTTTCAAATTTCTTGGATCAATTTAATCTAGATAACAGTATCAGCCTATATATGTATTTTTTTTCCTTTTTTTTTATAATAAAAGCTAAATTCTCAAGAAGAGTAGCATAAGTATACCAAAAGATCAACCTGGATCAATGAAAAATAAACTTCAGATATGATAACAAAACAGAACATCACAAAGAAAGAAACAAGAAAAGAAGGAAACGATGCAAACAGACCATAAGCATCAACCCTAAGACACCAAGCATACAACGTTTTTTAAGAACACAGGACGCTTTCTCAAGGAGGAGCCAACAGGTCTGGTACTCTGAGAACCAGTAGCAATGAGACACGTCATATGGTCCCAGAAGGGGGTGAAATTATCATGCCTATCCTCATAGATGTTGAATTGTTGATGGGTCTCATTGGCTTATTATTATTATTACTACTTGTTGCCGGTTGTTAGCTGGACGCATTTATGCATTATTGTGCCCCCTCTTTAGGTGATCCTTTCTCGAATGTTGGGCCACTTTGTTAAAAAAAGAAAATCCTCAACTGCTTTAATTAAGAAACTAAAAATATATTATTTGATAGATTTAATTTTTATGTAGTAATACAACAAAATCATTTCAGATTGTCAAATAATAAAATTTTATCTGAATAATATATCATGTCGAGGGATTATGACCAGGATAATTTTTTTTTATGTAATTTTAAGTGTAAAGTATACGTGCAATCGGGATCATTATGTGTAATTGTAGATAGAATAATACATACACTTTTTTTTCCCATATGAAGCTACCTAACTAATAAATAGTAATGGTGAAAAAACATTTCAACCATCATCTTATATGTTAAAAAAATGTTATCTAAACACGTTATGTATAGATGTATAACATATGAATTAACAATAGAATATATTTATAATTATATATGCAAAAGATAATATATATATATATATATATATATATATAATGCAATTTTGTTTTGTCATGCATATTATTTTAAATTTATGCAAGTTTAAATTGATACAACTGATCATAAAGTCATAATTATATACCAATATGTTAAATTTTTATTAAATGACAATATTAAATTACTTTGGTTTAAATATATTTTCTACATTAAAAATAAGTAATAATTTATTTTGATCCATATTTCTTTTATTTAGGTTTCAATATTTTCACAATTGTTTAGTTTTAGCCTCTATCATTACCCTGTCTCTAACTATTATATGTTGAGCTGACTAATAAAAAGTTACATCATCTAATCATATGTAGTAAATAGTAATTATATATGTCAAACTTGGATAAATTCTTATATAAACATAAGTTTAATAATTTATTTTTAGGTATACTCACAATAAAAAATTGATCGAACCAACTCTATTCAAGTTATGCTCACTTGTTTGCTTTATTATGAGTGTGTTCAAGAATGAATTTACTTGTCCCTATCTAAGGATTTTACTACATCAAAACCCTCACTTACCATATTACATATCCATTCCAATTTATAACTTATTTTATAAGAGTTTTGATATGTAGAATTATGATAACTATTATAGGATTGAATAATGTGATATGCCATTATCTAATCCAGCATTTAATTAACATAGAAAAACTAATAGTGAAGATTCAAACTAAATAATTTAAAAATATTTAAATTAAAATCAATTTTTTGTAGAAATTAAAACTAAAATTTTGTTTATTTTTTCAAGAACTAAGAAGAGATTAACCTAGTTACTTTTGACTATCGCAGCATAGAAATTTAACACACTAGATTTTGATCTGCACAGTGACATGTATAATTGAATAATTCATATGTAATTTTTAATTATATATATAACTAATAAATTATTTATGAATTGTATATGAATCATTGATAAACTTATAACAACATTCCACTTATTTTTTTAAACATTCACGTTGACACAGTAAATAAAGATTTACTATATAGAAAAATATACATTTATGACCATAACCAACTTTAATGAGAGATACTTCAACAATTTTAATGAGAATTTATTTAAAAAAAAAAGAAATCTATCTTCTCATTTTACACAATGTTACAATAAAGATCATATAATTAACTATAAGGTAACGTTTGTTTGTTGTCTTCGGACAGGAAATACAGAGACAGTAGAAATAGGGACATAAAAAGTACTGTTTCAGTATCATATTTGATTGTGGAGTACAAGACATAATAATTGTTTACATATTTTGTTTGGCAACACAGGACAGTACAATAAATACATGATAAAAGAAATATATACTCTTACTGGACCACATTTGACCGCCACCGTTGACCGCTGTTGATCATTGCTGGCCAGCCGTTGATCGGTATTGACTTTTCATTGACCAGCAGTAGCCGGCAATTGTCCAGTGACTTGACCACCACCAAAGATTGCTACCTAACGGGTATTATTGAAAAAAAAAATATTAAATTTCTGTCTGTATGTCTTGTCCCCACTTTTTTTAGGGATAGAAATATAGAAAATTTTTATCTCTAGGATACAAAAATTTTCTGTCCCCGTACCCCGTCTTCACCACCAAACATAATACTAAGACACACTATGCTTGTATTTGTGTCTTGGGACAGAAAACAAACACGTCCTAAGAAAATATATAGTAACAAATTATTTCATATGAATTCAACTCCCTCCTCTTAGTAGAAGAAAAAATTTGAATTCTTCCTTATACAGATTTTTTTTACTTTAATTTTAAATCCCACAAAAATAAAATAAAACACTTTGCAAAATAATTTTGTAAAATATTTATGATAATAACTTAACTTATAACAATCATATTTGAATTAATTATTTTTATTTGTATTTTATTTTTATATTTCTATGTAAATAATTAACCTCTTATAAAATAAAAAAATCAATAATCCACAATTTAAATATAATAAATCAATTCACTTGAGTGAGACATCCTTGAATGCTTTTAATAAAAAAAATTATCAAAAAAATAAAATAAAATCATCACCTCTCCTCTTTCCTTCCTCCTCTATTTTTTATTAGGTGAAAATATATATAGATTCATATACCAAATTTATTTATTAAATGTGTTCTTAAATAGGTTTTGTTTAAAATTAATGAACAAAACACACAAATATAATTAGGGGAAAAAAACACATCACCCACCCCATACTTTTCTCTTTTCTTATTCTTATTGAATAAAGAAATGTGACCGAAAATTTACATTAAAAATAATAAAAAAATATTGGTGAAGTCTATAAATATAAGAGTTATATGAGAGATAAGACTTGAAATTTAAATTTTATAATTAATATGACTGTTTATTATAAATTTGAGAAAAATTGATATTAATCATAAGTGATATTTGTCAATAAACACAGTTAAAAAGTGCAACTTTCTATAGGAAATTTAATACTGTGACATGTGATATGATTACAGATAGAAATATAGATAGATAAGAGAAGATATATAGATATGGTTCCAGGACTATAATCGGATACTGCACACATGCTTAATTATTATTATTTTGATTGATTTTTTTTTTTTTTGGATTGAACACACATGCTTAATTATTTGCCCTTATAACTTTTGCTTGTACTGTCTGTTGTTCATGTCTCTTTATATGAGGCTTTGCACGTTTTCCACGAGGCAGCATTCACTTTTTTTTTTAACAAAAAGAAATTCCATACTTGGTTTTTAGTTTTTAATTTTTTTTTTTTATAAAATCATAAAAATTAAAAGCTAAAAACTAAATCTGATATTGTATCGCAATGAGACTTCAATAGAATAGTCTAAGTTGGAGCTTAGACCTAAGGTACATTTGTTATTTAAGATTTTATAGTATAAAATTATATTACAATTCATCCTCATTTTTCTTTTTCCTTCAAAATCTAAACTCATAATCATATTCTTGGCCAACAAAAACTCTCACCCAAACCCCAAGAAAATCTCACCGACCGAAATCAAAAACCGAAAAACCGATAACAATCCCGGATCCAATATTGTGGCTACTGTCCCGCACTTTCTGAGATCCTAGTCTTTGCCAAAGCTAAAACAGAACAAAGTCACATGAAGCCAGCCAGCCTCCGCCATCTCCTCAACATGGAGGGATTCGAACACAACTCATCAAAAGATAACCTTCTACCGTGAGCCATAATCACAATCTATAACAGCAGATGGGATCCCCAAATACGAAAACACAAAAGAGCAGAAAATAAACCACCATCGAAAACGAACTCGAATACGAAATGGGCATGAAGCCACCGCTCAGAGTCCACTCGAGGAACCCCAACTCAGCTAGGCATATTCTCGTTTGACTAAATTTATGGTCCCTGGTCAAAATCAAGATCAAACAACATTCATGGTTTCATGGCTTACTTAAGAATTTATAGATGACTAATCTTCTTTTTTCGACCTCCTACATATAACCCCCAAAAATAAAGAGTAATATTGTTTGTATTTATAATTGTATTAATTCACATATTATTCATTGTTGGATAGGATATAAACTTTATTTAAGAAGAGTTCACATCTCATCTAATAATAAATGAGATGTGAATTGAATTAATAACTCATATATTATCAATACAAATAACATTTTTTAAAATAAACAATGCTAAGACATGAAATATTTGAGTAGTGTAGTAGACTAGGCTTAATAATAGTACGAGCTTAATGTTGGAGAATTTTTTTTTTTTCTTTTTTCAAGTCCTGATTGTGGGACTGTTAAAAGAGTTGGAAAGGTCCTAAAATATATGAACATTATCTACCGAGTAATGATATTCTAAAGAAAAAAAATAGTGGGTGTTTAAATAAACATTTATTTTAAGATTAAATGTGTTTTATCCTCCTATATTTTAGGTGTTATGTAATTTAGACTCTGACTTTTAAATTAGTGCAATTCGACACCCTTATTTTTAGAGATCGGGCAAAAAGGCACTTATGTATAACATATGTTAAAAATCATCGTTAATGGGTATGTGCTCCTCAGATGCCTTAATAATCTGACAAAATTACCCCTTTTCCCATTTCTCAACTCATTCACACCCTTTCCTGTTCCTCTGCCCTCTCTCTTTACACTCTCAGAAAAATTAGACGCTCCACAGCCACAGCTCCATTTGCTTGACACCCACCTCCACGGTATTTTACTAGTTTGATTTTATTGGCCCCATCATCATCCTAATCATTTTAAACAATTTGCACCTTTTTGTTTTTTTTTTTCTTGCATTTTGGTTGGTGGGCGTGCTCCTTCTCAAGGTGCCAAACAAACCCAAACTCATCTGGAACAGGGGCAGCAACAACGCTCAAGTGGCAGCAAAGGAGAAGAGCTACAGCGGAGCTGGGTAGAGAAAAGTGGGAGCGGCTCGGCGGTGTGAGAAAGGGAGGTTGCAAGCGGCTCCACGATGGCACTCTACGACACGCGGCAGCTCCAACGCTGTCGGCGCGATGCTGTCATGGCGACGGATGGAGGCGCGGGGAGGATGGTGGCTTCGCGGCCTGGGGCAGTGGACTGGTGCGTTGATGGCTCCACCAGCATGGAGGATCTTTACAAGGTTGCTCCGGGGCTTCTCTCCCCTTTATTTATCTGTTGTTTTTTATGATGATGGTGGTTTGTGACTGATTGCTTTGGTTTCTGGCTTAGAGTTCATATTCTGTTTGAATTGGGGCTTGGAAGTTGGTTCAGATTCAATTGGAATTTGGTTCAAATTAGGGTTGGAATTTGGGGCTTTGTTTGATGGCTTCTGTTTGCACGGGAATAATTTTAGGATTGGGTTTGGGTTTGGGAATTAGTTTAAAAGGGAGGGGTATTTTTGTCCATTTAAATGAGTCATGTGACTAGTACATGACTATTTAACAGTGAAATTTGAAGTGTAGTTAATGGAAGAGTCTTTTTGCATAGCCTCTAAAAATTAGGGTGTCGAATTGTACTAATTTAAAAGTTAGGGTCCAAATTGCACAACACCTAAAATACAGGGGTAAAACGCATTTAATCCTTTATTTTATAATTGTTAGACATAATAAATATTAAAGATAAGTATAAATTATTTTTACATCCAATAATTATAAAATAAATCTCTAGATAAATATCTATTTTTTAGATATTAAAATATCATATCCTTTTCTACAATTTGGATGCAATAAAATAGGGGAACAGTTAAAATCGCTTGAGAGCACGCTGAAGCGAAAGGAACTTGACTCGGAATTAATTTAAGCCAATTTAACAAGTGTTAGCCATGATACAGCATGATCAAGGGCTAAAACTAGCTATGATACAATTCATTATACTTGGAGTAGTATTAAAAAAATAATTAATCTCGTGGATATAACAAATGGATAAATATTTAAATAAAAATAAAAAAGACTTGATAAATGGAGTAAAAGAGAGATACTATTTTTTGTGAATTTAATTTTTATATATATTAAAAAGGTAAAATAATTTTTATTAATTAATAAAATTTCGTTAAAATAATAAATTATGATGGGTTAACATTATTGTCGATATATATATAAAGTCTAAATTATTTGTAATTGTGTAATCGCTGATCATTATGTGTGATTATGGATCATTATCCATTTATCCTTAAGAATAATACAGACACTTTTTTCTTCCCTCTTAAGCAGAAACCAAACTAAATAGTTGTGGAAAAAACAACTATTTTTTTTATATAAGATATGGATCATTATCCATTTATCCTTATGGATCATTATGTGTAATCGTTTGCTTTGCTTGTTTTTAGTTTTCAGTTTTCAATTTTCAATTTTGTGAAAAAAAAACTGAAAACTTGAAACTGAAACCAAACGCATATAGTTGTGGTAAAAACAAAACATTTTCCCCTTAAGCAAAAACCAAACTAAATAGTTGTCATAAAAACAAAACATTTCAACTACTATTTTTATATAAAAAGTATTATTTAAACACGTAAATAATAATAATAATAATAATAATAATAATAATATAAGTGTAAATCAACATTAAAATACACTTATACAAAAAAAAATCATATATTCATATTTATATTCAAGAGATTACATACATGTTGTCATTTAAAGAGTCACGTAATTTTATATTTTAATCTTGATTATTTATATAAAATTCAACTGTCATGATTTACTTATCTTACTCTCATATTGAATCATCTTTCTCACTTAAGTTGCTCTCTCTCTCTCTCTCTCTCTCTCTCTCTATATATATATATATATATATATACCTAAAGCAAAAAAATTTCTTGTCATATTAGTTTAAATTGGTACAACTGATCATAAATTCATAGTGATATGCCAATTTCTAACATTCTTATAGATGAATGACAACATTAAATTACTTTCGTTAAAATATGTTCTTAATTTATGAAAAATAGGTCAATTTTAATTTTAATTCCTCATTTTTTTTAAGATTAATATATTTTTTAAATTGTTTGGTTTTAGACTCTATCAATATTTGTCTATATTAAATGTTAAATTAATTAATATCTAATTCCACATAGTGACTATGATTCATACACAGAACAAGTATAACAAATAATAATTCATTTTTAGAGAACAAGTATAACAAATAATAATTCATTTTTAGGCACACTTACAATAAAAAATGGATCTTATTAACTTTATTCAAGCCATACACACTTGCTTACTTATTGTGAATGTATCCAAGAATAAATTGTTAGATTGTGCCTATTTATGAGTTCTTCTACGTCAAAATTTCACCTAATAATCCATTGGACCCCAATCCGATAATCCATATTAGCCAACCCAAAAACTTAATTTACGTTTTGATATGAAGGACTATGATAACTATCATATAAAATTGAAAACGTGACCTTACTAGATAAATTAATAGTAGAAACTAAAATCAAACTATTTTAAAATATTTAATAAATAATTATCATGTATGATGTGCCGGACCCTTACACAATTTATGCTTCACCCTTTGCCTTTCTTTTCTAGCTTATTTTCTTATGAAATTTGGTTGGCTAGCCTTTCAAATGCTATGGCAATAGAGCTTCTATCAAAGAGATCGAGAGGAATTCGACATGAGGTTGTGTGATTATTTTACTGTGTAATAATTGTCTGCTGATGTTCTTGCTTTTCCATTGTGGTGACGGCTTCCCTTTAGGAGAGACTATAACAATATTATTTTAAGATCTAATTATTTCAAACACTCAAATGCCTAATTAACAAAATATATGACGCCCATCAGTTACCTTGACCCAACTTCTTCTTTCTCTCCAAGAATCCTCTCACGAATGATGGGTGTCGTAGCCTCAATGGTTGTTTACTGTAATAGTTCGTTTTATCGTCCTTTCCGTGTCAAGGTTTTTCTTTTTTTAAAAAATTTTTTTTCCCCCTCGTGGTTGAAATCGTTTGACTTATCTTGGCTAGGTTTATAACTGGTCCGTCATCTTTCTTCCCATAATGGTTAACCAAGTAGACAGGATTAATAGTGAAGATTTATTTTTATTTATTGTAGGCTTTCTTGCAAATGTGAGATGGACAATAAGCAGCTATATATCTGACTGATTGCCATCCCTACATGCACTACAAGACACAGCACTTTAAACAACGTAGTAGACTGGATTGGGCAGCTTAAAGGCTCGTTCTCCTTCGGGCTCCCCCAAAAGATCACTGTACTGGTCACCAATGCTTCCAATGATTCTGTATCCTTCATCTACGAGCTTTTGTCTCTCGGCTGTTTTGTATTCTTGTGCTGTTTTATCGCTGTATTCATCACTCCTGCAGCCAAAGGTTTTGTATATAACCACATCAGAAATTGATATTAATTGAAATATAATTTTGAATTTAATTTAAGTATATATATATAGAACAAAAAAATTCTTTTGTATGCTGATTTCTTATTATATAGAATCATTTAATTTTGTTATTACTTCATTTGTAGAAATAAAAAATATGGAATTAAGATGCATATATCCTTACTTGGTAATTAACTTCTCCCATGTTTGGAAGCCAGCTTTCTTTAGGTTGGAGGCAGTTATAGCCCTATACTTATCTGCTCTAGTTGTCAAGAATACTATCTTGATGCCACGAGACACCAATATGCCGTACAGCTTAAGAGTCTGGGGTAGTGCTGGGGCGACGCCTTTGGCAACCCACTTACGCCATGCTGTAGAGTTGAAAAGTGTCGACCTATATATATATATATATATATATATATATTAAATTAGGCATGAAAAATAAAATTATCATAAAATGAAGTATTGCACATAAGGTGATTAAATCTTAAGAGTAATAAAATGTGACTTAAATTATAGTGTCTCTCTAATTAAAGTGATTCTTTGAGTGTATGTGCCCCTCAGAATTAAACCAATATGAATAAAGTTTGGAAAATTGAATTATTAATTTCTTAATTTAAATGCGTCTAGCTTTGGAAAAAATAAATAAATAAACGAAAAAAAGAACGTACGTACCCAAATCCATTTTGCGCCTGATAAGGCACACTAGACAGTACGGTATCATCAATACCAAAGATGAATATGTCTCTGTCTGTGTCGATTTCACCCCTGGTATGATAATTAGCCTGGATACAAACTTGTTTGGAGTCAGAGTCATATTGGTCACTAACCATGTAGTTGGCTACATAATCTTGGCACTCTGAGTTAACAGTCTTGAACTTCCTGAGGTTGTGTGTTTCCACGGCAAGCCTCCAGCTATTGCAGTACACCTCGGTAGGGTATTGTTTCTCGAGGCCGTCACTTCTCATTCGGAGAGGGAAAGTTTGGTAGTCTGCGCCATGGCATGTTGCCAAAAGGGATGCGAGAATGAAAAGAGGCACCATCGTTTTCATTTTCTCAAGAGCGGTTATGGTTTCTAGTAGAAGAAAACTTGTGCTCTGCTTGAAGTGCATTGGGTGAGTGTTGCTCTTTATATAGACCTTTTTTTGTGTGAAGAAAATCTCTTGGGGACTCAAATGTAATTTTACGCATAGTGAATAATTGCATACGACAGAAGGACCGGGGACGGTGAGTCACCGCATAAGTGTCCTTGGCTGGATAGATATAATTGATTAGTTAACATTTTGGTGGAGGCATTTACACGTGGCTTATATAAGAGTATTGAGTACCATGTGCTCATTTAGGGGCCTTTTCACCAAAATAAACACACAACAAATATTATTTACGTAAAGAAACAGAAAAAATATTTGGTACAGAAATGAGCTAAATATATGCATGTGAATATGTAAGGGATCCGTATGTAACTAATTTGCACATGAATACGCTAGGGTCCCTAGCGTATTCAAGTTAAATCTTGCATATTCATGTAGAACCTACATGCATGACGTACAGTATTCATGTAAAGGTTTAATATTATTCACTATTCTCTTAAACAAATTAAACTAAACATACTTCCTTAAACTAAACTAACTAAAAATTAAGTAAACTAATTCAAGTAACTAAACATTAAATTAACTAACTTAAAATTAACAAATTAAACTAAACATATTTTCCTAAACTAAACTAATTCAAGTAACTAAACATGAAATTAAATAAATTAATTCAAGTAATTAAATTAAATAACTCAAAATTAACAAATTAAACTAAATATATTCTCCCAAACTAAACTAACTTAAAATTAACTTAACTAATTCAAGTAACTAAATATTAAATTAACTAAATTAATTCAAGTAACTAAATTAACTAACTTAAAATTAACTAAATATATTCTTTTAACCTAAACTAAACTAGTCATATACTAATTAAACTAGCTTCGAATTAAAAAAAAAAAAGGAAACAATAAAACATACTAACAAAGAGATAAAATATCTGGCTATCAAGCTTGGCGGAGATATAGATATCATCTAAGCGGTAAAGATTATTTCTCATGATTAACAAAATTTCTTTCAAAATGAAAGTGAGAAGGGATGGAGGAAATGATTGAGTCCAGACGTATTCATAGTATAGATGAACATGAATACGCATGGAGCTCTTGTGTATTAATTTTAAACATGAATATGCAATGGTCCCATGCATATTCATGTACATTAAAAACAGTTTATATCCGTAATTAATATTTTTTTTATTATTCGCATAATTAATCATTTTTTTGTTTTAAATAGATAAAAAATCCTCATTTGGGTTCTTGGAATTATGTATGTATATTTTATTTTAATCTTTAAAATTAATAAATTAACTATTTAATTTACGGTGTGTTTGGGTAATGGACAACTATTTAATTTAATTAAATATTTACAAAAGTTTAGTATTTTATATAGACTTTTTTTAAAAAAATAAAATTATTATTTTAATTCTTAAAAAATTTGTCATGGACAAAATAATTTTTAAAAGAAATTATATTAGTCTATGATCCTTCAAAAATTCCGTTTGACAAATTAAATTCACCTCAAAAGTAAGTTGACTTCCATTTTTATTATAAAAGTGATTTTTTTATAAATTATTTTATTAAATATATGATCTTTTGAGAACTTGGTGAATCTACTTTATCAAGTTGACATAGCAAGGACTTTTTATAAAAAAAAATCTAATATGAATTTTTAGGAATTAAAGCAACAGTTTTAGTTTGTTAACTTATAATATGTAATTATTTCTATTAGTAAAAGTGAAAACTAATTAATATGTATATAAATTTATTAAATAGGATAAATCTTTGAAACATCCTAAGTAGATATATTGTTTTTTAAATTTTATTTTATTAATAATACATTTTTCAAGGGATGAAAATGATAGTTATCCCGACAAAAATCTGTTGTGGGCTCAAAATTGATTTTATGAATGATTGATGGGAGAAAAAGACCAATAAGTGCGAGTCCCCGCGTAGCTGTCCTTGGCAAGTGGCATTTGTCATGTGACATATAAGACTGATTGTATGCATACTTTATTTTATCCTTCAAAATTAATAAATTAAGTATTGAAGGTACGTTTAGATAAAGAAGAAAGAGAAGAGTAAAAATTATATAGATAAATTTTATATGTTATTTTAGATTAAAAAATGTGATCTCAATTCTTTTAATTTATTTAATCACTCTCCTTTAATTTTAATAATTATTACTACAAGAAAATAAGTATTTTTAATGGTTCTCAATAATTAAATTATCGATAAAAATTTATAAATATTTTTAATAGTTATTTTATATTAAAATTATTATTTTTAATATTTTTATTAATATTTTAATTATTAAAAAAATTCTTATTTTTCTAGTAGTGAATTTTCACGAATGATGTTAGCTATATTTAGCGATACTCAATCAGTAAATCCAGTATATCCGTCATCGTATAGCATCTCTCAACACATTGTCTAGCTCTTCTCGGAAGTTTGTCGAGATTTATATGAGGTTGAAAGTTAAAAACTTATTTGGTGAAGGACAAAAGTTCAATACTTGAATTTGAAATATTCCTTGTAAAGAGGATTTACCTGCCGACACTTTTTTTGGTTTGTACAAACGACACTTTTTTATTAAAAAAAAAACCCATAAATGGGGTAATAAGAATTCTGTTATTTACACATCAAAATAGTATGTACATCATATATTTATCTTTTTCTTATTTTTCTGCCCAACTTTTACTTTTTTCTCTCATCTGTTTTTGTTTACAAGTTTATATAAATAATTTGTAAGTTTTTTGCGTTATGTTTACAAGTTTTAAGGACGGGTTTACAAGTTTTTTGTACTAAATTTATAAATTTCAATATAGGTTTACAAGTTTCAGCTTGAAACTTGTAAACATAGTGTAAAAAACTTATAAATATAATGTAAAAAACTTATAAATCTATCTTTAAAACCTGTAAATATAGTGAAAAAAAATTTGCAAACCATTTATATAAACTTATAAACTAAAATATATAAGAGAAAAAAGGTGAAAACTGAGTGAAAAAATAAAAAAGAGAAAAAATAATATTTTTATCTTTTTTTATGATGTATGATGTACGCATTTTAGTGTTCACATATCATTTTTTGGTGTTCACGTATCATTTTTCAGGACAACAAGTGTCCAGTCAGAGTGTAATACCAGCTAGAGGGGAATGCAGCATTCACATGTACAAAAACAGATCAATCAAGAATCAACCATAGCTCCTATATTGAAAGTACACCCACGAAAAAATTATATCCCAGCCCTTGTACCTGACTCAACCCCAAATAACAGAAGCAAAGTTAACAAAGCAAACCAGCCGCAAAACCAATTCATAAGCTCAAGCAAAATCAAAGCCAGCAAACACCTCAAAAAATACAGCAGGAAAATAACAGTAACAAAAACAGCAAACAATTGATTTGTATTATTTAGCTGTTGTTATTCTTATTATAACTATACAGCAAATTTTAATATCTTTCTCATTAGAAAAACAAAAAAGGAGTGTGTTTTGTGTCTCTTGAAAGAAATATTACCAAGCTGTTTAGATTTTATTTACATTTCTTATTTTTATTTTATTTTCGATTTGTTTCATATTAATTAGGCACGCAAAAACAATTACACACTCACTCTTTCTAATTATTGCATGGTAGTAGAGCAATACCGCTACAAAAAGTTTAGACCTTTGATAACATTTATTTTAGAAATGCATGAATAGTATCACCTGCAATACACCCAAGTAATTTTTTAAAAAAAATACTGTTCTTGATATATCAAATACTATATTTTTTTTAAAATTAAGATATCACTTTTTATAAAATTGCTATATCAAATTTGGCCATTTGTCTAAAATAACATCTTTTAACAAATTAAAGACTACATATTTTAGGCTAATATATCACTATTTCTAGAATTATAGCACATGTGACAAATTGTCAAAGATAACAACTATAAATAAAGGAGTAATATTTTTTAGATATCAAATTCATTATATTTAAAAATAATATTGTCTGTGTGATAAAAAAAAAAAGCACTTTATGTTATTAATAATATTATTTTCTAACTGATGTCATTATAATCGTGCATGGTGTTTGAAGAATTTGTAATAATTTCTCCATCTCATGTGAAAGTTGTTGCATGTTCTTGGAATACTATATATTGAATCCATCACCTATAATGTTTGGTAAATATCCTACTGGGACAAAAAATATTAACATGTTTAGAGAAGAGAACATCCTGCTACAGGATAATTTTTGAGCTAATTTTTTTTTCTTAAAAAAGAATAGACATTGGATATATATTTTTAGGACATGTACAATTAAAAGATTTCTTTTCAATAATCTTTTTTTAAACATTTCATATTTTATTTTTACTTTTCTCACTTCTCAATTTTTCATGAAATTATAAATAATCTTCCTCATTTTTTTTTATCAATTATTATATCTTATAATGCTATCGCCAAACACAATTTCATATTCATTTCTAATGCCGCACTTTGTCTTTTATTTCCTAGGATGGGTACCAAACAATAATACAAAAATAAAAGTCAACGACTAATTAATATGGACACAATTATTAATGATTAGGTCAAAACGGGATAGTCTATTTTGGGTTGAAGTTAAAATAAATTTGAACCCATTAAATTAAATTTAATTGGATTCATTTGGGGAAAAATAATTTGTATATGATATTTTGATAGATGATTTATACTAATATGAGATAATGAATAAATTTATTTGTATATAATATTTACAGAATCTACCATGAATCGATTCTATGTTGTTTTAGTTTTACAAAATAGATTCAATATTATTTCTTTTTTACTTTGAATCTGTCTATGTTATTTTATATATATATATATATATATATATATATATATATATGTTTAAATTTGTCTTTGATGGATTTTATATTAAAAATACCATATTGCATGATTTTTTTTTTCTAAAGTACCATGTTAATATAAATACATCATGTAAATCCCATATAAAAAAATACCATTGATTTCGTTCATTTAGTTTTTTTTTAAATTTTTCAGCAAATCCAAATCACCGATTTGATCAAATCAAGATTTTACATGTGATAACTGATAATATATAGTGTAACACTTGATTATGGGATATTTAATAAATATATGTGACTGGATAAATAACTATCTTTAAAATGGAAATAAAAAATAAAAAGTGATATAATGATTAAAATCTTAATTATAAAACTTTAAAATTTTAGAATAATTATTAAAGTACAGTTAATTATGTGATGAATTAAATTGATTGTTTTGAGTTTCTTGCTAAAAAACTACATAAAGACAAGAACTAAATCAATAATAATTAATTTAATTCAGTCTTAACTTAAAATAAACAGAATCTGTTAATTAATTCAAACTAATTTTATTCAGTTTGAATTTTCAAATTTCTTGGATCAATTTAATCTAGATAACAGTATCAGGGGTCTTTTTTTTAGATATGATTTTTGAGTGGTGTATTTACATCAATATGATGTTTTGAAGAAATTTTCCACAATATGATGTTTTCAGTATAGAATCCGCCAAAGGCGGATTCAATAAAAAAATATTTGTGTACTGAATTCGCGTTGAATTCAATGTAAAAAATATTATTTTATTGAATCCGCCAAAATAATATTAAAATAAAATTACGCCATCAAAGTCAAACTCAGAATCCATCAAAATAATAATTTTTTATTGAATCCGCCAATGGCGGATTCTAAAACACCATATACAAGTAAATTATCCATTTTATCATATTAGTGTAAATCACCTATACAAACACCATATATAAATTATTTTTCCACAGTATCAGCCTATATATGTATTTTTTTTTCCTTTTTTTTATAATAAAAGCTAAATTCTCAAGAAGAGTAGCATAAGTATACCAAAAGATCAACCTGGATCAATGAAAAATAAACTTCAGATATGATAACAAAACAGAACATCACAAAGAAAGAAACAAGAAAAGAAGGAAACGATGCAAACAGACCATAAGCATCAACCCCAAGACACCAAGCATACAACGTTTTTTAAGAACACAGGACGCTTTCTCAAGGAGGAGCCAACAGGTCTGGTACTCTGAGAACCAGTAGCAATGAGACACGTCATATGGTCCCAGAAGGGGGTGAAATTATCATGCCTATCCTCATAGATGTTGAATTGTTGATGGGTCTCATTGGCTTATTATTATTATTACTACTTGTTGCCGGTTGTTAGCTGGACGCATTTATGCATTATTGTGCCCCCTCTTTAGGTGATCCTTTCTCGAATGTTGGGCCACTTTGTTAAAAAAAGAAAATCCTCAACTACTTTAATTAAGAAACTAAAAATATATTATTTGATAGATTTAATTTTTATGTAGTAATACAACAAAATCATTTCAGATTGTCAAATAATAACATTTTATCTGAATAATATATCATGTCGAGGGATTATGACCAGGATAATTTTTTTTTATGTAATTTTAAGTGTAAAGTATACGTGCAATCGGGATCATTATGTGTAATTGTAGATAGAATAATACATACACTTTTTTTTCCCATATGAAGCTACCTAACTAATAAATAGTAATGGTGAAAAAACATTTCAACCATCATCTTATATGTTAAAAAAATGTTATCTAAACACGTTATGTATAGATGTATAACATATGAATTAACAATAGAATATATTTATAATTATATATGCAAAAGATAATATATATATATAATGCAATTTTGTTTTGTCATGCATATTATTTTAAATTTATGCAAGTTTAAATTGATACAACTGATCATAAAGTCATAATTATATACCAATATGTTAAATTTTTATTAAATGACAATATTAAATTACTTTGGTTTAAATATATTTTCTACATTAAAAATAAGTAATAATTTATTTTGATCCATATTTCTTTTATTTAGGTTTCAATATTTTCACAATTGTTTAGTTTTAGCCTCTATCATTACTCTGTCTCTAACTATTATATGTTGAGCTGACTAATAAAAAGTTACATCATCTAATCATATGTAGCAAATAGTAATTATATATGTCAAACTTGGATAAATTCTTATATAAACATAAGTTTAATAATTTATTTTTAGGTATACTCACAATAAAAAATTGATCGAACCAACTCTATTCAAGTTATGCTCACTTGTTTGCTTTATTATGAGTGTGTTCAAGAATGAATTTACTTGTCCCTATCTAAGGATTTTACTACATCAAAACCCTCACTTACCATATTACATATCCATTCCAATTTATAACTTATTTTATAAGAGTTTTGATACGTAGAATTATGATAACTATTATAGGATTGAATAATGTGATATGCCATTATCTAATCCAGCATTTAATTAACATAGAAAAACTAATAGTGAAGATTCAAACTAAATAATTTAAAAATATTTAAATTAAAATCAATTTTTTGTAGAAATTAAAACTAAAATTTTGTTTATTTTTTCAAGAACTAAGAAGAGATTAACCTAGTTACTTTTGACTATCGCAGCATAGAAATTTAACACACTAGATTTTGATCTGCACAGTGACATGTATAATTGAATAATTCATATGTAATTTTTAATTATATATATAACTAATAAATTATTTATGAATTGTATATGAATCATTGATAAACTTATAACAACATTCCACTTATTTTTTTAAACATTCACGTTGACACAGTAAATAAAGATTTACTATATAGAAAAATATACATTTATGACCATAACCAACTTTAATGAGAGATACTTCAACAATTTTAATGAGAATTTATTTTAAAAAAAAAGAAATCTATCTTCTCATTTTACACAATGTTACAGTAAAGATCATATAATTAACTATAAGGTAACGTTTGTTTGTTGTCTTCGGACAGGAAATACATAGACAGTAGAAATAGGGACATAAAAAGTACTGTTCCAGTATCATATTTGATTGTGGAGTACAAGACATAATAATTGTTTACATATTTTGTTTGGCAACACAGGACAGTACAATAAATACATGATAAAAGAAATATATATTCTTACTGGACCACATTTGACCGCCACCGTTGACCGCTGTTGATCATTGCTGGCCAGCCGTTGATCGGTATTGACTTTTCATTGACCAGCAGTAGCCGGCAATTGTCCAGTGACTTGACCACCACCAAAGATTGCTACCTAACGGGTATTATTGAAAAAAAAAATATTAAATTTCTGTCTGTATGTCTTGTCCCCACTTTTTTTAGGGATAGAAATATAGAAAATTTTTATCTCTAGGATACAAAAATTTTCTATCCCCGTACCCCGTCTTCACCACCAAACATAATACTAAGACACACTATGCTTGTATTTGTGTCTTGGGACAGAAAACAAACACGTCCTAAGAAAATATACAGTAACAAATTATTTCATATGAATTCAACTCCCTCCTCTTAGTAGAAGAAAAAATTTGAATTCTTCCTTATACAGATTTTTTTTACTTTAATTTTAAATCCCACAAAAATAAAATAAAACACTTTGCAAAATAATTTTGTAAAATATTTATGATAATAACTTAACTTATAACAATCATATTTGAATTAATTATTTTTATTTTTATTTTATTTTTATATTTCTATGTAAATAATTAACCTCTTATAAAATAAAAAAATCAATAATCCACAATTTAAATATAATAAATCAATTCACTTGAGTGAGACATCCTTGAATGCTTTTAATAAAAAAAATTATCAAAAAAATAAAATAAAATCATCACCTCTCCTCTTTCCTTCCTCCTCTATTTTTATTAGGTGAAAATATATATAGATTCATATACCAAATTTATTTATTAAATGTGTTCTTAAATAGGTTTTGTTTAAAATTAATGAACAAAACACACAAATATAATTAGGGGAAAAAAACACATCACCCACCCCATACTTTTCTCTTTTCTTATTCTTATTGAATAAAGAAATGTGACCGAAAATTTACATTAAAAATAATAAAAAAATATTGGTGAAGTCTATAAATATAAGAGTTATATGAGAGATAAGACTTGAAATTTAAATTTTATAATTAATATGACTGTTTATTATAAATTTGAGAAAAATTGATATTAATCATAAGTGATATTTGTCAATAAACACAGTTAAAAAGTGCAACTTTCTATAGGAAATTTAATACTGTGACATGTGATATGATTACAGATAGGAATATAGATAGATAAGAGAAGATATATAGATATGGTTCCAGGACTATAATCGGATACTGCACACATGCTTAATTATTATTATTTTGATTGATTTTTTTTTTTTTGGATTGAACACACATGCTTAATTATTTGCCCTTATAACTTTTGCTTGTACTGTCTGTTGTTCATGTCTCTTTATATGAGGCTTTGCACGTTTTCCACGAGGCAGCATTCACTTTTTTTTTTAACAAAAAGAAATTCCATACTTGGTTTTTAGTTTTTAATTTTTTTTTTTATAAAATCATAAAAATTAAAAGCTAAAAACTAAATCTGATATTGTATCGCAATGAGACTTCAATAGAATAGTCTAAGTTGGAGCTTAAACCTAAGGTACATTTGTTATTTAAGATTTTATAGTATAAAATTATATTACAATTCATCCTCATTTTTCTTTTTCCTTCAAAATCTAAACTCATAATCATATATTTGGCCAACAAAAACTCTCACCCAAACCCCAAGAAAATCTCACCGACCGAAATCAAAAACCGAAAAACCGATAACAATCCCGGATCCAATATTGTGGCTACTGTCCCGCACTTTCTGAGATCCTAGTCTTTGCCAAAGCTAAAACAGAACAAAGTCACATGAAGCCAGCCAGCCTCCGCCATCTCCTCAACATGGAGGGATTCGAACACAACTCATCAAAAGATAACCTTCTACCGTGAGCCATAATCACAATCTATAACAGCAGATGGGATCCCCAAATACGAAAACACAAAAGAGCAGAAAATAAACCACCATCGAAAACGAACTCGAATACGAAATGGGCATGAAGCCACCGCTCAGAGTCCACTCGAGGAACCCCAACTCAGCTAGGCATATTCTCGTTTGACTAAATTTATGGTCCCTGGTCAAAATCAAGATCAAACAACATTCATGGTTTCATGGCTTACTTAAGAATTTATAGATGACTAATCTTCTTTTTTCGACCTCCTACATATAACCCCCAAAAATAAAGAGTAATATTGTTTGTATTTATAATTGTATTAATTCACATATTATTCATTGTTGGATAGGATATAAACTTTATTTAAGAAGAGTTCACATCTCATCTAATAATAAATGAGATGTGAATTGAATTAATAACTCATATATTATCAATACAAATAACATTTTTTAAAATAAACAATGCTAAGACATGAAATATTTGAGTAGTGTAGTAGACTAGGCTTAATAATAGTACGAGCTTAATGTTGGAGAATTGTCTTTTTTTCTTTTTTCAAGTCCTGATTGTGGGACTGTTAAAAGAGGTGGAAAGGTCCTAAAATATATGAACATTATCTACCGAGTAATGATATTCTAAAGAAAAAAAATAGTGGGTGTTTAAATAAACATTTATTTTAAGATTAAATGTGTTTTATCCTCCTATATTTTAGGTGTTATGTAATTTAGACTCTGACTTTTAAATTAGTGCAATTCGACACCCTTATTTTTAGAGATCGGGCAAAAAGGCACTTATGTATAACATATGTTAAAAATCATCGTTAATGGGTATGTGCTCCTCAGATGCCTTAATAATCTAACAAAATTACCCCTTTTCCCATTTCTCAACTCATTCACACCCTTTCCTGTTCCTCTGCCCTCTCTCTTTACACTCTCAGAAAAATTAGACGCTCCACAGCCACAGCTCCATTTGCTTGATGTAACACCCTCCTAACTACCATGTATTACTCGAGCATTAACATTGTAATTAGAAGAGTATCACTTCCTTTCTATAATATCCACTAGTCAAATGAAACGAAATAAGATAAATCAAACTCTAGAGTTATAAAGAAAACTACTATAAAATGTACATATATTATTACTTTACATACCACTTTCTTTAATACATACCATACTTGAAGTTAAGTCACTTCGCTTATAATACAACGTAGTAACTACTATTAAAAGATCTACCAAGCTTGCTCAAATATCAAGGTCCAACAAAATACTAAACACACAGAAATGGACCTAAGACATCTAACACCAATTAATCTACAAGCTGGTAAGTTCTTGGCACTATACTACACTATATACAAGTCAAAAGCCCACGTAAGTCTCATGTCCTCCTACACTAAAACCATTGGCCATCGGTATGATGGCCTCTCCTCACCAGAGGCATCTGCAGAGTCTGAGCACAATACAAAGATATACACAAATAGGGGTGAGAATATTATAAAATTCTCAAGAGGGTAACCCCTTACATACGCATGTAATATAAACAAGAAATGCATTTATAATAATAAAGAAAAACATCATGTTAGATCACATATATCAATATTATCATACATGAGTCAAAGAAAATTATATGCAAAATGGTATTAATCATAAGTGTTTCTATTATATCACATGGAATTCAACTTAGTGTAGTAGTTCTTTTATTAACATAGGGAAGGCTTAGATTCACATCAGGTAACATATGTAGTGGATAACTCCTCAGAGGACCATAGACTGCTAGGACATGAGCTCATTCCTATTCGTGATCATCAGACTTCATTTTTTTTTCCATTTCAATCACACACGCTTCTATTTCCTAGTCGATAAGTCTACTGACTCATAAAATTTCTTGGGAAGTTCTTATTTTTGCCTTCCCTCTCTATCACACATAAGCCTTGTTTCTATTTTCCCGTATGTTAAAACATGCACCATTAAATTTCACATATTCTCTTTTGTCATACAACCATGTCATGGACCTTTATATTTCAAAGTCAGGTTTATATCCCAGATATAGGCATTCAGTATCATTGGAGTCTCATTCATACTTTATAAACAAGACTTTCAAACAATTAACATACATTCATATGATATAAACTTGGATTAAATAGATTTCTATCATTAACTTAATACATCTTCACCATTCCAGCTTCTTGACAGATTTACCATTATGGGGACAACATTTAATTCACATATCCAATGGGCAATTCACTGGCCATAAAAATTCTCTATGACACCTCAATGTGTCTAAAAGTCGCTGTAAAAAGTTCATAGCAAACAGAATACTAGAACCATGTCAAATAAATTCTACAATTTTAGTGGTCAGAGGCCACTTTTTCACAGCTTAGAATAGGATTCACACACTTTTTAACTTTAGAAAATGATAGAAACAACTCAAAATAAAAATCACAGTTATACTTAAAGATGTCTAAAGAACTCTGTAAAAATTTCAAAGGATAACTCCATCATTTGCTATGAATAAAAATTTATACAAATTCACAGCTCCAGTACCAAGATTTCAGCCAGCATAGATATACTCTTGGTTCTTGATTTTTCTCAGGCAGTAAAACTCTTTATTATGCACCACGAAAATTATAAGAGTTTCCTTATGATGTTGTCTTCAACATATAATTTTTATAGCTCATAAAAATGAATAGAATTGAACTAGAAAATTCATGAACAAATCCTGTCCTGCTGAAACTGAAAATTCAGCAGCCTAGCCAAAACTTATTTTGACAAAAATCATTATTTAACCTCATCCAAACACTCCACCAAAATTAACACATCAATATCAACATATTATCATCAAATATAACCATAAATTTCGGATTAAAACCCAAAAAATTTACAGAATAATTTGGAAAGAAAAAGGCCAAAGAAAACCCTACCCTTGGAAGCTAATGCCTCTTTGTCTCTTGTATACTCCAAGATAGATATACTCTACCCCAAAGCTCTTAAAATACAGTAAAATACTCCTCTAACCAGAGATGAGTGATGTGATAAGGTGAGGTTTTTGGAGAATCTAATCGGTTATATTTGTAGGTGTTGATGTCTAGAACAAGTTTTGTGAAGGAAACTTTGTGTTTTAGTGACTTTGGCCTAGGGTTTTCGGAGCTTGAAGCTTGTTAATGGAGGTTTGAGAGGAAACAAACATGGAGGCTGTAATTTTGGAGTGTTGCACGAAAATGATGGAGTGGTGGTGATAAGATATTGATCTTGTGAGTTTAGGGCAAAATGGATAATGATTTCAAGTACAAAATGGTTTTTCTTAAAGTTAAATATGGTAATTTTGTACAATTCCTATTGGTTCGCCATAAAGGTGCAATGGTGTGGCATATCTCAAGCCACACACTTGTCACCCTAGGTGGCATGCTTGCACTGGTAGCTTTATATTGTGTAAAAACTACACACCGTAATTTAACCGAATGGGTAAAATAGTGTACCCGGGTAATCAACTATTGCCTGAAAATTAATTCTAGGTATAAAATATTTATTCCTACCTATTTCTAACCTTAATCCTATAATTTCCAAATTTTGGACACCTTCAGGTCTTGAATCTAAGGTTTCAAATTGCTCGTGGGTCTACTGGCCTGCAACACACTATTCACGTTTTTTTTTTTTTTTTTTTTTTTTTTTTTTTTAACGTTCGTTACATTGTTCTCATCATTTTTGTGTACACCAAAATTTTGATATTCTTACTACTAAAGCCTCAATTATTTTCTAAAAAAAAAACATTAGGATGTTACACTTGACACCCACCTCCACGGTATTTTACTAGTTTTATTTTATTGGCCCCATCATCATCCTAATCATTTTAAACAATTTGCACCTTTTTGTTTTTTTTTTTTCTTGCATTTTGGTTGGTGGGCGTGCTCTTTCTCAAGGTGCCAAACAAACCCAAACTCATCTGGAACAGGGGCAGCAACAACGCTCAAGTGGCAGCAAAGGAGAAGAGTTGCAGCAGAGCTGGGTAGAGAAAAGTGGGAGCGGCTCGGCGGTGTGAGAAAGGGAGGTTGCAAGCGGCTCCACGATGGCACTCTACGACATGCGGTAGCTCCAACGCTGTCGGCGCGATGCTGTCATGGCGACGGATGGAGGCGCGGGGAGGATGGTGGCTTCGCGGCCTGGGGCAGTGGACTGGTGCGTTGATGGCTCCACCAGCATGGAGGATCTTTACAAGGTTGCTCCGGGGCTTCTCTCCCCTTTATTTATCTGTTGTTTTTTATGATGATGGTGGTTTGTGACTGATTGCTTTGGTTTCTGGCTTAGAGTTCATATTCTGTTTGAATTGGGGCTTGGAAGTTGGTTCAGATTCAATTGGAATTTGGTTCAAATTAGGGTTGGAATTTGGGGCTTTGTTTGATGGCTTCTGTTTGCACGGGAATAATTTTAGGATTGGGTTTGGGTTTGGGAATTAGTTTAAAAGGGAGGGGTATTTTTGTCCACGAAATGAGTCATGTGACTAGTACATGACTATTTAACAGTGAAATTTGAAGTGTAGTTAATGGAAGAGTCTTTTTGCATAGCCTCTAAAAATTAGGGTGTCGAATTGTACTAATTTAAAAGTTAGGGTCCAAATTGCACAACACCTAAAATACAGGGGTAAAACGCATTTAATCCTTTATTTTATAATTGTTAGACATAATAAATATTAAAGATAAGTATAAATTATTTTTACATCCAATAATTATAAAATAAATCTCTAGATAAATATCTATTTTTTAGATATTAAAATATCATATCCTTTTCTACAATTTGGATGCAATAAAATAGGGGAACAGTTAAAATCGCTTGAGAGCACGCTGAAGCGAAAGGAACTTGACTCGGAATTAATTTAAGCCAATTTAACAAGTGTTAGCCATGATACAGCATGATCAAGGGCTAAAACTAGCTATGATACAATTCATTATACTTGGAGTAGTATTAAAAAAATAATTAATCTCGTGGATATAACAAATGGATAAATATTTAAATAAAAATAAAAAAGACTTGATAAATGGAGTAAAAGAGAGATACTATTTTTTGTGAATTTAATTTTTATATATATTAAAAAGGTAAAATAATTTTTATTAATTAATAAAATTTCGTTAAAATAATAAATTATGATGGGTTAACATTATTGTCGATATATATATAAAGTCTAAATTATTTGTAATTGTGTAATCGCTGATCATTATGTGTGATTATGGATCATTATCCATTTATCCTTAAGAATAATACAGACACTTTTTTCTTCCCTCTTAAGCAGAAACCAAACTAAATAGTTGTGGAAAAAACAACTATTTTTTTTATATAAGATATGGATCATTATCCATTTATCCTTATGGATCATTATGTGTAATCGTTTGCTTTGCTTGTTTTTAGTTTTCAGTTTTCAATTTTCAATTTTGTGAAAAAAAAAACTGAAAACTTGAAACTGAAACCAAACGCACATAGTTGTGGTAAAAACAAAACATTTTCCCCTTAAGCAGAAACCAAACTAAATAGTTGTCATAAAAACAAAACATTTCAACTACTATTTTTATATAAAAAGTATTATTTAAACACGTAAATAATAATAATATAAGTGTAAATCAACATTAAAATACACTTATACAAAAAAAAAATCATATATTCATATTTATATTCAAGAGATTACATACATGTTGTCATTTAAAGAGTCACATAATTTTATATTTTAATCTTGATTATTTATATAAAATTCAACTTTCATGATTTACTTATCTTACTCTCATATTAAATCATCTTTCTCACTTAAGTTGCTCTCTCTCTCTCTCTCTCTCTCTCTCTCTCTATATATATATATATATATATATATATACCTAAAGCAAAAAAATTTCTTGTCATATTAGTTTAAATTGGTACAACTGATCATAAATTCATAGTGATATGCCAATTTCTAACATTCTTATAGATGAATGACAACATTAAATTACTTTCGTTAAAATATGTTCTTAATTTATGAAAAATAGGTCAATTTTAATTTTAATTCCTCATTTTTTTTAAGATTAATATATTTTTTAAATTGTTTGGTTTTAGACTCTATCAATATTTGTCTATATTAAATGTTAAATTAATTAATATCTAATTCCACATAGTGACTATGATTCATACACAGAACAAGTATAACAAATAATAATTCATTTTTAGAGAACAAGTATAACAAATAATAATTCATTTTTAGGCACACTTACAATAAAAAATGGATCTTATTAACTTTATTCAAGCCATACACACTTGCTTACTTATTGTGAATGTATCCAAGAATAAATTGTTAGATTGTGCCTATTTATGAGTTCTTCTACGTCAAAATTTCACCCAATAATCCATTGGACCCCAATCCGATAATCCATATTAGCCAACCCAAAAACTTAATTTACGTTTTGATATGAAGGACTATGATAACTATCATATAAAATTGAAAACGTGACCTTACTAGATAAATTAATAGTAGAAACTAAAATCAAACTATTTTAAAATATTTAATAAATAATTATCATGTATGATGTGCCGGACCCTTACACAATTTATGCTTCACCCTTTGCCTTTCTTTTCTAGCTTATTTTCTTATGAAATTTGGTTGGCTAGCCTTTCAAATGCTATGGCAATAGAGCTTCTATCAAAGAGATCGAGAGGAATTCGACATGAGGTTGTGTGATTATTTTACTGTGTAATAATTGTCTGCTGATGTTCTTGCTTTTCCATTGTGGTGACGGCTTCCCTTTAGGAGAGACTATAACAATATTATTTTAAGATCTAATTATTTCAAACACTCAAATGCCTAATTAACAAAATATATGACGCCCATCAGTTACCTTGACCCAACTTCTTCTTTCTCTCCAAGAATCCTCTCACGAATGATGGGTGTCGTAGCCTCAATGGTTGTTTACTGTAATAGTTCGTTTTATCGTCCTTTCCGTGTCAAGGTTTTTCTTTTTTAAAAAATTTTTTTTCCCCCTCGTGGTTGAAATCGTTTGACTTATCTTGGCTAGGTTTATAACTGGTCCGTCATCTTTCTTCCCATAATGGTTAACCAAGTAGACAGGATTAATAGTGAAGATTTATTTTTATTTATTGTAGGCTTTCTTGCAAATGTGAGATGGACAATAACCAGCTATATATCTGACTGATTGCCATCCCTACATGCACTACAAGACACAGCACTTTAAACAACGTAGTAGACTGGATTGGGCAGCTTAAAGGCTCGTTCTCCTTCGGGCTCCCCCAAAAGATCACTGTACTGGTCACCAATGCTTCCAATGATTCTGTATCCTTCATCTACGAGCTTTTGTCTCTCGGCTGTTTTGTATTCTTGTGCTGTTTTATCGCTGTATTCATCACTCCTGCAGCCAAAGGTTTTGTATATAACCACATCAGAAATTGATATTAATTGAAATATAATTTTGAATTTAATTTAAGTATATATATATAGAACAAAAAAATTCTTTTGTATGCTGATTTCTTATTATATAGAATCATTTAATTTTGTTATTACTTCATTTGTAGAAATAAAAAATATGGAATTAAGATGCATATATCCTTACTTGGTAATTAACTTCTCCCATGTTTGGAAGCCAGCTTTCTTTAGGTTGGAGGCAGTTATAGCCCTAAACTTATCTGCTCTAGTTGTCAAGAATACTATCTTGATGCCACGAGACACCAATATGCCGTACAGCTTAAGAGTCTGGGGTAGTGCTGGGGCGACGCCTTTGGCAACCCACTTACGCCATGCTGTAGAGTTGAAAAGTGTCGACCTATATATATATATATATATATTAAATTAGGCATGAAAAATAAAATTATCATAAAATGAAGTATTGCACATAAGGTGATTAAATCTTAAGAGTAATAAAATGTGACTTAAATTATAGTGTCTCTCTAATTAAAGTGATTCTTTGAGTGTATGTGGCCCTCAGAATTAAACTAATATGAATAAAGTTTGGAAAATTGAATTATTAATTTCTTAATTTAAATGCGTCTAGCTTTGGAAAAAATAAATAAATAAACGAAAAAAAGAACGTACGTACCCAAATCCATTTTGCGCCTGATAAGGCACACTAGACAGTACGGTATCATCAATACCAAAGATGAATATGTCTCTGTCTGTGTCGATTTCACCCCTGGTATGATAATTAGCCTGGATACAAACTTGTTTGGAGTCAGAGTCATATTGGTCACTAACCATGTAGTTGGCTACATAATCTTGGCACTCTGAGTTAACAGTCTTGAACTTCCTGAGGTTGTGTGTTTCCACGGCAAGCCTCCAGCTATTGCAGTACACCTCGGTAGGGTATTGTTTCTCGAGGCCGTCACTTCTCATTCGGAGAGGGAAAGTTTGGTAGTCTGCGCCATGGCATGTTGCCAAAAGGGATGCGAGAATGAAAAGAGGCACCATCGTTTTCATTTTCTCAAGAGCGGTTATGGTTTCTAGTAGAAGAAAACTTGTGCTCTGCTTGAAGTGCATTGGGTGAGTGTTGCTCTTTATATAGACCTTTTTTTGTGTGAAGAAAATCTCTTGGGGACTCAAATGTAATTTTACGCATAGTGAATAATTGCATACGACAGAAGGACCGGGGACGGTGAGTCACCGCATAAGTGTCCTTGGCTGGATAGATATAATTGATTAGTTAACATTTTGGTGGAGGCATTTACGCGTGGCTTATATAAGAGTATTGAGTACCATGTGCTCATTTAGGGGCTTTTTCACCAAAATAAACACACAACAAATATTATTTACGTAAAGAAACAGAAAAAATATTTGGTATAGAAATGAGCTAAATATATGTATGTGAATATGTAAGGGATCCGTATGTAACTAATTTGCACATGAATACGCTAGGGTCCCTAGTGTATTCAAGTTAAATCTTGCATATTCATGTGTAAACTGGTTATGTACGGGCCCCTTGCGTATTCATGTAAAGGTTTAATATTATTCACTATTCTCTTAAACAAATTAAACTAAACATACTTCCTTAAACTAAACTAACTAAAAATTAAGTAAACTAATTCAAGTAACTAAACATTAAATTAACTAACTTAAAATTAACAAATTAAACTAAACATATTTTCCTAAACTAAACTAATTTAAAATTAACTAAACTAATTCAAGTAACTAAACATGAAATTAAATAAATTAATTCAAGTAATTAAATTAAATAACTCAAAATTAACAAATTAAACTAAATATATTCTCCCAAACTAAACTAACTTAAAATTAACTTAACTAATTCAAGTAACTAAATATTAAATTAACTAAATTAATTCAAGTAACTAAATTAACTAACTTAAAATTAACTAAATATATTCTTTTAACCTAAACTAAACTAGTCATATACTAATTAAACTAGCTTCGAATTTAAAAAAAAAAGGAAACAATAAAACATACTAACAAAGAGATAAAATATCTGGCTATCAAGCTTGGCGGAGATATAGATATCATCTAAGTGGTAAAGATTATTTCTCATGATTAACAAAATTTCTTTCAAAATGAAAGTGAGAACGAATGGAGGAAATGATTGAGTCCAGACGTATTCATAGTATAGATGAACATAAATACGCATGGAGCTCTTGCCTATTAATTTTAAACATGAATATGCAATGGTCCCATGCATATTCATGTACATTAAAAACAGTTTATATCCGTAATTAATTTTTTTTTATTATTCGCGTAATTAATCATTTTTTTGTTTTAAATAGATAAAAAATCCTCATTTGGGTTCTTGGAATTATGTATGTATATTTTATTTTAATCTTTAAAATTAATAAATTAACTATTTAATTTACGGTGTGTTTGGGTAATGGACAACTATTTAATTTAATTAAATATTTACAAAAGTTTAGTATTTTATATAGACTTTTTTTTAAAAAATAAAATTATTATTTTAATTCTTAAAAAATTTGTCATGGACAAAATAATTTTTAAAAGAAATTATATTAGTCTATGATCCTTCAAAAATTCCGTTTGACAAATTAAATTCACCTCAAAAGTAAGTTGACTTCCATTTTTATTATAAAAGTGACTTTTTTATAAATTATTTTATTAAATATATGATCTTTTGAGAACTTGGTGAATCTACTTTATCAAGTTGACATAGCAAGGACTTTTTATAAAAAAAAATCTAATATTAATTTTTAGGAATTAAAGCAACAGTTTTAGTTTGTTAACTTATAATATGTAATTATTTCTATTAGTAAAAGTGAAAACTAATTAATACGTATATAAATTTATTAAATAGGATAAATCTTTGAAACATCCTAAGTAGATATATTGTTTTTTAAATTTTATTTTATTAATAATACATTTTTTAAGGGATGAAAATGATAGTTATCCCGACAAAAATCTGTTGTGGGCTCAAAATTGATTTTATGAATGATTGATGGGAGAAAAAGACCAATAAGTGCGAGTCCCCGCGTAGCTGTCCTTGGCAAGTGGCATTTGTCATGTGACATATAAGACTGATTGTATGCATACTTTATTTTATCCTTCAAAATTAATAAATTAAGTATTGAAGGTACGTTTAGATAAAGAAGAAAGAGAAGAATACAAATTATATAGATAAATTTTATATGTTATTTTAGATTAAAAAATGTGATCTCAATTCTTTTAATTTATTTAATCACTCTCCTTTAATTTTAATAATTATTACTACAAGAAAATAAGTATTTTTAATGGTTCTCAATAATTAAATTATCGATAAAAATTTATAAATATTTTTAATAGTTATTTTATATTAAAATTATTTTTTTTAATATTTTTATTAACATTTTAATTATTAAAAAAAATTTATTTTTCTAGTAGTGAATTTTCACGAATGATGTTAGCTATATTTAGCGATACTCAATCAGTAAATCCAGTATATCCGTCATCGTATAGCATCTCTCAACACATTGTCTAGCTCTTCTCGGAAGTTTGTCGAGATTTATATGAGGTTGAAAGTTAAAAACTTATTTGGTGAAGGACAAAAGTTCAATACTTGAATTTGAAATATTCCTTATAAAGAGGATTTACCTGCCGACACTTTTTTTGATTTGTACAAACGACACTTTTTTATTAAAAAAAAACCCCATAAATGGGGTAATAAGAATGCTGTTATTTACACATCAAAATAGTATGTACATCATATATTTATCTTTTTCTTACTTTTCTGCCCAACTTTTACTTTTTTCTTTTATCTGTTTTTGTTTACAAGTTTATACAAATAATTTGTAAGTTTTTTACGTTATGTTTACAAGTTTTAAGGACGGGTTTACAAGTTTTTTATACTAAATTTATAAATTTCAATATAGGTTTACAAGTTTCAGCTTGAAACTTGTAAACATAGTGTAAAAAACTTGTAAATATAATGTAAAAAACTTATAAATCTGTCTTTAAAACTTGTAAATATAGTGAAAAAAATTTGCAAACCATTTATATAAACTTATAAACTAAAATATATAAGAGAAAAAAGTGAAAACTGAGTGAAAAAATAAAAAAGAGAGAAAATAATATTTTTATCTTTTTTTATGATGTATGATGTACGCATTTTAGTGTTCACATATCATTTTTTGGTGTTCACGTATCATTTTTCAGGACAACAAGTGTCCAGTCAGAGTGTAATACCAGCTAGAGGGGAATGCAGCATTCACATGTACAAAAACAGATCAATCAAGAATCAACCATAGCTCCTATATTGAAAGTACACCCACGAAAAAATTATATCCCAGCCCTTGTACCTGACTCAACCCCAAATAACAGAAGCAAAGTTAACAAAGCAAACCAGCCGCAAAACCAATTCATAAGCTCAAGCAAAATCAAAGCCAGCAAACACCTCAAAAAATACAGCAGGAAAATAACAGTAACAAAAACAGCAAACAATTGATTTGTATTATTTAGCTGTTGTTATTCTTATTATAACTATACAGCAAATTTTAATATCTTTCTCATTAGAAAAACAAAAAAGGAGTGTGTTTTGTGTCTCTTGAAAGAAATATTACCAAGCTGTTTAGATTTTATTTACATTTCTTATTTTTATTTTATTTTCGATTTGTTTCATATTAATTAGGCACGCAAAAACAATTACACACTCACTCTTTCTAATTATTGCATGGTAGTAGAGCAATACCGCTACAAAAAGTTTAGACCTTTGATAACATTTATTTTAGAAATGCATGAATAGTATCACCTGCAATACACCCAAGTAATTTTTTAAAAAAATACTGTTCTTGATATATCAAATACTATACTTTTTTTTAAAATTAAGATATCACTTTTTATAAAATTGCTATATCAAATTTGGCCATTTGTCTAAAATAACATCTTTTAACAAATTAAAGACTACATATTTTAGGCTAATATATCACTATTTCTAGAATTATAGCACATGTGACAAATTGTCAAGGATAACAACTATAAATAAAGGAGTAATATTTTTTAGATATCAAATTCATTATATTTAAAAATAATATTGTCTGTGTGATAAAAAAAAAAAGCACTTTATGTTATTAATAATATTATTTTCTAACTGATGTCATTATAATCGTGCATGGTGTTTGAAGAATTTGTAATAATTTCTCCATCTCATGTGAAAGTTGTTGCATGTTCTTGGAATACAATATATTGAATCCATCACCTATAATGTTTGGTAAATATCCTACTGGGACAAAAAATATTAACATGTTTAGAGAAGAGAACATCCTACTACAGGATAATTTTTGAGCTAATTTTTTTTCCTTAAAAAAGAATAGACATTGGATATATATTTTTAGGACATGTACAATTAAAAGATTTATTTTCAATAATCTTTTTTTAAACATTTCATATTTTATTTTTACTTTTCTCACTTCTCAATTTTTCATGAAATTATAAATAATCTTCCTCATTTTTTTTTTATCAATTATTATATCTTATACGTTACTGCCAAACACAATTTCATATTCATTTCTAATGCCGCACTTTGTCTTTTATTTCCTAGGATGGGTACCAAACAATAATACAAAAATAAAAGTCAACGACTAATTAATATGGACACAATTATTAATGATTAGGTCAAAACGGGATAGTCTATTTTGGGTTGAAGTTAAAATAAATTTGAACCCATTAAATTAAATTTAATTGGATTCATTTGGGGAAAAATAATTTGTATATGATATTTTGATAGATGATTTATACTAATATGAGATAATGAATAAATTTATTTGTATATAATATTTACAGAATCTACCTGTAATCGATTCTATGTTGTTTTAGTTTTACAAAATAGATTCAATATTATTTCTTTTTTACTTTGAATCTGTCTATGTTATTTTATATATATATATATATATATATATATATATATATATATATATGTTTAAATTTGTCTTTGATGGATTTTATATTAAAAATACCATATTGCATGATTTTTTTTTTTCTAAAGTACCATGTTAATATAAATACATCATGTAAATCCCATATAAAAAAATACCATTGATTTCGTTCATTTAGCTTTTTTTAAATTTTTCAGCAAATCCAAATCACCGATTTGATCAAATCAAGATTTTACATGTGATAACTGATAATATATAGTGTAACACTTGATTATGGGATATTTAATAAATATATGTGACTGGATAAATAACTATCTTTAAAATGGAAATAAAAAATAAAAAGTGATATAATGATTAAAATCTTAATTATAAAACTTTAAAATTTTAGAATAATTATTAAAGTACAGTTAATTATGTGATAAATTAAATTGATTGTTTTGAGTTTCTTGCTAAAAAACTACATAAAGACAAGAACTAAATCAATAATAATTAATTTAATTCAGTCTTAACTTAAAATAAACAGAATCTGTTAATTAATTCAAACTAATTTTATTCAGTTTGAATTTTCAAATTTCTTGGATCAATTTAATCTAGATAAATTAGTTTGAATTTTCAAATTTCTTGGATCAATTTAATCTAGATAACAGTATCAGGGGTCTTTTTTTTAGATATGGTTTTTGAGTGGTGTATTTACATCAATATGATGTTTTGAAGAAATTTTCCACAATATGATGTTTTCAGTATAGAATCCGCCAAAGGCGGATTCAATAAAAAAATATTTGTGTACTGAATTCGAGTTGAATTCAATGTAAAAAATATTATTTTATTGAATCCGCCAAAATAATATTAAAATAAAATTACGCCATCAAAGTCAGACTCAGAATCCATCAAAATAATAATTTTTTATTGAATCCGCCAATGGCGGATTCTAAAACACCATATACAAGTAAATTATCCATTTTATCATATTAGTGTAAATCACCTATACAAACACCATATATAAATTATTTTTCCACAGTATCAGCCTATATATGTATTTTTTTTTCCTTTTTTTTTATAATAAAAGCTAAATTCTCAAGAAGAGTAGCATAAGTATACCAAAAGATCAACCTGGATCGATGAAAAATAAAGTTCAGATATGATAACAAAACAGAACATCACAAAGAAAGAAACAAGAAAAGAAGGAAACGATGCAAACAGACCATAAGCATCAACCCCAAGACACCAAGCATACAACGTTTTTTAAGAGCACAGGACGCTTTCTCAAGGAGGAGCCAACAGGTCTGGTACTCTGAGAACCAGTAGCAATGAGACACGTCATATGGTCCCAGAAGGGGGTGAAATTATCATGCCTATCCTCATAGATGTTGAATTGTTGATGGGTCTCATTGGCTTATTATTATTATTACTACTTGTTGCCGGTTGTTAGCTGGACGCATTTATGCATTATTGTGCCCCCTCTTTAGGTGATCCTTTCTCGAATGTTGGGCCACTTTGTTAAAAAAAGAAAATCCTCAACTACTTTAATTAAGAAACTAAAAATATATTATTTGATAGATTTAATTTTTATGTAGTAATACAACAAAATCATTTCAGATTGTCAAATAATAAAATTTTATCTGAATAATAAATCATGTCGAGGGATTATGACCAGGATAATTTTTTTTTATGTAATTTTAAGTGTAAAGTATACGTGCAATCGGGATCATTATGTGTAATTGTAGATAGAATAATACAGACACTTTTTTTTCCCATATGAAGCTACCTAACTAATAAATAGTAATGGTGAAAAAACATTTCAACCATCATCTTATATGTTAAAAAAATGTTATCTAAACACGTTATGTATAGATGTATAACATATGAATTAACAATAGAATATATTTATAATTATATATGCAAAAGATAATATATATATATATATATAATTAATGCAATTTTTTTTTGTCATGCATATTATTTTAAATTTATGCAAGTTTAAATTGATACAACTGATCATAAAGTCATAATTATATACCAATATGTTACATTTTTATTAAATGACAATATTAAATTACTTTGGTTTAAATATATTTTCTACATTAAAAATAAGTAATAATTTATTTTGATCCATATTTCTTTTATTTAGGTTTCAATATTTTCACAATTGTTTAGTTTTAGCCTCTATCATTACTCTGTCTCTAACTATTATATGTTGAGCTGACTAATAAAAAGTTACATCATCTAATCATATGTAGCAAATAGTAATTATATATGTCAAACTTGGATAAATTCTTATATAAACATAAGTTTAATAATTCATTTTTAGGTATACTCACAATAAAAAATTGATCGAACCAACTCTATTCAAGTTATGCTCACTTGTTTGCTTTATTATGAGTGTGTTCAAGAATGAATTTACTTGTCCCTATCTAAGGATTTTACTACATCAAAACCCTCACTTACCATATTACATATCCATTCCAATTTATAACTTATTTTATAAGAGTTTTGATATGTAGAATTATGATAACTATTATAGGATTGAATAATGTGATATGCCATTATCTAATCCAGCATTTAATTAACATAGAAAAACTAATAGTGAAGATTCAAACTAAATAATTTAAAAATATTTAAATTAAAATCAATTTTTTGTAGAAATTAAAACTAAAATTTTGTTTATTTTTCAAGAACTAAGAAGAGATTAACCTAGTTACTTTTGACTATCGCAGCATAGAAATTTAACACACTAGATTTTGATCTGCACAGTGACATGTATAATTGAATAATTCATATGTAATTTTTAATTATATATATAACTAATAAATTATTTATGAATTGTATATGAATCATTGATAAACTTATAACAACATTCCACTTATTTTTTTAAACATTCACGTTGACACAGTAAATAAAGATTTACTATATAGAAAAATATACATTTATGACCATAACCAACTTTAATGAGAGATACTTCAACAATTTTAATGAGAATTTATTTAAAAAAAAAAAGAAATCTATCTTCTCATTTTACACAATGTTACAATAAAGATCATATAATTAACTATAAGGTAATGTTTGTTTGTTGTCTTAGGACAGGAAATACAGAGACAGTAGAGATAGGGACATAAAAAATACTGTTTCAGTATCATATTTGGTTGTGGACTACAAGACATAATAATTGTTTACATATTTTGTTTGGCAACACAGGACAGTACAACAAATACATGATAAAAGAAATATATACTCTTATTGGACCACATTTGACCGCCACCGTTGACCACTGTTGATCATTGCTGGCCAGCCGTTGATCGGTATTGACTTTTCATTGACCAGCAGTAGCCGGCAATTGTCCAGTGACTTGACCACCACCAAAGATTGCTACCTAACGGGTATTATTGAAAAAAAAATATTAAATTTCTGTCTGTATGTCTTGTCCCCACTTTTTTTAGGGATAGAAATATAGAAAATTTTTATCTCTGGGATACAAAAATTTTCTGTCCCCGTACCCTGTCTTCACCACCAAACATAATACTAAGACACACTATCCTTGTATTTGTGTCTTGGGACAGAAAATAAACACGTCCTAAGAAAATATATAGTAACAAATTATTTCATATGAATTCAACTCCCTCTCTTAGTAGAAGAAAAAATTTGAATTCTTCCTTATACAGATTTTTTTTACTTTAATTTTAAATCCCACAAAAATAAAATAAAACACTTTGCAAAATAATTTTGTAAAATATTTATGATAATAACTTAACTTATAACAATCATATTTGAATTAATTATATTTATTTGTATTTTATTTTTATATTTCTATGTAAATAATTAACCTCTTATAAAATAAAAAAATCAATAATCCACAATTTAAATATAATAAATCAATTCACTTGAGTGAGACATCCTTGAATGCTTTTAATAAAAAAAATTATCAAAAAAATAAAATAAAATCATCACCTCTCCTCTTTCCTTCCTCCTCTATTTTTTATTAGGTGAAAATATATATAGATTCATATACCAAATTTATTTATTAAATGTGTTCTTAAATAGGTTTTGTTTAAAATTAATGAACAAAACACACAAATATAATTAGGGGAAAAAAACACATTACCCACCCCATACTTTTCTCTTTTCTTATTCTTATTGAATAAAGAAATGTGACCGAAAATTTACATTAAAAATAATAAAAAAATATTGGTGAAGTCTATAAATATAAGAGTTATATGAGAGATAAGACTTGAAATTTAAATTTTATAATTAATATGACTGTTTATTATAAATTTGAGAAAAATTGATATTAATCATAAGTGATATTTGTCAATAAACACAGTTAAAAAGTGCAACTTTCTATAGGAAATTTAATACTGTGACATGTGATATGATTACAGGTAGAAATATAGATAGATAAGAGAAGATATATAGATATGGTTCCAGGACTATAATCGGATACTGCACACATGCTTAATTATTATTATTTTGATTGATTTTTTTTTTTTTGGATTGAACACACATGCTTAATTATTTGCCCTTATAACTTTTGCTTGTACTGTCAGTTGTTCATGTCTCTTTATATGAGGCTTTGCACGTTTTCCACGGGGCAGCATTCACTTTTTTTTTTAACAAAAAGAAATTCCATACTTGGTTTTTGGTTTTTAATTTTTTTTTTATAAAATCATAAAAATTAAAAGCTAAAAACTAAATCTGATATTGTATCGCAATGAGACTTCAATAGAATAGTCTAAGTTGGAGCTTAAACCTAAGGTACATTTGTTATTTAAGATTTTATAGTATAAAATTATATTACAATTCATCCTCATTTTTCTTTTTCCTTTAAAATCTAAACTCATAATCATATTCTTGGCCAACAAAAACTCTCACCCAAACCCCAAGAAAATCTCACCGACCGAAATCAAAAACCGAAAAACCGATAACAATCCCGGATCCAATATTGTGGCTACTGTCCCGCACTTTCTAAGATCCTAGTCTTTGCCAAAGCTAAAACAGAACAAAGTCACATGAAACCAGCCAGCCTCCGCCATCTCCTCAACATGGAGGGATTCGAACACAACTCATCAAAAGATAACCTTCTACCGTGAGCCATAATCACAATCTATAACAGCAGATGAGATCCCCAAATACAAAAACACAAAAGAGCAGAAAATAAACCACTATCGAAAACGAACTCGAATGCGAAATGGGCATGAAGCCACCGCTCAGAGTCCACTCGAGGAACCCCAACTCAGCTAGGCATATTCTCGTTTGACTAAATTTATGGTCCCTGGTCAAAATCAAGATCAAACAACATTCATGGTTTCATGGCTTACTTAAGAATTTATAGATGACTAATCTTCTTTTTTCGACCTCCTACATATAACCCCCAAAAATAAAGAGTAATATTGTTTGTATTTATAATTGTATTAATTCACATATTATTCATTGTTGAATAAGATATAAACTTTATTTAAGAAGAGTTCACATCTCATCTAATAATAAATGAGATGTGAATTGAATTAATAACTCATATATTATCAATACAAATAACATTTTTTAAAATAAACAATGCTAAGACATGAAATATTTGAGTAGTGTAGTAGACTAGGCTTAATAATAGTACGAGCCTAATGTTGGAGAATTTTTTTTTTTCTTTTTTCAAGTCCTGATCGTGGGACTGTTAAAAGAGGTGGAAAGGTCCTAAAATATATGAACATTATCTACCGAGTAATGATATTCTAAAGAAAAAAAATAGTGGGGGTTTAAATAAACATTTATTTTAAGATTAAATGTGTTTTATCCTCCTGTATTTTAGGTGTTATGTAATTTAGACTCTGACTTTTAAATTAGTGCAATTCGACACCCTTATTTTTAGAGATCGGGCAAAAAGGCCGTTATGTATAACATATGTTAAAAATCATCGTTAATGGGCATGTGCTCCTCAGATGCCTTAATAATCTGACAAAATTACCCCTTTTCCCATTTCTCAACTCATTCACACCCTTTCCTGTTCCTCTGCCCTCTCTCTTTACACTCTCAGAAAAATTAGACGCTCCACAGCCACAGCTCCATTTGCTTGACACCCACCTCCACGGTATTTTACTAGTTTGATTTTATTGGCCCCATCATCATCCTAATCATTTTAAACAATTTGCACCTTTTTGTTTTTTTTTTCTTGCATTTTGGTTGGTGGGCGTGCTCCTTCTCAAGGTGCCAAACAAACCCAAACTCATCTGGAACAAAAGAATAACGCTCAAGTGGCAAAGAAAGGAGAAGAGCCGCAATGAGCCGGGTAGAGAAAAGTGGGAGCGGCTCACGGTGTGAGAAAGGGAGGTTGCAAGCGGCTCCACGATGGCACTCTACGACACGGCGCGCCTAACGCCGCTGTCGGCGCGATGCTGTCATGGCGACGGATGGAGGCGCGGGGAGGATGGTGGCTTCGCGGCCTGGGGCAGTGGACTGGTGCGTTGATGGCTCCACCAGCATGGAGGATCTTTACGAGGTTGCTCCGGGGCTTCTCTCCCCTTTATTTATCTGTTGTTTTTTATGATGATGGTGGTTTGTGACTGATTGGTTTGGTTTCTGGCTTAGAGTTCATATTCTGTTTGAATTGGGGCTTGGAAGTTGGTTCAGATTCAATTGGAATTTGGTTCAAATTAGGGTTGGAATTTGGGGCTTTGTTTGATGGCTTCTGTTTGCACGGGAATAATTTTAGGATTGGGTTTGGGTTTGGGAATTAGTTTAAAAGGGAGGGGTATTTTTGTCCACGAAATGAGTCATGTGACTAGCACATAACTATTTAACAGTGAAATTTGAAGTGTAGTTAATGGAAGAGTCTTTTTGCACAGTCTTTAAAAATTAGGGTGTCGAATTGTACTAATTTAAAAGTTAGGGTCCAAATTGCACAACACCTAAAATACAGGGGTAAAACGCATTTAATCCTTTATTTTATAACTGTTAGACATAATAAATATTAAAGATAAATATAAATTATTTTTACATCCAATAATTATAAAATAAATCTCTAGATAAATATCTATTTTTTAGATATTAAAATATCATATCCTTTTCTACAATTTGGATGCAATAAAATAGGGGAATAGTTAAAATCGCTTGAGAGCACACTGAAGCAAAAGGAACTTGACTCGGAATTAATTTAAGCCAATTTAACAAGTGTTAGCCATGATACAGCATGATCAAGGGCTAAAACTAGTTATGATACAATTCATTGTACTTGGAGTAGTATTAAAAAAATAATTAATCTCGTGGATATAACAAATGGATAAATATTTAAATAAAAATAAAAAAGACTTGATAAATGGAGTAAAAGAGAGATACTATTTTTTGTGAATTTAATTTTTATATATATTAAAAAGGTAAAATAATTTTTATTAATTAATAAAATTTCATTAAAATAATAAATTATGATGGGTTAACATTATTGTCGATATATATATAAAGTCTAAATTATTTGTAATTGTGTAATCACTGATCATTATGTGTGATTATGGATCATTATCCATTTATCCTTAAGAATAATACAGACAGTTTTTTCTTCCCTCTTAAGCAGAAACCAAACTAAATAGTTGTGGAAAAAATAACTATTTTTTTTTATATAAGATATGGATCATTATCCATTCATCCTTATGGATCATTATGTGTAATCGTTTGCTTTGCTTGTTTTTAGTTTTTAGTTTTCAATTTTTAATTTTATGAAAAAAAAACTGAAAACTTGAAACTGAAACCAAACGCACATAGTTGTGGTAAAAACAAAACATTTTCCCCTTAAGCAGAAACCAAACTAAATAGTTGTCATAAAAACAAAACATTTCAACTACTATTTTTATATAAAAAGTATTATTTAAACACATAAATAATAATAATAATAATAATAATAATAATAATAATAATAATATAAGTGTAAATCAACATTAAAATACACTTATACAAAAAAAAAATCATATATTCATATTTATATTCAAGAGATTACATACATGTTGTCATTTAAAGAGTCACATAATTTTATATTTTAATCTTGATTATTTATATAAAATTCAACTGTCATGATTTACTTATCTTACTCTCATATTAAATCATCTTTCTCACTTAAGTTGCTCTCTCTCTCTCTCTCTCTCTATATATATATATATATACCTAAAGCAAAAAAATTTCTTGTCATATTAGTTTAAATTGGTACAACTGATCATAAATTCATAGTGATATGCCAATTTCTAACATTCTTATAGATGAATGACAACATTAAATTACTTTCGTTAAAATATGTTCTTAATTTATGAAAAATAGGTCAATTTTAATTTTAATTCCTCATTTTTTTTAAGATTAACATATTTTTTAAATTGTTTGGTTTTAGACTCTATCAATATTTGTCTATATTAAATGTTAAATTAATTAATATCTAATTCCACATAGTGACTATGATTCATACACAGAACAAGTATAACAAATAATAATTCATTTTTAGGCACACTCACAATAAAAAATGAATCTTATTAACTTTATTCAAGCCATACACACTTGCTTACTTTATTGTGAATGTATCCAAGAATAAATTGTTAGATTGTGCCTATTTATGAGTTCTTCTACGTCAAAATTTCACCCAAAAATCCATTGGACCCCAATCCGATAATCCATATTAGCCAACCCAAAAACTTAATTTACGTTTTGATATGAAGGACTATGATAACTATCATGTAAAATTGAATAATGTGACCTTACTAGATAAATTAATAGTAGAAACTAAAATCAAACTATTTTAAAATATTTAATAAATAATTATCATGTATGATGTGCCGGACCCTTACACAATTTATGCTTCACCCTTTGCCTTTCTTTTCTAGCTTATTTTCTTATGAAATTTGGTTGGCTAGCCTTTCAAATGCTATGGCAATAGAGCTTCTATCAAAGAGATCGAGAGGAATTCGACATGAGGTTGTGTGATTATTTTACTGTGTAATAATTGTCTGCTGATGTTCTTGCTTTTCCGTTGTGGTGATGGCTTCCCTTTAGGAGAGACTATAACAATATTATTTTAAGATCTAATTATTTCAAACACTCAAATGCCTAATTAACAAAATATATGACGCCCATCAGTTACCTTGACCCAACTTCTTCTTTCTCTCCAAGAATCCTCTCACGAATGATGGGTGTCGTAGCCTCAATGGTTGTTTACTGTAATAGTTCGTTTTATCGTCCTTTCCGTGTCAAGGTTTTTCTTTTTTAAAAAATTTTTTTTCCCCCTCGTGGTTGAAATCGTTTGACTTATCTTGGCTAGGTTTATAACTGGTCCGTCATCTTTCTTCCCATAATGGTTAACCAAGTAGACAGGATTAATAGTGAAGATTTATTTTTATTTATTGTAGGCTTTCTTGCAAATGTGAGATGGACAATAAGCAGCTATATATCTGACTGATTGCCATCCCTACATGCACTACAAGACACAGCACTTTAAACAACGTAGTAGACTGGATTGGGCAGCTTAAAGGCTCGTTCTCCTTCGGGCTCCCCCAAAAGATCACTGTACTGGTCACCAATGCTTCCAATGATTCTGTATCCTTCATCTACGAGCTTTTGTCTCTCGGCTGTTTTGTATTCTTGTGCTGTTTTATCGCTGTATTCATCACTCCTGCAGCCAAAGGTTTTGTATATAACCACATCAGAAATTGATATTAATTGAAATATAATTTTGAATTTAATTTAAGTATATATATATATATAGAACAAAAAAATTCTTTTGTATGCTGATTTCTTATTATATAGAATCATTTAATTTTGTTATTACTTCATTTGTAGAAATAAAAAATATGGAATTAAGATGCATATATCCTTACTTGGTAATTAACTTCTCCCATGTTTGGAAGCCAGCTTTCTTTAGGTTGGAGGCAGTTATAGCCCTAAACTTATCTGCTCTAGTTGTCAAGAATACTATCTTGATGCCACGAGACACCAATATGCCGTACAGCTTAAGAGTCTGGGGTAGTGCTGGGGCGACGCCTTTGGCAACCCACTTACGCCATGCTGTAGAGTTGAAAAGTGTCGACCTATATATATATATATATATATATTAAATTAGGCATGAAAAATAAAATTATCATAAAATGAAGTATTGCACATAAGGTGATTAAATCTTAAGAGTAATAAAATGTGACTTAAATTATAGTGTCTCTCTAATTAAAGTGATTCTTTGAGTGTATGTGCCCCTCAGAATTAAACTAATATGAATAAAGTTTGGAAAATTGAATTATTAATTTCTTAATTTAAATGCGTCTAGCTTTGGAAAAAATAAATAAATAAACGAAAAAAAGAACGTACGTACCCAAATCCATTTTGCGCCTGATAAGGCACACTAGACAGTACGGTATCATCAATACCAAAGATGAATATGTCTCTGTCTGTGTCGATTTCACCCCTGGTATGATAATTAGCCTGGATACAAACTTGTTTGGAGTCAGAGTCATACTGGTCACTAACCATGTAGTTGGCTACATAATCTTGGCACTCTGAGTTAACAGTCTTGAACTTCCTGAGGTTGTGTGTTTCCACGGCAAGCCTCCAGCTATTGCAGTACACCTCGGTAGGGTAGTGTTTCTCGAGGCCGTCACTTCTCATTCGGAGAGGGAAAGTTTGGTAGTCTGCGCCATGGCATGTTGCCAAAAGGGATGCGAGAATGAAAAGAGGCACCATCGTTTTCATTTTCTCAAGAGCGGTTATTGCTTCTTGTAGAAGAAAACTTGTGCTCTGCTTGAAGTGCATTGGGTGACTGTTGCTCTTTATATAGACCTTTTTTCACTTGTTTGGTAAAGAAAATCTCACCTTTTTTTTTTTTTTTGGTGAAGAAAATCTCTTGCCGCTCAAATGTAATTTTACCAATGGTGAATAATTGCACACGACAGAAGGACATGTTTTAGGTGGTGGCGTTTATCACGTGGCCTATATAAGACTATTGAGGGTATGATTGGATAATATTATTTTTCTCTTTTTTCTTTTTAAGAATTCAAAATTTTTTTTTCATTCTCAGTGTTTTTTTTTAAATTAAAATATCTAATTTCTTAAAAATTAAAATAAATATTTTTATTATTATATATTTATAAATTATTTTTTAAAAATTACTTTTATATAATAACTTAGATAAGTTATTTACCTAATTGATCTAGCCAGCGCACAAAATTCATCTCTGATGTGGTTTAAGGAGGATGGAGTAATAGTCTTATCATCAAAGCTCATCTATTTTTTTTCTAAGTAGTCCTCCCGTCTCTTTCAGTCTGCTTTTAGTAATTTTTTCAATTTTATTTATAATTGTTTGTTAATTTACTATTATGTTATTTTAGAAATGATTTCTTCGAAAATCTGTTTGTAAATATTTTAGTAATTAGCAATGATTTTACAAAGAGAAGTGCAGTATACACGTCATCATATAGCTTCTCCCTACACATTGTCTAGCTTTATTCAGCGTACGTGTGTCGAAATTTATGTGGTTAGAAATTAAACACTTATTTAGTGAAGGATATAAGTTCAGTCTTTAAAATATTTCTTATAAAGAAGGCTCACCTACCAACACTTTATTGTTTTATACATACTAAAATATTTCTTATAAAGAAGGCTCACCTACCGACACTTTTTTGTTTTATACATACTGACACTTTTTTTTCTTTTACCGATAAATGGGGAAACAGGTGTCCAGTCATGAGTACAATGCCAGCTACAGAAGGGATACAGCATTCACACATACAAAAAGAGGGGTCATTTTAAGTTGGTCCACCATGTGTTCTGGACCATTGCATGGTCCATGAATTTTAACTACTAAATTACCAAACTGACCTTATTTTATCTTTCAATTCTCGTATCAAGCCACTGCCCCTTTCTCTCTTCCTCTAACATATTTCTTCTCTCTCAACCAAAAGAGATACAACACCATCACTATTGTCTTCCATCAACAATCAAGTGCTGGACATCACCTAGAGCTATAGTCACGACATTATTGCTGAATGCTTATAAATTTATTTGGGCTTTCATCGACTGAGATTGGGGGTTGCTTTCGTTGCTGTTCACAAGCTCAGGAAAAAATGCCAAAATGGCCATGGGTTGGTGTTCAAAGAACACGTCATTTGGGTGTTTTTGATTCAGATTTGGAACTAGTTTTTGTTATTTTGGTCTTTATCAAAGTTTATTATTTAAGTCTGTTTGGATTTCATTCTTGTATCTTTGCTCTAGCCCTCATTTGTTATGGCTGCCTGCTCCCTCTGCTTATAATCAAAATAAAAGAAAATCCATCTTCATTGCTTCTAATGATGTCAGAACCTGGTGGAAGATGGTGAAGGTGGCAGAAGTGATGAAAATTAGAAGAGTAAGAGGGATAATTAGGTCTTTGAAAAAAATATGATTTTTAACTTTTAAAATTATTATTTTATTTTAAGTTATTATATCTTTAAATCTCAACCATCCAAATTAAATCTAATGGTATATAAGAGTGGACTATGCAATGATCCAGAAGATGGGATGGACCATGTTAAAATGACTCCAAAAAGAGATCAATCAACAATCAACCATAGTCATGTTACAGTAGTCCTGCATGTGTTCTGCACCATTACATGATCCTTAAATTTTAACTATTAAATTATTAAATTGGCCCTATGTTATCTTTCAATTCTCTATTCAAGCCACTAATGCTTCTCTCTCTTCCCTTCTAACTTTTGTCTCTCCCTCTCATTAACCAAATGAGGGATAGAGTCACACTGCACTTACATCTGCCATCAACACTAAAGTGCCACATCCAGTTGGAGCTACAACCATCGCACTTTTGTTGAACGGTGAACAAACGCAACAACTTAGTCTGGATCTAAAGGATATTGGGATACCAATTTTAGTCTCTGTTAACACAATCCACTTCAAGTTATGAGAGAAAACAAATTCTAAAAGCAAATAGAACATGTTTTGCAATATGGAGGCTGACCCAAAAAAAAGAAAAAAAATAGTGATCTTCATTATTCAGTTGCTATTTTGTTACATATACTTCCTATAATGTTTAAATCTAGTGGAATGACATTTATGATGTGATTTCACGATTTATATAACACATCAAATAAAATTTTTTTAAGAGATTTTTTTTTTCTTTTCAGATTGTGCATTTCTCATCTACCTTTCCAAAGTTTTAGATAAGAAGCCAGATTGTGGTAGAACAGTGATGTTAGAAAGAGGTAGATGATGGTGGCGGTGATGAAGGTTGAAAAAGTGAAAAGAAGTCATCTAATGGAGAAAATAAAATGTTTATGGTAGCAAGTAATGAAAGTGAGTGGTGTTGTAATGGCATGAGGGTCGAGAAGGGAGGCGAGGTTGCAGGGAGGTTGTTTTTGTAAATTTAAAATTTGTTATTTTAATATTAAAATTTATTGTTTATTTACAGTTTCAAATCTATACCATAGAAACAACATCCAATGGCTATAAATGTTGAACCATGTAATGGTCTAAAACATGGTATGGATCATGTTAAAATGACCCTACATTGAAAGCACACCCACCAAAGAAACCCAGCCCTTGGAACTAATATTCTACATTTTTTTATCCTGATAATTATGATAAACTCAACCCCAAATAAGGGGAGTCATTCTTGTGTCCTCCGAGAGAAGTAAAAGTACATGATGTTAACAAAGCAAGTCCAACTATAGCATGTGGACTCTGAAAGGTATCAGAAACTGATACTGAAAGATAAAACGCTTGTAAGAAAGTAAGAGAGAAAGTGCAATGTGTATGTGAGTGAAATGAAGATTGTATATTCGATGATGATTCATTGAGGGAGTCTTACAGTATATATATGCAAGGCCTGTGATGAGCTTGCATATAGTAGCATGTGATGAATTATAATGAGCATGTGTTGAATTATCCTAACTGAAGTATAATTGACTTATACTAACAGCACTAACAACTAACTGACTTAGCTAACAGAAGCTGATGCTTATCCTATCATCCCCCCGCAAGCTCAAAGGCGAGGGATGACACTCTGAGTTTGGACCTGAACTTGTGGAATAAAGCAGTGGATACAGCTTTTGTAAGGATGTCAGCTACTTGGTCTTCAGCTGGAATGTGAAAGACATTAACTTTCTTTTGAACTACCTGATCTCGGACAAAGTAGAGATCCAACTCAAAGTGCTTGGTCCTAGTGTGAAGAATCGGATTTGCAGCAAGTAGTACTGTGCTGAGGTTGTCACAGAAAACTAAGCGAGGTTGGTCAAGTGTGATGTGGAGTTCAGAGCAAAGAGATTGGATCCAAGCAGTTTTTGCAAGTGCAGCAGCCATACTCCTAAATTCTGCTTCTGTACTGGATCTAGAGACCACAGATTGCTTTTTGCTTAACCATGACACTAGGTTATGGCCAAGAAAGATACAAAAACTAGATATGGACTTCCTGTCATTTATATCAGAAGCCCAATCTGAATCACAGAATGTGAGCAACCTGAGAGGGGAATTCTTGTGCAGCAAGAGTCCTTGAGTGATTGAGCCACTTAGATACCTTAGAATCCTTTTTACTGCCTTCCCATGGTCTTCAGTTGGTGAATGCATGAATTGACTAACCTTGTTTACTGCAAAGCACACATCAGGTCTGGTGATAGTATTGTATTGAAGGCCTCCAACTATGGAACTATATAGGGCAGGGTCTAAGTATGGTGAACCAGCAGCAGATAATTTGAGGCCACTTACCATAGGTGTGGGCATAGGCTTGGCTGTGTCCATGCCTGCTTTTTGTAATAGATTATAAATGTACTTTTTCTGATTTAGCAGCATGTCTCCTTGAGGGGTTTTTGTGGCTTCAATTCCCAAGAAATAGTTCATTTCACCAAGATCCTTCAGGGAGAAAGTACTATGTAGCTGTGCAATGAGTTGGTTTATTTCTAATGGGTTGTCTCCAGTTACTAGTATGTCATCTACATACACCATGACATAAGTAGTAGAAGTGGCTGTGAATCTAGTAAACAAGGAGCTGTCAGATCGAGTACTTGCAAATCCAAAGGTCTGGAGGGTAGTGCTGAGCTTAAGAAACCAGGCTCTTGGTGCTTGTTTGAGGCCATAGAGGGCCTTGGTTAATTTGCAGACCTTGGTTGAGTCTGAAGCTGTAAATCCCTCAGGCTGAAGCATAAAGACATCTTTATGCAAATCTCCATTGAGAAATGCATTATTGAAGTTGAATTGTCTGATTTTCCAGCCTCTTGACAGTGCAATGGTAAGGATTATCCTGATTGTTGCAGGCTTTATCACAGGGCTGAAAATCTTATCATAATCAATGCCCTCTTTTTGGTGGAAGCCTTTTGCAACTAGCCTGGCTTTATACTTCTGTATTGAGCCATCTGGATGCTTTTTGAGTTTGAAAACCCATTTACACCCAATTGGCTTGACATTGGGAGGTGGAGACACTAGACACCATGTTTGTTCCTCATTAGAGCATCATACTCCTCTTGCATAACATGTTTCCAATATGGAGAATTGAGAGCTTACTGCACATTTTTGGGCTCAGATTTTGCTAAATCAGGGGCTGATGACATGAGAGCTGCTGCATATGTTTTTGGTTTGAAGATGCTTGATTTTGCTCTTGTTTTCATGCTATGGTTGTTAACTGGTATTGCACCTGCTGCTGTGATTTGAGGAACTTGACAAATTTCTGCTGTACTAGGGACAGAAGTTTGTGGCTGCACCTGTTCACTAGTAACAAAGTTAGAGGTACTAGGAGGAAGATAGTTAATAGTAGTTATAGTAGGAGAATTAATAGCATTGGTAACTGTAGGTGAGGTGTATGGTTTTGTAATAGGAGGGACAACAATGGTGGGAATGCTAGGAATACTATTTGACACTTGTGTTGGACCTGGTGATGATCTAGAAAACAACTCTAAGCAAGGAAAGGAACATTCATCAAAGACAACATTCCTAGAAATGTAAATTTTCCTGAAGGATGGAGACATTTGTATCCCTTATGCCCAGTGGCATACCCTAAGAATACACACTTTTGAGTTTTAAAATCAAACTTTTGTTGATTGTAAGGTCTAAGGTTAGGGAAGCAAGCACATCCAAAAGGTTTGAGGAATAGGTAATCTAGTTTTTGGTTGTGTATCAATTCAAATGGTGATTTGTGATTGGTGTTTGGGGAGGGTAACCTGTTGATTAGGTAGGTTGCTGATATGAATGCTTCATCCCAATATGTGAGGGGTAGTGTGGCATTTGCTAAAAAAGTGAGACTAGTTTATGTAATGTGCCTGTGTTTTCGCTTAGCACATCCATTTTGCTGATGAGAATAAGGGTAGGAGTGCTTGTGTATGATGCCATTGGTTTGCAAAAATTGGGTGAATAAGTTAGAGAGATATTCTGATCCATTGTCAGTTTGTAAGGCAATGATTTTCTGTCCTGTTAGTAGTTCCATCATTGACTTATATTAGAGGAATGCTTGAAAAACTTGAGACTTGCTTTCTAACAAATAAAGACAGGTATATCTACTGAAGGCATCTATGAAGATAACATAATATCTAGAACCTGAATTAGAAATGATAGGTGCAGGACCCCAAACATTAGAGTATACTAATTGTAAGGGTTTGGTGTAGACGTGATTTGAGGGAAGGTAGGGAAGCTGATGCAGTTTACCCATACAACAAGAATCACAAGTAAATGCAGTGGGAATGGAAATTTTATTGCTTTTATTGAACAAAAGATTACATTCTTGCAATATTTGTGTTACAACTTTTGCAGAAGGATGGCCTAATTTCTGATGCCACTGTAAAAAACTATCTGAATTCAAATTTGTACAAGAAGAATTGAGAGCAACTATAGTGCTGGGAGATACATTGTTACTGACAACTTGTTTTGGGACAACTACATGATCAAAGGTGTAGAGACCTTCTTTATTGACATTGCCTTGGAGTAAGACCTGCTTGGTTTCCTGTGATTTGACAAAACACATATGAGGATGAAATTCAAAAAAGACATGGTTATCTTTAGCAAACTTAGCTACACTTATTAGATTTTTGGTTATGTTTGGAACATGGATGAGATTAGAGAGAGTAAAGGCAGTGTTGGACAATTTTGACTGAAGGATTGAGTTACCAATGTGTTTAATTTCCATACCTTGGCCATTACCAATTATCACCTGATCTGATCCATCAAACTCAGTACCATTGAGCAGGTTGTTTTGATCAAATGTGAGGTGGTGTGTGGCACCAGTGTCAGGATGCCAATCATTATCAAGCAGTGTTGCTGGTGTTGCTATATAAGCTCGAGGGTTGTGAAATGATGGAGGTGGAGGAAAATGTTGCTGCTGCTAGTTTGTGTTTTTCAAAGGGTTTTGAAAACTTTGATCAAACCTATGAAAACACTGCCATACTGTGTGTCTAACTCTCCCACAAAGCTGGCATTGAGCTCTGCCATTATTTGCCCAATGAGACCTGCCTCCTCTTGAGAATCTTCCTCTTCCTCTTCTGCCATAGGACCCTCTATAACCACCTCTTGGATCAGACCTGGGATCATTAATGGAAGTTTGTGCAAAGTGTGCCTAAACAATTCCAAACTCAGGTTTCTTGAACCTTTCCAACATTTCTTCTTGAGCCATGAGAAGAGCCTCAAGCTCATCAATGGAAAATGGCTCTACTCTGGACATGACATTGGTGATAAATGGACCATATTCTTCACTCAACCCATCTAAGATGACCTCTATGTGTTCATTAACAGAAATTAGAGCACCTACAGCTGATAATGAGTCTACCAGTTTCTTTATTTTCAACAAATACTCGGAGGTAGTGTTACCTTGCTTTCTCATAGCCTTGAGTTGAACTTTCAACTGCTTCACCTTTGATCGAGTTTTTGAGGCAAAGTAAACTTCAATCTTTTCCCAGATCTGATATGCATAATCACATCCTACGACCCTGCTGCAAAATGTTGCATCCATGGAAGCCAACAGCCATGTGGCCAAGTGTTGATCTTGATTTTCCCAGTTGGAATAATCTGCTAAAATATTGCCTTGAATTTGATCTTCCTCTGAACCATACTTTTCAGGGATCTTCTCTTTGCTTAGATGATCAGAAAGCTTGTAGGCCTTGATTGCAAACAGTGCTTGGTGCTTCCAAGTCAAGAAATTTTCTTCATCTAGTTTGAATGAGATTGGGTTGGAGAACATCTTTGTTGTAAACCGTGTTGCTGATACTTAGGCAGCAGAACTTGATATTTCTGAAGCCATGGATCTTCTTTCTTAGCTCTAATACCATGAAAGGTATCAGAAACTGATACTGAAAGATAAAACGCTTGTAAGAAAGTAAGAGAGAAAGTGCAATGTGTATGTGAGTGTAATGAAGATTGTATATTCGATGATGATTCATTGAGGGAGTCTTACAGTATATATATGCAAGGCCTGTGATGAGCTTGCATATAGTAGCATGTGATGAATTACAATGAGCATGTGTTGAATTATCCTAACTGAAGTATAACTGACTTATACTAACAGCACTAACAACTAACTGACTTAGCTAACAGAAGATGATGCTTATCCTATCGGACTCCACCCACAATGCAGCAAACCAGCTACAAAACCAGTACATAAGCTCAAGCAACATCAAAGCCAGCGATGACCTCAAAAAACACAAAAGGAAAATAACAGTAACAAAAACAGCATGGCACAACAACAAACAATTGATTTGTATTATTTAGCCGTTGTTATTCCTATTATAATTATACACCAAATCTAAATATCTTTCTCATTAGAAAAACAAAAAAGTAGGAGTGTGTTTTGTCTCTCTTGAAAGAAATATTAACAGGTTGTTTAGATTTTATTTACATTTCTTATTTTTATTTTATTTTCGGTTTGTTTCATATTAGGCACGCAATAAGCATTTACACCCTCACTCGTCCTAATTATTGGATGGTATTAGATCAATACCACTACAAAAAATTTATACTTTTAATAACATTTATTTTAGAAATGCATGAAAAGTGTGGCCTGTAATACATATCCGTAATTTTTATTTTAAATATGTTGTCTTTGACATATGAAAAACTACTCCTTTTTAAGTTAAGATATCATTTTTTATAAAGTTACTATATTAAGTTTAGTCATTTGTCAAAAAAGCATCTTTTAACAAATTAAAAACTACACATTTTAAAATAATGCATCACTTTTAATAAAATTATAGTATGTGTGGCCTATTATCTAAGATGACACTTTTAAATGGAAAAGTAATATTTTTTATATATCAAATACCACATATTTAAGAATAATATTGTCAATGTGTTAAAAAAAACACTTTAGAGTAATGTTATTTTATGACTGGCGTCATTATAACCTTACATGGTGTTTGAAAAATATGTAATAATTTCTGCATCTCATGTAAAAGTTGTTACATGTTCTTAGAATACTATATATTGAATACACTAGTAATATTCAACAAATGTCTCGAGATAAAAAATATAGAGATATCGATGACAAAAACCTATTTAGAGAATAAGGTAAGTTAAAATCATCTTCGTCTCAGGATAATTTTTTAGCTAATATTTATCCGTTCAGAAAGAAGGGACACTAGATACATGTCTCTAGGACATGTACATTTAAAAGCTTATTTTAATAATATTATTTTACACATTTTATATTTTATCTTTACTCTTTTTACTTTTTAATTTTTCATTAGATTATAATATAATTTTCTTCATCTTTTTATCAATTACTATGTCTTGTATATTACTACCAAATACAATTTTATCTCCATCTCTAGTATCATCTTCATCACTAATGATGCACTATCTTTATCCATTCTTTCCTGTATATTGAATCTGCCTTTGCGAGTTCAGTATTTTTTTATGGCGGATTCTATATTACAAACACCATATTATATGACTTTTTCTCAAAACACCGTATTAATGTAAGTTGACACGAGTTGTCGCTATTCGCGACAAATTAAAAAGAAGAATTGTAACCAAATTACACTAAAAATGTAGTTATAGTGTAATCAGAGTCGTCTCACGTGGAAGTGTCAAATTGATTCTAAACTTCAAGGGGGTATTGTTGACGTGATTAAACAAAAATTAAATTGTGAAGATATAATAGCAAGAAATTACCTGCACAAAGACTCCTTCAGATAAAAATATGTTCTATCATTGGTTCAAGCGGATAAATTCATGGTGGTGACAACCTACGTCAACTATGCTTTGCACAAATGACGACGCAATTCTACTTAACAGTTATACAAACGTACTACCATCAAGAATTCAACTAACATAAGAGCTAGTAATCATAATCATGACCCTATAAACCTATGTTAATTTAGTTAACAATTGTAGTAGCCTAAATCCTAACAGATTTAATTTCGTCCCTTTACCAATTGGAATTAAGCAGGTCAATTAACCCAATTTCCCAAATGGTACCCAATCATGCATACAAACGACTACACAATCAACAGTTCTCAAAAACTTAATCACAAAAATTATTGTAATCAAATTTTTGAGAATAAAACAAGAGGGACGAAAAACCAACCGTGAATTGAATTTCAACAATGGGAACCTCCAGAACAATTTTATCTTCAATTGTCTTTATGCATGGTAAAGAAATTACTCCTCCATGTGAGGAGTTTCACAATCAACAATTAAAGAAAACTGTAAATTGTAATGTTTAAAACTGTAAAGAAAACTGTAAGAAAGCTTCTAAACCTAGAGAGAAAAGAGAGAGTTTGTAAAACTAAAAACCCTAGGTCCAAAATTGCCTCTGCTGCTGTCCCCTCGTGTCTACTGTAGCGTCCCAGAGAATGACCCGTAAAAGACAGTAGATAAAAATCAGGTGATCGTAGGAGCGTTGCAGCGCTAAGCAGCGCTCACCAGAACGGCTTCCTCCAAAATAGTGATTTCTGGTTTCTATCGAGTGCTGCAGCGCTCACCCGAACGGTGAGCTTTTGGAATTTCTTCTTCCTTTTAGTCCCAGCTCCTACTTCTGATACTTTGCACTCAATGCATTGCTCCTGTACTCAAAAACCTAACTCAAAGAGAGGGGTTAGTTGTAATAAGAATTAATTATTTGAAAGAAAATGGAACAATTGCTATTGATTTCTCAACATTGTGCAATGAGATTCAATTTATAAAACATTATTATTTTCCTCAATAACACATTAAAACTTCGTATAAAAATTCAAGGTTAAGGAGTTAAATATGCGGTGTAAACACCGCTCATCATAAGTTCACTATACAAATCCCATATAAAAGAAAAAGCCATTGACGTGGTTCATTTAGTTTTTTAGATTTCTTTCAGCAAATCCAAATCACCAATTTGATCAAGAGCAAGATTCTACATGTGATAACTGATAATATATAGTGTAACACTTGATTGTGGGATGTTTAATAAATATGTGGCTAGATAAATAATTATCTTTAAAATGGAAGTAAGAACTAAAAGTGACATAATTATTAAAATCTTGATTCTAAAACTTTAAATATTTTTAAATAAAATATCAAAGTACTGTTAATTATGTGATAAATTAAATTGAATGTTTGGAGTTTCATGCTAAAAAAACTATACAGACAAGAACTAAATCAATAATAATTAGTTTAATTCAGTCTTAATTTAAAATAAACCGAATGTGTAAATTAATTCAAACTTATTTTATTTGGTTTGAATATTTAAATTTCTCGGATCAATTTAATCTAGATAATATATATATAAAATAAAAGCTAAATTCTCAAGAAGAGTAGCACAAGGATACTAAAAGATCAGCTTGGATTAATAAAAGATTCAAAAAAAAAAAAACGACAGATATGATAACAAAACAAAATATCACAAAGACAGAAACAATAAAAGAAGGAAACGAAGCAAAGACACCACAAGCATAACCCCCAAGACACCAAAGATATATGCATACAGCGTTTTTAAAGAGGCAAGTATTGTGGTGGATCTCCTTTCTTTGAATTGATTATGGATTCTCTTATTCATAGCCATTAAATTAAATTATTTAATAAAAATAATAATTATATGATAACTAATAATAAAAAATTAATTATGAATTAATAAATTTAAAATTCATGTTATAATTCGTCATTTTAAGGACACATGATGATTTCTCTCCCTCAGGTCTTGTGCTCCCAGAACAAGTAGAAATGAGACAGGTCATATGGTCCCGAGAAGGGGGTGAATGCAAAATTATTAGGTATTTTAAAAATAGAATAAAATATTATTTTATTTTATTTACTCTTTAATAAATTAATTATTATATTAAAAATAAAAAAGATAATAATAATTCTTAAAAAATTTATATTAATTAATAAATAAATTAAAATAAATATTTTTTTTACTCTCAATATATTTAAATATTTCTCCAAGATGAAATTATCATGCCTAACCTTTTAGATGTTGATGGGTCTGATTTATTATTCTGACTACTTTTTTTTGTGTGGTGAAATGAGGAGCTCACTTTATGAGACAAAAGCAACATTGTTCGCTGTTTGGTGGAAGCATTTATGCAATACTGTCGTCACTCTGCAGGTGGTCCTTTCTCGAATGGAGGATCACTTTGTTGAAAAAATATAAATGCTCCTCTACTTTTAATTAAAAAACTAAAAATTTATTATTTAATAGATTTAATTTAATAATATAGAACTATTTATACCATAACTTGACAATTATATATTAATAATAAATAATTAACAATTTCTTCATACAGGAAGTTGAATTGCTCTAAATCAGACATTAATCGACAAATTTAAGAGTTTGGATAACAGCTTTTGTTTTTCAAGATCTCAATTTAAGGAGCGAAAAACTACTCCTCTTTAGTTCTTCACCAAAGAAATCGAGTGCCGAATTATTTTTTTGTAACGTGATTTGTGTTGTGATTGAGTAAATATAATGTTTGACAGATTAAAGGAGAAGAAGAAATTGCAAAATGTAGAATGTAAAATGCTTAATTGACAAATGAAAGATAAAATACATGAAATGTAAAGAACTTGAAAGAAATTCATTCCTAGGAAAGCAAAAAAGTGAGTTAAGAATAATTACCTAGTGCACTCAGGGCTCTGTTTAGTCATCTGGGATGTTTAAGAGTGAGTATGTGTGAGTAAAAACTTCACCATTTTGCAATTGTATAAAACTACTATGTATAGACATTCTAGGACTCTAAGATCTTTACATTTGTCTTTGGTTGCGTCCTTGTATGTCGTCCACATTTCTTTGACAGTTATTTTCTTTGTCATGTGCCTTTGTCGTCCACGTTTCTTTAACAGTTATTTTCTTTTTTCATGAACCTTTGTCACGCTGCCAACAGATCTTAATTCTTCTTCTTTTTCCTCCTCCTCCTGTGAATGATGAAGAGAGAGAGAGAGAGAGAGAGAGAGAGAGAGAGAGAAACATGATAAAAAGAAAGAAAATGAAGGCTTTGTGAGTGAGTGAGAGAAATAAGAAAGAGAAAGTGAACATGCTCTGAAAGGAAGAAATGGATGTTGCTTCTTTTTCTTCTTCCTCCAAAACGAGAGAGAAATGATAAAGAGAGAAAAAAAATGAAATCTTTGGTGGGTGATAGAGAAACACGAAAGAGAGAGTGAACAGGTTGAAGGAAGGTTGCTTTTTTTCTTTTCTTTTCTTTGCTTGCCCAAATTGCCCCTCCGTATTTCATGGCATATACATATGCTAATTTTGTTGTTTAGCTTGGTGTAAGTATGGTGATAGTTGTGTATTATTCCTCATTTCTTTGTCATGCGCCTTTGTTGTCGGACAGTTACCACTTCGTCACGTTTTTATAAGGCTTCTATCAATTTCTGTTGGAAATTGCTATTAAGTGTCGTACGACCAACATCTGTCTCGTACTGATCACTGTGACTGTCTTCTTAAGATCTTCAAAATTTTCTACATCCTAAATGACAAACTCCGACTTTGACCTATTGAACTCCAACTTTGACTGACGAACTCCCACTTCGACTTGTTGAACATCAGTCTCTATCATTATTGGCTTGCATGTTTGGATATTCAGCTTTATCCTGAATGACAAACATACACTTCGACATATTGACTATCAAATTTCTCAATTCGTCAACATTGATATTCCTTGAGAATCATACTTCATTAGTGTCAATTAACTTTGACATATTGACTGTTTGTCATAATTTGTCATCATCAAGGGCCCTCATGCTTTAACAACCAAACTCCTTTCCTTATTGCCTTTGTCTCATCAAAATCAAATGACAGTTTGACTCTCGAACACTAGGTAAAATTTGGTGTCAACATGATGCTCCCCACAACTCTCATTTCGAAGAACAGCTTTTGTCGATGAGAAATTGAAGAGTTGTAATTTGAATTTTAAATTGTTTGTTGAGAGACATTTCATTCCTTAACTTATGCACCCCATGCATATTTCTATGCATATCATCATTTATCTATCTTAACTTGATGCATTGTTGGTTTGTATGCCTTTAGATATTTGCCATTAATTAATGTTGTTCTTTGCTTATTGTCAACTTCTTGTGCCAACACACTTCCAATGGTCGCCTTAGAAGCAGCAATATAGAGTTTGACAGGTTTGCCAAGCTTAGCCTATGTCATCAGTGGAGTTTTTGTCAAACATTATTTGGTTGTGTCGAATGCTTTTTAATGGTCACTTGTCTAGATAAAGTATTCTTCTCTTTTGAGCTTAACTAATGGTGCAAATATTTTTCATAATGCCTTTGCATTATTTTATATATATATATATATATATATATATATCTTTCTACTGTGCATAGTATAATAATAAAGATTATATAGTTAGCTTTAAAAAAATAATTGGTAACAAATTATTTCATATAAATTCAACTCCCTCCTCTTGGTAGAAGAACAACATTGACTTCTTCAATTCCTTATACACATTATTTTTTCAGTTTAACTTTAAATCCCACAAAAACGAAAATAAATAACTTTGCAAAATTAATTATATTTATTGTTGTCATGATTGTTATATTTATATGTAAATAATTAACATGTTATAAAATAAAAAGAATCAATAATCCATAGTTTAAATATAATAAATTAATTCATTTGAGTGAGACATCCTTGAATGCTTTTAGTAAAAACTTATTAAAAACTGAAAAAATAAAATCATCACCTCTCCTCCTTTCTCCCTCATCTATTTTTTCATTAGGTAAAAACATATATAGGTTCATATAGCAAATTCATTTATTGAATATGTTCTTAAATAGGTTTTGTTTAAAATTAATGAACAAAACAAACAAATATAATTAGGGGGAAAAAATACATAACCCATCCCATACTTTTCTCTTTTCTTATTCTTATTGAGTAAAGAAATGTGACCGAAAATTTATGTTTAAAATAATGAAAAAATATTGGTAAAGTCTATAAATATAAAAGAGTTATATAAGAGCTAAGATTTGAAGTTTAAATTTTATAATTAATATAACTATTTATCATGAATATGAGAAAAATTAATATTAATTATTTGTTTAAATTAAGAAATAATATTGTCAATAAACACAATAGTATGTTAAAAAGTGCAATTTTTTATAGGAAATTTAATAGAGTGGCTTGTGACATGATTATATATAAGAATATAGACAGGATAAGATATATGGATAAGGTTCTATTACTATAATCGTATACCGCACACATGCTTAATTTATTGTCCTTATAACTTTTGCTTTTACTCTCAGTTGTCCTTGTCTCTTGTACGACGTTTTGCGCGTTTTCCACGAGGCAGCGTTCACTTTTTTTTTTTTTTTTTTTTTTATAAAAAGAAATTCCATTCTTATTTAAATTTGTCTTGGCAATTTAAAAAGTAACTTACATTATTTTTCCGATAATTACTTAATTCTCAGCAACAAAATTAGATAAAAATATCAAATAAAAGACCCGCTGAATCAGTTTTCAATTTTCTAATTTTTTTCCATTTTGTAAAAAATATATTAAAAATTTTAAAATTTAATTTTTAATTTTTAATATTTTTTTCATAAAAAAGTATAAAATAAACCACCATAGAAAACTAATTCGAATATGAAATGGGCATGAAGCCACCGCTCAGACTCCACTTGAGGAACCCCAACTCAGCTAGGCACATTCTCGTTTGAGTAAATATATAGTCTCTGGTCGAAATCAAGATCAAACAACATTCATGGTTTGATGGTTTACTTTAGAATTTATAGATGACTAATCTTCTATTCCTCTCTTTTTAACGATAATTGAGATTCGAGCATTCTATAATTATCGGGGAAGAAAAATACCTTTGTTGAGAAAAACTTGTATCAACCAACAACTGCATCAATAATCGATTTATGTGTTTCTACATCCCCTTGTGTGTTCTTTTTTTCGGAGTTTAAATTACAACCCACATTTTCAACCTTTATAGTTTTTCCTTTACTTTTATGCAATTTATGTTTCAGCCTATGCGTTTATTTCTAGCTTATTTTCTTATGAAGTGTAGTTGGCTAGCTTTTTCAAATACTACTTTCTGGAGTAGTTTGGGCACCTATAACTAAAGAGAAGATTTCCCATCTTTGGAATTAAACTTATCTCAAATATTTACATAATACGAAACACCTCTTTAGTTGATTATATAGTTAATTGAGTTAGTTTGGATAAACTTTTAAGAAAAAAAAATTTCTTTAATTTTTTTTAAAAAGTACTTTTTTAACTTTTAGAATTTAGTTACATCTTTATTTGTGCTTTTTAAAAAAAGTAATGTTTTGTTAGTTAACAAGCAGGAATTTGGTAAAAGCAGAAGCAATAGAAGAGAAAGAATTTTTTTTAAAATTATTTAAATTATAAATCTATAATTACAAATTTTATGAAAAGACATAAAAATCTAAGAAGGAAGATGCATAACTTTATGTTTAGTTATATTTTATATTCATAAGATCATGAATTTTATTAATACAAGTTTATTAGCATAGTATTAAGAAAATTCAATTTCCTATTTTAGTCTATTTTTAAAAAATAAATTGAATTTATTCTTATATATATTATTTTATGTTATAAAGTTTTAACACTATGCATATTCTATTATGTAAACTAAAAAATTAATAGTATACAATTAAACATACAAAAATAAATGTAACTAGAAAAAAACGAAAAACACATTTAAATAAATAAACTAAAAATTAATATTTAATATAAAAATTTAGACTTAAAAATGTAAATAAAGAATAAAGTAATTTAGTCATAAACCTTAAAATATAACTAGATATTAACCTAATTTATTAATGTGTTGTATAAAACTTATTAGTTTATATCATTTTTCTTCAACCTAAAAACTGTACATTAGCCGTTACAATTTTTGAATTAACCACAAATTAAAGGTCACTCATGAACAACAATAATTTTTTAGTATCATTTCCTTCAAAAATTGATGTTTACAATACTTTTTTTTTCTATCGCATTTAAATGATAGGTTTTGCTGGCTTTTGAAATTTAAAAGCTTATAACATATTTGGAGGTTTATAATTTAGGATTTAGAATAATTTATTAATTTTAAAACTAGAATGTAATAAATTAATATGATTAAATTTAAAGTAGAGTTTTATTTATTTTAATTTCAATGATTTATTATAATGATAGAGAAGACAATAAAAACAACTACTCAACTAAGCAAATAAATAGACACAGCAATGTATATTAGTCCCATTGATCATTTGTTTGCTCCAATGCTTGAACTCCAAATGAACACCACTACAAGAAGCCTTTGGTAGAATTGAGGTCCTATCCATTTATCAAGTTTTGAGTTCCATATTATTTCCAAGGTATTCTCTCTTCTCTCATTATGACGTTCTATTTTTTAAATTGAATCTTGATTTGATTTTGTGCTGGCTACAAATTTCTTGGTTTTAATTAGTTTTTGGTTCATAGTTGTCATCCTCCATGAATTCTTCTCTCTGCCATGTTCTTCAACATAAGCTAGCTTGAGCTAGGGCATATTGAGTAAATTTAGATTCAAGTAATGTTTTCTTTCCTGAATTTTCAAGCATAAAGGGAGTTTTAATTTTTAATCTGTGTCTGAATAAAGGGATTAATATTTTAAAATATAATATATTTCATGAAGCTGATATTTACAGTTAAGAGAATTGTATGAAACACTAATAACTTTTCCATTCAAAGAATCATTTTGGCCTTACAATGCAATTCGGCTCTAAACTAGTTGAGCAAAAGTATGTTGCTAGAATCACTTGCTAGAACTAAGGATTTTTATGAGGTAACATAATCTTATAGTATATTACAAGTTGCTTTGTTAATATTATTTGAGCTTTTATATTATTTCGTTGAATCCCTAATAATGAAAAAATATGTACTAATTGATGTAATTAATAGATCATCCAATGAATAGAATTTATCTAAGATACTCTTTATCTCGCATGTATTGTAAATTTGGATGTGTGCTATGAAAAATTTGTTTAAGTATACCACCAACTACTTAAACAAATATTATATTTGAATTCAAATATAATGTTGGAATATCTTCTCTTACTATGTATATTGCCTCACTGTAAACATATTAGTATGTATATTTATTTTTATTTCATAAACTTTTATTTATAATAAACATAAATTTATTTACTAAAAATAAATTAATTTTCTTAAAAACATGGAAAAGAATACTTTTTAAAATAAAATTAAGAGTGGAAAATTTTTTAAAACCAAAGTTTTTATTTTTTTTTCATTTTTTAATATATTTAGTAATGTAAAATATGTTATTTTCATTAGCCAAAGACCACCAATCAATGTTACTGAAAAATATATAAATTACTTCAATAATATTTTAGGTGTATTAATTGGCCAAAAAATATCTTAATCGAATAAAGAAAACAATTAAGATATATTATTTAGAGAACTTAGTAATGAAAGGTAAGCAATTATATTGGTTCTTTTATATAAATAAAATAACGAAACATTTAAAAAATGAATTGCTTTAATGATTTAACAGTTTATATGGATAATTAAATTGTGATTTCTTATGTAAATAAAATGCACAGTTTTATATTAAGATATATTATTTAGTTATAATTATCAAAATTTGAATATACTAAGATTGAACGACTTACATATGAGTTATGGGTGCATACAATTTTAAGTGGGTTTAACGAAAAATGTCAAAAGAATAATTGTCAAAATATAATTGAGTCAAAAATTATTAACCAAAGGTACAAAAAGAATACGTGTTTTTTTTTTATGGTAATTAATTATATGAGTTTAGTTGTGCTGCATAAAACTAACACAATATGATATATTGACCATTACACTTAAGAATGACAAAAATTACTCTATATTAACTATTAATGTATAACTTTTTTTTTAATCTATACCATTATATACAGTAGAAGTACATTATTATGCTAACATTATTAATAATAAAATTTTTCATAGACTCCATCAATGAGATTATATAAAATAATTTAAAAAATTCTATTGATATATTTTAATTAAAAATAATTATAAAATTTTATAATTATACTCGTGCATCGCATGGGCATTGTCTCTAAGGAAAAAGTTATTTGTACGTCCTCCTCTACGCATGAGTCGACATCTGATAGCTGGGAAGTAAGTATTTCAATAAAAAATATTAAAAACAAAAAGTGATAAACATTGTTAACCGTTGATTGTGAATGTGTCGCTTGAATGCGTCGACCTGCAATGTTCATATAACATTACTCTTCTAATTATAAAAGTATAGTTCAACAGGTGCAATTGTAAGGCGTATCATTGACGGGTGGGTCTCACCTTATGAAGACGAAAACAACATTGTCTGTTGTTAGGTAGACGCATTTATGAAATATTATAATGTCGCTCTTCAGACGCTCGTTTCTGTAATGTAAGGCCACGTGTTTATTAAGAAAAACTTTTACCCAGTCAAAAAAAAAAAAAAATTTTACCTCCAAAATTTATCGCAATATAAATTTTTGTAATTATTTATAAGAATATAAAAATTTTCAAAAGTAAATTTTATCAATGACAAAATTTAAATAATAAGATATAATTTTTTAGATAAAATATTATTATTAATATTATTTTTAAATTAAATTTCACTAATAATAAAATTTACACATCATATTGATATAAAATTTTTTATAACCTGAGAAATTATTAAATTAAAACATCATATTAAAAATAAAAACCTAAAATGGGGATCCCCAGCTGATAATATTATTTCAACTCTATTTTTTTCCTTAAAGATTTATCTAAACTATAAGGAAGTGTTTTAGAAATTAAAAATTGTAATTTTATATTAAAAAGTAAAGAGTTTATTTTCTTTTAAGAATGAGATCAATTAAAGAATTTTAAAACTTTAGAAAAACCCTTTTTCTACGTACCCAGCCTCTACGAAATAAAAACATAACTCACTACATATTTTTCTCTCCTTTTTCATTTTCTTTCTCCATATTCTTTTCTCTTTATACTGAAAAAAAAAATAGTTGGGGATCATTATCCTTATGAATAGCATATACAGTATTTTTAGTTGGGGATCACTAAATAGTAGTGGTGAAAAAGCATTCCAATCACTATCTTACATAAGAGTTTAATTTTTATGCATCGACATTATAAAATATTTTTATATTATTATCCAATCATTATGTATTACCTTATTAATAGATATGGTTGAGTTTCACACGCATTCCTTCAAAGTTATACAAATGAGAGTATTTAATAATTGAATAGCAGTATATCAAAATTTAATTATTTATATAGAAAAATATTATTTAAACACATTATGCATAGGTATATAATATATGAATTTAAGTGTAAATTAACATTAAAATACATGCACATGAAAAGAATTATAGTTCAAACTTATGCATCTTCCCTATAACCACCACGACGTCACTGCCTAAGCCCAAGCACAACCCCATCTTATGCGTCGTGTAATGCCCGGGGACGAGGACGAGGAGTGATCGCCGGTGCAAAGAGGGCACGGACAAGGAGCGGCTCCTCGCAAGGTCCTCTAAGCGGAGGGGTACATGAATGAACCGATTACACACCCGAAAGAGAGGGATCCTGAGACTGTATAGGTATGGGACTATACAGTTGATGAGGGCTTATATGAATTGATTTGTACTACCTATATCAACAAGATGCATCTTCTTTTCGGTAGCCCAAACTGAAAGAACTCCACAGTTAAGCGTGCTTGACCTGGGGTAATTTTGGGATGGGTGACCTCCTGGGAAGTTTTCCTAGGAAGCGTGTGAGTGAGGACAAAGCATGCTGAAAAGACTTGTGTTGGTTTGTGGGAACAGTCGTCAATCCATAAAAGCAGCAGGGGATGTTACAAATGGTATCAGAGCCTGCACCTCTCCCAGTACGGTGTGGTTCAGGGACGAACCAGGCGGAAGCTGGTGGGCATGTAACGCCCGGGGACGAGGACGAGGAGTGATCGCCGATGCAAAGAGGGCACGGACAAGGAGCGGCTCCTCGCAAGGTCCTCTAAGCGGAGGGGTACATGAATGAACCGATTACACACCCGAAAGAGAGGGATCCTGAGACTGTATAGGTATGGGACTATACAGTTGAGGAGGGCTTATATGAATTGATTTGTACTACCTATATCAACAAGATGCATCTTCTTTTCGGTAGCCCAAACTGAAAGAACTCCACAGTTAAGCGTGCTTGACCTGGGGTAATTTTGGGATGGGTGACCTCCTGGGAAGTTTTCCTAGGAAGCGTGTGAGTGAGGACAAAGCATGCTGAAAAGACCTGTGTTGGTTTGTGGGGACAGTCGTCAATCCATAAAAGCAGCAGGGGATGTTACACGTCGAACCAGACCCTTACGCAGGAAGCCCTCCAGCAACGAGAGGCTGTCGTCCATGCATGGGAGTTCTATCACTGCCATTGGAGCCGAACATGGCAATGAAGTCCTGGAAGAAGTCTTCCATCGTAGGAACCACATTGCGCTATTGCTATACAAGTTCAAGATCAATTTATGCCCGGGATTGCCACTGCCACTATAGCTCGATCACGACGAGAACGAGAACGATGGTGACAACTGATGCTAAGTGCAATGGATTTGAGAATGAATATGGCGAGATTTGAAAAATCAACACTAGATATGTCTAGAAGTTTGGCACCAGCATGAGAAGATTCTAAAAACTTGTGGAATCATGAAGAACAATGGAGAATCATGTGGAACTATCTAGAAACATGTAGAGATATGTAGAACCATCTAGAAGCATGTAGAGATATGTAGAATTATCTAGAAGCTAGTAGAGATACGTAGAACTATCTAGAAGCTTCTAGAGACATGTAAGAGTTATCTAGAATATCCTTAGTAGATATGGATAGATGGTTCTAGAAATGTGAAGATATGTGTAGAGGGTGAGAAGGTTCTAGATGTGCAATCTAGACCGTCCACTAGAATTAATCTCCACCGTCCATTGAGAAGGTGGAAGCCTATAAATAGGCAAGAGGATTATTTGTGTAGAGTACATGAGTGAGTGCATTAGCAAGTGCATGAGTAAGTGCATTAGCAAGTGCATGAGTGAGTGCATTAACAAGTGTATGAGTAAGTGTATTAGCAAGTGCTAGTGAGAAGCATTAGAGAGTGCTTGAGAGTATGCGAGTGTCTCTTGAGTTAGATGCTCAAGGTGAATGAAAGCACAAGTGTTAGTGTGCTCTAGTGTACAAAAGTGTATAAAGTTATTCAATAAATAACAAAGAGAGTTTATTTTTAGTGCCTCCTAGCTCAACAATTTGGCATCAGAGCTTGACGGTCTGGGACAGATTCAAGTAGGAGGATCATTAGTTCTGAGGGAGTTCTTGCAAAATCGTAGTCTGGGACTGTGACGCTATTGGTCTGGGACCAAAGCAGTTGTGAGAAAATTTCATCAAGCCACTATGGCAGATATCCAAGTGGTTGGTGGAATTAGGAAGCTCAATACCCAGAATTACAATACATGGTAGTGAGACCACACCACCTTCTACAAATGAAGTTGAGGCACTGCGAAAGTGGAAAATTAAAGCAGGCAAGACGATGTTTGCGCTGAAGACTTCGGTGGAAGATGATATGCTGGAGCACATAAGGAAGACGTCAATGCCGAAGGAAGCATGAGACACATTTGCAACACTGTTTTCCAAGAAGAATGACACAAGGTTGCAACTCCTGGAGAACGAGCTCTTATCAACAACACAAGAAGACTTGACGATCAACCAATATTTCACCAAGGTAAAGTCTCTCTGCCAAGAAATCTCTGAATTAGATCCCGATAGTAAAATATTCGATCAACGCATGAAGAGAATTATTATTCATGGGTTGAGACCGGAGTATAGAGGTTTTATTACTGCAATTCAAGGATGGCCCACCCAACCTTCCCTTTTACAATTAGAAAATTTGTTGGCTGACCAAGAGGCGTTAGCTAAACAAATGGCTGGCGTATCAATGAAAAGTGAAGAAGAAGCACTCTTCATTGGTAAAAGAAAGGGAAGAGGGAAGCCATATTTTAGTACAAATTTACATAACAAGAACAAGAAGTCGAGAAATGAGAAAGAGGGAGGTTCTCGACTTGGAAAGGCAAAGAAAGGTGATAATGCCTGCTTCATTTGCGGAAAACGGGGACATTTTGCAAGAGATTGTTGGTTCAAGAAGAAGGTGGCAGAGAGCAATGCAGCAACCTCAAGTCGTCAAGTGGAGAAAGAAGATAATAGTGAAAAAGAATGGGGCGTTTCCGCTTCACTAGCAGTCGAAGAAGACATTTTCCAGGAAGAAGAAGAAATTGATTCTGACAAAACTGACAAGAAGCCTATGGGATCACCACAACAGGTAACTCTACCTAACTCTACTGATATTGAAAGCACGATAGAAAGAAAAGTGGGGGAGCTAAAAGGCAATGAAGAAGAAGAGTTTTCTAGTTCAATTGTGATGGGGAAACATATAGAAAGACATTGTCAAACAGGAGTACATCAAAGGGAACTCGATGAGAATCGACATGTAGAGGAGGAGGTTGAGGAACAAGCGCAATTGATGAGCTTCACTAAACAAGGAAAGCCCAACCCAAAGTATGCAAATGTTACGGATATCATTGAAGAAAAGGAGCCTGTAACCTATGAAGATGCCTCACAGAAAGAAGAATGGGTCAAGGCAATGGAAGAAGAAATCTCGGCACTTGAACAAAATCAAACATGGGAGTTGGTATCGAGGCCAAGAGATGTAAAGCCCATTTCTTGTAAATGGGTTTATAAGATTAAAACCCGTCCAGATGGCTCGATAGAGAGGTACAAGGCTAGCTTAGTCGCACGAGGCTTCTCCTAACAATACGGGTTGGATTATGATGAGACATTTAGCCCAGTTGCAACGATTACTACTGTGCGTGTTCTAATAGCATTGGCAGCTTGGAAATCATGGAAATTTTGGCAAATGGATGTGAAGAATGCTTTTCTACATGGAGAAGTTGATCGAGAAATTTACTTGGAACAGCCAAGAGGATTTGAGAGCAAAGATCATCCAAATTACGTTTGCAAGCTACGAAAAGCGTTGTATGGGCTAAAGCAAGCACCCAGAGCATGGTACGGGAAAATCGCAGAGTTCCTAGTTCAGAGTGGATATCGTCTAACACCATCTGATTCAAGTTTGTTTGTCAAGGTACGTGAAGGCAAACTAGCAATTGTGTTGGTATATGTAGATGATTTGATCATTACAGGAGACAACATTGAAGAAATTCGCCAAACAAGGGAGAATCTATCTGTTTGCTTCCAAATGAAGGAGCTTGGAGAATTAAGACATTTTCTTGGACTTGAAGTGGACCACACCAAAGAGGGATTATTCTTGTGCCAGCAGAAGTATGCAAAAGATCTCTTACAGAGATTTGGTTTGCTTGACTGTAAGCCAATATCAACACCAATAGAGATGAATGCCAAACTTTGTGCTCATGAAGGGAAAGATCTAGAAGATGCAAGTATGTACTGGCAGTTGGTGGGAAGTCTTATCTACCTAACATTGACAAGGCCGGACATTTCATACGCTGTCGGAGTAGTGAGCAGATACATGCAAAATCCAAAGAAACCACATCTTGAAGTTATTCGAAGAATCCTAAGGTATGTCAAAGGAACAACTGACTATGGTATATTTTACAAAAAGGGTGACGCGTGTGAAATAGTTGGGTATTGTGATGCTGATTATGCGAGAGATCATGATATTCGTCAATAAACTACTGGGTACGTATTCACCCTTGGATCCGGAGCGATATCATGGTGTAGCAAGAGGCAACCGACAGTTTCATTGTCAACAAAGGAAGCAGAGTATAGAGCAAAGAAGAATGGCAAAGACAAGAGTGCACATGGTTGATGCAGTTAATGAACGATTTACATCAACCAATCAAAAGTGCGGTTCCACTACACTACGATAATAAATCGGCAATACAACTAGCAGAGAATCCAGTGTTCCATGCAAGAACCAAGCATGTTGAGGTACACTATCATTTTTTTTTAGAGAGAAGGTGCTAAACAAAGAAATACAAATGGAGCAAGTCAACACTGAAAAGCAAGTAGCAGACATCTTCACCAAAGGGTTAAACAACGTGAAGTTTTCAGAATTTCGCAAACAACTTGGAATGCGAAGAATATCTAGTGTTGAGGGGGAGAAATGAAAAATCAACACTAGATATGTCTAGAAGTTTGGCACCAGCATGAGAAGATTCTAAAAACTTGTGGAATCATGAAGAACAATGGAGAATCATGTGGAACTATCTAGAAACATGTAGAGATATGTAGAACCATCTAGAAGCATGTAGAGATATGTAGAATTATCTAGAAGCTTGTAGAGATACGTAGAACTATCTAGAAGCTTCTAGAGACATGTAAGAGTTATCTAGAATATCCTTAGTAGATATGTATAGATGGTTCTAAAAATGTGAAGATATGTGTAGAGGGTGAGAAGGTTCTAGATGTGCAATCTAGACCGTCCACTAGAATTAATCTCCACCATCCATTGAGAAGGTGGAAGCCTATAAATAGGCAAGAGGATTATTTGTGTAGAGTACATGAGTGAGTGCATTAGCAAGTGCATAAGTGAGTGCATTAACAAGTGTATGAGTGAGTGCATTAGCAAGTGCTAGTGAGAAGCATTAGAGAGTGCTTGAGAGTATGCGAGTGTCTCTTGAGTTAGATGCTCAAGGTGAATGAAAGCACAAGTGTTAGTGTGCTCTAGTGTACAAAAGTGTATAAAGTTATTCAATAAATAACAAAGAGATTTTTATTTTTAGTGCCTCCTAGCTCAACAAGATTGAGATTGAAGAGGCTGTTGAAGATAATGGGATAAGAATTTTGCAGATTCGAAAAATGGAGGGTGTTCACCTCCAAATAATAAGAAAAAGAGTAATGATATACATACACCACAAAACTTACACCAGATACATCCATCAAACTAAATGAAAAAGAGAGGTATAGAGATGGCATGTTTACGGAGGGGCAAATTTAGCAAGAAGAGAAAAGGAAACCCAAAGCAAACAAAAGGAAAAAAAGAAACGTAATTCTCTGTATTTGTTTTTCTCTGTCATTTTCATTTTTCTCTCTCTTGTTCTTTATTCTTTATAGGAATAAGAAGAAAAAGAAGAAGGAGAACCAAGATCTGGGGATAGTGTACAAAACTAATCATTTCGCATGAAACCCAAAGCACACAAGGGAAAAAAAAAAAGAAACGTCAATTCTTTCTCTTTTTCATGTTTCTCACTCTAGTTCTTCATATTTATAGGAAGAAGAAGAAGAAGAAGAACTAAGATTTATGAGATAGCGCACAAACATAATCCTTATGCACGAAAGCTTAACTCATTTCATTTTATTTTCATATGTTTGTGATTTATGTCCCAAAATATGGATGATTATTTTTTTTTCAGTTTTTTCAACAATAGAATGAATTGAGAATGACTTTGTTAGAAGTTGAGATTTGCTGTTATTGTTGGAAAGTAGAGTTAAAAATTTGTAAATGAGTATTACAAAAAGTTGTAAACCAATATGTAAAATATTGTAAACCATTGCACAAAACTAGAAATATTGTAAACCAATTGACAACATATACTGATCAGGTTATTGAAAACTTGAGTCAAAAATTGTAAATGCGTGTTATGAAATGTTGTAAATTAGCATGTAAAATATCGTAAACCATTGCACAAAAAGTTATAAACCAATAGTAAAATGTTGTAAACCAATTAATGACACATACTAACCACATTGTTGAAAATTGGAGTTAAAAAATTGTAAATGCGTATTACAAAATAGTTTAAATCAATGTGTAAAATGTTTTAAACCATTGCACAAAAGGTTATAAACCAGTAGCAAAATGTTGTAAACTAATTAAGGATACATACTAACCAGGTCATTGAAAACTGGAGTTGAAAATTGTAAATGTTTATTACGAAATGTTGTAAACTAGTATGCAAAAAGTTGTAAACCATTGCATAAAAAGTTATAAACCAATAGTAAAATGTTACAAACCAATTAAATCACCCATTTGAACTCTTAAATAGTATTTATATTAAAATATAAAACTTAAAAAAATATTTAATTATGTAAAACAAACTAAATTTAGTAAACACAACAATCTCATTACTAAATAAATAAACATAATTGTCATTATTAGACTAATTAACATAACATTCTTAATTAAAATTAAATTTTACAAATAAATAAAAATTAAATTTTATTAGTATATTATTTGATTCTATTTTATATTCATACAATTATGAATTTCATTAATACAATATTATTACTATAGTTTTAAAATTTTTAAATTTCCTATTTGGTCTAATTTTAAAATCTTTAAACTTAGATTATGTTCTTAAGAATGACATTATATGTGTGTGTGTGTGTGTGTGTGAATATATCTATATCTATATATAAATGATCTTACTTTTTTTCCATAACAAATCAAATTAAGCACCAAATAAGACTAATATATATATATATATATATATATTGCTAATGTCTAAAATTTGATTTTATTATTATATTTAACTCTATGTTATACTTATAAAATTATGAAAACATAGAGTCCTCAATTAGTTTACAACATTTTGCTACTGGTTTAAAACTTTTTGTGTAATGGTTTACAATTTTTTATATACTGGGTTACAACATTTCGTAACACACATTTACAATTTTTCAACTCCAGTTTTCAACAACCTGGTTAGTATGTATCCTCAATTGATGTATAACATTTTGTTACTGGTTTACAACATTTCGAAACATGCATTTACAATTTTTTAACTTCAATTTTCAGCAACCTAGTTAGTATGTATCCTCAATTGGTTTAGAATATTTTACTATTGGTTTACAACTTTTTGTCTAATGGTTTACAATATTTCATAACACACATTTACAATTTTTCAACTCCAGTTTTCAATAACCTGGTTAGTACGTGTCCTTAATTAGTTTACAGCATTTTACTACTGGTTTACAACTTTTTGCGCAATGGTTTATAATATTTTACATACTGGTTTATAACTTTTCGTAATACAAATTTACAATTTTTTAACTCCTTTTTTTCAACAATAACAGCAAATCTCAACTTCTAACAAAGTCATTCTCAGTTCATTCTATTGTTGAAAAAGTCAAAAAAAAAAAATAATCATTCATATTTTGGGACATGAATTACAAACACATAAAAAATCAAATGAAATGAGTGAAGCCTTCATGTATAAGGATTATGTTTGTGTGCTATCCCACAGATCTTAGTTCTCCTTCTTCTTCTTCTTTCTGTAAGCATGAAGAGCTAGAGAAAGAAACATGAAAGACAGAGAGAGAGAGAGAATGAAAGTTTCTTTTTTTTCCCTTTTTGTGTGCTTTGGGTTTCATGTGAAAGGATTAGTTTTATGCGCTATCTCTAGATCTTGGTTTTCCTCATCCTTCTTCTTCTTCTTCTTCTTGTAAAGAATGAAAAACTAGGGAACTAAGGAGAGGAAAATGAAAAGGAGAAAGAGAAGCAAAGTTAGAGAAGTGACGTTTCTTTTTTTCATTTTTATTTGCTTTGGGTTTCTTTTTCTCTTCTTGTCAAATTTGCCCCTCCATATACACACCATCTCTATAGCTCTCTTTTTGTCATTTAGCTTGGTGGATTTATCTAGTGTTAGTTTTGTGGTTGATGTGTATCATTACTTTAAGAAAAAAGAAACGAAGTGAATTGGAGGTTGACAGAGATTGTTTACCTTTTTTTTAAACAATATAAGTATGAAAATAAATAATGTGCAAAAAATATTAGCCATGTGTCCAAATCTTAGTAGGGAGACAGGATGGGGGACACTGTTCTGGGATAGAGGACTTGCATCCTAAATTCATAATGATATGCCAATTTGTTACATTTTCATTGAATGACAACTTTAAATTACTTTGGTTTAAATATATTTCTTGCCTACCAAAAATAAGTAAATTTTAGTTTTGATTTTTGATTTTTTTTAGGTATAAATATTTTCAAAATATTCATTGATTTTAGTCTCTATTAAATATTGTGTTGACTAATGAAAAGTCACATCATCTAATCCCACATACCAACTATTAATTATATATGTAAAAGAAGAATTCTTGTATTGACACAAGTCTAATAATTTATTTTGGGGCATACTCACTTTTTTTTTTAAAACAATATAAGTATGAAAATAAATAATGTGTAAAAAATATTAGCTATGTATCCAAATCTTAGTGGTGAGATAAAATAGGGGACACTATTCTAGCATAGAGGACTTGTGTCCTTAATTGACAATGATATGCCAATTTGTTACATTTTCACTAAATGACAACATTAAATTACTTTGGTTTAAATATATTAAAAATAAGTAAATTTTAGTTTTATTTTTGATATTTTTAGGTCCGAATATTTTTAAAATTATTTGATTTTAGCCTCTATTATTACTTTGTCATCTCTATTAAATACTAAGTTGACTAATAAAAAGTCACTTGATCTAATCACACATACTAACTAATAATTATATGTCAAAAAAGATTTAATAAGTCTAACAATTTATTTTTGGGCACACTCAATCATAATAAAAAATGGGTTTTATAAACCATATTCAAACTACATACTTGTTACTTTATTGTGAGTAGGAGTGTTCATGATCTATTCCGTCGCATCAACCTGACCTAATCCGAAACTCATTGGAACAAGTTTGGGTCTTGAAATTTGACCCGGTACACTTTGCAGGCTGGGTTCGAGTCATACGTCGGGTTGGCTTGACCGGTTGGAAGTCAAATAATCCCTTAAGAGATATATATTTTTATAATAATTTATGAAAAATTATGAGATTTAAAAGTTCAATTAATATATTTTATATAACTTGATATTATTCCTACATTGATATGGTTTATTTTGAAACCTATATCATAAAACATTTCTAAAATTTTGTTTATTGTTTGTAAAATTTTATAACTTTATTATATATAATATCTAAGTTCTCATATATTGTTCAAATGTCAGGTTGATTCGATATGACCAGGGACATAATTGGATCATTACTAGGTTGGGTAGAGGTGTCAAAACAGGTCGGCCCATCCCATTTAGACTAACCCCACCAAAAGCCCACAGAAAGCAGGCAAATTGGTGGCTGTCCAAAATAAAATGAAATTTGAAATAATAGCCCAGCCCATTTTAGGGTAGGTAGGCGGGTTGGTAGGCTAGCCGGCTAAAAATTTAAAAAATTTTAAAAAAGCTTTTTAATAGGTTGCTGAGTTGTCTTTTTGTTTTCAAAAAAAACTTTTTAAAATCTTTTTCTCTATTTTTTTTTCTTTGCCTGGACCATTCATTAGAACACAAAGCAGAGCCCAGAAAACAATTACAAAGGTGATGAAAGCACGGGCCTGAACACAAAGCCCCGTAATTGTAACTCACTAATACCAGGCTTCAATAAGCAAATTCAAACGGCCCACCACAAAGAGAAATCCAAAATGCAGCAGCAGCCCAAGGAAAGAAGGGGTTAAATACACGTATCATGCTTAATAATTTGTAGAAGAAAATTGATGCACACTCACATGTGCGAACTGTGAACAAAGAAACGAAAAAAATTGTGAACTGTGAGAACTTCTATCATCACATCACATGTGCGAACTGTGAACAAAGAAACGAAAAAAAAAAAAAAATTCATGGCAGTGATAGCTGTGATACTGTTTCTTTCTTCAATAGGTACATCAGTACATGTAATTCGTGTAACTGTTGGATAATGTATCTTGTTCGTTTCTGATCTTGGATTCCTCTTCTCTCTTCCCGTTTCGAAGCGTGAGAGTTAATTATTTACTAAAAAAATATATTAGTGGTTAAAAAAAATTTCAACCGCTATTTTGTACATAAAAATTATCATTTAAACACGTTATATATAGATATAATATATGAATTTAAGTGTAAATTAAAATTATAATACACGTATATCAAAGAAAAATATCATATATATATATATATATATATATATATATATATATATGAAAGAGATAGTATATATTTTAAAAATTTATGTACAAATAATAAAATTTGCATTTATATTGAAAAATCTTCAACCATTTATTTATGGATTTGGAAGGGTTTTGTGTAAATTTTTAGTAAATTGACTGTGCATATATACATATTATTAATTTAAGTTTTATACAATTAAAGTATAAAATGATTTTTTATACTATTATTTCATTAAAATACAAAGAATTGTCATATTAGTTCAAATTTATGCATGTTTAAATTTATACAACTCATCATCAATTCAAAACAATATGACAATTTGTTTCATTCTTATTGAGTGACAACATTAAATTATATGTTTTTAGTATATGAAAATTTGATAATTTTTGGTTTTAATCAATCCCAATTTTTTAATTCTATTTTGGTCAACACATTTGTGAAATTATTTAGTTTTAGTCGCGATTAAATATTTAGCTGGTTAACCATAGATTGAATTATCTAATTCTACATAGCAACCTGTACTCATATATATCAAAGAGAGATTCGTAAATATATAGACACAAGTATAACAACTCAATTTTAGGCACATAAATGATGAAAATGGATTTAATCAACTTTATTCGGGCTACACTCACTTGTTCATTTTATAGTGAGTATGCTCAAAAATAATTTGTTAGCCTTTCATCTATCTAAGAATTTTTTCTATATCGAAATCCTCCCACTATAGCTAATTGGACACAATCTGATAATCCATATTTTCGAAGCCCAGTAACCTATTTTATAATAGAGCTTTGATGGATATGATTGTGATAGCTTTTAAGGATTGAATAATGTAACTTTTCTTTATCTAATTCAGCATTAAACAGATTAACAACAAAAATTAAAATCAATCAGTTTAAAAATATTTGGATTGGAATTATTTTTTTAGAGATAAAAACTGAATTTTTTTCTAAAAAAACAAGAAGTTATTTGACCCACTTACTTTTTACTACATAGAAATTTAACACATCTTTTACGATGATCGAAAACTGCGCACATGCTCAATTATTGTCCTCGTAAATTTTGCTTTTCACTCTCACTTGCCCTCATCTTTTGTACGATATTTTGCATGTTTTCCACGAGGCTTTATGTATTTATTTTCTTTTTTTCTTTTTTTTTAATACAAAAGGAAATTCCATTATAATTCAAATCTGTTTTAGCAATTTAAAAGTTCAGCTTGTAACCTAGTCACGAATAGTAGCTAAAATTAAGATCAATTTTTAGTAGTTAAGTAAACTTTTGGTTAAAGAAATTTAACAGTTGATAATTAAAATAAGAAGTAAAATAATGGAATTGGAGTTCTCTACCAATCTTTTTTCTTCTCTCCAAATAAAAATTTGACACATAAAATAATGACATCAACGTTTCATGGGATGTCCAAGCATACAGATATTCGATTATCTAATATTTGAGAATTGATAGCTAAGAAATAAGTGTTGATTGATTACTGTTACATTGAAGAATAAGTTGCAAATATTTTTACAAAATCACTGAAGATTGAATTATTTTGCAAGTTAAAGAAAATGCTAAGAATGATGAATTTTTCAAGCTTGGTTTAAGGGAAGCAGTACAGTAAACCAAGCAATATTAAGTTATCTTCATGCGGGAATCTAACAATGTCATGTTTGTAAATCTCTAGCCTAACCTATAGCCGTTCTACGCAACACATAAAGCTGAAGATATAAAATCCAAAGTTTGAAATTTGTGATTTGCTATTGAATATCATCATCTATTAGTTTTCTACATGGCCAAAGTGGTGGTTGTGTATTTTGTTTTTTCCTCATGGTTGTAGCCTATAAAGGCATGTATTACAGCGTACTTGAGATCAAGTTAGTGTAAAACCATATCATGAAACAAGTGTGTAGAAGTTCCTTTACCTTTTTAAGCTTCCATGTGTGCAATATTTTTTGTGAGTGACAGTGTGTGGTTCTAATATCATGTTTCCTAAATCCTGACATTTGTGCGGCATTGAGTGGTAGGCTAAGGGTTGCTAAGATGATGCAGTATGGTGATGGATAAGAGAAGAGGAGAGATTGCAAATAGGAAGGGGAAGGTGAGGGTTAATTTAAGATTTTATTGCAAAATAACATTATGAGGTGTTATCATACCTTTTAAGACATGATAACTTAATCTAATAATTATGGAATAATTGAATAACATTATATAATCATATGTTATATCAAACATATGATAAAAACAGACTTTATAGTATTAGTTAATACTCCCTTCATCCTTGAGCTATCAAGATAGAGATATCAAGACAAAGATGAACAATAAAAGAAAATCATTCATTGAATACTTTCAATTGAAAGATTGATACGATTGTCCTATATATAAAAGTTGTTTTAGTAAGTAACCTGTAACTAATTTTGAAACTAACTTTAATTATTGGGTGTAATCTTTATTACTTTCCCTCAAATTGGAGCAAAAATATCAATTATGCTCAACTTGCCTATTAAGTTTCAAAACTGAGTTACAGACATAGCCTTAGCTAACAAGTCTGCAAGTTGATGTTGTGAAGGAACATGCACAAGTTTGATGATGCTTGAGTTGACCTTTTCTCTCACAAACTGGCAATTAATTTCCACATGTTTTGATGTTTCATGGAAAGTTGGATTAGTGGAAAGATGGATGGTGGACATATTATCACATAACACCATGGCAGTGGTAATTGATGCAAAGAAAAAATTAAATAACTCCATTAGCCAAGTTACTTCACTTGTTGCATTGGCTATGGCCTTATACTCTGCTTCGGCAGAACTTCTTGAGACCGTAGGTTGTTTCTTTGTTTTCCAATAGACTCATAAGTTCCCTAGGAAAACACAATAACCTGTTGTGGATCATCTTGTGTCAAGGCAGTTGGCCCAATCAGCATCCACATAAACTGATAAACTTAAGTTGGAATGTGCAAGGAAGAGTATTCCCTGTCCTGGAGTTGCTTTCAAGAATCTAAGTAGATGATGGATGGCATCTAAGTGTGGAATTCGGGTTTTGACATATATTGAGCAAGTTTGGTGATAGAAAAAGTGATGTCAGGTCTAGAGATGGTTGAGTACATTAACCTTCCAATGATTCTTCTATATAAAGATGGGTCATCTAACAGCTCTCCATCTTTAGAATTAAGTTTTGGGTTCGGGTCCATAGGAAGATTTGTAGATTTACTTGACATGAAACCTGTGTCTTCTAGAAAGGAAAGGGTGCATATATTTTCTTTGTGATAGGTAAATTCCTTTGTTGGACCTTGCTAACTCCAAGCCTAGAAAGTATTTTAAGTCACCTAATACTTTCAGTTTGAAAAGGGATTGCAATTTCTGTTGTACACTAGAGATGGCAGTGGCTGAGGGACTGGATACAATTATGTCATCCACATATACTAATAGAAATACAATGTTGTCACATGAGCCCATGGAAAATGGGGAGTAGTCACTCTTTGATTGGTTGAATCCATTGTTTACCAGCATGGATAAAAACTTCTGAAACCATTGTCTTGAAGCTTGCTTAAGGCCGTATAAGGACTTTGTGAGCTTGCATACCAAACCCTCCCCTTATTAGGAAGCCCAAGAGGAAGATCCATGTATACCTCCTCAAATAAATCATCATTTAGAAAGGCATTATTGATATCTAATTGCAACAAGTTCCAATTTCTTATTGCTTCAAGAGATAGCAAAACTCTAACAGTTGTGAGCTTTGCTACAGGGGAGAATGTGTGAAGGATGTCAACTCCAGCTTGTTGTGTGTATCCTTTTGCCACTAATCGAGGTTTGTATCATTCTAGAGTGCCATGAGGTTTGTATTTGGTTTTGTAAACCTATTTACAACCAATTGTATGTTTGTTAGAGGGAAGAAGAACAAGTTGCCAAGTGCTATCAGCTTCTAAAGCTTGAAGTTCTTCCTTCATGGCTTGTCTCCACTCAGGGAATTTGACAGCCTGATGATAAAAACATGGCTCAGGGATAGTGTTGATATTCATTATGAATTCTAAATAGGTTCGGGTTAATTTGTGATAACTCAAGTGTTCTGAGATAGGGTACTTGTTTGTGGAATTGCATATATAATCCTACAAATGTGGTGGAGGTTTGGATTGTTTGATTGATTTTCTGAGGTTGAAGGTGGGATTTGGTTGGATTTCTAGAGGTTGGGAAAGGTCTGTAAGTTCTTCAGGTTGGGGAATTTCATTGAGTTTTACAGGATTAGTATTTGGGGTTGTAGATGATAGTATAGGTAGAGGCTTAGGTAGGACAATATCTGCAAAAAGGTCTGGCACAATAGGTTCTGAAGTAGAATTTGCAAAGGGCATGATGCTCTCATGAAAAGTCACATTTCTTGAAATAAAGAATTGTTTGGTTCTCAGGTTGTATAGTTTGTATCCTTTATAGCCAAGGGGATATCCAACAAAAACAACAGGATCAGCTTTAGGGGAAAATTTGTATTTATTTATTGGGATGGTGGCTGCATAAGTAAGGAACCCGAACACCTTGAGTTGGGAATAGGATGGAGGCTTTTTGAAAAGAAGTTCATATAGGGACTTGTACTTTAGAAGAGGACTAGGCGTCCTGTTTAGTAAGAAAATAGCAGTCAATAAGCAGTCTCCCCCAAAAGGAAATTGGTACCTTGGATTGAAAAAAGAGGGCTCTTGCTACATTTAGCAAGTGTTGGTGCTTTCTCTCTACTATCGCATTTTGTTGTGGTTTATATGCACATGAGAGTTGATGAATTACTCCTTGTTTCTACTAGAAGTTAGTTATGGCCAATTCCTTTGTATTATCTTATCTGAGTTGTTTTATTTTGGCCTAAAACTATCTTTCAACAAAGCTAAAGAATTGTACTAAACATGTAGCAGCTTCAGATTTGTTGGAAAGCATATAAAACCAACAAAATCTAGAATAATCATCAACAATGCTCAAAAAGTATTTCTTTCCATTATAGGTGGGGACATGATAAGGTCCCCATATATCACAGTGCACGAGATCAAATGGAGCATTAGACATGTTATTGTTGCAAAACAACAGGTAATCTGTGAAATTTTGCTAAAGGATATATTGAACAATGTGAATCAGAAATTTTATTCAATACTAGAGTATCATAAAGTCTCTGCATTATTTTGTGTGAAATATGGCCTAGCCTAGAGTGCCATAAATCTAAAGCAGTGAAATGGATATTAGTAATACGAGTAATTGGTAATGGTGTAGTCTTTTTTATTGAAGCAATATCTTGCTCAAAAACATATACGCCTCTAGGCAAATTACCCTTCCCAATCACCTTTAGCATATTGCTGTCCTGGATTGAGAAATTAGTGGGAAAAAATGTTATGCATAATGAAGTGTGTTTTAATAATGTAGAAACAGATAGCAGATTTACATGAAATTGTGGGATATAAAGAACATTTTGAATAACAATATCTTTAGTCAGATTAACAGTGCCAATGGAATGAATAACTACTTGAGAAGCATCAGGTGAATTGACATAGAAATTTGACATTGGCTAAATGTTAGAAAATAGTGTTAAAGAGCATGTAACATGTGAAGTGGCACCACTATCTAGTATCCAAGAACTTGATTTAAACAAAGATTTAGATAGTGATGAGGAGAGAATGATACCTGCATTCTCAGAAATTTTAGTACCATTCGAGGCAGTAGGAACATGTTGAGAATTCAAGAAGGTAAACAATTGTTGCATTTGGGTGGAACTCAATTGAGGAAGAGGAGCATCATGTTGGTTTGAGGAGACATGATGGACAGATTGTTTTCCTCATCCACGCCCATATCCAGAGGGAAAACCACACAAGCAAAAACACTTGTCAACTATTTGACCAAGGATGTTGCAATGAGTGCATACAGGGCAGTCTTTCTTGACATTCTTTCCTTTGGGATCTTGTGGAAATCATGGGTTCTATTTGTTGACATGGAAGGCAATTTGATTTTGGGAATTAGTGGATATAGAGCCAACAAGACATTGCCTTTCTTCCTAAGTAATTAAAGCAAGAACTTTTGTAATTGATGGGAGAAGTTCCATAAGCAAAATCTAGCCTCAAACTTGGGAGTAGGAATCATCTAGTCCCATTAAGAAGCAGCATACATACTCTGCTTGTAGAAAATCTTGGAGAGGCTTATTAGTGCCACAATTGCAACCCATGGGTGGGCAGAAGGAATTCAATTCTTCTTAGAGGATCTTGATCTTTGTGAAATATTGGGAAACAGACATAGAACCTTGATGAAGAGTGAACAACTCATGCTTCAACTCAAAAATTCGGGGGCCATTACCATGTTGGAAACATTCTTGGAGATCAGCCCAAAGCTCTACGACAAAATCAGCATAAAGCAGGGAACTTGCAATCTCTTTGGATATTAAGTTAAGGATCCATGAACAAATGATATCGTTGACATATTGCCAAAGGGTTGAGTGTCACGATCAGGACGAGTAATGTTTCCATTAATGAAAGCAAGCTTGCGTTTTCCATTGAGAGCTCTTCGCATGGCACGACTCCATGAATGATAGTTTTCCTCTGTTAGAGGTTGTGAGACTAGCAATAAACTTGGTTGATCAGAAGGTTGAAGGAGGTAAGGATCAATAGCAGTGTTCACCATGGAAAAAAGGCTGAATAAAGCAAAGATGGAAGGAAGCGCGGAAGCGATATCAGAGATGGATTTCTCCCAATACCATATCAAGACAAAGATGAACAATAAAAGGAAATCATTCATTGAATACTTTCGGTTGAAAGATTGATACAATTGTCCTATATATAAAAGTTGTTTTAGTAAGTAACCTGTAACCTGTAACTGTTTTAGTAAGTAACATGTAACTAACTTTGAAACTAACTTTAATTATTAGGTGTAATCCTTATTATGAACAATCGTTTAGGTTCATTAGAATTAAGGAAATGATTGGAAAAATATCAATGCTAGAAAAAGTTAAGAATAATTTACTAAATTTTCATTTTATTTTTCAATACATCAACTTTATCTTTGCTCCTGCACTAGTTATTGAAAAAAAATAATTAATAGTACTTAAATATTTGAAATAGATAATTATTTTTAGATAAAAAAAATTTGTTAAATGAATAATTACTCAAGCATAGAAGGAATACAGTCGAGCCTTATTCTATGTACTAAATGGTTCCTAAAGTCTAATTACTTTCTTTCCGGTGCATACGGTTTTTTTCTTTTTTCCTCTTTGCTGATTCCGTTTGACTTATCTTGGCTAGGCTTATAACTTGTTTGTCATCTTTTCTCATTACTAATTGTTAACGAAGTAGACAGAATTAAAAGTAAATATTCATTCTTATTTATTGTAGGCATTTTTGCAAATGTGAGTTGGACAATAAACAGTACATATATATCTGACTAATTGCCATCCCTACATGTACTATAAAATACAGCACTTTAAATAACGTAGTAGATTGGATTGGGCAGCTTGTAGGTTCGTTCTCCTGCATTCTCCCCCAAAAGATCACTCCACTGGTCACCAATGTTTCCAATGATTGTGTATCCTTCATCTACTAGCTTCTGTCGCTCGGCTGTTTTGTATTCAAGTTCAGATATATCCCCGTATTCAGAACTCCTGCAACCAATTGTTTTGCATATAACCACATCAGAAATTGATAAATTAAACTTGCAAAATCTTACACCAGACAATATTGTTTAGAATTTAATTTTGATATATTTTTAAGTCTAACGTTTGTTTACATTATTGTTTGAATATATATTACATACAATTTTACAATGTATTAAATTTTTTAAAAAAACTATTTGCTTATAACATTTTCGTTATTGGGATAAACTAGTCAATTTTAACCATATCTTTTGCTAAAGTTTATTATTATTATTATTACTAATTTATTTTCCTATTTATATTCCGTAATTTTCTCATGCCTATATCTATATAATCGAATAACAAGAACTAAGGAACACGAAGACATTAAGTATGGAACTAATTTAATTCACTGGTAGCTCACAACAAGTCACAGTAAGTAAAAAAGAAAAAGAAAAAGAAAATGTGATTAGATGACTGCATATAAAAATTTTACACTATTAATTAGTGCATAAAAAATAAACTATAAAAAAAATTTACATTATTTTATTCAAATTGCCCTATTTTATAAGATATGCATTATTCATATTTGAGAATGAAATGATATAAATCAAAATTGTTTTTTAATATATAGTAATTAAAAAATCAATTTATTTCAAAATAACTAAGAATAATTTTTAAAATTACTAATATGTATATATGAATTTAATGTAAATATATTATTAGAGTGAAAATTCTTTTGTACTGATTTGCCGGGTAATTAACTTCTCCCATGTATAAAAGGCAGCACCCCTTAGCTTTGGGCATCTAATCTACTGCGACAAGAATACTATCTTGATGGCGAGAGACAACAATTTGCCGCACAGCTTGCGAGTCTCGGGTAGTGCTGGGGAAATGCCACTCTCAACCCACTCAGTCCATAATGTGTTGTTATAAGGTTTCACCCTCTCAAGTATCAACAAATTAAATTAGGCATGAAAAATAAAAAATTATATATTGTGAAGAACTGAAGTATTGCACATAGGGTAAACAAAAACACTGTTGCAAATTAAGTTGCTAAAAGTACAAATGAAGAAATTAGAAACACATCATGCACGATAAAGTTGATAACATGTAGTTTTTTCTTTTCTTTTCTTTTCCGTTACACATTATGCATAATGGAACTAGTCTTATTATTTTCCTTTTTGTGTTAATAGCATATTTCAGTGTTATCAAATTCGACTCAATCCAGTTGATTCAACTGGTAAACCGATCACTCTTCTCTGATTCTCCTTTTAGATCATTTCTACAATTATGACCCAGGTCTCACTGACTGATTTTGATGTAAACCAGAATCGGATTTGAGGCGTTGAGGAAATAATTGTTCAAATTATAATAAATTTCATTAATAATTGTCCATTTCTCCCTTGTTTGAAAGATGTGTGGGCAAGCTTCTCTACCATCAAATTACACAACCTACTGTGTTACATACGTAAGAAATAAAATACATTACATAGCGCTATTTGAATTATATTATGTTTTTGTATATTTATTTAATTAAATATAGTTCAACCGATACAACCAATAACCTAAATCAGTGACCACTGGATGAACTAGTGATCAAATATTTTGGCAGACTAAATAAATCGGTCCGAATTTTAGTTTTTAGGAAATATCATATCATGATTTATTAGATAACACTTTGCCACTTGTAGCTTTCACTCATCTTGGTTCTAGAATTTTTTTCCGGGCAACAAAAGAAATTCTAAAATTTTTCTTAAAAGAGTAATGTTATTTCTACTCATTTTAGAAATTCATGTAAGAGAATTATAGACTTAAAAAAGTGACGAATAAAATAAACACCTAAAAAGTGACGGTTCTTCTAATTATATCGCTCTGAAACCTAATGTGAATAAAATTTTTCAAGCTAAATTATTGATTTCTTAATTTGAATACGTATACCTTAGTTTTGGAAAAAAAATTAAACAAATAAAAAGAACATTTGATTTTACATGAAAGGTTAAGATTAAAGTATATAATCATATGACTTTTTTAAATAAGCATATGAGTATTAATTATCATTAATCAACTTTCAATTATGACCATTCCATATATGATTATACGGTCCAGATTTGCTACTCTTATTCTCATAATAACCATCCATCCATATGATATGCCCCCATATATATATATATATATATATATATATATATATATACAAAGAGAGAGTTTAATTTCTATATACTAACAATATAAAATTATTTTACACTATCAACTAATAGAATTTAAAAAAGTAGTATCAAATCATCCTAGATAACAACCCACCATGGCTTAGCATTTTCTTGAATTTCTATTACTTACAAGTATAAAATAATTATATATTATCAATATATAAAAATTAAGCTTAAATTAAAGGAATATATAAGTGTATTTGTGTGAATTTAATTTCTATGCACTATCATAGTCATCCAATCAAATCCTCTAATTTATTATTGTGAGACTTAATTATATTTACTTATTTGTTATATTCTAACAATTGGAACCTCACTCATAAATTCTAATGTCAAGTATAATGTTACTTTATCACTAGTATGTCATTTGACATGGGACATTAGTGAAAGCTCAAAGGAAATTAAAAGTAATAAAACATAAGCCATGAGTTAACTTGATTTATATTTTACAATGTTAGGAACTCAAAAATCGAGTTCAAAATCTCAATGATCAAAATGACCTACATGTACAATTTTAAGGATCATTTTAATGCATTAATAATGTAATAGAAAAATATTATATAGTCATCCATTCATATATTGATACATAAAAAAATATAGTTAAATTTTATCCCCTCAATTTGAAAATTATGTTAATGAAAATATTTAATTGAATAAATTTTTTTTACACTATTAGTGTATTAAAATTAAATTTATAGAAAAACAAAAAGTGTCATAATTTTTAAAATCTTAAGTATAAAACTTTTAACAAATTAAAATAAATCTATATATTTATATATAGTAAAATTCACAATGCATGTCATTAATGCTCACTCCACTTTTCATTTATTATATAATTTTTTCTTTTGTAATTAAAATTAAACTCAATTTACAATTATATATTATTCAAAGTATTAATATAATTATTTTGTAATTAATATTCACCTAAATTTTTAATATTGATATGATTCATTTCATATTGTTATAGTAATATGTATTATATCTATGTTTGTATTATTATAATTCGAAATATCATATCATCTATTGTAAATGGAAGCCTCATCGTGATTTTACTTAGAGAAATTAATCCTAACTTACCAAAAGTATTATACAGAATATAATTATTAGTTTGCATAATTGATGTGCAGATAACAATCATTTTTTCCTCAAATATATAGTATACAAAGGGTTGAATATCTTCATTTTGAAATAAACCATTTGCTACTTCAAAAGAGTTCATCAATTTTCAAAATAATTTAATGACTATAATTAATTCTTCCATGTAATCAATAATATATTAATATAACGAAGAAATCAATAATATATTAAATTGGTTTATATTCTTATATAAATTATGTTATTTTATCATTTTAGCAGTCGAAACTAATTCTTTAACTTAAGTAATAATATATTTATTAATTTATATTCTTGTACAATTTATGTTATTTAAGTTGACATTCTTTATCTTGATTCATGAAATTTTTAGTTATGTGATTCAATTAAAAAATATTCAATTAATATTTAGTTCTATTTCTCTAATGTTTAAAATGGAATTTTATTTATTATATTAAGTTATATTTTATATTCATAAAATTTTAAATTTTATTAATACAGTTAGATGAGTAATGTATTACACAAATTTTACTTTCCTATTTTGATCTAATTTAAAAAGTGATTTAATTTAGATCTTCTTTCTTATATATATTATTTTATGTTTTTAACTGTTCATGTTATATATAGTCTATTTGTTTAAGTTTTAATATACTAAGCAATTAATCATGTAAAGTAGAAAAAATAAAATTCACTACATATTACATTTATTGCAATGTGTTGTAAAGAAAAATAAATTTATATTACATAATTTTTAATATTCTCTATTTTGTATATTAGAAAACTCAATGGTCAATCATTTTATCTATCACCAAAGTATCTATCAAAAAGAAAAAAAAACTCTATCACCAACATAAGATGGTTTTTTCTCTCTTCTTAATTTATTATATTTTTAATTGCATTTGTCATTATCATTATGTATGATTTATTGTATGTCTTATTATTGTAACTGACATAATAATTAAAAAAGGAAGCCAAAAATACTCAGCATTCACACGATAGAAATGACTAAAAAATAAAATAAAAACAAACCAAATCCTCTTCGTCATAAGATATTATAATGGAAAAGTTAAAATTGCAATACAATTTTTGAATTTTAATTTTGAGAATAATTGTACTAAAACTTTTAAAATTATCCCCATTTTAAAAGTTAATTAAATTAAATCTAAGAAGGAAGATACGTAACTTTATATTTAGTTATATTTTATATTCATAAGATTATGAATTTTATTAATATATGTTTATTAGCATAGTATTAAGAAAATTCAATTTCCTATTTTAGTCTATTTAAAAAAAAATAACTTAGCATTAATTTTTATATATATTATTTTATGTTATAAAGTTTTAACACTATGCATATTCTATTATGTAAACCAAAAAATTAATAATATACAATTAAACATGCCAAAATAAATGTAACTAAAAACATTTAAATAAATAAACTAAAAATAATATTTAATATAACAATTTAGAATTAAAAATGTAGCTAATGAATAAAGTAATTTAGTCATAAACCTTAAAATATGACTAGATATTAATCTAATTTATTAATGTGTTGTATAAAACTTATTAGTTTATATTATTTTTCTTCAACCTAAAAAATTATTAGCCATTACAATTTTTGTATTAACCATAAATTAAAGGGCACTCATGAACAACACTAATTGCTTAGTATCTTTTCCTTCAATAATTTTTATTTACGATTCTTTTTTTATATCGCATTTAAATTATAGGTTTTAGTCGCTTTTGTAATTTAAAAGCATTTATATAACATTAATTCTAATAACGTATTGGAGCTTTATAATTTATAATTTAGAATAATTTATTAATTTCAAAATTGGAATGCAATAAATTAATATCATTAAATTTAAATAGAGTTTTGTTTATTTAATTTCAATGATTTATTGTAACGATAGAAAGGACAAATAAAAACAACTCAACTAAGCAAATAAATAGACAACAATGTTTATTACTCCCATTGATCATTTGTTTGTTCCAATGCTTGGACTCCAAATGAGAACCTCTACAAGAAGCCTTTCTTAAAAATGAGATCCTATTCATTTATCAAGTTTTGAGTTCAATATTATTTCCAAGGTATTCTCTCTTCTTTCTTTATGACATTCTATCTTTTAAATTGAATCTTGATTTGATTTTAAGTATTGGCTATAATTTTTTTGGTTTTAATTAGTTTTTGGGTCATAGTTGTGATCCTTCACGAATTCTTCTCTCTTTCATGTTCTTCAACATAAGCTTGAGCTAGGACATATTGAGTAAATTTGGAATCAGGTAGTGGTCAAGAATACTATCTTGATGCCGCGAGACAACAATATGCCGTAAAGCTTACGGGTCTCGGGTAGTGCTGGGGCAACGCCTCTGGCAACCCACGCATGCGATGCTGTTGAGTTGTAAGGTTTCGACCTATATATATCAACAAATTAAATTAAATTAGGCATGAAAAATAAAATTACATAAAATGTAGTATTGCACATAAGGTGATTAAATCGTAGAGTAATAAAACGGCAAACTAGACACTGCGGTATCATCAACACCAAAGATGAATATGTCTCTATTTTGGTCGATTTCACGGTTGGTATGATAATTAGCCTGCACACAAACTTGTTTTGAGTCAGATTGATATTGGTCACTAACCTTGTAGTTTGCTACATAATCTTGGCACACTTCTGGAACAGTTTTGAACTCTCTGAGGTTGTTAGTTTCTATGGCAAGCCTCCAACTATTGCAGTTGATGCGAGCTGTCGCAATTCACAAACAAATTAAAATTTATAAAGTGCTAAGTTGCACAAAAAATATAGTAAATAACACAACTCAGGTCGTCTCACAAGGAAGTGTTACTAGTCAATTAGAAATTAGGGGGTTTTGAAAGTTGTTGAAAGCAAAATTAAATTTAGAAAATCTAATGGGAGGAAAATTACTTGCACAAGGGTTCCCTCAAATTAAGAGTTGTTCAATCATCAGTTCAAAAGATAAATTCATGGTGATGGTTACTTTCATTAGTCATGCTATCACACAACAATGATGTAATTCTACTTAATGGTCATACAATCGTACTCCTACCAAGGGTTTGATTAACATATGCACTAGTAATCCATAATTATGGTTCTATGAACCTATGCCAACTTAATTATTAATTGCAGTAACCCAATCCCCAAACGGAGTTAATTCCAATCCCTTACCAATTGGATGTAAATTAATCAACAACCTAAATACCCCAATGGAATCCCAATTATGCATATGAATGAATACACAATCTGACAATCCTCAAAAATATAATTGTAATAATCATCACAACCAATATTAAATAGAAAAGATAAGAGGGAAAGAAAAACCAATCACGAATTGCAATTAAAAATTGGAAACCTCAAGAACAATGTTAATCTTCAGTTATCCTTGCACAAGGTAAAAGGATTACTCCTCCATAAGGGGAGGATCACAATCGTTATTGACGGGGGTTGCGATCGCATTCCCAAACGGGAGCCAAAACAAAGATTGGAAGCTCCCAATACCTAGAAAGAGAGTAGAAGATGTAGAAGGAGAAAGTGCTTGACGGCTAAAAAAAAAAATAATGAGTCCACAAAATTCCCTTCTAATCTCCGACCTAAAACTATTTATATTGTAAATAAAAATTAACATCTAAAGTGGGTTCACAAGGTGAGCGACTGAAAAGCTCGTTGACACTAATTTTGGCTACAAGCCACTTATGCGGTCTTGCCTTCAAATGCTGAAGTCACCCATTTTGATGACCACTATAGCAGTTATAGACCGCTATAGCAATCTTGGTCTTCAAGTTCAAAAGTTCCCTTCTTGCCAACTGTTATAGTAGTCTAGTGATTGTAGACCGTTATAGCAGTCCTACTCATACTGGTTCCTGTTGCTTTTATTTGTTAGAGGTCTGTGAGATCCTTTCCTTCTTTGGCACACTAATGAGGAGTTCCTATTACTCAACAATACTCACACAAAAGGTTAAAAACACAGGTAACTTCCAAATATAATTATTGACTAAAAAATGGTGTCAATAGCTGTGAAATTACTCAATGATAGATAATGAGGATAAAACACAAATTCACCAATTAAACATCAATTAAGTTCAACTCAAATGCAACATATTCATAGTTAGGATGGAAAATGGGTGCATAAATACAACCTATCAAACTCCCCTACACTTAAACAATTGCATGTCCTCATGCATAAGACTTAGATAGATGCAGCAAAGAGACTGGACTCCTAACTCTACTAATTCTAAAAATGCCTGATGCAAGGAAAGAAATGAAAATACACTAATCCAATGAACCTAGAGGCACATCAGTAAGTTTTCACACCAACAATCAAAAGAATTCCAACAAGCAAGGCATGAACACGAATATAGCATGAAAGGTAGAATTCACATATGATGCATGGATCAAGTATAAAAATCCTCCCAAGGTCAGTGTTTGCCACTCATTCACTCAAGTGTTTTGTGTTATGATGTACACTCAATCATCACAAATGAAAATGCATTACCATAAGCTTGCTACGGGTCTTATTCTTCATTTTGTCATACACACATGCATATTAAATAAAGAGGATTTACCTTTAGGTAATGAGGTTTAGATGAAGGTTGGTGATTATATAGGCCAGTGAGATAAACCTTTAGTCAAAAGAGAGCAAATGCATACACAAAAAAGCACAAGTGTTTATGGGTACACTTTGTCCAACTTAACACAATTGCAGGCCTTTCTTTCACAATGTGGCACACCTTCAACCAACTTTTCTAGAATTTATTTTTTTTAACTTTTCCAAGTTTTTTTTTTTTAGTTAGTGTGCCACTTGCTGAATTTCTTTTTGTACACATTGTTCTTCCCTCACACTTAAACTGGGATGTCCTCATGCTCTCCTCCACACTTATGCTCAACCACATATAAGAAATTGCATCAATGCTCTCCTAAGCCTAAAAGGTTGGAGATTTTCATGGTTTTTCACTTTTGGCTAAAGATGTGCTAAAACAAAAGAATGGGTAATAAGGCTCAAAAGAGCTAAACAATGGTAACATGCAAAAGGTGACTATATAGGCAAGTGGCTAAAATAAGAAAAAAAATTGCCTCAATCATATTCAAGCATGCAAATGAAAACATATTTTCAAACAAGACCCTAAGTAATTTCTAGAATGCAAATCCAAAGAGGGAAACACACATGAACAAATAAGCATGGCACATGCGATAGTCCAATCAAGAGGCTCAAAATCTCACATGTAAAAGTACATGTACTTAATCCAAACAAAAATGAATCCACCAAGCATGCAATATAAGATAAAGTCAATGCCAAGTAAGTCAATAAGGTGCATGTGGGGTAAGCCTATTCATGTGATTGCTAAGGTTCCAAAAGAATGGTGTAGGACACAAACAAAAATAAATATGATGCAAGACTTAAAACTAAAATAAAAATAAATAAATGCAGAAGAATAAAAGAGAAAAATAAAGAAAAACCTTATGATTGGTTGTCTCCCACTCAGCACTTTGCTTTAACATCCCTAAGTTGGACGGTCAAGACCCTCATGGAGGCTTATGCTTGAATTGATCCAGGAATTCCCACCAAGACTTGTGTCTTTTCACTTCACCCTGATCCCATAGTATACGAATCATGCCACGGGCCTTGAAACTATTATGCTTCCTGGACCTAATTGTTGAAGAGGATGATATATTCTTGGAAGCTTTGAAGCTACTCCCAAGTCTCGTATTCACAAAGCAACCAACTTCCAATGCAAAGGGATGTGTTTTCCCAAAAGAAGTCTTTCATTGTGACATGTTGCCACCAAGTTCACCAAAAGTTCTAACCACCTCACCATACAATGCACATAAAGCTTGGAGCTGGGCATCAGTTTCCAGAATAGCATACTCATTTCACTCTAGAAGGTGCTCAGGGAAAGGAAGCTCCAATTTCAATAAACATGGGCGTCCCTTAAGAGGTGATGGTTAGGCACATGACACAACCTCTGTAGCTAATATCTCAACCATGAAATCTTCTTTTGCAGTATCAATAATCTTGTAATTATCACTCAACTCGACTGTATGAGCAAAGCCCTCAAAAATAGAAGGTGAACTCTCCAGATCTTCAACATGAGTAAGGTGTGGAGATTCCCTAACCAAAATTTCAAAAGGGATTATGTTTGAGGTAGAATCACTCACATTGTTAACATCAACACTGTTTGTATCTTCATCATAATCAGGGTCATCAGAACAAGCAAGTGGAATGCAAGGAACATCAAATGTCTCATCAATCAATTCCTCTTGTGGTGTTTCATCCATATGAATTGTGTCTTGTTGAGATATATCACTGCCCTGCTCAAAACTTGACAGCACATTTGGAACCTGAGATGAACTCGATTGTTGGAACCATGAGTTCTACAACTTAATTATGTCATTCGTCATCTCCAGCAAAGCATCACCAGTTCTCTTTTAACTCTTCATTATTGTTCTCATTATTACATGCCATGGAAATTCAGAGATACTAAGAGGAACAAACAATGCTGGAGGCTGCTGATACTGCAAGTCACAAGTCTCTTGTTGTTGGAGTAGTTGTAAGTTCTGCTGATATAGTGGAGGTGATGGCTGGAATTATTCCTGGAAATATAAGTGTTGAGATGGCTCAACACTCCCATATCCTTTATCCATACAATCATACCAATGAGATTGGGATATGCCAGAGTAAGCACCATATCCATGTTGTGTTGGCTGAGCATGGCTCCTCATGGCATATTGCCCCAATAAAAATTTCATCTCATCCGACTAGTACTCCATTCCTTGATATGGGTTATCATTAGCAACCTGTGTTCCTACAACATTACAAGAGCCGTATGTCTGAGAACTAAAGTATGTGTTAGTAAACATGAAAAATCAAGTGAGAAAAGAAAATAATAAAGTAAAATAAATAAAATAAAAATAAAGTTTTTAGCAAAAAAAACTAAAAATAAAAAAAGGAAATAGAAAATAAATAAAATTATATAAAAATTAAAACAAAAAGTATTTATAAAAAAATATGAATAAAAAAACTGAATATATATTTTTTTAAAATTTAAAATAAATAAATAAAATATAGAAAAATAAAAATAAAAAATTAACTAGCACCACTTCCCCGACAACAACGCCAAAATTTGATGCGAGCTGTCGCGACTCACAAACAAATTAAAATTTATAAAGTGTTAAGTTGCACAAAAAATATAGTAAAGGGCACAACTCAAGTTGTTTCACAAGGAAGTGTTACTAGCCAATTAGAAATTAGGGGCTTTTGAAAGTTGTTGAAAGTAAAATTAAATTGAGAACATATAATAGGAAGAATTATCTACACAAGGGTTCCCTCAGATTAAGAGTTTTCAATTATCGGTTCAAAAGATAAATTCATGATGATGATTACTTTCATTAGTCATGCTATCACACAACAATGATGCAATTCTACTTAATGGTCATACAATCACACTCCTACTAAGGGTTTGATTAACATATGCACTAGTAATCTATAATCATGGTTCTATGAACCTATGCCAATTTAATTATCAATTGCAGCAACCTAATCCCCGAACGGAGTTAATTCCAATCCCTTTCCAATTGGATGTAAATTAATCAATCAACTAAATATCCCAATGGAATCCCAATTATGCATACGAATGAACACACAATTCAGCAATCCTAAAAAATATAATTGTAATAATCATCACAACCAATATTAAAGAGAAAAGATAAAAGGGAAAGAAAAACCAACCACGAATTGCAATTAAAAATTAGGAACCTCAAGAACAATGTTAATCTTCAGTTATCCTTGCACAAGATAAAAGGATTACTCCTCCATAAGGGGAGGATCACAATTGTTGTTGAGGGGGGTTGCAATCACGTTCCCAAATGGGAGTCAAAACAAAGATTGGAAGCTCCCAAAACCTAAAGAGATAGTAGAAGATGTCAAAAGAGAAAGTGCTTGACGGCTAAAAATAAAATAACGAGTCCACAAAAGTCCCTCCAACCTAAAACTATTTATATTGTAATTAAAAAATTAACATCTAAAGTGGGTTCACAAGGTGAGTGACTAAAAAACTCATTGACGCTAATTTTGGCTGTGAGCCACTTATGACCGCTATAGCGATCTTGCCTTCAAATGCTGAAAAACATTGAAGTCACCCATTCTGATGACCGCTTTAGCAGTTATAGATCGCTATAGCGGTTATAGATCGCTATAGCAATCTTGGTCTTGAAGTTCAAAAGTTCCACTTCCTACCAATCGTTATAGCAGTTGCAAACCGCCATAGCGATCCCACTCATGCTGGTTGTTGCTACTTTTATCTGTTAGAGGTCCATGAGTTCCTTCCTTGCTTTGGCACACCAATGGGGAGTTCCTATTACTTAAAAATGCTTACACAAAAGGTTAAAAGCATAGGTAACTTCCAAATATAATTATTGACTAAAAAATGGTGTCAATAGCTATGAAATTACTTAATGATACATAATGAGCATAAAACACAAATCCACCAATTAAACATCAATTAAACGCAACTCAAATGCAACATATTCATAGTTAGGATGGAAAATAATAGTTATGAGATATAGATAATTAATGAAAAATTAAAGATAAATTGAAGTATAGTGTTTCTCAATTTTATAAGGAAGGTGAGTATATGCTTTAGAAATAGAGATGGTGAGACTATAATAACGGCATTTCCCAATAGAATGAAATGTATTTTACTCTAATAAATATGTGACTAGATAAATAAATATTTTTAAAATGGAAATAAAAAATAAAAAAAGTGACATAATTATCAAAAATCTTAAGTGTAAAACTTTAAAACTTTAAAATAAATTATAACAAAAAGTTAATTAGGTGATCAAATTGAACGTTTGGCTTTCAAGCTTAAAAACTATAAAAACAAGAACTAAATCAATAATATTCAGTTTAGTTCAGTATTAATTTAAAATAAATCGAATATGCAAATTAATTCAAACTGGATTTATTCAGATTGAATTAATAGATTTCTTGGATCACTTTAATTCAGTTAACGGTGGTCGGTCTCTATATGTGCATACAACGTTCTGTAAGAACATATGTTTGTTATGGTATCATCATCAGAGTCGGTTACACTCCAAGTGTAATAAACACTTTATGGATGTGAGCGGAAGCGTGCCCAAAATATTGTAGAGAATAACGAATAAATAAAGCACGTGAATTATACTTCGTAGTAGGACCCACTTTTGGTATTCACACCAACAAGAATAAATTGAGAGAACTGCACATGAAATTTTAACGTGGAAAACCCTCCAGTAATTTTGAGGGAAAAACCACGGGCCAAACTCCGAAAAATATTCCACTATATTTAAAGAGTAATTACAATATAGTGTATCCCCAGTGTGACTCTCTTATACTACAATGAATAGTATTACAGAGATATAGAGAATATATCCAAAACCCCAGTGTATACTCACACTACACTCTTAGAATTTTCTTACACACACTCTCTATTTTTTCTCACACTACAAGAAGCTTATTTTGCTTTTTTCTAATACGGCTGAGGAATTGCTCTCAACTTGGATGCTCTGCTTGGGACGTTGGACTCTATTTATAGAGCCATTCCACTCCTTGCATTCAATGCACTTTCAATTTCCAGCTTGGTGCTTTGGTGGACTTCATGATGTTGTCCATGCTTTCGGTGGGTTTCCTTTTCCTTTTGAATATTATATGCAAGACACTACTGACAAATCTCCACCTTGACTTGCAGTTTGCAACATCCTTCAACTTCTGCAAATATTGGCCAAGTCCAAGCAATGTTTAAACTTGTTAATCGGCAATGGTTTTGTCATCACGTCAGCTGGGTTCTCAGCTGTGGCTATCTTTTGAATTGCAACAGTACCATTACTGATACTTTCTCTGACAAAATGAAGTCTAACATCAATGTACTTTGTCCTTTCATGATAGACTGAGTTTTTGGCCAGATGAATGGCGCTTTGACTATCACAATGTACAACTGGTACATTTTGATTCAACACGAGACTATCCAAAAGACCATGCACCCAAATGCTCTCTTTGACAGCCTCAGTTAATGCCATATACTCAGCTTCAGTAGTTGACAATGGCACTGTAGATTGCAATGTCGCTTTCCAGCTAATAGTACATCCAAAGACTGTAAAGATATAGCCTGTCAATGACCTCCTTTTATCCAAGTCACCTGCATAATCAGAATCTACATAACCCACAACTCCATGGTTCTTCTGACCTTCAAACACCAAACAGATATCAGTGGAACCTTTCAGGTACCGCATGATCCATTTCACAGCTTCCCAATGTGTCTTTCCAGGTTTGCTCATAAACTTGCTTACCACACTTACTGCATGTGAAAGATCCGGTCTAGTGCACACCATGGCATACATAAGACTACCAACTGCGCTAGAGTAAGGTATACGAGACATGTGCTCCACCTCTTCCTCAGTTTTCGGACATTCCTTCAAAGACAACTTAAAATGTGTAGCTAACGGAGTGCTAACTGGTTTGGACTTATCCATATTGAAGCATTGTAACACTTTCATAATGTAATTTTGTTGCGTCAAGCACAACCTGCTACTACTCCGCTCCCTACGAATCTCCATTCCAAGAATTTTTCGTGCCACACCCAAGTCCTTCATCTCAAACTCTTTTCCCAATAGAGTTTTCAACATACTAATTTCAGCCTTGTTGCGAGTTGCAATTAGCATATCATCTACATACAACAACAGATAAATCTTCGAACCATCTGGAAACTCCTTAGAGTATATGTAATTATCATATTGGTTTCTACTATATCCAGTATCAATCATAAATGCATCAAACCTTTTGTACCACTGCGTTGGGGACTGTTTCAAGCCATACAATGACTTCTTCAATAGGCAAACATGGTCCTCCTTATCAAAAATTACAAACCCTCTGGTTGACTCATGTAGATCTGCTCCTCTAGCTCACCATGTAAGAACGCCGTCTTCACATCAAGCTGTTTTAGCTCCAAGTCAAATGTACTCACAATAGCTAATAGGATTCGAATAGAGCTATGCTTCACAACAGGAGAGAATACTTCATGGAAGTCAATACCTTCCTTTTGAGTATAACCCTTTGCTACCAGTCTCGCCTTGAACCTAGAAGGTTCAATGTTAGGGATTCCTTTTTTCCTTTTGTAGACCCATTTATAGCCAACTACTCTTTTCCCCTTTGGAAATTGTACCAGCTCCCACGTATGATTTTTCTGAAGAGACTCAATCTCCTTATTCATTGCTATTAGCCACTCTTTTGACTCCTTACTTTCTACTGCATCACGGTAGGTACATGGTTCATCTCCAACTGCACCATCCGCCATAGCCAAAGCAAAGGCTATAGGATCTGCATCTAATGAGTCAAGTGCATAGGCAGCAGAATCCAGATATCTTTTTGGTTTCTGGATTTCTCATCTTTCTCTGCCAGTAGCAATACTGTATGGTTCTGCTTCTCTAGTTGGTTTACTAGTCTCCTCACAGTCAGGTTCATCTTATTGTTCTACTTCAGGTTAAGCAATTCCTGAAGTACTTGGTTGATCTTCTTGCTTTACTTTCCCACAGTCAATCTCTAGCTCCACCTGCTTCTTAGCACCATGATCTATCTCTGCCTCATCTAAGCTAGACTCCATTTTCTGATTTAGCATTGTCGCCTTGTCAAAAGTGACATCTCTGCTGACAATGATTTTAGGTGAACTTGCCTTTTCTGTACACCACAGTTTGTAGCCTTTCACCCCTCGTGCATATCCTAGAAATATACACCTTCTTGCCCTTGCCTCAAGTTTACCATCACTCACATGGGCATATACAGGACAACCAAATATCCTCAAATCAGAATAGTTTACGGGTCGACCGGACCATACCTCTTGTGGAATCTTCATATCAATAGCAGTTGATGGAGATCTGTTTACCAAGTATACAGTTGTATTGACTGCCTCAGCCCTAAATGATTTGGGAAATGCTGCGTTAATTCGCATGCATCTTGCACGCTCTAGAAGTGTTCTGTTCATTTGTTCTGTAACTCCATTTTGCTGTGGTGTTCCTGGTACAGTATGGTGCCTCACTATACCAGCATTTTTGCAGAACTCTGCAAATTCTTTGCTGTAAAATTCTCTGCCATTGTCAGTTCTTAGTCTCTTGACTGACCGCTTGGTTTGCTTCTCGACCATGGCCTTCCATTGCTTAAATTTGTTGAACACCTCTTCTTTTTTCTTCAGGAAATAAATCCAGACTTTCCTTGAATAATCATCTATCAGAGTAAGAAAATAACGAGCTTCACCTAAGGAGTTAATAGGGGCTGGACCCCAAACATCTGAGTGGACATACTCCAATATCGCCTTGCTGTTGTGGTTGCCAGAATTGAACTTCACTCGTTTCTGCTTTCCAAATACACAATTTTCACAGAAACCAAGTTTGCAATTCTTCAAGCCTTTCAATAAGCCTCTGCCAGCAAGTATGGTCATTCATTTCTCACTCATATGACCAAGCCGCATATGCCACAATCGTGTAGCATCATTGTTTCTTTCAGAGGATAGAACAGCAGCAATTCCATCAACTGTGCTTCCTAGCAATAGATAGATCCCGCCCTGTAGTTTTCCTTTCAATACCACCATTGAGCCTTTGAATACCTTCAAGAAACCACCTTCTCCAGTGAACTTGTACCCCCGATTGTCAAGGGCACTCAACAAGATCAGATTTCTACCCAATTCTGGTACATGCCATGCTTGAAACGTCTTTTTAGTACCATCATTCAAACTGACTTGCACATCTCCTTCACCAGCAATTGGAATAATTCTATTATCTCCCAATCTAACTTTTCCTTCCCGCTTTTTATAGGATGAGAAAGAGCTTCGATTAGGTGTCATGTGAAAAGATGCACTAGAATCCAGGATCCACTCATTTCCAGTGTCACCTGTGAATACTGTCAAGGCTGAACCAGCATCAACATCACTATCATCAGAACAATCAATTGTTATGTTGGCAGAATCTCCTGATTTCTCCTTCCTTTCTGGGCAATTTCTTCTAATATGTCCCGTCTGGTGACAATGAAAGCACTTTATAGATTTGTGCTTTTTGGACTTCGATCTTCTCTTGCTTTTGCTTCCAGATCCTCTTTCTTGACTACGCCCTCTTGTCACGAACAACCCATCTGCAGGACTTTCGGCATTGGATTCGGATACTAACTTCTGATGTTCCTTTACCATCAATGATTCTTTGACATTTTTCACTGAGATATCGGATCTACCATAAAGTATGGTATCACAGAAATTATCATAGGACGAAGGTAGTGAAGTCAACAAGATCATGACTTGATCAACATCTTCAACTTTAATACCAGCTGCTCCAACATCGGAGATCATCCGATTGAAATCATCTATATGCTCTTGCATTGATTTTCCTCCTGAATATTTGAACGTGTACAGTCGCTTCCTCTGATAAAGCTTGTTGGACAGGGTCTTTACAGAATATTTTTCTTCCAAAGCCTTCTATAGTGAAACAGCGATTTTTTCATCCATGACTTCTCGCAGAACATTGTCCGCAAGACTCAATTGTATTGTACTCAGTGCTTTGACCATCATCTCCTTCTTCTCGTCCTCAGGTAATGATCCCGGGTCCTCCAAAGTCTCTGCAAGGCCTTGCTGACCTAGCAATGCCTGAACTTTCACCTTCCATAGCCTGAAATCATTGGACCCGTCAAACTTCTCCACATCAAATTTTGGCACTGACATCTTGGATCTTGCTCAAAACCTTATACTGATAACCGTATACTGGAATAGTATAAATCAGCTATAAACAGTGCACCAAGAGGGTTCCCAGGAAAGAGAGGTGGGTCACAATGGACACGCTTAAATATCAAGTCTTTCCTTAACCAGAACCTTTCCAAATTGCACTCTCACAGTATCACACTATCTTTCAGCAACAGCAACCAACAATGATCCTCAAGCACCGGGGAGAAATTCTTTTCTGATGTGGAAGATCAGACTAAGCTGCAACCACAGAGCATACTAAGAATAAATCCCACCGAAACCACAAGCTTTGATACCACTTGTTATGGTATCATCATCAGAGTTGGTTACACCCCAAGTGTAATAAACACTTTATGGATGTGAGCGGAAGCGTGCCCAAAATATTGTGGAGAGTAACGAATAAATAAAGCACGTGAATTATACTTCGTAGTGGGACCCACTTTTGGTATTCACACAACAAGAATAAATTGAGAAAACTGCACATGAAATTTTAACGTGGAAAACCCTCCAGTAATTTTGAGGGAAAAACCACGGGCCAAACTCCGAAAAATATTCCACTATATTTAAAGAGTAATTACAATATAGTATATCTCCAGTGTGACTCTCTTCTACTACAATGAGTAGTATTACAGAGATATAAGAGAATATATCCAAAACCCCAGTATATACTCACACTACACTCTTAGAATTTTTTGACACACACTCTCTATTTTTTCTCACACTATAAGAAGCTTATTTTGCTTTTTTCTAATACGGCTGAGGAATTGCTCTCAACTTGGATGCTCTGCTTGGGACGTTGACCTCTATTTATAGAGCCATTCCACTCCTTGCATTCAATGCACTTTCAATTTCCAGCTTGGTGCTTTGGTGGACTTCATGATGTTGTCCATGCTTTCGGTGGGTTTCCTTTTCCTTTTGAATATTATATGCAAGCCACTACTGACAATGTAGTTTCATTTGAGAAAAATTTTGTCTACAATACAAACCGATAACATTCTTGTACTATGTATAAGAAAACAAAGAACTTAATTTACTAGAGTTTGATATGTTGGACTATGAGAACTATCATATAAAATTGAATAATGTTCCTTACTGGATAAATTAATAGTAGAAACTAAAATCAAACTATTTTAAAATATTTAATAAATAACTATCATGTATGATGTGCCGGACCCTTACACAATTTATGTTTCACCCTTTGCCTTTATTTTCTAGCTTATTTTCTTATGAAGTTTGGTTGGCTAGCTTTTCAAATGTTATGGCATTAGACCATCTATCAAAGAGATCTAGATTAATTCGATACGAGGCTGTATGGTTATTTTACTGTGTAATAGTTCATTTGTCTGCTTATGTTCTTGCTTTTCCATTGTGGTGACGGCTTTCCTTTAGAAGAGACTATGACAATATTATTTTAATATCTAATTATTTCAAACACTCAAATACCTAAATAACAAAATATATGAAACCCATCAGTTAACTTGACCCAACTTCTTCTTTCTCTCCATCGATCCTCTCACGAATGATGGGTCGTAGCCTCAATGGTTGTAGAAAAAAAAATTTCATTTACTGTAATAGTTCGTTTTACCGTCCTTCCGGTGTCAAGTTTTTTCCTTTTTTAATTTTTTCTCCTCTTGGTTGAAATAGTTTAACTTATCTTGGCTAGGTTTATAACTTGTCCGTCATCTTTTTTCACCAAGTAGACAGTATTAATAGTGAAGATTTATTTTTATTTATTGTAGGCATTCTTGCAAATGTGAGATGGACAATAAGCAGCTATATATCTGACTGATTGCCATCCCTACATGCACTACAAGACACAGCACTTTAAACAACGTAGTAGACTGGATTGGGCAGCTTAAAGGCTCGTTCTCCTTCGGGCTCCCCCAAAAGATCACTCCACTGGTCACCAATGCTTCCAATGATTCTGTATCCTTCATCTATTAGCTTTTGTCTCTCGGCTGTTTTGTATTCTTGTGATGTTTTATCGCTGTATTCATCACTCCTGCAGCCAAATGTTTTGTATATAACCACATCAGAAATTGATATTAATAAAAATATAATATTGAATTTAATTTAAATATATATATTTTTAGAGCAAAAAAATTCTTTCTTATACTGATTTGTAATTATATATAATCATTTAATTTTGTCATCACATCATCGGTAGAAATAAAAAATATGGAATTAAGATGCATATATCCTTACTGGGTAATTAACTTCTCCCATGTATGGAAGCCAGCCTTCTTTAGGTTGGAGGCAGTTACAGCCCTAAACTTATCTGCTCTAGTGGTTATGAATACTATCTTGATGCCGCGAGACACCAATATGTTGTACAGCTTAAGAGTCTGGGGTAGTACTGGGGCGACGCCTCTGGCAACCCACGCATCCCATGCTGTTGAGTTGAAAAGTGTCGACCTATATATATATATATATCAACAATTAAATTAAATTAGGCATGAAAAATAAAATTATCATAAAATGAAGTATTGCACATAAGCTGATTATTAAATCTTAGAGTAATAAAATGTGACTTAAATTATGGTGTCTCTCTAATTAAAGCGATTCTTTGAGTCTTTGTGCCCCTCAGAATTAAACCAATATGAATAAAGTTTGGAAAACTGACTAGTTAATTTCTTAATTTAAATGTGTCTAGCTTTGGAAAAAATAAATAAATAAACGAAGAAAAAGAACGTGCGTACCCAAATCCATTTTGCGCCTGATATGGCACAGTAGACAGTACGGTATCATCAACACCAAAGACGAAAATGTCTGTGTCTGTGTCGATTTTACCCCTGGTATGATAATTAGCCTGGATACAAACTTGTTTGGAGTCAGAGTCATACTGGTCACTAACCATGTAGTTGGCTACATAATCTTGGCACTCTGAGTTAACAGTCTTGAACTTCCTGAGGTTGTGTGTTTCCACGGCAAGCCTCCAGCTATTGCAGTACACCTCGGTAGGGTAGTGTTTCTCGAGGCCGTCACTTCTCATTCGGAGAGGGAAAGTTTGGTAGTCTGCGCCATGGCATGTTGCCAAAAGGGATGCGAGAATGAAAAGAGGCACCATCATTTTCATTTTCTCAAGAGCGGTTATTGTTTCTGGTAGAAGAAAACCTGCGCTCTGCTTGAAGTGCATTGGGTGAGTGTTGCTCTTTATATAGACCTTTTTCTTTTTAGGTGAAGAAAATCTCTCGTCGCTCAAGTGTAATTTTACGAATGGTGAATAATTGCACACGACAGAAGGACTTGTTTTAGGTGGTGGCGTTTATGTCTAAGACTATTGACAGTATGTTTGGATAATACAATTTCTCGCTTTTTTTTTTTTTACTTTTTAGAAGTTAAATTTTTTTTTATCATATTTACCATGGCTTATTATTTTTCTAGAAATTATTTTTAATATTTTTTAAAAAATTAAAATATCTAAAATATAAAGTAAATATTTTTATTATTATATATTTAAATATAAAATAATATATTTATAAATTATTTTTTAAAAATTATTTCTATATAAGTACTTAAATAAGCTATTTATGTAGACGATCTAGTTAGTACACATAATTCGTATCTAATGTGGTTTAAGGAGGATGTAATAATAATCTTATCATTAAAGCTCACCTATTTTTTTTTTTTATCTAAGTAGTCCTTCCTTCTCTTTCGATCTTATGTTACTTTAGAAGTGATTTCTTCGAAAGTATGTTGGTAAATATTTTAGTCATTAGTTATGATTTTACAAAGAGAAGTCCAGTATATACGTCATCATATAGCTTCTCCCTACACATTGTCTAGCTTTATTCAGCGTACGTGTGTCCAAATTTGTATGAGGTTGGAAGTTAAACACTTATTTACGAAGTACAAAATTGCAGTCTTTAAGATATTCCTTCAGCTGCCGACACTTTTTTGTTTTATACATACTGACACTTTTTCTTTTTTTACCGATAAATGGGGAAACAAGTGTCCAGTCATGAGTATAATACCAGGTAGAGAAGGGATACAGGATTCACATATACAAAAAGAGATCAATCAAGAATCAGCCACAGCTCCTACGTTGAAAGCACACCCACTAGAAAAACCCAGCCCTTGTAACTGATGTTCTACATTTTTTTTTTTTTCCTGATAATTATGATAAACTCAACCCCAAATAAGAGGAGTCATTCTCGTGTCCTCCGGGAGAAGTAAAAGTAAATGATGTTAACAAAGCAAAGCGAAAAATTCTTTTGTACTCCCGGAGGAAATCAACTTTTTCCTCCATGGTATATAATTTTTCCTTTGATTTGTTTTCTCTCTCCTTTACTTTCTCTTTTTCCAACAACTATCAATGGTCACTACAGCATGTGGAGGATGCAAGTCTGACTCGACCCACAATGTAGCAAACCAGCTACAAAACCAGTACATAAGCTCAAGCAACATCAAACCAAGCAAAGACCTCAAAAAACACAAAAGGAAAATAACAGTAACAAAAACAGCATGACACAACAGCAAACAATTGATTTGTATTATTTTGCCGTTGTTAGTCCTATTATAATTATACACCAAATTTCAATATCTTTCTCATTAGAAAAACAAAAAAGTAGGAGTGTGTTTTGTCTCTCTTGAAAGGATACTAACAGGCTGTTTAGATTTTATTTACATTTCTTATTTTTATTTTATTTTCGGTTTGTTTCATATTAGGCAATTACACACTCACTCTTCCTAATTATTGCATGGTATTAGAGCAATTCTACTCCAAAAAATTTATACCTTTAATAACATTTATTTTAGAAATGCATGAAAAGTGTTGCCAGTAATATGACTTTTGGACGTTAGGTAAAATTTGGTGCCAACAAGAACAATAAAATTATATAATAAATACACATTTATAATACTGTATTTTTAAATAAAAGGATTAGAAAATATTTTTTGAGCTAAGACGGGTGTCAGTTACCTTTATCTGTCATTTCAAGTCCTAAATTTCACTAAGTTTGGACTCTATGCTTCCTTTTGAGGGCTATATGGTAGAACCATATTCTTGAGATCAAAAGTCTCAGTAATTATTCCCTAGAGAAAAATAAGTTAAAGAGAGATTTTTAATGAATTTTATGAAACTTTTAAACCATTCATTTTTAGCCCATAAGTTTGTAAAATCATAAGAATTTTCATATTTGAACTAAAATCTAAAATTTAAATTTTGATTTGTTGGGATTTTGATTTTTGTTAATATTTTATTTGAATCCAAATGAGGGGTATTTTCTTATTTATATTTATGTTTTAAAGTTAATGGAGAGCAAATTAAACGGTGACAAATTAAGAAATGTAAATAGGTGAGACCGACCTAGCAGTCATGTCACCGCTCAAGCGGTCAGGAAAGAGTAAGGCGGTGTTGCAGCAGGGTAGGGAATCGCCTTAGCAGTCATTCACCGCTTAGGCGGTCAACAGCTCATTAAAAACCCCATTTCGGGGTCCAGAACCTTCACACACCCAAAAGCACAACCTTCACCTCCCAAAACATGAAACTCTCAATTCTCTACCCCTTTTCTCACCCCATTTTCTCAAATCTTACTCAATCTTTCACTCCGAAGGTTTTAAGGTAAGAGATTTTGATGTTTCCATTCATTTTCTTTCATTTCCCTTTTGTTCTCAAGGTTGGTATTCCTCCAAGTTATCCAAGCGGTATTGAGTCATATCTGAGTTATCTAGTGATTTCTAGAAGTTAATCTAGAGTATTATGGCTCCTATGTCAGATATTGATGTTGTTCCCACTCCAATGAGCTCTGTCAGTGTAGATCCTTCACTGTCCGTCCATCCAGGTGAGTGGATTCGCAATTGTAATCTCTATGTTATGCATTAGAGTTATTTTCATGAAATTATGATTTAAAGTATGATTTTTAGAGATTGTTGTATAATGTTTGAGATTTCTACTGAAATATGAAACTGTGGTTTTTAAAATTGCATGAACTGTGTTTTAAAAAACTCATGGGACCACTATTAATAAAATGATTCTGATTAGAGTTGGTTTTAATTGTGATTATTAGAGATTTATGATTGTTGACATATTTGTTTTATGTTGGATATGGATTATGGCAATGATTACTGGCGAACTTTGAGATTTTAAGGAATGATATTATGATTTTAGTATTTTCGAGCTTACAAAAGAATGTTTTTGAGAAATTGTTTAGAACCTCAAACGTAATGAGGTTTTTTAGCTTGGATTCTCATGAGATTCAGAACAGTTGACGGCTACATACTCTGTGGAGGTATGGAATCACAAATGTCTACAAAGGGTGATCCTTTGGACATGATTCAATAGCCACGATTATGTTAAAGTCAAACTGTTAGAATCGGGTAGATTTAGAGCTCTTAGAGTATCACGAGTTACTGTTAACAAGAAATAATCTAGAGATTCAGACATAAAAGGATTATAGTGCATGAATCTTTGTATGACTCAGAATAGTTGGCAAATATATATTCTGTGGACTTGAAATCACCATGTATGATTCCATAGTCACAGTTATGCTAAGGTCAAACTGTTAGAGTTACAGGGATTTAGAGCTCTCAGAGTACTTAAAGACTTAAAAAGATTCAAATGTGCTTGAGTTATGAATAGACTAGTTTAGACAATAGTTATAGAGAAACAAACAATGAGTTAAGAGCTACATGATCATTATCCTTGGTACCAAATTGTCATAAGGGCTATCTCATAGACAAGAGACTGGGACCTAGTTAGGTGCTCGATTTGGATTCTTAAGAAACTCACCGATCAGACAAATCTTAGATTAGACAAACTTATTGTTATGAAATTTCATATCAAACAGATCTACTGTTACGATATTTCAAATCAAACATTATTGTTTCTCTATGAGCTATTACTTTATGAGCTTATATGATTTCAGGTATGAAAGTAAATTTAGAAAACTATTTTATGATATGATAAATTGAAAATATGTATATCATATATATGTAGACTTCATTATGTATGATCTTCGAGTATTATTCATGTTAGTATGATTTCATGCATTTCTTCTTTGACGTCCTATGAAAGGGGGGTTATAGATGAGGATTCACTCACTGAGTTTTACATAAAACTCACCCATCTCATTTCTCTTATTTCACATGTAGGACAGCTGCTGCATATTTTTCTCAGTCATCATCCCCCACCAGCACTACAGTTTATGTGGTGAGCTTCACTTGGGTCAAGTGTTTATAGTTTTGTCTAGAGTGTTTCAGTATAAATGTAGGCAGGATCCGGTCAATAGAGCATGTTTATGTTTTTTTTACATATTATAATACTATTTTGGCTTGTATCAAATAGTTTAGTACTTATCAATATTTCAAATCAAAGCAGTTTTACACATATATATTTTGTATTATGATTCACTGACTATAGAGTTTGGATCATGAAATTCAAGAATAGACTAGTATGATTTAATAACAGGTGATTTATATGTAGAAAATGAAAATGTGTTTTGAATAATTTTATAATTAACTGTGCATATAGGAAAACTTAGGTCCCGTGGCTTATGTGGGAATGAGATTTCTCATGTGCCGGTTATGTGCATATACCGGGTCGTGACAGCATTACACATTTCATTATTATTAGATGTAATGAGTAGCCTCCACTCATCCTGCTCATTTTATCATACTTAATAATAACAAGATGTGTGATATGTATTTGTTGTACAATTTTATTATTATCAAAATATTACTCTAAGATAAAATTATTTCAAATTGTCAAATAATAAAATTTTATTTGAATAATAAATCATCGTCGAAGGTTATGATGAGGATAATTATTTTTTATACATAATTTTAAGTGTAAAGTATATGTGTAATCATTATCATTATGTGTAATTGTGGATAGAATAATATAAACATGTTTTCCCCCTATGAAGCAACCTAACTAATAAATAGTAATAGTAAAAAAAAAACATTTTAACCACCATTTTATATATATAAAAAATATTATTTAAACATGTTGTGTATATATATATATATATATATAACATATTAATTAACATTAGAATATATTTATAATTATATATGCAAAAGATTATGTATATATATATATAAAGCAAAAAATATTTTGTCATGCATATTAGTTTAAATTTATGCAAGTTTAAATTGATACAACTTATCATAAATTCAAAATGATATACCAATATGTTACATTTTTATTGAATGACAATATTAAGTTACTTTGGTTTAAATATGTTTTTCTATATTAAAAATAAGCAATGGTTTATTTTGATTCATATATTGTTTTTTTAGGTCCCAATATTTTTAAAATTATTTAGTTTTAGACTCTATCATTACTACCCTGTCTCTAGCTATTATATGTTGAGTTGGCTAATGAAAAAGCACATCGTCTAATCATATGTAGCAAATAGTAATCATATATGTCAAACTCAAAGAAATTCTTATATAAATACAAGTCTAACAATTTATTTTTAAGTATACTCACAATAAAAAAAATGGTTTGAATCAACTTTATTCGTACTACACTCACTTGTTTGCTTTATTATTAGTGTACTCAAGAATAAATTGTTATACTTGTGCCTATCTAAGATTTTACTACATCAAAACCCTCACCTATTGACCCATTAGAATCAATCTGATAATCCATATTACATATCCATGCTAATTTATAATTTACTTTATAAGAGTTTTGATATATAAGATTATGATAACTATTATAGGATTGTTCAGCATTTAATGAACATCGAAAAACTAACAGTAAAGATTAAAACTAAATAATTTAAAAATATTTAAATTAAAATCATTTTTTCTTGGACGTTAAAACTAAAATTTGTTTATGTTTTCAAGAACTAAGAAGAGATTAACACAATTACCTTTTACTACCACTCCATAGAAATTTAGCACACTAGATTTTGATATGCACAATGACGTGGATAATTGAATAATTCATATGTAATTTTAAATTATATATATAACTAATAAATTATTAATGAGTTGTTCACGAATCATTGATAAACTTATAATAGTATTCAACTTATATTTCTAAACATTCACATAATAAATAAAATTTACTACATAGAACAATATAAATTTATGACCATAACCAACTTTGATGAGGATACTTCAACAATTTTAATGAGAATTTATATATATATATATATATATATATATATATATATATATATATATCTTCTCATTTTACACAGTATTATAGTAAAGATCATATAGTTAGCTCTAAAAAAAACATAGTAAAAAATTATTTCATATGAATTCAACTCCCTCCTCTTGGTAGAAGAAAAATATTGACTTCTCCAATTCCTTATACACATTATTTTTTCAGTTTAACTTTAAATCCCACAAAAATGAAATTAAAAAACTTTGCAAAATAATTTTGTAGAATATTTATGATAGCAACTTAACTTATAACAATCATATTTAAATTAATTATATTTATTTTTTTTATGATTGTTATATTTATATGTAAATAATTAACATGTTATAAAATAAAAAGAATCAATAATCTACAGTTTAAATATAATAAATGAATTCACTTGGGTGAGACATCCCTGAATGCTTTTAGTAAAAACTGAAAAAATAAACCGTCACCTCCCCTCCTTTCTCCCTCATCTATTTTTTCATTAGGTAAAAATGTATATAGGTTCATATAACAAATTCATTTATTGAATATGTTCTTAAATAGGTTTTGTTTAAAATTATTGAACAAAACAGGCAAATATAATTAGGGGGAAAAACACATAACCCATCCAATACTTTTCTCTTTTCTTATTCTTATTGAGTAAAGAAATGTGATCGAAAATTTATATTCGAAATAATGAAAAAATATTGGTAAAGTCTATAAATATAAAAGAGTTATATAAGAGCTAAGATTTGAAATTTAAATTTTATAATTAATATAACTATTTATCATGAATATGAGAAAAATTAATATTAATTATTTGTTTAAATTAAGAAGTTATATCGTCAATAAACGCAATAGTATGTTAAAAAGTGCAATTAAAGTGCAATTTTTTATAGGAAATTTAATAGAGTGACATATGATATGATTATATATAGGAATAAAGACAGGATAAGATATATCGATAAGGCTCTGTTACTATTATCGTATACTGCACACATGCTTAATTTATTGTCCTTATCATGGTTCTGAAAATCAGATCGAAATATAACTGATATGTAATAAAATTTATATTTATATACATATATAAAAATATAAAATAAAATATTTATCATAAATAATTAAAAATTAAATTAGGTATCAACAAAACTTATATAATATAACATAATTCATCTCTTAATCAAAATAAACATTATTTATATAGATCAAATTTCTCAAGTTACTAATTCTCATACTAGGAAAGGAAAAGAATTAGAAAAAATGAGATTTTAAACATTTTTTTAAAAAAATCTAAAATTATACCATTTTACATCTTTTTTATATAAAAAAAACCAGTTTGATCGGACAAGTCAATTTACCTGGTTGATCGGTTCTTAACCGATTCTTTTCTCATTGATTTTGAAGGTCAACCCGGACCGAATAGCAAGTCAATTATATGTTTAACCAGTCTAACTGACCGATCAAGTCCGGTTTGCTGGATCCTTATAACTTTTGCTTTTTCCTCTAAAGTTGTTCCTGTCTCTTGTACGACGTTTTGCAGGTTTTCCACGAGGCAGCGTTCACCTTTTTTTTTTTAATTTCTTTTTACAAAAAGAAATCTTATTTAAATTTGTTTTGGCAATTTAAAATGTAACTTACATTATTTTTCCGATAATTACTTAATTCTCAGCGACAAAATTAGATAAAAATATCAAATAAACGACCCGCTGAATCAGTTTTCAATTTTCTATTTTTTTTCATTTTGTATAGAAAATATTAAAAATTTTAAAAATTAAAAAAATTAATTTTTAATATTTCCTTCATAAAAGAGTATAAAATAAACCACCATAGAAAATGAATTCGAATACGAAATGGGCATGAAGCCACCACCCAGACTCCACTCGAGGAACCCCAGCTCATCTAGGCACATTCTCGTTTGACTAAATATATGGTCACTGGTCGAAATCAAGATCAAACAACATTCATGGTTTGATGGTTTACTTTAGAATTTATAGATGACTAATCTTCTATTCCTCTCTTTTTAACGATAATTGAGATTCGAGCATTCTATAATTATCGGGGAAGAAAAATACCTTTGTCGAGAAAAACTTGTATCAACCAACAACTCCATCAATAATCGATTTATATGTTTCTACATCCCCTTGGGTGTTCCTTTTTTCGGAGTTTAAATTACAACCCACATTTTCATCTTTATAGTTTTTCCTTTACTTTTATGCAACTTATGTTTCAGCCTTTGCGTTTTTTTCTAGCTTATTTTCTTATGAAGTGTAGTTGGCTAGCTTTTTCAAATACTACTTTCTGGGGTAGTTTGGGCACCTATAACTAAAGAGAAGATTTCCCATCTTTGGAATTAAACTTATCTCAAATATTTACATGATACGAAACGCCTCTTTAGTTGATTATGCAGTTAATTGAGTTCGTTTGGATAAACTATTAAGAAAAAAAAATTTCTTTAATTTTTTTAAAAAGTACTTTTTCACTTTTAGGATTTAGTTACATCTTTATTTGTGCTTTTCAAAAAAAGCAGTGTTTTTTTAGTTAAGAAGCATGAATTTGGTAAAAGCAGAAGCAATAGAAGAGAAAGATTTTTTTTATTTTTTAAAATTATTTAAATTATAAATGTATAATTAAAATTTTTATGAAAAGACATAAAAATCAAAGAAGGAAGATGCGAAACCTTATATTTAATTATATTTTGTATTCATAAGATTATGAAGTTTATTAATACAAGTTTATTAGCATAGTATTAAGAAAATTCAATTTCCTATTTTAGTCTATTTTAAAAAAATAACTTGATTTTGTTTTTATATATATTATTTTATGTTATAAAGTTTTAACACTATGCATATTCTATTATGTAAACTAAAAAAATTAATAATATACAATTAAACACACAAAAATAAATGTACCTAAAAAAAACTAAAAACAGGTTTAAATATATAAACTAAAAAATAATATTTAATACAAAAATTTAGACTTAAAAATGTAAATAAAGAATAAAGTAATTTACTCATAAACCTTAAAATATAACTAGATATTAATCTAATTTATTAATGTGTTGTATAAAACTTATTAGTTTATATTATTTTTCTTCAACCTAAAAATTGTACATTAGCCATTACAATTTTTGAATTAACCACAAATTAAAGGGCACTCATGAACAACAATAATTTTTTAGTATCTTCTCCTTAAAAAATTTATGTTTACGATACTTTTTTCTATCGCATTTAAATGATAGGCTTTGCTCGGTTTTGAAATTTAAAAGCATTTATATAACGTTAATTCTTATAACCTATTTGGAGGTCTATAATTTAGGATTTAGAATAATTTATTAATTTTAAAATTGGAATGCAATAAATTAATATGATTAAATTTAAAGTAGAGTTTTATTTATTTTAATTCCAATGATTTATTATAACGATAGAAAAGACAACAAAAACAACTGCTCAACTAAGCAAATAAACATACAGCAATATATGTTAGTCCCATTGATCATTTGTTTGTTCCAATGCTCGAACTCCTAATGAACACCTCTACAAGAAGGCTTCTTAGAACTGAAATCCTATCTATTTATCAAGTTTTATTTATCAAGTTTTGAGTTCTATATTGTTTCTAAGGTATTCTCTCTTCTCTCTTTATGACGTTCTATCTTTTAAATTGAATCTTGATTTGATTTTGTGCTAGCTACAAATTTCTTGGTTTTAATTAGTTTTTGGTTCATAGTTGTTATCCTCCACATATTCTTCTCTCTTCCATGTTCTTCAACATAAGCTAGCTTGAGCTTGGGCATATTGAGTAAATTTGGATTCAAGTAATGTTATCTACCTTGAATTTTCAAGCATAAAGGGAGTTTTTTAATCTATGCCTAAATAAAAGGTTAATATTTTAAAATATAATATCTTTCATGAAATTGATATTTACAGTGAAGAGAATTGTATGAAACACTAATAACTTCTCCATTCAAATAATCTTTTTGGCCTTACAATGCAATTCGGCTCTAAACTAACTGAGCAAAAGCTAAGTATGTTGCTAGGATCACTTGCTAGAAATAAGGATTTTTGAGGTAACATAATCTTATATTATATTACAAGTTGCTTTGTTAATATTATTTGAGCTTTTAAATTATTTCGTTGAATCTCTAATAATGAAAAAATATGTACTGATTGATATAATTAATAGATCATTCAATGAATTGAAATTATCTAAGATACTCTTTATCTCGCATGTGTTGTAAATTTGGATGTGTTATGAAAAATTTGTTTAAGTATACCACCAACTACTTAAACAAATATTATCTTTGAATTCAAATATAATGTTGGAATATCTTCTCTTACTATGTATATTGTCTCATTGTAAATATATTAGTATGTATATTTATTTTTATTTCGTAAAATGTTTATTAATAATAAAAATAAATTAATTTTCATAAAAATATGGAAAAAAAATACTTTTTAAAATAAAATTAAGAAATAATTAAGAGTAGAAAATTTTTTAAAACTAAAGTTTTTTTTCCATTTTTTAATATATTTACTAATGTGAAATATGTTATTTTCACTAGCTAAAGACCACCAATCAATGTTACTGAAAAAAAATATGTAAAGTACTTCAATAATATTTTAGGTGTATTAATTGGCCAAAAAATATCTTAATCAAATAAAGAAAGCAATTAAGATATATTATTTAGAAAACTTAGTAATGAAAGGTAAAAAAAATTATATTGGTTCTTTTGCATAAATAAAATAATGAAAAATTTAAAAAATAAATTACTTTAATGTTTTTTCAGTTTATATTGACCATTAAATTGTGATTTCTTATGTAAATAAAATGCATAGTTTTAAACTAAGATATATTATCTAGTTATAATCATCAAAATTTGAATATATTACGATTAAACAACTTACATATGAGTTATGGGTACATACAATTTTAAGTGGGTTTAATGAAAATATCAAAAGAATAATTGTCAAAATATAAATTGAGTAAAAAATTATTAACTAAAGGTACAAAAAAGAATACATGTTTTTTTTATAGTAATTAATTATATGTGTTTAGTTGTGCTGCATAAAACTAACACAATATGATATATTGACCATTACACTTAAGAATGGCAAAAATTACTATATATTAACTATTAAATGTATAATTTTTTCTAATCTATACCATTATATATAGTAGAAGTACATTATTATGCTAAAGTTATTAATAATAAAATTTTTCATAGACTCCATCAAATACATTATATAAAATAATTTACAAAATTCTATTGGTATATTTTAATTAAAAACAATTATAAAATTATGCCCGTGCATCGCATGGTATTATCTCCAATTATAAAAGTATAGTCCACTAGGTGCAATTATAAGGCTTATCATTGACGGGTGGGTCTCGCTTTATGAAGACGAAAACAACATTGTCTGTTGTTGGGTAGACGCATTTATGAAATATTATAATGTCGCTCTTCAGACGCTCGTTTCTTGAATGTAAGGCCACGTGTTTATTACGAAACAAAGGGGTCATTTTTTTAAATGAAACTTTCACCCAGTCAAAAAAAAAATTCATCTCCAAAATTTATCGCAGTATAAATTTTTGTAATTATTTAAATAATAAGATATAATTTTTTAGATAAAATATGATTATTAATATTATTTTTAAATTAAATTTCACTAATAATAAAATTTACACATCATATTCATGTAAATTTTTTCATAACCTGATAAATTATTAAATTAAAATATCATATTAAAAATAAAAACCCAAGACGGGGATCCTCCACGGATAATATTATTTCAACTCTATTTTTTTCCTTAAGGATTCATCTAACCTATAAGGAAGCGTTTAAGAAATTAAAAATTGTAAATTTTATATTAAAAAGTAAAGGTGTTAGTTTTTCTAAGAATGAGGTCAATTAAAGAATTTTAAAACTTTAGGAAAACCCCTTTTCTACGTACCCAGCATCTACGAAATAAAAACATAACTCACTACATATTTTTCTCTGTTTTTTCATTTTCTTTCTCCATATTCTTTTCTCCTTATACTGAAAAAAAACAAAGTTGGGGGTCATTATCCTTGTGAATAGCACATACAGTTTTCTTTTGTCAATGTAGAAACCGAACTAAATAGTAGCGGCGCAAAAGCATTCCAATCACTATCTTATTTTTCTGCATTCTAGGAAATATTTTTATACTATTATCTAATTATTATGTTTTATCATATATATGGTTGAGTTTCTCACTCAATATTTGAAAGTCATACCAATGAGAGTATTTAATAATTGAATAGAAGTATATTAAAATTTAATTATTTATATGAAAAAATATTATTTAAACAGGTTATGCATAGATATATAATATACGAATTTAAGTGTAAATTAACATTAAAATACACGCACATAAAAGAAATTATAGTTTAAATTTATGCAAGGTTAAATAGATACCACTAGATCATAAATTCATGGATGCAAATTCTCTGTCCTAGAACATTGTCCCCCATCGCGCCCCCTACTAAGATTGAGACACCTGTCTGATATTTTTTACGCATAATTTACGAGAACGGTGGTGACAACTGACGTTAAGCGCAATGGATATGAGAATGAATATGGCGAGATTGAGATAGAAGAGGCTGTTGAAGATAATGCGATAGGAACTTGCAGATGCAAAAAATGTAGGTTGTTCACTTCCAAGTAATAATAAAAAAGAGACGGGGTGAAATGGAGGTTAACAGAGATTGTTTCCTTTTTTTTTTTTTCTTTCAAACAATATAAGTATGAAAATAAATAATGTGTAAAAAATATTATCCAGGTGTCCAAATCTTAGTAGGGAGACAGGATGGGGGACACTGTTCTGGCCTGGAGAACTTGCGTCCTAAATTATATTCCTAATCATTTGCCAATTTGTTACATTTTCACTGAATGACAACATTAAAGTACTTTGATTTAAATATATTTCTAGTCAACCATAAAAATAAGTAAATTTTAGTTTTAATTTTTGATTTTTTTATTTAAATATTTTTAAAATTATTTGATTTTAGTCTCCATTACAACTTTGTTATCCCTATTAAATATTAAGTTGACTAATGAAAAGTCACTATCTAATCACACATACCAACTAATAATTATATATGTTAAAAAAAATTCTTATATTGAAACAAGTCTAATAACTCATTTTTTGGCACACTCAATCACAATAAAAAAAAAATGGGTTTTATAAACCGTATTCAAACTACATACTTGTTTACTTTATTGTGAGTATATTAAAAAATGAATTATTAGACTTATGCCTATCATAGAATTTTTCTATGTCACATCTTTTACCCAATAACTCCGTGAACCCAATCCAACAATCCATATTACCCAACTCATCAACGTAATTCATGAGAGTTTTGACATATATGATTATAATAACTATTGTTTAGGATTGAATAATGTAACTTTATATTATCTAACTTTCTATTATCTAGCTTAACATAACAAATAAATAGTAGAGACTAAAATCAACTAATTTCAAAAATATTTCAATCGATATCAATTTTCAGGAAATCAAAACTAAAATTTGTTTATTTTTTCAACAACTAAGAAGATATTTAACCCAAATCCTTTTGACTACCAGTGCATAGAAATTTAATGCATATTTTCTGTTACGACCATCGTATACTGCCCAAATGCTTAATCATTGTTCTTATGACGTCAATACTAATAATAATTAAAAAAATTATTGTACTTGTAATAAGTAATAACTTTTGCTTTCACTCTCAATCATCCTTAATGTAGTGTTTAATATCTATCTTAGGGCAACAAAGATAAAAACAGTAGAAAATAAAATTTTGTTTCTGTCTCTAGTGTTGTCTCGATCTCTATTATTTTATTATCTCCATTCTTTTTGTCCCGACACATATACCAAATACAACCTTGTAGTTTTCCCTTTACTTTTATGCATTTTATGTTTCAGCCTTTGCATTTGTTTTCTACTTACTTTCTTTGTTTGGTAATAACTATAAAAAATAATCAAACAATGCACATAATAAGAAAGGTAAATTTTTTTTTATAGTAAATATAGAAAATTATATGAGTTGATAAAATTATCCTTCTATAATTATTATTATTCATCTTGATAAATATAAAGATTATTTAACTAATATATTTATTGTAAGAGTATAGATGAAAGGAAAAAAATTAATATTATTTAAATATTATTAATAAATAAATATTATAAAACATAAAAAGATTAAAAATTGATAATTATTATGAAACGGACGCAGTATTCTTATGATGTTTAGTTGACTAGCTTTCCAAATCCTACTTTTTGGAATAGTTTGGGCACGTTTAACTAAAGAGAAGCTTCCCATATTTGGAGTTAAACTTATCTCAAATATGAACATAATACGAAACACCTCTTTAGTTTTTTTAGGTAGTGAAACACTTCTTTAGTTGATTATGTAGTTAATTATCTTCAAAATTTCGTGAGAAAAATTTTAGAAACGTATGATAAAAATTTAACTGATTAACCTTTTTTTTTTTCTTTTGGGACAAATCTCATATATTTAATAATTGTTGTCGGTGGTGCTACTAGATTTGTAATGCATGGCAACTCTGTGGACGATTTATCCTGTATGGTTTGCTTGATTTTCCCAATAATGTATATATGGCTGTGTATATATATATATAAATGGTTCAACTCTCCGGTAACTAGAATGCTTTAGTGTGAGAGCTATTATTATATATAAAAATATTATTCTAATACTAAAAAAAATTAAGTGTTGAATAGGATATGTATAGAAAATTATGATATTAGAATCAAAACTTCTAACCAATAGATCAAAGATTGATGGAGGCTTTGGGAAGACAGTAACAACTTTATGTACCTGCTTCTCCACTGGGGTTATGCCTTTCTTGTCGGCAATTATGGAAGAAAAAAAAACTTACCATAAGTCTCTCCTTTCTTTTCCCGCTTTTTCTTGTCTCTCCTTTCTCTCTTCTTGATAGGTGATAAGCATATTCTGGAGAATGATACCTAACACATCTCTCGCTGATATCGTTGGCATTTGACTTATCTTGGCTAGGCTTGTTAGTCTTTTTCAATGAATCATGAGTATTTACTATTGTAAACAGTGATTTATACTCTTGAGGTATAAAGTTCATAATTGTAAATATTGGCTCTCATCATAACATCCTCTTCATACATATTATCAAAAATTGAATTCTTAACTAAATATTTGAATAGTTCAATTAGCTACCACTTATATTAGGTCTGTTATTTTTGTTTGTCATCTTTTTTTATTATTAATTGTTAACTAAGTAGACAGAATTAAAAGTAAAAATTCATTTTTATTTATCGTAGGCATTTTTGCAAATGTAAGATGGACAATAAGCAGTATATATATCTAACTAATTGCCCTCCCTCCTTTTTCTTTTAAAAAATAAATGCATTAGAGTTAAAAATTCTTCATGGAGGGTGGGAGAAGGGATGGTGAAATTTGAATTTAGAGCTTCTCACTCAAAGAGTGTAAGAGACAACTATAACTACTAAATTGTAAGCTAAGCTGCTAATTGCCATCCATACATGCACTACAAAATACAGCACTTGAAATAATATAATAGATTGGATTGGGCAGCTTAAGGGTTCATTCTCCTGTGTTCTCACCCCAAAAGATCACTCCATTGGTCACCTATGTTTCCAATAATTCTGTATCCATCATCTATTAGCTTCTGTCACTTCGCTGTTTTGTATTCTTGTTTTGTTTTATCTTTGTATTCAGCACTACTGTAGCCAAATGTTTTGCATATAACCACATCAGAAATTGATATTAATTAAACTTTAATTTTGAATTTAATTTAAAAATATAATATTAGAGTAACAATTCTTTTGTACTGATTTCTAATTATATACCATCATTTTGATAGAAACAAAACAAGGAAGATATATCCTTACTTGGTAATTAACTTCACCCATGTATGAAAGGTCAGCTTTGTCTAGGTTGGCCACAGTTACATCCCTATAGTCATCTGCTCTAGTCGTCAACAGTACTAATCCTGATGCCAAGAGACAACAATTTGCCGTACAGCTTACGAGTCTCGGGCAATGCTGGGGCAATGCCTTGGGCAGCCCACGCATGCCAATGATGCCATGCTGTTGAGTTATAACTTATAAGGTTTCACCCTATATCAACAAATTAAATTAGGCATGAAAAATAAAATTATATATTAATTGTGAAATGAATTATTGCAAAGGTGGATTCCCACACGCAATTGAAGGTCAATGCCTTCACTGTAGTTGTTTGAGTCCACCAAAGAGAAGATGACACGTGTCCATTGGGGGAGAGTCGTGTGGGTGGTAACTTAACAGAGTTAATTATAGGGGTAGTGGTTTGTAATTTTTGGTAATGAAGTGAGTGATGGATGAAGGTGACTCCAAAATCTGATCACATGGACTTCAAAATCTATAGCAAAAGATCCAAGCAAAGTACCATCAAATTGGTCATCAAAAAACCATCCGTCATTGCCACCTTCCATAATATATTACCACTGCCTCTCACCATCGCGAACCAATAGTGATTCCCAGCTTTGATAGCAACTTCAGATATGTTTCTCGGTGTTGCTTTCAGATCCGTCGCGACCACTACTTGGAGTTGGGGTTCTTAGATCTCGGTTCAAACAAAAAAGTTTCCTTTTTTTTTGGCTTGTTAATTGCTGTTAAGGTTTGAGCTTTGAAGAGGTTTGGTGATTTTTTTTTTTTTAAGGTTTGAGCTTTGATTTTTTTGTTAGTTGGTGATTCATTACAAAAAAGTTTCTCGTCATTGTTTTCATTAGAAATCAAAGTAACGGTGACACCTCCAACAGTAAAATTTACTCTTTCATGTTGGTTATAGTCCTGTATCTTACCATTCTTGATTCCCAGATACAGTTTCAGTAATGGAATCCCCATGTGCTGAGCTTACCAAACCCCCCGAAAAAATAATAATAATAAAAAAAAGAAATGATAAAACATGTGAGAGAGAGAACATGATGAGTTACACACAATTAGCTACTCCATAATAGCACCTAATTATACTGCAAGGTGTCATGCTCTTGGCCATACACATATTAATTGTGTGATAGGTCTGGTAAATAGAAACTATACACTAGTTGCCTATGGCGCGGTTTGCAAAGTTGCTTAAAAAACACATGATGCACAACTTTTTTTTTTCATTTAATTTTTATATAATGATAGTATAAATTTTTTTATTGTTATCCAATCAAATCATTTTATATATATGAATTTTAAAATAATAAATATGAGATTTAATCATTTTTATAGATATATCAATATACCATTAATTAATGATGATAATGCAAAAAATAAAAATAAATCACGAGTGAACAATTGAGCAGGAGAAAAGGACAAGCCAGCGGGAGAGAGAGAGGGACGATGACCGTAAGAATTCTTGGCAAGATAAGCTAACATTATTGACAGTAGTTACATTTTAATTCATGAAATTATTTATATACTTTATTTTGGTCCTTAAAATTAGTAAATCAATTATGTAAAACATATTTGTTTAAGAAATAAAAATAGAGCAAAATTTATACAAATGAATTCACTATAAAAAAAGTATTTTTAACAATTTAAATGTTAAAAAAATCAATAAAAATATTGTTAAGAAGAATTGTTTTAACATAAAATGATCGTTGAAATAGTTATGTATTTTTCTTCAAAATTATTAAATATTGATAAAAGTTTATAAGTATTTTTAATTATCATTTTACATTAAAATTACTTTTCTTGACAATACTTATATTGACACTTACAATGTTTGAATGTGTATTTAGTTTATATTTGTAGAATTGATTTTGGATAAAATTGATTATGTTAGAGTTGGTTTTAGTTAAAGTTGATTTTGAGGTAAGGTGATTTATATTTGATAGTTAAATCTAAAAATTGATTTTGAGAAAATTGACGATGTTAATTATGAGCCGAAAGTAAAAGCAGAAAATATTGTTTCTGTCCAAAATCAATTCTAGACTCTAAGATCACTTTTAAGCAAAAACCAAATTGAAAACCAAACAAGTATATAAAATCCTTCAAAATAAATTTTGGTCCTTCAAATTCACTTTTGAGTCTTTTAAATGTAAATCCAAACATGAAACGAATTGCTAAAAATACTTATTTTTTTTCTTATAGTAATTTTATGTGTTATTTTATATATAAAAAAATAAATTTTTTTTATTATTTTAATTTATTTAATCACCTTCTATAAATTTTAACAATATTTTTTTTATGAGAAATGTGTCATATTTTGCATTACATACTCAATAACCTATAAGGATTGATTTAATAGTAAAAAAGATCTTGATAGCATGTATATAAAACGTCATAGATTCAACATACAGTTTTCAAAGTACGAAAAACAAAAGCGTTACGTTCCCAATCAGTAGGGTAAATCCACAATATCCGTCACCTTATAGCTTCCCCACACACTGTCTAGCTTTATTGAGCTAGTGTACGTTTGTCTACACATATATAAGGTTGTAATTAAGTTAAACATTTATGAGTGGCGGACAAAAGTTCAATCTTTGAAAATATTACTTATAGTGCTAGTGTCTAAAGAGGGCTTTATCGATGACAGTAGTAATTAGTTTAATCATTTAAAATAAAGCGAATAAATAATTTTCATTCCGTTTAAATTTTATTTATTTATTTGACCAGTTTAATTCAGCTAACGGTCCATATATATATATATATATATTTATACAATATTTTTAACAAAAATTATATTATTTATAAATAAAATATCATAAGAATTTACCCTTCACATAAATTGATACATGTCTCATAAATGACAATTCCTCTGTCAGAGGCCGACAGGACATGTGCTATATGGACAGGTAAAAATGGGACAAGTCACATGGTCTAAAAACAAACTGAAATCATCACACCTATCCTTGAAGAGTTTGATGGGTCCGTCTCACTTTAATTTATGAAGACGAAAACAACTTTGTCAGTTGCCAGATAAATGCGATAATGATATGTTCTCTCTCTTCAGACAGTCCTTTTACCCTTTCTGAAAGAATACTGTAAATGGACCCGATATTATGTCGAGTCACATTCTGTTGGGTGTCAAATGGGGTATGGATACTATTTTTGGTAAGGATGGTATTCAATGCTATTCAATAATAAATAATATAAGTTGCATAATGTCAGGATTTTATCGATACAAATAATAAAATTCTCCACCCACGTATTTGTACGCAGCTATTTTTAATCTTGAAAAAAAAAAAGTACTATTTTATTAATTTAATTTTGATGGAGGGATATAGTATAAATTTTTTTGTATCATTATCTAGTGACTTTTTTTATCCATATACATCAAAAGGTATTTTATATACCAAACTCTCACTTTTTAAAAATTTATTTCACACATTCAATCTATTTTTCTTTTTTGTATAGGTGAAATCGATTAAGTAGAAGTAGATTTTCTATAATCGAAACACATAAAAATTGACCAAGACAAACTGGAACATGTTTTGTTGTTTTAGTTTTTTTAAAATAGTTTTGAAATGTTATTTTGAATTCTTTTTGAAAAAATAGAAGAACAAAAAAAGATGTTTGATAGTAATATTTATAAAACAAGGACGAAAAATAGAAACATGTTTGGACAAAGGTTTTGACGCTAAAATTCACCAGACATTCCTTCCATCATGATCCTTGTGCAACTCATCCCCTCAATTTTGTAAACAATACAATCTTCCAACTTTTGATGAATTGAACCATGGCAGACCTACGAACTTAGCCTAAGTACTTCTGCACATAAAACTGTCAGAAACGGTGGCTTACTTTTTGCCACGAGTCAAATATTGAAGGAAGAAAATCTTCCTTGCAAGCTGTTGTACCAAATGCACAGCTGTATCACCGAAATATGCATAGTAATATGCACAGTAACTCTTATAAACTCTATAAATAGAGGGGATGCAAACGGTGAAGAGCATCCGAACTGAGAAGCATTTTCTCAGTTGTAAAGGAAGAAGCAGTGTAGGCTTCTTGTAGTGAGAGAAAAATAGAGAGTGTGTGTAAAAAAATTTAAAGAGTGTAGTGTGAGTATACACTGGGGGGTTTTGGATATATTCTCTAGATCTCTGTAATACTACTAATTGTAGTAGAAGAGAGTCTCATTGGGGATACACTATATTGTAATTACTCTTTAAATATAGTGGAGTATTTTTCGGAGTTTGGCTCGTGATTTTTCCCTCAAAATTACAGGAAGGTTTTCCACGTTAAAATATTGGTGTGCAGTTCTCTTGATCTATTTTGTTGGTGTGAATAGTAACGAGACTATTCATAAATAGTGAAGTGGGTCCCACTGCATAGTACTATTCACATGAATAGTGACATGGGCCCCACTACAAATTACTATTCACCATACTCCATTTTTCCGTCTCATCAATTTGGGCACGCTTCCGCTCACATCCGTAAAGTGTTTATTACACTTGGGGTGTACCCGACTCTGATGATATCATAACAAGTGGTATCAGAGCTTTGGATCGGTGGGATTTATTCTTAGTATGCTCTGTGGTTGCAGCTTAGTCTGATCTTCCACATCAGAAAAGAGTTTATCCCTAATACTTGAGGATCACCTTTTGGTTGTTGTTGCTGGAAGACAGTGTGATATTGTGAGAGTGAGTTCTGAGAGGTTACAGTTAAGGAAAGACTTGGTATTTAAGCGTGTCCATTGTGACCCACCTCTCTTTCCTGGGAACCCTCTTGGTGCACGGTTTACAGTTGATTTACACTATTCCAGTATACGGTTAATAGTATAAGGTTCTGACTAAGATCCAAGATGTCGGTGCCAAAATTTGAAGTGGAGAAATTTGACGGATCCAACGACTTCAGGCTATGGAAACTGAAAGTGCAGGCATTGCTAGGTCAGCAAGGTCTTGCAGAGGCGTTGGAGGACCCAGGGTCATTACCTGATGACAAGAAGAAGGAGATGATGGTCAAAGCACTGAGTACAATACAGTTGAGTCTTGTGGACAATGTTCTGCAAGAAGCCATGGATGAAAAAACCGCTGATTCACTATGGAAGGCTTTGGAAGAAAAATATTCTGTAAAGACCTTGTCCAACAAGCTTTATCAGAGAAAGAGACTGTACACATTCAAATATTCAGGAGGAAAATCAATGCAAGAACATATAGACGACTTCAACCGGATGATCTCTGATGTTGGAGCAGCTGGAATTAAAGTTGAAGATGTTGATCAAGCTATGATCTTGTTGACTTCACTATCTCCGTCTTATGATAATTTCTGTGATACCATACTTTATGGCCGATATCTCAGTGAAAAATGTTAAAGAATCATTGATGATAAAGGAACATCAGAAGTTAGTAGCCGGATCCAATGTCGAAGGTCCTGCAGATGGATTGTTCGTGACGAGAGGGCGTAGTCAAGAAAGAGGATCGGGAAGCAAAAGCAAGAGAAGATCAAAGTCCAGAAAGCATAAATCTGTGAAGTGCTTTCATTGTCACCAGACGGGACATATCAGAAGAAATTGCCTAGAACGAAAGGAGAAATCAGGAGATTCTGCTAACATAACAATTGAAAGTTCTGAAGATAGCGATGCCGATGCTGGTTCGGCCTTGACAGTATTCACAGGTGATACCGGAAATGAGTGGATCCTAGATTCTGGCGCATCTTTTCATATGACGCCTAATCGAAACTTCTTCTCATCCTATAAAAAACGGGAGGGAAAAGTTAGATTGGGAGATAATAGAATTATTCCAATTACTGGTGAAGGAGATGTGCAAGTGAATTTGGACGATGGGACTAAAAGGACGTTTCATGCATGGTATGTACCAGAACTGGGTAGAAACCTGATCTCGTTGAGTGCCCTAGACAATCGGGGGTACAAGTTCATTGGAGGGGTGGTTTCTTGAAGGTATTCAAAGGTTCAATGGTGGTATTGAAAGGAAAGCTACAGAGTGGAATCTATTTATTGCTAGAAAGCACAGTCGATGGAACTGCTGTTGTTTTATCTTCTGAAAGAAATAATGATGCTACACGATTGTGGCACATGCGGCTTGGTCATATGAGTGAGAAAGGAATGACCATACTTGCTGGCAAAGGCCTATTGAAAGGCTTGAAGAATTGCAAACTTGGTTTCTGTGAAAACTGTGTATTTGGAAAGTAGAAACGAGTGAAGTTCAATTCTGGCAAACACAATAGCAAGGAAATATTGGAGTATGTCCACTTGGATGTTTGGGGTCCAGCCCCTGTTAACTCCTTAAGTGGAGCTCGCTATTTTCTTACTCTGATAGATGATTATTCCAGAAAAGTCTGGATTTATTTCCTGAAGAAAAAAGAAAAAGTGTTCGACAAATTTAAGCAATGGAAGGCCATGGTCGAGAAGCAAACCGGGCGGTCAGTCAAGAGACTAAGAACTGACAATGGCGGAGAATTTTGCAGCAAAGAATTTGAGGAGTTCTGCAGAAATGCTGGTATAGTGAGGCACCATACTATACCAGGAACACCACAGGAAAATGGAGTAGCAGAACGGATGAATAGAACACTTCTAGAGCGTGCAAGATGCATGCGAATCAACGCAACACTTCCCAAATCATTTTGGGCTGAGGCAGTCAATACAGCTGTATATTTGGTAAATAGATCTCCATCAACTGCTATTGATCTAAAGATTCCACAAGAGGTATGGTCCGGTCGACCCGTAAACTATTCAGATTTAAAGATATTTGGTTGTCCTGCATATGCTCATGTGAGTGATGGTAAACTTGAGGTGAGGGCAAGAAGGTGTATATTTCTAGGGTATGCACGTGGGGTGAAAGGCTATAGATTGTGGTGTACAGAGAAAGCAAGTTCACCCAAAATCATTGTCAGCAGAGATGTCACTTTTGACGAGGCGACAATGCTAAATCAGAAGAAGGAGTCTAACTTAGATGATGCAGAGACAGATCATGGTGCTAAGAAGTAGGTGGAGCTAGAGATTGACTGTAGGAAGGTGAAGCAAGAAAATGATATAATGAATCAGTCAAGTACTTCAGGGATTGCTCAACCTGAAGTAGAACAACAAGATGAACCTGACTATGAGGAAACTGGTGAACCAACTAGAGAAGCAGAGCCATACAAGATGCATCTTGGCAGAGAAAGACGAGAAATCCAGAAACCAAAAAGATATCTGGATTCTGCTGCTTGTGCACTTGACTCATTAGATGTAGATCCTATAGCCTTTGCTTTGGCTATGGCGGATGGTGCAGTTGGAGATGAACCATGTACCTATCGTGATGCAATAAAAGGTAAGGAGTCGAAGGAGTGGCTGATAGCAATGAATGAGGAGATAGAGTCTCTTCAGAAAAATCAAACGTGGGAGCTGGTACAACTTCCAAAGGGGAAAAGAGTAGTTGGCTGTAAATGAGTTTACAAAAGGAAAGAAGGAATCCTTAGCATTGAGCCCCCAAGGTTCAAGGCAAGACTGGTAGCAAAGGTTTATACTCAGAAGGAGGGTGTTGACTTCCATGAAGTATTCTCTCTTGTGGTGAAGCATAGCTCTATTTGGATCCTATTAGCTATTGTGAGTACGTTTGACTTGGAGCTAGAACAACTTGATGTGAAGACTGCGTTCTTACATGGTGAGCTAGAGGAGCAGATCTACATGAGTCAACCAGAGGAGTTTGTAATTCCTGATAAGGAGAACCATGTCTGCCTGTTGAAAAAGTCATTATATGGCTTGAAACAGTCCCCAAGGCAGTGGTACAAAAGGTTTGATGCATTTATGATTGGTACTGGATATAGTAGAAACCAATATGATAATTGCATCTACTCTAAGGAGCTTCCTGATGGTTCGAAGATTTATCTATTGTTGTATGTAGATGATATGCTAATTGCAGCTCGCAATAAGGCTGAAATTAGTATATTGAAAACTCAGTTGAGAAAAGAGTTTGAGATGAAGGACTTAGGTGCGGCAAGGAAGATTCTTGGAATGGAGATTCATAGGGAGCGACATAGTGGCAGGTTGTGTTTAACACAACAAAATTATATTATGAAAGTGCTACAACGCTTCAATATGGATCAATCCAAGCCAGTTGGCACTCCGTTGGCTGCATATTTTAAATTATCTTTGAAGGAATGTCCGAGAACTGAGGAGGAGGTGGAGCACATGTCTCGTATACCTTACTCTAGTGCAGTTGGCAGTCTCATGTATGCCATGGTGTGCACTAGACCAGATATTTCACATGCAGTGAGTATGGTAAGCAGGTTTATAAGCAAACCTGGAAAGACACATTGGGAAGCTGTGAAATGGATTATGCGGTACTTGAGAGGTTCTATTGATATTTGTTTGGTATTTGAAGGTCAGAAGAACCGTGGAGTTGTAGGTTATGTAGATTCTGATTATGCAGGTGATTTGGATAAAAGGAGGTCATTGACGGGCTATATCTTTACAGTCTTTGGATGTACTATTAGCTGGAAAGCGACATTGCAATCTACAGTGCATTGTCAACTACTGAAGCTGAGTATATGACATTGACTGAGGCTATTAAAGAGAGCATTTGGGTGCAAGGTCTTTTGGATAGTTTTGGGTTGAATCAACATGTACCAATTGTACATTGTGATAGTCAAAGTGCCATTCATTTGGCTAAAAATCCAGTCTATCATGAGAGGACAAAACACATTGACGTCAGACTTCATTTCGTCAGAGAAAGTATCAGCAATGGTACTGTTGCAGTTCAGAAGATAGCCACAGCTAAGAATCCAGCAGACATGATGACAAAACCGTTGCCGATTGACAAGTTTAAGCATTGCTTAGACTTGGTAAAAATTTGCAGAGGTTGAGGACTATTGCAAAATATAAGCCAAGGTGGAGAATTGTCAGAAACGGTGGCTTATTTTTTGCCACGAGTCAAATATTGAAGGAAGAAAATCTTCCTTGCAAGTTGTTGCACCAAATGCACAGCTGTATCACCGAAATGTGCACAGTAACATATACAGTAACTGTTATAGACTCTATAAATAGAGGGGATGCAAACGGTGAAGAGCATCCGAACTGAGAAGCATTTCCTCAGTTGTAAAGGAAGAAGCAGTGTAGGCTTCTTGTAGTGAGAGAAAAATAGAGTGTGTGTAAGAAAATTTAAAGAGTGTAGTGTGAGTATACACTGGGGAGTTTTGGATATATTCTCTAGATCTCTGTAATACTACTAATTGTAGTAGAAGATAGTCTCATTGGGGATACACTATATTGTAATTACTCTTTAAATATAGTGGAGTATTTTTCGGAGTTTGACCCGTGGTTTTTCTCTCAAAATTACAGGAAGGTTTTCCACGTTAAAATATTGGTGTGCAGTTCTCTTGATCTATTTTGTTGGTGTGAATAGTAACGAGTACTATTCATAAATAGTGAAGTGGGTCCCACTACATAGTACTATTCACATGAATAGTGACGTGGCCCCACTACGAATTACTATTCACCATACTCCATTTTTCCGTCTCATCAATTTGGACACGCTTCCGCTCACATCCGTAAAGTGTTTATTACATTTGGGGTGTACCCGACTCTGATGATATCATAACAAGAACACCATGCTAATCTCTTAACTTCGGATGCTCTAATTAACTGTTGAAAAATTAAGTCAAAGTATTCCCTTAGAATAAGGAAATTCACTAATATATTTCTATTGTTTCTGTAGTTTACATTGATAGTTTTTTACTACCACGTATTTGTGTTTTGTAAATCCTATATAAGGCTAAGTGTTTTTTGCATGTTAATATACAAGAAAAGTTTACAATATACGTTATACTATCTCTCCATCTTATTCTTTTTTATCTACAAAATTGCGTAATCAAGAGCTTGTTATCCTGGGAACGTGGTTTTGAGAGCGCATCCTTAGCAACAGCTAAATCCTTTTCCATATGAGTTTTTCTTCATCACCCATAGCCTTAGAAGGTAGTTTTGTGTAGTCAGTCATTCCTCATTTTGATGGTCATTATGATCATTGAAGCATACTAATGGAAAGTTCTTACAGTCAAAGGAGATTGGGCCAATTGTCGAATCTAGTATTGGAAAACCCACAAAAGAAGGTGATATGACGGAGGTTCAAAAGGAAAAATTTCAAGTAAAGAAGATGAAATATTTCAAAGCAAAAAATTATCTCTTTCAAGCTATTAATCATCCCATCTTGGTAACTATTCTTTGCAAAGAAACTTCAAAGGATATTTGGGATTCAATGAAAAAGAAGTATGAAGGATCTGCTAGAGCTAAGCGTGCACAACTTCAGGCCTTGAAAAGGGATTTTGAGACCTTAAAAATGAAAGATAAAGAATTTGTATCAAGCTATTTTGCTAGAATTATGGAGGTTTGCAATAAGATGTGGTTCCATGGTGAGAAAATGATGGATGTCACCATTGTGGTAAAGATATTGCACTCCTTAACACCGAAGTTTGATTATGTTGTTTGCTACATGGAGGATTCAAAAGACATAGATAAGATTATGCTTGATGAATTGCAAAGCTCTTTGTTGGTCCATGAACAAAAGATGAACCAAAGTTTAGCTTTGGAAGAGCAAGCATTGAAAGCCTCTACTAGTACCCATTCCTTTAATTTTGAAGGAAGAGGAAGAGAGTGAGGACGAGGATGAGGAGATCGAGGAAATAGAGATGGGGGTAGTAGAGATGGCAATAAAAAGTTTACAATGAACAATGGCAAATAACATGATTTTGACAAATCCAAGGTAGAGTGTTTTAAATGTCATAAATTTAGTCATTATCACTCTGAATGTTATACAAGGTTGCCTAATGGCAACAAAGAAAAGTCAAAATTTGCTGAAAACAAGGAAGGAAAGACCTTATTGATAGCATTTCAAGCTGAAAAGGAATATGAGAAAGTTGTATGGTATGTGGATACTGAATATAGTAACCAAATGTGTGGAAGTAAGTCTTCTTTTTCTCATTTAAGTGACAACTTTCACTCTATAGTTGGTTTTGGTGATTGATCCATTGTGGATATGATGGAAAGGGTGACATTAGAATTAAAACCAATAATGGTTTGATAGAAACAATATCTGATGTCCTATATGTTCATGCATTGAAAAGCAATTAGTTAAGTGTTGGTCAGTTGCTGGAAAGAGGATATGTTATCACTCTTTAAAATGGTGCTTGCGAGATTCTAAACCCTTTTAAAGGATCTGTTGCTATCATGCAAATGAATTTCGAAAGGTTGTTCCCATTAAAGATTGAGAGTGCACAACCTTGTTTGATGACAGAAGTGAAAGATCCTTCATGGCTATGGCATTTTTTATACGGCCATTTGGCTTTTAGACTAAAAACCTTGCAAAAGAAAAATATGGTAATTGGTCTTCCTAAACTTGCTATTACCTCTCAAGTTTGTGAAGAATGTGTCATTGGAAAACAACACAGTTCTTAGTTCCCAAAAGGCAAGTCATGGAGAGCCAATGAGGTCCTAGAGTTTATCTATCCCGACATTTGTGGTTCTATAACTCCTGCTTCCAATGCAGGTAAGAGATACTTTATCATCTTTATTGATGACTACTCTAAAAAATCTTGGATCTTTTTGTTACAGGAGAAATCAGAGGCTTTTAATGCATTCAAGAATTTCAAGGCTCGTGTTGAAAATGAGTCTGGAAAGACCATTAAAGCTCTTTGAATAGATCGTAGTGGAAAATATTGCTCAAATGAATTTGAGAAGTTTTGTGATAGTCATAGAATCGGAAAAGAGCTCATAGCTACATATACATCTTAATAAAATGTTGTCTCAAAAAGGAAGAACAGAACAATCCTTAACATGGTTCATAGTTTGTTGGCAAAAAGAAGAATTCCAAAGGAGTTTTGGTCGGAGACTGTGAATTGGAGCATCCTCATCTTGAATAGGAGTCCTACCTTTACTCTACGAGATATGACAGTAGAGGAAGCTTGGAGTGGAAGGAAACTATCTATAGATCACTTTAGACATTTTGGGTGCATTTCCTACGTACATATCCCAGTTGCAATGATAAAAAAGCATGATCATAGAGGTGAGAAGTATGTATTTCTTGGTGTTCATGAAGTATTTAAGGCATACAAGCTGCACAATCCCTTGACAAAGAAAATTGTGGCTAGCAAAGATGTTATTTTCAATTAAGAAAATACATGGGGTTGGGATGAGAAGCAACCTACTCAAGTTCTTGCTGATAACAAAGTCGAAGCAGTAGCTCCGTTATCTTAAATTCTAGCAAAAACAGTTCCACCAGTTGTTGAAAGTTTAATAACAACAAGAGAAGAAACTAGTGTAGTGACTTAAGCACTTGGTCGTGTTAGAAGAAGATCTAGATGAATGCAAGATTATAAGGTAGACATTTATGTAGATGAAATTACACATTTTGTATTATTTGCATATTGTGCTCCAATAAACTTTGAGAGTGTTGTCAAGGAAGCAAAGTGGAATAAGGCAATGGATGTTGAAATTGAAGCCATTGAAAAGGATAGAACCTGGGAGTTAACTGATTAACTGATCTTCCAGAAGGGCACAAGACTATTTGTGCAAAGTGTGTATTCAAAACAAAGCTCAAAGAGAATAGTGAGATTGACAATTACAAGGCAAGATTGATAGCTAAGGGATACAAATAGGAGTATGGAGTTGACTATACAGAAGTTTTTGCTCTAGTTGTAAGGCACAACATAATTAGAATTGTAGTTGCATTGGCAGCATAGAATTCTTGGCCCATTTATAAATGGTTTTTGTTGAACAACCCCTAGTTATATTAAGATGGGAAATGACTATAGAGTTTATAAATTGAAAAAGGCTCTTTATGGATTAAAACAAGCTCCACGAGCTTGGTATAATAGTATTAAAGCTTATTTTTTGAAGGAAGATTTTCAAAAGTGTCCATATGAGTACACACATTTTATAAAAAACGGAGATAAAGGAAAAATGCTCATTGTTTGCTTATATATGATGGGAATGATACTAAAATGCTTGGTGATTTTAAGAAGCCAATGACGGATGAGTTTGACACGTCTAATCTTGGAAAATTGTATTATTTCTTGGCCTAGAAGTAGTATAATCAGATGATGGGATTAAAGTATGTATGTGAGGTTTTGGACAAGTTCCAAATAAAGAATTGCAATCCTATATAAACAGTCCAACTAAGTTCAGCTTGAAGTTGAACAAAGATGAAGAAGGGGAGAAGGTCGACAACACACCTTACAAGCAAATTATAGGCAGTTTGATGTATTTGACTGCCACAAGGCCAAACCTTATGTATGCAGTGAGTTTTATAACCAGGAATATGGAAAGCCCAACTAAAACACACCTACTAGCTACCAAGAGAATCCTTCGTTACTTGCAAGGAACCAAAGATTTTGGATTGCTTTATAAGATGATTGAGAAGTCATCAAAATTGGCTGGATTTACTAATAGCGATTATGTTGGAGATCAGGATAACAGAAGGAGAACTTTGGGTTATGCCTTCATGCTTGGGACAAAGGCTATTTCATGGTCTTCTGAGAAGTAGCCCATTGTCACCTTATCAACTACAGAAGTTGAATTTGTTACTGCTACAACTTGCGCATGTCAAGCTATTTGGCGTAGGAAATTCTTATAGAGCTGCAAGTCAAGCAAGAGGGTGTTACTACCATCTTTTGTGACAATAGTTTTGCTATCAAATTGTCAAAGAATCCAATGCTGCATAGGAGAAGTAAGCACATATATATGAAGTATTATTTCTTGGGAGATCTTTGCGATGAAGACACTACAAGAAAAATGCGTGTTTTTGGCAGTTTTTTTCATCTAGAGTTTCGATGGATTTATCGACAGAAAAGAAAGAAATAACTGAAAAAAATTGGAAAACGATTATTGGTGGTTTTTTTTGTTGATAATATCGATAGATTTTTTTGCCAGTAATACTATTGACAGATTTTTTTAGCACATAATTGGCAGAATTTGGTATTTTTTGTAGCAATTTAAATTTTTGAAAAATCTGCTTGATTGTTGAAGTCATCGATGGATTTTAATCCACCAATAATATTATTGGCGGATTTTTCAGTCTTTACCAATGGATTTTTCCATCAGTATTCAAATTTTCAATTATCTCACTTGATTGTTGAAGTTATTGGTTGATTTTTCAACGAAAAAAATCCCCCGTAACAAGCACTTTTTTTTTAATATTATTGGCAAAAAAAATCCATTAGTAATTGGGTTAAAAAATATTTTTTAAAGCATTTTTATATTATAAAAATGTCTAATTCTTATACACTTATATTGTAAAAAAATTTTACACGATCATCCAATCATAAAATGATACATCAATAAATATAGTTAACTTTCACTTTGAAAAGTCATGCCAAGATGTACTATTTTGTTTTATACTCATTTAGCACAAAATTTTCCTCTAAAAATCACATTCTCATAGGTGCTATTGTCTTTGACATATTACACTCCTTGATGTCGACAAATGATTAATATACTAATATATTTTACTTTGAATTTTTTTCATTTTATCTAATACAAGTTTTTAATTATTTTTCTTTAGCCAATAGGAAAAAATAGAAGGGGAAGAAAGGAGAGGTGATAAAATATTTTTTAATAATTTTTCACTAAAATCTTTTGAACAATGTATCACTCAAGTAAATTAAAGAGATTTTTATGTTTATGCTGCAAAGTATTTGAATTTCTTATAAGAGATTAATTATTTACATACAAATATAGAAATCAAAATAAAAATTATAAATAATTTAAATATAATTGTAATAAATAAATTTATTATATCAAATATTGTATAAAATTATTTTACAATTTTTTTGCTTTTTGTGATATATATCTAAAACTTTGCATGAAATGTAATTAAACTTATAAAAAAATTATGTTTATCTATCTGGAAAAGGACAACATTTATCTTTTACTTGAATGTGAGTGCTTAGTTCTTATGAAATAATTTATAGGTGTTTAATTTTTCTTGAGCTAACTATATGATATTTACTATAATACTATGTCAAATGAGATGATGGAACCTTTTTTTTTTTTATAAATTCTCACTAAAATTGTTGACGTATCTCTCATTAAAGTTTATTTGACTCATAACTTCATATTTTGTTATATTTTAAATTTTTATTTTATTTAACATGAATTTAAAGCTAGATTTCTTTACTCAAGAAAAAAGAAGAAATGAGTATAAGGATAACATATTTTTTTTAATTTTTGAAAATATTTTGAATATTAACTCGAATGGATATAAGTATACTTATAGGAATATTTTATTTAATATAAATGATCAGAAATTTCTTTATTCAAGAAAAAGAGAGAGTAATAAAAGGATAAGATGATGAATTTTTTCCAATGAATTTGCCACAAATATTTGTTACTCATGAAATCTATTTTAATAATATATTTTCATCATTTCTTATGGATATATTTTAGTGATATAATTTATTTTATTAATTTTCATTGAAAGCTTATTTAATGTATAATATTATATATTAATACATAATCATAGAGAAAATGTTGACTTGATTTTGGAGAAGCTTATTTTTAGTCATGACCATGTATGTTTCAACTTCTAAAATAATCAATGAGAGAAGGTTGATGATTTTTGTATGTAATGATGATTCCAAGAACACTAATAAAACCTGTAATATTGTGTATAAGGAAGTATTTATAAATATATGTTAAATACTATATTATAAGTTCATCAATAATTCATGTATAGTTTATGAATAATATATTTTACTAATTACTTCTTTATCACATATATAATTTAAAACTATATATCTATTCAATTCAATTTATCACACAATTAGCCAGGCATAATCTAGTTAATTTACTACCTTGCTGACACCTATACTTAAAGAACCATGACATGGCCTTGATGACCACCAAATTACCATTGTTAAGAGAACCGGATCGGACCGACTGGTCTGACCGGGTTAATCGGGAACCAATCTCCTGGCCAGTCTGATTGAGTAGCCGGAACCGAAGGGACTCAATAGGTTAAAATCGGTCAAAATCGGGAAAAATCGACGAACCGGAACAATTGGACCAGTTCAGAGCTTTTGATTTTTTTTTTCTTTTTTCAGTTTCAAAGCTTAAATACTAATATCTTGTGGCAGTCACAGAGCAAAAATGAAAAAAAAAATTGGTTATGTTTATTTTATATATGAAAAAATGAAAAAAATACTGATATTCGTAAGCTGCTCACCATAAAACTCGCTAGTCACCAATAAATATTGTTTTCAAATACTTTTATAACCGTATTGTGAGATTGAGATTAGATAAATTTTATATGGATTGTATTTATTTTTATAAACCTATGAATTTTTTTGTTGTTGATTATGTTAATGTTAATGATTTAATATATTTTATTATTTTTCGGTTAAACCAGTTGGACCTCTAAACCTTTGAATCAATACTTTGACCGGTTTGATACTAAGTCCAGTTTTATCTTCCTTACAAATTACAATAATGACTAGGCTGCACACTCACTTGGAGTAGGCTCTCGTGATACTCACGCAGGGATAAATTCAGGAATCAAATTGTAAAATTATGAAAGCTGAATGAGAATAGTCCCTTTCTATTGTTATGGTTAGAAAAATGTATTTTTAGTCTTTATTATTATTGCATTTAGAGAGCTTATATATTGTTATTTGAGTTTTAAAAAATTTCAATGTCTAAATAAGATATTTCTATTATCATAGGTCTATTTTGGAACTTAGCTTGGGGAATCCTATTTTTCTTAAGAAAATAAAATACAATCACTTTACAATAATTCAAAACATCTAATTACTCAACTTACCAATTTACTCTTTAATTACCCACTATAATTTCTTTTAAATTGATAATATTGTACTATTGACTCATATACTTAAAAAATTCATAAAATATTAAAAAAAAACTACTCCATAATATTTTTTTACACATTACATGTATATATAAAAAGGGATTCCTCCCTTTAACCACTTTTTGGGGCACAATTTTCATATCTTCCATAATACCTATAACGTAAAGGAAGTTAACAAAAATTTAAAAAAATTAAGTAGTTAAAAAAATAGAAAATAAATTTAAAAATATATAATAAATAACTAAAAAATAAATTATAAAATAAAAAATATGTGGATTAATAGACATGCAACTGAGTATCAATTCACTAATATATATAAGACAAAATTCTTATTTTAACCTCCCTAAAATTTCAAGTCTAATAAATTAATCCCAATAAAAAAAATCTTTTATATTAGTCCCTGTAAAATTAAATTATCAAATAAGTTAGTCACTCAAGCTCAATTTAACAAAAAGACTAATTTATCTGATTATTCAATTTTATAAAGGTCAATTTGAAATTTTTTTATAAGAATCAATTTATATATTAATTTAATTTTATAGAAATTAATTTGAGAGTTTAATTTTTATAAGAACTAGTTTATTCTATTTAAAATTTTTGAAGGATTAAAATGAGGATTTTATCTATATGTATAAATTGAGAAAACTTGGGACCACAGCACCAGTCTTATGTACTTGAGCATATTCGTGTCGGCAAATACTTGGGTGGGCCAAAGTGCTAATTTCTTTCTTCAATAGGTACATGTAATTCGTGTAACTGTTGCATAATGTATCTTTTTCTTTTCTGATCTTGGATTCCTTTTCTCTCTCTCCTTTTCGGAGGGTGAGAGTTAATTATTTATCAAAAAATATATTAGTGGTTAAAAAAACATTTCAACCGCTATTTTGTACATAAAAATTATCATTTAAACAAGTTATGTATAGATATAATATATGAATTTAAGTGTAAATAAAATTATAATACACGTATATTAAGTAAAAAATACCATATATATATATATATTTATATTTATATGAAAGAGATAGTATATATGTTAAAAAGTTATGTACAAACGATAAAATTTTCATTTATGTTGAACAATCTTCAACCAATTATTTATGGATTTGGAAGGGTTTTGTGTAAATTTTTGGTAAATTATTTGTGTATATATACATATTATTAATTTAAGTTTTATACAATACAAAATGATTTTATACAATTACTTCATTAAAATACAAATAATTGTCATATTAGTTTAAATTTATACAACTATTCATAAATTCAAAACGATATGACAATTTGTTACATTCTTATTGAGTGACAACATTAAATTATATGTTTTTAGTGTATGAAAATTTGATAAATTTTAGTTTTAATCGATCCCAATTTTTTATTTCTATTTTGGTCTAGACATTTATGAAATTATTTAGTTTTAGTCTCGATTAAATATTTAGCTGGTTAACCAAAAATTGAGTATCTAATCCTATATAGCAACCTATAATCATATATATCAAAGAGAGATTCCTACATATATAGATACAAGTCTAACAACTCAATTTTAGGCACATTCATGATGAAAGTGGATTTAATCAGCTTTATTCAAGTTACACTCGTTCATTTTATTGCGAGAATGCTCAAAAATAGATTGTTAGACTTTTATTTATCTAAGAATTTTTCTATATCAAGATCCTTGCCCATTGGACCCAATCTGATAATCCATATTTTCCAAGCCCAATAACCTTTTTTTTTTTTTTTTTTTTATAGAAATCAGGGTATCCACCGCCGGCAGCGGTAACTAATCCCTTCGCCGCGGGAGCTCCTCGAATGGGCAAACGGCTAGCCATGAGATGCGCTCCATTCCCATGAGTCAGGAATCAAACTCCTAACCATATGGTTAAGGGACAATGTGAACTGCCACCATGCCACACCTCATGGTTTCCCAATAACCTATTTTATAATGGAGTTTTGGCGCATATGATTATGATAACTTTTAAGGATTGAATAATGTAAATTTATCTAATTCAGCATTTAACATATGCATATTAACAACAAAAATTAAAATCAATCGGTTTAAAAATATTTGGATTGAAATAATTTTTTTAGAGATGAAAACTAAAATTTGTTTATTTTTTTGAAAAATAAGAAATTGTTTGACCCACTTACATTTTACTATCACGACACAGAAATTTAACGCATCTTTTACGATGATCGTATACTGCACACGTGCTCAATTATTGTCCTTGTAAATTTTGCTTCGCACTCTGAGTTACCCTTATCTTTTGTACGATATTTTGCATGTTACCCACGAGGCAATATGTACTTATTTTCTTCTTTTTTTTAATACAAAATGAAATTCCATTCTAATTCAACAATTTGTTTTGGCAATTTAAAAGTTCAGCTTGTAACCTAGTCACGAATAGTAGCTAAAATTAAGATCAATTTTTAATAGTTAAGTAAACTTTTGGTTAAATGAATTTAACAGTTGATTAATTAAAATAGGAAGTAAAATAATGGAATTGGAGTTCTCTACCATTCTTTTTTCTTCTCTCCAAATAAAAATTCGACACATAAAATAATGACATCACACACGTATTTTTCAAATTAATTTCTTCAAAATCACCTATGTGTTTTTTTTTTTTTTGGGTATGATATCCGACTGGAGACGAAATCGAATGGATTATGAATTATGGTTACAATTATATATACATCGGCATTATTCAAATTTGGTTCTTTGGAAACTACGATGATATTGAATAAAAGGAGCTAACCCTAATCCTAGCTTTTTTTTCTCTCTTCTTTCGCGCTGGTCTCCTTTTGTGTGAGCTTTATGGAGGGGATACTGTCATACTTTTATGGTGACGGTCCTATTGTTTTTCCCTTTTCTTTATTGTTCATTTGTTATGGCATGTATTTTTTTTTATGGGTTTACAAATATAAATATGTTTAGATGTGGTTTGGAATTAGGAGGCATAATGCATTCTTCAACCTGTGGCACTTTTCGCATTAGTCTCCATTGTAAAAGATGTTTTAACATTGATGATCTTCGAGCAATGAGCAAAGCCACAAATAAATGAGCAAATCGTTTTCTTTGGGTAGAGACATATTCAGACGCATGTAACAAATCGTATTTGCACATTCTCATTGTAAAAATAGGTTTTATTAACTTTATTCAAGATATAATTATTTACTTGTAGGTATTAGATATATAATCATTAATATACCTTAACTCAATGACTTAAGCTTTTAGGAGAAATGGTTTCATGATGTGATATTAGAGTTGTCCTTACCTCTAAATAAAAAATAAAGATAAAGGTGGGTCTAGTCTGTGCACTGTTCACACTTTAAATCCAAAAAAGGTATTAATATGAAAATGTATATTAGATATAAAATCATCATGTGTCTCGACCTAATAGCTTAAATGTCCTACCAACTTTTATGGGAGTATATCAATATTTGACATGTTAAATTTACTTAAAAATTAAGGGGCAAACAGCATGAAAGAACATAATAAAATTATACAAAGAGGAAAAGTTTGAATGTGTTGCTTTATATGTATAATATGTTATCTATAAAATTAAAATTTTAATAGGCTAAGACTGAATGTGTTACTTTATATAAATAATATTGCTTTATCTACATGAGTTTATCTAATTTAAAGGTCCATTAACTAACATTTTAATTAAAAAATAAAAAAAATTATATTACAGTTGAGCATCATTATATATGAAAATATTTTTTTTGTTATAACAGAATGAATAGATAAACAACTGTAAGAGTTGAATAACAAATTCAATGATCAAATAATGATTTTTTTTCTCAACTCTAAGCTCTTGTTTGATTTCTAGGGATGCTTTCAAAATTTTCTATATTGTAAGATATGTTTGGCTAAAAGATTTAAATGATTAATAAGTAAAAAAGAATCTAATTTTAAGTGTGAAATTCACGTAGTAGTCATAAAACCATATTTTTATATATTACTTATCGGAAAAACAAAATATTTTGGAATTTTAATTTTTTTCCCAAGAAAACCATAGGTACTAAATATTATACAATATATAAAGTTATTTCATATTTTTTAAGGAATTTATTATATAAAAGTACTTTTTTTTATACAATTAAAAAAAAACATATTACTTTTAAATGAATGCATTCAAACATAAAATTGATTTTCAAACAATCAATTGAGAAAACACGATTATATGTATGCTTGATTATTGAAATAATTTAATCTCGTGTCTAATTCAAATATACATTAACATTATTGTATTGGTTATTTGCTTTAACGTTTACATACATACTATATAGTTAACTTTAATTTGATTGTAATCATGAGATGTAGCATAATTAGTAGCTATCTGACCTCCTTAAATATTTAGTCAGAGGTTTGATTCCAACGATATGTATGGAAAAGTCTCATGACCAGAAGATTACCCCTTAGGAGAGGTCCCACTTGTGGTGGATATCTTGGAAGATAAAAACATTGATTTGATTATATATATCATTTAATTTACGTAAACACTCTATCCCCTCCTAAGAGTTTCCTTCAAGCAGTTTTGCCACTAATAGCAAGACTCTAGAATGGTTAGTTAAGGTGTTGGTGTATATGGTGAGAGTGGCTTTAATGGTGTGGCTGCTGGTTAGTTATTTTCATCGAATTCAGGTGAATGTTAGACTCCTCCCTTTCCTAAGATTTTCCTTCAAGTTTTGCCACTGACAGCAAGGCTCCCAAATGGTTGAATAAGGTGTTGGTGTACACAACAGGTTTTTAAATTACGAATCGCATCACGTGATGCGGCCGCAATATTGTGGTTATAGTTAGCTGCGCAATCACATTAGATTGCAATTACAGTCTGATGTATTTTTACATAAATTGAAAATTGACTACATCATACCCAACATCGGGCCACAACGGATTTCTTTTTTAAGTTATAGACGTGCAAAAGTTCCATGCTACATTAGCCGCAACGTGTGTTGTGACGGCCATATTATCTGTAACCGCAACAACCGCAATTGCGACTGCAACTTTAATTTAAAACACTAGTACACAATGAGAGTGACTTTAATGGTGTAGTTGCTATTTGGTTATCATAATCTAATTTAGGTGAACACTCTACTCCTCCCCTTCTAAGATTTTCCTTCAAGTTTTGCCACGGGTAGCAAGGCTCCAAAATAGTTGGGTAAGGTGCTGGTGTACATGGTGAGAGTGGCTTTAATGGTGTGGCTGCTGTTTGGGAGAGATGAAGGTAGATGGTGGTCTAGTAGTTGTGGGTGCATGTGTTAAAAGAATGTAGTCAAAGGATTCATGCAAAATCGTAATTTTATTGCTAGAAGGACGACCAAGTCTTACATGCCATAAGCTTGAGACATTGTTCCCATTTCAAGGGGTTTCAACATCATCACACACAGATCATATTACACCATATTCTCCTCTATTCGATTAGTTTCAATTTCACACATATAAGATACCATTATCGATCACTCCTTCATGTTACTACACAACCACTAAACCAACACTCCAATCCAGTAACTGATACAATCAACCTTCCACATAGACTGTAGACCCACTGATCTCACAAAATACACAACATCTGCCACAGATTCTCATCACACAACCTGCATCACAACCACAAATATCTTCTACGTTACCTACAGACCTCCCAGCCACACTACTTGGTTCCTAATCTCTTCCTATCATTGCTGCACAACCAGAATGCCATGAAATCAATCCTATCAGGAGGTCTACAAGGGTCAAGAAAGTTTCCTCTTATCTCAAGGAATTTCATTGCAACTTAGCTATCACAACTACCATCACCAATCCCTCAGGTCTCCCATATCCTATTTCAGATTTTATCTCATATGACAACCTTAAACCACATTATAAATCCTATGCTTTAGCCATTGCTTCTGAAACTGAACCAAAGTCCTTTAAGGATGCTGTGCAACATGAATGATGGAATAAAGCTATTCAAACTGAATTAGCTCCTTGGTCAACAATAATACATGCATGCTTACTGATTTACCCCTTGGAAAGAAAGCAATAGCATGCGAATGGGTGTTCAAAGTCAAGCACAACCTGATGGCTCGGTTGAGAGACATAAGGCAAGGCTAGTAACTAAGAGTTATACACAAATAGAGGAAGTCGACTACCTACAGTTAGAGTGGTTTTGGATCTTGCACCAGCAAATCATTGGCACATCAAACACTTGGATGTCAACACAGCCTTCATCCATGCATGGTGATCCGGCTTTTTTTTAATCAAAATAAACCACCAAAAAGGAAAAATACAAGAATGAACCGTTAAAACATTGATTATAGGAAATGAATTTCTGATTATGCTTAGGGCTTTTCATAGAAGGCTCTTACAAAATCAAAATACTTATGATTTTGTAGGAGTGTTCTACGAAACCAGGCAGTGCAATTAATATCTCTAATTTCATGGAAGGCTATAATGAATTCAGTGCAATTTTGTGCATTCACTGGTTTGGTTGGTCTATGCACTTCGTTTTCTAATAGTGGTTAAAAGTTCAAATCTCACCTCTACATTTTTTAATATTTTGCGAATATATTATTGTACCTTTTTATTTACAAATTTTCAAAAGTAATTAATTATATTATGATAGTACAATTGACTGGTGCATTACTCTCCTAACTTAAGATCTTTCAATTTTTTTTAATTTTTCTTTTTTACAATTATTTAAAATTTTTAATAAATAATAACAATTACTTTATTTGTAATATATTACTGCTAATGAAAGAGTTTATCTGGATTTAATTTAATGTAATTGATGCAATCTGATTTTTTTTCTTTTTATTTTTTCGACTAAGAAAAGTTATTATGAGAGATGGATTAAAAAAACAATAGGCTTTTGTTGATTGATTTTTTTTAAAAAAAATTAATCCTACGAAAAATTGTTCTCGCGACCCAATAAAAAATTTGGTGCTCACAGCGGATTCAAAAAACACAATATCAAACTTCATGATTTGGAATCAGATCTGGACAATCAACCAAAATGGAGAGCTTTGGAGAGTAACGTAACTGAAATTGGTTTGCATTGTTGGAAAGTGGCAGATTCAGGAGTATAAATTGAGGGGAGGAGTTTTGTGCTTGGTTGGTCTCCACTAACATGAGTGATAGATGCAGATTGTACTATGGCAGCACCGAGTCAATCGACCTCATCAAAAGGCTCAGTTACCAGGAGATGTTGTATTGGAAAACTAGCTAGAACGTACATGTTGAGGTGAAAAGCGTCCAAATATATGTGAAGGAATCCTATAACATACACGTGCGCTATTTTGCATTTCTGTTTCTTGGTTATTAGCGCGTGGTTTTGCATTGTTCAACCTCTTAATATAATAACCAAAAACAGGGGAATTCTACGGTGAGTCTGTGAAAACAAAAAATAAAAAAACCAAAAAACCAACGTGAGTAGGTTGATAATTTTTATCCCAACGTTGGCAACTCATGCTGAAAATGATGGTAATTGGCTTTAAGGTTGCTAAATGGCTTTCAAGTTGTTTGTAATCTTGCAATCTGGACCCGTTTTCAACCTTAAAACTAGCTACTAACATTGTGAACGTGAGTTACTAACGTTGTCATAAGAATTACTAACAAACTCCCGGTGATGTTTTTCCCCCAACTAACTCACCGTAAAATACACCAAATAAACAAGCAAAATTTAACTAAAGTCACTGTTAAATTGTCTTTCGTGTGTTTGGTTTGGTTTTCCCTATTATCATTGTACCTGTCCTGGCCAGTAGTTTTATAATTCGTTTGTAGCTTTTTTGTTTTTGTTATTGTTAATTAAGTAGACCAAAATCAATAGTAAAATTTACTTTTATTTATTATAGCTGGGCGTTTTTGCATGTGTGGGATGGACAAATAAGCAGTCCATATCTGACAAAGTGCCATCTCTACACAACAAAATTCAGCACTTAACTAAGGTAGTACAAGGGATCGGGCAGCTTAAAGGTTCGGCCTCCTGTATAGTTCCCCAAAAGATCACTCCACTGGTCACCTATGTTTCCAATGATTCCGTATCCTTCCTCTACTAGCTTCTTTCTCTCAGCTGTTTTGTATGTAAGTGCTGTTTGATCCGTTTCTTCTGAACTCCTGCAACCAAATGTTTAAATAGTACCATAGTTATTAGAACCAAGAAGTCTAGAGTGCAATCGTTGTTATCCTTAACCTCTCTAAATTCTTTGATCATTTTAGAGAGGAGGGGGAAGGGGGTAACATTGACCTCAAGAGAGTCGAACTCGCAATTACCTGCTACTCTGAAGCTGTTCTTTAATTACTAAGCCATTGGCTCTTCTACCCCCCTCATTCTTAAGAATAAATATTACACTAAATAACCAAAATATTCAGGAAATATATTAAGAGATAAATTAGGAACTGAGGATTTAAAAGTCTCATATTGATACCTCACAATTTAATAAATAGAATATATTAGTCTCTCTGGGTTCATGCGATATCTTTTTAATTGTACGAACTTATACAAAGAGATCAATTTGTCCCATTTTTAAATTTTGATAAATCAATATGAAATTTTCAAATCCTTAGAAGACTAATTTATCCCCTAATATGTTTTCATGAACTTAAATGGTTATTTAGTCTAAATATTAAATTTAAACACAAGGTGGAGTAAGTTTATGCTTCAAAGTCCAAAGAGACTATTGTGTGAAGGAGTGTATTAGGATATAAAGTTATTTATGCGCTTCTATTCCAATGACTTCAGTCTTTGAGACAGAAATAAAAATAGGAAGATATGTATATATATCCTTACCTGAGAATCAACCTCTCATATGTGTGATAGCCAGCATTCTTTAGGTTGGTTTCAGTTTTGCCTCTTTGGTCCTCATTTCTACCAGTCAAGAATATTATCTTAATGCCTAGAGACAACAATTTCTCGTACAGCTTACGAGTCTCGGGCAGTGCTGGTGCAATGCCTTGGAGAACCCACTCATTCCATGAGGTTTCGTTATAAGGTTTCACCCTATTAACAAATTAGGCATAAAAATAAAATTATATTTCTTGTGATATATAAAATGAAATGTTGCATAAAGTAAACAGAAACAATTATACACTTGTTACCCATGGATGTGGTTTGCAAACTTGCGAAAAATACAAACGAAGAAAAAAATACATCATGCATAAATGAAGTTATATACATATATACACATATATAAGAAATTAATTATTTAATCCTGAAGTTGTAGAATGTGATTTAAAGGTGAATTTATTTTAGATTATTCTGACTCATAGAAGTTAATTATTTATTTCAGTTTTTACTCCAAAGTTAAAAGCAAAAACAAATTATTTTAAACTACTTTTGGCTTTTGACCAAAAACCAATATAAATAACTTTTATGAAAAGTGATTATTTTAGATGAAAATCAAAGATCAATGATCTGTCATAATAATCTAAAACAAACATACTCTTAAATTAGTCTCTAAAGTGGTTGTATAACTTTAGGAAAACAAAATGAAGAAAAAGAGAGTACCCAAATCCATTCTGAGCATAATATGGCAAACTGGACAGTACAGTCTCATCAATATCAACGATCCATACGTCTTTTTCTTCGTCGATATCAAGATCCTTAGCATAATAATAAGCCTGAACACAAACCGTTTTGGAGTCAGATCTATATTGGTCACCAAGCATATAGTTCCCTACATATTCTTCGCACTCTTCTGGAACAGTTGAGAATTCTCTGAGGTTGTATGCTTCGACGGCAAGCCTCCAGCTTGCGCAGGACACGTTTGGAAGGTAGTGACCTCCAAGGCCTGTTTTCATTCGGAGAGGGTAAACTTGGTAGCCTGCTCCGTGGCATGTTGCCAAAATGGATGCAAGAACGAAGAGAGGCACTATCATTTTTTCAAGAGGGTTGTTTCGTGGAGAAGAAAAGTTGTGTTGCTTGAATTGCACTGGGTGTATATATGTTGCTCTTTATATAGGCCTTTTCTTGTTAGGGAAAAAATTATCTTGTGGGCTCAAATGTGATTTTCAAAACACATTTAGTTAGAATTTATATTTATTCAATCATGTTGAATATGTTGATTGCAGATAAGAATTATCTAAAGTGAGATTCTCACTTTAGAAACTAAAAGAATGAGATTTCACTTTTAGATTAATAAGTTTAGAAGTAGTATTATTTTTACTCTATTAATTCAAGGGTAAAGTTCTTTATTTTACTCTTTAACCCACTTTAGAGGATTCAAATCCCACATTGAATATATTTTATAACTACGTTGCACTCATAAAAGAGTGTGTAAGAGCATAAGTCTTTAGGATCCACACCCTAAAGGTTAATTATTAGAGTAGGAGAGCCAAAATCTTTATAAGACCGCTTCCTTTAAAAGAACATCCACTTTTAGGCGTTGAACATCACATCGGTCTATTATTATTAGTAATACATATCACTACCAAAAAAAAGTATCGCTTTTTTCAGTTACTGGTAAAACTATAATGTTGTGATTGGTACACATCACTATTCACTAGTCGAACTATCAACACATTGTACCCTATGGTATATAAAAATGATTTTTACTTACACGTCTTCTACTGAAAACTCCTTCTATAATAATAATAATAATAATAATAATAAGTACTCATTATCAAAAAATAATAATAGTAAGTACATCTGTGAACGGTGCCAATAGTAATAGTAATAATTGTAATAATAATCCGTGTTTGAATCTGAAAAGTACACAATCTTGCAGTACGATGAGATTTGGAGGGTTTATTATATAATAAGAATGTTTCTGTTGCAAAATATTGGAGCAAGTTGACAAGGGGGTTTCTACATAACATACACGAAGCTTATTGGCTGAAGTTGTTGATTTTCTTTGAGTCCTTGCTTTGGCCTTGATGGCAATGTCGAAGAGGTCAAATTGGAGTCTGTCTTTTATCCATGAAACAGGGCACTTTCTTATGTCTTGGTGCGGTAAAAGCATGCTTCAGGGTATCTTCTTCAGAAATTAAAACAGGCTCATACAAAGGGAAGAGGCTCCCAATTTAATTTGTTCTCAAGAGTAACAGCTCTCAAATGGTTTCACATGTAAAGAGATCGTTAGAGTTTCATGTAACGGGTATAATGGGTTATGGGCCAAGGCCCAATTAGTATAGTTAGACTTATAGTAAGAAATAATATAAATAGAGATATTGTAATTGTAATAGGTAATCAATATATGAAAATGTTAATTGTGTTCCCCTCTCTCAGGATCATTCTCCCCTCCCTCCCTCTAGAATTCCCTCTAATTCTCTATTCTCCCTCCAATTTTCTCTAATTCCCTATCTAAAATTCTTATTCCATTACATTTCACTATTTCAACAAGGGGATGATAGATAGCAATGCCCAGTCCAGCAAAATTCTCAGACTGATGATATGGTTTTTGTCACAGGTGTTAACAACTTAAATCCTGGTACAATAAGGGCATGGCGAGAAGCTTTTGAGCTGCATATTGGAGTGAGATGAGTCGCGACGATGGCGGCGGAGGGAGGTAGTGGTGGCGGGGATGAGAAGATGGAGCACGGTGTAGATACTATCTATTAAGCAACGACTCTTTCTGCAAAAGTATTTTCATGAGGCCCTCTTTTACAAATTTAAATAGAGTTTAGAGTGAATACCCAACTTGGTCCTTCAAGATTTTTGTGTTGGACTATTTCATCTTTAAGAAAAGAAATTAATCTTATGGTTTCTTAAGATTGAAAATGATAGACACATTAGTCCTTTTGTTAGTTTTTCGTTAGTAAACTTATACATATGACACAATACAATGATGATGTGTCATTAAAATATTAGAGGCAAAAATATATACCAGTAATGTATGTATATAGATAATTTAATTGTAAAATATATACCAGTAATGTATGTATATAGATTTCAGCATATCAAATGCTCCCTTAGTTAGAAAGTAAGAAAGTATGGTAGTTATCACCATTGGATCAACTGATGAAATCCATATATCATGCATTTTATTGATCAAAAGGTGGAAATGCCCCTCATTTTTTCATTTTAGAGGAATTCTCACTTTTCATAATCTTATCTTTATTTGTTCATCTCTTCTTCACTTCTTTATTAATTTTCTGAGGAATTCTTTAAAACCAAAAGTAAAATTACTAAATAATTAGAGTGTTATTATTAAAAGAGTTTACGTTTGATATACTAATAGTGTAAAAGATTTTACATTATCATTTAATTAAATCTATATTTTTGAATTTTTTTCAAGTAATAGGGGTAGAAGTTAATTATTTTAATCGATATGGCATTACATATTTTTGAATTATTATATAAAATTTTTTTATATTATTAATATATTAATTTTGATGATATTATTTTTAACCTTTAGATTTACAAAAAATTATTTTTTTTATTTTAATATATTTAATCACCTTCCTTAAATTTTAACAGTAATTTTAATTTGATGAGTAATATTAGCCATATTATTTAGCATTACTGAGTTTGAAAATCCAGTATATATCCGTTATCATATGGTTTCCCGACACACTGTCTACCTCTATTCAGCGTTTGTGTAGACTTATATGAGGTAAAGTTATACAATTATTAGTGAAGGACAAAAGTTCAATATTTGAAAATATTACTTAATAAAGAGGGCTTATTTAATATCCCATCGTGGACATGCACGAGGCCTGCAAGTAATGCCTAATACAAAATCTCCATCACACAACACCCCTCTCTCTCTCTCTCTCTCTCTCTCTCTCTCTCTCCCGCTCTCCCTCCCCCCCCCCCCCCTCTCCTCCTCCCCCTGTCTCTTTTCTTTTTTTTCTTTAATAATTAAGGATACAAAGGTCAAAACCCCAGCTACGTGGTAGGTGAGAGCAGAGTACAAGGAACCCAACATCCAAAAACACCATAAAAATACAAACCAAAATTCTCATATTTAATTTTGTTTTTTTGAACTGATGTTTCATATATTTAAATTTAGCTGTACACGTTTTATTATTCTTATAATCACTCTCCTAATTAAATTATTGCGTGTTATTAGAGCAATTCATAGAACTATAATTTCTCCATCTCATATAAATGATACATATGGATATTTGAAACTTGTTTTGTTGTGATGAAAAGTTTGCATGTTTTTGAAATATTGTATGAGTACTACTACACATTTAGAAAAATATATATAGAATCTTTGACAAAAATTATGGTGATAGTTAAAGGAAATAAAATGATATAACTTATCAATTTATCAAAAAACTAATAATTATCACACATCATTTTGAATATAAAATTTTAGATAAGTTTCAGGTTATTTAGTATTGTGCATAATATATATGTAAGATTATACTCATTCTATTTATTGAATGTCATCAATTTCTATTTGTGGTAAAATCCATAACTAATTTATGCATTCATTCTGTTACATAATAATATTTTTTATTTTAAAAATAAAAATAATGAAAGTATGTAAGTTATTGGTTGATTCCATCACTAAATAATACTCCCCCTTTTAAAATATCTATCAATTTAAAACAAATACAGATATTAAAAAAGATAATAAATAATATTAGTAATTGAGTATAATATAGTGAATGGACAGATATATCTCTACATATTAATTGATATATCACAATGTACAAGGCTAATATTAAATAAAATATTTTAAAAATGTGAAATTAATTTAGTGATAATATTGAAAGAAAAATTAATACTTTATTAAAATATGAATTTACAGATATTTTAAAATATGAAGTTATCTAAAAATTTATAGAAACTTTGAAAGTGAGAGAATGCTGATATGACATTCAACAACTAATAATAGTTATCACAAATCATTGGGTTTACACAATGAGTTCTGACTATTTTGCTATCCAATTCATAATTTGGGTCAACAATTATTTTAATATTAAGTTATGTCAGCCCATAAAATTATTTTAATATGTACTTTTTTTTTCTTCATTTATAAGAATTGAATGTTGTTTAAGGAAAATAAGTTTCAAACTACTTAAAGCCAATCAAGATCGGATGATTTGTATTATCTTTTCTCAATAAAATGGGTGGATATAAAAAAATATTCTATCGTATTATTTTATGCTAAAAATGCGGACAATGCTATAATGCGTTCATCGTGGTCCGTGGAAAGCGTGGATGTATGAACTGTATCAGAAATAAGCTAACAATATTATTTTAACATTTAATTTTTTTAAATACTTAAGCATACTATTCACAAAATATAAAGATTCTACCACTTAGTTTTTTTTCTTAATTTTTTTTAATTTATTCTCTCTCTATCATTCTTCTCACGCTATCATATATCTCTATTGTGGTGAAATAATATTTACCTTTATTATAAGACATGTTGTGAACGTGATATCGTACCAGACAATAACAGGTCATGCAATAAAACAACGTACCGATAGCACACTGAAATGGGTCTTAAGGACCACAAATTAAAACTAATAAATTATTGTTACTCATAAATTATTTGTATGTTATATTATATCATTTCATATGGTCCACGTGGTACAAGGGTTTTCTTGTATAATTTATCTTATTTACACAGTCATAATAATAATAATAATAATAATAAATGAATCCTACTGACTTTATCTAATATACAGTCACTTAGGTGTGTTTCTTATATTTAGACAGTAAAGACAGAGACAATAGAGATATAGACATAAAACACACTGTTTCTATATCGTGTTTGGTTGTGGAGCACAAGACATGATAATTATTTTTGTATTTTATTTTAAAACATAGGGACAAGATAATAAATACATAATAAAAAATATATGTACCCCCATCAGATCGGTGATGGTGATCCAGCACCGACACCACCCTTGGGATTGAAGACACATTGGAAAATATTAAATATGTATAGGGTTATTATTGAAAAAAAATAAATTTTTATCTCCGTAACATGTCTCCATTGTCTTTTTTTTTTTAGGTATAGAAATTTTCTATTTTGGAAATAGAAAATTTTTTCATTCCTTGTTTCTGTCTCCACCACCAAATACATTTGTGTCTCCGTATTTCTATCTCATAGACAAGAAACAAACGCTACTTTATTTATGGGTTCAACCAAATATATTATGATTGTGCAAAAAAATAAAGTGTTAGACTTGTACTAAGATAAGAATTTTCTCGTTGCCCTCATTATGGCACAAATGGTTACTACTATACCAAAAGCTATAACTATTAATAATCATACAATATTATTTTCTTAAAGTTTCTCCAAACTCACGTCAAGCTTGAAGGAGTAAACCTATTATAAGCAAGATATTAAGCCAATTGAATCTTAAGAGTAATGATGCCCAAATAAAACCAATAATTGTATTCATAATTATTTCGTCCCCTAACTGGGTTTTTCTTTCTATTTAAAGAGCCAAAGAAAGCGAAGCAATCTGCAAAACATCAAGTTTCTTATCCTAGCTACAATAGCCATGAGACTTGTGGCACTCCTTTTCTTTCTAAGTAAACTTTTAGCAACTTGCCATGGCTCAGAGCATGGCCTAAGGTTCCAAATTTTCCCTCTCCGGATGAAAACTGGCTTAGGTGGCCACTACATTCCTGAAATATCTTGCTCAAGCTGGAGGCTTGGTGTGGAAGCACACAACATTATTGACTGGAAAACTGTTCCACAAGAGTGTGAAGGTTATGTAGGGAACTATATCCTTGGCAAGCAATATAGGGAAGACTCCAGAGCAGTTATTCAAGAAGCTTTACTTTATGCTATGAGCCTCAAGCTCAATGGGGATGGCAAAGAAATATGGGTGTTTGACATAGATGAGACTTCACTGTCTAACTTGCCATATTATGCTAAGCATGGATTTGGGTATGTATGCTCTTTCCTTTTCTTTTTTGGCTCGATCCATGCCTTTTCTTTTTTAATATTAGCAATTATGTTTCATATATGTTAAATTAACTATCTTTGGTATTGAGTTTAGGTTTTGAACCAACAATTAGAAGCAAGGTTTTGCAGATTTTGGAAATAATCAAATCCCACGACTAATAAAAAGAAAAGAGTGATGTTTGATCTACAACTAAATTACACAATAAATATACACTACATACTTTATCACCATTACACATCATATCCAATAATAATAAAGTATGGTATGTATTTATTGTGTAATTTAGTTGTGAACCAAATATTATTAAAATGAAAAAGATGCAATCCTTTATAATCAATTATTGTGAATTACGAGAGAGCACGAGAAGCTAATCTTGGTAAGTTACGCATAAATGATTGAGATTAGGATATGTTTGGTATGAGGTGAAAATAGGATGAAATTTTTTTTTGAATAATTAGCTTGATATGTAATTTTATATATGAAATCTATTCATGAAAATTGTTACCATATTTTTATCCCCAAATCAAATACACTGTAAGAGCATATTTAGTTGAAGGATGAAAATAGGGATAAATTACCTAGATGAGCTTGATATATTATTTTACATATAAAATCCATCTATATAATTTTTAACTATACTTTTACCCCTTAACCAAACACATCCTAAGAGTTATTTAAAGGTGATGTAATCACTCAAAATAATATAATAATTTTATATTTCAATCTTAATTATTTATATAATATCTAATTATTACGGTTTACTAATTTACCTAAATCCTAAACCCACCTCAGGTATCATGTTGTTGGTAGTAGGCTAGTAGCAGTGCTACACACCTAAATAAATAATGGTTATAAATATGATAGAAAATAAGGATAAAATAAAATAACGTGACATGGACAAACAATAAGTTGAGGTTTTACGAAAAGGCTGTAATTCAAATGTTAGGAAACTAACTATCTGTTTAGTTTTGAGTTTTCAATTTTTTAAAATTTGTGTAGAAAAAATTAAAAAATTAAAAAAAAAAATTAAAAACTCAAATATGGAGAATCTTAACCCTAGCTAGTGGTCCTATAGGATAGTTTAAAGAAAAATATTAGTTCATATTTCTTTATAATAACTTTACGTCTCTATAATATATATAAAGCATATGAAAATAAAATATTTTGTTGGGCCATACTTTTATTTTATCTTTATGTGTTTTTATACTATAAATGTGTGAATTTATTGTAAAGAGAAATATTGTACACCTAGTATTTCTCTAATTTAAATATATGAGTATGTGAGGATATATTGTATCTCGAAAATAAATAAAATAATATGACTTACTTGCTCATTTAGAGTAAACATGTATGTTGCATTATTTTTTTCAAATAAATTTAAACAAAATTTCTCTATTTTATTTATTTAATTTTATATGAAGCCTATTAATGGACCATTTCTACAGCAATATTGTTCACTATTTTTAAGGAATTTTCTGGAAGCTGTTTTTGGTCATTATTAAGAAATTCCAAGATATCTTTTTTGAATAATTAATGTTTGACATAATTATAACAGACATTAAAAAAATTTATTTAAACAGGAAATCATAATACAGTCCAAATAACTGAGATGACACACAAAATGATGTAGTGAGGAGCTTTCTTTTCTTATTTCCCCAGCATATGAAAACTTCTCTATATTTTATTTGAGAAATTTTATTTTATTTGTACGCATCACATTCCACGCATCTCCAATACACCTACTTGATTGGAGAGATATGACATAGTAAAAAAAATTGAAAAAAGAAATTATGAGACATTTTTCACGGTTGGATTTGATGATATGTATGTCGAGATTATGTCACAAGCTTTCGTTCAAATAATTAATAGTCCTCATTTTATTTTATGCAAATATAATTTTATTCCTCAAAAATTGAATGACAGCGTGGAACCATATAACGCAACGGCGTTTAATGAATGGGTTGAGCTTGGCACAGCACCGCCACTGCCGGAGAGCCATAAACTGTACAAGAAATTGTTGGATGTTGGCATCAAGATTGTGTTCTTAACTGGAAGACTAGAGAGTCAAAGAGAAATTACAGCTACCAACCTGAAGGATGCTGGGTACTACACTTGGGAGAAGTTGATTCTGAAGTAAGAATTTAATAATCTTTCTTTTTATCTTTTTACACTTATTCACAGTTCTTAAATTGTTTATGTAGGGATATAGTGTTCCTTCAAATCCCTCAAGATTATATATATATATATATATATTATATTAAACACTTTACCCAGAACACAAGAAAGTCATGTGAAAGATAATGACACTCAAGTTTAATTTTGATATGCTATTAATATAAAATTTCAGACGATGCTAAAAAATCACATGTTATTGTATATGTGACTTGTGAAATGATCATTTTGTCATTAATCAAACACTACTCTTTCTAATATAACAAATATAATGGGATGATTGTATATAAAAAAATCATACAGACACTATATTAAAATTAAATTAAATCTAAATTATATTTCTAAATTGCAATACATTAATTATAAGTATTTATAAAAATGTATTATTGATATAATTGAATAATAATATAAAATATTAAAATAATATTATATGTTCAGAAAAATATAATTATATATTTTTTTATATATAAATAGCCGTGGTTATTGAATGGAATAAAATTATATGACCTAATTATTCATCTAAAGGATAACCATATTACTCTGGAAATAACATTATGATAAATTTCTTATTGTCAAATATTTTTCAAAATTTTATCACAAAAAATATATTAAAATGAAATCTTTAAAGTAGTTTTCTTTTGTCCAATGATCAATAATGAAAAAAAGAAAATAAAAATATTCCTAACTACAGGAAAGCAATAATTCAGCCATTTTTAAACGAACAATAATTCAACTAAATTATTGCGTATAAGAAAATATACATAACTATCTATTGCTTCATATCAATAAATCAAGCATTCATATGACATGTAATTAAACTTTATCTCAATACTTTACTCACGGTCATAAATTGAAGATACATGTCCTATAAAAGTAAATTAGTAAAAATATTCTACACACAACTGTTAATTAATATGTTGAAAAACAATAAACAACTAGAATGATCACCAGAATACGATTTGTTGTCGGGTGAGTATCCATTCGAAACAATAAAGCAAAAGCATATGAAGGAGTGGGTGGGGTACAACCCATGTCAATCCAAATAAAGAGGCAAATGTGCTAGTTGACAATTTCCAGCTGTTACCACTTTAATATTTTGTTGATTATCACGTTTTGAAGGTTGAAACAATAAACTCTTTATACAAAGAAATTAAACAATTTATCGTAGAACATATCTCCAAAAAAAAAAATCTTAAAAGGATAAGATAAATATCTCTTTTATTCTTAAAACATGAATAATTTATTAGAATAAGAGATAACAATAATCAAATTTGATCATTAGTAGTTATGATGAAAACTCAAATATTATATCATCAAACAATTTCTCTTAAAAATTTAAACTCATGAATAAAAATAGATAAATTATTTTAGAATTTTACTAATCAATGTCCTTAAATAAATATTCAAATTTAATAATAAATTTCAGGTATTGAAACTATAAATATTTATCTCAGAAGAGAGAAATTTCTCCTTTAATTCCTTAGTTAGTGCCCTAAGTGCACCGGAGGGCACTGAAACTCATTATTTTATATCTAACATAATTCATGTTTGGTTGTAGGGATAAATCCGAATACAATGGTACAACCGCAGTTACATACAAATCATCTGAGAGAAGGAAGCTAGAGGAGAAAGGGTACAGAATCGTTGGAAACATAGGGGACCAATGGAGTGATATCTTGGGAACCAGCACTGGCAATAGGACCTTTAAGCTGCCCGATCCACTGTACTACATTAGTTGAAGCTCTGCCACTAATGAATCTACTATTTACTATATTTCCTCAAATAAGATATGGAGATGATTAACCAACCAGCCCTGGCTGTGAGCTTTAGGTGAAAGGAAGTCACTTTAAGAGATACAAGTTTGTTTTTCTCTTTCGCGGCTGTAATAAATAAACTATGTGCTCATGAACAGCAAGAGTAATGGTACTATAATTTCGCTTTTATGGTAAATTTTACACGTGATAATATATCAATTATTCAAAATATAATTTAAAATTAAAAACATAAAGATATCATAAAAAGCATTCGTTAACATCTTGGTATATGCAAAATTCACTATATAGTCGAATCTATATTACCATTTTTCAAAAATTGCGTATGTTGTTTTCGTCTTCATAAAGTGAGACCCATTAACATGGTCAAAAGGAAAAAAGTGAGACACGTCTACCCCTTCATGAGTTGGCCTCAGATAATTTCACAAATAATATATTTTCTTACTCAATCTTGACATGATTATTGATAGTGCTTATTATTTTCTATAATGTTGCCACTTTCATTTTTCATTTTTGATTTTCTTTTTCTTACTTCTCTTTTTCAATATTATAAAGTGCTATCTCTTGTTTTAAAGGTAATCATTGATCATTGAATAATGTTATTTTGACTTATATTTTATGGGAAACCGTGTCGACACATTTACATCCACCATTCAATTGGGTGGACCCCACTTAGTTTGGGTCCACACCCAATCTAATGGTGAATGTGAGTGTGTTGATACGGTGTCCCACAAAATGTAAGTCAAAATAGCATTTCTCTTGATCATTACGTGGAATTGTAGGTCATTATCCGTAAGAATAATGCAGACACAGTTTTCTTTTTTTCTTTTTTTGTCAATGCAGAAACCGAACTAAATATTAGTGGTAGAAAAAAGCATTTACATAAAAAAAAATTTAATGAATAGTGTTTCAAGTGTAAATTAATATTAAAATACATGTTCATCAAAACAAAAAATATCATATATATATAGACACACACATGATTTATTTAATCTCTACATTCCTTTTATACACTTAAAAGGAGACTCGTTACAGGAAAAAAAAAGAAAAAAAACACAGGAAAATGGGGTAAATGAGACGATGAATGATTATACTATTTATATATATGGAGTTGAAATTTTTTTTTCAATTCCTAGCTGTATGTATGAAAAAGATTTCATGGCCAGAAGCAATACCCACATATGTGAGCTTTACACATCAAGAGAATTAGCCATTGCTTACAGTAATGGATACTCTTGATTTATCAAAAAATAGTATAGAATAGATTAAAAATTTATTTACAAGTAATGAAATTTTCAACCATTTATTTTTTGTCAGTAAATTTTGATATACTTACTCTATTTAATGACTTTTCATAAACATCAAATTTTATCAATTTAACTGTTAATTTTAAGTTTTTACTACATAGATAAAGTGTACATAATTTCATAAAATTTTAAAATAGTTTGATATTTCATATCCCTTTTTATTTGGGCATGCAATGTAGTTTTGAGATAATACATAAATGTTGAGTATCATATAATATATCCACCAATGCCAAATTTTTTTGAAATTTGATATACTTGATCACTATAATAATATCACATTATTCAATAATTGGATTGATGGAATTTATTATTTACAAGAAGGTATTCACAAGTAAAATAGATTTAAACTTAAAGTAAATGGATCTCTCCTCACACACACACACACACACACACACACACACACACACACACACATATATATATATATATATATATATATATATATATATATAATGAATTTAAATTTCATGCACTCAAAAGTATAAAATAATTTCATGTTATTATTTAATTACAATACGAAAAAAATAGTAGTATATATTTGTTTAAATTGATAACAGTAATCGTAAATTCATAGAGAAGTGATTGGGTACAAAACTTTGACAATAATATTACAATATGTATAAAATAATAGGAAAATAACAACAGTACACTGTGTAGAGAAATATGGCACTAAATTAAGAACTATTATTCTATACATATTATAATAATATTATTGTCAAATTTGATTGTACTCCAATCATTCCCCAAATTCATAATGACATGACAATTTGTTACGTTTTTATTGAATGACAATAAATTAGTTTGATTTAAATATATTTTTAGTCCATGAAAAATTAGTGAATTTCAATTTTTATTCTTGATTGGTCTAAATATTTTTTTAAATTGTTTAATTTTAGCATATATAATTATTACTATGACTTTATTTAAATATTGACCTGACTAATAAAATGTCACATCATCTAATCCTATATAGCAATCACCAATCATGTGTCAAAGAGAGATTCTTATATATTATAACATCTACACACTTATAACAAAAATGGGTTGCATTAACTCTATTCAAGCTACACTCACCTTTACACTCACCTTTGAGTGTGCTTGATAAAGAATTTTAAATTTGTATCTATTTAAAAAAATTTCAACTTTAATATGTTTGTCATCCTTAAATATATAGATAATTTTGATTTTAGTCTTTTAATTTTTTTAGGCTTTTAAAATTCCTTCATTTTTCTAATATTTTGATTTTGGTCCCTTCCATACTCAACACAGTTAAGTAGTGATATTTATAAGGATCAAAGGAAAATTTTAAAGTTATTTACAAGGATAAAATGCAAAATTTCAATATTCATAAAGATTAAATGTATATTTTAAACTAGTTAGAGGGACCTAAATTTAAAGCAAGTATAAAAAACATAGTAATAAAAAAAGAGGGACCAGAAAACTAAAAAAAATACAGCGGTTAAAATTAAAATGAGTTATAATTATATTACAGAAAGCAAAAACATAGAAAGTGCCTAATGTTTAAAAATTGCCTGAAATGTAATTAACTATTAAAAATTGATCCTATTTTTAGCTAATGTTCATGGCTTTCTTAAGTTACAAGCTGAACTTTTAAATTGCCAGAGCAGATTTAAATTAGAATGGAATTTTTTTTTGGAAAAAAAAAAGGAAAACAAGTCAATATTGCCTCGTGGAAAACATGCAAAATATCGTACAAAGACAAGGACAATGAGAGTGAAAGCACAAGCAAAAGTTACAAGGACAATAATTTTTTCGAAATAACTTAAAGCAGGTGCGCAGTGTACGATCGTCGTAATTCATAAAAGAATGTCTTAAATTTCTATGTAGTGGTAGTAAAAAGTAAGTAGGTTAAATATCTTCTTAATTCTTGAAAAAAAAAATTTAGTTCAGATTCCTAAAAAAAATAATTTCGATGCAAATGTTTTTTAAATTTAGTATTTCTTGTTAATTTGTCTATATTAAATACCAAATTGGATAATAAAGGATCATATTACGTTCAATTCTACACTACAGTTATAATAATCCAATGTATCAAAATTTTATTGTAACATAGATACGTAGGTTATTGGGCCAGGTAATATGGATTATCGGATTGGATCCAACGACTTATTTGATGAGGGTTTAATATATAAAACTCGGCTTAAATGTGTTTTTAATTGAAATTAAGGTGTTCATCGCTGGTAGCAGTGACTAATCCTCTCACCGTGAGAGCTCTTATGTAGAGATAAATGGCTGGCCATGAAATGCGCTCCATTCCCGTGGGTGAGGATTAAACCCTTGACCACATGATTAAGGGACAAGGTGAGCTACCACCATACCACATGGTTGCTTAATGTGTTTTTGCATTCTATAATATAATTATAAGTCATTTTGATTTTAATCACCCTATTTTCTTTTTTTAGTTTTTTGGTCCCTCTTTTTTTATTACTGTGTTTTTTATACTTGCTCTAAATTTAGGTCCCTTTAAGTAGTTTAAAATAAATATTTAGTCTTTATGAATATTGAAATTTTGTATTTTAACCTTGTAAATAACTTAAAAATTTCCCTTTGATCCTTATAAATATCACTACTTAACTGTGCAGAATATGGAAGGGACCAAAATCAAAATATTAGAAAAATGAAGGAACATTAAAAGCCAAAAAAAATTAAAGGAATAAAATTATCTATATATTTAAAGATTACAAACATATTAAAGTCAAAAAATTTTAAGATAGATACAAATTTAAAGTTCTTTATCGAGCACACTCACAATAAAATAACAAGTGAGTGTAGCTGACCCAATAACCTAAGTACCTATGTTACAATAAAATTTTGATACATTGGATTATTATAGCTGTAGTGTAGAATTGAATGTAATATGATCCTTTATTATCCAATTTGGAATTTAATATAGACAAGTTAACAAGAAATACTAAATTCAAATAATTTAAAAACATTTGCATCGAAATTTTCTGTTTTAGGAATCTAAACTAAAATTTGTTTATTTTTTCAAGAATTAAGAAGATATTTTGACCTACTTAGAGGGCGTTTGGTTTGTGAAAATATTTTCTATTGTCATCTTTTGTTTCCATTTCCTGAAAATGATTGTCATTTTCAAATTTTCAAACTTTACGAAATGTGTTTGGTTTATAAAAGTAGATCACATTTTCAGATTTAGAAAACAATGAAAATATGTTTGGTATGCTTGTTTTTTAAAAGGAAATTTTCAAAATTGAATTTAAAATAATGCAACTATATTTGCTATTAAGCAAATATAATTATGAATATATTATTTTTACATTTAATTTATCCACAAAAAACTTAATTAAGTAATAAATATTTTTTTATAAAATAAAGTACTACTAATAATTTTACAAAATATTTCTAATATACTATTTTTTTCTGCATCTGTGTTCCTCTTTTTTTAATAATCTCAATAATTATATACATATGATTATCAATTCCCATATGACTACGAAGATAATGGCAACCTAGGAGGGGATACACACTAACACAGCCTTTACTCAAAGAATTTTTTTAAATGAAAAAAAATATAATTAAACAACGAATAAGGAGCACCACCATTCGTCCTTATCCAAAGTTCCAAACCTCCATGCCTGTGTCACCTCCACCAGCGGCAACCACCTCCATCCTCCTCTTCCGTCACCTTATTGCCCCAAATCAAATCCTCATCACCATCAGTAATTCCATTGATAAGGCCTTTGAAGATTCCTTCTCTGAAAATGATCTCAAGGCCATCCACCATAAGGTTTGCTCACAGTGATTGCGCGGTTGGCAGCGGTGACAGCAATGCAGGGATGACGCAGAGAAGAGTCGCAGTACCAACAGAGGGCAAGGTCACTAGTGAAGGAGAAGTGGGAGTGAGAAGGCGGTGGTGGTGGTCTCATGTCAAATAAAGACAAACCAAAGAAGTTCTCTATAATTACTAAAATGCCACCGCATTTTCATTGAAAATGTTTTCACCAAGTACCGAAAATTTTTGAATGAAAACGCTGAAAACGAGGAAATGTTGTTTTCAAATTTTCAAGGATTTTAGGAAATATTTTCCATAAAGCTCAACCAAATATATTTCTGAGTCTATTTTCTATTTTCATTGAAAATGAAAATGGGAAATGCATCAACCAAAGACGCTCACTTTTTAGTTTTTACTACCACTACATAGAAATTTAACACCTTCTTTTATGAATTACAACGATCGTACACTGCGCACCTGCTTTAAGCAATTTCGAAAAAATTATTGTCCTTGCAACTTTTGCCTGTTCTTTCACTCTCATTGTCCTTGTCTTTGTACGATGGTTTGCACGTTTTCCACGAGGCAATATTGACTTTCCAAAAAAAAAAATTCCATTTTAATTTAAATCTGCTTCGGCAATTTAAAAGTTCAGCTTGTAACTTAAGTAAGCCATGAATAATAGCTAAAAATAGGACCAAATTTTAGTAGTTAATTACATTTATGGCAATTTTTAAATATTAACCGCCCCAAACAAACCCAAATCTTGTCAATATCTTTTCAAATTGACAGCCACAACCACTGTCTGCTTTGCCTGGCCGCAATGTCCTCTATCTCGCCAAGCCAACTGCGATGGTACTATCACCTCTCAACCAAACAAAGTACCAATATTCTTACAAATTAAAAAGTAATAATTCAATAAAACTCACAAAAAAAAAAGGTAAAACATGAAAAAACTAAATTGATTAAAAGTTAAAGAACAACCACGAACACAATTACTCAAACCATTTATAAAATGGTGGATTTGGTGATAAGTGATGGCTCAAAGAAGGGCGGCAGCAAATGTTTTCTAATAGAGAGAGAAGAGATAGAAGTGAAAATAAGAAATGGAGAAGAAGAAGGGGCTCTGCGTTTGTAGCTATAATTATAACATTATAGATGAAAAATCTATTTATAATTCCTTTAATGAAACGAATTGTTTCATTAAAGGAATTACAGATGAGAAAATCCTTTACAAATGGATTTTTTCAACTATAATCTTGAATTTTAAATTACAGATGAATTTATAAAGGGAAAAATTTGTTTGTAATCCATATGTTAAATACGCGCCTTGAATTTCAAATTATAAAAGGATTTTTCCATCAATAATATATTGAATTTATTTAAATGAATAGTTTAAATAAAAATTCATCTGTATGTTTTGTAAAAAAAAAAAATTCTTTCATTATCTGTCTATAATTTCCATCTATAATAGTTACGCACCATGTGATGTGAGTTTGTGCCAACAATTACAGGAGGATTTATAGATTTTGCCAAAAAAAAAAAAAATTCTATGTTTACATTTACTCGTTTGTAAATCTATCTGCATCATAGACAAAAAAGAAAAATCTATTTGTAAAATTTGCCTGTGTTCAACGAGTTTCTAGTAGTAACCATTTATTTTGCACAACTATCACTAGAGCATCTTGAGATTTGCTAAAAATATACTAACCTCCCTTACATATATTAATTCATTAATTTAAGTGGCGAAAAAGATATGTGATATATACATAACTAGTTTTTATCCTGTGCGATGCATGGCATTTTACATTTATAAATTGTTAAAAAATTAATAAAAAATATATTAGAAAATTGAATTAAATTGAATTATAATATATTAATTTTTCAATTTATCCTAAAAGTAATTTAGCAAGGTTGATCTTTTTGAGATAAATATGTTTTTTAAGATAAATAATTTACCAAAATGTTATATTTAATATGTGTTTGTGTGTGTGTGTTATAACCTACAACTAATTTTAATTGAGCATAAATCAATAATGCTTATATTGTAACAAAATTATTACCCATGTAATGAACATATTTGTTATCACTCATTTAATATATGAATTTCGTATTATCCAATAATAATAACAATAATGTAACTATTTTATAATTAATTTCTTTTGTCATGGTCAATAATTATATGGTACACTAATTGTTACCCATGCAATTTATATGTTTGCATTACCCGTGCAAGATAAATTAATAATTACATGAGTAATATATGTTTGATATCATCACCTATTTAAATTATGAGATAAGATAACCAATGAATAATTTTTTTTCCTTTTAATTAGATTTTGAATTATTTTCATATTACAATAAATTAAATTCTGATAGGTAGTTTGGTTTCTTAAACATCTAGCTAGAGATTCGATTTTTGGCAGTGTAAATGTAAAGAGTCTCGTCATTTATAACTAAATTGTCAATTTATAAGAATAAAATAAATTTATAATGATAAAAGAAAGTAAATATTAAACAATAAAATTGGAAAGAAGTGAAGAATAAAAGCTCAATCGAGACAATTTTTGAAAGTACAATATTAATTAAAAATTAAAGAAATATATGCCTAGTGGTGTGTATGGAAAGGGACTTGTGGGTAAAGGTTTAACTAAGCTTCCATTTTGAATGAATTAGTCACTTTTGTTGACATTGGATATCCTGAGAATAAAAAAAAATAGTAATTTGTATTTAAACTAAAAATTAAATCAATCACGATTGAATCCAATCAAGTAAAAAAAAAATTAATAGTCATCAAATCTAAACAAATTTGAAAAGATCCATTCAATTCTCACTAAATCCAATCAAATTTAAAAAATTTTATTAAAAAAATGTGTTCTTTTCTACCTGAAATCTAATAAGAAGTAATAATAGAATAATTGAGAAAACCAATAAAATAGTAAAAATAATGGATGAAACGTGTTAATTAAAAAATACTTACTAATCAAAGAGTCTTACAGTTAAAGAAAACACTGTGAGTCGATACTTATGTGGAAGACTTTAATTTGCCAAGAAGAAATTTATTGGTGATAATAGTAACCCACATTTTGCTATTGTTTTCAAAGTTGTCAAGCTATAATACATGCTCTTGATTCTACAAAATGTCACTGCAATCTATTATCCAAAAATCATATTATTATATTTTTAGAGAAAAATAACAAATGAAAGAAAAAAAAAAGCAAATCCAAAATTTAACTTATTAAATAACAAATGATCGATAACATTAAAATATTTCATCAAAGACAAAAAAAAAATAGAGAGAAGGTCTATTGAAAAAATATGACAAATGACGATTTTATAAAAGAAGAAACGAAATTGGACATAAAAAAAAAGAAAGAAAAAAAAGGTACGAGCATTGATCAAGTTAAAAGATGAAATTGAAATAGAATCTCTTGCAGTGTTCAATGGATTAGGATGAATAAAATGAAAATTTTTCTCGACAAAAGATCGTTGACATTGGGAGCAAGAAAACAATGTAAAACTGAAAAGACATGGTCAATCACAAAAACAATTGGGAAGTATTCATAATATATTTTTAATTTATTTTTCAAACAAATGAGAATAACCAAAACATTCAAACTATTTAAATCTGATTGAAATTCATTTATTACAAATTAATTAATTGATTTTATGCATTTATATTCTATTCAAATTTGATGTATATATAGAGAAAAAATATGATTAGTTAGTTCAAAAAAGTTACATAAAAAAATAAATAAATCATCATATGCATTTATTATGATAGATGCAAATAAATATGCATTGATTTGAAAATCATTTTGAATTCAAAATTTGAATTTTATTGCTGATTATATAAGCCAAAAAAAAAAATATTTATATGTTTCAATAAGTGAGAATAAATTTTAAAAAAATTGATAGGCATTAAATTAAGAATAAAAATTGTTAGCAAAATAATAATAATAATAATGTTCAACGATTGAGGTTCGTAAATATTATATAAATTAATTTAGAATGAAATTATATATATTATTGAGATCACAAACATATATTAATTGAGATTTGAATCATTTATTTGGATTTAATCATTTATAGTACATTGAATGAAATTATTTTTTTAAACTAAATCAAATATTTTTGTTTAGAAATTTTGGATGGGAAAATGAGTTAAGGATGAATTGACATATGGCATTTTCCTTATTTAGATAAACTCTCTTTTATATAAATATATTGATATATTGATTATCAATGACAAAATTATAATATTTTGAAAATATTTGTAATAAGTTTCATCTCCACATAAGAAAAACATTTTATTTAATTAATATATTAAATATTGCTAAAATATTGCACTTTTGTTATTAATATAGTCACGTATATGTCACATATTTATTTGTCGCTCATATTGACAAATTGATATTTGTAGGAGGGTTAATATCATTTTACTGAAACTTAGAGACCTGTAGTGACAACGGTACAAAATAAAGGGATTTTGAGTGTAAATTACGCGTAATTTCAAGGAAGATCGAATGTAATTTTACTCTTTTATTAATCCAATATGGTTACAATTGCACATCAAGAGCATTATTCAAATTATTGGTTATTTGAAAAGAATGATCGATGATATTGACTAGTTATGCATGCATGTGCTAATCTTGCTACTTAGATAATTTCTGAGAGTTTTATGAATGATAAAAAAGAGTGGCTACTAAAAACTTAATTCAAATTCAAAATTGTTTGTTTGTGTGTCATTATTTTGACTAAAAAATATTTTAAAAATATTTTTTAGATGTTTGTGTGAAATATTTTAATAAAAGCAGAATCTTTAACAATATAAAAAATCTTCTTCCAGAAGCTATAATTATTTCCATCTTCTAGAAAATGATCTTTTTATAACAGAAAATATGTTTAAGAATAAGTCAAGATTTTTTGAGATTATATCCAAATATAGAATACAATTTGTTTTTTTGGTCTCCCACCCAGTATTCGGATTGAAAGGTCGACTAATCCGGATTAAAGTGTTACGGGGTCCAAGAGGGGGTGACTCTATCCACAAGTAACATTCCATTCTCATTCATCCAAAGATCAAATCCAGGAGAAGATGGTTAAGGGAACATAGCCCCTTTACCAGCTGTGTCACACCATGTGATTAAATATAGAATAATTTTACATCCAAATACAAAATAAGTTTTCCTTTTTAAAGATCTTATTTAAAAATCAATTATTAAGAAGCAGATTTTTTTTTTTTAAAAAAAAGTGCATCCAAACCAATCAATTTACGTAAAAAATAATTATAAATTTGCATGATTCCAAGCATTGTGGTATTACCTCACACACAAAAATTGATATTGAATGAATTAGTGACATAAATCATAATGGCGAAGTCCGCCCCATAATTTTGGTTGTAGTAAACTTCTTTTGATCGATAAATTCTCTTACAAAATGGGTTTCTGAGCATTCGATTTTGTTGGAATGGGAAGAAATGAAATGGTAATGAAAATAAAGCGTGCTTGGCTCGAAAGGGACCTGGGTTCATAAGAAATTATGCCATTCCCTCCCAATTGAAAGAAATATCCGCTGCATTTCTGAAATCATATTATATCTATTATTATTTATAAAGGTAACAAAGGCACCATTAAGCACCAGTACTGTAGAGCCAGTACCCCACAATTACCATGTTTCACTTTCCTCCCCCACCACCATCACTGTCTCTGCTATCACTCTAGTCACACTAGTTGTTGGTAGTATCATCCTCATTATTTTGATCTTAAAAAACAAAATAAACTTAAATATGTCTTTCTTACCAGAAAAATAAACAGGTTTTGTTTTAGGTCACTAAAAAATGGTTGATTCGGTTAAATATTGAGTTGCATATTGAAAAATCAAATCATACATTTAGGATTTTGACAAACATGATTAAGATATATAATGTACAACTACTGGTTATAATATAGGATTGCATTTAGTTAGCTCAACATTTTACAAGGCTATTGTTTGTTTGATAGCGTAACTTTTTAATTTTGATTGGTACTACCTAAACAATACGTGAAAATTTTCCAAACATCAATCACATTACTACTAACTTACAATCAAAATCAAGCTTGTAAAATTAAGTTGATGCAAAATAAAGTTTATAAATATCAAATTGATGCAAAACAAAGTCGACAAACTCTAATCCAATCACACACCTAATCATTATGATGAAATGAACCAAACATCAAGGCTTAAAACAGTTGAGGATATGAGATAATAAAAGGCCTTATTCCCTCAAGAATAAGTTTCCTGTCTTTCGTATAAAAGCACCGTTTTGTTTTGTGCTAAGGAATGAGAGAATTGATTCATTAATTTAATTGAAAAAAAAAAAAAAAACGAGCCCAGCACATGAAACTTCCATATAGTGGGATTTGAGATGATAAATATACACATCTTTACACCCGTAAGTAGAGAGGCTGTTTTGAGGATTCGAACCGCCTCTAGATCATAAAGTAGCAATGCTACCATTGTGCCGAGACTCATCCTCTGAATTAAAAAATAAAATAAAATTGATGGGATCATTGAATGAGATACACTCTTAATAAATCTGGCAAATCGTTATGAAGGGAAGCAGAAAAGGAACATGAATAATGGCTCCTTAGAAAACCATACACCTAATGCTTAGATGGTGTATTGCTCTTGAAAATTGGAAGTGGTGATGTGTTCCAGAGAACATGGTGGTGTTAGTGGCTGATAACAAGAGGAACTATCATTTCGCATGGAACTTGCTATTAACAGATTCATAGCTGGGGACATTTATAACTGCAATGAAAGAAATAATGTCTTGTTAATCAACGTTCTAGACTGCCATATTAAGCCATATATGAAGCCCCAATGAAGATACATTACATGGATCCGATATCACATGTTTTTTAAAAAATAGTTTAAATATGTTTTTGGTCCTTATAAATATAGGTGATTTTGATTTTAGTCCTTCGGGAAAAAAAAAAATCATTTTCGATCCCTCTTCTTCTAATATTGTGTTTTTTTATCCCTAAGCTCTAAATTTAGGTCAATACGGATAATTTAATATATACATTTTGTCCTTATGAATATTAAAAATTTTGTTCTTTTATCCTTATAAATATCTTACAAATCTTCATTGGTCTTTATAAAGATCACCGCTTATCGGTGCAAACTAAAAGTGGGGACCAAAAACATAATAATAAAAGGAGAGACTAAAAACCGGAAAAAACTTGGAGACCAAAACCAAAATCACATATTTAGAGGGACTAAATATATTTAAGCGTTAAAAAATTATAGGATATGACATGCCTATTATAGCATAAAATTAGTATGAAATTAGAATGAAAACATAAAAGCTTAACTAAAAGAGAAGAATAATGATTTCAATATTAGCATAAATTATGGCAAATATGATAAAATGCACTTGTGTATTTCATTGTTATAGTTTCCATTTATGTAGTTATAAAAATTCAAAACGTTAAAATAAAAATTTGTAAAGTATAATTAGGAGCATGTGAAAGTATTTGAAATATCTGGCTCGATATGTATTCGATATGGACACAACTACTATTTTGAAATATTCATGCCTCTTAGTTATTAAGAAGAAAACTTGTTTACTTACCATCTCCATATGATGCCATAGTCAGAGGAGAGGAAATAATCTTTTGAGAAATTTTAGTGATATCATTCAAAGTGATTTCATCAACAGCCTTCAAGAACTGCTCCAAGGGCTTCCTGCAATGGTTGAGAAATTCTTAAGTTATAGTTTGCAAACAAGAATTACACATCCATTCACGAGTCAAAAAGTAAAAACTACAAACCCAGGACGCTTTGCAACAGTCTGCTGCTAAACTAGTGAATAGAATAATCAGAGTTCTCTCCATTTGATTAATTGTGGGAAATTCAAAAGCAAAAGATTGTTCATTAAAAACCAACTCAAGATTTTTGGGGATTGATACATTCTTTGAGAATTGATTGCTTACCTTTCTCCATAAGTCAAAATCTGCCTTCCTATATCTTCTGATGCAATCATCTGAAAAAAAAAATTGATTTTAAGAATGCAAGAACCAACATAAAAACTAAACTAACCAACTTTTTTGGTCATAAAATTTTGAATTTGATATCAATTTGATCCTACTAAAATTTTTTACATCAATTTGATTCTAACAAAATTTTTGAATAATATTTCCGACTTTGACATCAATTTAGTCATTCCGTTAACGTGTAGATCTCAAAAAATAACTGGATTGATGTTGAAATGAATATATATCGGGATGAAATTGATGTGTAAACTTTTGTTAGGACCAAATTGATGTCAAATTGAAAATGTCAAGACCAAATAGGCTATTTATTTGGAAAACTAACTAACCCCATTACCCATCACAATAGAAGATAGAAAGAACAAGAAGGGAAACTAACAACAGGGTTGTATGATACCATAAGCACATAATCAGGTGGTCAAGGAGGAAGTCAGGGAGCTAGGAATGAAAGTTTGTAATTGAAGGCGCCCATAATGAAAGGGAACTAAAGGCCAGAATTTGAGAATAATGAATAGAGAAAGCGAAAGCATACTCTAGATTCCAGGTTCATTAGAACTGCAGACTTCGTGGATTTTTTGGCACGGTCAAGCTGAACCTGTGAAACTGTCATCGCAAGTGCAAGTTTAATTTGACAGAAATCAAGATTCTTACCAATACACTGCAGAAGAAAAGAGAGATTAAAAAAAAAAAAAAAAACCTTGTCCAGGTGATGCAACAGCTATTAGTTCTTTGGCTGCTATATCCACGGCTTCTGGCACGAAATCAGGGCTCTACATGACAAATTAAAAAATATGTCATGATCACCAAAACACGTGAAGCATTCAGCAAAGAGGGAAATACAACCAAAAGGGTCCAAGAAATACCCCTAAAAAGAGAGCAAATACATACTACATAAGAGGTTAGGGAAGAAATGCAGCAAAGCAACCCAATCTCATATACAAGACTGGAAAGTTAAGCCCCTTGTTTGATCCCAAGATAATGTTACAAATCCATCACGACTTGAATGGGGCTTAAAGGAAAAGGAAGTAGAAGATAGGATAACTCATTTTATTTAATCATGAGAATTCATGACAATCATGGGAGGCATCTATGCAAATGAATGCTGAGAAACTGCAAAAAAGTTTGTCTTACAGTGCTTGCGCAAATGCCAAAGAGTCCTGTATTGTTGAAGATACTGTTGAATGCAGAAAAAGATTGAATCTGTTGATAACCATTCAACACGCGAAGGTCTGGATTCAATTGTACATGCAAAACAAGTACAAGTATTAGAGATGGAATACTAATATAAGGAGTAAGGGGCAGCAGAAGGTGTTGTAGACATCACACAGACAAATCATCTCAAAGGGGAAAATTTAACATAATGACAAATATAAAGCATATCATTGAAAAACTTGATTGTAGACCACGAGACATAGATGAAACTAACATAGCCTTGAGTGCATCCCTTTCCCAGGGCCCCCAGCTGAGAATGAACCACCCCCTCCCATAAGCATCTGCATGATTCAGAATAGTTATTTCCATTCAATCATTTCTTTCTTCCTTTTTCCCGCACAACCAAACAAAAGTGCAAATTTCCAAGGCATGGTATTTCATGAAATCAGAGACACTCATATGAAAAAATGAGTACCTGTAGAACAGTCAAAACTATGGCATCCTTCTCCTTTTGCCAGCCACCAGGGACTTCAAAAGCAATAGCAAAATGTGTACCCTGCCCTTGCAACATACCTTAGTAGGTAAGATCCAATATGTCTTTTGAAGGGAGCAGATGAACAGAATGAGAGATACAAGTAAATTTAAGTAGTATTTTATTAAAATTTATACGTACCCCTGCTTCACCTTGACGACGAAAATCACCCCCAACATAGACAGATTTTGGTTCTTCCGGACGGGGAACACTTGGTAGATCGGAGAGAAGTGGCTCAGCAACAGATAGAAGCTCTTCATGGTCAACCCCAGATGCTGCAAGTACCATTCTAGGTGCTGTGTAATTCTCCTGATTTTTGGCATCAGACAAAATCAGATTCTCCAATAGATTGCCAGGAAAAAAAAAAAAAAAAGCCAAAAGACAGAAGTCTAAGTTATGTATAAATTAATACCAGCAGTATTCATGCAGTGTCATAAGGGATAATAGATCTTACAGCCACAAATTCCTCTAAACTGGGGCCATCCAATCTGTTCAGTGCTGTTTCAGGAGCTAGAAGAGGATTAGCCAATGCGCCAGAATAACCAACAGAGTGAATTGCTTCCAAAAGCAAGCCCTGGGGATTGGCTGGAAGTTCTCCAAGCTCTGCTTTCACCTTTCGAAGCTGTACCAATTGATGGTTCAACAAATTCAGAAGGATTGCCAAAGTTGAACAATTACTCAAATGGCCTCGATATCAAGGTCGAAAAACAAAAGCAGCTATTAGCAGCAAAGAATACTGCACTGTCAAAGGGGAATGCAACGCTTACAACTCCTGTCATTTTCCGTACACAAGAAAAATTGAAAAAAGAGGTAATGCTCACAGGAAGTCAGAGCTAAGAAATATTTAATTTTGCACTCAGCATGAGCTGGTATAGTTAGAACTTAGTGTTAGATTCCAGTCTCAGTGAGAAAATGCAAGAAAGTATAGGAAAGTGAGAGAAAGTAGAATGAGAGAATTAAGAAGTGATTCAGAGAAGATAAATACTCTCTATTTTGTGTGAAAATGAATTCTGTTCTGAGAAGATTTACAGCAAGGTATAGATAGGCTATCTTTGATTCAATGACTACCCTCTCTCTCTCTCTCTCTCTCACACACACACACACTCTAACTGTTTATAACTGGAATCTAACTAATTCTAAGAACTGACAGCTGTTGCTAACTGTTTCATTGTGATAGTGCTGAGATTAAGCTAGCTTTGGTGGCCTAACCAGCTTCAGAAGAGACTCTACACTTAAAAGGCTAAAATATGTAAATAAGGAAAAATAAGGAACAGCTTTGTCTCCCTTTCATTTACTTAAGTGTAGGCCACTACATTCTTGCCATACATGTAAAGAAATGAATATCCTATATAATGAAACACTATTGGTGTGTCATTTTCCCATAATTTGTTCACGGTAAGTCGGTAACACCCAAGCCTTACACCACAACATGGGGCTCATAATTCTTTTCTTTGAACAAAAGAAAAAATCTCCTATAGTTTTTTATCCATCATTCTGTAGACCATAGAATGGGAAAAAGCCCTGTTCATTTGCTGCAGAAAATGATGAGTGAGATTGTTAACTGAACAGGAGTTTGAGTTGTTTCCTGTTTTCAGTTTCAGATGAGGTAGCATTCAAGTAATTAAAATAAAATCATATCAGCTACAAATGAAAACATGAAACAAACTAAACAGCAGCTTAAGAATGAAAAGATCAATCCCTCTAAAATCATAAAACACAAATACCTCTTCATTGACCTCCCAATCCAAGAATGCTGGGTTCCTCACGCAGTCAGTCAGCAATTCAACCATTTGAGGAACATATGTCTTTAAAGCATCAAATGTGTATCCCATTTGCTCCCGAGAAGCTGAGGCTCCTATGTTACCACCAACTGCTTCTACTTCCCTCACAATTCGAAAGTGACTACGGTTTGTTGTGCTCTTGAAGGCCATTCGCTCGAGCAAGTGAGAAGCCCCGCTAGACAATGGTGTCTCATAGATGGAACCACAGTCAAGATATAACCCAATTGATGCTGCAGGGTTCTAATGAAAAACCAAAATGGAAAAAGTCAATCACAATGCTAGCCAAACACCTCAAACACGCTATTATGACTCAAAGCAGGAAGCAGCATTTTCATTCTAGGTATCGACACATAGAGAACTAGAAACATGCACATACTGATGAGGTCTCCGATGCTATTTTGAGACCATTGGAGAGTGTTGTGATCTTGGTCTTGCTTGGCTCGACAAAATCTGGAATTGGATCTGGAAGGGTAACGCCACTGAGCGGCGTGTCAAGGGGAGGAAAAGAACTAGAATGCTCCCCAGTAAGCCAGCTGAACAATCCTCCCGAGGAAGCCTTTGCAGCTACTGCACTTGATGCTGCAAACCTAGTGGCTCCCAAGTAGCTTCCATGGACCTAATCACGATCACATGGTTTCATCACGCAAACAAAGACATTTGCAAACAGCAACATTTGCAACAAAATTAACACACACACACACACACACACAAGTGAATATTCCATTCCACTTTCCACCAATTCAAATCAATATTCCATATTTTCCATTCCTCCTACGCTAACTCAAATCAATATTCCATTCCACCTCCTCCAAGAGCTGAAATTCACAATCCCCTCATTTTCCAATAGTAATTTAACAAAAAAGTAATAATAAGTTGTAACATGAAAAAAAAAAAATTGATTTCATGTAATGAATCACAAAGGAAGCAAGTAAAACAGGTCCAACATCCCACCCCATCAATCAGACATTCAACAAAGGCAACCCAAAAAATCATCTTTTTCTGATCAAAATCGAATTTTTTTTATCTCGGGGGGTTCCAAAAATTTGTAAACCTTGAAAATTATGCTGGGATTGAAAAAAAAGAAAAAGAAGATAAAGAAGGGTTGGTAGTGGGAGTGACCTTGAGATGCCTTTTGAGTGATAAGGACGCTGTTCTGTACATGATAGATGAGAAATGCAATGAATCCCAAAATCCAAATCCCATTAATTTTGAAATTGTCAAATATAATTTTACAAAAAGGCGTTTACTAGCCCTGAAATCATTGGACTCGAATGAATTGGGCCCACCCAAAAAGAGGTTGGCCCTTTGTGGCCCATGTGAAATTTTACTTTTAAAATTTTTAATTTGTTGTTGACCAAAAAAAATTTAATTTTTTTGTTGACCAATAAAATTAGGATAAATTACACTAAACTCTATGAAATTTAATATAATTACACTCATTGCCCTTATATTTTAATTTATCTTAGAGGAAGTCAAAGTAATTTTCTCAAAAAAATTAATGTACTTATTATTTATTATTTTCCAATATGTGGTTATTCATTTTCATATAATGGTTATTGCTTTTTCTTGTTTAATAAATGACTTCTACTTTTGCTAAGGTTTTTTAAAATATATATAAATATAAGCATACTTCTCATAAAACTTTATATAATTAGTTTTAACGTTTTAAAAATTTCATGTTCCTTAAAATCAAATATTTATTATTCTGTGATATAATCTTTTTTTCATTTTAAACTTGAATAGATGTTATATTATACTATATATTGATTGTAGATGCAATAACTTTATAATTTAATTCAAATACACTGTCAATATAAAATAATTTTATATAAATATTCAATTATATTATTATATCAGTAAAAATGTTTGATTCAATTACCCACTATTTAAGATGACTTATAAATACAATTGTATGATTGATTGATATTGTAAAAAAAATTTATACTTATCAAAATGAAACTCATATAATTCATAAGAATAAAGTAAAGTTACTGTTATAAAAAATAAAAAAGGAAAAAGTTACTCAATATCAAACCCATAAAAGTAAACACAACAACACTCTAACTCACTTTTCTCACTTTTCTAAATTACGTTTTCATGTTTAATGAATGATGCTACTATTGTTAAGGGTTTTTCAAAATGTATATTAGTTAAATATAAGCATACTTCTCATAAATTTTATATAACTATTCTAAATAATTTAAATATTTCGTATTCCTTAAATTTAAATATTTATTATTTCGTTATATTAATTTTTTATATATTTCAAACTTGAATAGATAATTATATTATATATTGATTATAGATCTAATGAGTTTAGAGTTTAATTTGAATATATTGTCAGTATAAAATAATTTTACACAGTATTCAATCATATATTATCACATATGTAAAAGTGTTTAACTTAAACCACCCACTAGTTAAAAAGTTTTATAAATATAATTATATAATTGATTAATAGTATATTTTTTTCTTTACATTAAAAGTGTATCAAAATTAAACTTATAAAATCGATAAGAATAAAGTAAAGTTACTGTAAAGGCACTGTATAAAAAAAGGGGTAAATTCACCCAGTCTCAAACCCAAAAAAGTAAACATAACAATACTCTAATTCCACTATTCTAAAGCAGCAAACCACAATCTCAAGCTGGCCATTTGGCATCCCCTGTTTCTGTTCTGCTTTTCCAAGCATCTTCAAGCTTCTCTTCTAGCACTCTCTTTTCATCACTCACTGCTATAAGAACCATAAAATAATAAGAAAAACCGCTTAAGTTGTCTAAGTTACTACTACATCCATCATTCACTAACACCATTCTCTGGTCATCCCCACATGTGTCCTTAGCCGTTTGATTCATCATCAATATTCCTCAACACTCTGTTTTCCCCTGTTTTTCACTTCCACCGAGCTCTAATGGAACAATTTTCAAACTCTTCTTCAATCTCTTCTCCCAGACTCCCCTGCTTTGATCCAAACAACACATATTCTTCGTTCTCTTCAAGCCCTAGGGATTACCATCACACAACCTTCACTCAAAAATCAAGCTCTGGTAATAGAGAATCCAACACCACCATGGCAGAGTACTGTGCCACCTCCCCTGAGCCAAAGAAAATCACTGGAGCTGCTGGCTATGTCCTTGAAGATGTTCCTCACTTGTCTGATTACATCCCTCACCTCCCTGTAACCTCTCTCTCCCTTTCCTACTTTGTTCACCAAAAGGGTCTCTTTGGTTTGCAAGAAAAAAAAACAGAGGATTAAGAAGGAAACTATGTGTGTTTCTTTGCCTACAAACTTATACTGATTCTTTTTTCATTTCTTCTGGATCATCATGCAGACGTATCCTAATCCACTACAAGACAATCCTTCCTATTCAGTTGTTAAGTAAGTTATTACTTGTTGTTCTTTATCAGCATTGAAGTTTAATTTTTGGTTTTTTTCTAGTGTTAATGTTACACTATGTTGTTACTTTGGATCGTTATGGTGACTCAATCTTATGAAGTTGATTGTATTATGTTTCACCAGGCAGTATTTTGTTAATGTCGATGACACTGTTGCGCAGCAGGCAAGCAAGTTTTCTTGTTATGATTATTCCTCTCTTTTTATTGTATATTAATGTAATCTTGTACAATGTTCTTTGATGTGTTGATTCAAGTTTTTCTTTTTCCTTTTGTACAGATAGTTGTGCATATGAATAGCCCAAGAGGGACCCATTTTCGCCGCGCTGGGCCTCGTCAAAGGGTTCGTTTTATTTAATTTTTTAAATAATAGTTCCTTTTTTATATATTTTTTTCACACTAAACCTTGTCTCCACCTATATTCTATGTAATTTGTGGGGGTGACAACAACTTTGAATATTTCTCAGGTATATTTTGAGTCCGAGGATGTATATGCTTGTATTGTCACATGTGGGGGTCTTTGTCCTGGTCTAAATACAGTGATCAGAGAAATAGTTTGTGGCTTGTACCATATGTATGGGGTGCACAAGGTTCTCGGAATAGAGGTAATTTTTAAGGACCATGTACCAATCACTTCATTATGTGGTCTTTTATCCGCAGAGGAATGCTATACAGTTAGAATAATATTATTAGAATTTTTTATAAAAATTATGGTCGTACTTGAAGTGTAATGGCAGAATCCATCTATTTATCTAAAGTTTACCACTTATGTCATAGCATCTTGACATTCAAATTCTGGCAAATTACTTTGGTTGTCTAGCATTTTTTCCCCCTTGTAACTGCGATGGATGAGTTGCTTCATTTGTTACTTTTCATGAGCATTATATTGTTTTAGGTTATGGTGTTTCATTCAAGTATATGATCTAGTTTTTTTTTTTTTTTTACCCCTTCAATTTTGTGTAGGGAGGATATAGAGGTTTTTATTCTAAAAATACGATTTCATTAACACCAAAAGTAGTGAATGACATCCACAAGCGTGGTGGAACCATCCTTGGGACATCACGAGGAGGCCATGAAACCTCGAAGATTGTTGATAGCATTCAGGATCGAGGGATTAACCAAGTTTATATACTTGGAGGAGATGGAACTCAGAGAGGGGCTTCTGTGATTTTTGAGGTAACTAGTTCATGTTGTTCACAAGTAATACTTTCCATTGATTGATAAACTTGATGAGAGCATGTTTCAAACATGTTAATTGAAATAATAATCCCTTTTCATGTTAAATTTGCTCTATTTACACACAGGAAGTTAGAAGACGTGGCTTGAAAGTTTCAGTGGTGGGGATTCCAAATACTATTGACAATGATATCCCGGTATGCATGCTTGAAGTCTACTCCCTTCATTTTAAAATATATTTTTTTCACTTTTTTAATATATTTATTAATCAATATATCTGGATACAAAATGCATCCAGATGTATTGATTTATGAAATACTAAAAAAGTGAAAGAGACATTTATTTTGAAATAAAAGGAGTACATGTGAAGTCCTATACACACAGCTATTTTGTTAAAAAGGAGAAAAGGGTTTGTTTTTTAACAGCCACCTAACTATTGCCAATATGCCATGCTGTACCTGAACTAGGTTATTGATAAGTCATTCGGTTTTGACACTGTTGTTGAAGAGGCACAAAGAGCTATAAATGCTGCTCATGTGGAAGCAGAAAGTGTTGAGAATGGTATTGGTGTTGTCAAGTTAATGGGTCGTTATAGTGGTAAGTTTGGTTAATTGAGCAATTCTTGTGTTAATGTACTATTGTAGACTAGTGGTGTGAATAAAAAGTAAAAGATATGCAAAATGCTATTCAGCTACTATGATTAACATTTTCTAGGGAAAATTACTTGCAAGCTACTATAATGTTTGATGATCTTCAAAAAATGACTATTGAACTTTTTGCTTATTTTCTTGCTAGTTATTTAGTTATCATATTTGGTCATTTTCATGCCACATCCTCGGTTACATTCCTGCCATAAATCTTTGGTGAATACAAGGTTCTGAAATGACTGGTTTTAGTGAATTTAGGAGCCATTCGTTTTGATGAACATTTGGATTCTTTTGTGATCTTGTCAGATTGTTCCTCCATACTGTTTGAAATGTTCAAATTCTTTTCTCGTTTGCAACGTTTTCCTTCTAAAATGCTAGTAATTGTTGTATTTTGATGCAAAGAAGGAATATTAGATCTTTGGCTTCATGATAACTAAACTTGTCCTTTCTCTTGACACCTTCCATGATAAACCAACATTATTCGATTCCAAGACATTGAACAGTTTTAGGGAACTATATACTATGGTATCAGCTAGCAGCCACACCATTAGCACTAATTTGTTGATCTTGGCATTTCTTCTTTCATGACTCAAAAGATTAGTTGTTATAGTAGCCTGACATGACCCTCCTAATCATGCAGGATTTATAGCCATGTATGCAACTCTTGCCAGCAGAGATGTAGACTGTTGCTTGATTCCAGAGTCACCCTTTTACCTTGAGGGTCCAGGTGGACTCTTTGAGTTTATTAAGAAAAGGCTCACAGAAAATGGACACATGGTTATAGTGGTAGCTGAAGGTGCAGGCCAGGATCTTATTTCTGAAAGCCTAGCTGCCATGCATGAGCAGGATGCTTCTCGCAACAAGTTACTTCAAGATGTTGGTCTGTGGTTATCTCAGAAGATTAAGGTAAAAACTATGGAATGATGCTCCTGAAGTATGACTTTACTATTAAATGTAATATAGACTTATGGTTGACAGTTTTGAAGTCTGGTATTTCAGGATCTGCAGAAATACCGTATGTAACATAATAAAACGTAGAATTTGTTATATATAGCCCAAATTACACAAGCCTCTTCTATGGTCGGGTGAAATTTATTCTAACTCCCCTCTATTTGTTCGGATGACATTGACCTCCCCTGAACGTGACCAACTTACATGGTGTAATGTACCATGGTAAGAAGAGCAATGTAATGATATCACAAACTTGGAAGGGAGGACGATATAATAATTTCACAAATTTTGAGATCTCCTAAGCAGATTTTACAAATAGAGGGCAATTGTAGTTAATTTCATTGAACCTCATGAGAGATCAATATAACTTGTCCTTATATATACTAAAGATAGGTACATTGACACATGCATAGTGATCTCAACTGCAAAAACAGTTGTGATATTCTATGTAGTGATTTCTTTGAACCCGACATATTATATCAACCACAACATTTGCATGATGCAGTATATTTTCATTTTCTTTTTAACTATTTAACAAATTTATTTATTCTGTGTTGTAGGACCACTTCACAAAACATAAAAAAATGGCTATCAATCTGAAATACATTGGTGAGAGCTCTCTCCCCTTTTACTGGTGGTAATGTCATCTTGATAAACAAAATGTCTTAACTGATTGGGAATTTTCTTGTCTATCAGATCCTACTTATATGATCCGTGCTATTCCAAGTATTGCATCTGATAATGTGTATTGCACTCTCCTAGCTCATAGTGCTATTCATGGTGCAATGGCTGGATACACAGGCTTCACGGTTGGCCCCGTCAATGGTAGACATGCTTATATTCCATTTGAGGTGAGTTCTGGTGATTACTGTAAAAAATTTATGACTCTATTTCATAAATGAATTAAGATTGATACACGATTAGTGTTAAAAAAAGAATTTAGACAATCATCCAATTATTCACTTCACTTCGATCATCCAATTATAAATAGCTATTATTATAAATGTTTTGACCCAATTATGTCAAAAGATGTATAAAACATGAAAGATTTTTCTAATGTGTGCCTTTAGAGCACTCAGTGCATTGAAAATTTAAAGAACTTCATTTACAATACAAAATTTATCACTATTAATTCTTCAATGAGTGTCACAACGCAAACATGAAATATGATTAATCGATAATGTAATACACTTTACAATCATATATATCAAGTTATTTATTCCTCCACTTTTATTCGTAAATAACTACATTAAAAGTTAATCAATAGATTGTTAACCTCTATTTTTACATGATTAATTGATAGTTTTATACTCACACTATACCTAGTAATTCTCCAGTTTTATTAGTAAATACCTACATTAAGCTTTAATCGAAGAACCTTTCGCCTATATTTATTTGATTTTCACATATAAATAGATAATTACACTTTGGTTGCTCCCTATATTAGATTTGGATTCGGTCTCCCATTTTCTCATTTTACTCAGCTCCTCATTGTAAAGAAGTCAAATCTATAGATATTTCTATTGATGTGGTTGATTATGAAGCATTTTGATATTCGACACCTTTTTTTTCTGCATTCGTCTATATTATCTTTAGAGAAATTCCTAATCTTGCACTCTAGATCAAAAAGTTGATTTGCGTTTTGCTTTTCAATGTGCAGCGGATAAATGAGAAACAGAGGAAGGTTGTGATCACTGACCGAATGTGGGCAAGGCTGTTATCCTCAACGAATCAGCCTAGCTTCATAAAACAGAAAGATGTCACTGGAGATGCAGAAGAAAAAACGGAACACCACAAACCGAATGAGGGAATTCACACACAAACTACTGTGTCAGTGACCAAACAAGGCGACTAAACCAACTTGAGCAGCTGCTAGTCACTTTTGTTTATGTGTGTGTTTTTTAGTCTCCCTCCTTTTTTCTAAACTTATTGATATTATGCCACGTGTAAATTCATCGTAAACTCAAGTTTGTAACATTTTTAGGTATAAATTGTGAAAACAAAACTTTTGGAAACAGAATTGTATTTTCTGTAGGGTGCATGAATTTCGTAATTAGCACAAGTTGCGATGCATGAGAACGTATCCCTTAATTTCTAGCTACACAAATAAGGGGGGTTTTTTTTAACTCGCGCACTTATTAAGATTTTCATAATAAGCAAATTTAATTTTAAGATGAGGAAATTTAAGTTATCTATGGAAATTTAATGCAGCAAAGAATACATGATACTAAGATAATATAGGTATTGCCGAAGATAATGTAATGGATTTGTATCTGTCATGTCATTTTATATCAGTGAATCATTTTAGTCTTTGACTTTTAAAATGAATCAAATTAAGTCATGACAATGCAAAATATAAATCATGTTAGCCTCTCAATTAACTCTTATTTAATTTTCTATCAATTAAATATTGATAGATAATCTTAAATAATACATTGATATTGTATGCCATCTAAAATGGAATAAAATTTAAAATCATTCAATTAGATGTCTAAAATTATATAAAATGAGTCATTAAAATATTTATTTTAAGTTATAAAATAACTCATTTTATACAATTTTAAATATCAAAATAAATTATTTTAAACTTTATTCTATTTCAGATGACATATGATAGGTATAATTTAACGTTACATATCATCATTTAATTGATAAAATGTTAAAAGTGAAATAAAAGACTAACTTGACTCATTTTATAATTTCAGGGACTAATTTGACTCATTTTAAAAATCAGAAACTTAAATGACTCAGGAATAAAAAATAAAGGACTAAAATATGCATTAACTCTATTACAAAAGATAATAGACTAATTGTCCAAATTGATTCCACATATCTGCATGGAGGATAAACTAGTCCTTTAAAATCTAAAAATTTCAAATTGGTTCTTACATTTTAAAAAATGGGGATAAATTAATCTTTCTATGCAATTCTGTACATGATATGGATGGCTAATTTGAGACATGCAAATTCTTTTGTCCCTTAATATATTTTTGAAAGAACAATCTAGCTATTTTGTCAAGATAATATAATGGATTTGACGCGGGAAACTATACCTGGCACATCTTCTGTGGCCTATGTAAGCTACACTTGCGCTATATGGAGATGCTATATACATGATTTTGACAAGTCAAATTTTACATTAGAGAAATTAACAGACTAATATAAGAGATCTGCACAAAACAAAGTACATGTACCCTGAATGTGACCAATCACCACTAGCTTCTTTTCATTATCCGGGGAAAGACAGTGTTAATAACGTCTTTCAGATTCCTGCAACCGACAACTGTCATCTTTTCTAAACCTTCAGTCCCTAAAGTTTTTTCAGCTGCCTTTGGTACGATGCACATTCTGTAACCCAATTTCGCAACTGTGTATACTCGTTTCTCCATTCTAGGAACCTGCGTAATCACATAGATAATTGATAAATAAAACAACCGCTGTGTTAAAATTTGACCAAAGCACAATACAATGTGCTGGTTTTAAATTACAATTGTTTTGCACAAGAAACGTAATAAAGCTAAGGGTCTTCTATTTGGTTTCATTTTCTGTTTTCCGGCAATTTCGCGCTTTCAGGATTTTGTGAAGAAAATAATAAAATTTGGAAATGAAAACAAAAAGAAGGAATTTATAGTTTTCATTATTTTCTTCGTAAAATCATAAAAAAAAGAGAAAAATGAAAACAGTAAACAGCTTTTTGAAACCAAACAGACTATTAAGATTCCCGAAAAGCTACCTTTAAGACCTTCAAAATAGAATTTCGCACACCCTTATGCTATTAGGACTATAAATTGGCCTTTAAACATCATAATAGCAGTATTAACATTATAAAAGAAGAATTAGAAGAAAGAAATAACATGCTCACCATGCGAAGCTCACCACCAAGGCCAATTTCACCAATGAATGCTATATCATTTGGAATTGGGACCTCCAAGAAACTGGAAAAGAAATTGAAAAGGAAAATAATCATAATATATTAACTTAATCCAGATGAAAAATATATCAGAAGGGAGAGAGAAAAAACCTGCTGCAAATTGCAGCTGCTATAGCAAGATCTCCTGCAGTCTCGCTCAGTGTCAATCCACTAACAACATTCAAAAACACAGCCTGTTGTACAAAGACAAGAAAAGGAAACACAACATAATCAATACAAATATCAAGATTTGCATACTCATTGACATTGCCATACTTGACATGAGTTTTCCTGTTATATTCTCACCCCTTATTTTAATCTATTAATTCATTCAGAGGATTTAATTATGTGAAAATATCAATATTGAATTGATATGTGTATTGTGATAAGATAGACCGGAAGAACAAACTTGAAAAGGTGTATCTCTTTTATAAATCAACTTACATTTTCTTGTAGACGAAGGCCAGCCTGCTTTATAAGAACCTACAGGTGAAGGAATATGATCAAAGAACAACTATACAACTTTCAATGAAACAAATTATATATTTTCAATAACAAAAGCTTTAAACCCTTAAGCACCCCTTTCTTTCATTTTCCTATTACGAGAAACAGCAAGATAAAAAGATGATCGTATGGTAGGAAAGCAAGGATAGGATTGCTAACAAAATCTTTAACAATAACATACAGATATGATCATATCAGCTCTACTTGCTTGGATCCCATTTACTTGCCTTGAACCTGTTGAACCAGAAAGACAAAGTGCCTGCAATACGAATCAAAAGTTAACCTAAATAATTCTTTCAAAATAGAAAATGTCTGAAAGGATGCTGATAATATTCTCTTCGAAGCTAAAGTTGTTTCCTTCATTGACATGAAGAAACGAATGAGCACCAAAAACCTAAAAGACTTAGCAAGTAGTTCACAGGACTTCAGTAGGAGCTTACATGAATTTAGTCCTAATTATGAATTGTAACTATTCATATATTAGATTTATTCAGGGGAAAAAAGAAGTAAAGAGTTTTTTACTGTTTCTTCATTCAAATATGCAGATGGCGTATTTATTGACAACTATTGAACCCAGGGTTTCTGTAAGCATTATCTTTTCAAACAATTGGTTGAAAGATACCATAATAATGACAAGGGTGAAGGTGGTGATGTTTGTGAAAACAGAGCTATTAAATACAACAGGAGATCCATAATGGCCGTGGCAGCTTAAAATGTTTGATAGTGATAAATGATAAGTTGAAACATGAAAAAAAAAAATACCTGAATTTCAATAAGGAATGTTCGGGAGCCATCCATTATCACAGCAACAGCTAGCCCAGCTAAAATTTCTGAATCCAAGTATTGCTCACTGAGAAACATTTCACTGGCATTTGAAACAGCCCGTAGTCCTGAATGTGACATCTCAAAAACTCCAAGCTGACCACATGAATAAAAGACAACACCAATCAAACATAAAATTTGGCCAGATCATCATAACTATATAGTAAAGGAAATAATGCCTAAACCAAATAAATTCAACAAATTGGCACTGGCATAATAATGCAAAAAGAAACCACTTCTCTATATTGTTAAATTGAGAGACCAAAAAAGCATGACATGTAAGATCCTTTACCAAAGAATAAGTTTCAGTTCACCCAGCAGATGGTCTGGCACATAACCATGCCTCTGTTCTACAATAGTGCAACTTACTGCCAGATGTACAATTGACTAGAAAAGTAGATATCACCAATTTAGACAACTAAGAGCTTACTCTGGAATTTTGACAATTGAAGCCAGGCATTTTCTTACTAGTCTTTCAGCCTCCAGGGTCTAAGACTGACAATAGTTGTTTATGGAATAATCAGCGTGAATAAGAATGGATTAAGATAAATTATTCCATTTCACATCAACAACCTTTGGCAGTTTCAATGAGGCAAATAAGTAGACAGATCCAGAAATTTATAAACAGACAGACCAAAAAAGAAAAGAGAGAAATCAATGCCAGTACACACTATTCAAACGCATGCATGCCTGTATAGTACACATGCATATGAACTTATTGGCCCCTTACTCAATTTCGGAATCCTCCGAAATTTGGGGCCATAAATAGTATGTTGCAAACAGATAGTTTATTGAAAGAGTTGGTACTTTGGTGGTTAAAATAAATTAGTTATTAGCCAGGAAGATATAGTAGACCCATAGTATAATTGTCATGGCATACCTCATCAGTGGATCCAAATCGATTTTTCACAGCTCGAAGCATACGATGGGAAGAGTACTTCTCACCCTGAGCATTATCAAGAGTGATTAGCATACAGAAAATGCAGAGAGTTCAGGAAGCTAACTATAAGTAATTCACCACATATGTACAGGTATTAAAAACAAAATTTTAAAATATTTTGTAGAAAGAATTTTGAAAAGGGAACAGGGAGAACCATGTACTACAACCAAATTAAATTTCATTAAATACAAATATTTAGTCGACAACTATTTCTTTCATACTTGACCACTGATAATAGAGCACTTGTGCTGTGTAGCCTAAGTACTTATTGTTCCACCTCACATCATGCATTCATATGCTCTTCTTTATAAGAAGTTGTGACATTTTGTTCTTATTCTTCTAATACTATCATTATTAATGCTTGCACATGTTCACTGAGCTGCAAATTATTACATTTGAAAAACACGTAGAATTTGCTGATAAACATCAGCTCCACCAAATGTCGCAATCAGATCTTTCTCCCATTCTCCTTAAAAAAAAGTTGGCGATAATACCTCTCCTCTTGTCAAAGGAGTGAAGTAAATTCAGTAATGTGTTAAATCAAGCCTGAACAGAGGTACAAGAAATTTCATACATCTAAAAGGGAAGAGAAACTCAAGAAACATGCCAGGTGGTAGAAACTGTAATAATAGGCACAAATCAGCATTGCCAACTATGGAAAGAAAGAAAGAAAGAAAGATGTAAGAAGGTACCAACTTCCATATACAAAACAACATCTACAATATGCTCCAAGACACGAGGTCCTGCTATGTCTCCAGATTTAGTCACATGTCCAATCTAAAAACAAAAAAAAAAATCCACACCATGATTAAATGTCACTTTGACAGAAAAGGTGCAATTCATAAAATTGATACACATAGGTAAGCTCACCAAAAGAACTGGGATGTTTGTTGTCTTTGCAAATCGCAGCAAAGCTGAAGTACATTCTTTCACCTGTCACACACCTACAAAATGTCATGTATCATCGAAGCAACATTTCATTTCATAATAAAACATCAGCTACACAAACATATAGGTGTGAATCCCTTTTAAATAATTTAAAGCCAATTAAATAATTTAAAGGTACAAAACAAAAGAATCATAAGTGTATTCCTTTTTAATAAACATTAAAGACTTCATCTAACTATGATCATTACAAGGAAGCTACAAGCTTATAACGGAATTTTAGCAGGATAGATTCCCTACCTGCATAATCCCTCCAGGACTTCCCATTATTCCTTTCAAATAAACAGTTTGAATTGAATCAATAACTAGAGCCTGAGGGGAGAGATGCTGAACTTTCTTCAAAATGTCCTGACACCATGAAACATTATAATTATTTTGACTGCTATACAATGCTCTACTCTAACCAATTAAAAATACCTTTAATCAAACAAGCTTCTTCACAGTATTAACACATTATAAATCATTAAAGCCGCTGTTAAGTAATAATGCACAAAACCACTAGCAGCAAAAATTAGTATGCTGAATCCAAGACAAATCACCTCAATATCATTACTTGAGTACAAATAAATGTCTGACATAATCCCAAGGCGATCTGCTCTGTTACCAATTTGCTCAACACTCTGTCACATATTAAAAGAAAAAAAATTAATCTAAATGCAAGTTACATCAAAAGGTATTAAAGACCTAAAATAAAGTTGTAAATCAAAGGTGAAACTACACTGTATCAATGCTGGGAGGGGAACAGAAGGTCCACCGTCAACAAAAGTGAAATAATGCTTACCACTAATTTTCTGCAGATTAACTTAGCTACAATTCCTATTATTTTTTCAATCATTGATAAAAGCATAAGCATATTTTCTTCTATCTTCAAATGATTTTTTTTTTTTATTGTAATACTACAGGTAATGAATAAGTTTTTTACAAGCACTATGTGCTTTCAGCGACTTGAGATATTCGTAAGTTTTCAATTTGAAAACCCTCAAGAGGCTCAACTAAGGCAAACCTCTTCGCCAGAAACATACACAACTGGAGATGCTTCACCATTACTGCACTCCTCTGTGATCATTGCAGCAATCTGCAAAGTCAAATGGTACAACTAAAATTTAAAATACGTATTAATGGGGTAAGTCCAGGAAAGAAAGTTAACCATCTGTCTTTTTTATCAGTTTTACTATCCAAAAATAATCCTTACCTGCAACAGCAGAGTGCTCTTCCCAACTCCAGGATCACCACCAACTAAAGTCAAAGAGCCTTCAAACCCACAAGTATGAAGGAAAGTTAGCCAGTCAATTCACATTGCAGTGAGGCTTTCAGTGAACTTTAATTATGAAAAACATGATAACAACTCAGACAATCAGCTGGGGAATTCATATGAGAATTCAAAAATTAGGATCAGAGAAAAAGCAGAAACTATGTGCCAATAATGACCACTCGCTGTCCCACCCACCTACACAAAATAGCAATTCTTCGGAACTATTCCCCAACCACCAAACATACAGATCAAACATGTTCAAGACTAAAAATTTGTATAAAGAGAAGCATAAATATTGAATTGAACCTGGTACAAGGCCCCCACCAACCACTCTAGACACTTCATTTCCACAGGGACCATTTCTGGAATCAAAGCAAACTACACAGTATTATACTTGGGGAAAAACCACCATTTTTCTTTAATACTAAAGAAGTGAAAATGCTCTTCAAACACACTAATGCATCAATTAAGTCCGCAGATGATAACCTTCTATTCAACATACTTATGGAGAAGGCAAAATTTCTTTTTTGCTTTTTCAATTTAAACAATTTTTTGGTCCCTAAAGTTTTGCTGATTTGGTTTTGGTCCCATAATTTTATGTTTTTGGTATTAGTCCTTAATCCTTATAGTCTCACAAATCTGGCTTTTGGTTCCAACAATCAAGTATAGATGACAGATCCCTATATTTTTTACTTATTTATGTTTTCATCTCCATAATTGTTATTTTTTGTAAAGAATTGGCCCCAATAGTTTAATTTATGAACAATGTATGCATTCTTGGGTGTCCATCAACATCGGGGAATACATGTATTAACATTGGAGACTCAAGTTGATTAATGGTGAATTGGATGATTGCAATGACAAGCAAAAATGTTGTGATCCTGGTTTCCCACTCATGTACATCAACGCTCCACTCATTTGCATATGAACTATTAACATCATTATCATTTATCACTGCCATTAATCAACGTGAAATCCTCACTATTAGCTCATATGATCCAATGTGTCAATTGACATACTCATTGATGAGTATGTCCAACCAACATAGCTCTATTTATTTTGGTTTCCATCAAAATTCAATTGATAGAAAACTACGACTTATGCCCAAAAAAAAAAAAAAATTTATAAAAACCAGAATCAAAATTGGATGCATCAAAATGGCATGTGAGCTTTTTTACTTTCAATTTGAAGAACTTACAAAGGAATTCTCCAACGAAGTTGATCAAGTCCCCTGTTTACCTCAGCCAATCTCAGGGGACGCAACTCACCTTCCTGCTGAGGTAGCCATGACCCTAAAGCACCCTCCAAAACAGCAAAACCACTCACCTTGTTGCCATCACCATCACTTGTTTTCGGCTCATGAAACTCCTTCATGGTTCCAGCTTCATTGCACGATCTGCACACACCCCACCACTGACCTGCACTGTACCCACAATTGCTGCAAACCCAGTGAACTTTCTCCTTCCCCTTTTTCTTCCTGACAGCGCCACCACTACCAATTCCATGAACTGGGTTTGTACCCTTTACTCTCACACTTGCCATTTCTCCATCAAAGTCCTCAACTTTGTGGTCTGAAGAAGAAGAAGAAGAAGAAGAAGAAGAAGGGTTGTGTTGCATGGTACGGGAGGCGGGGTTTGCATTGGTAGTGATATTGAATGGGCCTTGTGGGGTGTCAAAAGAGCGAAAGCTTGCATTTTGTGGGAATGAAGGATTCGGAGGGAAAAATTGGAAACGAGGGTAGGTGAAGGAAAGCATTTGGATTTGAGGGAGGGTTTGCTTTGCATGGAGGATGAACATAAACCCTAAAGATCTAAGGTTTTAGTTGAAAAATGTCAAACCTTGATATTGTATTGAATCAACTACCAATTTATACATGGAGATTAATTTTTGCTGATTCTGGTTTACATCGCTGTTGTTATATCCCTAATCTCTAATCCCTCTAATCACTTATAAATTTTTATTTTCTTATAAAATTATTTTTTTTTTCCTCTTCTTTATTCTTTTCAAATATTCCCTGCTATGCATTTAAGGAGATAAATACTGGTTGCACATTTTAAAACTGTTTCAATCTTAAAAGTTTTGAGATTATTTATTTAAAATTTCAATTTATGAAAAACTCCTTAAGACACAATTCAACATTCTTCTCATGTACTGAAGTCAAATACAAAGGTAATCAAATAACATGAAGTAAACTAAATCTTCTACAATCAATTTTCTTCAACAAAGTCTGAATTTGTATAACTACACAAAGCATGTTTACAAATTCCAGAACAAAATTTAAAATTATAATTATCACAGAGTTAACCACAAAGTCGAGTTTGATAAATATTTTTTGCTGCTCAACACCATAATTAAAAACAGAGCAATTGATAACATCGAATTTCCTCTGCAGATGCATAAGAAATACGTTTGTTGCCCCTCTCTTTTTCCTTCATCGCTAGAAGCAGCTTATATACTAGTGCTAAGGCCAAAGTTTAAGGCAAGATGCATACTTACCAGTTACCACTTTAGTTTGGGGGTGTTTTGTGGCAAATTCTGCTATGCACCAGATTAACTATGGATTCACTAAACAAATGTGGTTAAATGAATTCAAGAATGTTTTTTTGGACACACTCACCAATGAGTGGGATCGCTTGGAGGCCTGAACAATTAAGTGTATCTTACTAAAATGATGAATTGTGGGTGAAATGGTAGAGGCAGATGAGTTGCAATGGGGAGGTGGCGCAGGGTCCCTCTTGGCACCACTGTCGTGGAGGATGAGGGTCAGTCGCAGGTCGACCAGTGCAGCCTCCATAGTGGCGATGGCACTCCCCCTATGATTCCTGAAGTGTACTCCAAGGCTGCCGTGTCCATATCGGTACTTATTAGATATTTTAGAAATTTATTAATCAACTATTGCTATAACTAAATATTATTTAAATACAAATCACTCCTTATAAAACATGAAATTTTATAACTAAATTAATTAAGCTACTATTTCATCCTTTATGTTTATGTAGATGTTTTTATTTGAATATAATAAAAAATTATATTTTATAATATAATTATTTTGTTGGTTATGATTTTGTATTTTTATATAAGATTAACAATGAATGACAAATTAGTTCCTTATATTTGAAAAATCTTATTTTAGTCCCTTAAATGTCATAAATGGAAACAAGTTAATCTCTTTGTCAAATTGTTGTTCGAACTGTTATAAAAAATGGTCACGTGCTCTGATAACTTGCTTATGTATACTGTTAATTTTCACGGTAGGTCCTAATATGCCTCACTCCTCTGTTGTGTGCAAAACAAATGACAACTCAAAATCAAAATCTTTCTTCTAAGTAAAGAGCTATAGTGAAAGAGAAAATGAAGAAAAAAGGTCTAAAGAAATTGTTTAGAGGAGTGATGCAAGTCAGAACCACCATGAAAATTAACAATATCTATAATAAGTTAATAGTACATGTAAGTAAACTAACAAGACACAACTCACATGACAATTTTACAGAGAGACTAATTTGCCTCCATTTATAAAATTTGAGAGACTAATATGAAAATTTCTAAATTCGAAGAACTAATTTGTCCCACTATAAATATAAAGAATTAAATAGGAATTTTGATCTTTAAATAATACATTCTCCCATACTTGTACCGATATTTAGAAAATTTTTACGCCTAATATCCATATAAGTACCTGATATGGTACGGAAACCGTATGCAAGATAGACTATGAGCCTCATCCCCATCGAGATTGCTCCCAACAATCTTCGTGGTGAGACACTAGACTTGCGGCACGCTGCGTCGTTCCTCCCACGCACCAGCATCCACAACTCCACCGGCTATTCAGTCACAGCGGGCTCTGATCTTTGCATCTTCACTACAGTGTCGCATTGCTTTCACAATTGTGGGTCCAGCCATGTGAAAATAGAGAAATGAAGGCTAAAAACAGCCGAAATGTTAGAAAAACATAAAGCCATGAAACATGGCACTTATTGCTACAGCTAAAAGTTAAAAAATGAAACGATGTGTATGCGTATTTCATTTCGGTGCCACAACTCATAGATCATGTTTAGACAGTATGTTACTTCTATAAATAGAAGCGAGAATCAGTTGAAGATACAACTAGCAACGAAGAAAAAATAAGAGCCGCAGAGAGAGGAAAAATATACAGAGAGTGTATTATTTTTCTGAGAGTGAGAGGGAAAAATAGAAAATGTGAGTAAATCTCAGGGAGTGTAGGGTGTGGATATATACACTGAAAATATTTTGGTTATTATCTCTATTACTCATTGGTGTTGCAAAATTATAGTGTTTGAATAGAAATGTTTTCACTTGGATACACTATATTTACCTCTTAGGTTGGAGAGTGTAGAAAGGATATTTTATAATTATCCTAAATATAGTGGAATATTTTTCAGAGTTTGTCCCATAGTTTTTCCTATAATATTTGGGGATTTCCACGTTTAAAATTTGCTGTGTCAATTTATTGATCTGTTATGAATAGTACTGTTTCGTGAATAATGCTGTTCCGCACGTGAACAATGACCGAAGAGTCCTACCGTATAGTGACAAGTGGATCTCACCATAAAAAAATTATTATTCACCACTGATACTTATTTTCACTGCACTGGACTGATTGGTAAATTTAATTCTATTAAGATTGTTTTGATGCTCATTACCTGTGAGAACCGTAAAAGAAAAAAAAATAAAGTGAGGACCACCGTGCACCTTAAGTGGTATAGACCACTCTAGTATTCTCTCTCTTCTTATATTCACTCTTCCTCCCCTTTCCCTGATTCAACTCCCATAACACACTCCCTCACTCTCTTCCTCTCGTTTCTTTTCTTCCCTCTCACTTTCTCCCATTCTTCTTCATTTTCTTTGCTTTCTTCTTCAAGAAACATCACCACATCCTCCATTATCATCATCTCCTCTTCCCTTCCAACACCATAACCGCACCCCTCTCTCTCCCTCTCCTCTACTCCACTTTCTCTCTCTAACTCCACTAGAGAGAGCTTGAAGCTTGGAAGGTATTGGAGTGATTTTTCTTCATCAATTTTACTCTCCAAGTGGTAAATAAATTTCTAAACTACTCTATTTATTAAATTATTAAAGTTTCTAATTATTTTAGAGATATTGTTAGGGTTCTTGAACCCTTGAATTTGGGGTTTGTGGTGATTTGGGACTAATTGATGGCATAATTAGCTCACAACTATTAATATTGTCTTGTTCCTAGGACAGTAGAGCAATCAGGTGTCAACACTTGAATTGGTGGCATCAATGGAATTATTTTTCGGTTCTTTGAAACACTAGTTGTGAGTAAATAGTATATTTATACTTTACTTTTTGCATAGTAAATTTTAATTATGAATATGCTATTAAATTGTTTAATATATTCGCTCAGTGGATTTTATTTATAAATAGTCATGGAGTTAGTTAAGAAATTATAAATTGGTATTAAAAAAAAATTTCAAAATGAAGTGTGAAGGTTTAGAAGTTCTCGTGTTTAGTTATAGCATATTATATATGTATTCGAATTATGTCAAGTTGTGGAGTTATTGTTAGACTAGGATTTGTAAAACAAAATAAACGAAGAAAATAAAAGAAAAGGTTCTTAGTTTGAAATGATGAAACATATTCTTTTATGATTTAAAGATTTAGAAATTTTGTGAGTGACTATTTACATAGTAACACTATTTTAAATTATTTTGTTATGGGAGAAACTGTATTAATATATATTTGATGAAAATTTTATTCTAAGCTACTCGGATTATTTAGTTAGCTTGATTGGACAATTTCCTTAAATATAATGGTTATTAAATATGACTTGATGACTTAGTTGAAATTATTGCTAGCTTTTTTAGTTGATTTTGCCATATGTTATTTCAATGTGTATTGAAAAAATTATGATATTTGATGCCTGCAAGGTTAGATTAATATGAAGATTGAGTTTTAGATTTGTAAATTGAGTTTAATAAAAACTTACTTAAGAAAACCATGATGAATTCTAAGATGGAAATACCGCTCGTCATAGCGAAAAGATGTAATGGCTATACTGCTCGCTATAGCGAAGAGATATAATGACAATACCACTCGCCATAGCGAAGAGATATAATGGTCATACCGCGCGCCATAGCGAAGAGATATTATGGCAATACCACCCGCTATAGCGAAGAGATATAATGGCAACACCGCTAACCATAACGAAGAGATATAATGACATTACTGCTTGCCGTAGCGAAGAGATGTAACGGTCTATGTGCACATGGTTTCTCTCAGCGAGATAAAAATTTAAAAGAACATTAAATGAGATTAAATGGGTTGAGATTACTCCCCAAATAAAATTTATGCTTTTTATGTAACCCTCACGAGTATTTGAGTATTTGACGATGAAGTTAGTTTTATATGAGAATAAGGAATTGGAGAAAATGTAAGAAAGGATATTTAGTAATTATTTTTGAGATGTTGCTTAGAAATAAAGTTTTGAAGAGTACATATATGTTATTCTGTTTATAATATTTTTTGCTTGCATCTAGTAAACTACGGATATTCTATTTCTCCCTGAGTTGCAAAATTCACCCCGTTGTCTTTCCATCTTTTTCAGATACAAGTGTTAATGCTGGTTCTGGTGTTCTTCTGGCACAACTTTAGTGAATTTTAAGTTGGTGAGCCTTTTTGTAAAGGCCATTTTTGTTGTCTCCCATATTTTGTTTAGCATCTAGTTGTAAATTGCTCCATATGTCACAGGCAGGGTCCTTTGATCTATATGATGCTTATGTTGAAATATTATTATATGCTGGAAAGGCGAATTCTAAGAATGTTTGATACCCATTTGCTGGAATTTAAATTATAAATGTTGCAGGTTGTATTTTCATTTGAAGAATATCCGAAGAACAGAGGAAACTATGTCCGTTTTTCTAGAAAATTTAGTGTTTTAAGGCTTGTTGGGAAAGGTGTTCCCTATGCACCGGTCATAACTTAAGTTGGGTCATGACATTACTATATATTGACATCATTTAACTATACTATAAATCAGTCCCTGAGCCCAATAGCAGTGGCCATGACGCTGAAGATTTAGGTCATGAATGTAGAGATGAGGGAAGGTAAACAAAGACAACTGTAGTATACTAAAGTACTCATTCAGGGAAGATATTGATAATCCTCAAATCAAAGATAAATCTAACAAGATTAATATTTTGTTCTGTTAAAATAGACAATGATATCAATATTTGTCATATCCTAAAATACATATAGTCCAACATAGCTTAATTTCAATAATAAATGAAAGAGAGAAACGTCAAAACCCAAAGTTATAGCACCCTGGCTTTATTTATTTATTTTAATGATTAATAAGATACTCAACACTCGAGCAAGTGGAGTAAGGTTACAAAGAGCAAACCTCAGATTGAAAAACAGTCAAACTACACTACAGGGCTAGTACTCTACAAAGAAAGCTCTCAAAGAATCACTAAAAACTCAAAGAAAACCAACACATATTTATTATGGTGGAGGAGCCAACAGGGGGAGATACAACTAATAGCCGGATGCCACATCTTGACCCAAAATCTTAAGACAATGAGTCATGGCTTCTCCCACACTATAAACTACTCACTTAGTTCATTCTTAATTAATGTGGGACTTCACCTCTCACACTTAACCTCAACAATATTGAACTAACGAAAAATTGGCCATGATTTAATTCTGAACGAAATATATATAACCAAGATCCATAGTGATACTGCATCATTGACATTACAGTTGGTTTGTGTTCGGATAAGGCCACAATCCTTTTAAATCACTGGTCAAGACGTTGTATCTTGGTTTGCCATAAATATTCAAAGTGACATGTATCCATGATGGGAAACATGAGCAATTCTTACATATTTTACTAATCAACTCGTCAACTTTGCGTATCATCTTTATCTTCCACTTTCCTATTGGTTTTTCATACAATTAATTGATCAAAACTTCTTTCTTACTCTTGAGAGTATGGAATTATTTCTCGGAGAACGCACAATACTAGGGATCACTCAATGAAGAGAATGCTAGAACTTGTTATAGTGTGAGTGATGATGTCTCGCGGTTAAAAGGGGACTAAGTGTTGATTATTTAAAGTGAAAGAAATCATAGACTCTATAAAAGTGTTGGGTGAAGATGTGATATTTGTTGGGATAATATTTAAAACTTAGGCCTAATAGTTAGTTTTCGCTCCGGTGTTCCCAGCGTTTGTTAGAACATATTGACCAAAAAAAAGAAAAAATTGGTTAGAACATTGATCATACATTTTCATTTTCTAGAAAATGCTTTTCCATCTGTTTCTTCTTGCTTCATGGGTTGATGTTGCCGGGTTTTTGACTTTTTGGCTCATTGCAATGCGTCATATTTAGCTTAGTAACGCTAACTTGCTCATTAATAATATAAATTGACCTCCAAACCGAAGTGAAGGGCGATAATAATCTAACATAAGTACTTTAATCAAATTTGTTAAATCAGCAAACAAAAATTAGTTGAGGGAAAGCAGATTAAGGGTGTCACTGTTACCGGAGATAAAAAAAGAAAAAAGAGATTAAGGGTGTCACTCTAATTAAAACAAGTGGTATCAAGCGAAGCTTCATTATCTTGCAGATTATAAAAAGGAAAGCCTCGTGTCATTCACTTTTTAATACTACAATCAATACATGCATCTGATTGATTTCATGCATGCGGTCCAATATGCTTGAAAAATTCCTATATGCTCCAAGAGCAAGAAGAAGAGAAAATATTTTATTTATTAATTGGCAAATTAGTAATTACATTAAAAATACATGAAAATTGAGAGGCAATAATAGAGTTTAATTTTGATACACTGACAGTATAACTTTTTATACTGTCATCCAATCTCATCTTTTATTTTGTTCGACTTTTCAAGTAGTGGGGGTTGAAAGTAATTCTATTTGGTGATGTGTCATTGAATGATTGGATAAATGTATAAAACTTATTTACACTTTCAGTGTATGTCAATTAAATTCGACAACAATAATCTGCAAAACTTATGTATAAAAAAAAAATCAATGCATTCCGTTGCTTTCAGCATCTAAGTATTTCTCAACATCCAGGCTTTGGTTTCTATGATTTAATAACTGCTAACGTGCTCTTAACATAGTCATAAATCCTTTAGAAAAGTTCACAAAATCCTTTAGAAAAGTGATCAAAGCAAACAAGCAATGGAGGAAAAAGGTGCAAAAGAATTGACAGGGCGCATACTTAGGTGCCTCCATTTACTATATTCAATCTGATACAAAAACTGATCGCTATAATTGAAACAAGTAAGATGTAAAAAACAATGGTTATCTGATTTTTCCAAAAGATTTGAATTTTTATCATTTTTTGGGATATTCATTTGAATTTTTGTTATGCTCTCTCTTTGTTATTGATTGTTTAATGTTGACTCATGTGGAAAGAATCTTCTCAAGTTCTCATTCTTATTGCTCTCTCTCTCTCTCTCTCTCATAACCATTCTTTTGTTTTGTGTTCAAAATTTCAAGTTCAGATTCTGTTTATCTCCCTCTCACATGATCCACTTCCAACATAACATTTCACCATTTGTGTAAGACAAAAACCAATGGCCAGTGTTTGCTGCTAAAGACATAATTGTATTTTGATTTAATTGAGGATACGTTTTTCTTTTGTATATGAGAGAGACAACCAGATACGCAATTGAAACTGTTACCAAAAGACAGCATCAAAACACCAAAGTTCTGTTTCATACTTACCATGATGAACATATAAATGTAAAGTTCCAATATTTTCCTACAATATCCTGAAACATAGAGCTTGCTGTGTGCTTCATTTGTTGTTGTATTTGATTTTATGCTAATCTATGGATTTTGGGTATTTATCTTCCTTATTCTCAAGTTTTGTGGATTTTTCATTGATTTGATTTGTCGCGTTGCATGTAATTTATGGTTTCTTATTTTTGTGATATTTTGGATTTTCCTATTGAATATACAGGATTTGCCGATTGGAAATTACTTGAAAACCAGAAATTTTTGCTTGACTTTATTTGTCAGAATATTCATTGATTTGATTTGACGTGGTGCTTGTAATCTATGGTTTCTTGTTTTCATGGTGTTGGGATTTTCCCTTAAATATATAGGACTTGCTTATTGAAAAATGCTCGAAAACCAGAATTTTTGCTCGAATTTATTTATCAGAATAATGTGACATCACTGATATGCATGTTGATGCCACTTTGTTCTATTCAATAACCATGCTAAATTTTTGTCAAAAGATCTGGCAATAAAATTATGATAGTGTGGCATTACTCCTGGTTATTCATGATACTTTGTTGTGTTTATAGGCATAAAATACAAATGGGCATTGAGAATTTTTGGTTGGAATGAGATGGAGGATGATGGTGATGAAGAAGATGACCTAGGTGATCTCTCTCTATCTCTTTCATTATGGAGAATAGAATAATTAGAAGGTTTTTAAAGGCGATGGTGAGAGAGGAGAGGCACATGAAGCCTTTCCTACTGAAATGTGGTTTGGCTTTGGCCCTTACCTTTGCTGGATTTCTCTATTCTCACATGAGAACCAAAAGAATCAAGCCCTCCACCACTACTACTTCCCCAAGGGGGCACCATACGCGTTTGTTTCTTACCCCTCATGTCAATATTTCTTTGTTTGTTTTTGGATGAGTAAATCTAATTGATATATATTTTGTATGATGTCTTCTTCAGGTCATGGGAGTCAAGTGAATTTAGGAGGAGGTTTAAGGGCAAATTCCAGTTTTTGCAGCAATGTTTTGGAGGGGAATACTGTGGATATTGTAAGTTACATGACAAAATAGTATCTTTCCGATTATTGTGTATAGACTTGATGAATTTAAAAGGTTTTTTTAATGATTACTTTGAGGGCACTCGTTAAAAAATTGAAAGTAGCAATTTTAAAGCTTTTTAATGCATCAATTATCTTTGAAACTTAAAAAAAATTATTCTTCAATGTAAAATTTGCTATTTTTTATTCCTTAACGAGTGTTCTTAGAGCAACCGTTAGAGAAATCCTATAGTAAATGTTGATGGGATGAATATAATTTTTCATTAATTTATTCCATCTATAGTTCTAGATACAATTCTCTTGCTTCTATCCTTGTGGTATTCACAGTAAATTGGAATTTGAAAGTTTATATAATGTTAAATCACATCATAAAGATTCAGTAAGTTCATTTTCTCACAATTGGCTGCTTACCACAATTCTCTTATTTTATTCAGGCCTAGAATCGGCTAGCTAAGGATTTGTTAAAAAACACAACTTAGGAATAGTTAAGACCACCACCAGTTCATTATGTTGTTTTCATTTTCATTTACAAATATGAAAAAAGCAAGAGGGAAAAGAGAAAGATTTATGGTTTCTTTTGTTGCATCACACTTTTGAACTCGTGTTAGTGTTTTATGACAAAAGCTCGTGTGTTTCGACCCAGGAAGTTTTGTAGATTTTTTTTTTTCTCCCCTTCTTAGTATCTATAACCTACACTTAAAAGAGAGTGACCATTAGTCTAAGGTAAGGTTGTTGCCTTATAACTTATATCTTGAGACCCATTGGTTTAAATGTTAGAAACAATCTCTCCATTTATAAAGATAAAACTACGTACATCTACCATCTTTAAATTTTAGTAGACGGGAGTCTTGAGTACCAAACTGCCTTTTAACATCCATATTTATATTTTTGTAAGGAAAACAAAACTAAAATTGACCAAGAAGTTATGAAAATTTCTGGACAGCTAACTGAAATCAAACTTGAGCTATCTCTGATTTCATCACTGGGTCTAACTAAGCAACTCTTGTGGAAACAAACAGAATGTGTAGCTTTAATCTTCTGCAAACATGTTATCTCTTTGTAACCAGAAAGTCTGCAAGACAAAATAGGCTAATCATTGAAAGTTGGTAAAAATTGCTAAGATGCATTTGTTTGACTGAAAAGTGAAAAAAGGGTTATTAACTTTCTTTTATATCAGGAAGAAGCATGCATGAAAAGGGTGATCAGTAACAATTCCCTAACTGGTCACTCTCCAAGAAATAAACAAACTGGGGAGAAAGATGAGTTTCTCTTACATGAATTCAGTGATCATGTGAAGGAAGCAGACTTTGGACACACCACAGGAAGAAGTTCTTTTAAGAAAGATGTAGAAACACCAAGATCAAGAGTAGGTTCTCCTACAGCTTATGGAAGCCGTGAGAGGGATGAGCATGAACGAGAGATCAGGCAACTAAGGAACATGATTGGAGTGCTTCAAGAGAGGGAAAGAAGCCTTGAGGTTCAACTGCTTGAGTATTGTGGTCTTAGAGAGCAGGAAACAGCAGTGATGGAGCTCCAGAATAGATTGAAGATAAGTAGCATGGAGGCAAAGATGTTCAATCTGAAGGTTGAGACCTTGCAGTCTGAGAACAGAAGATTAGAGGCACAACTGGCTGATCATGCAAGGGTGCTTGCTGAGCTTGAGACTGCGAAAACGAAAGCCAAGTTTTTGAAGAAGAAAATTAGGTATGAGGCAGAACAGAACAGGGAGCAGATCATGAACCTTAAACAAAAAGTTTACAAGCTGCAAGACCAAGAATCCAAATCGAGCAATCGAGAAGTTGAAGCAAAACTCGAAAGGCTAAAGGTACTCGAGTCTGAGGCAGAAGAGTTGAGAAAATCTAACATGAGACTACAGACGGAAAATTCTGACTTAGCTAGAAGATTGGAATCTACTCAAATCCTTGCACAAACTGTTCTGGAGGAGCCGGAGGTAGTGAGATTATATGGTGCATTTGAATGGACTTTTAAAAAAAGTACTTTTTATCACAAGTAACTCCAAACTGCTTCTGTAAAACGTAGAAAACTTTTATTTTCGAATTCTGCTTTTTTAAAGAATATTATCCGAATAGTCTACACATTTAAGAAGTGCTTTTCTTTGCTTAGACAATAAGCACAAAAAAATGCACCTGTAAGTAATCAATCTATTCTCTTCCTATCAATCAGTGTGCTAAACAATTTTATCCTATGCTTTTGCCTGCAGGTAGATGCACAAAAGAAAGACAGCGAGCGGCTTAGAGAAGAGAATGAGGGCTTGGTGAAGGAAATGGAGCAACTGCAAGCTGATAGATGTTCAAATGTTGAAGAATTAGTGTACATGAGGTGGATAAATGCTTGCTTAAGACATGAACTAAGGCATTACCATCCCCCGCCTGGCAAAACAGCTGCAAGAGACTTGAGCAAAAGCTTAAGCCCTACATCTGAGAAGAAAGCTAAGCAGCTTATACTTGAGTATGCTAACACTGATGGAGTAGGGAACATTTCTTTTGCAGATTCTGACCAATGGTCCTCCTCACAGGCTTCTTTTCAAACAGACTCAGGAGATACTGATGATTATTCTCCTCATGACAATTCGTCTGATGCGAGAGCTAACCCCGCGAATAAGAACAAGGTTTTTGGTAAGCTTATGAAGCTGATTCGAGGCAAAGATAGCCGGCACCATCTTGGCCGAGTTACGTCAAGAGAAAAATCAAGATCTCAAGACGATAGCAATTCCCCGCGATTAAGCTCATCAACTGCAAATGATGCTGCAGCTGATGGTAGTAGAAGTGATGTAACTCCCAGTAACACAGCTAGAACTTCCTTGGATTTTGAAAGGCCGCCAAGTTTGAAGGAGGAGGATAGGAGAAATTCAGATAGCCTTGTGGTAGGAAGCTCAAAGAGCTTCAGTCCAAAGAATAGAAATTCAGTAGATTCAAAAAACCAGGTTGACTCTTTCCAAGATTCCTCAGGCACACAGAAGTCTAATTTAGTGAAATATGCTGAAGCTTTGAAAGATTCTAGTGGAAGTGGCAAACGTGTGGTACATAGAAGACCAGCATCATATAGTTCATTTTAATTTATTTGCAATATGCAAAGATTTTGCTTTTCAACTATGAACCTTTCAGATTAACAGATTGTAAAGTAGTCAATTCTAATGTACCATATCTTTAGCAGTTAGGATGCGTTTCAAAATGATTGTTAAGCATTCATCAATAGTGATTCAGTTCAGAGTGTGACAATTTTAAGCTTCCAGTGATACCTCTTGTAAGTGGAAGGGTAAATCAGGAATTATGCTTATCTTTGCTTTGATCTTAGTGATCCACCTTAGAATTGTTAAAAACTTCTGTTTGTAGACCATTCTATCTGGTGAGTCAGTGAGGGATATGAAAACATATTACTAGTTTTGCTCTGCAAGACTGCAACAATTTCATCATGCTATTTTTGTTGCACATAAATGGCTGTAATCCTCTGCCAAAGGATTTAAGAGCCTCTATAATATGTTTTCCTTCCATATATGTTGATTATCTAATCATTATATGCCTGGCTTTTTAGATTCTTCATGACTACGCTTTCATCAATGGTTGTCACAATCTAACTACCAATAAGAGAACAACGCAATTTTAAAATATTTAATAAGCAGAAACTTGTCTATTACAAAGTGTTTTACAAACGATTTGATATGAAATTTCTCATGGCTTAAAATATATAGAATATAGATTTCTCCAGACCCCAGAAAAATAGCAAACTTATGCATCACTTACATGATGAGTAGTGGTACACTAGAACATTTTAATAGAGATAAGTATAATCACTTGTCCTTATGAAATAAGAGCTATGCCTTGTAGAATCAGTGCATCAGCTAGAACTTGGTTAGCAGCTTGTGAAGGATGGACACTGTCCCAAAACACATACTGAGTTGCATTAGGACAGGTTCCTGGTGATTTTGGATTGCACAAGAAGACTGTTGTCTCTACAGTCCCTGTACCACAGCAACCTCTTCTTGCCTCCACAAAACCTATTGTACATCACAAGAAATGTTATAACTAATAATAACCTCATTTTACTGCAAGAGATGAATGTCACTATGTCCATGTCAAATGTAATTTAATCAAACTATTATGTACCAGATTTTGAAGGGGACTGAACAAGGTCGAAGAGAGGCTTGTAAATATCAAAGATAACAATCTTGAGGCCAGAAAGTTGCTTTTGAAGATCTGAAGCAGCTGAGTTGATCCTCTTGTTAAATGCTTGAGCATCGGTGTTGATTCTTGAGACACATCCATCGTCATGGAAACCAAATAAAGTCCTTGCAGCAGGTAGGCAACCCAATGGCGGGAGTGAGGTCACTCCAATTTTCCTGGCTCCCAAGCCATACAAGTCCTGTGTACCAGACAAAGCAATGGAACCTTAAAATGGTCTTATTCATAAAATCACATATTCAAATAGCAAAAAAAATTCACTTTGTCTCGTGAACTATAGGTCATGTGAACTTTACCCACAGAATTTTAAAGATATGCAAATTGACCACTGAATTTTCCTAAATGTGCACTTTAGTCATTCGCTGAAACTTTTTATTGTTAATGGAAAATGAGTGCACTGTATCCCCTTAACGCTAGATTATGTGCAGCCCATTACCTTCAACTTATCATGAAACATGATACTCTAAATTTTCTTGAAAGTGTGCTATTTCTGTTAACGATAGAGGAAAAATCTAACGGAAGCACTGATTGGAGAGTTAAAAAAATGTTAGCGGTCAATTTGCACGTTTTTAAAATTTTAGGATATAGTTCAGGGGAATAAAATGTCATTTTCCCATTCTACTATGACGACTTCATGATGCATGCAGTTTGAAATTTGCTAAATAATTGCAATTGCTTTACTTATCAGAAGAGCAGAATACCTTAATGAAGCTTGTGAATGAACCCAGAAGGTATGAGGAATACTGCTCAGGAGTGAAGGCTTTGTTGATCCAAGGATTGACATAATAATTTTGCAAGAAGTCACTACTTCCAGCACTCAATATGTACAATGCGTCCTTGATGATTGTGGCTGATTTGTTACTTCCTGCTACCTGGGCCAGTTTGCTTTGGTATTCCTTGTAATAACTTAATTGTTGTGACAATGGGATTGCATGCTGTCAAAATTCAAAAGACAAAAAAGGTTCAAAACAGAATTTTCATGCTATATACATATATCTAAAATTGTTCATTCCAAGCTTACATTCAAAGTAGCAGCCTTTTCATCATAACCTGAGGCTGCTGAAGCAAAGTTTGCTCCAAGAAGGAGGTTATCCCCTGATGCCTGTGGACTAAGATATGCAGGTGCATAACTCTTAAATCCCAAAGTTTCAGCTGCAAGAGAAAACATCTTAACAATAATTAAATTTATGGATGCATTTGTAATAGCATTTTTATTTTATGAAAAATATAAAATTTTTAACTAAAAAAATAATTTTTCATATGAGCTACTCATGTCAAGTTCCACTCAAAGCAAAAAATAGATCTATTTTTAACTTTTAAGCTGAATTTGGAACTACTAGCTTGTATGAAAATTGATTTTTTTATATTGTAAGAAATCAATTTTTTGTCCAAAAAAGAAAAATACAATTAGGATATTTTTGGATAAGTTCTTAACAGAGTACTTTTCAAGCAATACTCAAAAGTAATTTTGTCATAACTAGCTCCTACTTTTGAATAAAAAAAAAAAACCTACTTCTAAAAGAATTAGAAATTTGATTATTTTCCAATTTTGTTTATTTAAAAATCTTATCCAAAGTAACATAAAAAATAAACACTACCAGACAAGTAGAAAAGACGCTTAAAACTCTCAATGGGAAAGGAACAAAACTGGAAGACACAAAAAGTTGAACACCCGAGTAGTAAAACAAGTCAAGAGACACACAAACGCATCTTCTATAGATGTGTGTAACATGTACTTTTTAACTATCCATTCTAATCACGTTCCAAGTTTGAACCTTTTTTTTTTCCCCTTACCAGTAATATCAGTAGCTAGTTTCCCATTGCAAAATCTCCCAGTGGGTTCTTGGTTGACAAAGTCCCTTCCATAAGGAGGGTAATCAGCCTTGAAGAGAGTAGGAAGATAGTCATTATTCCCCACATCGACCGCAGAGTCACCAAATGTTATGATTGCAGGCACAAGTGTAGTGTCTTGTGCATACCCACAATATGCAAGAAATGCACATGCAAAGAAGAGAGGAACAAATGCCCCTTTGCTATTCAAGCTCATCTTTTTACTCTTGCTAAACTAGTGAGCTTAACTCTTGAGGCTTGCTTTCTGTGTATTAACAAGAACTTATATGGCAATTGAAAAGGACCCCTTTATTGAAGCATTGAAGGAGGAGGGTGGAAGTTAGGCATCGCCATTAAATGTGAAACGGGTAGTGGTTTCCATCTGCATATATAGGCACATATCTAGCATACCCTCAATTGATACTTTTCAGTAGTTGTCTCTTACTTTTTACTACAACACATTGCATACTTTTCGTGAGACTATTCAGTATTCACTATTTGATTTGTATATATGTCGTTATTCTCTATAATTGATCACTCATATCTCATATAAACAATATGATGACTTTGGTTTCTTTCATTTACTTTAGTGGAGCTAAGTAGTTGAGATTTTGTGTAGGTGAGGTGGCGTGTATATTGGTAGAGTTGCATGTGCAGGAGTTATTTCGGTTGTTGAATGGAAAAGTTTCAACAGTACGTACTGGCTTCAAGTTGTCATGTAGCCATATATAAAAAAGAAGACCTGTCTCGACCAAAAGTCAACTTAATGTTTGGTAAAGGGGCAGGGACACAAATATAGGAACAAATTATTCCTGTATACTATTTGACAAGGGATGGGGTATAAGGATGGAAAAAATTTTCTGTTTCAGAGATAAAAATTTCTTATATTTCTGTCTCTCTAAAAAGTGGGGACAGGATACGAAGACACAAGTTTCCAGTGGTGGTCAGGCCACTGATCAACTGCTGGCCAGCGGTGGTCAATGGTCTCTGGTGGTGGTCAATGAAAAATCAACGTCCGTTTCCGTCTCTACAACCAAATATGATATATAGATAATATTTTTTATATCTCTATCTCTACTATTCCTGTATTTTTGTCCCGTCACCCTACCAAATGCTACCTAGGGATTACCCTAGGACACACTTAAAAACTAGAGATATTTATAAATCATCTATCAACGACAAAAAAAAAAAATTAAGAATTACACTCCACTAAAAATGTATAAGCGAAAGTCTAACTAGGTGAGCCAATCCTATTCTCAATCGATATGTTTATATTTTCGTTTTCTTTTTAAAATTTTTGATGACTCAAATTGAGAGGAGATTGTTAATGATAATTTTATTTTGATTTAGTTAGCAAAACTATTTTTAGATGACTGTTGATATATCCTAATAGGGAATGTATAATATAAGAAAATTAGTTTATTGTGAGAGTGAAAGAAGTAAATCTTAATAACTGTTGAATTTTATATGAATGATTAAGATTAAAACATAAAATCATGTGACCTTTTTAAATAAACATGTGGATATTAATTATAATTAATTAACTTTTAATCCTAATCATTTATGTATAGTTATACGGCCTATATTTGCTCCTCTTACTCTCATAATAAATCACTCCTCTCATGTGATACGACACTGTCCTAATAATCATTCTAAAGATCTTCCGAAATCTAAATTTCATTCACCATATACATATACATAATGAGTTGTGTAATTTATATAATAAACAATAATTATTTAATTCTTGTAAGCGAAATTTTGAATTAGATAGATTTTTAAGCACACCAACTAGTTGGATTTAATATTTCTTTTTTCTCAGGTTAATTCTAAAAACGAACTGGAGCTCGGCCAAAGCTTGGCCAAATATTAGGCATTACCTCTTAATCATTGAAAAGTTGTGGACATTTTAAAAGAGAAACAAAAATGTAATTATTACTATACATCAAAATTTTCCTATTCACAGAATTAGGCATAAGTTAGCACAGTTACAATGCTCGGGTAGAAAACTGTACTTTTGTAGTAAAATAACTACTAGAAGAAACATACTTATTCCTTTGACTTTTGACACTTGCAATCTTGTCCCCTTAATTATCATTGAATTAAGGGCCGTAAATCACAGGGATTAGTCAGTAGTCACTAAATAGTTTTCTATATTTGAAACAGGCCACAGTCGAAATCATTGTGTGGTTCTGTAGCATGATCTTAAATTAGTCATTTCTATTGGATAATTCAAGTTAGGAGCAGTTGATGAAAATAAGTGAATAAGCTTAACCTTTTAATGCATAGATTTTTTTTTTTCATTTTAATTGAATATTAGGCATGTTTAATTTTAGTTTTTTAGATTTTTTAAAAGAAATACTGAAACCTGTGAAAATTATAAATTTTAATTTCAATTTTTATTTTTAATTTTTAATATTTCTTTTATAAAATCTTAAAAATTGAAAAATAAAATTAAACAAACCTAGATGTTTTGGCAAAAGAATTGGTTATCCCTCTCAATCATTCACAATAACATGTTTGACTATTAATCAACAACATTTATTAATAAGGAATGTTGTTAAAATCTTTTAGTAAGATACAAAAATTATTAAAGATATAAAAAGTGTTACTAAAATTCTTTAGTAATATTTTTATATAATTGTAGTAAATATAGTTTATATTGATAGAAAGTTGACCAATACTTCAATATGATTTAGTAATATTCTTAAAATTTTACTAAATCTCAATTATGTAGTTTCAATAGTCATGGACGTAGAAGCTATATATGGCGTAAAATTTGTACTCTATTTTGAATGCATCAGGTTTTTGTTGCATTGCTAATTCTTTCTTGAAGTCTTTATTCACCTCATCATTTCCCATTTTAATTGCTAGATATCTTAGCTAGAAGCACACTAATAATAGTGGAGTTACATTTACCCGCGATTATGTGAATAACTGATAGGCATTACCTTATATTAGAAAAGCACGTGTCCAGAACGAACATTGCATACGGTCATGGAATTAAATCAGTGATTTCTAGTGGTGGACCGAAAGACTGGATCTACAAGTCTTGAACAAACGAAGTTTGGTGCCAGTTGCCATCAGCATTTACTAGGTTATCATCACCAGACAGATAAGGACATTGTTTGGTTCTTTTCAATTCAGTCGGATTATTAACTCATGAACATGTGGCGGATCGTGTTATGAGAGAAAGGAGGGGGGGGGGGGGGAGAAAAACATTATGACCTTGTTTTGGGTCTTATTTATAAATTATAATTTATAGTTGGAATCTAACATCAATAATGGTCGGACCTGTTATGATAAAATTTGTAAATTGATCTTGTTCTGTCTATAACGTATCCATGACATGTTAATGAGTAACAAGAGAGGATTCTCATCCATTCTATTTCACATCAATGCTAAAGCATGAAAACTATGTAATCCCTCTATAAAAGTCGTCTTTTATGGGGGAGGAAAGTGCTGGGGAAGGGAAAGTGTACATATCGGTGAAGATGATCATCAACTTTGAGTACCCCCATGAGGCACTTAATTAATTTAATTTGCAGGTGGTTGATTAAGGATTGAAAAGTCAAAGAGAGAGCCCAACCCAAGAGTGAGAAAACCCTTAAACTTAGGCGTATATGATACTTGGATAGTATCATAATTTGGATTCGATGTGAGACTCATGATGGCAACATCATCATATAACAATCGACGACCACAAACGGTCCACAGCTCCTTCGAAGGAGCTTTGCTCCATCCTTTCCGGATAAACGTTTCCCCGGTCGAGAAACACCGTGTATCAATTTTCTAATTTCCTAATTAAATATGTTGAATGTGAGAGAGCCTTTAGAATTAAGTATCACACTTGAATGACAAATTTCAACGACGCCAGACTCGTAACATACATATGCTTCTATAATTTCATTGGTAATTACTACTTGTGTCTTTATAAATACATTTAAAAAGTGAAAGAGATATTTAATTTAAAACGGAAGAAGTAAACATCAACTAATTAATAAGAATTTCTTGGCTGCTATACATGGATAAGTACAATTACGAGAGATAAGAGTAGTTCACAATCCTTAATTGTTCAGTTTGGTCAACGCGAGACTAGACATGTTCTGCAATTAGTGTAGTACATTAATATGTGATGGTCGCTGCAGTGGTTCTCAGATGCGACAGTTTGGTGGAAAATAGGGAACTACTAAACAATTTATTCGGTGAATTTATGGGAAAATACAGTGTAGCTTCCCTGTATTCATGAGCTACTTACTTCATGTCAGGCCTTTTTGGTAACCTATGCCTGCATGATGTGATGCTCTTGAACTATTGCCGAAGGACAACTTCACATGATTAGAATTTTACTCCTTCGTTACTGGCAGGAAAACCATCTCTGTCGAATGTAAAGTCACATGAATAATTTTTGTACTCTAATACTTCTTCTCATATAAAACATCTCTTATGAGCTTGAAACGTAAACTATTGTTCAGAATGGAAGATAACACAGGATCAATTGAATCCGTGATTAGTTGATCATGTTGATTCTAGTACCATGTTATAAAATTTCTTCTCCCAAAAACTTAAACTTATAGTAGAGACGTGAATAATTGTTACCCTCCGACACTTTACCCCCAAAAAATAATTAGAAAGTAGCAATACTAAAATTTTGACTCAGTATGAGGTAGGAAGAACTTTTTGTGTATGTTTGTTTCAACAGAAAAGAGAGGACATAGAAAATTAAACGGGAGAAAAGATACGAGAGAAAACGTCTTTTAGCTTGTTTGATCCAAAGAAGAAAAGTCAGAAGAGAAAAAAGATGTGCGTAGAACTCAAATAAAATATTCACTTCTCTCGTATAAGAAGAAAAGGAAAGGGAAGAATGAGATTGGATTGTAGATTTAAAGTTTATATTATTTTTTGTAATATTTTCTTGCTTCAGAAAAATATAATTATCATAAAAGTTATTTTTAATTGTATATATTTACATTTTTTTCTTCTATTTTTCTTCTTAATCAAACAGAAAATCAACATAATTCTCTCCTTGTGCCTACTCCTCTTGACTCTTGTTGTTGTCCAAACAACCCCTTTCATGTATGAAATTAAAACCTGTCTGCTTTGGAAAGTTAATTTCTTTAATCACTCAAATGCATTTGAGATTTTTATAACATCATTACAATTTAGCTCATCAATGACCTTTTCCGGATTGCAAGTGAGTTTCCGTGGCAAAGTTCATATGATCGAGGTAATATGGTGGAACAGTTGCAAGTTAACCTTCAGATATTAGCCCATGGAATATATATATATATATATATATATTGTGAATAAAAGTTTAGGTGGGACAAGCTTTGATATCTTATTAAAGCCACGAAAGACCCTTAACCTCTTCAAAGATTTTTTAAAGAGATTACATATTGTTCCATCAACACAAGGTCTTCAAATTGGTCAACATATATACATATTTGGTTGATGACTAGAAAAGTTGAGAAATTTAGGGTGCGTGTACATGTATTTTTTTTTACATTTGGATATTTTTTATAAAATAATTACAATTTCAAAAAAAATTATTTTTCAATGTTTATTAGAAGTTAAAAGGAGTAGTTTCTAAAAAAAAAAACTGTTTTTATCTTTTTCAATTATATATAAATTTAAGTTTTATAATCACTTTTTAAGAGTCAAAGCAAATGCAACTTTATTATAGGTGAGTTTCAAATATAATTTTCACAGATAAAATTTATTCATGAAAAATTTCACCTAATTTTTGCTCCCAGACATTTTAAAAGTGATTTTAATCTTTCCTAACAAATATGACAGACACTTAATCTTTCACGACTAATTGAAGGTTCTTCACACATAACTTCATAAGAAAATTTTGGATCAAAACCTACACTGGTTATTTTGATTGAGTTTGTGAAATCTGATCTGTCAAAGTCTGGGTTTTAGTGTATACACGAATCCAAATGCTTGGAATCTGGTATCTTTTGGATTACTCTGGATAAAGGGATCTTAAATTGCAACGTAATCGGTGAAGTTTCAACTTCTACTAATCAAAATGTTTTTCGTGTAATTTAAAGTCCTACCCGATCACATTTACATACCTCTACTCATTCTTTGTCGTCAACATATTTTGGACTTTTAATTTCGATCAGGTTGTGTGTGCCGGATAGTTCTGCATACTAGGAAAACTGCAGCAACCAGCCAGCACCAGAACAACAAAAGGAGCCAGAGAAACAAAAACAGCAGCAATTTTTGTAAATTCTGTGCAATCAAAACATGTGCACTTAGTGAAACTTTCCCTTTGTTTATCCAACACCTTGTTTCTCCATTATGCAAGAATTGTGCAGTTTCACTAGCAGAAATCCAAAGGACAAAATAAACTTCATGGCAGCTATTTAGCAGCAGAAACACCAAACTCAACCATTTGAGATTGTACACCCACCCATGCCAACTCCATCCCCTTCGGCATGGCCATCAAGGATAGAAAAGGCACAACAGATGCAACAAAAAGAACCAGTTTCGCTCTCCTTCATTAATAATTATATATTTCAGTTCCTCATCCTTTCTTTCCGCTAAAAGGATGCAGCTCGACTTACAAACATGTGAGGAGCATAAAAAGAAGTCAGACAAAGCAAAACCTGAGAGGAGTACATCAAAATAAAACCTGACACAAATAGCATCAACACCAAAATAAACAACAAGCTATATAGCCTTCAAACCCAGTACTATACTCATGTACTAGATTGAAAGCATCAACACATATATGCATATTTAATTACTATGTCAAATTTAGTACCACGCGTAGTAGTCTATCAGCACATCCTTATCTTAAAGTCTGATCTGATGAAATTCACAGAGAAGCATTAAATATTCATCACGAGATAACCTATCCACATTAAGTAAAATTCAGATCATTTAAACATATCAATATTAAAATATTCACCATCAAAACATTAAGTCCAACAATCTAGTTTCTACTATTATTTGATCCCTTTTCAAAGGCTAGGATTCTTCTAGTACATTACATTCTCCACCCATTTTCCCCACTTCAATTGAGGATTTAAATTGCAAAATGTATTCAAATGTTACATAGGTTGACCTTGAGAGAAATTTGTTACATTGTGACTACCTTGCCAAGGGAGCAGATTCTGTGTCAAGGGTTAAGGTTATCTCAGTTGTAACGCCAGCCATCTCCAAAGAAAGACACTCCTTTAGCTCTACAAATATTTGGCTTATGTCTGGCCTTTCAGTTGCTATTGGTGAAGTGCAAGACAAGGCAATCTCTACAACTTTCCATGCAGAATTGGTATCAAATTCTCCCTGCAACCTTGGATCAACAATGCTTTGAATATCTCCTCTATCAACTTTGGGTTTAACCCAGTTAAGTATGTGAATGTTTTTTCCAGTTGATCTTGCTATTGCCAGTTGGCCAGTGATCAACTCAAGCAGAATTATGCCAAAGCTATAGACATCACTTTTCTTATTTGAGTTTCCAGTCCTATGAAATCTGTTAAGAAAACAAACAATTAAACTGCTGCACAAGTGAATTGAAGCATTTTCTAACCTTCACTTTTTCAACTCTAAAGATGCTAACATTGTATATTGAACTGATCAACTTGCTAATAAATAATTAACAGGACTACTTTCGAATAATTAGATATCTTTTTAACTACAAAATTTTACAAAGTGAATGTAACAAAATGTTGAATTTTAGCAAATCTAATTTGAATATTTATATTATTACTTACTCTGGATCAATATAACCTGGTGTACCAGCAGGACGAGTTGATATATGAGAATCGATATTGCTACCAAAAGCTCTACTTAGACCAAAATCAGCTATCTTGGCATGCATGCATTGATCTAGTAATATGTTGGAAGTCTTCAGATCTCTATGGACAATAGGTGGATTACAGCCATTATGTAGATAATCTAGTCCTGAGAATACATAAAAAGCCACATATTGTATTTGATGTAAGAGTAAAAGAAGAGAGAAACATAAACTTCAAAAAATAGAAACATAGGCAGATGGATTGTATACCATTTGCTGTATCGATAGCGATATTAAGTCTCTCATTCCACTTCAAGACACTTGGATTTTTATCTGCACAAAAAGAGTAACGTGCCTAGTTTATTTTTGGTTCATAATGAAAAAGAAATAGACATTACCTTTTTAGTTATGTGGGAAAGCTCTACAATATGAAGGCATAGGAAAATTCCACCTTATTTAAAGGGTAAATTACACTGATTGTACCTCTTTTCCTCTCATTAGATTTTATGAAATTCAATGCACCTTCTCTCTATTTGTAAAATTTATTTAGAAGGTCCCTAAGTTTGTAAAATTAGACACTGACCTCATTTGAATTTAACAAATTATTATACAGACCTCCTAATACATGAAAATGAAATAAGGATGTAGAATCAGAATGATCTATAATTGTTGTGATTGTATGAATGGAAGTATGAGGTGCTTGGGTTGATTGCATCACCTCCCTTCTCTGGCACAGTAAACAGTGATCTAGGGAGGCATGCATGTTAACTGGACAAATAGAGAGGAACTGACATATATTGCACCAAATCTCAGTAAGGTGAATGTAATTTGTGCTTATTTAAATCATTTTGAGATAAATTATGTTTACTTGGTCGCTCCAACCTAGGCTTGGCATGTAAGTTTGAATTTTATTAATGTGTGTTATCACTGATTGGTGTTGATTAATTGGTTTGATAAAATGGACGAAATATATAGATTTTTTTATGCATATCATGCAAATCCATATCTGATATGGATTTGAAAATGTAATTGAGATTCCCATCTAACTAGCTCGAATGGTTCCTAATGGCTAGTTAGCTTCCTTCATATATGTAGTATATATGTAAGTTGACAGACTGCATGGGAAGAAATATAAATAACCTGATAAATGTTGCAGGAGATTTCCATTGGGCATGTATTCATAAACCAATGCTTTAATATCTCCTTCATCGCAATACCCAATTAGAGAGACCAAGTTTCTATGATGAACAAGGCTTAGGAGTTGTGCCTGCATTTCATAATTTAGCTTTTCCGTAATTAAATAGAAATCGTATTGCACAAATATTACTTCACTAAATTCAAATTTGAATTTATTGTCTTATGAAGTAAGTACAATATCTAACCTCTGATCGAAATTCTCTATAGCCTTGTATTGATGATGGGGAAAGCAATTTAACAGCAACTTGAACTTGATGTTGTAGAATGCCAGGGTATACTTTTCCAAATCCTCCTTCTCCAATAACTGTTTTGAAGTTATCAGTAATATTGAGAATATCAGTGTACCTGAATGCTCGATGTGCTGATCTCAATGATCCCCCGTTCAAAGAAATAGCATGTGCCTCTACTATATAATAAAGAAAATTAGGATTAAAACATGCAAAGACGTGAAAAAGAAATAATTTCAAACATGAATGAGAATATAGAGAAATTATTCTTTGGTATATGTTGAGAAAATATTCTTTTAATGGTAATAGAAAGCCTTTTTTTTTCCCTTATCTTGATTTACTTTTGTGATTTAATGTGCGATGTAAGCACTTTTGTGTGATAAAAATGTGCTTAGGGATCACATTGGTAGATGATTTGTAATGTAGGGGATTAAATTGAAAACAGAAAGTAAACATAGATGATCACATTGAAAGAACAAAGATGCATGAGAGATGAAAAAACCCATTTTTGTTCTATATAGGTCAAGAACTCACACCACAAACTTCTTATTTTATTTTTCTATTGACTCTTATGGGGTAATATCTAGTGACATGTAATAGATCGATATATATCGTATCTAATTGTATGAAGTCTAGATTCATTATCATTTTCAATTTTTTTTTTTTGGTTAACTTTCCATTAGGGGTTTATAGAAATATTGAATTGATATATAGTAACAACTAACATATTAAAAGAAAGACTAAAACCCAAATTGATCTCCCATATTTGCATAGGGGGACAAGTTAGTCTCTCAAATTTTATAAATTTCAAATTGATCCCTCACATTTTAAAAAGGGACAAATTGGTCCTTCTATATTATTTCATACAATTGAAAAGGGGACAAATTAATCATTTTATATATTGTAAAAGGACAATTTGTCCCCTTTTTGAAAATATGATGGATCAATTTGAGATTTCTAAAATTTAAGAGATTAATTTGGATATTTAGTCAAAAAAAAAAAAAGAAAAGCAACAAAAAGTTCATAATAAATAGGTCAGCATAAAGCAAATTCTTTTAAAAGTTATTAGGTGGAAGAAGGTGAATTTTATATCCCCTCCATCTATTATTGAATAATTGTTCCCTTTTTTAAATACGCATTGATATTAAAAAAAATTATTAGAAATACATCAAAGTTATGGAAAGTTTGAAAATAATTTATAGAATTACCTTTTTTTTTTGGTAATACAATTTTCTCTCACCTCCTTCATTATATCTCTCCTTATTCAATAATATATAATAGGAATATTATTGAAATAAAATAATTAATACTAAAATTTTTTAAATAAATAATTATTTCTAAACAAAAAAAAATTTTAAAGTGGACAATTATTCAAGGATAAAATAAATAACATATAGCCATAAAAAAATGAAAGAAATTAAATGAACCTTCTCCTTCAGGTGTTTTGAGTCTTTATCTCATTACGGAAAAAAAAACAAAAAAAAAAACGATAGCATTAGACGGCAAAACTACGTACGTGTGATTAACTTCGTCATGCAATTAGTGTCTTGCAAAATATTCATATGAAATTAATTATGATTATTGGTAATGCTCTCATTCATTGAACGGGAAAAGAGGATACAGTGATGTACCTTTACGTCTTCTTAGGAATATCCAAGATCCAAGAGAAATCAAGATTACAATTAAAGCTGAAAGTGATGCAATAAGTGGTACAACGAAGTTCGTCTTATTGCATGAATCCTTCATACACAGCTCAGGATTATTATCCACACTGAAGAAAAAGTTAAGATCAGAGTGCCACGATATTAGTTATCACATTATGATGGTATATAGACCTAATAATGCTTACTCAAAGTTCAGACAGAATGGCAAAGTTATATGTATGGCACTTTAAATTTCTCACTCTCGTTTTGGGGCAATATCTTTAACAATGGAAGCAAAAGTAATACATAATTATGATAAGAAATTTTCACATAATTTTTATTTTAATATGCGATCAACTTAGTAAAATAATGAGAGCAAAATATGTATATATCTATATACTTATAAAAGTTTTTAAAAATGAGTGGGGGACATGAGCCCCTAAAGCTTTGCACATAAATCCATCATTGTATTTAAGTTTGGTACTTGGAATATGTTTGGTTAGAAGATAAAAATAGGAGAAAAACTTTTGTAAATGAGTTTCATGTGCAATTTTATACACTGAGTCTATATGTGAGAAATTTATCCCTAATTTTATGTCTCAACCATACACACCCTTGATTTAATTGATTATAGCAGCAACATCCAATGGGATATACAGTGAGTCGTTGAAAGGTTCTGCATCTAAAAATTAAGTTTTTCGAATAGCAGGAAAAGTTAATTACAAGAATGAAAAGCCCAATGTTAGGAGATTGTTTTGGCATAGCAATAGGTGGGGAGCTGTCTCCGGGAAAAGAAAGGAAAAAGAAAGAGGGGCGCAGGGGCAGGCAGGGGCCCCCGGGGTTGGGGTTATAGGATGTGTCTCGTTTAAGTACCCATATACCTTAATGCTCAAAGGGATCGAATTTCTTAAGGGATAGAGGACGTAATACCTCAATCAAAGATATTCCAAAAGGATCTAGAAAGACCTCTTAAACATCGTCAGAATCAAATTCCAGTCCTTAAAAGTTTAGGTGAAAATCGAAACACAAGTTTAACTCTGCTTTGATGTCAAACATGACCTTGTCCAGTAGTTTAAAAATATCTTGTGCCATATGATGTTTAATCAACATGATTTTTAATTTATTTTTTTTTGGTGTTAGAAAGCTAACTCAAAGTTCTATAATTGTTATTTCTACTCTCGAGGCCAAATTGCAGCCATATAAGGTGCTTCAACACGAAGAATGTTCGCAAAACGTGTTACAGCACAAAAGGCAGTGCAATAAAGGACTCAAGGATGAGCTAAGGATAGATTTTAGACTCTATTATTCCTCCTCTTCCATTTCTTATCAAGGCTCAAGCATGTCTTTCACTAGGTTGATTCTTTGAAGGCTAGATTGGAGACCCTAAAGTAGTTGGAAGACAGTTTGAACAGTCGTCCTTTGATTTTCTCTTCAAGCTAACTAGGCAACTCGACCTACAGCTCAAATTCCCCTCTTTTGCAAGGGTTATGTCACATCTCTGGGTAAAAATTTCACTTGAATTAAGGAGCTAGAGTTCAGATTTGAGATTTTTACTGTTAGTTATATTCCGGACTAACCCATGGTTATTGTAGTTAGTGCGTCCTTATTTATAGGCATTCATTGATCTTCGCGAAGAATAGTTGTTGGCTCTGTGGCTTCGTTGAGTTGTCTTAACAGAGTAGATAGAGATGTGTTGTTATTTTTGGTGCAATTATATGCTGATATATACATATATGTTGGTACATGTAGCCATGATTGTGAACGTTTAGTATTGACTTGTACACCAAATTTCACATGTTTTGGGTTTCCAATATTAAGAAATTGTTCTGTTTTACCTAAACTTTACAGACGGTATAGGCATACGATGTTTTCTGAGCTGTGGAATGTTTATTTTGAAAAGAGGTTACCAATTGGAAAGTTTACTTACGAATTTAGCTTGGGCATATTGAAACTTGGGACTGAATCTAGTTTATGGGCTTAAGTTTGAATTCTTAAAAAGAAAATAATATTTACACTAACAATTTATGGAATACGGTGACGACACACTCGTATGTATTGATCTATTATTGAATGGAATATGAACCCATTTGTTTGGGTCTCACATCTTACACAAAGATAGATAAGAATATGTCGACAGGATGTCCCAAACATTATGAATTCAAACAACATTTCTCTTGTTAAAAAACAGTGTATTTGTCAATTCTATAAAACTGTACATCATAATTATTTTGTTTTGGGAAGGTCTTTGATATGATATGTAGCTAACGGCAATAGACATTAGCTTGGGGGCATCTTAACTAGAATGATATTATTTACATAACCACTCCAGAGGTGGTGCATGACTCTTTACAAGATCACTTACGAAATTCTTCTTGATTATTTATGGGGTCACACAAATGATCGCTTAAGTGTGATCCTTATTGTTATGTTTTGGATTAGATCACTTCATACCCAAAAAATGACTATTTTATATTTTAATGTAATCTTAGTTGTGTTCATATACTTATTTGGAATCATGATTTTCATATACTTGAGTATTATGTATGGATTTTCTTGCATACTTCTTTATTTATGATTTATTATTTTCTTATGTGGGCTATGGATTCTCAGTCTCTCATTGAGCATCATGGCTCACTATGTAGTTCCACTTATGTTTTAATTTCAGGTGTTGGTCAAAGCTTGGTTTTCATCTGCCCAATAAATTCCAATTTCTTTGGGAGAGCCTGACTTGCAATATGTAACCTTTCTGCTCTAGCCTTTCATCTTTAGTTTTTAAAATCTTAATTAGAATGTTGGTCCATTAGCCTACAAGTAGGGTTTGGGTTGATACTATTGTGCATACACCAAGGTTTTGAAAGTCGAATTGAGCATCGAACCAATTAAGGTACTGGTTTAGATATTTAACAATATAATAAAATATATATTTATATAAATATACAAACATATAAAATCAAATATACTATATATTTTTTTTAAAACGTGTAATACTTAATAAAGGTGAAATTTTTTATTAATTATATATATAAAAATAAAATTATGTCAAAATTATGAAGCTTATTAGAACTGTATACCAAAAAAGCAGAAAAAAGCCTATTAGTCGTATTAGGCCCAAAAAAGACCTTGATGTTGGGTCCCGATTGTGGGTTTTCTTGTTTATTTTCTCTTGTAGCCCATCGGGCTTGGTTCCTTCTAAGGTTGCCACCCATGACCCAAAACAAAATAATAATAAACTTTCCTTCCTTGCCAGTAACGCTTTCCTTTTCTCTTAAGAAGCCGCCGCACACCTCTCTCTTCTATTCTCCATTTCGTGTTTCCATTTTTCCACAGCACCCATCCCATGCATGGAGGAGGATGAAACGTCTTAGGCTAGGGGCAACGAGACGGCTGAAAATGGAGGATGGTGTGGCCGACTAGGCAGTGGGCGCAGGGTGTAGTAGTCAGGAGACATGTTTCTGTCTCTCTTCCAAGCCCCACTGTCATTTTTATTTTCCTTTTTTTTTTTATTGGTTAGCTCCAAAAATGACAAACTGATCCAACCGATCCGATTCACTGATTTTACGGGTTTTGGATGGTTTTTTAGAGCGTTTGTTTTTGTGCAGGCTTGGACCGGAGACCAAATTGGTTCCTAGTTCAATCGGCTGATTCAGTATGATTTTCGAAACCATGATATAAATATACAGGTCTATTATATTTTAGGAAAGGTCTGATCTGATGTGTTACTAGGCTTGCTAATGAATTGATATTTTCTGTGCATAGGTCGTGGCTCGGGTTACGTCATAACATTAAATGTCCTATAAATAAAAGTATATGATTACTCTTTTATGCTGATAGTGAATTCAATTAATCTCTAATTTGTTGTATATTCTCTTCATAGCTTTTCTTTCTTTGTGTTGGCTCGTTGGTTTTTTTTTTTTTTTTTGGGTAAGACATTCATTGTTTTTGCTACATAAAACTATATTTACACATTTAGTGTTTATATTGGTATTTTTTTTCTCTAAATCATCAGTATTCAAAGACTATTAAATAAACTTTAATTAATTTGAGTCGAGTTGAGTTGATCTATTAAGTAAATAAAATTTATTTAGTGTGATTTTTTTTTCAATTACTCATAATACCAAAATCCAAAATTTTACCTAAAAAATAGTGATGAATTACTTAAATCAATTAAGTATCGATATTTATATTGATATTTCAATGAAAGCTCGTGATAAAAACCAGGATAATTGAAAAACAGTCACTAGCTACTGGGAAAAATTTGAACCCCAAAAAATATATGAAATACTATAATAGAAACCTCAATTTCAAAGTTGATTTTGCCCTCTCCTTGAGAGCCTTAGGAATAGGACCCGAAAATTTGTTCCCGGTCAAATTACTGCAAAGAAAATGAAATATATAATGAATTTTTTTCACATAAAGACAAATATAATTCACATTTTTAATAAATGCCCAAAAATTAAATGTTATTTGAATTAATAAAGGTGGTGAAATTCACGTTTTATGGTTAATGTATTTATTTCTTAAATATTATATATGAAATTGTAATCTAAAATTTTTTGTATAGACATAATTATGACACATCACTTTTAACCGAATTGGTATAGATAAAAATAGTATGTCATCATCTATTAAAAAAAAAAAAAGAATGTCATCAGAGTTGAGTTAGTAGTAAGAGAGTTGAGTAATATATATATATAAAGTCATAAATTCAAATTTGATTGCTTTTAATTTTCGATGTAAAAAAAATAATAGGGTTTATTGGCAAACAAGTGTATATCAAAAAAAGTGAATGTGTATTAAGAAAAGGGAAATGATAAATGTCCACCCCAAACATATACCATACACTTACACTTAGTATAAAAATTGTAAACCAACATGAAAAAAGTTGTAAACCAAGGTGCAAATGTAAACTAATTTTCAAAAGGTTTTTCATATTGGTTTACAACTTTTTGTAAATTGATTTACAACATTTTATATGTGGTTTACAACTTTTTATACACAGGTTTATAACATTTTATTAGGTGTAAGTGTAAGGTGTATATTTGGAGGTGAACGTGTATCACTCCTCTTAACAAAATAACAGTAAAGTCCACTTTTTTGCGACTATGACTAAATGTGATGTATTTGTATCATTGTAAAATTCATGACCCAATTACCTAACAAGCAAAGTCAAAAGTAGGAAAAATTTTAAACTTACAGAACTTCTAACTTTGGCAATTCTGCCAAAAATTCAGGTAGAGGTCCTTCCAATTCGTTGTCTGACAAATCCCTGTAACATAGCAATAAATTCGAATCGATCAAATTTAACTAGTGGATTGATGTGATTCAATTTTTACTTTTTTATATAATAAATCGTAATCAAATTGATCCGCTTAAGATCAGGTTGGTCTGGTCAATTAAATAATTATATGTTTTAAAACATTATTAACTTTTTTTCACGTGAAAACTTTATTATCCTTATAAAAATTAATCATATAGTGTAAACCATGGTTATGATATACCTACTAATAATAGTGTAAATAGACAAATTCTTTAAATAAATACAAATAAAAAATGATTAAAAGTGAATTTATTAGTAAAAATTTAAGTGCAAAAAGTTTAGAAATAAATAAATAAAAATTGTTGATCAGTTTGTCAAATTGAAAAATCTTTTTTTTTTCAATAATTGGAAGGAGTATAAGCTATTTCTCCTTTTATTTTATGGGATACTCTTCATGTGGATATTAGATCTCTATTGAGGAGTGTGATTCTTGGGGGTGTTTATTTTATTAGATTGTAACTTATTTTTAGTTTCCGTAGCAACGAAAATATGGGGACCAAAAGTTACACTATCATCATCATACATGAGAAACCATAAATCGGATAGACAAACCATAAATTTAAATCTGAACCAATAATAATTGGATTTGATTGGTTTAACTTAAAATTAATTGATTACCTGAACTAAATCGAACAAATTCCATTCATTTAATTTAGATTGTCAAGTTTATTGGATCAACCTCACATGCTTGCACCCCCACTTTTCAGTGAGACTTTTAATTAGCCAATATATATGACATTTGAACACAAGATTTATTAGCCATAATAATCACCACTTACAGGAAATTTAGTTCTGTAAGATATGAGAAAGAATTATTTATCACCCCTTTCAAATTGCTTGACCTCAGGTTCCTGCTCGTCATGTACAATTGACATAATATTAGTCACGGCATTTCAACAAGACAACCTAGCTAAAATTGCGAAAAAAGGAAAAAAAAAATCAGCAAAGATAAGAAATTAATAAAATACAGACAATGACTTGGACAGTTGTGATATCCCAAATAAAGAAATAATAATAATAATAATAATAATAATTATTATTATTATTATTATTATTATAGTTAATAGTAATTATGAGCATACATATGCATTATAGTTAGTATATTCATTTTAGTTAGTTGTGTTGCATGCATTATAATTTAAATATGCATTATAGTTAGTAGTGTTAATGCATTATAGTTAGAATATGAATTAAAATTACTAAGTGTAGTTAGCATTAATATTAATTATTATTATTAAGTCTAGATATATGACACTAATATTAATTATAATTATTATTACTAAGTGTAGCTACCATTAGTATTATTATTATTAAGTGAACCTAACATAAATATTATTTAATATTATAATTACTAAGTGTAGTTAGCATTAATATTAATTATTATTATTATTAAGTCTAGATATATGCCACTAATATTAATTATAATTAATATTACTAAGTATATCTAGCATTAGCATTATTATTATTAAGTGTACCTAGCATTTATATTAATTATAATTAATATTGCTAAGTGTAGCTAGCATTAACATTATTATTATTTAGTGCACCTAACATTAATATTATTTAACATTATAATTATTAAGTGTAGCTAGCATTAATATTAGTTATTATTATTATTAAATCTAGATATATGGCACTAACATTAATTATAATTAATATTACTAAGTGTAGCTAGCATTAGTATTATTATTATTAAAGTGTAAATAGCACAAATATTATTTAACATTATAATTACTAAGTGTAGTAGGCATTAATATTATTTATTATTATTAGTAAGTATAGACATATAGCACTAATATTATTTATGATTATTATATTTGTGTATAAATATATGTGTGTAGGAGTGTGTGTGTGTGTAAGAAATGTTTAGTTTCATTTTGCTAAGTTTTGTTTCCACCTCCTCTAAACCAAAATTTCTCTAAACCAAATCTCCTCTAAGCCAAACCTCCTCTAAGTCAAATCTCCTCTAAGCCAAACCTCCTCTAAGCCAAACCCCTTTTTGGCCGAATTCATCTCTTGTCAAGCTCATAATCCTCGTGGCTGAACTTCAGTGGACCTAACTAATCATCTCTTAAGACGTTGTGACGCTCCCTCCCTTTAATCGACGAGTTTGGTTACTTGTACCATTCCAATTTTTCAAAATCAAGTTGTTAGTAGAAGCACACTCCCGACTATCAAAGGTGAGTGGGTTTAAGCTCATGACCATACTTTTGGTCATTATTAATATATTTTCAAATTATATGAATTATTTATGAAATTTTAGAATAATTTATGTCAAGAGAACATGTTGTTATGAATTATGTCAATTTTAGAAATATTATCATGAGAACTAATTATTTTAGAAAACTCATGGGACCATGCTTGCTGTATGAATTATTTAGATTTATTTATTAGTTAGAAAATATTTTAAATCTCAGTTTTGTATGAAATTATTACTATTATTTTTTTTAGCCAATAAATAATGAGAAACAGATCAGCGAGTTAACGGCTGCAGGATTGATCGTTAACCTTGGTACCAAGTGGTCCACTAGAGGACTAGCTCACCCACAATAAGGAACCTAGTGAGGTGTCCATTTATGGGACCTAGTTAGGTGCCCATCAGATTAGCCATTGGCTCAGATTTAGCTATTCAGCTCAGATAATTATGTACAGAATAATTCATGTTTCTCTACTAATTGTTGCTATAGATTCAGTTAATTTATATGTAATTATATATGTAATATATTTCACATCAATTGCATGTATATGTTATGTATTTTGTTATTGTCCCATGTGGGTTGTGAGTGGAGGCTCGCTCACTGAGTTTTGATGAACTCACCCCTCTCTTTTCCTTTCCCTATAGATACTGATTCTGAGTTCGGTTGTACCACGTAATCCTCCGCAGATAGTGCTCTGACTTCCTTGGTGAGCTTCGCTTTGAAGTGGAGCTTATTGTCAATTATGTCAGCCTAGTAGTGCTCCAATAAATTGTGTAGGCAGGATCCCCGGACATGCATGATATTATTTTCAGAATTTATGTTTTATTATGTCTGGCTTTGGCCTAGAATATGAATTTTATGCAGATTTATGTTCAGAATTTATGTTTTAGAAATAATTCCATATTATCAAGTTTTAGTTGAACTTGACATATTTTAAATAAATTTGGGTTATTTATGCATATTAGTCAGTCACGTTACCAGAGGCTTCCGTGGGGACCCAAATCCTCACGTGCCGGTCACGTTCTCTAGGTGGGTCGTGACAAAGTGGTATCAGAGCAATAGGTTTCCCTACATATTATTGAAGCAAGTGACCACAAATATCATGACATCTAAGTAAATGGAAGCGCGCCCATTTGCAATGATGTGGTGCTATTTGAGGCCTTTAGGAAATGGTCAGTCTTGTTTAGGTTTTATAAGAGCTTGTCTTTCTTGGCACTCATAGTCTTGTTATATGCCCTCCCTTTCACAGTGTGACAATGCCACCTATACACTCTTCACGTCTTCACCGTCGTCGTAAGAGCAATGCATCTGGTGACAATGCTCGTCTTAGAGCTTTTGAACAGATGGTAGCAAACTTAACAGATGTGATGGCCAGGCGACTAGAGGCGACTATACACCACCTCCAGTTAGAGATCTGATGACTCGACTTTAGAGTGATTCAAGAGGATGGACCCACCTACTTTCAATGGGCGCCTGACGATCGAGGATCCCAGTGAATTCCTTTGGCGGTCGAGAAGATAGTCGGTGTCATCCATTGCTCTTCTGGAAAGAGCGGTGGAGTTGGTAGCTTTCATTTCTGAGGCCAAGCAGAATTATGGTATCAAGAGTTCCGACAAGGGTATGGAACTGCTAGCTCTCCCTCTTGGGAACAATTCAAGGAATCCTTCATGCGAAGATTCATATCAGAGAGCCGCCAAGCACAGATGATTGAGGAGTTTTTGAAACTCCGTTTAACTCTGTATGGCGATTCTGAGTATGATGAACGTTTCACTTATCTGGCACAGGCAGCCTCTAGCATAATACCGACAGATACAACTAGGGTGAGACGTTTCATTCAGGGTCTGCCAAGAGATCTATTCCTCAGCTTGCAGCCTCATGTCGGGACCAAGGACTATGCTCAGGTGGTAGACATTGCGATTGGTCTCGAGAATGGTTTAGCAGAACGACGGGCTATGTCAGAAGCCAATAAGAAGGCCAGGGTTCATGCCACTTTCTCGAGTGGAGTAGGTTCGAGCAAGGGTCACTATCAGCAGGGACAACAACGGAGTCAGTCGGGTAGGGCCACCTTCTCAGAGCCCATCCCAGCACGCCCAGTTGTAGCACACTCTTTTAGTAGAGGACGGTCGGCCACGATGGGCAGGGTTCATGGCAGTCATATCCAGTATGCCCGACTTGCGAAAAGAGACATCAGGGTCAATGTTTATTTGGCTCTACAGTATGTTATAGATGTGGTCAGCCGGGTCATAAGCTCGCAGAATGCTCGATGTTTCAAAGAGCTCCTAGTCAGGGGTCAACTAACCCCTCCACATCGATTCAATCTCTGCGATCAATACCAGTATGTGTCATCGCATCGGCAGGTCGTGGAGCAGGGGGTAGGGGCCCTGTTGGCCGAGGACCAGGTGGAAGAGGAGTAGGCTGTAGAAGCCAAGGTAGTGGAGGACAACCCCGTCTATTCGCTATAATCCGTCAGGATGCGCAGGCTTCAAATGAAGTGGTAACAGGTATGACGACAGTATGTTCCTTTGATGCTGTGACATTATTTGATTCAGGGTCTACCCACTCTTATGTGTCCCCGTTCTTTGCTGTACGGTTTGGAAGATCCCCTGAGGATCTTGATGAGCCGTTTTTAGTTGGGGTGCCTTCGGGGAAACCCATCCTTATTCAAACAGTGTATAGATCATGCAAAGTCAAAGTTGGTGACATGGAAGCGCTAGCAGATTTGAAAGTGTTAGACATGTCTGACTTTGACATTATTCTAGGCGTAGATTGGTTATCCCCATGTCATGCCTTGATAGATTGTTATAGAAGAGTAGTGAGATTCGAGGTCCCAGGTGATGAGCCAAGAGAGTTTCTTGGCACAAGATGCTTAATGCCGACGAGCTTAATATCAGCTATGAATGCGCTACGGTTGATGGATAGAGGTAGTTATGGGATTTTAGCTGCAGTCAGGGATGTAGAGGCAGAGACACCAAGTTTGGATACAATTCCGGTGGCTAACGAGTTTCCGGACGTGTTTCCATATGATTTACCTGGTATGCCACTAGAGAGAGAAATAGAGTTTGGGATAGAGCTTGAACCAGAAGTTAGACCCATCTCTATACCCCCATATCGCATGGCTCTAGCGGAGTTAAAAGAATTGAAGGAGCAGCTACAGGAGTTGTTGGACAAAGGGTTTATACGGCCAAGTACCTCTCCATGGGGTGCTCCAGTGTTATTCGTTAAGAAGAAAGATGGTTCGATGAGGATGTGTATAGATTATAGGCAGCTAAACAAGGTGACGATTAAGAATCGATACCCTTTACCCCGCATAGATGATCTTTTTGACCAGCTTCAAGGGGCAACATGTTTTTCCAAGATCGATCTTCGATCTGGTTACCATCAGCTGAAGATTAAGGATGGAGATATACCTAAGACGGCTTTCAGGACTCGCTATGGACATTACGAGTTCTTAGTGATGTCCTTTGGGTTAACCAATGCCCCAGCAGCCTTCATGGATTTAATGAATAGGGTGTTTAAACCGTTTCTGGATCACTTTGTGATTGTCTTCATTGATGACATCTTAGTGTATTCCAAAAGTAAGGAGGAACACGAGCAACACCTGAGAATGGTTTTACAGACCTTGAGGGAAAACCAGTTGTATGCCAAGTTTTCCAAGTGTGAGTTCTGGCTAGAACAGGTAGCATTCCTTGGACACGTAGTGTCGAAGGATGGCATTCTAGTAGATCCAAAGAAGGTGGAAGCAGTGCAGCAATGGCCTAGACCTACAACAGTTTCAGAAGTTCGTAGTTTCTTGGGTTTGGCAGGATATTACAGACGATTCGTTCAGGATTTCTCGAGGATTGCAGCACCCATGACCAAGCTGACACAGAAGAATGTCAAGTTTCAGTGGACAGAAGAGTGTGAAGAAAGTTTTCAAAGGCTGAAAACATGCTTGACCACGGCACCAGTTCTTGTACTACCTTCAGGTTCAGGAGGTTTTTCAGTATTCTGTGACGCTTCTAGAATTGGACTTGGCTGTGTCTTGATGCAGCATGGCCAAGTTATAGCATACGCCTCGCGGCAACTTAAGAAGCATGAGCAAAATTATCCTACCCATGATTTGGAGATGGCGGCAGTGATTTTTGCCTTGAAGATTTGGAGACATTACTTGTATGGAGAAACTTGTGAGATTTTCACAGACCACAAGAGCTTGAAGTATATTTCAACAGAAGGATCTGAACCTGAGACAGCGTAGATGGCTTGAGTTATTAAAAGATTATGACTGTACGATCTCGTACCACCCAGGGAAGGCGAATGTAGTTGCGGATGCTTTAAGCAGGAAGTCAGCAGACAGTTTGGCCCACATAATGCTAGTAAGACAAGCGTTAGTAAAAGATATCCACAAGATAGAAGCTGAAGGAGTTCAGTTTAGCCTTAGTGAATCAGGGGCTTTTCTAGCTCACATCAAGGCTCAGTCAACCTTGGTGGGACAAATCAAGGCATAACAAGGTGAGGATCTGAAGTTAGCTAAGTTGGGTGAGGATGTTCGTAAAGGTGAGAATACAGAGTTCTCAGTTGATACTGAGGGTGTATTGCACCTTGGAAATCATTTATGCGTGCCAGCAGTGGGTGAGTTGAGGAGAAAAGTAATGGAAGAAGCTCATAGTGCAGCATACTCAGTGCACCCAGGATCAACTAAGATGTATCAGGATCTAAAACAGTTATTCTGGTGGGATGGTATGAAGAGAGATATTGGTGACTTTGTAGCTAGGTGTCTGGTGTGTCAGCAAGTCAAGGCTGAGCACCAGAGGCCAGCAGGGTTACTTCAGCAGATAGACATTCCAGAATGGAAGTGGGAGAGGATAACCATGGACTTCGTGGTGGATTACCTCGAACCACCAAAGGGTTCGACTCCATATGGGTAATAGTAGACAGGATGACCAAATCAGCACACTTTTTACCAGTAAAGACTACCTTTAGTGCGGCACAGTAGGCTCAATTGTACATCAACGAGATAGTTAGACTCCACAGTGTCCCAGTATCTATCATATCCGATAGAGGATCCCAGTTTACTTCACGATTCTGGAGGGCGTTTCATGAGGCCCTTGGCACACGTGTGGATTTGACCACAGCTTTTCACCCTCAAACAGATGGTCAGTCAGAAAGGACGATACAAATCTTAGAAGATATGCTCAGAGCCTGCATACTAGATTTCAAAGGAAGCTGGTGTGATCACCTACCCTTGATCGAGTTCTCATACAATAATAGTTATCAGTCGAGTATCCAGATGGCACCATTCAAAGCCTTATATGGGAGGCGTTGCAGGTCTCCCATCGGGTGGTTTGAGTTTGGGGAAGTTAAGTCCTTAGGCCCGGACCTAGTTCAGGAGACCTTAGAGAAGGTTCAGTTGATTAGAGAACGTCTCTTAGCAGCACAATCCAGGCAGAAGTCGTATGCTGATAACCGTCGACGTAACTTGGAATTTGCGATTGGAGACAACGTGTTTCTGAAAGTATCCCCTATGAAAGGAGTAGTGAGGTTCGGTAAGCAAGGAAAGTTAAGCCCTCGTTTTATTGGTCCATTTGAAATCTTAGAAAGAGTTGGAGCGGTAGCTTATAGGTTGGCACTGCCTCCCAGTTTATCAGCCATACACCCAGTATTTCATGTTAGTATGCTCAGGAAATATATGCCTGACCAATCTCATGTGATCACTCCACAAACGGTCCAAATTGATGAGAGCTTGTCATATGAAGAGGAACCAGTTGCCATCGTGGATAGACAAATTAAGAAGCTTCGCTCAAAGGAGATAGCCTCAGTAAAAGTTATTTGGAGGAACCATTCAGGCGAAGCAGCAACTTGGGAAGCTGAAGAAGCTATGAAAACCAAATATCCCTATCTCTTCCCACCTCAAGGTACATTGTTTAGATTTGGGGACCAAATCTCTTTCAAGGGGAGTAGTATGTGATATCCCAAATAAAGAAATAATAATAATAATAATAATAATAATAATTATTATTATTATAGTTAATAGTAAACTATGAGCATATATATGCATTATAGTTAGTATATTCATTTTAGTTAGTTGTGTTGCATGCATTATAATTTAAATATGCATTATAGTTAGTAGTGTTAATGCATTATAGTTAGAATATGAATTAAAATTACTAAGTGTAGTTAGCATTAATATTAATTATTATTATTAAGTCTAGATATATGACACTAATATTAATTATAATTATTATTACTAAGTGTAGCTACCATTAGTATTATTATTATTAAGTGAACCTAACATAAATATTATTTAATATTATAATTACTAAGTGTAGTTAGCATTAATATTAATTATTATTATTATTAAGTCTAGATATATGCCACTAATATTAATTATAATTAATATTACTAAGTGTATCTAGCATTAGCATTATTATTATTAAGTGTACCTAGCATTTATATTAATTATAATTAATATTGCTAAGTGTAGCTAGCATTAACATTATTATTATTTAGTGCACCTAACATTAATATTATTTAACATTATAATTATTAAGTGTAGCTAGCATTAATATTAGTTATTATTATTATTAAATCTAGATATATGGCACTAACATTAATTATAATTAATATTACTAGGTGTAGCTAGCATTAGTATTATTATTATTAAAGTGTAAATAGCACAAATATTATTTAACATTATAATTACTAAGTGTAGTAGGCATTAATATTATTTATTATTATTAGTAAGTATAGACATATAGCACTAATATTATTTATGATTATTATATTTGTGTATAAATATATGTGTGTAGGAGTGTGTGTGTGTGTAAGAAATGTTTAGTTTCATTTTGCTAAGTTTTGCTTCCACCTCCTCTAAACCAAAATTTCTCTAAACCAAATCTCCTCTAAACCAAATCTCCTCTAAGCCAAACCTCCTCTAAGCCAAATCTCCTCTAAGCCAAACTCATTTTTGGCCGAATTCATCTCTTGTCAAGCTCATAATCCTCGTGGCCGAACTTCAGTGGACCTAACTAATCATCTCTTAAGACGTTGTGACGCTCCCTCCCTTTAATCGACGAGTTTGGTTACTTGTACCATTCCAATTTTCCAAAATCAAGTTGTTAGTAGAAGCACACTCCCGACTATCAAAGGTGAGTGGGTTTAAGCTCATGACCATACTTTTGGTCATTATTAATATATTTTCAAATTATATGAATTATTTATGAAATTTTAGAATAATTTATGTCAAGAGAACATGTTGTTATGAATTATGTCAATTTTAGAAATATTATCATGAGAACTAATTATTTTAGAAAACTCATGGGACCATGCTTGCTGTATGAATTATTTAGATTTATTTATTAGTTAGAAAATATTTTAAATTTCAGTTTTGTATGAAATTATTACTATTATTTTTTAGCCAATAAATAGTGAGAAACAGATCAGCGAGTTAACGGCTGCAGGATTGATCGTTAACCTTGGTACCAAGTGGTCCACTAGAGGACTAGCTCACCCACAATAAGGAACCTAGTGAGGTGTCCATTTATGGGACCTAGTTAGGTGCCCATCAGATTAGCCATTGGCTCAGATTTAGCTATTCAGCTCAGATAATTATGTCTGAATAATTCATGTTTCTCTACTAATTGTTGCTATAGATTCAGTTAATTTATATGTAATTATATATGTAATATATTTCACATCAATTGCATGTATATGTTATGTATTTTGTTATTGTCCCATGTGGGTTGTGAGTGGAGGCTCGCTCACTGAGTTTTGATGAACTCACCCCTCTCTTTTCCTTTCCCTACAGATACAGTTACAGGTTCAGTTGTACCACAGAATCCTCCGCAGTAGTGCTACAGCTTCCTTGGTGAGCTTCGCTTTAAAGTAGAGCTTATTGTCAATTATGTCAGCCTAGTAGTGCTCCAATAAATTGTGTAGGCAGGATCCCCGGACATGCATGATATTATTTTCAGAATTTATGTTTTATTATGTCTGGCTTTGGCCTAGAATATGGATTTTATGCAGATTTATGTTCAGAATTTATGTTTTAGAAATAATTCCATATTATCAAGTTTTAGTTGAACTTGACATATTTTAAATAAATTTGGGTTATTTATGCATATTAGTCAGTCACGTTACCAGAGGCTTCCGTGGGGACTTAAATCCTCACGTGCCGGTCACGTTCTCTAAGTGGGTCGTGACAACAGTCCAGGGTACTAAGTTATCTTCAATCAGAATGAGTATTCATTAGGAATAAAAGCACCAAAAGAATTTCATTAAGAATATGGTCACGCTAGTTTCTAATGCTTACCGTACCGGTAATGATGAATGCCGGTACGTTTTTAATATTTTTCTCTTTTTATTCCAGTGGCTTTGACCGCTGCTATGATAGGTGCCTTGCACCCTAGACGGTGTAGTGATCAATAAAGGTTTGAAAACTAATTACCAAGTAGGATGCCAATAATAAAATTTCATAATAAATATGCATCATATATTTATTATCTTAAATTCATCACTCACTTGTGATATTAATTATAGTAAAATGTGTGATATATATATATATATATATATATATATATATATATATATATATATATATATATATAGTATAATTTTCTTATTTTTATAATATTATTCAACACATGATATTGTCTCTTTATACACTATTTTATGGGTGGCGTACAACTAGGCATCTTATATACAAATAAAATTTTTGCACTTACATTGATGTGATCCTTGGATTGGTGTCAGAGCTGCACTTGAGACCCACCCATACATAGTGCATTGGACGACATGGGTCTCCTTGCCAGCTCAACCAAGTGATCTGGTAGGCGCTTTTGATATCCACGATAGCAGCAACTATACATAAACACAACATTGTGGTAAGAAGTGAAAACATCTTAAATACTCTAAAGTAAGAAGAGAAAAATGTGTGTTCCTTAATTATCATTCATATTTTAGCACATCTTTATATTAAAATTATAATAAAAGTAAGAGAAAATAAAGATTCACAAAACTAATATATATGTTAAAAGATAAATGATAAATACTATTATTTTTTCTTATTTTAATTAAGAGTGCTTAAGAATTTCTTAATAGAAGTAGAGGTTAACATATGAATTAAGAATTAAGACTATAGTAGGACACAACAATTATTAATTATTATACATGACAATGAGTTTTTTTTTCCCCCAAAATTTTACATATCTTTATTATATGCAAAATTTTTCAAATCCCATCTTTCTGTGACCAATAGTGAATATTTCACACGTGATACGATCATTGAAAATTTTTACTTGAAATGATCCATTCCTCCTGTTATACATACCATCTCTTGGGTCAGTTGGAGAATCAAGTTCCTTTATCAACTTATAAATCTCAAAGGCGTTGAGGATAGGGGGAGCATTCGAATTTGTCGCTGCACTGATGCTAAAATTAATATTATCTCCAGCTGTATGTCCAGTAATGGTGACTGGCTTTAAGTATTCAAGAACCAAAGGCTGTGACTGTGAGAGTATGTTTTCATCAGAGTTAAGGGCGATCCCGTCAATTATTCTTTTTTGCCCAGCCGGAAGTTGCTTAATCTCAGTAAAGTGGAAGTACACATAATACTCGTAATTCTTGTCTAGAGCTACAAAGACAGAGTTATAGTCAAATTGTAAGGGAGAGGAGACATTCCGAGATACGCCTGCAGTCCTCCATACTTGGGCCGGCAATCTATAAGCATCGAGTGTGGTTCCATGGTCAATATAAGTTGAATTATCTGAGTTCAAGCGAGGCCAACTATCTACATCCTCATCATGGCGCCAAAGTCGGTCATAGACGTCATCCTCGTACCTAGAAATAAAATTTTGAGAATTAAATATTAATTATTTGCAAGTTTTCTACATAGATCTTTTTAAAAGAGGGGAATTAAGGGTCTGTTTGGTTTGAATTTTCAGTTTTCAGTTTTCAATTTTTAGAATTTTTTGTTTTTCCTTTACAAATTCTGGAAAAGTGAAAAACTCAAAACTGAAAACTCAAACGAAACATGTTCCAACTATCCCCTTGAGTTTTCGCCCCTTACCCCTCATTGTTAAACTTTCAAATTAGAGAAGAAATTCACTTTTTTACGGTCCATTATCGATTTAATCCTAATAAAAATTTTTACATCAATTCAGTCTTACCATTTTTAGTTTCAACGTTAATTTAGTCATAATTTTTTTTGTTTCGATATCAATTTAATCATTACATCAAAGTGAATATATAATAAAATGCCTAAATTGATATCAAAACTCGAAATATTAAAATCATAAATTGATGTAAAAATATTTGTTAGAATCAAATTGATATCAAATATTAAAAATATTGTAAGATCAAAAAAGACTATTTACTAAAATTTGTGTTGGTCAAAATAACAATTTCTTTATCGGAGAAAATAACATTTTCCTTGACATTATATATTTAACCAACGTAAGGTGTTGTTTGTTACCTGCTAAAACGTAGCGGCTCATTGGAGCCAACGTCAATCCTTAACTGATGACTCAATAGTGGTTGTGGAGTGTTGCTGGACGTGGCACTATAAAGTGAGCTGTTCAAAGGCCGTAATTCCAATGCAGAAATACAAGGGTTTGTTGCGCCAGTCTTAACAAGGCACACTTGTATGGTTTCACTTGATGGACTGTGAACAATCTCACCAAATTGGAAAGTGTCCCCATATTCAAGATTAATTGTGTCCCATAGATTGACTCCAAGATGCAGATCAAAAGACTGGGTTTCATTTTTGCCATCATAATTCCCATATGAGAAGAAAGCCCTGATGAGGTACCTGCTATTGTTGCTCTGTTCAGGCCTCAGAGTGTAGCAGTTCCTCTCTCCTTTTGGAAAGCATCTCAGTGTCTTCAATCTTTTCCCAAAGGTTGGATGGTAGTTTAAGTCGTTCTGGGCTGGACCTGGAACCGTACGACTCTCTCCTGTCTCTACAAATTTTTCGTCTGTCTGATACCAAAATCCAGTTTCTTTGTCCCAGTAATCTTCGCTTGATCCACAATCAATGCTTATGAAACCTATATACATTAATAAATTATATTATATATTTAACCTAGGAACATTTAATCAAAAACTTCTACAGATGCATATTTTAAAATTTCAAATACAGTTTAAGTTCATATACCTGAATCGTTAGTATTGGAAAAAAGCATCCTATCAGCCCGTTCATAGTTTTCAGCTGCTGCTAGGCTTGAGTGGCTAAGGCCATCAATGATGATAAACGAAGCACATACTGTTAAAACCAGAAACCAGTGAAAGGATCTCTCCATGTTTGACACACTGCCAAAAAGAAGACACAGAATACAAGAGAAGTTGATGTCCACTCAAGCATAAAGCCAGGTTATTTGGAAGGAACAATAGTACGATTTCAAAAGCTAAGAGTGAATGAGTACATAAATACTAGCTGGTTAAGAACAAGACAAACCTATGTCAATTCAGTGGTTCAAATATACACGTAACATTAGTCTTGCAAGATTTTTACAATAATTTCTAGAAGTTATGTGATCACAACTCAACCTGCCCCGCAACTTGGCTCGGCTCAGAATTTATTGGAATGAGTTTGAGTTTTGAAATTTAACCAGATATACTTTTTGATTTGGATTCAAGTTATATGTTAGGTTGGCTTGGTTTAACCTAAAGTCAAATAATTTTTAAAGAGATATATATTTTTATAATAATTTGTGAAAAAATATAAGGTTTTAAAGTTCAATCAATATATATTACATAACTTAATGTTATTTTTATATTGATATGATTTATTTTGAAATTGTAAAATATCTTTTAAATTTAGTTTCTTACTTGTAAAATTCTATAACTTTACTATGTATAATGTCAAAATTCTCATATATTGTTGGAATATCGAGTTAAACAAATGCGGCCTAATATATAGTTAGGTCATTATCGGCCTTGAGTTGGGTTCAGGTTTCAAATATTTACCCAATCTAAAAATCGGACTAGGTTTTGAGTTTTGTCCAACTCAACTCAACATGTCCCTTGTACACCTCTAGTTGCAATGGTATTAATTTAGTCCTTGAAATATCTTTCTATATACATATAACTTCATTTTTATACATGTGACATCACTTTAGCATTTAAAATATGCATATTTGATCCCCTCTGTTTTAGAATTCATAAACTTGTTTGAAGTAACATGTATTTTTCAAATATATATCAAAGTGATGTCACATTTTTTTCTCAAAGACTAGACTGATATAGAAAATTTTATAAGATTAAATTGATATCAAGTGTATTTTTCAGAGACTAAATTATATTATGTATCCATCCACTTATAGGGGTGTCAAATGAGTCGATCTAGTCCGTATAAACCCATTTTGTTTAGACTCGCGAAATAAATAGCTTGAGTGCATCAGGCTTAAAGAGCTACATTATTATAATACTAGTTTGACCCATTTAACATTGGCTCAAGGGTTAAACATGTTGACTTGTTTAAGCTTTTTAAAAATACAAAATTTGAAAAACGTAAAGATAAATAAAATAGTGAAAATTTCAACCTTTTTTAATAAAAAATTATAAAAAGTAGAAATAAATAAAAATAAATATTGAGCTTGAATATTCTAATTTCTAAAGTGATATGATTTAAACTTTTAAGACAAATAAATAAATAAGTAAATATGTCAGCCCAATGAGTGAGGCGGATAAACAAGTTAGCTTGATTCACCTTATTTTAATTTGGTGGATAGATCATTTGGATGACCCTAGACATGTACCTCCATCTATATTAATAATCAACAAGTTAGCTTGATTCACCTTATTATGATTACTTCGTGATGTGTATGGATCCGGTCTCAAAGTGGGCTTTCGGCTGTGGATACTAAAAAATAAAAATGTTACTCTTGAAATTTTCTCTGAAATAATATACTGACTCCTCTCTCTTCCATAGTTCCATTGGACAATTCATAATGCGACTCCTTCAGAGCGACTCTTCAACCTATCTCCTCCAGTACATTACCCTAACCCGTTCTTCACTCCACAACTATTCGATGAATCAGACATTAATGATTGGACCACCTCCTTCCGCTACATCCACGAAGAATGCAACCGTGTTATGCCTTTCTCACCCGTCGTGTTTTGTTAGTTAGTTTTGTCTCTTGGTTCCCCATCTCCTCTCTCTCTCTCTGTATATATATATATATATATGTACGTATTAATTAGCGTAAACAAAAATTAGATGTATTCATTTTAAGGGATATCGTGATGATTTATTCATCGTGAAATATTAAAATATTAAATTCTTTATTTTAAATATTTATAAATCATTTTTAATAATTGATGAGTATCTAGATAAATAAAAGGATTTAATTGCTATGTATTGACAGTGTAAATTTTTTTTACATATTCATCCAAGTATTACTATATAAGTCATGATAGTTAACTTTTATATTTACTACTTGAAAAGTCATCAAAATTAAATATTTTGATCAGATAACAATATAAAACTATTTATAGTATTAGTTTTATACTATCAACACATTAAAATTAAACTCTAAATAAAATCATATAACACAACTCTCAATTTATAAAAATTATAAAGTCAACGTCGTGAAATGTATGCCGTACAGAGAATGGAGCAGAGGTCTTTAGACCCCAAAACGTACAAAATAAAAACGCGGAGAGCATGAGGCCAAAGCTAGAGAGGGACTATGAAACCCAAAGACTACGAAATGCTTCAACGAAAAAGCACGCCAATCTTGACTACAAACTCCACGGGTCATTTTAAGTTGGTCCACCGTGTGTTCTGGACCATTGTATAGTCCATGAATTTTAACTACTAAATTACCAAACTGACCTTATTTTATCTTTCAATTCTCATATCAAGCCACTGCCCCTTTCTCTCTTCCTCTAACATATTTCTTCTCTCTCAACCAAAAGAGATACAACACCATCACTATTGTCTTCCATCAACAATCAAGTGCTGGACATCACCTAGAGCTATAGTCACGACATTGTTGCTGAATGCTTATAAATTTATTTGGGCTTTCATCGACTGAGATTGGGGGTTGCTTTCGTTGCTGTTCACAAGCTCAGGAAAAAATGCCAAAATGGCCATGGGTTGGTGTTCAAAGAACACGTCATTTGGGTGTTTTTGACTCAGTTTTGGAACTAGTTTTTGTTATTTTGGTCTTTATCAAAGTTTATTATTTAAGTCTGTTTGGATTTCATTCTTGTATCTTTGCTCTAGCCCTCATTTGTTATGGCTGCCTGCTCCCTCTGCTTATAATCAAAATAAAAGAAAATCCATCTTCATTGCTTCTAATGATGTCAGAACCTGGTGGAAGATGGTGGGGGTGGCAGAAGTGATGAAAATTAGAAGAGTAAGAGGGATAGTTAGGTCTTTGAGAAAATATGATTTTTAACTTTTAAAATTATTATTTTATTTTAAGTTATTATATCTTTAAATCTCAACCATTCAAATTAAATCTAAGGATATATAAGAGAGGACTATGCAATGATCCAGAAGATGGGATGGACCATGTTAAAATGACCCCAAACTCCACAAGCCCTGCGCTGAAAGACTTCTAACCCAGACCCTAAAAAACGCAAAAAGGAGAGAGACTTTTAAGAAAATTAGACTGGACCTATCGAGCCGACTAGTTAAACTAGGAACCGGCCAAAGTCACCTGGTCTTATTATTGCTACCAAATCAAAAATTTCAAACCCGGTGAAGAGACTGTAAAAATTGGTCAAAACTCACAAAAACAGATAATATAGAGTGTGTTTATTTTAGATTTTTAAAAATTGATTATAAAATTTCAATTTCATATGCAATTAAACAGTTAAAAACTGATTTATTTTTCAAAAATTACTCTTTTTAGCTTCTACATAAAACTGAAAACTGATTTTTTGATATTCTAATTATTTTTTAAAAAATATTCAAATAAATGAAAAATGATTTTTTTTGGTGAAAAAAAAAAAATTATGGGCTTCCAGAATCTCATTCAAATGCACCCATAGTCTGATTTCGATTTACGCGGTTCACTGACTTTTTTTTTTTGGGAGAATTTTAACTTAGTAAAAATATATTATCTTAACTCTTTATCAAGACAATATATTATAACAATATTTTTGCTTGGCCAATTTGATCATACACAGAAAAAGGACTCAGAGGACTATATTTGTTATTTTTTCAAATTCTTTTATATATAAATTGTTATTTATTTAATAACTTATAATAACATATAAGTAATAATAAATATATTTTTAGAGAAAATTATATTTTATTATATAATGTTTGAACTTCCAATTGAACTAATAAACCTTTAAATCAACTCTTTGACTAGTTTAATATCTGGTACAATTTTCTTAAATTAACTCGATAGTATTTTCATTAGGGAAGTGAGAGATTAATCTCCCAAAATACAGTCAAGTACCTAAAAAGGACCGCTACCAATAGTATTTTTTGATACATATAAAATTTGAAATTAAAACCATGACCTTATACTTAAGAGATATTTGAGGTCGTTTACTCATACTAACACCTCATTGGTGTGGGAAAGTTCATATAGTAAATTCTTGGTATTTAGTTCAAAAGAATAAATTTTATAGGAGGTATAACCTATAAATAAGGTTTTGGGCTTTTGGGTTTTGGTATTCTCCTACAGTAAAATTAATAAAATTGTACGGATAATTTTTAGCACTTATTTGTGCGGTATAATATTATGTAAGAATGTTAAAATTTGTGTGTACTATCTTTATTTTTATATTGTCTTTTTTCTTGGATTGTTATTTTTAGTGTGATGAGAGGATTTGTTATTGTGCTTATGTTGCATATATCTAATCACTATTGAAAAATATATTATAATTTTTCAGATAAAAAATATTATAATTTTATAAATTTAATCACTATACAAAAATTTCACATCGTTACAAATGATGATATAGGTATTTGATTCTTATAATAGGACAAGAGATCCGTAAGTATTTCAGATTTGGTACACTTATATATATGATAACTTTTTATAGAATATAGTTTTTCCAAATCCAACCATTGAACTATAAATATATACCATCCTAATTATTTGAGCAAAATTTTAAAATAATTGACACTTGGATGTAAGAATGATCTGACAGTTGTAGTTATTATTTACATACATTTAATAAATATTCATTACGTTGATTTTGATGTAGAACATCGTATATATATGTAGACATAATTTATAATATATGAACTTTGAATTATTTAAAAAAATTATATGTTTATGTATAATAGCAAGGTACAATTGACTAATGGAAAAGAGAATATTATTTAGCAGAAAGAAAAAATAATAGTAACTAAATACTTGAAATGAAATAAAACTGTTATAATCAAGTGAAAATAGAGTATTTTTCTTTTCCGATTGGATCTTACTTTTTATTTTTATCAATTTGGTCCTCTATATTTGAAATTATTTTCAATTTAATCTCAAGTCATTATTCTATCACATTATTGACAAAAAATATTGATGTAACACAAACAACACTAATGTTGCAACAAAAAATTAAGAAAAAAACACTAATGTTTCACAAAAAATTCACATCTCATATTTTATCATACTCGTATTAATTATTTTTCTAACTTTTCTCTCTCCTCATTAATATTCATTTTTCACTATATCTCCTATCCAAATGATATTCTCTTTCTATTTTTAATAATATATATATATGAATAAAAATTTAAATAGTAGCTTTATATTCTGAATAATAATATTTTATCAATTTTTCTCTTATTTTAATATTAGAATAATAAAAAACTCAACTAATATTATTATGTGATATATATATATATATATATATATATATATATATATATATATATATAATAATACTAATTCATTAAATTATTAGTTCATAAAATAAGTAAACACATATCATTATAAAAGTTTTAGTTTGCGTATGAAGTCAAATTTAAGAAAGCTAAGTAATTTAACGATTCAGATTAACAGAAATTTTGTTTTTATATATCAGGAATTTTAGAAAGTGCACAAAAGTCTTGTAATATACAAAAGTTTTTAGATTTAAACCTCATTGTGATTAATATAATTTTAAAATTAAAATAAATTAAACACAATTTGGGTATTTCTAATCAACCTTCTTAAGTATTAGGGCAGTGTAAAATAAAGAAAGGAATATCTCAAAAAAAAATATTTGATTAAACTATAATTAAAATATATTGTTAACCATATAATAATATTATATAAAATTTTAACCTAAAAGAAATGAAGACAGAGAATATTATTCTGTCATAGGTGTAGTGAATATTAATAAAGATTGAGAAAAATATGAATAATAATTAATGTGAGTAAAATATAATTACAAAATTGTCCGAGAGCATACATTGATTAGACTAAGAAAGAAAGCTTTTTTTTTTTTTCAAAAACAAAATGTGTAGCGTACTAAGCTAACCTCCATTACTTTTTAATCAAGTATTTTCTCGTATTTCAATTTAAAATATTATAAATTTGACTTATTGATGCTTACTCAATTCTAATGTATAAAAGTTTATTAGAAAAAAGAAGAATGTATAAAATCAAAAATTAAGAAATTAATTTAATCACACATTTGATAAAAATGTCATAATTTTAAATATATAATATACAATTTAAGAGTTTAAAAAGTAAAAGGATGTTTTGAACCTTCTTGTAACATATAAACAAATTGAGCTCCTAAATATATATATATATATATATATATATACACACACACACACATGAGGAGGGATTCGTTTTCTCTAAGAATAAGTATACTATACTTATTCCATTAAATATTTTCTTATCAACAACATATTTCACCAATCTAACTGTTAAATTATGTGATATTACCTTAATGATCAAACGTATCAAATTTTAGAAAAATTGATTATTGATAGATATATTATGTAACACTCAAGATTTACATGTATTTTTAAAATTATGTTGTGCATCCAAATAAAAGGGATGACAAAATATCAACTTGTTTTGAAATTTTATAAAATTTTACACACTTGATCTATATAAAGGCAACTTACAATTCAGCGGTTAGATTAATGAAATTTGATGTTTATAAAAAATTATTCAATAGAGTAAATATACCAAGATTTACTCCTAGAGAACCGAAACACTTGTGTTTTAAGACTTTGATTTTCTTCTGCCAAAACAACAAGTATCCTCCTATTCGAGATAAATCTATTCAAATTGAGTAGGATCACAAGGATAAAAAAATTTTCTCTCCCAAATTTTAATATAACTGCATATTCAAGACTCAAACTCAGGATCTCTAGTTAAGTTAGAGAAACCCTTGCCAACTAGTCTTCAGACTCATCAGTATGATTTTAATATTTGTTTTTGGTTTATTGGTTGATAATTATAGATGTATTTTAACACTCAAATAAATAGATAGCTTTTATTTAAGACTTTGATTTTCTTCTGCCAACTAGTCTTCGGTTCTCTTAATTTAAATTTGTATTTTATTATTTGTTTTTGGTTTATTTTCTGCATCTGTCACTGTTTTAAACGTAAGAGAACCGAAACACTTGTGTTTAGTGACTTTTAGTCCCTGCATTTATTATCTTCTGCGTTTTTTGCACGAAACGCTTTGTACGTATGTGTAATTTTTCCAACAAACCGATAGCAACTGAAGGAAACAACCATATTTCAGAGCAAAAAAGTTTTCAGGAGTCTAGACCGTATTTCATACTTCCAGTTTTTTTCCATTTCTTATTGTTTTTGTATTTTCCTTCATTTCTTTGGTTGCGCTGGTGACGAACAATTTTGGGCTGAGATGCAGGCCCAATTTGGACTAGAAGCTGTGGGAAGTACTGGCCGAAAGTACGAAATGAGCTCATACAAGAGAAAGGTTACGCTGGCCCAATAAGGAAGGGAAACTCAATAAGCCCAAGGCTGAAGTAGCCATTATGAATGGAAGTTTAGCAAATAAGCTGTGATTACTTGTTGCCAAAAAAAAAAGGAATTGTGGTCCTCTCCTCTTTAAAGGTGGGAGGAAAGACCTTATGTGCATATAACAAACAAGGGATTACTTTGATTAAGGCTTTATTAGGTGTAAAAGTTTCTCTGGGGAGGGTGTATTTAATTGAGAGATAAAAGTAAGGGTAAACTTTATATGGATAAATTTTATATGTAAAATAATATATAAGCTTATTGATATAGTTTTTATCTTCATTTTTATTCTCTAACCAAATATACCTTATGCAAAAATAGAATAGGACACATAAAATGCATTGGACAACTAGGTTGATTAATTACTCAATAAAACCCACCTTCCTTTTAATTGCCTCTACAAAAGGCCATTAAATAATATCATAAGTATTACTTTTTTTTCTATTTTCGTAACCTGATAACCAAATATCATTCCTTCCTAGATCCCTAGCACCTTAGAGCGCTTATAAGCAATGGAGATGTTATCTAAGATATGTCCATTCTGAACAATTGTGCTTAATTTGATATTCAAATACCGTTAGGAAAGATAACTTTCACTTGATTTGCCATGATTTTTCTTTTAATTTTGTACCTAACATTGCTTAGGGAAAATTAGTAAATACTGACTTATATTTTTGGAGAGATTTAATTTTTGGAATCAGCATAACAAAAATTTGGTCAATATATATTCACATCCATAATTAAGTAAAAGAAGATGCAAACCTAATTGCATAAAAATGAATGCACCCATTTTAAGAAAACCAAGCCTTTGTCCTATGCATAAGCTGAATCATACTCTATTATTTTTTTAATGGTTCATTTGCTTGTTAATAGCCATCAAACAGTTTCATCTGTAGGTAAATATTGGATAATATCCTTTAGTTGAACCTGATAAGTTTCTTGGTTCTATGTGGTTAACTAATGATTCACTATACCATTTTCTGAAGCCGCCTTGTTGATTCATCAAGGTATGAGATACATGCAATAAATTGTTATAGTTATGCCAAAAATAACAACTTTATTTATTTATTTTTTTCATAGCAGTCTAGAAACAAGATATATATTCTGCTGTGGGGCGACACCTTATGTTGTGCCTATCATGTTTGGTACCATTTGATGACGAAATCTCAGCCGCGTAAAAATTTATCTTATGACTAAGATGAAAAGCATTTTATTGTTTTGATAAATACAAATGTTTCCCAATGTCCTCATACATTTAAAATCTGGGAATATTGGTTGAGCCCGCAGTTTCTATTTTTTGAGTTAGGTGCCATCATTATGACATTTTAATCATTGTGAAGTTATTTAACATTTTTGCTGTTATTCAACACTGTTTAACCCCTGCATTGTCTTCCAGGATCTTCGACGCCACCTTCTTCTCCTACTTCCTCCAGACTTCAGGAATTGGCGGTGGTCATCGGTGTTGTCAATAGTGTTTTGATTTATTAAAGGTCATGGTCCCCTACAAGGTTCTCGAAGCCCACAATGCCGGTTCTACTTTTCAGGCTTGGAAATGCAAACCCCTATCTTTGAATGGTCGGAGAAGCTCGATTACTGGACAATCGGTCACAGCATTGCAGAGAAACCTTTCCTGGGTCTTGGTCTCCTTTAGCTAAAGATTTGAACTTTGCCAAGAGCGAGAAGAGGGTCAACACATTGAGGAATTTTGTGTTGAGAGAGGGGAGAGAGGAGGGGGGGGTGGGGGGGGGGAGGGGGGGAGGGAATGGTGAATTTATTGGGGTAGGGTGGGGGGAAGATGAAGCTTTCGAACCCAAGGGTGATTTTTGTATAAATTGCAAGAGCTCAACCAAACCAGAGAGGTTGGGAGCAAAGTAAATCCAAAAGCCAATGAAAAATGAAAACCCACAACAAAAGCATAATCATGTAACCAAAAAACTAAAGGAAGCCTCCAAAACCAATGTCCAATCCCCAGATCGAAGTTCTCACCATCTGGTATTGACATACTGTCGTAACAGAAGGTCACGTACTGCGGAGAAAGACACCTTCTTGTAATTAACTTCAGTAAAATACCCTCGAGTAGCATGTATGTATTCTTAAAGGAAAACCTTAAGAATCTAAAACGGATGATTTTCTTCATTGTCACAGTGGGTCCCGGAGGGCGCCGCGATGAGAACGACAACCAATTTTAATTATGCCTAAAATTGGAAAACCTTTTAATTGCAAAATTGGTCTTTAAAGGAGATATGAGATTCGAGAGTCTAATTATGATTAAGGAAGGGTGGAAACTTAATCCCACTGTACCGCTAATACATCCGTGTAAACACGGTTACCATAGAGCTCATTATGCAAATTTTGTAACTTTAAAATATTTATTTTTTCCCAAAAAAATTATAATAATTATATATTTACAAAGAAATAAGAATCAAAATCAAAACAAAAATTAAACAAACAAAAATCAAAATTAAAACAAAAATTAAAGAACAAATTTTATAAAAAAGAAATTTTGGCTTGATAGTTGATTGGCTACGCCGATGTATCGTCTGGTGCAATGAAGAACTCAAAGTCATGTCATTCTGTAGAAAATAATTTTGTGTTGGTGGATTTTAATTATAAAAAAAATGGGTTGATTGATTTTATTTGTCAAAAGAAGATTTTTTTTTTAATTGAATATAAATTTTTTTTTAAAAAATAAAACAGAAAAAAAAACTAAAGCCTGTCTCAATAGCTACTGCTCAAAAACAAAAAATAACTTAAAAAAAAAAACCAAACCCCAAACAAGCCCAAAATCCCATAAAAAAAAAAGAAATCCAAATAAGGAACATAACCTAATTTCTAATTTCCGCAAATCACCAAAACGACATAAACAGTATCAGACTAGGGGTAGCAGCAACGCATAGAGGACAGCAAAAGGGAGGTGACGCAGCGTCAGTTCAGGTTGGCCTTGGGGACAAAGAAAGACAAAAACGTAGGTGCTTTGGCTTGCGATGTCGTGGCCGGGTCTCACGAGGGGAGGCTGGCAAGAGGAGGAGTGCTTCATGGTCGCTGCTACATTCAAGGATAGGGTTGCGCACTTGGTTTTGCGGCAGCAGTGAAACCAATGCAACGGCATCAACCGCACACAGTCTTTGCGGTTGGCTTGGTGGTGTTTGGCGGCGGTGTTTGATAACTTCGTTGGGACCTGTCTCTCACCCTCTCCCTCTCCTATTTCTTATTGTTTCATGGTTGAATGATGCTGTTTAATGAAGCTAGAAGAAAAAAAAAAAAAACTTACTGCTACTGCCTTTTCCTTCTTGTCTGTGTTCGTTATTGCTAATCTGCTCTCCCCCTTTTCTGATAGTAGGTTTACACATTTATACACGCATGACCATTAATTTTGATTCCTGATTTGATTTTTTTGGATACAAAAGAGAGCATTGATTAAGGGATTATGTTCCAAATTATTGTGATTTTTTGTTGATTAGAGAGATTTAATACTGATTGCCTTCCGATCCTTTGATCTCCCTTATCTTCTTCAGTTTTAAGTCCCAAATCATACGCACATCTCCATTTTTTCCTTTTTCGTATGTTCTATGTTAATGGACCAATAATGCTTGGGCTAAGAAAAGAATTAAAACGGGCTGGAAACCTAAACTAAAGGAATTGGGCCGACACACACATTTTATTTTATTTTTTTTTACTTTTGATGAAGATAAAACAAAATGAATAAATAATTATGAATAAAAGATACCTAGTCAAAATATGGTGTTCATCACATTCATAGATATGTGAAATGGTATCAGGCATGGGCTGGGTTATAAGAGAAGAAAAAGTAAGATGCTGGAGGTTTAGGAGATACTGATTGGGAAACCTAAGGTGAAATGATAGGAATTGTAGGTATACTGACAGAATTGGCAGGGGTTATATGTGTAGAGTGAGTAATAAACTAATAAAAAAAAAATCTCCAAATGGCAGAATATTCTCATCAAATATCACTTGCCTAGTAAGAAAGACTTTTCTTGAACTGGCTAGACATTTATACCTTTTACAATGAGAAGCATACCCCAGGAAAACACCTGGTTCAGATCCGTAAGCTAACTTATGCTTATTATATGGCCTAGTATGAGGGAAACATAAACAACCAAACACCTTTAAAAGCTCATATGCAGGTTTATGATGAAATAACTTTTTAGTAGGAGAGACAAACTGTAAGAGAGGAGTAGGCAACATATTAATAAGATTAACAATTGTGACGAAATCATCTCCCCATGAGGTAAGTGGGAGATAGCTATCAGGGTCAGTCCAATAGTGCCAATATGTCTATGCATTACCATTCTGCTGATCCATATGGACAAGCTAATATGTGAATAATGCCTTCAGATTTCGAGTATGGAGTTAGTGCTAGATATTCTTTGGCATTACCTGTTTCAGCATTTTCAATTTGGTACCAAGTTGTAATTCAGACATTTTCTTAAATTGCTAAAAGACAAAATAAACCTAAGATTTACATTGCAATAGAAAAATCCAAGTATATTTGGAGAATGCATCAGTAAAGTGAACATAAATTCTGGCTCCATTTACAATAGGAAAGGGGGCAGGGCCCAAATATCAGAATACACCAATTCATCAAGTGGAATAGAATACATTGTTTTTGAGGAAGGAAAAGGAAGTTGCTGGGATTGACCCATGCCAAAAGAAGTACAAACTGAATTAGACATTAAGGAAGGGAGATTACAAGATTTTAACACACTAGACTCTACATCATTAGTTGGATGTCCAAGCCTTAAGTTCCAAATCTTGAAATTGTGATCTCCCTTTGTAGAAGCTAGAAGTGCAGCAGGCTTAGCAGCAGTTAAGGCATTCCTTGCTGGACCAAAACTGTAAAGTCCTCTCCTATTGGTTCCTCGCAGAAGAATATCCTTGGAAGCTTGGGATTTGACAAGGCAATCATTAGGATGACACTCAACAAAAACATTATTATCTTTACAGAATTTAGTAAGACTAAGAAGATTCTTTGTGAGATGAGGGATCTGTAAGAGTTTTTACAATTTAAAGAGATGCTTAGAAGAAAATAGCTGTATTACTGAACTACCAACAGGATTAATGCGCAAACCTCTTCCATTGCCAATGAGCATATGTTATGAACTATTGTAGTCTTGTTTAGTGCTGAGTTTAGAGGCATCAGGTGTCATATGATGAGTGGACCCTGAATCCAGATACTAATTGGGATCATACACAATTGCTGGTGTAGCTAACATGTTGCTGATAGACAAATTTGCACTTGGCCTAGTTATTGCAGAAGCTGAACCATATTGCCTATCAAAGTGATGGTAACAATCTACTGCAATATGAGCTAATTTACCACCAACTTGGCATGTAGGTCTTTCTCCACTTGAGCTGAATCGATTAGGGCCAGTTCGACCAAGGCCACAACCGTTGGTCCTTCCAAATCTACAAAAATTGGGTCTACCTCGACCTCTAGAGTAAGAATTGTAGCCTCTGAAGTAAGAATCTTGATAACCTCCTCTTTGAATGTTCATCTGAGACAAAATTGCTTGCACAGAATTCTCAAGTTTTCTGAACTTCTTAATTTGCTCTTCTTGAGCCATGAGTAATGATTCCAATTCAGCAACTGACACAGGATTCTTACAAGTAGTAACTAAGGTAATAAAGGGACTATAATCCTCTAATAAACCTTCTAAGATTGCATGCATATGATCTTGATAAAAAATTAGGGCTCCTACTAATATTAAAGCATAAAAAATTTTATTTATCTCAAGCAAATGATTGCTAAGTGATCCTTCTTCTATCCTATTAATACTTTAACCCACACGATGCACGAGATGATAAGTGAAAAATTGTTTGTAACTAAGTAAATAATAATATTGATTTGTGACAATTTTTTAAATTAACTAACAACAATAAATAATTAAGAATGATGTTCACAATTAAAAGTAAATATTACAAAGGATTAATTATTATATATGATCCTTGTTTCAAATTTTGTTCTTCATATACCACCCTAAATTATATAATATAAATATATATCAATACTAAAGTGCGTGAAGACCTGACAACAAAATGTAAGGAATGTGTTATATAATAAATTAAAGTAAATAAAAAAAAATACAAAACATAGATTTATACCTGAACTTTAAATTTTTTGAAACACCCTTAAATAAACATTTCTGGTTATATTGCAAGGTTGCTTGTTGTCATCCAATATTAATATTTTCAGATTATTTATTGATTTTACTTGTGAGATAACCACATAAAGTTGCCCATAAGTAAAGATAGATTTGGGTATAAATAATCCAGCAAATCACAAAGATTGCCCTTGACTTTTACTAATGGTTATAGCAGAGCATAGAGTGGTGACTATGAATTATAAACTTCAGAGAAATACCTAGATTAGGTGTTAGATTCATTTGAGATATGTAAACATTTTCTCAAATTTTATTACCTGTCATCACTGCAATTGCTCCAATGACATTATTTCCCAAATATTTAACTATTAACTATGTTCTATTAAACAATCCAGAAGATTGATCAATATTTTTTAACATCATGATTGAGACTCCCTTCCTCAAAACTAATATGTGATTTGAAATGTCAGAATACTTTATCTCATTTAAAAACCCATTTGTTATCCGATCTGCCTCAATGTCGACATTTTCATCTCATATGCAATATGAATTAAAACTTAGATACTCATTTTTTTTTTTGCCACGAATATGAGAAAGAACAAATTTATCGACCATTTCAATTACCTCAAGGGTAGGTGCAAGCAATGCTCCATCCTAAAAAAAGCCATAATTTTTTACTCGTACAATGCATGAGACTTATTTCCTATTAAATTAATATATACAAATATTTTAAAATCTAGGAAAAACATAATTTTTTTATAAATGTTTAAGATGTTTAATATTTAAATAATAAGAATATCATATAACAATAATTTAAAATAGAAGTTTTTATATTATTATATGATTTTATACCATAGTTAATTAGAATCAACTTGAAAATATTATTTATTATTTATTTTCAAAGAAACTAAGGATTAACTAATTGAAAAAAAATTATATGTCCTTTTCTATCCCCTTATTTTGACCTCCTCTCAGTAGTTTAACAAATTCAAATTGAAGGAAATATGCATAAACTATAAAAATAAAACTTATTTATAATATGTTTTTACAAAATTTAATACCAAAAAATCCACCAGCAACTTCGACACTTTTGCACAATACTTGAAACTTCAAATACCAAGAGAAAAATCCATCGATAATGTTACCAAGGAAAAAATCTGCCAGTAATATTACTAAAGGAAAAATCAATCGATATATTACTAGCGGAAACATCTTTTAGTAATGAGCGAGCTAAATTTTGGCACTAGATGACGCGAATATTGTTGATGGATTAGTGGCAGAAAAATCCACCAATAACGATTTTCCAAAAAAAATTCTATTATTCCTTTCTTACACTTGTACCAATGCTAGAATTTTTTGTTGATGAAACTCACGGGTGGTGGATAGGCTAAAGAAATTACAAGCTTCCATGTAAACTCATGTATAAACTAGGCATAATGTTATCTGTGAGGCTTCGAAGTTCTAATTACTCAATGCTATATGAGTATGACATTTGAACATAAGTTTTTTTTTCTTCCCTGGACATGAGAACATAAGATTTATTAGCCATGATAAGCACTACTTGCAGGACTTCTAGTGCTGTAAGATATGAGAATGAAATATGTGTCTCCCCTGTCCGTTTGCTTGAGCTCAAGTCCTTGTTGGTAATTTACAACTGAAATAATTAGTCATTGCTAGGACAATCTATGATACTAATTAAATTCTTCAGTCAAATATTTAAGAATGTGTTTTTCTGGTTCTACATGGCTGGCTCATATATGACTGCGGAGAATCAAAGGGGTCACATTTGTGGGATGAAGATGGACTCAGTGATCGATTCCGGGTGGATATGTGTGTTCCTGCGGTGGATGATGACCCAATTTGTCTCAAGGTGCTGGAGAACTTGCTTTACAAATGCCATTACTGGGGACCAGGTTGGTTACTTTATTTTTCTGATCTTTGATTCAATAAAAGTCCCTATGTGCAATAAATAATAAATGATGCAATAAATAATGTAATTAATCTCTTCATTAATCTCAGCTCACAATGGCCCACAGTTTCACATGTCGTTCATCTATTGGAACACATAAGGGCTTCATTAATTAAGCGTTTTCTGAAGCTTCATCATGGTAAGTACCTACCGGTTACATTGATGTGAGAACATTCAATTTGTGATATTTGACATTTTTTTTGTTTCCAAAGCTTTGGGTTTCTACACAAATCAGTGCACTACTTTCTCCATGCACTTTCCTCACATTAAATTAATGGGGATTTAAGCTGCTCAATACATTCAATGATACATAGGTAAAGATTGTAACGTTATGATTAATTTATTACCTAGCTGAGGGATTAAATTCTGTTACAAGCTCAAGCAGTTTGGAGTACATCTCATCATCAGGTGTAGTGATAGTGCCAACCATCTCCGAAGATAGACATTCCTTTAGCTCAACAAATATGTGGCTTACGTCTGGTCTTTGAGCTGCAATTTGTGAACAGCAAGACAAGGCAATCTCAACAACTTTCCATGCAGAATTTGTATCAAATTCTCCTTTCAACCTTGGATCAACAAGGTTTTGAATATCTCCTCTTTCAATGACGGGTTTAACCCTCTTGAGTATGTGAGTGGTTTCCTCGCTTGCTCTTACTAGTGCAGGTTGACCAGTGATCAACTCGAGCAAAATTATTCCAAAGCTATAGACATCACTTTTCTTATTTAAATTTCCAGTCCTGTGAAATCTATTAAGGAAACAAACAAATAAAGCAATTTTTTAGTTCTCTTCTCTTCATTATTGGGCAAAATAAATTATCACCCCTAATAATTTGATAAATCTTTTTGGCTAAATAGAGGAAACTTTGTATCTTTTCCAAACCAAATAAGTAATACACACATTCATAAATTTGTCTTCTCAATTGTTCTAGAACAATATTGCATCCAATAATCTATAACAATTTATTGTGAGATCAAGATGGAATCAGGGTGTGTCCAAAAATATTGACCAAATATAAGAACACAATATCAATGCAATATTGATGATATAATTTCACCGGTGAAGCTCATACACAACCATCACTTTTTGCAATTCTAACGAAGCCAACATTGTATTAAATCATTCAACCTGTTTATAAATAATTTTCTTCTTTTTTTGGTAGGGTTTATAAATAATTTATTAAGGAGGAGACTGGTTTCAAATCATTAATTCCACCACTTGAACTAGTGTATGCCACAAAAATATTTAATTCTTGCAAATCTGCAATACAACATTTGAGATTTATAAAAAGTGTTGGTAGAAATTTTAAGTAAAACTCTTTAAAAACATAACTTATATACAACACTTGTAAACATGTTACTAAGAGAGTTTTAACATTTTTTTATACATTTTTAGATAATTTTTTAAAAAATTATATACTTTTAATTTATGTTACTAAAAACAATATGTAGTAGTGCTCTACCAAAATTTCTTATATTATTACTTACTCTGGATCAATATAACCTGGTGTACCAGCAGGACGAGTTGATATATGAAAATCGATATCATTACCAAAGGCTCTACTGAGACCAAAATCAGCTATCTTGGCATGCTTGGCTTGATCTAGTAATATGTTGGAAGTTTTCAAATCTCTATGGACAATTGGTGGCTTAACACCGTTATGCAGATAATCTAGTCCTGAGAATCCATTAGAACCCAAAGAATATATGGTTCAAAGTAAAATTAAAGCAAGAAGCATAAAACTTCCATACATAGAAATTTAAGCAGATACCATTTGCTGCCTCAATTGCAATATTAAGTCTCTCACTCCACTTCAAGATATCTTGATTTTTCACTGCACACAAGGCATAACATGGCCACTTTATTTTGATTCATGCATAAGGAAAAATAAATAGACATTATTCTTATGATTATATAGGAAAACCCAACAAAATGAAACCATAATCAGGTCCTGCGTTAGGGTGAGTAGATGACTTCAAGACACATGGAACATAATAATTTATAAATCCTTATTGCATATCAAATTTAAGATCTTAGATTCTTAGATAGCATTGTGCTTCTATTTGTAATATGAAGATAAGCAAAATGAAAATGGAAATCTCTTATTGAGATTGTGGGTTTTACTTAGAGAAAAAGAAAAGTAGAGAATTCAGATATTGATATGTTGTGGTGTGGTGTGTTGTGTTGTGAATTGTGATGCTAATTCCTATTTGTATTAATACTAAAATCTTAATCCTATTTGAATAAAAAAAACAAATAGTGAAATATAAAGAAATATAGAAATCAAGCTTAAATGATCATTTAAGACATTCTTTAATATTCTAAAATATATTATAATTAAGATACTATATTATTATTTTTAGGTGAATCTAGGATATTCATTGTCAAAAGCAATGACTAATTTCATTAAGGTATAGAGCTTATAAATATGGGTTTTACTAAGTTATAGTTTGACTCTATTAGATTCCGAACTAAGAAAACATCCTATCTATTACTTTAATTAGTTAGCCTGCATCCTAGATCCTAGATAGACTAGTTAGTAGTGAAAACTATCTTAGGCTGAGACAATTTTCTAATTAAATCTAATTCTTCCTTACAACTAGTCAGGGTTCCTCTAACATGCCTTAGCTAAACCAATGCAGTAACTGCACATCAGTCATGCATACAACGGATCAAAAGAATAGCATACTCTAACTTCATCTTCTACTTCAAAGTGGTTGAGATAGAGAAAATAAAGAAGCCATATCTCTAAGTTCCGTACGCAAATCCTTAAAGAAAAGCACACTCAGAGCCTTGGTCAATGCATCTATAATCTTTTTGATGCACAACTGTATTGCAGTAGGAAACAAGATGTTGATTCCTACAGCTCAATTATGGAGTTTTGGTCCTTAAATTTTTTAATTCTTCAATGTTGGAACGATTATCGAGAAGAAAAAAAATGACATGCAAACACCTTTAAAAAAGATGCAAACAGATGCCAAAATAATGACCAAAATACTAATTCCAGAATGAAGATGTAATTTTTGTTATAGCTACAATTTCTCAATGGTTATTCAACAACAATCTCTCAATTTTCCTCTCATTCAGATAAAGCATGGATGGATGTATTTATAATTTTAGTATATGTAATGTAAATTACCTGATAGATGTTGTTGGAGATTTCCATTGGTCATATATTCATAAATCAATGCTTTAATTTCTCCTTCATCGCAATACCCAATGAGTGTGACCAAGTTTCTATGATGAACGAGACTTAGGAGCTGTGCCTGCATTTCAAATTTCAGATTTACCAAAATTAACTGAAAAATAGATTGCTAGATTCTGCATGAAATTATTACTTCACTAAATTCATAATTGAATCTGTTGTATAATTACTTTAGTACAATTTCTAACCTCTGATTGGAATTCTCTATAACCTTGTGTTGATGATGGTGATATCAACTTAACGGCAACTTGAGCATGATCTTGTAGAATACCTAGGTAAACTTTTCCAAATCCGCCTTCTCCAATAATGGTTTTGAAGTTATCAGTAATATTGAGAATCTCAGTGGCAATGAATGGTCGATGCTTTGATTCCAATGATATGCCCTTCTTAGAATCAGTATGTGCATTCACTATATTAAAGAAAATCCAAATTAAAACGTGCAAATATGTTAAAAAGAAATAATTACAAACATGAATAAGGATTTGGGGAAATTATTCTTTTAATCACGAAACCTTTTCTTGCCCGTTATCTTTTTATTTTTTAAATATAACCCTTTATTTTTTTTTAATCAATACCTCTTTTTTGCAATTTAACCCCTACATTATAAATTGTCTACCAATGTAGTTCTTGGTTACATTTTTGTTACATAACTAACAAAAAAAATAAAAAATTGTGTAGCTCAAACGATGTTGATACGGCACACATGTTAATATGACACCATTTGTACTATTTTGGCATTTTCCGTTAATTTCGGTATAGAAATATGTCTTGAAACCACTTTGACAAATGGTTTGTAATTTATTGATCCAAATTAAAGAAGGTATAGATAGAGGAACATATTAAACAACAAACAAAGATGATGAGAGACCCAAAAATTCCCTTTTGTACCCTGTGTATATCAATCGCAAAAGCATTTTATATGCTGATGCTGTATATATAGGTAAAAAACTAACTATACATTTCTTCTATACTTTTTTTTGGGCTCAACCCATCCAAATAGACGACGAGCATGAGTACAAAGATAGCAGGTTGAAAACAGAGCAAACAAAAAAAGGAAGAACAACAGCAATCCATAATATTGGCATCTAACGTAACTGATGGTGTCTACTTGCTTGGAATCACAAATTCTTCATATATGCCTCTTATTATAACTATAGAAAAATAGCAATTTTCTGCTGTCTTTGTTAATTTTCCTTCGAGTTTGTAGAAATTAATCGTTTGTAACAACTGCTGTGAACACCCAATTTTGTCCGGCTCATGAAAAATGACATTTCTAGATTCATTTTGTTATTATTTGCCCATTTGAAAACATAAAATATATATATATAAATGAAAGAGGGTCAGTCATATTTCGGCCCATTTGCACCAAAAAGAAAAAAAAAAGAAGAAGTTTCAGTTAAGTTCCATTTGAAAATAACAATAATAATAAATGAAAAAAGAAGGAGTTGTCACGGGTTGACAGTGCTCCCATTAGCCTTGGACAGAATGATGAGGTTCCTCCCACTTCTCCCCCATTCCTTGCAAGATGACAACCTCCCTTCGGTGCTAGGCTATTAAAGGGAGAGAAGTAATGATTTGGTCAGAGGGGAGAGGAGATCGAAAATAATAAAAAACTCATTTTCACGCTTAGCTGCAGGAGGGCCACTTTCATCTGAAGTTTCACAATCCCCTCTTTAGAGAACCCATTCCACCACACTGACTCCATCTCATCTTCAACACTAACACCTTCACCATTTAACCACAAATCATCATCATCACAGCATAACCTCTATAACTACTACCCCAACATACATCCTTTACCATGATGACTTTCAACCAAAACCACATCATCCATCATTTTTCAAAACCACCACTAACCATCTTATTAACCTCTAACTACCATATTACTACCAAACCCATCACCTATATTAAACCAAATTACAGCAACTAATCCTAACAAACCAGAACCAGCGCAGAGCTTAGATTCTAAAAAAAAAAAAAAAAAAGGAAGCAGAAACAGAAAAGAAAAACCAGCAGAGATTTCTTCCCATTACCGTCGCGCACATAGCCGCTAGCGACCTCCTCTTCCATGCTGCCATCCGAGCTTCGCCGCACCATTCCTCTGCATCGCCGCCACAGCGGTGACTTTCCTTTTCTCATCTCCTAGCCGCGCGGTAACTCCATCAGTCTCCCATCACTAGCGCCATCCCCTTTGGCCGCGGTACTTCGCACCTCGTTCCTCGCCAAGCCCAACGCCACCACGATTTCGACTCCGCCTCCTCCCTACCCGCAAATCAGCCTCGTCAAGCCCCTCAACCGCCGCGCCTCCACCGTCGTGCATAGGTTGCAGTGAAGTCTCCTCTTTCTCCCAGTTGTTGCTGCCATATGTGATTTGGTTCCCTTATGTTTCGTTTGTGAGATCCCTTTATTCCCAGATTGAGCAATAAGAGATTTGGGGTGTTTTTAGTTCTCAGTTTGGCTTGCTTTTTTATTTGGATTTTTTTTTTCTTTTTGGGCTAGCATTGCTTGGGTTTCGTTTTAATTTCCTAGCCTATTCACGATTTTAAACGTTAGTGTAGTATTTGTAGTCAGCCATGATTTTTTTATTCATTCTTATTGAGTCAGCATTGTTTAGATCTTTATTTAGATGTCTAGGCCATTTTTTTTTTAAATTTTCTTTAAGGTCCAGTTTCCATAATGCTTAGTCTAAAAAAAAAGGTGATGTTTGGGTCAGCGTGAAGAAAAAGCATGCAAGGTTTCGGTTGTCCAGTCTAAAAATAAATGGTGTGATTGTCAGTGTTTGGGTTATTTCAATAAAAGGTGAACTAGATGATGGAAGTTCAGTTTTGATAAAAAGAATTAATTTTGTGATTCATCAATATTTCTCCATTGAGAATAGAATTAATTTAACCGTGATGCTTTATTAATTCTATCTTTCGTAATATTTTATTTGTGATAGCTTGATATTCTAAAATTCTTTACGTTTTAGTTTAAATTTAAAATGATCCAAAAATATTATTTAATTTGGGTTTAAAATAAATTTTATTTGAAAATAATGTTAATTAAGCCGTGACGGCTTATTAATTTTATGTTCTGAATATTTTAGCTGTGACAGCTTGATATTCTAATTTTTTAAATAAAACTAATCAATTCATAATTATTTTAAAAGAACTACGTGACTTTGAATTCCTCATCGCACCAGAGGATACGTAAGAGCAGGTGATTCCTGTCAAGTCAAAAATTAGATTTTATTAGGTTATTTTATGTTATTTTATTTCTGATTTGTAAATAATTATCATCTTTGTTTACTTATAAATATTTATTATTTTTAATGTTATGTATTATTTTTTTTAAAATTTTAGTTAATAATCAGATTGTTTTAAATGAGGACATTAATTTAGCCGAGACGGCTTGTTAATTGAATATTTTGGACATTTAAGCTGTGACAGCTCGATGTTTCAAAAGTTTCAAACTAAAAATAGATTTTTATGATGTCATTTTATTCTGTTTCACATGTAAATATTCTTATTCATCATTATTATTATTATTGTAAATATTTGTTTATTTATTCATTTATTTATTTATTATTATTATTATTATTATTATTATTATTCTTTCTTTATTATTTTAATTTAAATTAATCATTGAAATGTATATATATTTATTTCATTATTATTTTGATGTCATTTTATTTTGTTTAGCATGTAAATATTTTTGTTCATTATTATTATTGTTGTTGTAAATATTTATTTAGTACTTATTTGTGATATTATTTTATTATGTTTTACATGTAAATATTTTTGTTCATTATCATTATTATTGTAAATATTTGTTTATGTATTCATTTATTTATTTAGTTATTATTATTATTATTATTATTATTATTATTATCTTCCTCTTTCTTTATTATCTTAATTTAAATTAATCATTGAAATGTATATATTTTATTCCAAATAAAGAGGTTAATTTAGCCGTGACGGCTTGTTAACTCAATATTACGGATACCTGAGCTGTGACAGTTTGGTACTCCGAAATCTTCTTATTCTAGAAAATTTTTTTTTTTTTTAAAAATTTTTCTTGAAATAAAAAATGTAAATAAATATTTTGAAAGGTTATTAATAATTTGCACAATTAATTAAGGTACCGTCTAAAGACGGGTGTATTAGGGGTGCTGTAGGATTAAATTCCTACCCTTCCCTAAACATAACCGACTCCCGAGCTTAGATCTGTTTTCAAAGATCAATTTCTTTAAACTAAATGGGTTTTTCCATAATTTTTCCCAATTAAATAAAAATTTGGTGGCGACTCCATTTTAATCAAAAATCAATTTTTCTCGCCGTCCACGTCGCGATCCAGGTTGCGACAGATGGCGACTCCACTGGGGATAATATGTGAGAGTCAAGCCTGATATAATTGATTGTGCTTATTATTATAACCTCATTTTTTTTTTCTTTGTCTTTTCATTTTATTTTATTGCTAGTTGTCTATTATTCTCTTTCTTTTAAATTTTGTTGCAATCGTATCTGTATATATTTTCATATTTAATTCTTTGTGACCAATCTAGGATAGAAAATTCTGCTTTGTTTGTATATATTTTCATATTTAATTTTTTGTGACCACCCTATGATAGAGATTTTTGCACTGTTTGTATATATTTATATTTAATTCTTTGTGACTATATTAGGATAGAAGACTTTGTTCTGTCTGTATATATTTATTTTGGTTTCTTTGCACTCTAGGATAGAAGACTTTTGTTCTATATCGTCTATTTTGTAGGTGTTGTCATGGGTAGTTTTAGGATTCCAGGTTTGTATGCTCTCTTCACACACAACACTCACACTTTAATCACACACGAGGGGGGCCCTATACCCGGGTCTGAGTGCAACTTGAGATAGGTAAGAGATTGTGTAGTAGTAGCCATTTTGGATGCTCATCCTGTTTGGTTATTGCGAAAATCTCGTCTAGAGTGTGACTCTTTTGTGAATATTCCACACCTAGCGGTTTACCTGCTGTTGTGGATAGTATTCCGAAATGAGTCTTTAACTCTAGAGGCCGTAGAATCCTGAGTATATAGATCCACCTATTGCAAGTGTTCACAAAGTAGAATAACCATAGAACTATAGATTGACCTCCAGAGCTTAACTCAAATAGGACACAAAGGGAGCATACTCTTTCTTTAATTCATTTCCTTGTACATAAATTCTTTAACATGTTCAAAGTATTTATTATTTCCTTTTACATTTAAATGAAAATCATCACATTTTTTTTTGCTTTCCAGGTCTGTTAGAGAATCATATCAGAGTCTTGTTGTGAGTATCTTTGGAAAATGGAAATAAACATGAAATCAAACAATCATGAAGGGGAAAAGTTAAAGAAGACTTTACATCTTAAAGCTAAGAAGCCTGATACAGAAAGTCTGAGATCCTTAAGTCGGCTGTTGAGTATGCCACATCGCCTTTCTCTTGCAAAGAAGTATGGAAAAGTTTTGAATCTGTTAGAGGTGGAAGAACAGGTAGAGGCAATCACAGCGTTGGCACAGTACTATGATCCTCCTCTCCGATGCTTTACCTTTCAAGACTTTCAGTTGGCACCGACTCTTGAAGAATTTGAGCGAATCCTAGGGTTACCACTCGAAGAAGAAAAACCTTATCAATACCAAGGTCATTATCCTTCCTTACATACCATAGCAGCTGTTTTAAAGATCAATGTAAGGGATTTGCATGAAGCACAGAAGTGTAGAAATGGAACCAATGGATTCCCAAGGGATTATTTGGAGAAGCATATGCATGGTTTAGCTGGAGCTAAAGATTGGGACACTTTCTTGGATGTATTAGCCCTCATTGTTTATGGCATTGTTCTGTTTCCAAATATTGAAGGCTTGGTAGACTTCGCGGCTATTGATGTATTCCTCGCTCGCAAAGTTCATGGTCACAATCCTGTTCCAAATTGCCTTGGCAGATGTTTATTGTACCCTAAATTTTTGCTATGAAAGGAATGGCAAAAGAATTTTATCTTTGTCTACCGATGCTTTACGTGTGGGTCCTTGCACACGTATTCCAAAGGAACTACAAAGCACCATGCCCAATTGAAGACCTAAAAATGCATCACATCAAGAAGAAGAATGGACAAGAATGGGCCCAAGACCTAGCCAAATTGAATGAAAAGATGATCCGATGGTACCCTTGGTGGGAAGACGGGCAGACTTTGATCTATCAGTGTGGAAACTTCTCAAATGTTCCCCTCATGGGTACCCGAGGATGCATAAATTACAATCCAGTATTGGTATTGCGTCAACTTGGTTACCCCATGATGGGACCACCTCCCGAAGCTGCAATCACTCCATTTGTCTTGTATTACCAGGACTTTGAGGATCTCGGCATGTTACAGAAAGTCCGATTTGCTTGGAACAAGGTTGTCAGGAAAGGAAAAGAACTGGGAGTTAGAAGTCGTGCGGTGAAAGAAAGCTACAGTCAATGGGTGAAGAATAGGGCTCAAGAGATTAAATTGCCATTCAGAACACGGACAGCAACTCCACCTAACAAGGTATCATCCTCACATCTTGACGATGATGAGGAGATCAAAGAAATAAAAGAGAAGTTGGACAGAATTAAGCAAGAAAAGATGCAAGTTGAGGCTGCGTTGGAAAGTGCTCACCATAATTACGCAGATTTGAAGCGAGAAAACACTGAGAGAAATCAAATTCTAGAGGGCACCACTAAGAAGTTAAAAATGGGGTATGAGCACATGATGAAGACCAAGGAATGCCTCCAAGTCGCTAATAAAGAGCTAGGGCTTCGAAGGCAAGAGCGTGATCGAGCAATAACCGAAAATCAACAGTTAAGGAAGCTACTTCAAGACACCAAAATTACTGAGGAAACTGCGCTAGCAAGAGAGGAACAAATGAAGCAAGAAATGAGAGAAATAAGCAAGGAATACCAGAGGAAGGCCGGGGAACTAAAACAACACATGAAATATGAGACCATGAAGTTTCAAGCTGCCTTAGAAGAAGAGAAGAAAAGGGTCACAGATTTGGAATTTGAGGTGCAACACCAAAGTCACATCATTCATGAGTTGAAGACTCATTTTTCAAATCTGGCAGGGCTAGCTAATACAGCAATAGAAGACGTTCCCAGGATACACGGAAATAGCCGAGCAAGAAGTTATTCCTTTCAAGACCCCAGTTGGACTTCGCAACTTTGTCAATCTGCAAGGATTTGGTTGGAAGGATGAAACATATAATTCTTTGAAAGAAGTTGAAGAGGCATTACCTTTTGGTGATGATGTTTTTAAGATCGATATCTAGCTTTATGATGTACTTTTTCATCATTTCTGGGAATGGATGTAAAAAATATGATGATTGTAATCTACTCCTCTGATGAATGAATGGTTGTTTCATTATTTTGGTCTTATGACAATATCCATTAAAGATAACTTATTACCTTTGAACGAGACGTTCTGGGGAAAAGTTGTGACCAAAGATACTCACATCAAGACTCAGCACGATTAACAATCTCTAACAAATTGCAATATTTTTATCTTTTTAATTAAACTTATTTTCTTTAATAATAGGTGAAACATCGCAACCATTGGGCCCAAGGAAAGAAGATACCGATCTAACTCGTGTTCATAACACTAGAGCTCGAACCAAGATGGCGGTGGAAACTTGAACCAGGGAAGGACTATCCGTCTGCAATTACTCGAATCGGGAAGAGCTATTCCAAGTGTAACCACCTCGGCTATAATTACTTCTGAACCCGGAAGAAACTTAAGCATGGAAGTTGATGTAGTGAGAGGAAGACTGAACGAGTTGTCAAACAACCAGGGAAGAATGGAGGAGATGATGCGGGCTATGATGGAGTCACTCGACTTATTGAGAGCCCACCAAAACTCAGGAGGTGTACAACCAAGTGCTACAACGATGACTATACCTGTGGTATCAGATGCAGCTCTAAATGTCACTCAAGGGATGAATGACGGGGATGGAATTCCGAATAACTCTCTTGGACAACCACCACCTACAATGCCATTAGTAATTCCTATTGGAGAAGGCTATCGTCCCTTAGAGAATGTTCATACTGATGGGCATGGGCATACTACCCCTATTTGGGAGCCACCTCGTGTTGTCATCCAAAAGCAACCATTTTCCTCAGAAAACAGCCGTGCAGAGGCAGAAAAGGACAAGTTCAAAGAAGAATGGATGAAGAAGATTCAGGATCAAATTAAAGCTATCCAAGGGCCTAGCACTTATGGCTATACGGAAATTGAGCAACTTTGCCCTCCCATCGATGCAATGGTTAGAAGGACTTCAAAATTCCTGACTTCTCAAAGTATGATGGAACGGGTAACCCTTTGTTCCATTTGAAGAGTTATTGTACCAAAATGTCAATCTGGTCTAAAGATGAAAAGTTTCTCATTAGCTTTTTCCATGAAAGTTTAACCGGACCTGCTTTAGAATGGTATATTCAATTAGACCATTCAAAGATTTCTAATTTGGAGAAATGGTCGACCAATTCATGAATCAATACAAGTTTAACATGGAAATAGCACCAACTAGAGAACAGTTGAGCACGATGCAGAAAAAGAAGGATGAATCTTTTAAGCAATATGCTCAAAGATGGAGAGCTCTGGCTGCTCAAGTGCAACCACCACTTATCCTATCCGAAATGTGCTCGTACTTTTTAGGAACCTTGGGATCTCCTTATATCGGAGCCATGGCAGGAGCAGCATACAAAGATTTCTCTGAGTTGATCACTTTGGAGAAAGAATTGAGAATCTAGCCAAAACAGGTAAACTTCCCATGGGCAATGAAGACACAAGAAAAAGTTTCCCACCTAGAAAGAAGGAGACTGATGTAAACTATGTGCAGAGTCAGCAACCCTTTAACCCAAGATACGCACCAATGCACCCAAGACCCCAAACACCACCATACCAAACCTCAACCATTCCGTACCCATTTTACCAAACCACACAAACCACAAATACCATCCCATATTCCCCACCGCAAGTCAATAACATTCACATACGACCATACCAACCAGCTCGACCAACATACGCCTATAACTCAACCATGCATCCTCAGAACTTCTCAAACCCCATACCACCACGACCAAATGCTCAAAATCAAAGCCGTTCAGATTCGAATTTGCCACCTTTCCCCAAATTATCCATTTCAAATGCTTGATCTCTTTCAACGATTAGTTGATGCCCACCTAATCTCGACTTATCACCAGACGTCCATTAGAACCACCATACCCAGCTTGGTACAACCCGAACCTTACTTGTAAATACCACATGGACATAGCAGGACATTCAATTGAAGATTGCGAAGGCTTCAAGACAGCAGTAAGAAGACTGATTGCTTGTGGAAGGCTAGACTTTCAAGAGGAGTCAAAACCAGACATTGTACATAACCCAATGCCAAATCATGAAAGAGGAGGCCGGGTAAATCTTTGTAGAGGAAGAAGAATTTCGATAAAGAAGGTTTTGAATCTCAAAACACCCATGGAGAGAATTTTTGTTGGCTGAATGAGTGCAGTTCTGACATCATGGCATCTGCTCCGACAATAAAGGAGAATGAGAAATATGACATGAATTCAAGCTGCCTGTATCACTATGGGGCCCTTGGTCATGACATAGAAAATTGCTGGGATTTCAAGGCTCGGGTACAGGGATTACTCAACTTAGGAGTAATACAAGCAAAAAGAGGTGAATATACGATGAGGTGAATGTAATCGAACCTTTCATACTTCGAGTCCCACCACTTAATGTAGTTCCTAAGCCAGAAAAAGTGGTCATTACTGTCAAGAAACCCACATCATTTGAGTATAAGACTACACATGCTGTGCCTTGGAATTATGAGACCCAGGTCAAGATAAGCAGAGACATCGGGGAAACCTCGAAGGCTCGAGAAAATGAAGAGGTGACTGGTGTCATGGAGGTGAAAGGAATAACAAGAAGTGGAAGAGTTTATGGACCCGGGGAGCTGGAAAAAGGGAAGTTTGTCAATGAAGGATATGCGGGAAAAAGTTCAGATTTAGAAAGAAAAGAAAAAGAAAATGAGGAAGAAGAGTTTCTGAAGATCATGAAACAGAGCGAGTACGATATTTTGGAACAATTAAAGAAGACTCCTTGAGAATATCTCTTTTATCATTAATCATGTCGACTGAACCTCATCGAAAGGCAGTAATAAAAGTTTTGAAGGAAGCTTATGTCAAACCTGATGTCTCATCGGAAAATGTGGTGAATATGGTGGATCCAATGAAGCGTGTTAACATGATCACGTTTTCAAATGAAGAAGTTGTTTCACAGGTCAACCCACGAGCACTATACATAACCCTCAAATGTAAAGGATACATAGTGCCCAGAGTTCTCATTGATGGAGGATCGGGATTGAATGTCTTACCTGTCGACTTTAAGCTATTTGTCGATGAGTAAGGAAGATATACTACCACAAATGATGGTAGTGAAAGCTTTTGATGGAGCAAAGAAAAGCATCCTAGGGGAGATGGTGTTATTATTGGAGATCGGCCCAAGCAAATTCGATGTATTATTCCAAGTGATGGAGATCGAGTCAGACTACAATATGCTGCTCGGAAGACCATGGATAAATGGTGTTGGTGCTGTCCCTTCAACTTTGCATCAGAAGGTCAAATACATTGAAAATGGTTCAGTCATCACAATCCACGGAGAAAAGGAGATCCTGGTATCTAAACCAGTAACATTGCCATATGTTGAAAATGTGGAGCTAGTGGAGAACAGTTCATGGCACAACCTGGAGGCAGTAGGGCTGAGACAAGAGCAGGGTAAGGCCCTAATACAAAATCAAGTAGTGGCTCACATCATGGCCAAGAGTGGATATCTGGAAGGAAAGGGATTAGGACCACAATTGCAAGGCTCCCAAACTCCCATATCGGTGTCAGAGAAGCCTAACCGATTTGGTCTAGGATATGAGACCTCTCTGGATGACAAGATGAGTGCCTTGGCTCTAGAACAGAATAAACAAAAAGGGAAAATGAAGTTGATTCCTCACTTGAAAGAGACATTTCCTGGTCCAGCTGAGGTGATTATAACCGGTGAAGTTCACTCTCCTTGTTATTTCTCCACTATCAACACTTTGGATGCTGAAACAACTGAAGGAAATAACAAAGTCCATGTTGCTAGCAATGATGAGATCTTTGATGGCCAGACGGTGAACCGATGCTTGATGTTATTCTTTGAAAAGTAATTTGTTGGGTTGTATTATTCAAGAATTATTTATGCTTTTGTTTATGCTACTCAAAGACATCATTTGAATGAATTTGCATGATTTTCAATAACCTTTCTACATATTTTCCATTTGCCTTGTTTCTGTTTCTATTCTTTCTGTTTTCTCCTTTTCTGTTATGTTTTTCCCTTACCATTCTCAGCTCGTTAATTTGCGTTTTCCATACTGTTTATAATCCACCATTTGGTTTAGCATTCCAATCCACCACAATTACTTTCCAGGAATTTGAATGTCATAGAAATTTTGCCACATGAAATGGAATTTGGGAGCTTATCAATTGATTCTCTTCTTTGCACTTGATTGCGATAACCATGAGTTTGAGGATGATGAAGAAGCTATTGAACAGTTTTCAAATCTCCTGGATTATTCAGAAAAAGGATTTGACTTAGATAATGAGGTGGTCGAGGTGATTAACATGGGCACCGAAGAATACAAAAAGGAGCTGAAGATAGTGGAAAATCCTGAACGCACAGAAATGGTTGCATTGTTTAAAGAATTCCTGGATGTATTTGCATGGTCCTATCACGATATGCCAGGATTAGACCCAGAGATTGCTTCACACAAGATTCCTTTGTATTCCGAAGCTGAGCCAAAGAAGCAAAAGTTGAGAAGAATGCGACCGGACATGTCATTAAAGATTAAAGAGGAAGTAACTAAACAGCTGGAGGCTGGATTTTTGGAGGTATCAAGACACACTGATTGGGTGGCCAACATTGTACCCGTGCCTAAAAAGGATGGGAAGGTCAGGATGTGTGTAGATTATCGGGATTTGAATAAGGCCAGCCCGAAAGATGATTTTCCTCTACCCCACATTGATGTCCTTGTTGATAATACTGCTGGAAATCACCGATTTTCCTTTATGGACGGATATTCTGGGTATAACCAAATTCCCATGGATATTCATGACAATGGAAAAACTACTTTCATAACTCAGTGGGGAACATTTTGCTATCTGAGTCATGCCGTTTGGATTGAAGAATGCCGGTGCCACCTACCAACGTGCCATGGTCGCATTATTCCATGACATGATGCATAAAGAGATTGAGGTGTATGTAGATGATATGGTCGCCAAATCTAAGGAGGAGAGAAAGTCATGTGACAGTTCTCTGGCTGTTTGAAAGGCTCGAGAAAATACAAGTTGCGGTTGAATCCAAATAAATGCATTTTTGGAGCTTCTACAGGAAGTTACTCGGGTTCATTGTCGTGAGAGAAGGGATAAAAGTAGATCTGACAAGGTGAAGGCAATACAAGAAATGTCTGCTCCCAGGCTGAGCGAGAAGTAAGAAGTTTTCTCGGAAGGCTCAACTACATTGCTAGATTTATTGCTAATTTGACTAGCACTTGTGAGCCTATATTCAAAGCTGCGAAAACATCAACCTGGGGAGTGGAATGAAGAATGCCAAGAAGCATTAGATAAAATAAAAGCTTATTTGATGAAGCCTCCGATTCTAGCCCCACTGCACTGATCGTCCTTTAATATTATATCTCACGGTGTTGCCCATGTCACTTGGGGCAATGTTGGGTCAATATGATGAGTCTGGTAAGAAAGAACGGGCAATTTATTATCTGAGCAAGAAGTTTAATGACTGTGAGTCTCGTTATCTGGCGATTGAAAGGACTTGTTGTGCGTTAGTGTGGGCTTCCAAGAGGTTGAGGCAGTACATGCTATACTACACTACCTGGTTAATCTCTCGAATGGATCCATTGAAATACATATTTGATAGTCCTCATGTTTCATTGAGAATGTCGAAATGGCAAGTGATCTTTATCAATTTGATATCAAATATGTGACTCGAAGTCCATCAAGGGAAGTGCAATTCTTGATCATCTAGCTGAAAATCCTCTTGAGGATATACTGACCTATCATGCCTGAATTCCCCGATGGTGAGGTGTTAACAGTGGAAAAAGATAAGAAAGAAGAGGAGAATGCATGGAAAATGTACTTTGATGGGGCCGCCAATATGAATGGGTGTGGAATAGAGATGTAGTAGTGTCACCAGCTGGAAAACAATACCCAATTTCCATCAAGTTAGATTTTGAATGCACCAACAACATCGCAGAATATGAAGCCTGTGCGAATGGTTTGCAAGCTGCAATTGACCTAGGGATCAAAGAATTAAAGGTGTTTGGAGATTCTGCGCTCATAATCTATCAAGTTAATGGAGAATGGCGTACGAAGGATCCGAAATTGGTGCCTTATCAGAAATACTTGTCTCGATTAATTGAAGAATTTGATGATGTGTCATTCTCTCACTTAACTCGAGACCATAACCAATTTGCGGATGCATTGGCAACCACGGCTGCAATGACAAAATTGGAAGTCCATACCAATGTCCAACCCATCCACGTAGAGGTGCAAAGTGAACCAATATCTTTGTGACAATGTGGAAGTTGAGCGGATGGACAACCATGGTATTATGACATCAAGCGGTACATTCAAAAGGAGAATATCCGATCGAGCGAATGAAGTGCAAAGAAAAACAATTCGACGATTGGCCATGGCCTTTTTCCTAAATGGTGAAGTCCTTTACAAGCGGAGTCATGATACTACTCTCCTCAGATGTGTAGACGCTCATGAAACTCGAATGATTATGACTGAGATCCACGAAGGGATCTGTGGAACCCACGCTAATGGGCATATGATGGCACGCAAGATCCTAAGAAGTGGGTATTATTGGTCTACCATGGAGAATGACTGCATCAGTTATGTTCGAAAGTGTCATAAATGTCAAGTATATGCAGACCGAGTCAATGCTCCTCCATTTCCATTACATAACATGGTACCTCCTTGGCCTTTTTCAATGTGGGGCATGGATGTCATTGGCCCTATCAATCCTAAAGCTTCAAATGGTCATCGTTTCATTTTGGTGGCGATAGACTATTTCACAAAGTGGGTGGAGGCTGCTTCATATGCTAACATCACACAGAAAGTGTTCCTCAGGTTCATCAAAAAAGATATCATCTGCAGATATGGGATTCCAGAAAGAATTATCACAGATAATGCTCCTAACCTTAATGGTACCGAAGTTCAAAAATTCTTTGAGACTTTCAAGATCAAGCATCACAACTCAGCTCCTTATAGACCTCAAATGAATGGTGCGGTTGAAGCTGCAAATAAGAATATCAAGAAAATCATCGCCAAGATGGTGGTGAATTACAAAGACTGGCATGAAATGTTGCTTTATGCTTTGCACGCATATCGTACCAACATACGATCAAGTACAGGGACAACTCCCTTCTCATTAGTGTATGGAATGGAGGCTGTATCTCCTATAGAAGTGGAAATCCCATCATTAAGGGTTCTAAAGGAGGCTGAGTTAGAAGAATCTGAATGGGTGAAGGTTCGATATGAACAGTTGAACATGATAGAAGAGAAAAGGTTGGCAGCTATTTGTCATGGCCAATTGTACCAAAGCAGAATGGCTAAGGCTTTTAACAAGAAAGTCCGTCCTAGAGATTTTCATCAAGGAGATTTGGTTTTGAAGAAAATTCTCCCTAATCAAGAAGATGCACGAGGAAAATGGGCCCCGAGCTATGAAGGTCCTTACATTGTTAAGCAAGCGTTCTCAGGTGGAGCATTGATTTTGCAAAACATGGATGGACAGGAATTGCCCAAACCAATTAACACTGATGCAGTCAAAAGGTTTTATGCTTGAAAAGATGTTGAAAAAGCCCGTTAGGTTGAAAACTCGAAAGAGCGACCTAAGCAAAAGTTAGGGTAATATGAAAAGAAAAAAGAAAAAAAGAAAAAAAAAAGAGCTCGTTAGGTTGAAAACTCGAAAGAGCAACCTAGGCAAAAATTAGAGCAAAAAGATAAGCATCATCTCAAGCAACCTATACTGGGGCAATTTTTGAGTGTTGAATTTGTCCAGTGAATCAAGCTGACCAAGATTGAAACTGGGGCAATTTTTGGAAAGAAAAGGTTTGAAGACATTATTAAGGATCATGGCTATGGTGTTCAACTTGCTGCGAGAAATCGATTGATTAAGTCACAAAGAACTTAAATTGGGGCAAAATTCCATGTCTTTCACAAGCTTGTCTTTCAGTTTTGTGTTGTAATCTCTTTTTCAAACATCTTGTCATCCAATACACCAAGCAATGACGATGCCTATTCAGCCAATTTTTTGTTTCCTCTTTAAATGCATATTTATTTATGATGTCTCGAGTAAGCATAAATTTAAGTTTAAAGTTATACAACCTAATAATTCTTACAGCAATACATCCATGACTAGCATCACACTAAGAGAATTCCGAAGTTTCAGTCAAACTCGGCAGAAAAGCAAGCATCATCCTAAAAAAGGGGAAAAAGGAAAATGGGAAAGAAGTGAGCAAAGGTCCAGAAGTAAAGAAAGTTTATGTCAGAAAGTCCAGCGCATGAATTACGAGTTGGATCGGTTATAGTCTTCCTTGAGGCGTGCTTGATTTAGTTACGGTTAGTTTTTCTGAAATAAATTGAAAATTGATAACTTGTGTATATAACCTAAAAAAAAAAAAGAGAAGATATTGTGAAAATCTTTGTTTTCCATTATTTGCCAATTTACTTTCATGTCGGCCTCAGATTGCCAATTTACATTTCCAGTCGGCCTCAGATTGCCAATTTACTTTCATGTCGGCCTCAGATTGCCAATTTACATTTTCAGTCGGCCTCAGATTGCCAATTTACTTTCCTGTCGGCCTCAGTTTGCCAATTTACTTTCATGTCGGCCTCAGATTGCCAATTTACATTTCGATCGGCCTCGGTTGCCAATTTACTTTCATGTCGGCCTCAGTTGCCAATTTACTTTCTGTCGGCCTCAGTTTGCCAATTTACTTTCATGTCGGCCTCAGATTGCCAATTTACATTTCCAGTCGGCCTCAGTTTGCCAATTTACATTTCCAGTTGGCCTCAGATTGCCAATTTACTTTCCTGTCGGCCTCAGTTTGCCAATTTACTTTCATGTCGGCCTCAGTTTGCCAATTTACATTTCGATCGGCCTCGGTTGCCAATTTACTTTCATGTCGGCCTCAGATTGCCAATTTACTTTCCTGTCGGCCTCAGTTTGCCAATTTACTTTCATGTCGGCCTCCGATTGCCAATTTACATTTCCAGTCGGCCTCAGTTTGCCAATTTACTTTCCAGTCGGCCTCAGATTGCCAATTTACTTTCGATCGGCCTCAGATTGCCAATTTACTTTCATGTCACCCTCAGATTGCCATTTTATTTTTCCCTCCTCCCTAGATTATTCTTTTATATGTACAGATTGTCTCAAAGTGTCATTTTTTTCTGATTAGTCTTTAACATTTCTTGTAAGTTGTGAATTTGGGTCAAATTGGTTAGACATTGTTCTTTGAGTGATTCACGCATATTTGATTTCTAAACTGCATCGTCTCATGTGACTTTACTTGAAAGTTTATGTAATTTTTGCTTCGGATTTAGATTTCATTGCATTGCATGCATCGCTGAACAAAATCGATGTTCATGTCTTTACTCATTCCTTATGAAGACAATATTTAAAATTCCAATTTTTGTATTTTCTTATAAGAAATGAGTAAAGAGGGGCAACTGTGAACACCCAATTTTGTCCGGCTCATGAAAAATGACATTTCTAGATTCATTTTGTTATTATTTGCCCATTTGAAAACATAAAATATATATATATAAATGAAAGAGGGTCAGTCATATTTCGGCCCATTTGCACCAAAAAGAAAAAAAAAGAAGAAGTTTCAGTTAAGTTCCATTTGAAAATAATAATAATAATAAATGAAAAAAGAAGGAGTTGTCACGGGTTGACAGTGCTCCCATTAGCCTTGGACAGAATGATGAGGTTCCTCCCACTTCTCCCCCATTCCTTGCAAGATGACAACCTCCCTTCGGTGCTAGGCTATTAAAGGGAGAGAAGTAATGATTTGGTCAGAGGGGAGAGGAGATCGAAAATAATAAAAAACTCATTTTCACGCTTAGCTGCAGGAGGGCCACTTTCATCTGAAGTTTCACAATCCCCTCTTTAGAGAACCCATTCCACCACACTGACTCCATCTCATCTTCAACACTAACACCTTCACCATTTAACCACAAATCATCATCATCACAGCATAACCTCTATAACTACTACCCCAACATACATCCTTTACCATGATGACTTTCAACCAAAACCACATCATCCATCATTTTTCAAAACCACCACTAACCATCTTATTAACCTCTAACTACCATATTACTACCAAACCCATCACCTATATTAAACCAAATTACAGCAACTAATCCTAACAAACCAGAACCAGCGCAGAGCTTAGATTCTAAAAAAAAAAAAAAAAAAGCGAAGCAGAAAAGAAAAACCAGCAGAGATTTCTTCCCATTACCGTCGCGCACATAGCCGCTAGCGACCTCCTCTTCCATGCTGCCATCCGAGCTTCGCCGCACCATTCCTCTGCATCGCCGCCACAGCGGTGACTTTCCTTTTCTCATCTCCTAGCCGCGCGGTAACTCCATCAGTCTCCCATCACTAGCGCCATCCCCTTTGGCCGCGGTACTTCGCACCTCGTTCCTCGCCAAGCCCAACGCCACCACGATTTCGACTCCGCCTCCTCCCTACCCGCAAATCAGCCTCGTCAAGCCCCTCAACCGCCGCGCCTCCACCGTCGTGCATAGGTTGCAGTGAAGTCTCCTCTTTCTCCCAGTTGTTGCTGCCATATGTGATTTGGTTCCCTTATGTTTCGTTTGTGAGATCCCTTTATTCCCAGATTGAGCAATAAGAGATTTGGGGTGTTTTTAGTTCTCAGTTTGGCTTGCTTTTTTATTTGGATTTTTTTTTTCTTTTTGGGCTAGCATTGCTTGGGTTTCGTTTTAATTTCCTAGCCTATTCCTGATTTTAAACGTTAGTGTAGTATTTGTAGTCAGCCATGATTTTTTTATTCATTCTTATTGAGTCAGCATTGTTTAGATCTTTATTTAGATGTCTAGGCCATTTTTTTTTTAAATTTTCTTTAAGGTCCAGTTTCCATAATGCTTAGTCTAAAAAAAAAGGTGATGTTTGGGTCAGCGTGAAGAAAAAGCATGCAAGGTTTCGGTTGTCCAGTCTAAAAATAAATGGTGTGATTGTCAGTGTTTGGGTTATTTCAATAAAAGGTGAACTAGATGATGGAAGTTCAGTTTTGATAAAAAGAATTAATTTTGTGATTCATCAATATTTCTCCATTGAGAATAGAATTAATTTAACCGTGACAGTTTATTAATTCTATCTTTCAGAATATTTTAGCTGTGATAGCTTGATATTCTAAAATTCTTTACGTTTTAGTTTAAATTTAAAATGATCCAAAAATATTATTTAATTTGGGTTTAAAATAAATTTTATTTGAAAATAATGTTAATTAAGCCGTGACGGCTTATTAATTTTATGTTCTGAATATTTTAGCTGTGACAGCTTGATATTCTAATTTTTTAAATAAAACTAATCAATTCATAATTATTTTAAAAGAACTACGTGACTTTGAATTCCTCATCGCACCAGAGGATACGTAAGAGCAGGTGATTCCTGTCAAGTCAAAAATTAGATTTTATTAGGTTATTTTATGTTATTTTATTTCTGATTTGTAAATAATTATCATCTTTGTTTACTTATAAATATTTATTATTTTTTAATGTTATGTATTATTTTTTTTAAAATTTTAGTTAATAATCAGATTGTTTTAAATGAGGACATTAATTTAGCCGAGACGGCTTGTTAATTGAATATTTTGGACATTTAAGCTGTGACAGCTCGATGTTTCAAAAGTTTCAAACTAAAAATAGATTTTTATGATGTCATTTTATTCTGTTTCACATGTAAATATTCTTATTCATCATTATTATTATTATTGTAAATATTTGTTTATTTATTCATTTATTTATTTATTATTATTATTATTATTATTATTATTATTCTTTCTTTATTATTTTAATTTAAATTAATCATTGAAATGTATATATATTTATTTCATTATTATTTTGATGTCATTTTATTTTGTTTAGCATGTAAATATTTTTGTTCATTATTATTATTGTTGTTGTAAATATTTATTTAGTACTTATTTGTGATATTATTTTATTATGTTTTACATGTAAATATTTTTGTTCATTATCATTATTATTGTAAATATTTGTTTATTTATTCATTTATTTATTTAGTTATTATTATTATTATTATTATTATTATTATTATTATCTTCCTCTTTCTTTATTATCTTAATTTAAATTAATCATTGAAATGTATATATTTTATTCCAAATAAAGAGGTTAATTTAGCCGTGACGGCTTGTTAACTCAATATTACGGATACCTGAGCTGTGACAGTTTGGTACTCCGAAATCTTCTTATTCTAGAAAATTTTTTTTTTTTTTAAAAAATTTTTCTTGAAATAAAAAATGTAAATAAATATTTTGAAAGGTTATTAATAATTTGCACAATTAATTAAGGTACCGTCTAAAGATGGGTGTATTAGGGGTGCTGTAGGATTAAATTCCTACCCTTCCCTAAACATAACCGACTCCCGAGCTTAGATCTGTTTTCAAAGATCAATTTCTTTAAACTAAATGGGTTTTTCCATAATTTTTCCCAATTAAATAAAAATTTGGTGGCGACTCCATTTTAATCAAAAATCAATTTTTCTCGCCGTCCACGTCGCGATCCAGGTTGCGACAGATGGCGACTCCACTGGGGATAATATGTGAGAGTCAAGCCTGATATAATTGATTGTGCTTATTATTATAACCTCATTTTTTTTTTCTTTGTCTTTTCATTTTATTTTATTGCTAGTTGTCTATTATTCTCTTTCTTTTAAATTTTGTTGCAATCAGATTCTGTATATATTTTCATATTTAATTCTTTGTGACCAATCTAGGATAGAAAATTCTGCTTTGTTTGTATATATTTTCATATTTAATTTTTTGTGACCACCCTATGATAGAGATTTTTGCACTGTTTGTATATATTTATATTTAATTCTTTGTGACTATATTAGGATAGAAGACTTTGTTCTGTCTGTATATATTTATTTTGGTTTCTTTGCACTCTAGGATAGAAGACTTTTGTTCTATATCGTCTATTTTGTAGGTGTTGTCATGGGTAGTTTTAGGATTCCAGGTTTGTATGCTCTCTTCACACACAACACTCACACTTTAATCACACACGAGGGGGGCCCTATACCCGGGTCTGAGTGCAACTTGAGATAGGTAAGAGATTGTGTAGTAGTAGCCATTTTGGATGCTCATCCTGTTTGGTTATTGCGAAAATCTCGTCTAGAGTGTGACTCTTTTGTGAATATTCCACACCTAGCGGTTTACCTGCTTTGTTGTGGATAGTATTCCGAAATGAGTCTTTAACTCTAGAGGCCGTAGAATCCTGAGTATATAGATCCACCTATTGCAAGTGTTCACAAAGTAGAATAACCATAGAACTATAGATTGACCTCCAGAGCTTAACTCAAATAGGACACAAAGGGAGCATACTCTTTCTTTAATTCATTTCCTTGTACATAAATTCTTTAACATGTTCAAAGTATTTATTATTTCCTTTTACATTTAAATGAAAATCATCACATTTTTTTTTGCTTTCCAGGTCTGTTAGAGAATCATATCAGAGTCTTGTTGTGAGTATCTTTGGAAAATGGAAATAAACATGAAATCAAACAATCATGAAGGGGAAAAGTTAAAGAAGACTTTACATCTTAAAGCTAAGAAGCCTGACACAGAAAGTCTGAGATCCTTAAGTCGGGTTGAGTATGCCACATCGCCTTTCTCTTGCAAAGAAGTATGGAAAAGTTTTGAATCATAGAGGTGGAAGAACAGGTAGAGGCAATCACAGCGTTGGCACAGTACTATGATCCTCCTCTCCGATGCTTTACCTTTCAAGACTTTCAGTTGGCACCGACTCTTGAAGAATTTGAGCGAATCCTAGGGTTACCACTCGAAGAAGAAAAACCTTATCAATACCAAGGTCATTATCCTTCCTTACATACCATAGCAGCTGTTTTAAAGATCAATGTAAGGGATTTGCATGAAGCACAGAAGTGTAGAAATGGAACCAATGGATTCCCAAGGGATTATTTGGAGAAGCATATGCATGGTTTAGCTGGAGCTAAAGATTGGGACACTTTCTTGGATGTATTAGCCCTCATTGTTTATGGCATTGTTCTGTTTCCAAATATTGAAGGCTTGGTAGACTTCGCGGCTATTGATGTATTCCTCGCTCGCAAAGTTCATGGTCACAATCCTGTTCCAGCCGTCTTGGCAGATGTTTATTGTACCCTAAATTTTTGCTATGAAAGGAATGGCAAAAGAATTTTATGCTGTCTACCGATGCTTTACGTGTGGGTCACTGCACACGTATTCCAAAGGAACTACAAAGCACCATGCCCAATTGAAGACCTAAAAATGCATCACATCAAGAAGAAGAATGGACAAGAATGGGCCCAAGACCTAGCCAAATTGAATGAAAAGATGATCCGATGGTACCCTTGGTGGGAAGACGGGCAGACTTTGATCTATCAGTGTGGAAACTTCTCAAATGTTCCCCTCATGGGTACCCGAGGATGCATAAATTACAATCCAGTATTGGTATTGCGTCAACTTGGTTACCCCATGATGGGACCACCTCCCGAAGCTGCAATCACTCCATTTGTCTTGTATTACCAGGACTTTGAGGATCTCGGCATGTTACAGAAAGTCCGATTTGCTTGGAACAAGGTTGTCAGGAAAGGAAAAGAACTGGGAGTTAGAAGCTGTGCAGTGAAAGAAAGCTACCGTCAATGGGTGAAGAATAGGGCTCAAGAGATTAAATTGCCATTCAGAACCTGGACAGCAACTCCACCTAACAAGGTATCATCCTCACATCTTGACGATGATGAGGAGATCAAAGAAATAAAAGAGAAGTTGGACAGAATTAAGCAAGAAAAGATGCAAGTTGAGGCTGCGTTGGAAAGTGCTCACCATAATTACGCAGATTTGAAGCGAGAAAACACTGAGAGAAATCAAATTCTAGAGGGCACCACTAAGAAGTTAAAAATGGGGTATGAGCACATGATGAAGACCAAGGAATGCCTCCAAGCTGCTAATAAAGAGCTAGGGCTTCGAAGGCAAGAGCGTGATCGAGCAATAACCGAAAATCAACAGTTAAGGAAGCTACTTCAAGACACCAAAATTACTGAGGAAACTGCGCTAGCAAGAGAGGAACAAATGAAGCAAGAAATGAGAGAAATAAGCAAGGAATACCAGAGGAAGGCCGGGGAACTAAAACAACACATGAAATATGAGACCATGAAGTTTCAAGCTGCCTTAGAAGAAGAGAAGAAAAGGGTCACAGATTTGGAATTTGAGGTGCAACACCAAAGTCACATCATTCATGAGTTGAAGACTCATTTTTCAAATCTGGCAGGGCTAGCTAATACAGCAATAGAAGACGTTCCCAGATACCTGGAAATAGCTGAGCAAGAAGTTATTCCTTTCAAGACCCCAGTTGGACTTCGCAACTTTGTCAGCTACTGCAAGGATTTGGTTGGAAGGATGAAACATATAATTGCTGAAAGAAGTTGAAGAGGCATTACCTTTTGGTGATGATGTTTTTAAGATCGATATCTAGCTTTATGATGTACTTTTTCATCATTTCTGGGAATGGATGTAAAAAATATGATGATTGTAATCTACTCCTCTGATGAATGAATGGTTGTTTCATTATTTTGGTCTTATGACAATATCCATTAAAGATAACTTATTACCTTTGAACGAGACGTTCTGGGGAAAAGTTGTGACCAAAGATACTCACATCAAGACTCAGCACGATTAACAATCTCTAACAAATTGCAATATTTTTATCTTTTTAATTAAACTTATTTTCTTTAATAATAGGTGAAACATCGCAACCATTGGGCGCCCAAGGAAAGAAGATACCGATCTAACTCGTGTTCATAACACTAGAGCTCGAACCAAGATGGCCGGTGGAAACACTGAACCAGGAAGGACTATCCCGTCTGCAATTACTTCTGAATCGGGAAGAGCTATTCCAACTGTAACCACCTCGGCTATAATTACTTCTGAACCCGGAAGAAACTTAAGCATGGAAGTTGATGTAGTGAGAGGAAGACTGAACGAGTTGTCAAACAACCAGGGAAGAATGGAGGAGATGATGCGGGCTATGATGGAGTCACTCGACTTATTGAGAGCCCACCAAAACTCAGGAGGTGTACAACCAAGTGCTACAACGATGACTATACCTGTGGTATCAGATGCAGCTCTAAATGTCACTCAAGGGATGAATGACGGGGATGGAATTCCGAATAACTCTCTTGGACAACCACCACCTACAATGCCATTAGTAATTCCTATTGGAGAAGGCTATCGTCCCTTAGAGAATGTTCATACTGATGGGCATGGGCATACTACCCCTATTTGGGAGCCACCTCGTGTTGTCATCCAAAAGCAACCATTTTCCTCGGAAAACAGCCGTGCAGAGGCAGAAAAGGACAAGTTCAAAGAAGAATGGATGAAGAAGATTCAGGATCAAATTAAAGCTATCCAAGGGCCTAGCACTTATGGCTATACGGAAATTGAGCAACTTTGCCCTCCCATCGATGCAGTGGTTCCGAAGGACTTCAAAATTCCTGACTTCTCAAAGTATGATGGAACGGGTAACCCTTTGTTCCATTTGAAGAGTTATTGTACCAAAATGTCAATCTGGTCTAAAGATGAAAAGTTTCTCATTAGCTTTTTCCATGAAAGTTTAACCGGACCTGCTTTAGAATGGTATATTCAATTAGACCATTCAAAGATTTCTAGCTGGAGAGAAATGGTCGACCAATTCATGAATCAATACAAGTTTAACATGGAAATAGCACCAACTAGAGAACAGCTTGAGCACGATGCGAGAAAAAGAAGGATGAATCTTTTAAGCAATATGCTCAAAGATGGAGAGCTCTGGCTGCTCAAGTGCAACCACCACTTATCCTATCCGAAATGTGCTCGTACTTTTTAGGAACCTTGGGATCTCCTTATATCGGAGCCATGGCAGAGCAAGATACAAAGATTTCTCTGAGTTGATCACTGCTGGAGAAAGAATTGAGAATCTAGCCAAAACAGGTAAACTTCCCATGGGCAATGAAGACACAAGAAAAAGTTTCCCACCTAGAAAGAAGGAGACTGATGTAAACTATGTGCAGAGTCAGCAACCCTTTAACCCAAGATACGCACCAATGCACCCAAGACCCCAAACACCACCATACCAAACCTCAACCATTCCGTACCCATTTTACCAAACCACACAAACCACAAATACCATCCCATATTCCCCACCGCAAGTCAATAACATTCACATACGACCATACCAACCAGCTCGACCAACATACGCCTATAACTCAACCATGCATCCTCAGAACTTCTCAAACCCCATACCACCACGACCAAATGCTCAAAATCAAAGCCGTTCCCGATTCCAGAATTTGCCACCTTTCCCCAAATTATCCATTTCAAATGCTGATCTCTTTCAACGATTAGTTGATGCCCACCTAATCTCAGCTTATCCTGTACGTCCATTAGAACCACCATACCCAGCTTGGTACAACCCGAACCTTACTTGTAAATACCACATGGACATAGCAGGACATTCAATTGAAGATTGCGAAGGCTTCAAGACAGCAGTAAGAAGACTGATTGCTTGTGGAAGGCTAGACTTTCAAGAGGAGTCAAAACCAGACATTGTACATAACCCAATGCCAAATCATGAAAGAGGAGGCCGGGTAAATGCTGTAGAGGAAGAAGAATTCCTGATAAAGAAGGTTTTGAATCTCAAAACACCCATGGAGAGAATTTTTGTTGGCCTGAATGAGTCAGTTACTGAGATCATGGCATCTGCTCCGACAATAAAGGAGAATGAGAAATATGACATGAATTCAAGCATCAGTATCACTATGGGGCCCTTGGTCATGACATAGAAAATTGCTGGGATTTCAAGGCTCGGGTACAGGGATTACTCAACTTAGGAGTAATACAAGCAAAAAAGAGGCTGAATATACCTGATGAGGTGAATGTAATCGAACCTTTCATACTTCGAGTCCCACCACTTAATGTAGTTCCTAAGCCAGAAAAAGTGGTCATTACTGTCAAGAAACCCACATCATTTGAGTATAAGACTACACATGCTGTGTCTTGGAATTATGAGACCCAGGTCAAGATAAGCAGAGACATCGGGGAAACCTCGAAGGCTCGAGAAAATGAAGAGGTGACTGGTGTCATGGAGGTGAAAGGAATAACAAGAAGTGGAAGAGTTTATGGACCCGGGGAGCTGGAAAAAGGGAAGTTTGTCAATGAAGGATATGCGGGAAAAAGTTCAGATTTAGAAAGAAAAGAAAAAGAAAATGAGGAAGAAGAGTTTCTGAAGATCATGAAACAGAGCGAGTACGATATTTTGGAACAATTAAAGAAGACTCCCGCCAGAATATCTCTTTTATCATTAATCATGTCGTCTGAACCTCATCGAAAGGCAGTAATAAAAGTTTTGAAGGAAGCTTATGTCAAACCTGATGTCTCATCGGAAAATGTGGTGAATATGGTGGATCCAGTGAAACGTGTTAACATGATCACGTTTTCAAATGAAGAAGTTGTTTCACAGGTCAACCCACGAGCACTATACATAACCCTCAAATGTAAAGGATACATAGTGCCCAGAGTTCTCATTGATGGAGGATCGGGATTGAATGTCTTACCTGTGTCGACTTTAAGCTATTTGTCGATGAGTAAGGAAGATATACTACCACAAATGATGGTAGTGAAAGCTTTTGATGGAGCAAAGAAAAGCATCCTAGGGGAGATGGTGTTATTATTGGAGATCGGCCCAAGCAAATTCGATGTATTATTCCAAGTGATGGAGATCGAGTCAGACTACAATATGCTGCTCGGAAGACCATGGATAAATGGTGTTGGTGCTGTCCCTTCAACTTTGCATCAGAAGGTCAAATACATTGAAAATGGTTCAGTCATCACAATCCACGGAGAAAAGGAGATCCTGGTATCTAAACCAGTAACATTGCCATATGTTGAAAATGTGGAGCTAGTGGAGAACAGTTCATGGCACAACCTGGAGGCAGTAGGGCTGAGACAAGAGCAGGGTAAGGCCCTAATACAAAATCAAGTAGTGGCTCACATCATGGCCAAGAGTGGATATCTGGAAGGAAAGGGATTAGGACCACAATTGCAAGGCTCCCAAACTCCCATATCGGTGTCAGAGAAGCCTAACCGATTTGGTCTAGGATATGAGACCTCTCTGGATGACAAGATGAGTGCCTTGGCTCTAGAAACGTAATAAACAAAAAGGGAAAATGAAGTTGATTCCTCACTTGAAAGAGACATTTCTGGTCCAAATTGAGGTGATTATAACCGGTGAAGTTCACTCTCCTTGTTATTTCTCCACTATCAACACTTTGGATGCTGAAACAACTGAAGGAAATAACAAAGTCCATGTTGCTAGCAATGATGAGATCTTTGATGAACCGGGCCAATTTGAACCGATGCTTGATGTTATTGCTGAAAAGTAATTTGTTGGGTTGTATTATTCAAGAATTATTTATGCTTTTGTTTATGCTACTCAAAGACATCATTTGAATGAATTTGCATGATTTTCAATAACCTTTCTACATATTTTCCATTTGCCTTGTTTCTGTTTCTATTCTTTCTGTTTTCTCCTTTTCTGTTATGTTTTTCCCTTACCATTCTCAGCTCGTTAATTTGCGTTTTCCATACTGTTTATAATCCACCATTTGGTTTAGCATTCCAATCCACCACAATTACTTTCCAGGAATTTGAATGTCATAGAAATTTTGCCACATGAAATGGAATTTGGGAGCTTATCAATTGATTCTCTTGCTGCACTTGACTGCGATAACCATGAGTTTGAGGATGATGAAGAAGCTATTGAACAGTTTTCAAATCTCCTGGATTATTCAGAAAAAGGATTTGACTTAGATAATGAGGTGGTCGAGGTGATTAACATGGGCACCGAAGAATACAAAAAGGAGCTGAAGATAGTGGAAAATCCTGAACGCACAGAAATGGTTGCATTGTTTAAAGAATTCCTGGATGTATTTGCATGGTCCTATCACGATATGCCAGGATTAGACCCAGAGATTGCTTCACACAAGATTCCTTTGTATTCCGAAGCTGAGCCAAAGAAGCAAAAGTTGAGAAGAATGCGACCGGACATGTCATTAAAGATTAAAGAGGAAGTAACTAAACAGCTGGAGGCTGGATTTTTGGAGGTATCAAGACACACTGATTGGGTGGCCAACATTGTACCCGTGCCTAAAAAGGATGGGAAGGTCAGGATGTGTGTAGATTATCGGGATTTGAATAAGGCCAGCCCGAAAGATGATTTTCCTCTACCCCACATTGATGTCCTTGTTGATAATATCTTGAAATCACCGATTTTCCTTTATGGACGGATATTAGGTATAACCAAATTCCCATGGATATTCATGACAAAGGAAACACTACTTTCATAACTCCGTGGGGAACATTTTGCTATACAGTCATGCCGTTTGGATTGAAGAATGCCGGTGCCACCTACCAACGTGCCATGGTCGCATTATTCCATGACATGATGCATAAAGAGATTGAGGTGTATGTAGATGATATGGTCGCCAAATCTAAGGAGGGAGAAAGTCATGTGACAGTTCTACGAAAACTGTTTGAAAGGCTCAGAAAATACAAGTTGCGGTTGAATCCAAATAAATGCATTTTTGGAGCTTCTACAGGGAAGTTACTCGGGTTCATTGTCAGCAGAGAAGGGATAAAAGTAGATCCTGACAAGGTGAAGGCAATACAAGAAATGTCTGCTCCCCGAACTGAACGAGAAGTAAGAAGTTTTCTCGGAAGGCTCAACTACATTGCTAGATTTATTGCTAATTTGACTAGCACTTGTGAGCCTATATTCAAACTGCTGCGAAAACATCAACCTGGGGAGTGGAATGAAGAATGCCAAGAAGCTTTTGATAAAATAAAAGCTTATTTGATGAAGCCTCCGATTCTAGCCCCACCTGTACCAGATCGTCCTTTAATATTATATCTCACAGTGTTGCCCATGTCACTTGGGGCAATGTTGGGTCAATATGATGAGTCTGGTAAGAAAGAACGGGCAATTTATTATCTGAGCAAGAAGTTTAATGACTGTGAGTCTCGTTATCTGGCGATTGAAAGGACTTGTTGTGCGTTAGTGTGGGCTTCCAAGAGGTTGAGGCAGTACATGCTATACTACACTACCTGGTTAATCTCTCGAATGGATCCATTGAAATACATATTTGATAGTCCTCATGTTTCATTGAGAATGTCGAAATGGCAAGTGATGCTGTCTGAATTTGATATCAAATATGTGACTCAGAAGTCCATCAAGGGAAGTGCAATTGCTGATCATCTAGCTGAAAATCCTCTTGAGGATATACAGCCTATCATGCCTGAATTCCCCGATGGTGAGGTGTTAACAGTGGAAAAAGATAAGAAAGAAGAGGAGAATGCATGGAAAATGTACTTTGATGGGGCCGCCAATATGAATGGGTGTGGAATAGGAGCTGTAGTAGTGTCACCAGCTGGAAAACAATACCCAATTTCCATCAAGTTAGATTTTGAATGCACCAACAACATCGCAGAATATGAAGCCTGTGCGAATGGTTTGCAAGCTGCAATTGACCTAGGGATCAAAGAATTAAAGGTGTTTGGAGATTCCACGCTCATAATCTATCAAGTTAATGGAGAATGGCGTACGAAGGATCCGAAATTGGTGCCTTATCAGAAATACTTGTCTCGATTAATTGAAGAATTTGATGATGTGTCATTCTCTCACTTAACTCGAGACCATAACCAATTTGCGGATGCATTGGCAACCCTGGCTGCAATGACAAAATTGGAAGTCCATACCAATGTCCAACCCATCCACGTAGAGGTGCAAAGTGAACCAATATACTGTGACAATGTGGAAGTTGAGCCAGATGGACAACCATGGTATTATGACATCAAGCAGTACATTCAAAAAGGAGAATATCCGACTGGAGCGAATGAAGTGCAAAGAAAAACAATTCGACGATTGGCCATGGCCTTTTTCCTAAATGGTGAAGTCCTTTACAAGCGGAGTCATGATACTACTCTCCTCAGATGTGTAGACGCTCATGAAACTCGAATGATTATGACTGAGATCCACGAAGGGATCTGTGGAACCCACGCTAATGGGCATATGATGGCACGCAAGATCCTAAGAAGTGGGTATTATTGGTCTACCATGGAGAATGACTGCATCAGTTATGTTCGAAAGTGTCATAAATGTCAAGTATATGCAGACCGAGTCAATGCTCCTCCATTTCCATTACATAACATGGTACCTCCTTGGCCTTTTTCAATGTGGGGCATGGATGTCATTGGCCCTATCAATCCTAAAGCTTCAAATGGTCATCGTTTCATTTTGGTGGCGATAGACTATTTCACAAAGTGGGTGGAGGCTGCTTCATATGCTAACATCACACAGAAAGTGTTCCTCAGGTTCATCAAAAAAGATATCATCTGCAGATATGGGATTCCAGAAAGAATTATCACAGATAATGCTCCTAACCTTAATGGTACCGAAGTTCAAAAATTCTTTGAGACTTTCAAGATCAAGCATCACAACTCAGCTCCTTATAGACCTCAAATGAATGGTGCGGTTGAAGCTGCAAATAAGAATATCAAGAAAATCATCGCCAAGATGGTGGTGAATTACAAAGACTGGCATGAAATGTTGCTTTATGCTTTGCATGCATATCGTACCAACATACGATCAAGTACAGGGACAACTCCCTTCTCATTAGTGTATGGAATGGAGGCTGTATCTCCTATAGAAGTGGAAATCCCATCATTAAGGGTTCTAAAGGAGGCTGAGTTAGAAGAATCTGAATGGGTGAAGGTTCGATATGAACAGTTGAACATGATAGAAGAGAAAAGGTTGGCAGCTATTTGTCATGGCCAATTGTACCAAAGCAGAATGGCTAAGGCTTTTAACAAGAAAGTCCGTCCTAGAGATTTTCATCCAGGAGATTTGGTTTTGAAGAAAATTCTCCCTAATCAAGAAGATGCACGAGGAAAATGGGCCCCGAGCTATGAAGGTCCTTACATTGTTAAGCAAGCGTTCTCAGGTGGAGCATTGATTTTGCAAAACATGGATGGACAGGAATTGCCCAAACCAATTAACACTGATGCAGTCAAAAGGTTTTATGCTTGAAAAGATGTTGAAAAAGCCCGTTAGGTTGAAAACTCGAAAGAGCGACCTAAGCAAAAGTTAGGGTAATATGAAAAGAAAAAAAAGAAAAAAAAAAAGAGCTCGTTAGGTTGAAAACTCGAAAGAGCAACCTAGGCAAAAATTAGAGCAAAAAGATAAGCATCATCTCAAGCAACCTATACTGGGGCAATTTTTGAGTGTTGAATTTGTCCAGTGAATCAAGCTGACCAAGATTGAAACTGGGGCAATTTTTGGAAAGAAAAGGTTTGAAGACATTATTAAGGATCATGGCTATGGTGTTCAACTTGCTGCGAGAAATCGATTGATTAAGTCACAAAGAACTTAAACTGGGGCAAAATTCCATGTCTTTCACAAGCTTGTCTTTCAGTTTTGTGTTGTAATCTCTTTTTCAAACATCTTGTCATCCAATACACCAAGCAATGACGATGCCTATTCAGCCAATTTTTTGTTTCCTCTTTAAATGCATATTTATTTATGATGTCTCGAGTAAGCATAAATTTAAGTTTAAAGTTATACAACCTAATAATTCTTACAGCAATACATCCATGACTAGCATCACACTAAGAGAATTCCGAAGTTTCAGTCAAACTCGGCAGAAAAGCAAGCATCATCCTAAAAAAGGGGAAAAAGGAAAATGGGAAAGAAGTGAGCAAAGGTCCAGAAGTAAAGAAAGTTTATGTCAGAAAGTCCAGCGCATGAATTACGAGTTGGATCGGTTATAGTCTTCCTTGAGGCGTGCTTAATTTGGTTACGGTTAGTTTTTCTGAAATAAATTGAAAATTGATAACTTGTGTATATAACCTAAAAAAAAAAAAAAGATATTGTGAAAATCTTTGTTTTCCATTATTTGCCAATTTACTTTCATGTCGGCCTCAGATTGCCAATTTACATTTCCAGTCGGCCTCAGATTGCCAATTTTCTTTCATGACGGCCTCAGATTGCCAATTTACATTTCCAGTCGGCCTCAGATTGCCAATTTACTTTCCTGTCGGCCTCAGTTTGCCAATTTACTTTCATGTCGGCCTCAGATTGCCAATTTACATTTCCAGTCGGCCTCAGTTTGCCAATTTACTTTCATGTCGGCCTCAGATTGCCAATTTACTTTCCTGTCGGCCTCAGTTTGCCAATTTACTTTCATGTCGGCCTCAGATTGCCAATTTACATTTCCAGTCGGCCTCAGTTTGCCAATTTACATTTCCAGTTGGCCTCAGATTGCCAATTTACTTTCCTGTCGGCCTCAGTTTGCCAATTTACTTTCATGTCGGCCTCAGATTGCCAATTTACATTTCCAGTCGGCCTCAGTTTGCCAATTTACTTTCATGTCGGCCTCAGATTGCCAATTTACTTTCCTGTCGGCCTCAGTTTGCCAATTTACTTTCATGTCGGCCTCAGATTGCCAATTTACATTTCCAGTCGGCCTCAGTTTGCCAATTTACTTTCCAGTCGGCCTCAGATTGCCAATTTACTTTCCAGTCGGCCTCAGATTGCCAATTTACTTTCATGTCACCCTCAGATTGCCATTTTATTTTTCCCTCCTCCCTAGATTATTCTTTTATATGTACAGATTGTCTCAAAGTGTCATTTTTTTCTGATTAGTCTTTAACATTTCTTGTAAGTTGTGAATTTGGGTCAAATTGGTTAGACATTGTTCTTTGAGTGATTCACGCATATTTGATTTCTAAACTGCATCGTCTCATGTGACTTTACTTGAAAGTTTATGTAATTTTTGCTTCGGATTTAGATTTCATTGCATTGCATGCATCGCTGAACAAAATCGATATTCATGTCTTTACTCATTCCTTATGAAGACAATATTTAAAATTCCAATTTTTGTATTTTCTTATAAGAAATGAGTAAAGAGGGGCAACTGTGAACACCCAATTTTGTCTGGCTCATGAAAAATGACATTTCTAGATTCATTTTGTTATTATTTGCCCATTTGAAAACATAAAATATATATATATAAATGAAAGAGGGTCAGTCATATTTCGGCCCATTTGCACCAAAAAGAAAAAAAAAAGAAGAAGTTTCAGTTAAGTTCCATTTGAAAATAACAATAATAATAAATGAAAAAAGAAGGAGTTGTCACGGGTTGACAGTGCTCCCATTAGCCTTGGACAGAATGATGAGGTTCCTCCCACTTCTCCCCCATTCCTTGCAAGATGACAACCTCCCTTCGGTGCTAGGCTATTAAAGGGAGAGAAGTAATGATTTGGTCAGAGGGGAGAGGAGATCGAAAATAATAAAAAACTCATTTTCACGCTTAGCTGCAGGAGGGCCACTTTCATCTGAAGTTTCACAATCCCCTCTTTAGAGAACCCATTCCACCACACTGACTCCATCTCATCTTCAACACTAACACCTTCACCATTTAACCACAAATCATCATCATCACAGCATAACCTCTATAACTACTACCCCAACATACATCCTTTACCATGATGACTTTCAACCAAAACCACATCATCCATCATTTTTCAAAACCACCACTAACCATCTTATTAACCTCTAACTACCATATTACTACCAAACCCATCACCTATATTAAACCAAATTACAGCAACTAATCCTAACAAACCAGAACCAGCGCAGAGCTTAGATTCTAAAAAAAAAAAAAAAAAGGAAGCAGAAACAGAAAAGAAAAACCAGCAGAGATTTCTTCCCATTACCGTCGCGCACATAGCCGCTAGCGACCTCCTCTTCCATGCTACCATCCGAGCTTCGCCGCACCATTCCTCTGCATCGCCGCCACAGCGGTGACTTTCCTTTTCTCATCTCCTAGCCGCGGTAACTCCATCAGTCTCCCATCACTAGCGCCATCCCCTTTGGCGCAGATTGCAGACCTCGCTCGCCAAGCCCAACGCCACCACGATTTCGACTCCGCCTCCTCCCTACCCGCAAATCAGCCTCGTCAAGCCCCTCAACCGCCGCGCCTCCACCGTCGTGCATAGGTTGCAGTGAAGTCTCCTCTTTCTCCCAGTTGTTGCTGCCATATGTGATTTGGTTCCCTTATGTTTCGTTTGTGAGATCCCTTTATTCCCAGATTGAGCAATAAGAGATTTGGGGTGTTTTTAGTTCTCAGTTTGGCTTGCTTTTTTATTTGGATTTTTTTTTTCTTTTTGGGCTAGCATTGCTTGGGTTTCGTTTTAATTTCCTAGCCTATTCCTGATTTTAAACGTTAGTGTAGTATTTGTAGTCAGCCATGATTTTTTTATTCATTCTTATTGAGTCAGCATTGTTTAGATCTTTATTTAGATGTCTAGGCCAATTTTTTTTTAAATTTTCTTTAAGGTCCAGTTTCCATAATGCTTAGTCTAAAAAAAAAGGTGATGTTTGGGTCAGCGTGAAGAAAAAGCATGCAAGGTTTCGGTTGTCCAGTCTAAAAATAAATGGTGTGATTGTCAGTGTTTGGGTTATTTCAATAAAAGGTGAACTAGATGATGGAAGTTCAGTTTTGATAAAAAGAATTAATTTTGTGATTCATCAATATTTCTCCATTGAGAATAGAATTAATTTAACCGTGACAGTTTATTAATTCTATCTTTCAGAATATTTTAGCTGTGATAGCTTGATATTCTAAAATTCTTTACGTTTTAGTTTAAATTTAAAATGATCCAAAAATATTATTTAATTTGGGTTTAAAATAAATTTTATTTGAAAATAATGTTAATTAAGCCGTGACGGCTTATTAATTTTATGTTCTGAATATTTTAGCTGTGACAGCTTGATATTCTAATTTTTTAAATAAAACTAATCAATTCATAATTATTTTAAAAGAACTACGTGACTTTGAATTCCTCATCGCACCAGAGGATACGTAAGAGCAGGTGATTCCTGTCAAGTCAAAAATTAGATTTTATTAGGTTATTTTATGTTATTTTATTTCTGATTTGTAAATAATTATCATCTTTGTTTACTTATAAATATTTATTATTTTTTAATGTTATGTATTATTTTTTTTAAAATTTTAGTTAATAATCAGATTGTTTTAAATGAGGACATTAATTTAGCCGAGACGGCTTGTTAATTGAATATTTTGGACATTTAAGCTGTGACAGCTCGATGTTTCAAAAGTTTCAAACTAAAAATAGATTTTTATGATGTCATTTTATTCTGTTTCACATGTAAATATTCTTATTCATCATTATTATTATTATTGTAAATATTTGTTTATTTATTCATTTATTTATTTATTATTATTATTATTATTATTCTTTCTTTATTATTTTAATTTAAATTAATCATTGAAATGTATATATATTTATTTCATTATTATTTTGATGTCATTTTATTTTGTTTAGCATGTAAATATTTTTGTTCATTATTATTATTGTTGTTGTAAATATTTATTTAGTACTTATTTGTGATATTATTTTATTATGTTTTACATGTAAATATTTTTGTTCATTATCATTATTATTGTAAATATTTGTTTATTTATTCATTTATTTATTTAGTTATTATTATTATTATTATTATTATTATTATTATCTTCCTCTTTCTTTATTATCTTAATTTAAATTAATCATTGAAATGTATATATTTTATTCCAAATAAAGAGGTTAATTTAGCCGTGACGGCTTGTTAACTCAATATTACGGATACCTGAGCTGTGACAGTTTGGTACTCCGAAATCTTCTTATTCTAGAAAATTTTTTTTTTTTAAAAAAAATTTTTCTTGAAATAAAAAATGTAAATAAATATTTTGAAAGGTTATTAATAATTTGCACAATTAATTAAGGTACCGTCTAAAGACGGGTGTATTAGGGGTGCTGTAGGATTAAATTCCTACCCTTCCCTAAACATAACCGACTCCCGAGCTTAGATCTGTTTTCAAAGATCAATTTCTTTAAACTAAATGGGTTTTTCCATAATTTTTCCCAATTAAATAAAAATTTGGTGGCGACTCCATTTTAATCAAAAATCAATTTTTCTCGCCGTCCACGTCGCGATCCAGGTTGCGACAACTGCGATATTAAAGCAAAATGAAAGAAAACCAACAAAAAGGTTCACAACCAAAAAAGGTGATAAGTACAGGCACTCGACAAACTCTTTTGAAAGTTAAGGCTTGTGAGTTTTATATCTAACATATACCAGGTGACGAAGTGCAAGAATCAAAGCATTGGAGGGCAGAATTATACAAATGATCAACTTCTTAATGTAGGAGTCTTGCTAAGTATTAACATGAAATTCATTATGGTTTTATGGTGATATTCTCATCCATCAACTAGCTACGGGAACAGAATTCAATTAAGTACCTTTTTGCCTTCTTTTGAATATCCAAAGTCCAAGAGAAATCAAGAGGATCACAGTTAAAGTCAAAAGTGAAGCAACAAGTGGTACTATGAAGTGCTTCTTATTGCATGATTTTGCTAGACACAGATCTGGATTATTAGCCACACTGGGAGAAAAAAGGTTAAGTGCCAAGATATTAGTTATCATATCATAGAAGTGATGATATTCACATCATATAATAATACGTCCCAATAACTAATACTCATGCGATCATATATAATACTTATTGCCTGTTCTCCTCCCCCCCCTCCCCAATCAATTACTGCCCCATGAAATATAAGAATAAAAAAAGATTTAAAAAGTTAGAATAGTTATCAAATATATTTCAATTATATTTCATATGATAATAAATGATTGAGAGACAAAGAAAAAACATGGGAACATGTGATTTCCATCCCACATAACACCCTAATTACATTATAATTGTTGACCATATGATTACATAAAGCTTAGAGAGAATCACTTCAATATCGTTGTTGGCGGAGTTAAATGACTTTATTCAAAACTTATACAAAGTTGCATCACTAAAAGTAACTGATAAGAGTAGCAATGAGATAGAGGGTAATGCCTTTATCTCACAAGATAAGATTATAAATGAGGTATGTTTTATGAACCAAAATTATCGACACATATACTTGACTTTCTATGCACTGCAAGGTTGAATGACATTTATGTATCATTTGGCATATGGAATCAAGCATGGAATTGAAGCTTGAAATTGGAATTCGACGATCCAATTCCAATTTTTAGGTTTTGAGTGACATATAGAATTTAAACTATAATTTCACAACTAATTCCATGGAATTGAAAAAATAACTAAAATGAACTCTTTTTAAGTTGGGTTTGGTATAATTGTTACTCTAAAAAAACTGCTATAAACAAGATACTCTCAAGAAGATGTCCTCAAAAAATCATAATATAGTAAAATAATGTAAAAGTGACTCTCAATAAATAGAAGTCATAGAAGTAACATTTGGTAAAGATTGTTCTCAAAATCTAAAATAACTATAACAAACATATATATTAGAGTTTGCTTAGTGCATGGAACTAAAATTAGCTCATAATTTTAAATTTTATATTTGAGTCTTACAAAGAATTAGGATCTACAACTAAAATTCTAAATTCAATTCCATTTCTATTGCTTAGATTTATGATCTATAATAATTTCAGCATATTTTCACTATATTAAGTTTATGGCAAGTGGACAACTGGCACTGGCGGTTGATGCTAGCGGTGGACAATCAGCTACCAACAGTGGGAGGCTAGCGACTGAAGGCTATAAAACTCGGCCATTGATGGTTGACTATGAAAGGTGGTGAAAATTGAAGAGCGCTAAAAATTATGATATGTGAATTGATAATTTTTAATGAATGAGTTAAGAATTACAAAAGGTTTTGGCTAGTTACTTTTCAATTCCATGGAATTGCTATGTGAAATTATAATTCTAATTCTAAAAGGGTTACTAAACATAAAATTTGGAATTTTGTTGTCCAATTCTAACTCCAAACTCCAATTTTATGCTGAGTTTCACACGTCAAACGAACACTTAAAGAGAATAATTTTTTAGGGAGAATTTCTTAAGGAATAATTATAAATTAAAAGCCTTAATTAATAAAAGGATAAAATTAGACTTTTACTAAAGCTTTAATGTGGGGCCAACTTAAGAATAAACGAGGAATCACATTCAAGTTTCAGACAATGCGATCATATTTCTAACCAATAAAAGAAAAAACAATGGGATCCTTTTTATTAATCAATGAACCTTTCTGAAATAAAGGAAAAAAAAAACAATGGAATCATGGTGGAAACTATTTGTATTTAATAGGGTGTTTAGTAGTCGCATATATTTTTTCAGGAGATTTAGTTAAATGTAATTAAGAACCAAGTTGTTGTACCAATTTCTTAGAGTAGCATGTTGGTTTGGAGGAGGTTCTCCAATCGTTGCCTTGGTTCGAATCTTGCAGATTGTAGAATCAAGTTGTTGTGTGTGTTTTTAGGCAACTTTGAAGCCAAATTGGCAAGGTTGATTTGCAGGAAAGGATAAGTGATATGATTGTAACAACACTTAGTTAAATTGTTATTAATTATTATATAAATAAGGAGTTACTAGTATTGTAACTCACATTGTAATCAGCATTGGTTCATTTGGAGTTTTTCTCTCTGAGTAAGGAAGTTCTATCAGAATGTCACGCATAAACATTACTTATAAATAATGTAAAACATTTTACACTAAAAGTTGATCTAATACAATTTTTTTTCGTTGTAAATTCTCCTCAATCATATCGGTTTATTAATAGTTTTGCTACTTTGTATGCCTTTATATTTTACACATTTCCTATTTATATTGGTAATTAAATGAAAGTTCACAAAAACAGTATATCAATAGAGAAAATAGCAACTAATGGGAAAAAATTGATTCAAAGAATATGAAAAATATTGTGATATAAACCTTAGTTGCAGAGTTTTATTATCGGACTTTTCCTTGAGAACCATAGGAATTGGACCTGAAAGCTTGTTCCCTGTCAAATTACTGCAAAGACAATGAAATAATATATCCTAAAAATTATTACTTAAATAGAGATCTAATAACTTAAAATAAAAGAGTATTTCTTTTATAAGCACAATTTCAACACCTTATATTGCACGCTCTTAATAAAGTGTATCCATAAATAAATAAATAAATAAATGCATACTAAAACAAAAGTGAGTATGCTGAAAAAAGATAGTGGAATCTCTTTTTTTTTTTAATGAGTGTACGGAATTACGGGAGCTTAGAATTGTCTATTCACATCTCTCTCCTAATAAAATTAATCGGGCCAGCAATAACTGAATTTGTCCTGAAGAAAGTCAATGACAACCACTTTTTAGTTTTTATTGTTAATGCACTTTAATCTTAAATAAAAGATGTTGGCGCTGTCTTATATGGGGACATGAACTTTGTCACCACGATGGTGATGTAATCCTAGCTACTTAAAGTTTGATCTAAAGTATGAGATGAGAAGCATTTAACAATCTTTATTTTTATGAACGTTAACCGGGAAGAGTTTATAATCAAAATTGGTGTATTATATATCAGCCCCAAATCTTTGTTTTTATTAGATAGGGCCCACAATTGTTTTGTTTTTTCATAGAGAATCTGTATTTATTATTCCCAATTAATGAATAATGGATCTAAAAATCCTTATTACTTTTTAAGTTCCCCCAACACTGTTTATCAGTCATGGAGGAGTAAATGCTAGAAATTCTTAAGTTAGCGTTTTGTTGTTCTCTTTGGGATAGAAATACAGGAACAATAAAGACAGTAGAGACGGAGACAGAAAAGATATTATCCCTGTATCATATTTGATTGTGGAGACGGAGACAGAAAAAATATTGGCCGTTAACCGGAGTTGACTGGCCATTGACCGTGTTGACTAGTGGTTGGTGGCGGCAGGTGGCCGGACCACTATCCCTACCTTTTGGAGAGACAGAAATACAGAAAATTTTTGTCTCTGGGATAGAAAAATTTTCTGTCCCCGTACCATGTCTCTACCACCAAACATGATACATGAATTTGTCCCTGTATTTCTATCCACAGAACAGCAACCAAAACCTACCTAATAGACAGCTAATCAATGCTCTCACTTCACAACTGTGGAACTTAGCAACCATCTCTCTGCATAGGGAACTTCAACTTTTGAGGGGTTTTTGGGTTAAGAGATGGGTGGTTATAGTTGTGCTTTATGGGAGGAAAAGGTGTTCTTTATGGGTTTGGAGAAAGCTGGCTCAGGTTCAGGCCTCTTGGCCCAACGACAAAGCTGAAGGGCTCCTCTGCAATTTGTGTCGTGGTTTGGTTGGCTGTTGAGGATGGTGAAAGGGAAATGGAGGTAAAGGTAAATTTTGTTCTAGACCATGGATTATGCAGAATATAAGAGGTCATGAGGACGAGGAAGAGGAAGAACATTGGATATGAAATCAGTTTCACACCAATAGATTTTTCATTTGCAACCAAGAAATGTTAGAAGATGGCACCAAAAAAAAAATCAATGCTTAAACGTGTTTGTTTAGTTTAATAAGTTCTCAATAAACGTGTTTAGTGTTATAGATATCAAAATTTACAGTTTGACCCCAATTTTACAAACACTAAAATTTATAATGTCACCCATTTTTACAATGTATTTTCATTCCCCGTGTGGTCCTAAACTAGCCAGTCACCATATAAGAAGGGGCCTACGTTCTAATGCTAACGAGCAACTAGTTTTTTTGGATAAAAAACTAGTAGGAAAGATTCCAAACTCAAAAGAATTTTTAAGTTTGGCAATTCTGCCAAAAATTTAGGCAGTTCTGCAAAAAAATTCAAGCAGAGGTCCTTCCAGTTTGTTGTCTGACAAATCGCTGGAACATTGTAATACAAAATTTATTGATGAAGGAAAGTTCAAAGACCCTAGGATCTGTATCCAAATTTATTTGTGAGAATGGTATAAGAATAGATCCCTAAATGGACAAATGGGTTATCGCCCTTTTTTGTTCTTTTGCAAAAAATTTGACGGTATAGCATTACCAATTCATGAAGAGAAATTCATGCATTAAGCACATGTATGTCACATCACATTTAGATACATTCATGATAAAAGTGGATCTCAATAACTTTTTTCAACTTAGACTCATTTATTTATGGGTCCCATTTTCTTTTTCGTGAGTGTGATCAAAATAGATTCTTATACTTATGCTCATATAAGAATTTTTCATTGATGAAACTCCCAAGTGAGTAGGTTACAGAAATTAGAAGCTTCCATGTAAACTCCGGTATAAACTAGGCATAATGTTGTCTGTGAAGCTTATAATAAGTCAAGGCTAAATGAGTATGATATTTGAATATAAGACCTTTTTTCCCCTAGACATGTGAACATAAGATTTACTAGCCATGATAATCACTACTTACAAGACTTCTTGTCACGACCCACCTAGAGAACATGACCGGCACGTGAGGATTTGGATCCCCACGGAAGCCTCTGGTAACGTGACTGACTAATATGCATAAAAAACCCAAATTTATTTAAAATATGTCAAGTTCAACTAAAACTTGATAATATGGAATTATTTCTAAAACATAAATTCTGAACATAAATCTGCATAAAATCCATATTCTAGGCCAAAGCCAGACATAATAAAACAATTAACATAAATTCTGAAAATAATATCATGCATGTCCGGGGATCCTGCCTACACAATTTATTGGAGCACTACTAGGCTGACATAATTGACAATAAGCTTCACTTCAAAGCGAAGCTCACCAAGGAAGCTGTAGCACTACTGCGGAGGATTCTGTGGTACAACTGAACCTGTAAGTGTATCTGTAGGGAAAGGAAAAGAGAGGGGTGAGTTCATCAAAACTCAGTGAGCGAGCCTCCACTCACAACCCACATGGGACAATAACAAAATACATAACATATACATGCAATTGATGTGAAATATATTACATATATAATTACATATAATTTAACTGAATCTATAACAACAATTAGTAGAGAAACATGAATTATTCTGTACATAATTATCTGAAATTTGAATAGTTAAATCTGAGCCAATGGCTAATCTGATGGGCACCTAACTAGGTCCCATAAATGGACACCTCACTAGGTTCCTTATTGTGGGTGAGCTAGTCCTCTAGTGGACCACTTGGTACCAAGGTTAACGATCAATCCTGCAATAGTTAACTCACCGACCTGTTTCTCACTATTTATTGGCTAAAAAAATAATAGTAATAATTTCATACAAAACTGAGATTTAAAATATTTTCTAACTAATAAATAAATCTAAATAATTCATACAACAAGCATGGTCCCATGAGTTTTCCAAAATAATTAGTTCTCATGATAATATTTCTAAAATTGACATAATTCATAACAACATGTTCTCTTGACATAAATTATTCTAAAATTTCATAAATAATTCATATAATTTGAAAATATATTATTAATGACCAAAAGTATGGTCATGAGCTTAAACCCACTCACTTTTGATAGTCGGGAGTGTGCTTCTACTAACAACTTGATTTTGGAAAATTGGAATGGTACAAGTAACCAAACTCGTCGATTAAAGGGAGGGAGCGTCACAACGTCTTAAGAGATGATTAGTTAGGTCCACTGAAGTTTGGCCACGAGGATTATGAGCTTGACAAGAGATGAATTCGGCCAAAAAGGGGTTTGGCTTAGAGGAAATTTGGCTTAGAGGAGGTTTGGCTTAGAGGAGATTTGGCTTAGAGGAGGTTTGGCTTAGAGGAGGTGGAAGCAAAACTTAGCAAAATGAAACTAAACATTTCTTACACACACACACACACACTCCTACACACATATATTTATACACAAATATAATAATCATAAATAATATTAATGCTATATGTCTATACTTACTAATAATAATAAATAATATTAATGCCTACTACACTTAGTAATTATAATGTTAAATAATATTTGTGCTATTTAAACTTTAATAATAATAATACTAATGCTAACTACACTTAGTAATATTAATTATAATTAATGTTAGTGCCATATATCTAGATTTAATAATAATAATAACTAATATTAATGCTAGCTACACTTAATAATTATAACGTTAAATAATATTAATGTTAGGTGCACTAAATAATAATAATGTTAATGCTAGCTACACTTAGCAATATTAATTATAATTAATATAAATGCTAGGTACACTTAATAATAATAATGCTAATGCTAGATACACTTAGTAATATTAATTATAATTAATATTAGTGGCATATATCTAGACTTAATAATAATAATAATTAATATTAATGCTAACTACACTTAGTAATTATAATATTAAATAATATTTATGTTAGGTTCACTTAATAATAATAATACTAATGGTAGCTACACTTAGTAATAATAATTATAATTAATATTAGTGTCATATATCTAGACTTAATAATAATAATTAATATTAATGCTAACTACACTTAGTAATTTTAATTCATATTCTAACTATAATGCATTAACACTACTAACTATAATGCATATTTAAATTATAATGCATGCAACACAACTAACTAAAATGAATATACTAACTATAATGCATATGTATGCTCATAGTTTACTATTAACTATAATAATAATAATTATTATTATTATTATTATTATTATTTCTTTATTTGGGATATCACATACTACTCCCCTTAAAAGAGATTTGGTCCCCAAATCTAAACAATGTACCTTGAGGTGGGAAGAGATGGGGATATTTGGTTTTCATAGCTTCTTCAGCTTCCCAAGTTTCTGCTTCACCTGAATGGTTCCTCCAGATAACTTTTACTGAGGCTATCTCCTTTGAGCGAAGCTTCTTAATTTGTCTATCCACGATGGCAACTGGTTCCTCTTCATATGACAAGCTCTCATCAATTTGGACCGTTTGTGGAGTGATCACATGAGATTGGTCAGGCATATATTTCCTGAGCATACTAACATGAAATACTGGGTGTATGGCTGATAAACTGGGAGGCAGTGCCAACCTATAAGCTACCGCTCCAACTCTTTCTAAGATTTCAAATGGACCAATAAAACGAGGGCTTAACTTTCCTTGCTTACCGAACCTCACTACTCCTTTCATAGGGGATACTTTCAGAAACACGTTGTCTCCAATCACAAATTCCAAGTTACATCGACGGTTATCAGCATACAACTTCTGCCTGGATTGTGCTGCTAAGAGACGCTCTCTAATCAACTGAACCTTCTCTAAGGTCTCCTGAACTAGGTCCGGGCCTAAGGACTTAACTTCCCCAAGCTCAAACCACCCGATGGGAGACCTGCAACGCCTCCCATATAAGGCTTCGAATGGTGCCATCTGGATACGCGACTGATAACTATTATTGTATGAGAACTCGATCAAGGGTAGGTGATCACACCAGCTTCCTTTGAAATCTAGTATGCAGGCTCTGAGCATATCTTCTGAGATTTGTATCGTCCTTTCTGACTGACCATCTGTTTGAGGGTGAAAAGTTGTGGTCAAATTCACACGTGTGCCAAGGGCCTCATGAAACGCCCTCCAGAATCGTGAAGTAAACTGGGATCCTCTATCGGATATGATAGATACTGGGACACCGTGGAGTCTAACTATCTCGTTGATGTACAATTGAGCATACTGTGCCGCACTAAAGGTAGTCTTTACTGGTAAAAAGGGTGCTGATTTGGTCATCCTGTCTACTATTACCCATATGGAGTCGAACCTTTGGTGGTTCGAGGTAATCCAATTACGAAGTCCATGGTTATCCCCTCCCACTTCCATTCTGGAATGTCTATCTGCTGAAGTAACCCTGGTGGTCTCTGGTGCTCAGCCTTGACTTGCTGACACACCAGACACCTAGCTACAAAGTCACCGATATCTCTCTTCATACCATCCCACCAGAATAACTGTTTTAGATCCTGATACATCTTAGTTGATCCTGGGTGCACTGAGTATGCTGCACTATGAGCTTCTTCCATTACTTTTCTCCTCAACTCACCCACTGCTGGCACGCATAAACGATTTCCAAGGTGCAATACACCCTCAGTATCAACTGAGAACTCTATATTCTCACCTTTACGAACATCCTTACCCAACTTAGCTAACTTCAGATCCTCACCTTGTTGTGCCTTGATCTGTCCCACCAAGGTTGACTGAGCCTTGATGTGAGCTAGAAAAGCCCCTGATTCACTAAGGCCAAACTGAACTCCTTCAGCTTCTATCTTGTGGATATCTTTTACTAACGCTTGTCTTACTAGCGTTATGTGGGCCAAACTGCCTGCTGACTTCCTGCTTAAAGCATCCGCCACTACATTCGCCTTCCCTGGGTGGTACGAGATCGTACAGTCATAATCTTTTAATAACTCAAGCCATCTACGCTGTCTCAGGTTCAGATCCTTCTGTTGAAAGATATACTTCAAGCTCTTGTGGTCTGTGAAAATCTCACAAGTTTCTCCATACATGTAATGTCTCCAAATCTTCAAGGCAAAAATCACTGCCGCCATCTCCAAATCATGGGTAGGATAATTTTGCTCATGCTTCTTAAGTTGCCGCGAGGCGTATGCTATAACTTGGCCATGCTGCATCAAGACACAGCCAAGTCCAATTCTAGAAGCGTCACGAGAATCTTGAAAATCCTCCTGAACCTGAAGGTAGTACAAGAACTGGTGCCGTGGTCAAGCATGTTTTCAGCCTTTGAAAACTTTCTTCACACTCTTCTGTCCACTGAAACTTGACATTCTTCTGTGTCAGCTTGGTCATGGGTGCTGCAATCCTCGAGAAATCCTGAATGAATCGTCTGTAATATCCTGCCAAACCCAAGAAACTATGAACTTCTGAAACTGTTGTAGGTCTAGGCCATTGCTGCACTGCTTCCACCTTCTTTGGATCTACTAGAATGCCATCCTTCGACACTACGTGTCCAAGGAATACCACCTGTTCTAGCCAGAACTCACACTTGGAAAACTTGGCATACAACTGGTTTTCCCTCAAGGTCTGTAAAACCATTCTTAGGTGTTGCTCGTGTTCCTCCTTACTTTTGGAATACACTAAGATGTCATCAATGAAGACAATCACAAAGTGATCCAGAAACGGTTTAAACACCCTATTCATTAAATCCATGAAGGCTGCTGGGGCATTGGTTAACCCAAAGGACATTACTAAGAACTCGTAATGTCCATAGCGAGTCCTGAAAGCCGTCTTAGGTATATCTCCATCCTTAATCTTCAGCTGATGGTAACCAGATCGAAGATCGATCTTGGAAAAACATGTTGCCCCTTGAAGCTGGTCAAAAAGATCATCTATGCGGGGTAAAGGGTATCGATTCTTAATCGTCACCTTGTTTAGCTGCTTATAATCTATACACATCCTCATCGAACCATTTTTCTTCTTAACGAATAACACTGGAGCACCCATGGAGAGGTACTTGGCCATATAAACCCTTTGTCCAACAACTCCTGTAGCTGCTCCTTCAATTCTTTTAACTCCGCTAGAGCCATGCGATATGAGGGTATAGAGATGGGTCTAACTTCTGGTTCAAGCTCTATCCCAAACTCTATTTCTCTCTCTGGTGGCATACCAGGTAAATCATCTGGAAACACGTCCGGAAACTCATTAGCCACCGGAATTGTATCCAAACTTGGTGTCTCTGCCTCTACATCCCTGACTGCAGCTAAAATCCCGTAACTACCTCTATCCATCAACCGTAGCGCATTCATAGCTGATATTAAGCTCGTCGGCATTAAGCATCTTGTGCCAAGAAACTCTCTTGGCTCATCACCTGGGACCTCGAATCTCACTACTCTTCTATAACAATCTATCAAGGCATGACATGGGGATAACCAATCTACGCCTAGAATAACGTCAAAGTCAGACATGTCTAACACTTTCAAATCTGCTAGCGCTTCCATGTCACCAACTTTGACTTTGCATGATCTATACACTGTTTGAATAAGGATGGGTTTCCCCGAAGGCACCCCAACTAAAAACGGCTCATCAAGATCCTCAGGGGATCTTCCAAACCGTACAGCAAAGAACGGGGACACATAAGAGTGGGTAGACCCTGAATCAAATAATGTCACAGCATCAAAGGAACATACTGTCGTCATACCTGTTACCACTTCATTTGAAGCCTGCGCATCCTGACGGGTTATAGCGAATAGACGGGGTTGTCCTCCACTACCTTGGCTTCTACCGCCTACTCCTCTTCCACCTGGTCCTCGGCCAACAGGGCCCCTACCCCCTGCTCCACGACCTGCCGATGCGATGACGCCGCCCTGGACTGTTGACTGCAGAGATTGAATCGATGTGGAGGGGTTAGTTGACCCCTGACTAGGAGCTCTTTGAAACATCGAGCATTCTGCGAGCTTATGACCCGGCTGACCACATCTATAACATACTGTAGAGCCAAATAAACATTGACCCTGATATCTCTTTTCGCAAGTCGGGCATACTGGATATGACTGCCATGAACCCCGCTCCATCAGGCCCCGCCTCTACTAAAAGAGTGTGCTACAATCAAGGCGTCTTTGGGATGGGCTCACGAGAAGGTGGCCCTACCCGACTGACTCCGTTGTTGTCCCTGCTGATAGTGGCCCTTGCTCGAACCTACTCCACTCGAGAAAGTGGCATGAACCGTGGCCTTCTTATTGGCTTCTGACATAGCCCGTCGTTCTGCTAAACCATTCTCGAGACCAATCGCAATGTCTACCACCTGAGCATAGTCCTTGGTCCCGACATGAGGCTGCAAGCTGAGGAATAGATCTCTTGGCAGACCCTGAATGAAACGTCTCACCCTAGCTGTATCTGTCGGTATTATGCTAGAGGCTGCCTGTGCCAGATAAGTGAAACGTTCATCATACTCAGAATCGCTATACTGGAGTTAAACGGAGTTTCAAAAACTCCTCAATCATCTGTGCTTGGCGGCTCTCTGATATGAATCTTCGCATGAAGGATTCCTTGAATTGTTCCCAAGAGGGAGAGCTAGCAGTTCCATACCCTTGTCGGAACTCTTGATACCATAATTCTGCTTGGCCTCCGAGCTGAAAGCCAGCCAACTCCACCGCTCTTTCCGAAGAGCAATGGATGACACCGACTATCTTCTCGACCTGCCTAAGGAATTCCTGGGGATCCTCAGTCGTCAGACGCCCATTGAAAGTAGGTGGGTCCATCCTCTTGAATCGCTCTAAAGCTGAGTCATCTGTATCTCTAACTGGAGGTGGCTGCATAGTCGCCTCTAGCTGCCTGGCCATCACATCTGTTAAGTTTGCTACCATCTGTTCAAAAGCTCTAAGACGAGCATTGTCACCAGATGCATTGCTCCTACGACGACGGTGAAGACGTGAAGAGTGTATAGGTGGCATTGTCACACTGTGAAAGGGAGGGCATATAACAAGACTATGAGTGCCAAGAAAGACAAGCTCTTATAAAACCTAAACAAGACTGACCATTTCTTAAAGGCCTCAAATAGCACCACATCATTGCAAATGGGCGCGCTTCCATTTACTTAGATGTCATGATATTTGTGGTCACTTGCTCCAATAATATGTAGGGAAACCTATTGCTCTGATACCACTTTGTCACGACCCACCTAGAGAACGTGACCGGCACGTGAGGATTTGGGTCCCCACGGAAGCCTCTGGTAACGTGACTGACTAATATGCATAAAAAACCCAAATTTATTTAAAATATGTCAAGTTCAACTAAAACTTGATAATATGGAATTATTTCTAAAACATAAATTCTGAACATAAATCTGCATAAAATCCATATTCTAGGCCAAAGCCAGACATAATAAAACAATTAACATAAATTCTGAAAATAATATCATGCATGTCCGGGGATCCTGCCTACACAATTTATTGGAGCACTACTAGGCTGACATAATTGACAATAAGCTCCACTTCAAAGCGAAGCTCACCAAGGAAGCTGTAGCACTACTGCGGAGGATTCTGTGGTACAACTGAACCTGTAACTGTATCTGTAGGGAAAGGAAAAGAGAGGGGTGAGTTCATCAAAACTCAGTGAGCGAGCCTCCACTCACAACCCACATGGGACAATAACAAAATATATAACATATACATGCAATTGATGTGAAATATATTACATATATAATTACATATAATTTAACTGAATCTATAACAACAATTAGTAGAGAAACATGAATTATTCTGTACATAATTATCTGAGCTGAATAGCTAAATCTGAGCCAATGGCTAATCTGATGGGCACCTAACTAGGTCCCATAAATGGACACCTCACTAGGTTCCTTATTGTGGGTGAGCTAGTCCTCTAGTGGACCACTTGGTACCAAGGTTAACGATCAATCCTGCAGCCGTTAACTCGCTGATCTGTTTCTCACTATTTATTGGCTAAAAAAATAATAGTAATAATTTCATACAAAACTGAGATTTAAAATATTTTCTAACTAATAAATAAATCTAAATAATTCATACAGCAAGCATGGTCCCATGAGTTTTTCAAAATAATTAGTTCTCATGATAATATTTCTAAAATTGACATAATTCATAACAACATGTTCTCTTGACATAAATTATTCTAAAATTTCATAAATAATTCATATAATTTGAAAATATATTATTAATGACCAAAAGTATGGTCATGAGCTTAAACCCACTCACCTTTGATAGTCGAGAGTGTGCTTCTACTAACAACTTGATTTTGAAAAATTGGAATGGTACAAGTAACCAAACTCATCGATTAAAGGGAGGGAGTGTCACAACGTCTTAAGAGATGATTAGTTAGGTCCACTGAAGTTCGGCCACGAGGATTATGAGCTTGACAAGAGATGAATTCGGCCAAAAAGGGGTTTGGCTTAGAGGAGATTTGGCTTAGAGGAGGTTTGGCTTAGAGGATATTTGGTTTAGAGGAGATTTGGTTTAGAGAAATTTTGGTTTAGAGGAGGTGGAAGCAAAACTTAGCAAAATGAAACTAAACATTTCTTACACACACACACACACTCCTACACACATATATTTATACACAAATATAATAATCATAAATAATATTAATGCTATATGTCTATACTTACTAATAATAATAAATAATATTAATGCCTACTACACTTAGTAATTATAATGTTAAATAATATTTGTGCTATTTACACTTTAATAATAATAATACTAATGCTAGCTACGCTTAGTAATATTAATTATAATTAATGTTAGTGCCATATATCTAGATTTAATAATAATAATAACTAATATTAATGCTAGCTACACTTAAAAATTATAATGTTAAATAATATTAATGTTAGGTGCACTAAATAATAATAATGTTAATGCTAGCTACACTTAGCAATATTAATTATAATTAATATAAATGCTAGGTACACTTAATAATAATAATGCTAATGCTAGATACACTTAGTAATGTTAATTATAATTAATATTAGTGGCATATATCTAGACTTAATAATAATAATAATTAATATTAATGCTAACTACACTTAGTAATTATAATATTAAATAATATTTATGTTAGGTTCACTTAATAATAATAATACTAATGGTAGCTACACTTAGTAATAATAATTATAATTAATATTAGTGTCATATATCTAGACTTAATAATAATAATTAATATTAATGCTAACTACACTTAGTAATTTTAATTCATATTCTAACTATAATGCATTAACACTACTAACTATAATGCATATTTAAATTATAATGCATGCAACACAACTAACTAAAATGAATATACTAACTATAATGCATATGTATGCTCATAGTTTACTATTAACTATAATTATTATTATTATTAGTATTATTATTATTATTATTTCTTTATTTGGGATATCACACTTCTAGTTTTGCCAGATATGAGAATGAAATATGTATCTCCTTTCCTACACCAAACACACACTAAAATTAATTAAATGTTTCTTGAACAGATATAGTGAAACTTATTTTTATTATTAATGTTCTTAAATCTTAAAGAGTTATGTTATTTGTACTCATTTAATATAAGACGTTGTATTAACTCACTTCTCATCCACCGTAGAATGCATTGTGAAGCTCATTTAAGAATGGTTTACGTCTTTTTCAATGGTAGACGAGAAGTGAGTCGGTATGATATTCCATGTCAAATGAGTACATATAACATTTTTCAATCTTAAATGTTATATTTCATGGATTTTAAGGTGAAACTCCCAAGTTTTGGCCCACATGCACCCTTAAATATATGCCATTATGTTGTTCGATCACAAAGCATTCTAAATAAAAAATAAGATTAATAGTTCTCCTAATTATCATAGTTCTATAACCCTACTAGGACTGGCTAGTCAAATAGCTGAACCAACGTAAGTTGTCCCACTTGACAATTTCAATGATAGAAAGCTCAACGAAATTGAGCCTGGAACTATAAAGCCAAAAGATTTGCAACCTACACTCTCTTCTATAGGGTAATAAGCTTGCTTGTACTTACTAGAGTTATCGATGTGGGACTTGTTATGCTTTCCTTGCATGCAGCCCATGTATTGAGGTGAGTTCACTTGCTATATCAATATATTCTATCACTCTAATGCATTCAACAATCAGTGCTATAGATTTTCCTTTTTGTTTGGCAAAGTTCTTAAATTGGAAATGGCTAGGATTGTAGCTTTTTGTGGAGCAATGTGCCACAAATACTCATTATTTTTCATTTTTTATAAGGGCTTCCTAATATATGTTTTTGTGATATATGAGTATGCTTAAAACCTATATTTAAATACTCTTCTAAAATATTTGTTAATTTTTTTATGAATTCATACCCTCTTTTACTAATTTTTAAATGGAAAGACAACATATTCTGAGTTTCTACATGTTATGCTAGAGGAATAAATAATTATTAGTCTTATTTCCTTGTATTCATTTAAATTTCAATAGATACATACACATCCAATTCAACTAGTTCAACCAGTAACCCAGTGACTGAGTACCTTGATTGAGTCGAGTGTTGACTTGAGTTTTAAAACTAAGCTATTAATAATTTCTTAAAACTATAAAATAATCTAAAATGACAATAGTACCAACTTTCTTCATCTACTCTACTCTTCACTTATGTTGTAACCAAGAAAAAAAAAAAAAAAAAAAGGGAAGGGGGGGAGGAGAGGACCACCATGCACCTTAAGTGGTATTGACCACCATAGTTTCCTTTCTTTCCTTTTATTTCTCTCTTCCTCTTCCCTTCACCCACTTTCAATGGAACCCCTCCATCCGTTCTTCATCTTCATTTCTTTCTCTCTTTTCTTCCATACTCTCTTTTCTTCTTCATCTTCTTTGCTTCCACCATAACAAAATATCACCACCACCTCCATCATCATCTCCTCTTCTTCCTCATCCACATAACCACACCCCTCTCTCTCCCTCTCCTCTACTCCACTTTCTCTCTCTAACTCCATTAAAGAGAGATTGAAGCTTAGGAAGGTGTTGAAGTGTTTCTCTTCAATATTTCTACTACTCAAGTGGTAAGGAAATTTCTAAACTACTCTATTTAAATTATTACAACTTTTAGTTAGTTCAGGATTAATTTTAGTGTCTTTGGAACCCTATAAATTGGGGTTTTTATGATTTGGGGCTAATTTATGTAAATTGGTGACGTTGTTAGCTCACAAATATTAATATTGTTTTATTCGTAGAGTGGTAGAGCAATCGTGCATCAACACGTGAATCAATGGCATCAGTGGAGTGTTTTTCAGTTCTTTGAACCACTAGTTATGAGTAGATAGTGTATCTGTAGTTTACATTATGCATGATAAATTTTGATTATAAATACAAAATTAAATGAAGAGTTGAACGTATGTTGATATAGAAGAAAATAATTTATTTATTGAAAATTTTACTTTATGGTTGAAGTGAAAATTTTCAATTAGAGGCCAGAACTTGATCATTATGCTTAATTAAATATTTTTAGTCAAATTGTAATGAATATTGGATTTTAGAACATTTTATATAAATTATTAAGTTTAATTCTATTTTATGTTCACGGTATCACATATAACATGAGGATGGAGTTTATGTTGTAAAAGTATCTTGGAATGGGAATTGTGATGGAAACACCAATGATTGTATTTATGAGAACTATTAAGCCCATAATTATGATATTCAAACTGGAATTGTGAACTTTACGATTGAAGTTAGATTTTGTAATTGAAAATGTTTTGGGAGTGAACCTAAGTAAAAACTGTAGCTAACAGTAGGGGCGTTAACCTTGGTGCACTATGGAACTCCAATTAAGGTGAAGTGCTAACCTAAACATAGCTGCAGCTATGTCTGGACTTGTATTTGGCTATGGGCCAATTCCAGTTAGTAGTTAGGTGCTAACGCGCACATGACTTTTGTCACGTTCGGACTTGTATGGCTACGGGCCAACTCCAGTTAGTAAGTGTGGTGCTAACACGTACATGACCTTCAGTCACGTCTAGACTTGTTATTATTCTACTTCGAATAACTTCTCATTATATTTATATTTACGTGATTATGTAAAATGATATTATCAAGAGACCTCATGTTATGACTAGTATTATATTTTCATGAGTACATATAAATTATTATGTTTATTTTGTTTTATAATTGCATTTAGTAAACTATGGATATCCTATCTCTCACTGAGTTGCAAAACTTACCCCGTTGTTGTTCCACCTTTTTTAGATACAGGTGCTTGAACTAGTTCTGGTGTTTCTTCGACAAAACCTTAGTAAATTCTAAGTTAGTAAGCCTTTTCGTAAAAGCCCTTTTTGTTAGAACCCATATTTTGTTTAGCTTGTTAGTTGTCAGTTACTTCATATATCACAGACAGGGTCCTTGGATCTATTTTATGCTTATGTTTGAGAAATTATGACTTAGATATTTAGATTATGTTATGAAAAAGATCTGTAAACTTAATTTGGTTTTGTGTTTGAACTATATATTGTATTATGTTTATTGGAGTTTGAAAACTAATTTGGTATCGGAATATGCTGAGATATTATTATATGTTGGAAAGGCACATTCTGAGAATGCTTGATCCCCATTTACTCGGAATTTAAATTGGAAATATTGTAAGTTGTATTTTTATTTGGGGGAATGCCCGAAATATAGAGGAAACTGTGTCCGTTTTTCTAGAAAATTTGGTGTTTTAAAGCTTGCAGGGGTAGGTGTTTCCTATGCGTCGATCATGACATAAGTTGGGTCGTGACAACTTACCTCTTCCACACCACCTTCTGTTTACAGTACACCACCATTCTCCATGCCCCTATGTGTTCTCACTTCCCTCACCATCTACTGGTTACGATAAAGAAAGAGTCTATTATAAGTAGACAATTTAGTTTCTCAACCCTTGTACTGTCAGCCTATGATGAGAACCATATATTTTTCTTCCACAAGCCTATTTCCAATCTATCTAGTTCATTGTAAACTCACCAACTCTATTGGCTCCAACCTAGGTGTCCTTCTTTGGAGGCAAACAAATCCTCCACTAGACCAGTATCTCAAGTGCGTGAATTCAATTCATACATTTGGGATTTTTGAGTATTGGGCTAGTTTGATATGTTTTTTTTTTTCATTTTTGGGCTTGCTCTTGACAAAAATAAAAAAACCATTGAAGCCCAAAACAAGTTAAGAGGAATTCCTTTTGGACTCACTACAACAAGCCATATCTTCCAGTACTCTTGAAATCAATTTGGGGCATTGACAAATCAATAAGGCTTTGCTAGGGTTTGATGACTTGCTCAAGTGGAGATGGCTTCTGCTTCATGTTCTATTCATCTCTTCCTTCCTCTTTTGATTCATATTTGTGATGTTTATTCTCTATTTGATTATGGATGTTGTAACCATATTTAGGGGCTAGATCTATTCTTAACTAGGGTGATGATGTAACTTATCTTGGGATTATGAGTTATTGAATTTTCTTTAATCTAATACATGCTCTTTCTTTCAATTGAGTTTTTATCATTGTTTATCTTTTGTAACTCGAACACCCATGAATTGATATTATGACTATAGACAATTGGCAAATTAGTACATAGCTTAGATCAAGAGATAAAAACCATGTTATTGATTGTCTAGAATAGAAATTAGTAGATTACTAAATTTAGGATTTCATAGTAAAAAATGCTTTTAATTATTGGGTTCATATTAAGGAATTAATTGAATTTTAGGATTAAAAGAGAATTAGTATTCTAGGAAATTGAGTATTAATTAGATTAGAAAAGCCCTCATTAATTGAATTGATTTAACTTAGTTTGATTATGAATTTGATACTCATAGGAACATCTAGGTGAATCAGATTCTTAGCATCTTCTATATGCTCTTACTTGCCCTTTTTAGAAATTAGTTAAGAGTAGATTTATTTATATTTCCTTTTCTGCAATTAAAATTCTTGTGATCTTTGATTTGGTAGTCTAGATAATATTTTGATTGCAAAGTGGTACTTTTGTCCAATCTTTGTGGGATGATACTCTTATTCAGACTTTATTACTTGTACAACTTGTGCTATCAAAGAACAAGGAGTTAAAGAGAAAGTTGTAGGAAGATGCTGAAAATGGTGGAGAACACAACATTATTTTATCTTTTTGATTATTGTTAGCAACTACATATATTTTAAAGAAAAAAGACAAGTTAAATTTTGAGAAAAAAAGGAGAATAATTGCAATGAATGAAGAGATTCAATACTTTGAAAGGCATGGCACCAAGGAGCTTTGTACACTTTCAAAGGAGCAAAAGGTGATTGGAGTGAAGCAAATCAATAAAGAGAAATTCTTAAGCAGAAATCGAGAGATATAAGGCTAGGCATGAAAATAAAGAAATTGAGCTTTCTTTCATGAGAAGTAGTAATCAAGTAGCAGATAATTTCACCAAGGGGTTGAAGTTTGGAGATTTTGAGAATATTCATGCGTAAATTCATGTCACCAAAAAGAATTAAGTTTAAGAAGGGATGTTGGAAAAATGATTAATCAATCTTGATTCGATTATTAACATGCATGTTTTTTTATATTCAAGAAAATGTTTTTTTTTTATGTGTTTTATGGTTTCAAGACTTTGTAGTTCCTTTGCTTTTTAAGCTCCTATGCCGAGCAGGATTGCTTTGCATACCTTCAGGTTATTTGCTCATACAAGTCTAGCCTATTCGTTATACTCTCTTTTCCCCTTTAGGGGAGTATAACTCATTGGCTATTCTCGTACTATGTACTTGTCTAGCTTCATATGTATCAGTATGCCTCACTATATGGAGCTTGCTCTTTAGGCTCCGTTAAAGCCTTCATCGCTCATCCTCTCCAGCCCTTGTTGTGAGTGTCGAGGGCCTTCGAGATCCTTGGCATATTGGGCTATTAACCTATGATATTGAGTAAGGGGTCACGAGTTCATAAGCGCGCAAACTAAATCACGTACATGCGCACAAAAAACAGGATTCTTGGGAGGTTGAGGTGATGCAAGTGTCCAGTCATGTGGTAAATATGAGCACTGAACTTAGAAGAGTTTAAAGGCACGTCTTACACATATAAGCAGTCATGTACTTGTGTTGATCAAATCAAGCCAAGAAATGTAAAGTGTTGTGTAATGTTCCATTCTCCATCTAAATCTCCCTTCTACCATACCTCAATCATCTCCTTCATTTGAATGGTGCTACTGGAGCTGAGATAAGTTAGCTGTGGTGCTGGCAGAGGTAATGTAAGGTTTTCGAGTTAACCTTCAACTCCAAGAGAGAAAGCTAAGAGAGAAAGGATAGAAAACTAAGAGAGAAATGATAGACTTTGTTCATTAATCTTCTTGCCTTTCTTACAAATGAGAACAATGACCTATTTATAGACTCAATTAACTAACTAGACAAACAAACTAACTAAGAGGGTAAGTAACTAACTGTGGGGAATAACAATACCCTCCCTTTTAAAATCAACCTTGCCCTCAAGGTTGAGAAAATGAAACAAAATACTCCTAATTACACTTTATCAATATCCCTAACTAACCATTTTATTCTACACAAAAAGAAAACTATCCTCCTGGATCCCATTGCCAAAAATAACGCCCATTATCCACTTTGATTTTAATTGTTGAATCAAATTGGGCTTGGCCCAAAATAATATGGAAGCATGGCACTAAGGGGGGAAGATCATTTAGCCCATGCATTCCCTTCCTTCCATTACGAGATTGGGCTTGGCCCATAACTGTTGCACCCCACTCTGAGAATTGGATTGCCTCTGCCACCCTGTCTTTCCACTTCACGCATCCTTCCGCCTTGCCCTGCACATCGCCATTGTTGCTGGAGATCAAGGATGAAACGATGCCAGCCACCTTCCAAGGGCCACATGCAACCGACCATTCAGCTCCTTGTCGACCGCCACATGCTCGAAAACCCGCGCCTCTGTGACTCGCTACCGTCACCGCTTCGACCACCAGCAGCCCCGCGACCATCCGCGCTAGGAACGTCGAGAACAAGACACCGCGGGATCGAGTAACTTCACTTGCCGGTGTCAGCGGAGCAACACCCCAGCCTCCGCCTGCGCGAGAAATACTTTTGCCGCATACTTGAGGGTTTCTCCCACAGCGGCGCACGGCCTGCACCTCGCATGGGCTTGATGTGGTTTTCGCCGCCGTCATGACAGCAAATGGCGCCGTCGTGGATCCTTCTCCGATCTGCACCCTCTTTATTACAGGTTCTGGACCTTGAAATTTTGGATCAGAAGTTTGTGATTCTTGACATTCTTGTGTTGATGATGATTTCTCAATCTCTGATTGAGTATTCGTTGTTGTTGCTGAATTTTCTAATCCTTCCCAAGGCTTGAGCCAATTCAGGTTTGTTGAACCCTTTGTTGAATATGTTGTTGCTTCTGATTCTTGAAATTTTTTTGAACTCTCTCTGGATTTTACTTTTGGTATTGTTGTTGTTGCCATGAATTGTCGTTCTTGTTTATTGTAGTCAAGAATTTGTGGCCTTGTATTGATTTCTGATAAAGTGGTTCTCTTTGTTGGATTTGTCGAATCTTGAACCCAATTGTTTGTCCTTTGATATGACGTTGTTGGCTTCCCAAACCTTTCTTGATCTAACTCCAACAGAATGGCTAATCTAGCCTCAATGCGATCTAGTGTTGCACGATCCCGTGCTACAGCTGCAAGTTGTTTCTTCTCTATCTCATGGAGTCTCTTCTCTATGTTGTCCAAGCAAGCCTCCTCATCAGCCGTGAATTGAGTTCCTTCCTCGCTCTCAATGAAAGCACCAATGTAAGGTTTTCGAGTTAACCTTCAACTCCAAGAGAGAAAGCTAAGAGAGAAAGGATAGAAAACTAAGAGAGAAATGATGGACTTTGTTCATTAATCTTCTTGCCTTTCTTACAAATGAGAACAATGACCTATTTATAGACTCAATTAACTAACTAGACAAACTAAGTAAGGGTAAGTAACTAACTGTGGGGCATAACAGGTAAAAAGAGTATGAAGACGGTGCGTGGTAAGAAATAAAGAAAGAGGATAATTTTGTAATTTTGATAGATCATCATCAAGGGTCCACTATGGATCCATTTTAAAGAGGTCCAGGTTAAATGACACTGTTATATTTGTATTCATTCAATAATAACCGAGTAAAAGTGCCCAACAAGGAAAGTTAGTGCATGTTTGGATTTAGCTTTGGAGGGTGTCAAACTTTATTTTGTCTAAAATTGATTTTGTCCAATTTTACATTTGTTTGGTTTTTCTTTTGCTTTTATCTCAAAAGTGGTTTGAGATCTAGAATTGATTATGATTAGAAGCAATATTTTGTTGCTTTTGTTTCTGGCTCGCAACTAACACTATCAATTTTGTCAAAATTAAGTTTAAAATCAAACAATTAACATAAATAATTTTACTTCAAAATCACTTTTAACTAAAATCATTTCGGACAAAATCAATTTCATTTGAAATCAATTCTATAAATGCAAAAATAAACACATTATTAACAGTAGGAAATATTCTAAACTGAGTGACTTACAGAACTTTCAACTTGGGCAATTCTGCCAAAAATTGAGGCAGAGGTCCTTCCAACTCGTTGTCTGACAAATCCCTGGAGCACAATAATCCTATAGCATTATATAGATGAAATTAACTCACACAAGTGGGCGCGCGGGTTACATAAATTAAGAGCTTCCATGTAAACTTCTATGCAAACTTGGCATAACATAATGTTGTCAACGAGGCTCTAATTAGTCGTCAAAGCTATATTACACTTGAACCCAAGATTTTTTATCCATAATAACTTAATAATCACTACTTACAGGACTTCTAGTGCTGTAAGATATGAGAATGAAGTATGTATCTCCCCTGTCAGTTTGCTTGAGCTTAGGTTCCTGCTCGTAATTTACAATTGGCATAATATTAGTCATTGTCTGGACGATTTATGGTGCTAAATTCTTCGATCAATCAGACTTTATCTTCAAATATTTAAGATAGTCAAACTAGTTTTCTAATATTCATGCTCAAGTCACGATAATAATCAATACCAATACGTCTATACAGTTTTTTTTACCCTTTCTATTCCAGTGGCCTTGATGGATGAGTGCCTTGCACCCTAGATGGTGTAGTAATTAAGTTTTGAAAAAGCTTAATACTCACAAAGATTTGATCCTTGGATTGGTGTCAGAGCTACAATTGAGACCATCCCATGCAAAGTCCTCTGGAAGACATGGGTCACCTTGCCAATTCAACCAAGAGATCTTGTATGCACTTTTGATGTCCAACATAGCCCCAACTAAACATAATGCAACATAAATTGTGGTAAGAAATGAAAATTTCTCAAATGCTTTTTAACTAAGAAAAGGGTGGTCCTCTAAATCATTTATATTTGTCTGCACGTCATCTTTGGCAATAAAATTGTATAAAAAGCGGAACATAGTAATGGACTACAAAATGAAAAATTATTAGTTGTACCGACAATAAAAGAAAATATTTAATTTGTTCAATTTATTAATTGACACATTATTTTTATGGATCATTGTTGTCTCTTATTTTTTCTAAATTTTTAATATAATAGTTAATATGTCAATTAATAAATAGAATAAAGTAAATATTTTCACTTGTTCTAAGAGCACATAACTATTTAAATTAATAATGTGTAATAAATGACAAAGGGTATTAAGAACTTTTCAAGACGTGGAATTTAAACTATTAGTGAATGGCAATGGATCTTATCATATCATAATTTCATGACATTGTGGCCTATAAGCTTTTACCCTTGATCAAATCCTCTCTCGTGTCTTCATCCGTGTCTCATTTTGCTTATCAATGATAAAAACTTATTTATAACAAGATCATGCAAAATTTTAAGATAGGACGTTCAATCTCATAGGTTGCATTCCATTACTATGAACCATACATTTCTCTCAAAACTTAAGTTGTTAGGTTATCTAATATATCACAAATATTTCGTTTAGGCTTAAAGCCTTAACATGCATATGTATACATGTTGACCTTACTTTTTTGCCAAAAGTAAATAATTTTATTTAGAAAAAATAGAGTTAGTGAGGATCAAACTCTAAACCATTTAATCATAGAGACTCTGATACCATGTCATGAACCATTTATCTCAAAAGTCAAAAGCTTAAGTTATTAGGTTAACATATATGAAATGATTTTATATCTAATACATACCATCTCTTACGTTACTTGGTGAATCAAGCTCTATAAACTTATAGACCTCAAAGGCGCTGAGGATTGGGGAGCATCCGATCCTGACGCTGCACTAATGCTAAAAGTGACATAACCTTGAGCTGCATGATTAATGGTGACTGGCTTCAAGTATTCAAGAACCAAAGGCTGCGGGAGGATGTTTTCAGAGTTAAGGGTGATGTCGATTGTTCTTTTTCTCCCAGCCGGAAGTTGCTCAATTTCAGCGAAGTGGAAGTAGACATAATACTGGAACTGCTTGTCAAGATCTCCAAACACAGAGTTAAAGTCAAAGTTTAAGACATTCGAGGCATTCCAAGAATGGGCTGCAGTCCTCAATACTTGGGCTGGTAATTTATAATCCTCATATTTGGTTGCAGGATCCATAACAATCGAATTATCCAGTTCCGAATGATACCAACCATATACATAGAGATCATGGCGCCAAAGCCAATCGTAGACATCATCCTTGTACCTAAAATTTTCAGAATTAGGTAATAAGTAATAACAGTTTGCCAGTTTATTACGTCATAGCTTGTCAAATAATAAAATAAACAAGAGACTATCTCTTATACTCTTATAGAATGCAAGGTATCAGTATTTTTTTAGTTATTTGTGGTAAAAAAATATGCCTCATGTATGTCTTGCTAAATCAATATATTAAAATATAGAAAATTAAAGATTCAATCACAACTATTGAAAACAAAGATACTCGTACCTTTTGGGTGTTAAAGGAAAAACCAATAAACAAATATTTGTAGAGAGAGAATCTTTATAAACAGATATCAACTCAGTGTTTAAAAACTCTCAAGAGAATTACTATTGTGATGCTTAAAAGATCAATATCATCTTAATGAATTGATCTTTGAAAAACATTTCGTTACTATGTGATATATCCACTTATTAGTGTGTTAACAAATTACTAGTCACTAAAGATCAACGCACTTACAAATTAGTACCAAAAACTTCAATGCGATATCAAAGTTTCTAAAATATACTTTGTTTAACCTAATAGAGCCCATCGATAATAATAAGATCGATCCTTTTTTATTTATTTATGTTTTGGTCTGCATAAAATTGATCATTAAAGGTATCACACATTGTTGGGGTCTATAATTTTGGGCCGTTACTTGAGGAAAGCCCAAAAGGAATAAATGGAGCAATTGGGCCGATCATTATGAGAGGATGCAGGCCCAAAACAGAAGGAAGTTACCTGAGCTGAGAAGCGAGGGAACTAATCTTACAAAAACAAAAAACAAAAGATGACTGAACTAATCACGACCCAAAAAAAAAGGGGGTACAGGAGCTAAGCAATCCCAAGAGCAGATGCATAAGGGAAGTGAAAATTTGGGCAACGGTTCGCTAAAAAATGGGAATGATTGTGACCTTTTTGTGCATGGAGCTTAGTTTGCTAGCAGGCTACATGGATAGCTGGACAATGGGACGTAAAGGGAGAGCGGACAACCTCAGCAACTTAGGGCATGCTTGATTTATTGTTTTTAATTTTTATGAAGAAAAAATTAAAAAAATTAAAAATTTAACAAAAACTAAAAATAGCAAATCAAACCGATCATAAGTTTACTTTTTTAGTGTCATTGGTAACTTTTATTGGTATTCAGTCTTATTTAAGCTTTAGCTTTAGTTTGGTTCTTTTTGTACACAATTTTCAAGTTATTAATAAAATTTCCTTTTTGAATTATCTTTTATTCTTCTCTTGAATTAATCTTACTCAAACCTTTCTAGAGTGAGTGGAGGGATCCGTTGACTAGGTAACATAGTACCCTTCCTAGTACAATCGTATAAGTTTGATAATCACATTGATTTATTAATTACATTACAATTCATTTTTAGTCGATTTATTTTGAATCAAACACAAATCAATAAAATGTTTTTTTAAGAACTAATTCGTGACAGAAATTTATTTTTAAGTCTCAAGATTATGATTTACCTTAAAACTTTCACTGCTGAAGTAGTAGTGCAAGTTTCTCAAGTCAAAATTCACGAAATTGTATCCACTGACATAAATCTAAACTAAACTATATATGACTTTCAGTTAAACTACTTTCAAATTTTGTAAACCAGTATTTGCAGCGATTAGAACTGATCGTCATATTCACCAAAAAAAATATCATTATAAGCACTTTGCATTAAATTCTTAAAAAGTGGCATCTAGATTGAATTTTCGAGCAAAACATGGAAGGACTGACAAATGATTTTGTAAAATTGGAACAGGAGGAGTTTCAAGCTCCATTAATAAATTTGAAGAGGTAAACTAAGCCTTTTTTTTTTTATCAGGGGGTAAACTGCGCTTTTAAAACTTTTAAAGGGTAAAATATACAAGGAATTGTACTCTATTTTACCATCTCCTTTAAATAAAGTATTATGGGGTGTTTTGGGATATATTTAATTATTTCCGAGAATAGGTAGTTAAGAATTATGTGTTCCTATGTTTATTGCAAAGTTTACAAAAAATTTTCCGGATATTAATTATTTTATGGAAAAAGATATGATTTAGATTTAATGAAATCTCATTCTCAAGTTGAAGGGTGGGTAAAAAAGTTTTCCATAATTTGGGAATCACAATTATTAAGCATAATTACTAAACAATCTCTCAATTATTTAACTTTTTCTCTTTTTATGATTGTGTTAAGGGTATTGAAAATTATGACATATATTCTCATAAATATAGATTATAAAACAAATAAGTGTTAAATTTATTCTTGAGAATCCTAATAAATAATCCCAAAAATATTTGATGCTAAACAAATAATTTTTCAAAGATACCAAAAAATAATATTCTCAAGAATATCATTTCTAAGAATTGCACTCCTGAAAACTTAGTTTCAAATATTGAAACAAACGCTCTTTACGGTTGGATATGGTATAAGTTATGATAGAAACTACAATATTATAAGTGACCAAATCCAAAAAATAAATAAATAGATAACTAAAAGATACCATAAAAAATTAAATGTGTTAAAAGTTTTATCAAAAAAATGAAAAGTTTGATTTTAGTCCTTAAAAAGTGTTTTGGTTCAAGCATTTTTAAGACTATTTTTAATGCCTATCGATATTCCATCTTTGTTAAATATCTTTCTTAGATGTTGAGTTGATTAGTGGAATATTAGTCGCCCTTCCATGACCCAAACAATATTGAAAATATCTGGACTAAAATAATAAAAGAAATTATCAAAATCAAAATTTATTTATTTTTTCAATAATCAAAACTATATTTCAGCACGATTAAAATATTCTTTTTAATGCCCATTTGTTTACATGAACTGAGTGAGACTGCAAGCAGACGAAATTATAACGATGCGTTTGGTTTAAAAAATATATATACTTTTCTAAAAACAGGAAATAATCTAATAGCAAGAAATGCAAGACTGAAAATAATTTTCTGAAAACACGTTTCACTCTAGCTTTTACATTGGTCAAAATAACAATTTCTTTGACATGACTATTGAGTATTGACTAACCGTAAGGTGATGTTTAATTGTTACCTGCTAAAAACAGCCATGTTAAGCGAGCCAGCGTCAACCCTTGCCGCACAGCTCAATACTGCATGAGTGCTGGAGTTGATTGAGTAAATATTGCTGCTGTTCAAAGGCCGTACCTCCAATGCAGAAATGCAAGGGATTGTTGGGCCAGTCTTTACAAGGCACACTTGTATGGTGCCAGCTGAGGGAGTGTGAATAGCCTCAGCGTATCTGTAACTGTTTACAGTAGGAAGGGAAACTTCCTCCCACAGATTGACCCCAAGATGCAGCTCGAAAGATGGGAGTTGATTTTTGCCATCATAATTTCCATATGAGAAGAACGCCCTAATGAGGTACCTGCTATTGTTTTTACTGCCCTGTTTAGGTCTCAGGGTGTAGCAGTTTCTATCTCCGTTTGGGAAGCATCTCAGTGTGTTCAACTGCCTCCCGAAGTAGGGAATGCTTGAGTACACGCCCCCTGAAGCCGCATAGCTCTCCCCTGAAGCCGTATAACTCTCCCCTGTTTCTACAAAGTTTTTGTCTGTTTGATACCGAATTCCAGTTTCTTCGTCTCGGTAATCTTCTCTCGATCCACAATCAATACTCATGAACCCTATAAATTATATTATATACTCAGCCTAGGAAAATTTAATGGTAATAATAAATAAAAGAGAGGGAAAAAAAAAAGGATAGGAAGATAAATTCATCATAATATATATTTGTATGCTTTAACATTGGGATGAGAAAATTGCGAACAAAAATGGCAAGGCCACAATTGTTGCCGTGATGTGGTTACGAAAGTCACCGTTAACAGTAATGTTGCGGCTACAACATGCAGTTGCTGCAATTTAAAACCATGATCTCAAATATAGTTTACCTGAATCATCAATATTGGCAAGCATCCTGTCGGCCGGTCTATGGTTTTCGGCTGCTACGAGCCTTGAGTAGCTAAGACCATCAATGACGATAAACGAAGCAAATACGGTTGAAATCATAACCCACTGTAAGGCTCTCTCCATGTTTGGCACTGCCAAATGAAAAGATAAAAAAGAATACGAGAGGAGTTGATGTGCACTCAAGCATAAAGCCAAGCTATGGGAAGGAAAAATTGTTCGATTTCAAAAGCCTGAGTGAATTAATATAAATACAAGCAAATTAAAAATATTTAATTATTATGCAAGTACTTATAATTTCACTTGACTTTTAATTAAATTTTTATAATATAAAAATATTATAATCAAAATTTTATATTTTATAGAATTTTTCATTGGGTCAATTTTTTAATATGAATTTTGAGTATTGATTGTGCAAGAACATGGAATTTAAGGACAAATTACGAGGGGGTGGGTTTTACTAAATCTTGCATTGTATGAGATAATTAGAAAAATAAATTTTTAAAATTTTTTAGACACGAATCTCACATAGTACGAGATTTTCAAAGGAAAAATAAAATATTACTAACATTACAAATCTCACACTATGCGTGAGTTTAGAAGACATTTAAATATTGATAAGTTGCAGGCACTAGGATTAAAAAACATTAATTATAAAGATTAATTAAAAAACATTAAGTTGCAAGCGCTAACATTAAAAATCATCAAAACATTTGAAATTGTAAAATTGGTGGGCATATTTATACGGAACTCATGCTATTTTACATTTATATATTTTTTTAATCATTTAATTATAAAGAGTATGTTTATTATATGTACTCATCCAAAGTAAGAATTAATATTCAAATCAGTACTGTGACTGTGATAGTCAGTGATCAAGTGGTTAAAATTTATTAGATTTTGTTTGACCCAAAAAAAAAAATTAGATTTTTATTTGAATTAATGTTCATTTTACTAGTTGATTTTATAATTGTAAATCATAAGTCATATTAATCCCTTAACTCACTTTTATTTAACATATTATCAATTAAATAATAATATATAATGTTAATTTTTCCACACTTAGAAGTGGGACATTCTAAATATTTTTATTCACATTTCAACTTTATTAATGTCTTCCAATTTTATCCTTCACAACTCTTAATTTTCTCCAACACCTTTCAAAATTTCTTTCACAAATTTTCTCTCTTTATTTTTATTTCAAAATCAAACTCACAAACACGTCCTAGAACAACCTTATACACCAATTAAGTGATAAAAAAGTGGGTTATGTGTGTCATTCAAAATGTAATGGGTTTCAATTTTAGTCTTTATAATATCTTTTATTTTAAATATTTAAGAATATTGATTTAGTACTTACAAATATTTAAAATTTAAAATTTAGTCCTTGTAAATATTTTAAGAATATTCTTTTATCCCTGATCACTATTATATAACTAATTAAGTTAACACATCAGGGATCAAAATCAAATACTTTGACAATTTAAAGTAAGATAAATTTATTTAAAGAAACCAAAACTAAAATTTGCTGTATTTATAAGAGTTATATAAAAACATATTAAAAATATATTTAATTATTACATAGTATGCTCTAAGAGACATTAGACACATTCATTGAATTCAATATTTACAAAAGCCAACATGTCGATTTAGTGGAGCTAATTTTGACTTTAAAACGGTTCACATATAGTATAGGCTCAAATCATGCATTCCTGGGCGATGGACTGAGGGTCATCACTGTCTCGCTAAGAAAAAGATATTATAGTACCCCAAATTTTGACAGCATGATGGAAGAAAAAAATAAAAAATATATAATACAGACTAACGAGTGCAGCATTCATTAATGGTGTCTCTTGTTGTGCACAAGGGCCAGGCTGTGGGGGGCGCAATACGAGGGAGCCGCGGCGGCAAGGCTGCAGACGCGATGGGACAGTGCTGAAAATGTCGCAGCGTTCCAGCTTTTTGGGAAGCGCGGCCTGGCTAGGCCATCCAGTGGGAGCGCGACACATGGCGACGGCGGAATACATTCTTGCGTCATTTCAGAGATTTCGGACATGCTCCCTCACATGCCGCAAAGGGCACTGTCTCTCAATTGTGTTATTTTGTTGAAAATCTCTTATTATGTGAGATTTAATAGTTCATATTGAGTGTAATTTTGTCTCAAATTTTATATTAATGATATTATTTCATTTAACTCTCCATAATAAAATAATTTTTCCTTTTCGCTTCAATGAAGCCCTTGAAATATTTTTTAAATACAATTTTTCAATCAAAATAACAATCATTAAAAAAATATATTCTTGAAATATTACATCATCATCTCTCTAATAACTCTCTATCCTCCATCCCCACCGCCCTCAACCACCCAAACCCCGAGTACACATCTTGCAATAGTGGTTGGCGGCTATGAAAGTATATGATATGATGTCAACATATCAATAAATAAAAGAAAAGAAAATAATAGGAAAATGACCCATCTGGAAAACAATTTCATGAGAGTACGTTTTTTCAATTGTTCGAAGGTGCGTTCTGGGGTGCATAAAGTATTCTTTATGCACTTTGAAGAATCAACGTGTCAGATTGAGATGACTACGTGTGGCAACAATTTGAAGCCCCTTCGTGGTAGCTAGGGCCATATCACGTGTTTTGAAGTTTTAATCTTTCCCTTGTTTTTAGTTTTCCCTTTATTTTATTTTATTTTTTAATGAAAAGGTTAGAAAAGGAATAGTATGTAGCTGATGTTTTAGGGAAAAAAAAAATTCCAAAAATATCTAAGGCATATTTGCTTTGTTGAAAACAGTTTTTAATTTTCAGTTTTTGTAAAGAAAAAATTGAAAACTAATTTACGGTTTTCAATTTTTTTAGTTTTTCCTTCACAAAAACTGAAAACTGAACACTAAAAATTATTTTCAACAAAGCAAAAAGGAGCTATTCTTCGTCTCAAGAAACAGCTTGGGGTATGCTTGGCTGGTGTTGTGGATGATTTTTGAGGAATTGATGTTATTGGGACTGCGATTGCATTTGAAGGGGAATTGTGTTGTTCGTGAATTTGATCTACTACATCCCAGTTTCTACAAAACAGATTTGCTTCTGATCAATCTCTCTATTCTTTCTTAATGTCACTCTTCCTAGTTCTCTGCATTCTCCCTCCCAACCCACCGAAGATTCTTGCTTTCTTCCCTCTCGGTTGAGCGTGCATTGTCCCAAGCTCCCTTCCTTGTTCTGACTGCATTGATGCAACATATCGTCTTCCTCACTCCCTTCCCTTTTAGTTCACAAGGAGTTTTATTGTTTTCTCCCAAAAATTTCACGAATAGCTAACTTTTAAGAAACAGGAATTTTCCCAAAAATTTTAAAGGCGAACCGGATCTGCCATTCTTTGTTGGATCTGCGATCTAAGAACCCATCCGTGGTATGCTATTCTCATGGTGGTGTTAGCTGATGGAAAATAGCTTTCTTCCTCGATTGCAGGGAGGAATGAGGTTGGGCCTGTTTTAGGTGGAAATTTCATCAGGGAAATAACTAATTTAGACATGGAAGATTTAAGTATAAATCACAGTTGTTATTGCCTATTAGATTTTGGGTTTCCTGATGATCAGACAACAAGGATTCAAAGCCTCCAGTCAACATCTACATGTGTCTGCAGCAAACAGAGACAAGTCAGTGCTGAACCATTCATTTACTTTTGCCTGCTGCACCCTAGAATTCACCTTGTTGGAAATGCAATTATGCAAGGAATGTTGAGCAAAAGGACAATAAAGAAGAAGAGGGAAAAAAAAGACACTTATAATGATTCTTCAATGCTCACTCAGCAGATGGCACTTGTAAGTCCGTACAACTGTTCTGTACAGAGCTACATCCCAAGAGAAAGAACAAAAATGGAGACTTCAAGATCTGAGAGTTGAACAAAAGGTAAAAGCTCTGAGTACCGAAAGGTAGCAACAAATATCCAAACACATGGATGGATAAAAACTATGCAATTTTTCACAAATGCAGAATGTTTTTTGGGCTTGTTGCTCTTGCATAAGATGAAGAAACAGCAAACATGAATTCGAGTTGCCAAACATGTTAATGAACACAGTGGCCTTAATACCCAACTGAAAAACTCACACCAAAATGGAAGCAGAATATTCAATCAGTGAGAACTCATGCTTCACATCTTCCCCCTCTGTTTCAAGCTCCGCAGAGACCTTTGTGCAGGAGGACTTGAGTCTTCAACACAAGTTCCGTTCTTTTTTTAATAATTATTTTAAAAATCAAATATATATATATATATATATATATATATATATATACATAATAACCATAAATAATTGATTAATGGAAAATATAATATTATTAAATAGATATAAAAATATAATAGTAATAAATATAGATGAAATAAAAATATAAATGTATTTACAGACAGTAAGTTGATTTAGAGAAAATAAAGTACATTTTTTTATGAAAAATATGAAGATTAAAAATTTCATATATATATATATATATAATAATTAAAATTTTTAATCAAACACTTTTTTGGTATGAGATTAATTTTTATATGTCTGTGTAATTTTTTTCACATTAACAATGTATAAAAATTAAATTCTTCTTAGGTTTTAATTTAAAATATTACAATTTTTAACTAATTTATCCTCACTCAAATCTAATATATATAATCAAAATTAATAAAAATTGATCTAACAATTCATATAATATCATAATTCAAGTGTGTGTGCGTGTGTGTGTATTATATATATATATAAAATTTAATAGCTTAAAAGTAAAAGTATGTTTTTGAACATTTTTCTGAGATATATGAAAATATATGGAACTCCTAACGCAGACATCTAACTTCATAACACTTTCTGTGGTCTACAGTCAAATAAATATTATTTCAAACTTTTTTTTTCAAGATTCTAATGCTAAAATCTCAATTAATTACATATATTTAGCAGTAATTGTCATAAAAATTCCTTTTATATTTTTTATGTGAATGAAATATTAAGATAAGCTATCTAATGGAAAATATATACTTAATTTTTTTTATCTATAATTATCAACTACTAAAAAATTTATAAATTTATTTGAAAAAAAATATGAAATTAAAAATGAAAAAAATTAATTTTAAATTTTAATTTTATTAATTACTTTTAGTCCTGCATTATTTATTTAATTTTCTACATCTATTACTGTTTTAAAGCATAAGAGAACCGAAACTATAATAATTTAATAGGTCAATGAACCATAATAATTAATTAATGTCAAATTTCTCTTCCATTACACACCCGGGAGACCCCTATTTTCTTTTGGGTTGTTTGTATGTTGTGGCTGTTATGGAATATTATTTGAATGTGGATATATTTATTATTAATTAATTCAGTTAAATTTGATTTGATTGGATAAAATTTGTTATAATATAATGTGATCTTATATCTCTCACAGTTTAACTATAAATAATCTTTTGAATACCATATATAGATAACATTTAAAACTACCAATAATATTATTCCATCTTTCTACATTAGTCTTTTCTCTCGAGGGATTATTATTATTATTTTATAACAGTAGCAACTTGAGGATCGATGTCCTAAACATGAAGTGCACGACAATGACAACTGCGAAGTTAATTTTTTCGCATAAATTAAAATATTTTGAAATGCTGCCAAAAATATCAAATATTTACTCATTTTTTAACCTAAGATATCTACCATAAAAAACAATGACTATTGACTAATCCTAATTGAAGCGTAGAGCTCATAGGTATAGATCTTGTCTTAACCACGAGACATCAAATATTAACTTTAGATATTAATGCTAATACTAAAAGGGTGTTTGTTTCAAAGTTTGATTTTTTATTTCTGGAAATAGTATTTTCGAGAATTAGATTCCCAAGAAAGAAGTTAGGTACATTTGGAATATAAATTGAAATCTCAAAAAACTTATAAATTATATATGGGAATGAATCATTTACATATTTGGTTGATAATGATATTTCTAGCTAGGAATATTGGATATTTTGTAATATCTTATGTACACGTGTTCCTAGACAAGTCTAGTACTACCTTGGGATCCCCAGGACTTACTCGTGTTGTTGGAAGGCCCTACATATTTTATAACTTGAAGTTTTGGGAAAAAACCACTTTGGAAAGGGTTACAGAGCTAAAATGAGCACTGCAGTGGACATAGAGAATAAGGTGGTGCAGGTAAGAAAAATAAGCTCTCCGGGAAGCACTACAATGCTCAATTAATGTTGTAGAGATTTTGCGGTGCACACGTGGCCCACTCTCTTTGGGTGCTGTAGAGGTCAAAGTTTTATAAAGACCCTCATTTTCAGGGTTTAAAGTAGGAAAATGTACCCAACACCCCTCAAACATGAGAAACTCATCTCTCTGCCCTTTTCTCACCCCAAAACTCCATTTTCTCTCAAATCTAACTTCAATCTTTCATCCTCCAAGTTCAATGTGTGTTGTTTTGCTAGTTTTGCTTCATTTCCTTTCAATTCTTCCTTGTTCTTGGGGTGGCATGGTGGTTGTTATATTCATAAAAGAAACGATGCATTTCCTTTATGTTAGAGTTTGATTTGAGTTATTTAGGAGATATTAGAGGTTAATCTAGAGTTTTATTACTTCAATAGTAGATATTGCTGTCATTCCTACCTCCCAGAGTTTTATTGATGTTGTTCTTATATATTTTACTTCTGTAGATGAGTGGGTTCAAACCTGTAATATCTATGTTGTCCATTAGAATTATTTTGATGAAAATATGGCTTAAAACACGATTTTTAGATATTACTGCACTAGATTTGATATTACTATTGGTTAGTATGTTTTAAACTGCTAATTTAAGAGCATAAATAATATTTTCTTATAAAACTTATAAGACCATTATTGTTAAACTTACACCACAAGAAAATTTTTTGTTATCGACGGATTTTAAGGTGTTACCGACGAAAATTTAGTTACCGACAAAATTATCGATGGATTTTATCAAACGATAATAAGTTTTAGTATATGTATGAAGTCAAATTTAAGAAAGCTAAATAACTTAACGATTCAAATTAACACAAATTTTTGCTTTTATGTATTAGAAATTTTGGAAGGTACACAAAAGTCTTGTAATATACAAAAGATTTTAGATTTAAATCTCATTGCGATCAATATAATTTTAAAAATAAAATAAATTAAACACAATTTGGGTATTTCTAATCAAGCTTCTTAAGTATTAGGGTATTGTAACATAAAGAAAGGAATATATCGAAAAAGAATATTTGATTAAATTATTATTAAAATATATTGTTAACCATATAATGATATTATACAAAATTTTAACCTAAAAGAAATGAAGAAAGAGAATATTATTCTTTCATAGGTGTAGTGAATATTAATTAAGACTGAGAAAAATATGAATAATAATTAATATGAGTAAAATATAATTACAAAATTGTCCAAGTTTACGTTCATTAGACTGAGAAAGAAAGCTTTTTTTTTTTCAAAACAAAATGTGGAGTGTACTAAGCTAACCTCCATTACATTTTAATCAAGTATTTTCTTGTATTTCAGTTTAAAATATTATAAATTTGACTTTTTTAGACTTACTCAATTCTAATGTATAAAAGTTTATTAGAAAAAATGAATGTATAAAATCAAAATTAAGAAATTAATTTCATCACACATTTGATAAAAATATCATAATTTTAAATATATATTATATGATTTAAGAGTTTAAAAAGTAAAAGGATGTTTTGAACTTTCTTGTAATATATATAAACAAATTGAGCTCCTAAATATTATTTTATATATATAAAAGGAGGGATTCATTTACTCCAAGAAATATTATATTTACTCCATTAAATATTGTCTTATTAATAACATATTTTATCAATCTAACTGTTGAATTATGTGATATTATTTTGATGATTAAACATATCATATTTTGGAAAAATTGATTATTGATATATATATCTAACACTCAAGATTTATATGTATTTTCAAAACTATGTTGTGCATCCAAATAAAAAGGGATGGTGAAATATCAACCTATTTTGAAATTTTGTAAAATTTTACATACTTACTTTATATAAAAGTAGTTTACAATTCAGCTGTTAGATTTATGAAATTTAATGATTATAAATAGTTATTTAATAGAGTAAATATACTAAGATTTACATCTAAAGTAAACGTATCTCTCCTCTATATATTGATAATACTAAGTGTGATTTATTATTAAATAAATATTATTTCACACATGTTTTTAACATTTGAATATTAAAATCATACTGACGAGTGCGAAGACTAGTTGATAAGGGTTGCTCTAACTTAATTGGATATCTTGAGTTTGAGTCTTTAATATGCAATTTAGTTAAAACTTGAAAGATAACTTTTTTTTTTTTGTGATCCTACCCTATTTAAATAGATTTATCTCAAATAGGAGGATATTTATGGTTGTGACAGAAGCAAATCAAAATCTTAAATTACATTTATAATTATTAACTACTAATAAAAGCTCTTTATTTATTTGAGAACAATGAAATAAAAAATTAATTTAAAATTTTATTTTATTACTTATTTTTGGTCGGTGCATGCATTTATTTTCTGCGGCTGTCACTGTTTTAAACGTAAGAGGACCGAAACACTGATGTTTGGTTACTTTTAGTCCCTGCATTTATTATCTTCTGCGTTTTTTGCACAAGTCGCAAGGCTTTGTACGTATGTGCAATTTTTCCAACAAAACGATAGCAACGGAAGGAAAACCATATTTCATTTCAATCACACTTTGTCTGCGTGGAAGGCTTGAGCAGAAAAGTTCTCAGGAGGAGCTCTTGACCGTATTTCATATTTCCAGTTTTTTTTTTTCCATTTCTTATTTGTTTTTGTATTTTTCCTTCATTTCTTTGGTTGCGCTGGTGACCAAAAATTTTGGGCTGAGATGCAGGCCCAATTTGGACTAGAAGCTGTGGGAAGTAATGACCAAAAGCACGAAATGAGCTCATAAAGGAGAAAGGCTACGCTGGCCAAATAAGGAAGGGAAACTCAATAAGCGCAGGGCTGAAGTAGCCATTATGCTTGGAAGTTTAGCAAAGAAACCATGACCGTGAGTAGTTGTTGCTGAAAAAATAGGAATGATCATGGTCGTGTGTTTAGTATAGTTATTTTCAAGCTTTTGTCTTAGCTTTTATTTCCCATTTTCAGTTAATGCAAGTTAGGGTGTCCTTGCTTTGCATTTTCCAGTTTTTAGTTTTCAGTTTTTATAAAGGAAAAATTGAAAAAACTGAAAATAAAACTGAAAACAGCAAATCAAACAGGTCCTAAAAATTTCAATTTTCAGTTTTTTTAGTTTTTTCTTCACAAAAACTGAAATATAAAAACTGAAAACTAGAAAATACAAAGCAAACGCACCCTTTACTTTTCTTCTATTTTCTTCACTTCCCATTGTTTGATCATTGCTCAAGGCCTTCTCCATGTGACTTGAGGGATCTATAAGGTAAAGACTTGATCTCTCTTTAGTACAAATAGTCAACATTTTGAGATTTCTTCAAAATGTGTAGCTAAGTACATTTCAATTTAGCCACACTAATTTAAAAGTAGCTAAATTTATTCACTATACTTTTAAATACATTTAGCTATATTTTGTAAATTTAGCTAAATTCTTAGTGTATGATACACCATATTTCACCCAATATACCAAAGCCTTCACCACAAATTATGGTCCTCTTCTCTTTAAAGGTGGGAGGAAAGACCTTATGTGCATATCACAAACAAGGGATCACTTTGCTTAAGGCTTTATTAGGTGTAAAAGTTTGTCCAGTGAGAGTGTGTTTAGTTGAGAGATAAAAGTAAGGGTACATTTTTTATGGATAAATTTTAAATGTAAAATAACATATCAAGCTTATTGATATAGTTTTTATTCTCATTTTTATTCTCTAACCAAATATACCTTGTGCAAAAATAGAATAGGACGCATAAAATGCATTGGACAGCTAGGTTGATTAATTACTCAATAAAACCCACCTTCCTTATAATAGCCTCTACAAAAGGCCATTCAATAATTTCATAAGTATTAATTTTTTTTTTTTGTAACCTGATAACCAAATATCATTCCTTGCTAGATCCCTAGCACCTTAGAGCGCTTATAAGCAATGGAGATGTTATCCGAGATATGTCCATTCTGAACAATTGTGCTTAATTTGAGATTCAAATACCGTTAGGAAAGATAACTTTCACTTGATTTGCCATGATTTTGCTTTTAATTTTGTACCTAACATTGCTTAGGGAAAATTAATAAATACTGACTTTTATTTTTGGAGAGATTTAAGTTTTTGGAATCAGCATAACGAAAATTTGGTCAATATATATTCACATCCATTATTTCGGTTTGCGACTGTACTCCAAACCATAAAGACCAGTGAAGCTATTCCGTCAAACATGACAATTTTATTGGGCCAACTTATAATAAGGCCCATTTTCCGAGAACCGCAAAATAAAAGATAAATAAGTAAAAGAAGATGCAAACCTAATTGCATAAAAATGAATTCACCCATTTATAGAAAACCAAGCCCTTGTCCTATGCATAAGCTGAATCATACTCTATTTTTTAATGGTTCATTTGCTTGTTGATAGCCATCAAACAATTTTATTTGTAGGTAAATATTGGTTAATATCCTTTAGTTGAACCTAATAAGTTTCTTGGGTCTATGTGGTTAACTAATGATTCACTATACCATTTTCTGATCCCGCCTTGTTGATTCATCAGGGTATGAGATACACGCAATAAATTGTTATATTTATGCCAAAAATAACTTTATTTATTTATTTTTTTCATAGCAGTATAGAAACAAGATATATATTCTGTCGTGGTGCGACACCTTATGTGGTGCCTATCATGTTTGGCACTATTTGATGACGAAATCTCAACCACGCAAAAATTCATCTTTTAACTCAGAGGAAAAGTATTTTATTGTTTTGATAAATACAAATGTTTCCCAATGTCCGCAGACATTTTAGATCTGGGAATATTGGTTGAGCCCACATTTTCTATTTTTTGAGTTAGGTGCCATAATGGCAGTTTAATCATTGAGTTATTTAACATTTTTGCTGTTATTGAACACTGTTTAACCACTGCCTTGTCTTCCAGGATCTTCGACGCCACCTTCTTCCCCTACCTCCTCGAGACTTCTTCAGGAATTGGCGGTGGTCATCGGTGCTGTCAATAGTGTTTTTGGGATTCGTTAAAGGTCATGGTCACCTACAGGGTTCTCGAAGCCCACAATGCCGGTTCTACTTCTGAGGCCTGGAAGTGCAAACCCCCATTTTTGAGTGGTCGGAGAAGCTCGGTTAATGAACGATCGGTCACAACATTGCAGAGAAACCTTTCCGGGGCCTTGTTCTCCTTTAGCTAAAGATTTGAACTTTGCCAAGAGTAAGAAGAGGGTCGGCACTTTGAGGAATTTTGTGTGTGTGTGTGTGTGTGTGTATATAGGGGGAGAGAAAATGGTGAATTTATTGGGGGAGGGTGGGGGAAGATGAAGCTTTCGAACCCAAGGATGATTTTTGGATAAATTGCAAGAGCTCAACCAAGCCAGAGAGGTTGGGAGCAAAGTCAATATAAAAGCCAATGAAGCCAGTGAAAAATGAAAACCCACAACAAAAGCATAATCATGTAACCGGAAAGTAAACGAAGTCTCCAAAACCAATGTCCAATCCCCAGATTGAAGATCTCACCATTTGGTATTGACGTACAGTCGTAACAGAAGGTAACGTAATGCGGAGAAAGACACCTTCTTGTAATTAACTTCAGTAAAAGACCCTCGAGTAGCATGTATGTATTCTTAAAGGAAAACCTTAAGAATCTAAAACAGATGATTTTCTTCATAGATATGTGAAAGGGTATCAGGCCCAGGCTGGGTTATAAGAGAAGAAAGAGTAAGATGCTGCAGGCTTAGGAGATACTGATTGGGAAACCTGAGGTGAAATGATAGGAATTGCAGGCATACTGACAGAATTGGCAGGGGTTATATGTGTAGAGTGAGTAATAAACTAATTAAAAAAATCTCTAAATGGCAGAATATTCTCATCAAATATCAAATGCCTAGAAAGAAAGAATTTTCTTGAACTGGCTAGACATTTATACCCTTTACAAGGAGAAGCATACCCTAGGAAAAACACATGGTTCAGATCTGTAAGCCTAATTTATGCTTATTATATGGCCTAGTATGAGGGAAACATAAACAACCAAACACCTTTAAAAGCTCATATGTAGGTTTATGATGAAATAACTTTGTAGTAGGAGAGACAAACTGTAAGAGAGGAGTGGGCAACATATTAATAAGATGAACAGCTGTGACGAAATCATCTCCCCATTAGGTAAGTGGGAGTGAGCTAGATATGTCTATGCTTCTGTTCTGCATTACCATTCTGCTGATGGACATATGGACAAGCTAATATGTGAATAATGCCTTCAGATTTCAAGTATGGAGTTAGTGCTAGATATTCTTTGGCATTACCTATTTGCAGCATTTTTAATTTGGTACCAACTTGTAATTCAGCCATTTTCTTAAATTGCTAAAAGACAAAACAAACCTAAGATTTACATTGCAACAGAAAAATCCAAGTATATTTGGAGAATGCATCAGTAAAGTGAACATAAATTCTGGTTCCATTTATTATAGGAAAGGGGGCAGGGCCCAAATATCAGAATACACCAATTCATCAAGTGGAATAGAATACATTGTTTTAGAGGAAGGAATATCCTTGGAAGCTTGGGATTTGACAAGGCAATCATTAGATGGCACTCAACAAAAACATTATTATCTTTACAGAATTTAGTAACACTAAGAATATTCTTTGTGAGATGAGGGATCTATAAGAGTTTTTGCAATTTAAAGAGATGCTTAGAAGAAAATAGCTGTATTACTGAACTACCAACATAAATAATGCGCAAACCTATTCCATTCCCAATGAGTACATGTTATGAACTATTGTAGTCTTGTTTAGTGCTGAGTTCAGAGGCATCATGTGTCATATTATGAGTGGACCTTGAATCAAGATACTAATTGGGATCATACACTATTGCTGGTATAGCTAACATGTTACTGATAGACAAATTTGCACTTGGCCTACTTATTGCAGAAGCTGAACCATATTGCCTATCAAAGTGATGCTAACAATCTACTGCTGATTTATCACAAACTTGGCATCTAGGTCTTTCTCTACTTGATCTTTGTTTCAAATTTTGATCTTCATATACCAACCTACATTATATGATATAAATATATATAAGTACTAAAGTATGTAAAAACCTGACAACAAAATGTAAGGAATGTGTTATATAATAAATTAAAGTAAATTAAAAAAATATAAACATAGATTTATACTTGAACTTTGAATTTTTTGAAACGCCTCTAAATAAGCATTTCTAGTTATATTGCAAGGTTGCCTGTATTGTCATCCAATATTAATATTTTCAAACCATTTATTGATTTTACTTGTGAAATAGCCACATAAAATTGCCCATAAATAAAGATAGATTTGGGTATAAATAATCCAGTAAATCGCAAAGATTGCCCTTGATTTTTATCTCAAGTCTGACAATTTTTCTTCCAAGCTAACAAGTTTTTTTTAAAACTGTTTTATTCTTTTTCTTATTTATATTTATTTAAATTTTTAATTAAATCCTTTGACTAACAAAATTCTTTAAAATTAGTCCTTTTTTTTTTAATTTTGAAAGTTCTTGTATAGATGAGCACAATAAAGTTTGAGTTAGAATCTAAAAGTTCCACAATGAACAATGATATATGAAATGTGTGTGTGTGTGTGTGTATATCTATGCTTGATGAAAATTTACTCAAGTTTTATCAATTATTCCACTTTTGTTTCCAATTTCAAAAGAATACAACTACAATTGTAGTAACAAAGTAAGTTCCAAATTCAAATAAAATTAAAAAAAATTGCTGCTCTATTTACCATAGTTCATTGTTTAATCATAAAATTAAAAAAATCAAGAGATAACACACATCGTGTTAAAAGAGTTGACGTTTAATTTGAGTTTTTCATCCTCATTTTTTAACCAGTAAATAGAAAATTTTAGTTAATATTTTTTATTTTTTATTTTTACAAATATTAAATGATATAAATAAAAATTTAAAAGATTAAAATAAATTGTGACATGTATCATTAGAAATTTTATCACATCACCTATTTAGCTAAACCCAAAATCGAATAAAATGACTAATTTTGAGAATTAGTCTAGTTTAAACATCTAATTAAAAGATTTAGAAGTTAAGATATTTATTTATAACTAACTAAAATTTTAAAGAGTGAGAATGCTCTTTTTTTTTTCCTCTATTTTATTAAAAATAGTATAAAAAAAAAGAATTAATATTGGTAAATAGCGGCAGTTCATAACTGCCATAATTCACCCCAATAGCCATAATTAACTAAAAGTGCCACTAAATATTGTGGCGGTTTAAAAAACCACCCTAATTTTATTGCCTTTTTTCACTAAAATTATGGCGGTTTAGGAAACTGCCTTAATTTACTACATATTGTGATTGTTTTACAAAACTGCTCTAATTTTCATGCCAGAATTCATACTTTTCTTATTTTGTAGAGAGTGACCGTGAATTGTAAACTTCAAAGATATACCTAGATTAGAAGGTGTTGGATTCATCTAAGATATGTAAACATTTTCTCAAATTTTATTATCTGTCATCACTACAATTGCTCCAATAACATTATTTCCCAAATCTTCAACTATTAACCATGTTCCATTAAACAACCTAGAAGATTGATCAATGTTTTACAACATCATAATTGAGACTCCCTTCTTCGAACTAATATGTGATATGGAATGTTAAAACACTTTATCTCATTTAAAAACTCAACATTTATCCGATCTGCCTCAATAATGTCGATATCTTCATCTCCTATGCAATATGAATTAAAAGTCAGATACTTATTTTTTCTCGCCAAGGATATGAGAAAGAACAAATTTATTAATCATTTCAATTACTCCAAGGTAGGTGTGAGCAATGCTCTATCCTAAAAAAAGCCATAGTTTTTTACTTGTACAATTGTCGCAACCGGGATCGCGACGGGACGGCGAAAAATGAAATGAGTTTGAAGTTTAAAATGGAGTCGCCACCAAATTTTTATTTAATTGGGAAAAATTATGGAAAAACCCATTTAATTCAATAAAAATGATCTTTGAAACCAAATTTGAATTCGGGAGTCGGTTATGATTAGGGAAGGGTAGGGATTTAATCCTGCAAAGACTTCTAATACACCCGTCTTTAGACGGTACCTTAATTAATTGTGCAGATTATTAATAACCTTTCAAAATATTTATTTACGTTTTTATTTCAAGAAAATTATAAAAGAAAATCTTCTAGCATAAGAAAATTCCGGGATACCAAACTGTCACAGCTCAGGTATCTGTAATATTGAATTAACAAGCCGTCACGGCTAAATTAACATATTTATTTGAAATAAAATAAATACATTTCAATGAAGAAAGAGGAGGGTAATAATAATAATAATAATAAAAATAATAATAATAATAATAAAAAATAAGTGAATAAATAAACAAATATTTACAATAATAAATAATAATGAACAAAAATATTTACATGTAAAACAGAATAAAACAATATCATAAATACATACTAAATAAATATTTACAATAATAATAACAATAATGAACAAAAACATTTACACGTAAAACATAATAAAATAATATCATAAATAAATACTAAATAAATATTTACAATAATAATAACAATAATGAACAAAAATATTTACAGGCTGAACAAAATAAAATGACATCAAAATAATAATGAAATAAAATATATACATTTCAATGATTAATTTAAATTAAGATAATAAAGAAATAATAATAATAATAATAATAATAATAATAATAAATAAATAAATGAATAAATAAACAAATATTTACAATAATAATAATAATAATGAATAAGAATATTTACATGTAAAACAGAATAAAATGACATCATAAAAATCTATTTTTAGTTTGAAAATTTTGAAATACCAAGCTGTCACAGCTTAAATGTCCAAAATATTCAATTAACAAGCCGTCTCGGCTAAATTAATATTTTATTTAAAACAAAATATTTAACAAATAATTAATTAATTTACAATTTAAAGAAATAAAAAAAAATATTAAAGAAAACATTTACGAATAATACAAATTATAAAAATCTAATTTTTGTTTGAAAATTTAAAACATCAAGCTGTCACAGCTCAAATGTTTAACTGAGTTAATAAGCCGTCACGGCTAAATTAACATCCTCATTTAAAATAATTTGATTATTAGCTTAAATTAAAAATAATACATGATACTAATAGACACTAAATATTTATAAACAAATAAAAATAACAATAAATATTTACAAATTAAAAATGGAATGACATAAAATAACCTAATAAAATCTAATTTTGACTTGACAGGAATCACCTGCTCCTACGTATCCTCTAATGCGATGAGGAATTCAAAGTCACGTAGTTCTTTAAAAATAATTATGAATTGATTAGTTTTATTTAAAAATTTAGAATATCAAGCTGTCACAGCTAAAATATTCAGAACATAAAATTAATAAGCCGTCGCGGCTTAATTAATATTATTTTCAAATAAAATTTATTTTAAACCCAAATTAAATAATATTTTTAGATTATTTTAAATTTAAACTAAATGTAAAGAATTTTAGAATATCAAGCTGTCGCAGCTAAAATATTCTTGAATATGGAATTAATAAGCCGCCGAGGCTAAATTAATTCTAATCTTAAAAACTGAATCATTACATTTTCTCCTTAAAAGTCAGAATAAATTTTCAATTGAAATATTTACTGTTTATTAAAAGAAAATAATAGAATTAACTCGATCTAATAATAAAAACAATGCTAATAACCCCATAAACACAGAGGCATAAATAAAAATAGAAAACAACAACAACTCAAACATTTTTACACCTATTCTTTATTTATTTGAAACAGCCCAATTATTTCATCATTTTATTCCTTATCCCTTTTTTTTTTTAGAAAACTAAATCTCAAACACCACATTTTTAGACTGAAATAGCCCAAATATCTTCATTATCTCCTTTTATTTTTCGGACATAAAGCAGTCCAGAAGCCCAAAAACAAATAGTACTCAAGAAATTAAATGTCCCAAAGACCATTAAGTCCATTTGAAGCAGCCCACGTTGAGATATCATGTAAAACCAAACAAGCCCAAACAAACCCAAACAACCCAAATACAATTTACTTAAATAAAAAATAAAAAAATAAAAAAAAGGAATACGCACACGGAATTAAACAAGGGGTCTGGACTTGGGGTTTCAGTCTCACTTCTTCTTTGTTCCTTACACACAACACACATACACAAAGAAGGTGAGAGAGAGGGCGAATGGGAGGAAAAGATAGATCGAGGAAGAGAGAGAGAGAGAGCACGAGTAAGGGAGAGAGATCAAAGAAGATGAAGTTCAACCTGAGAGTGTCGATCAGCCGCCGCAAGAGCTGCAAAGTTCACTTCACGGCGCCGTCGAGCGTCCGCCGACTGCTGATGAGCGCCCCTCTCTCGACCGACCTCCGCTCCAAGTACAACGTGCGGTCCATGCCGATGAGGAAGGAGGACGAGGTGCAGGTTGTAGCAAGTCGCGATGCTGGGCGAGATGGGGAGGCGTCTGGTCTGAAGGTTCGGTTATGGAGCAGGCTTGAAGATGCAGCAGCGATGGGTTGAGTGAGGAAAAGGAGATGGGCAGAGCTTCTCAGCGGAGGGCGCTGCGACGGTGGCTTAAGGGCTGTGAGGTCATTGCTCGATGGTAGAATAAGTCTTTGAGCGGTGGTGGCGAAGCTTCTTTGAAAGGAAGAATTTGTTGCTTCTTTTTTATTTTATTTTTGCTGTTTTTTATTTTAACAAGCTTGAATCTATGCTTGGCTTGCTACCTGATTTGGGGATTGACTTTCTATGTTGCGATTTATAGTTTGGGTTCAATGGGGAATGGGTTTTGGATTTGAGATGATTTTTCTCTGCCTTTGGTTTTGGATTTGAATATATTGGTATCGATGAAGTGTAGTGATTGATTAGAGGGGGTGAAGGTTCTGTGTTGGCTTGCAACCATGGAGCTGAGATCGATGATGATGGTTTTTTTTTTTTTTTTGAAAGTGAATATATCAGTAGGGAGTGGAGTCTGATAGCACCCCCTTTTTTGATTGATCATGATCTCTCTTTTTTTATCCTATTTCTATGATCATTTTCACGGGTTCATTTGCTCTCCAGTTTACATGCTTTTGAGCCGAAAGGGATTCTGGCTCCTTGCACAAAATCATCATTGTGTTCTCTTTGTCTTTGCTACTTTCCCTCGTGATTTTGTTATTGCTTCACAGAAGCATGAGTCCGTGATTCCTTTCATCTTTTTATTTTTATTTTTATTTATTTATTATTTTTTTTTTTTTATTAGATTGGGCTGAGCCCCTCCCCCCTTTTTTTTTTTTTTTTTTTTTTGTTTTTAGATGCAAATGGGCTAAAAATTTTGAAAATGGGTTGAAATGCAAAATATTAAAAATGTATTTTGTTTAAACACAATAATTAAATTATGAAAATATGTTAATTTTTGGACTTTTTGTTTTATGGATCGAACAAAAATCGAGTGTTCACAGTTGCCCCTCTTTACTCATTTCTTATAAGAAAAATACAAAAATTTGAATTTTAAATATTATCTTCATAAGGAATGAGTAAAGACATGAACATCGATTTTGTTCGGCAATGCATGCAATCCAATCAAATCTAAATTCGAAATAAAAATGACATAAACTTTCAAATAAAGTCACATGAAATGATGCGGTTCAGAAATCAAATATGCATGAATCGCTCAAAGAATAATGGCTAACCAATTTGACCTAAATTCCCAACTTACAAGAAATGTTAAAAGACTAATGAAAAAATGACACTTTGAGACAAACTGTATATGTAAAAGAACAAATTTGAGGATGATGGAAAAATAAAATGGCAATCTGGGACTAACTGGAAAAGTAAATGGAAATCTGAAACCGACTGAAATGTAAATTGGCAATCTGAGGCCGACAGAAAAATTAAATGGTGGCAATCTGAGGCCGACGTGAAATGTAAATTGGCAATCTGAGGCCGACATGAAAGTAAATTGGCAATCCGAGGCCGACTGGAAATGTAAATTGGCAAACCGAGGCCGACAGGAAAAATAAATTGGCAAACTGAGGCCGACAGGAAACGTAAATTGGTAATATGAGGCCGACAGGAAAGTAAATTAGCAATATGAGGCCAACAGGAAAGTAAATTGGCAATCTGAGGCCGACAGGAAAGTAAATTGGCAATCTGAGGCCGACATGAAATGTAAATTGGCAATCTGAGGCCGACAAGAAAGTAAATTGGCAACATGAAATGTAAATTGGGAATCTGAGGCCGACAAGAAAGTAAATTGGCAATCTGAGGCCGACATGAAATGTAAATTGGCAATCTGAGGCCGACTGGAAAGTAAATTGGCAATCTGAGGCCGACTGAAAGTAAATTGGCAATCTGAGGCCGACAGGAAAGTAAATTGGCAATCTGAGGCCGACAGGAAAGTAAATTGGCAATCTGAGGCCGACATGAAATGTAAATTGGCAATCTGAGGCCGACTGGAAAGTAAATTGGCAATCTGAGGCCGACAGGAAAGTAAATTGGCAATCTGAGGCCTACTGGAAATGTAAATTGGCAAACTGAGGCCAACATGAAATGTAAATTGGGAATCTGAGGCCGACAAGAAAGTAAATTGGCAACATGAAATGTAAATTGGGAATCTGAGGCCGACAAGAAAGTAAATTGGCAATCTGAGGCCGACATGAAATGTAAATTGGCAATCTGAGGCCGACCGAAAGTAAATTGGCAATCTGAGGCCGACTGAAAGTAAATTGGCAATCTGAGGCCGACAGGAAAGTAAATTGGCAATCTGAGGCCGACTGGAAATTAAATTGGCAATCTGAGGCCGACTGAAAGTAAATTGGCAATCTGAGGCCGACAGGAAAGTAAATTGGCAATCTGAGGCCGACAGGAAAGTAAATTGGCAATCTGAGGCCGACATGAAATGTAAATTGGCAATCTGAGGCCGACTGGAAAGTAAATTGGCAATCTGAGGCCGACAGGAAAGTAAATTGGCAATCTGAGGCCTACTGGAAATGTAAATTGGCAAACTGAGGCCAACATGAAATGTAAATTGGGAATCTGAGGCCGACAAGAAAGTAAATTGGCAACATGAAATGTAAATTGGGAATCTGAGGCCGACAAGAAAGTAAATTGGCAATCTGAGGCCGACATGAAATGTAAATTGGCAATCTGAGGCCGACTGGAAAGTAAATTGGCAATCTGAGGCCGACTGAAAGTAAATTGGCAATCTGAGGCCGACAGGAAAGTAAATTGGCAATCTGAGGCCGACTGGAAATTAAATTGGCAATCTGAGGCCGACAGGAAAGTAAATTGGCAATCTGAGGCCGACATGAAATTAAATTGGCAATCTGAGGCCGACAGGAAAATAAATTGGCAAACTGAGGCCGACAGGAAAATAAATTGGCAAACTGAGGCCGACATGAAATGTAAATTGGCAATCTGAGGCCGACAGGAAAGTAAATTGGCAATCTGAGGCCGACATGAAATTAAATTGGCAATCTGAGGCCGACAGGAAATTAAATTGGCAATCTGAGGCCGACAGGAAATTAAATTGGATAAATTGGCAATCTGAGGCCGACATGAAATTAAATTGGCAACTGAGGCCGACAGAAAATAAATTGGCAAAGCGAGGCCGATCGAAAGTAAATTGGCAACTGAGGCCGGTGAAAGTAAATTGGCAACTGAGGCCGACAGAAAGTAAATTGGCAACTGAGGCCGACTGGAAATTAAATTGGCAATCTGAGGCCGACAGGAAAGTAAATTGGCAATCTGAGGCCGACATGAAATTAAATTGGCAATCTGAGGCCGACAGGAAAATAAATTGGCAAACTGAGGCCGACAGGAAAATAAATTGGCAAACTGAGGCCGACATGAAATGTAAATTGGCAATCTGAGGCCGACAGGAAAGTAAATTGGCAATCTGAGGCCGACTGGAAATTAAATTGGCAATCTGAGGCCGACTGAAAGTAAATTGGCAATCTGAGGCCGACAGGAAAGTAAATTGGCAATCTGAGGCCGACAGGAAAGTAAATTGGCAACTGAGGCCGACATGAAATGTAAATTGGCAACTCGAGGCCATTGGAAAGTAAATTGGCAATCTGAGGCCGACAGGAAAGTAAATTGGCAATCTGAGGCCTACTGGAAATGTAAATTGGCAAACTGAGGCCAACATGAAATGTAAATTGGGAATCTGAGGCCGACAAGAAAGTAAATTGGCAACATGAAATGTAAATTGGGAATCTGAGGCCGACAAGAAAGTAAATTGGCAATCTGAGGCCGACATGAAATGTAAATTGGCAATCTGAGGCCGACTGGAAAGTAAATTGGCAATCTGAGGCCGACTGAAAGTAAATTGGCAATCTGAGGCCGACAGGAAAGTAAATTGGCAATCTGAGGCCGACTGGAAATTAAATTGGCAATCTGAGGCCGACAGGAAAGTAAATTGGCAATCTGAGGCCGACATGAAATTAAATTGGCAATCTGAGGCCGACAGGAAAATAAATTGGCAAACTGAGGCCGACAGGAAAATAAATTGGCAACCGAGGCCGACATGAAATGTAAATTGGCAACTGAGGCCGACAGAAAGTAAATTGGCAATCTGAGGCCGACATGAAATTAAATTGGCAATCTGAGGCCGACAGGAAATTAAATTGGCAATCTGAGGCCGACAGGAAATTAAATTGGATAAATTGGCAATCTGAGGCCGACATGAAATTAAATTGGCAATCTGAGGCCGACAGGAAAATAAATTGGCAAACTGAGGCCGACTGGAAAGTAAATTGGCAATCTGAGGCCGACTGAAAGTAAATTGGCAATCTGAGGCCGACAGGAAAGTAAATTGGCAATCTGAGGCCGGTGGAAATTAAATTGGCAACTGAGGCCGACAGAAAGTAAATTGGCAACTGAGGCCGACATGAAATTAAATTGGCAACTGAGGCCGACAGGGAAAATAAATTGGCAACCGAGGCCGACAGAAAATAAATTGGCAACCGAGGCCGACATGAAATGTAAATTGGCAATCTGAGGCCGACAGGAAAGTAAATTGGCAATCTGAGGCCGACATGAAATTAAATTGGCAATCTGAGGCCGACACGAAAGTAAATTGGCAATCTGAGGCCGACACGCAATGTAAATTGGCAATCTGAGGCCGACAGGAAAGTAAATTGGCAATCACGGAAAATAATAATTTTCACATTATCTTCCTCTTTTTTTTTTTTCAGGTTATATGCACAAGTCATCAATTTTTAGTTTATTTCAGAAAAACTAACCGTAACCAAATCAAGCAAACCTCAAGGAAGACTATGACCGATCAAACTCGTAATTCACGTGTTGGATCTTCTGGCATAAACTTTATTTTCTTCTTGACCTTTGCTCACTTCTTTCCCATTTTCCTTTTTCCCTTTTTTAGGATGATAATTGCTTTTCTGTCGAGTTTGACTGAAACTTCTGAATTCTCTTAGTGTGATGCTAGTCATGGATGTATTGCTGTAAGAATTATTAAGTTGTATAACTTTAAACTTAAATTTATGCTGACTCGAGACATCATAAATAAATATGCATTTAAAGAGGAAACAAAAGATTGGCTGAATAAAAATCTTCATTGCTTGGTGTATTGGATGACAAGATGTTTGAAAAAGAGATTACAACACAAAACTGAAAGAAAAGCTTGTGAAAGACATGGAATTTTGCCCCAGTTTAAGTTCTTTGTGACTTAATCAATCGATTTCTCGCAGCAAGTTGAACACCATAGCCATGATCCTTAATGATGTCCTCAAACCTTTTCTTTCCAAAAATTGCCCCAGTTTCAATCTTGGTCAGCTTGATTCACTGGGCAAATTCAACACTCAAAAATTGCCCCAGTATAGGTTGCTTGAGATGATGCTTATCTTTTTACTCTAATTTTTGCCTAGGTTGCTCTTTTGAGTTTTCAACCTAACGAGCTCTTTTTTTTTTCTTTTCATATTACCCTAACTTTTGCTTAGGTCACTCTTTCGAGTTTTCAACCTAACGGGCTTTTTCAACATCTTTTCAAGCATAAAACCTTTTGACTGCATCAGTGTTAATTGGTTTGGGCAATTCCTGTCCATCCATGTTTTGCAAAATCAATGCCCCACCTGAGAATGCTTGCTTGACAATGTAAGGACCTTCATAGCTCGGGGCCCATTTTCCCCGTGCATCTTCTTGGTTAGGAAGAATTTTCTTCAGAACCAAATCTCCTGGATAAAAATCCCTAGGACGGACTTTCTTGTTAAAAGCCTTAGCTATTCTACTTTGGTACAATTGGCCATGACAGATAGCTGCTAGTCTTTTCTCTTCTATCATGTTCAGCTGTTCATATCGAGTCTTCACCCACTCAGATTCTCCCAATTCAGACTCTATCAGAACCCTTAAGGACGGGATTTCCACTTCTATTGGAGATACCGCTTCCATTCCATAGACCAATGAGAAGGGAGTTACCCCTGTGCTTGATCGTATGTTGGTACGATATGCGTGCAGAGCATAAGGTAGCATTTCATGCCAGTCTTTGTAATTCACCACCATCTTGGCGATGATTTTCTTGATATTCTTATTTGCTGCTTCAACCGCACCATTCATTTGAGGCCTATAAGGAGCTGAGTTGTGATGCTTGATCTTGAAAGTCTCAAAGAATTTTTGAACTTCGGCACCATTGAGGTTAGGAGCATTATCTGTGATAATTCTTTCTGGAATCCCATATCTGCAGATGATATCTCTTTTGATGAATCCCGAGAAACACTTTCTGTGTGATGTTAGCATATGAAGTAGCCTCCACCCACTTTGTGAAATAATCTATCGCCACCAAAATGAAACGATGACCATTTGAAGCTTTAGGATTGATAGGGCCAATGACATCCATGCCCCACATTGAGAAAGGCCAAGGAGATACCATGTTGTGCAGCGGCTGGAGGAGCATTGACTCGGTTTGCATATATTTGGCATTTTTGGCATTTTCGAACATAATTGATACAATCATTTTCCATGGGGGACCAGTAATAACCACTTCTTAAGATTTTGCGTGCCATCATGTGTCCATTAGCATGGGTTCCACAAATTCCTTCATGGATCTCCGTCATGATCATTTGAGCTTCATGAGCATCCACACATCTGAGGAGAGTGGTGTCATGATTTCTCTTGTAAAGGACTTCACCATTCAAGAAAAAGGCCATGGCCAATCGTCGAATTGTTTTTCTTTGCACTTCATTTGCTCCAGTCGGATATTCTCCTTTTTGAATGTACTGCTTGATGTCATAATACCATGGTTGTCCATCTGGCTCAACCTCCACATTGTCACAGTATATTGGTTCACTTTGCACCTCTACGTGGATGGGTTGGACATTGGTATGGACTTCCAATTTTGTCATTGCTGCCAGGGTTGCCAATGCATCCGCAAATTGGTTATGGTCTCGAGTTAAGTGAGAGAATGACACATCATCAAATTCTTCAATTAATCAAGACAAGTATTTCTGATAAGGCACCAATTTCGGATCCTTCGTACGCCATTCTCCATTAACTTGATAGATTATGAGCGCAGAATCTCCAAACACCTTTAATTCTTTGATCCCTAGGTCAATTGCAGCTTGCAAACCATTCGCACAAGCTTCATATTCTGCGATGTTGTTGGTGCATTCAAAATCTAACTTGATGGAAACTGGGTATTGTTTTCCAGCTGGTGACACTACTACAGCTCCTATTCCACACCCATTCATATTGGCGGCCCCATCGAAGTACATTTTCCATACATTCTCCTTTTCTTTCTCATCTTTTTCCACTGTTAACACCTCACCATCGGGGAATTCAAGCATGATAGGCTGTATATCCTCAAGAGGATTTTCAGCTAGATGATCAGCAATTGCACCTCCTTTGATGGACTTCTGGGTCACATATTTGATATCAAATTCAGACAGCATCACTTGCCATTTTGACATTCTTAATGAAACATGAGGACTATCAAATATGTATTTCAATGGATCCATTCGAGAGATTAACCAGGTAGTGTAGTATAACATGTACTGCCTCAATCTCTTGGATGCCCACACTAATGCACAACAAGTTTTTTCAATCGCCAGATAACGAGATTCACAGTCATTAAACTTCTTGCTCAGATAATAAATTGCCTGCTCTTTCTTTCCGGACTCATCATATTGTCCTAACATTGCCCCAAGAGACGTGGGCAACACTGTGAGGTACAATATTAAAGGACGGCCTGGTATAGGTGGGGCTAAAATTGGAGGTTTCATCAAATAAGCTTTTATTTTATCAAAAGCTTCTTGGCATTCTTCATTCCACTCCCCAGGTTGATGTTTTCGAAGCAGCTTGAATATAGGCTCACAAGTGCTAGTCAAATTAGCAATAAATCTAGCAATGTAATTAAGCCTTCCAAGAAAACTTCTCACTTTTCGTTCGGTTCGAGGAGCAGACATCTCTTGTATTGCCTTCACCTTGTCAGGATCCACTTTTATCCCTTCTCTGCTGACAATGAACCCGAGTAACTTCCCTGTAGAAGCTCCAAAAATGCATTTATTCGGATTCAACCGCAACTTGTATTTTCTGAGCCTTTTAAACAGCTTTCGCAGAACTGTCACATGACTTTCTCCCTCTTTAGATTTGGCAACCATATCATCTACATACACCTCAATCTCTTTATGCATCATGTCATGGAATAATGCAACCATGGCACGTTGGTAGGTGGCACCGGCATTCTTCAATCCAAACGGCATGACTGTATAGCAAAATGTTCCCCACGGAGTTATGAAAGTAGTTTTTCCTTTGTCATGAATATCCATAGGAATTTGGTTATACCCAGAGTATCCATCCATAAAGGAAAATCGGTGATTTCCAGCAGTATTATCAACAAGGACATCAATGTGGGGTAGAGGAAAATCATCTTTCGGGCTAGCTTTATTCAAATCCCGATAGTCTACACACATCCTGACCTTCCCATCCTTTTTAGGCACGGGTACAATGTTGGCTACCCAATCAGTGTGTCTTGATACCTCCAAAAATCCAGCCTCCAGCTGTTTAGTCACTTCCTCTTTAATCTTTAATGACATGTCAGGTCGCATTCTTCTCAACTTTTGCTTCTTCGGCTCAGCTTCGAGATACAAAGGGATCTTGTGTGAAGCAATCTCTGGGTCTAATCCTGGCATATCATGATAGGACCATGCAAACACATCCAGGAATTCTTTAAACAATGCAACCATTTACGTATGCTCAGGATTTTCCACTATTTTCAGCTCCTTTTTGTCTTCTTCGGTGCCCATGTTAATCACCTCGACCACCTCATTATCTAAGTCAAATCCTTTTTCTGAATAATCCAGAAGGTTTGAAAATTGTTCAATAGCTTTTTCATCATCCTCGAACTCATGGTTATCGCAGTCAAGTGTAGCAAGATAATCAATTGATAAGCTCTCAAATTCCTTTTCATGTGGCAAAATTTCTATGACATTCAAATTCCTGGAAAATAATTGTGGTGGATTGGAATGCTAAACCAAATGGTGGATTATAAACAGCATGGAAAATGCAGATTAACAAGCTGAGAGTGGTAAGGGAAAAACATAACAGAAACGGAGAAAGCAAAAGGAATAGAAACAGAAACGAGGCAAATGGAAAACATATAGAAAGATTATTGAAAATCATGCAAATTCATTCAAATGATGTCACTGAGTAGCATAAACAAAAGCATAAATAATTCTTGAATAATACAACCCCACAAATTACTTTTCAGCAATAACATCAAGCATTGGTTCAGCCGTCCAGTTCATCAGCGTCTCATCATTGCTAGCAACTTGGACTTTGTTGATTTCCTCAGTTTTCTCAGCATCCAAGGTGTTGATGGTGGAGAAATAACAAGGGGTGCGAACTTCACCATCCATAATCACTTCAGCTGGACCAGGGAATGTCTCTTTCAAGTGAGGAATCAGCTTCATTTTCCCTTTCTGTTTATTCTGTTCCAGAGTCAAGGCACTTATCTTGTCATCCAGGGAGGTCTCATATCCTAGACCAAATCGGTTAGCCTTCTCTGGCACCGATATGGGAGTTTGGGAGCCTTGCAGTTGTGGTCCTAGTCCTTTTCCTTCCAGATATCCATTCTTGGCCATGATGTGAGCCACTACCTGATTTTGCATTAAGGCCTTATCTTGCTCTTGTCTCAGCCCTACTGCCTCCAGGTTATGCCATGAACTGCTCTCCACTAGCTCCACATTTTCAACATATGGCAATGTCACTGGTTTGGATACTAGGATCTCTTTTTCTCCATGGATTGTGACGACCGATCCATTCTCAATGTATTTGACCTTCTGATGCAAGGTTGAAGGGACAGCACCAACACCATTTATCCATGGTCTTCCGAGTAGCATATTGTAGTCCGATTCGATCTGCATCACTTGGAACAATACCTCGAATTTGCTCGGGCCAATCTCCAGTAGTAACACCATCTCCCCAAGGATGCTTTTCTTCGCTCCGTCAAAAGCTTTCACTACCATCATTTGTGGCAGTATATCATCCTTACTCATCGACAAATAGCTCAAAGTTGACACAGGTAAGACATTCAATCCCGATCCTCCATCAATGAGAACTCTGGGCACTATGTAACCTTTACATTTGAGGGTTATGTATAGTGCCCGTGGGTTAGCTTTGTGAAACAACTTCTTCATCTGAAACGTAATCATGCTAACACGTTTCACTGGATCCACCATATTCACCACATTTTCTGATGAGACATCAGGCTTAACATAAGCTTCCTTCAAGACTTTCAATACTGCCTTTCGATGAGGCTCGGATGACATGATTAATGATAAAAGAGATATTCTAGCTGGGGTTTTCTTTAATTGTTCAAGAATATCATACTCGCTTTGCTTCATTATCTTTAGGAACTCTTCTTCCTCATCTTCTTTTTCTTTTCTTTCTGAATCTGAACTCTTTCCAGCATACCCTTCATTGACAAATTTCCCTTTTTCCAGCTCTCCGGGTCCATAAACTCTTCCACTTCTTGTTATTCCTTTCACCTCCATGACACCGGTCACTTCTTCATTTTCTCGGGCCTTCGAGGTTTCCCCTATGTCTCCACTCGTCTTGACCTGAGTCTCATAATTCCAAGGCACAGCATGTGTACTCTTGTACTCAAATGGTGTAGGTTTCTTGACAGTAATGACCACTTTTTCTGGCTTGGGAGCTACATTAAGTGGTGGCACTCGAACAACAAAAGGTTCAATTACATTCACCTCATCAGGTATATTTAGCCCCTTCTTTGCTTGTATTACTCCTAAGTTGAGTAATCCCTGCATCTGAGCCTTGAAATCCCAAAGAATTTTCTATGTCATGGCCAAGAGCCCCACAGTGATACAAGCAGCTTGAATTCATGTCATATTTCTCATTTTCCTTTATTGTCGGAGCAGATGCCGTGATGTTGTAACCAGACTCATTCAGGACAACAAAAATTCTCTCCATGGATGTTCTGAGATTCAAAACCTTCTTTATCAGGAGTTCTTCTTTCTCTACAGCATTTACCCGGCCTCCTCTTTCATGATTTGGCATTGGATTATGGACAATATCTGGTTTTGACTCCTCTTGAAAGTCTAGTCTACCACAAGCAATCAGTCTTTTCTTCTTAGTCTTGAAGCCTTCGCAATCTTCAATTGAATGTCCTGCTATGTCCATATGGTATTTGCAAGTAAGGTTCGGGTTGTACCAAGCTGGATATGGTGGTTCTAATGGGCGTACAGGATAAGCCGAGATCAAGTGGGCATCAACTAATCGTTGAAAGAGATCAGCGTTTGAAATGGATAGTTTAGGGAAAGGTGGCAAATTCGAATCGGGAACGGCTTTGATTTTGAGTATTTGGTCGTGGTGGTGTGGTGTTTGAAAAGTTCTGAGGATGCACGGTTGAGTTATAGGCGTATGTTGGTCGTGCTGGTTGGTATGGTCGTATGTGAATGTTATTGACTTGCGGTGGGGAATATGGGATGGTATTTGTGGTTTGTGTGGTTTGGTAAAATGGGTAAGGAGTGGTTGAGGCTTGGTATGGTGGTGTTTGGGGTCTTGGGTGCATTGGTGCATGTCTTGGGTTAACGAGTTCGACCGCACATAGTTTACATCAGTCTCCTTCTTCCTAGGTGGGAAACTTTTTCTTGTGTCTTCATTGCCCATGGGAAGTTTACCTGTTTTGGCTAGATTCTCAATTCTTTCTCCAGCAGTGATCAACTCAGAGAAATCTTTGTATGCTGCTCCTGCCATTGCTCCGATATAAGGAGATCCCAGGGTTCCTAAAAAGTACGAACACATTTCAGAAAGGATAAGTGGCGGTTGCACTTGAGCAGCCAGAGCTCTCCATCTTTGAGCATATTGCTTGAATGACTCATCTTTCTTTTTCTGCATAGCACTCAATTGTTCTCTAGTTGGTGCTATTTCCATGTTAAACTTGTATTGATTCATGAATTGGTCTACCAGTTCTCTCCAAATTAGAAATCTTTGAATGGTCTAATTGAATATACCATTCTAGAGCAGTCGATTAAACTTTCATGAAAAAAGCTAACGAGAAACTTTTCATCTTTAGACCAAATTGACATCTTGGTGCAATAACTCTTCAAATGGAAGAGAGGGTTACCCGTTCCATCATACTTCGAGAAGTCAGGAATCTTGAAGTCCTTCGGAACCACTGCATCGATGGGAGGGCAAAGCTGCTCAATTTCCATATAGCCATAAGTGCTAGGCCCTTGGATAGTTTTAATTTGATCTTGAATCTTTTTCATCCATTCTTCTTTGAACTTGTCCTTTTCTGCTTCTGCACGGCTATTCTCCGAGGAAAATGGTTGCTTTTGGATGACCACACGAGGTGGTTCCCAAATAGGGGTAGCATGCCCATGTCCTCCAGCCTGTACATTTTCTATGGCATGATAACCCTCTCCGATAGGGATAGTAATCGGCATTATTGGTGGTGGTTGTCCAAGAGAGTTATTCGGAATCCCATCCCCGTCATTCATCCCTTGAGTGACATTTAGAGCTGCATCCGATACCACAGGTATGGTCATCGTTGTAGCACTTGGTTGTACACCTCCTGAGTTTTGGTGGGCTCTCAATAAGTCGAGTGATTCCATCATAGCCCGCATCATTTCCTCCATTCTTCCCTGGTTTTTTGACAACTCGTTCAGTCTTCCTCTCACTATATCAACTTCCATGCTTAAGTTTCTTCCGGGTTCAGAAGTAATTATAGCCGAGGTGGTTACAGTTGGAATAGCTCTTCCCGATTCAGAAACAATTGCAGACGGGGTAGTCCTTCCTGGTTCAGTGTTTCCGCCGGCCATCTTGGTTCGAGCTCTAGTGTTATGAACACGAGTTAGATCGGTATCTTCTTTCCTTGGGCGCCCAATGGTTGCGATGTTTCACCTATATTAAAAAAAGAGTTTAAGTAAAAAGATAAACATATTGTAATTTGTTAGAGATTGTCAATCGTGCTGAGTCTTGATGTGAGTATCTTTAGTTACAACTTTTCCCCAGAACGTCTCGTTCAAAAGTACTAAGTTATCTTTAATGGATATTGCCATAAGATCAAAACAATGAAACAACCATCCATTCATCAGAGGAGTAGATTACAATCATCATTATTTTTTTACATCCATTCCCAGAAATGACAAAAAGTACATCATAGAGCTAGATATCGATCCCTAAAAACATCATCACCAAAGGGTAATGCCTCTTCAACTTCTTTCGGCAATTATTTGTTTCATCCTTCCAACCAAATCTTTGCAATAGTTGACAAAGTTGCGAAGTCCAGTTGGGGTCTTAAAAGGGATAATTGCTTGCTCAGCTATTTCCAGGTATCTTGGAACATCTTCTATTGCCGTGTTAGCTAGTCCTGCCAAATTTGAAAAACGAATTTTCAACTCGTGAATGATATGACTTTGGTGTTGCACCTCAAACTCCAAATCTGTAACTCTTTTCTTTTCTTCTTCTAAAGCAGCTTGAAACTTCATGGTCTCATCTTTCATGTGTTGTTTTAGTTCCCCGACCTTCCTCTGGTATTCCTTGCTTATTTCTCTCATTTCTTGCTTCATTTGTTCCTCTCTTGCTAGCGCGGTTTCCTCAGCAATTTTGGTATCTTGAAGTAGCTTCCTTAACTGTTGATTTTCGGTTATTGCTCGGTCACGCTCTTGTCTTCGAAGCCCTAGCTCTTTATTAGCAGCTTGGAGGCATTCCTTGGTCTTCATCATGTGCTCATACCCCATTTTTAATTTCTTAGTGGTGCCCTCTAGAATTTGATTTCTCTCAGTATTTTCTCGCTTCAAATCTGCGTAATTATGGTGAGCACTTTCCAATGCAGCCTCAACTTGCATCTTTTCTTGCTTAATTCTGTCCAACTTCTCTTTTATTTCTTTGATCTCCTCATCATCGTCAAGACGTGAGGATGATGCCTTGTTAGGTGGAGTTGCTATCCAGGTTCTGAATGGCAGTTTAATCTCTTGGGCCCTATTCTTCACCCATTGACAGTAGCTTTCTTTCCGCATGACTTCTAACTCCCAGTTCTTTTCCTTTCACGACAACCTTGTTCCAAGCAAATCGGACTTTCTGTAGCATGCCAAGATCCTCAAAGTCCTGGTAATACAAGACAAATGGAGTGATTGCAGCTTCAGGAGGTGGTCCCATCATGGGGTAACCAAGTTGACGCAGTACCAATACTGGATTGTAATTTATGCATCCTCGGGTACCCATGAGGGGGACATTTGAGAAGCTTCCACACTGATAGATCAAAGTCTGCCCGTCTTCCCACCAAGGGTACCATCGGATCATCTTTTCATTCAATTTGGCTAGGTCTTGGGCCCATTCTTGTCCATTCTTCTTCTTGATGTGATGCATTTTTAGGTCTTCAATCGGGCATGGTGCTTTGTAGTTCCTTTGGAATACGTGTGCAGTAACCCACACGTAAAGCATCGGTAGACAGCATAGAATTCTTTTGCCATTCTTTTCATAGCAAAAATTTAGGGTACAATAAACATCTGCCAAGATGGCTGGAACAGGATTGTGACCATGAAATTTACGAGCAAGGAATACATCGATAGCCGCGAAGTCTACAAAGCCTTCAATATTTGGAAACAGAACAATGCCATAAACAGTGAGAGCCAATACATCTACAAAGGTGTCCCAATCTTTAGCTTCAGCTAAGCCATGCATATGCTTTTCCAAATAATCCCTTGGGAATCCATTGGTTCCATTTCTACACTTCTGGGCTTCATGCAAATCCCTTACATTGGTCTTTAAAACAGCTGCTACGGTATGTAAGGAAGGATAATGACCTTGGTAGTGATAAGGTTTTTCTCCTTCTAGTGGTAACCCTAGGATTCGCTCAAATTCTTCAAGAGCCGGTGCCAACTGAAAGTCTTGAAAGGTAAAGCATCGGAGAGGAGGATCATAGTACTGTGCCAACGCTGTGATTGCCTCTACCTGTTCTTCCACCTCTAACAGATTCAAAACTTTTCCATACTTCTTTGCAAGAGAAAGGCGATGTGGCATACTCAACAGCCGACTTAAGGATCTCAGACTTTCAGACGCTTCTTAGCTTTAAGATGTAAAGTCTTCTTTAACTTTTCCCCTTCATGATTGTTTGATTTCATGTTTATTTCCATTTTCCAAAGATACTCACAACAAGACTCTGATATGATTCTCTAACAGACCTGGAAAGCAAAAAAAAAAAAAAAAATGTGATGATTTTCATTTAAATGTAAAAGGAAATAATAAATACTTTGAACATGTTAAAGAATTTATGTACAAGGAAATGAATTAAAGAAAGAGTATGCTCTCTTTGTGTCCTATTTGAGGTGAGATCTGGAGGTCAATCTATAGTTCTATGGTTATTCTACTTCGTGAACACTACTTAGCAATGTGGGTCTATATTCTCAGGATTCTACGGCCTCCAGAGTTAAGACTCGTTTCGGAATACTATCCACAACAGCAGGTAAACCGCTAGGTGTGGAATATTCACAAAAGAGTCACACTCCAGACGAGATTTTCGTGATAACCAAACAGGATGAACATCCAAAATGGCTACCACTACACAATCTCTTACCTATCTCAAGTTGCACTCAGACCCGGGTATAGGGCCCCACTCGTGTGTGATTAATGTGTAAGTATTGTGTGTGAAGAGAGCATACAAACCTGGAATCCTAAAACTACCCATGACAACACCTGCAAAATAGACAATACAGAACAAAACGTCTTCTATCCTAGAGTGCAAAGAAACAAAAATACATATATACAGACAGAGCAAAGTCTTCTATCCTAGAGTGCAAGGAAACCGAAATAAATATATACAGACAGAGCAAAATCTTCTATCCTAAGATAGTCACAAAGAATTAAATATAAATAAAAATAGAGCCAAGTCTTCTATCCTAGGGTGGTTACAAAGAATCAAATATGAATAAATATATACAAACAGAACAAAATCTTTTATTCTAGGACAGTCACAAAGAATTAGACATGAAAATATATACAAGTACGATTGCAACAATATTTAAAAGAAGGAGAATAATAGACAACTAGCAATAAAATAAAATGAAAAGACAAAGAAAGAAAAAAAATGAGGTTATAATAATAAGCACAATCAATTATTATAGGCTTGACTCTCACAATCCCCAGTGGAGTCGCCATCTGTCGCAAAGGGATCATGACGGACTACGAAAAATGAAATGAGTTTGAAGTCCCCAGTGGAGTCGCCATCTGCCATGTAGGGATCATGACGGAATGAAAAATGAAATGAGTTTGAAGTTTAAAATGGAGTCGCCACCAAATTTTTATTTAATTGGGAAAAATTATGGAAAAACCCATTTAATTCAATAAAAATGATCTTTGAAACCAAATTTGAATTCGGGAGTCGGTTATGATTAGGGAAGGGTAGGGATTTAATCCTGCAGCACCCCTAATACACCCGTCTTTAGACGGTACCTTAATTAATTGTGCAGATTATTAATAACCTTTCAAAATATTTATTTACGTTTTTATTTCAAGAAAATTATAAAAGAAAATCTTTTAGCATAAGAAAATTAGGGATACCAAGCTGTCACAGCTCAGGTATACTGTAATATTGAATTAACAGTCACGGCTAAATTAACATATTTATTTGAAATAAAATAAATACATTTCAATGAAGAAAGAGGAGGGTAATAATAATAATAATAATAAAAATAATAATAATAATAATAAAAAATAAGTGAATAAATAAACAAATATTTACAATAATAAATAATAATGAACAAAAATATTTACATGTAAAACAGAATAAAACAATATCATAAATACATACTAAATAAATATTTACAATAATAATAACAATAATGAACAAAAACATTTACACGTAAAACATAATAAAATAATATCATAAATAAATACTAAATAAATATTTACAATAATAATAACAATAATGAACAAAAATATTTACAGGCTGAACAAAATAAAATGACATCAAATTAATCATTGAAATGTATATATTTTATTTCATTATTATTTTGATGTCATTTTATTTTGTTCAGCCTGTAAATATTTTTGTTCATTATTGTTATTATTATTGTAAATATTTATTTAGTATTTATTTATGATATTATTTTATTATGTTTTACGTGTAAATGTTTTTGTTCATTATTGTTATTATTATTGTAAATATTTATTTAGTATGTATTTATGATATTGTTTTATTCTGTTTTACATGTAAATATTTTTGTTCATTATTATTTATTATTGTAAATATTTGTTTATTTATTCACTTATTTTTTATTATTATTATTATTATTTTTATTATTATTATTATTATTACCCTCCTCTTTCTTCATTGAAATGTATTTATTTTATTTCAAATAAATATGTTAATTTAGCCGTGACGGCTTGTTAATTCAATATTACGATACCCGAGTGATGCTTTGGTATCCCTAATTTTCTTATGCTAGAAGATTTTCTTTTATAATTTTCTTGAAATAAAAACGTAAATAAATATTTTGAAAGGTTATTAATAATCTGCACAATTAATTAAGGTACCGTCTAAAGACGGGTGTATTAGGGGTGCTGCAGGATTAAATCCCTACCCTTCCCTAATCATAACCGACTCCCGAATTCAAATTTGGTTTCAAAGATCATTTTTATTGAATTAAATGGGTTTTTCCATAATTTTTCCCAATTAAATAAAAATTTGGTGGCGACTCCATTTTAAACTTCAAACTCATTTCATTTTTCGCCGTCCCGTCGCGATCCCGGTTGCGACAACAATGCACGAGACTTATTTCATATTAAATTAATATATACAAATATTTTAAAATCTAGGGAAAATGTAATATTTTTATAAATGTTTAAAATTTTTAATATTTAAATAATAAGAATATCATATACCAATAATTTAAAATAGAAATTTTTATATTATTATATGATTTTATACTAAACATAGTTAATTAGAATCAACTTGAAAGTATTATTTATTATTTATTTTTTAAAAAATAAAGGATTAACTAATTGAATAAAATTGTATGTCCCTTTCTATCCCTTTAATTTGACCTCCTCTAAGTAGTTTAACAAATTCAAATTGAAGGAAATCTGCATAAACTATAAAACTAAAATTTATTTATAATATATTTTTACAAAATTTAATCTAAAGAATTCACTAACAACTTCAACACTTAGGTGCAATATTTGAAACTTCAAATACTAGGAGAAAAATCCATCGATAATGTTACTAGGGAAAAAATCCACCAGTACTATTACTACAAGAAAAGTCAATCGATAAATTACTAGCAGAAAAATCTATCGTTAATGGGCGAGCTAAATTTTGGTGCTAGATGATGTGAATATTATTGACAGATTACTATATGAGTATGACATTTGAACATAAGTTTTTTCTTTTATTTCCCTGGACATGAGAACATAAGATTTATTAGCCATGATAATCACTACTTGCAGGACTTCTAGTGCTGTAAGATATGAGAATGAAATATATATCTCCCCTGTCAGTTTGCTTGAGCTCAAGTCCCTATTGCTAATTGACAATTGAAATCATTAATCATTGCTAGGACAATCTATGATACTAAATTCTTCAGTCAAATATTTAAGAATGTGTTTTTCTGGTTCTACATTGCTGGCTCAAAGATGACTGCGGAGAATCAAAGGGGTCACATTTGGGGGATGGAGATGGACTCAATGATCGATTCCCGGTGGATATGTGTCTTCCTGTCGTGGATGATGACCCAATTTGTCTCAAAGTGCTGGAGAACCTGCTTTGCAAATGCCAGTACTAGGGACCAGGTTGGTTATTTTATTTTTCTGATCTTGGATTCAATAAAAGTCCCTATGTGCAATAAATAATGTAATTAATCTCTTCATTAATCTTAGCTCACAATGGCCCATAGTTTCACATGTCGTTCATCTATTGGAACACATAAGGGCTTCACTGATGAAGCTTTTTCTGAAGCTTCATCATATTAAGCACCTACCGGTTGCATTGATATGAGAACATTCAATTTGTGATATTTGACATTTTTTGTTTCCAAAGCTTTGGATTTCTACATAAATCAGTGCACTACTTTCTCCATGCACTTTCCTCGCATTAAATTAATGGGGGTTTACGCTGCTCAGTACATTAAATGATACATAGGTAAAGATTGCAACGTTATGGTTAATTTAATTACCTAGCTGAGGGATTAAATTCTGTTTCAAGCTCAAGCTGTATGGAGTACATCTCATCATCATGTGTAGTGATAGTACCATCCATCTCCGAGGATAGACATTCTTTTAGCTCAACAAATATGTGGCTTATGTCTGGTCTTTGAGCTGCAATTTGTGAACAGCAAGACAAGGCAATCTCAACAACTTTCCATGCAGAATTTGTATTAAATTCTCCTTTCAACCTCGGATCAACAAGGTTTTGAATATCTCCTCTTTCAATGACGGGTTTAACCCTCTGAAGTATATGAGTGGTTTCCTCGCTTGCTCTTACTAGTGCAGGTTGACCAGTGATCAACTCGAACAAAATTATTCCAAAGCTGTAGATATCACTTTTCTTATTTGAATTTCCAGTCCTGTGAAATCTATTAAGAAAACAAACAAGCAATTTTAGTTCTCTTCTCTTCATTCTTGGGCAAAATAAATTATCACCCCTAATAATTAGCTAAATCTATTTGGCCAAATAGAGGAAACTTTGTATCTTTTCCAAACCAAATAAGTAATACACATATTGGTAAATTTGTCTTCTCAATTGTTCTAGAACAATATTGCATCTAATAATCTATAACAATTTATTTGTCTTCTCAATTGTTCTAGAACAATCTATAACTCTTTAAAAACATAACTTATATACAACACTTGTAAACATGTTACTAAGAGAGTTTTAACATTTTTTTTTACATTTTTAGATAATTTTTTTAAAAATTATATACTTTTAATTTATGTTACTAAAAACAATATGTAGTAGTGCTCTACCAAAATTTCTTATATTATTACTTACTCTGGATCAATATAACCTGGTGTACCAGCAGGACGAGTTGATATATGAGAATCGATATCATTATCAAAGGCTCTACTCAGACCAAAATCAGCTATCTTGGCATGCTTGGCTTGATCTAGTAATATGTTGGAAGTTTTCAAATCTCTATGGACAATTGGTGGCTTAACACCGTTATGCAGATAATCTAGTCCTGAGAATCCATCCGAACCCATAGAATATATGGTGTCAAAGTAAAATTAAAGCAAGAAGCAGAAAACTTCCATACATAGAAATTTAAGCAGATACCATTTGCTGCATCAATTGCAATATTAAGTCTCTCATTCCACTTCAAGACATCTTGATTTTTCACTGCACACAAGGCATAACATGGCGACTTTATTTGATTCATGTATAAGGAAAAATAAATAGACATTATTCTTATGATTATATAGGAAAACCCAACAAAATGAAACCATAATCAAATCTTGCGTTAAGATGAGTAGATGACTCCAAGATACATGGAACACAATAATTTTATAAATCCTTACTGCATATCAAATTTATGGTCTTAGACTCTTAGATAGCATTGTGCTTCTATTTGTAATATGAAGATAAGTAAAATGAAAGTGGAAATCTGAGATTGTGGGTTTTACTTAGAGAAAAAAAAAAGTAGAGAATTTAGATATTGATATGTTGTGGTGTGTTGTGTTGTGAATTGTGATGCCGCTTCCTATTTGTATTAATACTAAAATCTTAATCCTATTTGAATAAAAAAAACAAATAATGAAATATAAAGAAATATAGAAATCAAGCATAAATGATCATTTAAGACATTCTTTAATATTCTAAAATATATTTTAATTAAGATACTATATTATTATTTTTAGGTGAATTTAGAATATTCACTGGAAAAAGAAAAGACTAATTTCATCAAGATATAGAGTTTACATATATGGGTTTGACTAAGTTATAGTTTGACTCGACTAGATTCCGGACTAAGAAAACATTCTATCTATTACTTTAACTAGTTAGCCTGCCTCCTAGATTCTAATAGACTAGTTAGCAGTGAAAACTATCTTAGGCTGAGACAATTGTCTAATTAAATCTAATTCTTCCTTGCTACTAGTTTGGGTTCCTCTACCATGTTTTAGCTAAATCAATGCAGTAACTGCACATTAGTCATGCATACAACTGATCAAGAGAATAGCATACTCTAACTTCATCCTCTACTTCAAAGTGGTTGAGATAGAGAAAATAAAGAAGCCATATCTCTAAGTTCAGTACACAAATGCTTAAAGAAAAGCACACTCAGAGCCTTGGTCAATGCATCTATAATCTTTTTGACGCACAACTGTATTGCAGTAGGAAACAAGATGTTGATTCCTACAGCTCAATTATGGAGTTTTGGTCCTTAAACTTTTTAATTCTTCAATGTTGAAACGATTATCGAGAAGGAAAAAAATGACATGCAAACACCTTTCAAGAAGATGCAAACAGATGCCAAAATAATGACCAAAATCCTAATTCCCGAATGAAGATGTAATTTTTGTTATAGCTACAATTTCTCAATGGTTATTCAACAACAAAGCTCTCAATTTTCCTCTCATTCAGATAAAGCATGGACAAGTCGGATGTGTTTATAATTCTAGTATATGCAATGTAAATTACCTGATAGATATCGTTGGAGATTTCCATTGGTCATATATTCATAAATCAATGCTTTAATTTCTCCTTCATCGCAATACCCAACTAGAGTGACCAAGTTTCTATGATGAACAAGACTTAGGAGCTGTGCCTGCATTTCAAATTTCAGATTTACCAAAATTAACTGGAAAATAGATTGCTAAATTCTCCATGAAATTATTACTTCACTAAATTCATAATTCAATGTACTGTTTTATTACTTAAGTACAATTTCTAACCTCTGATTGGAATTCTCTATAACCTTGTGTTGATGATGGTGATATCAGCTTAACAGCAACTTGAGCATGATCTTGTAGAATACCTAGGTAAACTTTTCCAAATCCTCCTTCTCCAATAATGGTTTTGAACTTATCAGTAATATTGAGAATCTCAGTGTTAGTGAATGTTCGATGCTTTGATTCCAATGATCTTCCCTTCTTAGAATCAGTATGAGCATTCACTACATTAAAGAAAATCCGAATTAAAACATGCAAATATGTAAAAAGAAGTAATTACAAACATGAATAAGGACTTGGGTAAATTATTCTATAACTCATAAAACCTTTTTTTGCCCGTCATCTTTTTATTTTTTTAAAAGTAATATCTTATTTTTATTTTTTTAGTAAGTACCTTTTTTTTTTCAATTTAACCCCTACATTATAAATTGTCTACCAATGTAGTTCTTGGTTACATTTTTGTTACATAACCAACAAAAACAAAAAAATTGGTTGTGTAGCTCAAACGATGTTAATACAGCACACATGTTAATATGACACCATTTGTACTACTTTGGCATTTTTGTTAATTTCGGTATAGAAATGTGTCCTGAAACCGCTTTGACAAATGGTTTGTTATTTATCGATCCAAATAAAAGAAGTTAAAGATAGAGGAACATATTAGACAACAAACAAAGATGATGAGAGGCCCAAAAAATCCCTTTTGTACCCTGTGTATATCAATTGCAAAAGCACTTTATATGCTGTATATATAGGTAAAAAACTAACTATACATTTCTTTTATACTTCTTTTCTTTTTTTGGTTTCAATAAAAGATAGGCTAAACTCATCCAAACAGACGGAGAGCATGAGTACAAAGACAGCAGGTTCAAAACAGAGCAAATTAAACAGAAAAAAGGAAGAACAATAGCAATCCATAAAACTAGAAAAGTTTATTCCCATGTTGGTTATAATGGCATCTAACTGATGGTGTCTACTTGCTTGCAATCACAAATTCGTCATATCTGCCTCTTATTATAACTATAGAAAAATAGCAATTTTCTATTGTCTGTGTTAATTTCCTTCCGAGTTTGTAGAAATTAATTGTTTGTAACAACTGCGATATTAAAGCAAAATTAAAGAAAACCAACAAAAATGTTCACAATAAAAAAGGTGATAAGTACAAGCACTCAACAAACTCTTTTGAAATTAGGGCTCTTAGAGTTTTATATCTAACATATACCACGTGACGAAGTGAAAGAATCAAAGCATTGGAGGGCAGAATTATACAAATGATCAACTTCTACTATAGTATTCTTGCTAAGTATTAACATGAAATTCATTATGGTTTTATGGTGATATTCTCATCCATCAACTAGCTACGGGAACAGAATTCAATTAAGTACCTTTTTGCCTTCTTTTGAATATCCAAAGTCCAAGAGAAATCAAGAGGATCACAGTTAAAGTCAAAAGTGAAGCAACAAGTGGTACTATGAAGTGCTTCTTATTGCATGATTTTGCTAGACACAGATCTGGATTATTAGCCACACTGGGAGAAAAAAGGTTAAGTGCCAAGATATTAGTTATCATATCATAGAAGTGATGATATTCACATCATATATATAATAATAGGTCCCAAGAACTAATACTCATGCTATCATATATAATACTTATCTTCTTGTTCTTCTACCCCATCAATTATTGCCCCATGAAATATAAGAATAGAAAAAGATTTAAAAATTTATAATAGTTATTAAATGTATAGCACTTATCGTTCATATGATAATAAATGATTGAGAGACAAAAAAGATAACATAACTTGAAGATAAGTGATTTCCATCCCACGTAACACCTAATTACATTATGATTGTTGACCATATGATTACCTAAAGCTCAAAGAGAATCACTTCAAAAACTGCTATCAAAAAGCTACTCTCAAGAAGATGCCCTCAAAAAGTCTCATAATATAGTAAAATAATACAAAAGTGACTCTCAATAAACAGAAGTAATAGAAGTAACATTTGGTAAATATTGTTCTCAAAATCTAAAATGACTATAATTGAAATAAATATTAGAGTTCACTTGGTGCATGGAATTGGAATTAGCTTGAAATTTTAAATTCAGTTCCAATATAGAATTGGAATTAGCTTGAAATTTTAAATTTAAATCTTATAAAGAATTGGAATCCAGGATTAGAATTCTAAATTCAATTCCATTTCTATTGCTTGGATACATGATCTATAATTTCAACATATTTACACTATATTAAGTTTATGGCAGGTGGACAACTGGCACCAGCTATTGATGCTAGTGACAAGCCATCAGCAATCGGCAGCAGACGAGCTGCAGGTGACTGACAATGGGTGGTCAACGATTGGCAACTATAACACTCGGCCATCATTGGTGGACGATGAGAGGTGATGACAATTGGAGAATGATAAAAATTATGATATATAAATTGACAATTTTTAAGGTATGAGTTAAGAATTAGAAAAGATTTTGGCTATTTACTTTTCAATTCCATGGAGTTGTTACATGGAATTATGATTCTAATCATAAAAGGGTTACTAAACATAAATTTTGAAATTTTGCTGTCCAATTTCAAATCAAAACTCCAATTTCATGCTCAATTTCATACGCCAAACGATCACTTAAAGTGTATAATTTTTTAGGGAGAATTTTTTAAGAAATAGTCATAAATTAATAGCCTTAATTAATAAAAGGATAAAATTAGACTTTCACTAAAGCTTTAATAGGGGCCAACTCGAGAATAAATGAGGAATCAAATTCAAGTTTCAGAAAATGTGATCATATTTCTAACCAATAAAAAAAAAAACAATGGGATCATTTTTATTAATCAATCAACCTTTCTGAAAAAAAAAAAAAGACAATGGAATCATGGTGGAAACTATTTGTATTTAATAGGGTGTTTAGTAGTCTCGTATATTTTTTGGGAGATTTAGTTAAATGTAATTAAGAACCAAGTTGTTGTGCCAGTTTCTTGAGTAGCATGTTGGTTTGGAGCAGGTTCTCCAATCGTTGCCTTGGTTCGAATCTGGCAGATCGTAGAATCAAGTTGTTGTGATTGTAACAACACTTAGTTAAATTGTTATTAATTATGATATAAATAAGGAATTACTACTATTGTAACTCACATTGTAACGAGCATTGGTTCATTTGTAACTCACATTGTAACGAGCATTGGTTCATTTGGAGTTTTTCTCTCTAAGGAAGTTCTATCAGAATGTCATACATAAACATTACTTAAAAATAATGTAAAACATTTTACTCTAAAAGTTGATCTAATACTTTTTTTTTCGCTATAACTTTTCCTTAATCATATTGGTCTACCAATAGTTTTGCTACTTTTTAAACCTTTATATTTTACACATTTACTATTCATATTGGTTATTAAATGAAAGTTGACAAAAAAACAGCATACCAATAGAAAAAATAGCAACTAATGGGCAAAAATTGATTCAGAGAAGATGAAAAATATCATAACAGAAACCTTAGTTGCAGAGTTTTATTATCCGACTTTTCCTTGAGAACCATAGGAATTGGACCTGAAAGCTTGTTCCCTGTCAAATTACTGCAAAGACAGTGAAATAATATATCCTGAAAATTATTACTTAAATATAGATCTAATAACTTAAAATTTAGATTTACTTAAAATAAAAGAAAAATTCTTCTATAAGCACAATTTTAACACCTTATATAGGTGTCATATAGATAAATAATTAAAATTCATGTCAGCATTTTATATTTTCGAAGTAAGTTAAGTACCTATATATCCTACTTTTACATTTGTGAGGAATCTCAATACTAATTTTTTATTGTCAGGGGACCAATTTGTCTATCAATAAAATTGTCAGGAATCTATAGTATCTTATTTTTGCAATTGCAAGAGATTTCAACACTAATATTTTTTTTATCAGGGACTAATTTGTCTATTAATAAAATTATGAGGAACCAATTTAAGTGTTTACACTTAATAATCTTAAATAAAAGATGTTATATTTATACAATAAGTTCTAATGCTACCAAGCAACTAGTTTTTCAAAACTAGTAGGAAAGATTCCAAACTTACAGAACTTTTAACTTTGGCAATTCTGCCAAAAATTCAGGTAGAAGTCCTTCCAGTTCGTTGTCTGACAAATCCCTAAAACATTGTAATACAAAATTTATTGATGAAGGAAAGTTCAAAGACTTTAGGATCTGTATCCAAATTTATTTGCAAGAATGGTATATGACAATAGATCCCTGAATGGATAAGTGGGTTATCGCCCTTTATTTTTCTTTTGCAAAAAAATTGATGGTATATCATTAGTTATTCATGAAGAGAAATTCTTGTACGAGCACAAGTCTATTACATCACATTTAGATACACTCATAATAAAAATTTATTTAATCAACTTTATTTAACATATGCTCATTCATTTACATATCTCACTTACTTTTTTATGAATGTGTCTATAAATAGATTCTTACACTTATTATCTATAGAATTTTTATTTGATGAGACCCACGGGTGGGTAGGTTATAGAAATTAGAAGCTTTCATGTGAACTCCTGTATAAACTAACCATAATGTTGTCTGTGAGACTTCTACTTAGTCAATGCCATATGAGTATGATATTTGAACATAAGATTTATTGGCCATGATAATCACTACTTACAGGACTTCTAGTTCTGTAAGATATGAGAATGAAATATGTATCTCCCCTTTCAGTTTGCTGGAGCTGAGGTTCCTGTTGGTAATTTACAATTGACATAATATTAGTCATTGCTAGGACAATATATGTTACTAAATTCTTCACTCAAATATTTAAGGATGTGTTCATGTGCTCATGTCACGGTGATGATCAATGCCAATATGTTCTTCCTTTTGTCTCTTTCTGTTTCAGTGGCATTGATCAATGAGTGCCTTGCATCCTATATAGCGTAGTAATAAAGTTTTGAAAAAGATTATTACTTACAATGATATGATCGTTGGATTGGTGCCAGCGCTGCAATTGAGACCCTCCCATGTAAATTTCATTGGAAGACATGGGTCTCCTTGCCAACTCAACCTAGAGATCTGGTAGGCATCTTTGATTTGCACGATGGCACCAACTAAACATATATAATAATGCAGCATATAATGTGGTAAGGATTGAAAAATTCTAAAATGCTATTAAAATTAAGAAAAAAAATGAGCCTTCCGTAACATTTATATTTTAGCACATCTTTTATATTAAAAGTGAGAGGCAATAATTACTCACAAATTAATATTTATCTTAAAAAATAAATGTTAAATAGTATTTTTCTTTTCTTATTTTAGAGTTAACATGTGAACAATAATTCAAACTATATATGACATATAAATGATTAACGAAAATTAGATAGGACACGAGAACTGGACCCCTTCGTATTCGATTACTTGTTGAAGATCGGTGATTCAAAAACCAGTTTTTTATAATACCTGACTTTTTTTTGGGGCACCTAACTTTATCACGTTCAAATTTTACCGAAATCGAGATCTCTCTCATGCCCTTCTTCAAACTTCACTTTTCTGATCAGCATTTGCATATGACAAGGTTATGTAAAATTTTGCATAAATGATCTATTCCTTATTATATTGCATACCATCTCTTGGGTGAGTTGGAGAATCAGGTTGCGTCATCAACTGATGGATCTCAAAGGCGTTGAGGATAGGGGGAGCATCCGACTTTGACGATGCACTAATGCTAAAATTAACATTATTAGCTTCAACTGTATGATTAATGGTGACTGGCTTCAAGTATTCAAGAACCAAAGGCTGTGAGAGGATGTTTTCAGAGTTGAGGATGATCCTGTCGATTATTCTTTTCTGCCCAATCGGAAGTTGCTTAATTTCAGTAAAGTGGAAACAGACATAATACACGGTATTCTCCTCAAGTGCTCCATACCGAGATCTAAAGTCAAATTCTAAGGCATACGAGATATTTCGAGATCGGGCTGCAGTCCTCAATACTTCGGCTGGTAATCTATAAGCATCAAATTTGGTTCCAAGACCGAGTTCAGTCGATTTATTATCTAATTCAAGGTGATACCAACTCGAATTATCGCCAGCGTCATCAAAGCGCCAAAATCGGTCATAGACGTCATCCTTGTACCTAGCAAATTTTAAGAATTAGGCAATAATAATTCGCTAGTTTTCTACATCAGAGCTTTTGAATAATAAAACAAATAAACACCGGTAAAAAGGTATCTTTACCGATTTCTTAGACGTCAAGCCTAAGACCTTTGTTTAAGTACTTTACTGATTACTTAATCTTGAAATCGTCAATGTTTTTATAAAGAAATAGACAAAAAGTATCTTTTATCCTTTTTATTACTTTTTCCAAATTGATCTCTTTTTTTTTTTTTTTTTCATCTATAGACAGTATAGTATGATTCCTAAAATTTACTGTCGTCTTTTTATTAATCCTAAAATTCACAATTGTCAATCATTATAATTGATCAGTGCTAGTCTATCATTAAATATGTTGCAACACCCAGAAATTTCTTAATAATTCTTATAAATTTCTTAATCATTATAATGTACCCTTGAGAATTGTTCTGTGAGTCATTTTGGTTATGTTATGCTAGACAAAATCCTTTCTGAGCCAACAGGAAGTCAATTGTTCTTAAGTGTCATTTAGAGTCCTCAACTTTTTTAGTATGGATCCTACATGTTGTCCTTGAAGGGTTATATAATAGAAGCATTTTTTTTAGGCCAAGAGTTCCGTTAATTGTTTCTAAATAAAAATGAGTTAAATGATGATTTTTAATGAATTTTAAGGAACTATTAAACCTTGTGTTTTTACTCAAAAGTTTATAAAATCTCAATAAAATTTCAAATTTGAACTAAAACATGATAATTAGATTTTTAATTGTAAGAATTTTAGTTTTTTTGATATTTTATTTGAATTTAAATGGGGATATTTCCTTATTTAGATTTATGTTTAAGGCCAATGGAAAGTAAAATAAATTAGGACATTAACTTAATAAACAAGTGAGCAATGAAACAACACCAACCCATTAAAAATGAAACTCCACCAGCCCTCATCTCTTTATTATCCTCCCTAAAACATGTGACCGTCTTATCTCTTCCTCCTCTCTTCTTTCTCTCCCGACGTCCCCTCTCCGTGCTAGCCATGGACCAACCTGCATCGAGCTACTAGCCGCCCTTGCCAGGATGCCACCGGCGCAACTTCCATTGTGGCTGAGACACCCAATAGCCACAAGTCTCTCTATTTGGTAGTGTGAAGAGCTAAGATATTTCTAAATCCCAATCTTGCTCCAAATTTGGTAGATTAACTAGATATTATCTTCGGTGTAGGATTAGAGCTCTACCGTTGAAAACCTAGGGTTTGATTTGAGATTTTGTGTTTGGGGGTTAATTTGAATTAACGTTTGGTTCCAAATGTTAATTAGTGGTATTGGATAACGTGTGCGATGTGAGATACTTTGGAGAGGCATCCTAACAATCCATGGCAACTTAGTCGTGTAAATGTTTATGTTTTGTTATGCATTTAATTTCATTCGGATATAAGGTTATGGGTAACGTGATGCTTGTGGAACATTACATGTATAAATACTTGTCTGTTATCCTAGTTCAGTTGTGGGATCAATATTTATAAGAATTGTATTTAGCAAAAGTCCTATTTTTTGGGGAGACCCTGATTGTTAGGTAAAGTTTTGATAAGGCTTGCAAAGGGGTTGAGGCTCCCTATGCAGGGTCACGATCTGAGTTGGCCCGTGGCATATGTTATCACATTCATCCTCTTGTCATTCCCTGTAAAGTTAACTAATAGTGACTAATGTGACATGTAAGTGTGTGTAGGTGCTATGTTAAGTGAACATATGAGGACTTGTCAATCAAATAATCCCTTAAAACCTAATTGAAGATACTTATAATTTAGGGATTTGAGTGTTTTTATGATTTGGAAAATTATGTTTTTAACGAGTTATTTGATTTTTTTTTGTAACTCATTTCATATGGCATCCCGTATATTCACTTAACTGAACACATCATCCACTAACGTTCCACATTAGTCATCACCATTAGCTAACTTTGTTATATATAGTAGCTAGCTGATGGGAGGATGAATGTGGTGACATTTTCAATCTTTAAGGGATTCTAATCTGGTGCTAAATTCCTTTAAGAACTAATTTGGTGGGTGTTGTATCTTCGGAGGACCAAAATAAGATTTTAGTCTAAAAACAATGCAATTATGACAAGACATTATCAGCTAGTGACATATTTCTCTTTTATTTTTTAATATGATAAAAGTGTTGTAGAAGCATCAAACAAATGAAATTACCGGGAAAAAAATGTTAGACATACAGATTTTTTTTTAAAACAAATAAATGTTAGAATAACGTGGCATAAACAATAACATTTTGATAAATAAGTGGGTCCTATCACTATATTTAATATAACCACCATGATATATTTTATACAAAATGCTAGTTGTATAGCATTACTCATTCTAAAGGTTTAAACATGTTTTTTATTCTTAGAAGTATAGATTGTTTTTATTTTAGTCCATGTAAAAAAACCTGATTTTTCAATATTATGGTTTTGTTCCCTAAAGTTCTAGTTAGAATATGCAATTGGTCCTTACGAATATTGAAAAGTCCGTGTCTCATCTTTATAACTGTTTTAAGAATCTTCTTTTAATTCTTGTAACCATTTAACAATGTCGTCAACTAATTAATATTAGGGAAAAATAAGCATAATATTTGAAAAAAGAGAGGCTAAAAACCAAAAACAAATTAAAAGAACTAAAACCAAACAACCTATATTGTATTTGATGACTGAAACCATATTTCTGTTTATTCTAAATATAAGCATGCAAATTAACGAAAACAAATGATAAGCAATCAAATTAAAAAAAAACAGATGATACTTTACCAAAATGAACAGGTAAACGGCTTGAATTATTGAAATATCTTTTTCCCAATGAAATGTTAACTATATATTTCTTTTGATTGAGCACTATAAATGGGCATGAAACTTTAGAGATTTCTCTAAGAAACTCTGATGTTCCTTATTCTTCGTAGTTATTTGGTCTATCTGGCTAGCAAGGAATGAAATAGTTTTCAGAAATAAAGTTCCAGATTGGGATCACATCATTTTTCTTGCCAAGTTATGTGAGATTAAATAATCTAACACTCTGTTAACTAGTTTAATATTTAACACAAACAATCTACATAAGATTAAAATAATTGAGTTTTAGAAATATTAAAACCGAAGCCAAAAAACAATTATTTTAGGAATTAAAAACAAAATTTACTTATGTTCAAAGGATCAAAAATATTTTTAAACCAAAATATTATATTCTTTGCAATATAAACATAATTTATTGTCTCATCATCATCAACAACAACAACAATATTGTCAAAATAGACTCTTCCATCCCTTATGTTTACTCAATTTTTCAATCTAGCTCCCCAATCTTTTGCATCCCTTATGTTTACTCAACAACAACAACAATATTTTCCATCCCTCATGTTTACTCAAATTTTCAATCTAGCTCCCCAATCTTTTATTTTTCTCAATTTGGTCTCTTGTGTTTTAAATTATTTTTAATTTAATCACAAATCACTGATGGAAAATATTGACTACACACGTGTGGATCAGTCAAGTGAAATGCCTCACGTCAGCAATTTTCGCGAGGCGTGTGACACAGTGGATTGGAACCAGATTAAAAACAAGTTGAAACATAAATGGTCAAATTAAAAATCGAATAAAGGTAAGCGGAAAAAAAAAATTGCACAGGATAATAATAACGTAAGATATTGATTGTTACCTACTAAAAGAAGGCCATTTAAGAGAGCCAACGTCAATCCTTGCCCCAATAATCAATAGTGGTGCTGGAGTAGTGCTGGACGTGATAACAGGATAGATGGAGCTGTTCAAAGGCCGTAATTCCAATGTAGAAATGCAAGGAATTGTTGGGCCAGTCTTAACAAGGCACACTTGGATGGTGCCACTGTCACTTGGCGGAATGTGAATAATCTCAGCAAAGCGGTAAGAGTTGGCCCCATAATCAATAGTAATTGGGTTCCACAGATTGACTCCGAGATACAGATCGAAAGATGGGGTTTGATTTTTGCCGTCATAGTTCCCATATGAGAAGGAAGCCCTGATAAGATACTTGCTATTGCTTTTGCCCTGTTCAGGTCTCAGAGTGTAGCAGTTCCTATCTCCCTTTGGAAAGCATCTCAGTGTGTTAAACTGTTTCCCAAAGTAGGGCATGTTTGAGTACGCATTCCCTGAAGCCTTATAATTCTCTCCTGTTTCTACAAAGTTTTTGTCTGTTTGATACCAAAATCCAGTTTCTTCGTCTCGGTAGTCCTCTGTTGATCCACAATCGATGCTTATGAAACCTATAAATTACATTACATGGCATCAGTCTCTATGACCAAATGATATGAGATTTTATGACCAAATGATATGGGCTTAAGCTTTTATTCTGATAAAATTACTAATGCTTCAAGCCTCAAAAAGGCGATTACGTGAGGACTGTCTTATAATAAACTATTCATGTGACTCTGTTCATCTGCTTAAATTTTTAGGAAAAGTAGTTTCATGGTAATAATAAATAAGAGAAAAATAAAAAACAAAAAAGAAAGACAAATTGATATATATATATATATATATATATATATATATATATATATAGAATTTCAAATACATATAGTTTTAGGATACCTGAAACATCAACTTCGGCAAGCATCCTATCAGCCCGTTCATAATCTTCGGCGGTTGCTAGCCTTGAGTGGCTAAGGCCATTAATGATGTTAAAGGAAGCACATACTGTTAAAATCAGAAACCAGTATAAGGTTTTCTTCATCTTTGACACTCTGCCAAAAAGAAGAGAGAGAATACGGGAGAAGTTGATGTCGACTCAAGCATAAAGCCAGCTTCTTTGGAAGGAAGAACAGTTCGATTTCATAAGCTGATGAGTGAATGAGTATGAATAGTGGAAAAAGTTTATTGTAGTCATCATTCTTCAGCCTATATATAATGTAGTCCTTGCATGGAATACTTAAGCATGTCCTAAAAATAATTTAAGATAAATTACATTTTAATTCAATTTTTTTTAAAATCTCCATGTTTTCATGTTTATTATTTTATTAGTGTTATGTAATCCATGCGATGTACATGATAATAAGGAGGAACATATAAAATTAAATAAATATTAATTTTAATTTGTAGAATGAATATATGATAAAAATATTGTATAAAAATATTAATAACACTTAATTTCATTTAAGAGTTTAACAGTTATCCAAAGTATTATAAAAGCTGATTTTATTATAAATAATATTTAAAATTTGATTTTGTACATATAAAATTTTAAAATTAAAAAAATAGGTTAATTGTTAAGAAAATTCATCAACACTTCTTTTAAAAATAAGAAAAAAGTTTTATATAATATGTATGAATAATTCCCTTTTTAGTAAACTTTTTAAAATTTTGAATTTTAACATGTTTTAAATTAAAAGTTGCCAAGTGACAAACATTTCCTATCAATAGTTCTTAAATATTAATATTATGTATTTTTGGCCAAAATATCCTTTGTTAATAGTTATATATATATTAATTCTTTTATAAAAAAAACATATGTCATGAATTATAATAATATAAAATATAGAGATATACATATTTCAATTTAATTTTGAAATTACTATTATACTATTATGTTAAGAATAAATTATTAACGGTAGACATAATTTATAATAGTCATTTATAAAAATGAAAAATGCATATTTTGTCAACTATCAATTTTAGAATATTAATGTATATTTTCATAGTAAAATAACAAAATTGTTTCTTTACATTCTTCGTGATTTATTTTAATCCACTGTTAAAAAATATGTTTATTTTTATATACAATAATATTCCGAAATTAGTAGCCAATAAAAGACATGATTTTTATTTATATTACAAATTATTATTACTATTAGTTCTTTATTCTCTTAATGTACGATAATAATAATTTAAAAATTAAATGAAATTATACATATCAATATTGTATATTATTATAATCCACATATATATATTTATTTTACAATAAAAACATAATGTTTTACTATTAATACAAGATATGTTGGTAAAAAAAATAAAACAATAAACATGAGGAAATGCTGAATTAAGAAAAAACTGGAAAATAGATTGAAGTGTTACTTAATTTTTTAAGAGAGGGAAGTGTATATTTTAAAAATAGATGGAATAGTTCATAAAAAACAAAAAAGAAAAAGAGAGATAGGTATAAGTGTATAATAATGTAAGGTCCATATAATACTTTAGACACCATATATGAAAAATCGTGCACCTACATTATGTATGTATGACCCAACCGACTGAACGGTCCCCTCTGCCACTAGTCTTCCTGTTCAATAGCCAATTTAATTGTGGTTCTCATAATAGGTCGCATGGCATCATAAAGTGGACAGAGGAGACTTAGTCATGGGTGTATAGTAACACAACCTTACTGAGTCCTCCCACTTTTGCTGAGAGCAGACTATATTCAATTTTTTCGGCAAAGGAGTTGACTATTCAATTTTAGCGTCGTATGTGATTACTGCTCCCTCATTTTTAAAATATATGTCATTTTCAAACAACTGCAGATATTAAAAAACAAATATATTAAAAATTGAGTAAAACATAGTGAATTAATTAATATATTTCTATTCGATTAAATATTTTTAAAAATTTATTTTCTTTATTTTATAATAATTGTTAATTTTTTACTTTTTAATGTTTCAATATATATATAGAAGCTATCCATATAGTATTAATTTTCTTTTCTATTTATACTCTTAATATAAATAAGTTATTTAAGTTATCGATGTATTTATTAAGATGAATAATAATAACTATACGAAGATAGTTTTATCAATTCATTTAGTTTTTTATATTTATCAAGATGTTTTTGCCTTAATATGTGTATTATTTAGTTTTTGACAGTTATTATAAAACAGAGGGCGTAATAGTTAGTAAGTGAAATTATTTAGGATAATTATTAAAAAAATAAATAAATAACATATTAAAAGATAAAATTATCTAAAAGTAGATAAATATTTTAAAATATAAAATTTATTTGAAAATGGACAGATATTTTAAAAGAGGTAGGGTATCTTTATTAATCATATTAGTCTCATATCAACAGTACTTTGGCTTGTTTCATTTACTTTGGTGGGACTAGCTTCGTGGTTGCATGTGCCGGAGTTATTTCGGTTGTTGTAAAGGAAAAAGTTCGACTACGTACCGACTCCAAGTTGGCATGTACACTATGACTTTTTTTAAAAAAATATTTTGGGATAACTCAAATTGGGAGGAGACTATTGTTAATACTCTCTCTGCTTTTGAATAATTATCTCTCACAAAAATTGACAAAAATATTGATAGAATGCTAATTTTAGTAAAAATTATGAATAGTTTACTAAATTATCCTTATTTATTTTTAATATTTCAACTTTCTCTCCCATTCTCCACTAATAAGTTAATAGTATTTAATAGGAGTATTATTAGAAAAAATAATTAATACTATTTAAACATTTAAAATGGATAATAATTTTTAAACAAAATAAATTTTTGAAATAGATAATTACTCATGGATGGAGGGAGAAATAATTTTATTTTGACTTTTTTGTGTTAGACACGTATGGGACATGGATAACCATATACGCTATGTAATATCATATAATTTTTCCGTTTTCAATTTCATTCACCTCCCAGATTTCATATCTGTAGTAGTTGGTTTTGATTTTGTGTTTCGGGATACTCTTGTTTTGCAGTACTTTTATGGTCTGTTTGGCTATTCAAGTAGAAGTTTCACTGTTTTGGTTTGTGTTACCTTAGTGTTAAAGATGTCAAAATGGGTTAGGCATATTGGGTTGGTCCATCAAAATTGCTATTTTTAGCAAAATGGGTTGGATTTTTGAGTTCACCAAAAAATTTCAACTTGCCTAACTCGCCCTATTTAACCTCGGCTTTAGGTGGGGTGGGGCGAATGCCAAGTCTTTTTTTCAAAAAAATTAATAATTAATTAGTTATTAAATATTAGTTCTTATTATCCTAACCCAAAGAACATATAGACAACAAAGCCCATATATTGAATAAGACTATCAGACAAGCCCAAAACCAAATTCAAGAAGCTGCTTCTGACCAAAACAAAAAAGACTTGTTTTTTGAAGAAAAGAAAACTGAAAAAAAAAAAACACAAGAAAAATACGTTACTACTTACTACAGTATTAGTATGAGCAAAGGTTAAAAGTTAAAACAAAAAGTCACATTTCACACAAGAAAAACTTTAGGGGGCTGCATACGAATAATGATGACATATGATCGAATCTCTTGTACAAGGTATGAAATCAAAGGAAGATAACATTGAGTACGTGCAAACCAACAAGAAGAAGAGGTATGGAAAAGGGTGAATAAGAGAAAGGCTATTTAAAAGTGTTAGTTTCTTTGGTGATCAGTGCAAAAATGATATTTGGACCCCATGTTTTTGGGGACAGCTAGACACTCATGAGAGAATAGAAGGGAGATCAAGAGAGAAGTTGTAGGAAAAAATAAAGTGATGGGTCTCATGTGTTTTTGTGTGTTGGATATTGGCTATCTTAGGTGTTGTGTGATCAAATAACATTGTTGGTGATGGTGTGTTGTTTGTTTTGGGGTTTTATATTGGATTGTGTCTTGTATCTAGATGGATTGTCCCTTTAATTTGTTATTGGTCCGTGGTTTCTGCTTGTTTCTTTATAGAGTGTTTGGAAATTTCAAAAATTGAATTCAACTTCCTGATTTAGAAGGGACTTAAGAATTGAAATTCTCAAAGAATTGAAATCCTTAAAAAAATTCCAAAAGTAAATAAGGCTCAAATTGGTCTAATTTATTGTTGAATTTGAGATTAAAAATGAAATACCCAAAATATCCTCATCCTACATACTAAGCCCGTCTCTTTCTTACCTATCCACAAGCCCTAGCAGACTTGGAAGAGACCACTCTACTGCCACTGCCAGCCACAACAAAATCAAAAATTGTTGCAGTAGGATCATAAGAAGAGGTGACATGACTCAGGATTTAGAAGGAAAGTGTTACATGTAAACGGTGGGGTGTTGAAGAAGGTGCATATTCAAAGCGTAGGAAGGAAGAAGAAGGTACACCCTGCTTCAGCTGTTTGGTTCGTGTTAACCGTAATGTTTTCTTCGCTTTATATCTCTGTGCCATTTGTAAATAAAAGTAAAAAAAGTCTCAATGATAAAAAAAAAAAGTTCATGAAAAGAAAAAATATCTTCCTATGCATGACAAAAGAATGACTCCATATATTTTATATGCACATTGTATCTATTACTTACAACTACTGTATTGTTGCAAATAATTTTAATTGTATAATGTGTTTTATTATTAGAGGGCAATAAATGAAAAATTAAATTCAATTCCATGAGTTACTAATTTATTTTAAATATGAGAATTCAATTATATCTCTTTAAATGATTCCAAACACCTATTTGGTGTATAATAGTTGAGTGGTTTATTGGTTTTTGTGTTCGTGTCTATATTCAAAGGTTTTGTCTATGGTACACATGTTGAAATGTGGTTTACCATACAATAAGTATTTGGCGACAGTTACGTAGCGTCGCTAAATATATTTATTCACTTTTTAACACATTTAGCTATACTATGTTAATGTGGCTAAATGCGAGCTACACAATACTTAATTAGATGTCTGTAGCATTCATCGTATTTTAATGTTTCTTTTCTTTGCTCCACTCTCGGAGAGTTTGAGCATTGGTCTAATTATAATTATATATATATATATAGGAACTAAATATATTTAAATTAATAATTGATAATTTGGAAAAGGATTTTAATTTATTCAAGTTATTTGATTCTAATTATTTTTAATTTAAGCTATTTTTTCTTATTTTTATTGAGAAATCAATTGAAATTCTCTTTGTTGATTTATTTAGTGAGTTTTTTATTTCATTTAATTTTATTGGCAATTATCCTCGTCAAATTGATTTAGTTTACAAAATAAAATATTGGATCAACAATTGGAGATTGAAGAAACATTTGGAATTGATTTGAATCAGATTTGTTGATGATTTGATGGAGCTTTAATCTTAAATTGAATATTTTATAATCCAACACTAGTGCTTCAACAGTAATCACTACAGCCAAATGCTCCAGCACCCATGTTGATGTTGGAACGGCAACATTGCCCCTTCCTCGTTAAAAAAGCATGAAGTGACTAGCTTTCATCTCCAGCACTTACGCTCCTTCCTCCTCATAAAAATGCCAAGTGCTGCAGCGTCTTGCTCAGTGGCTCAATGCTGGGAATTTAGGAAAAATCCAATTTTTAGTTTCCTTTTATTATATTTTTCAATTTAAGTTAGATTTGAATTAGTCTTGAGAAATACTTGTACTATGAGAGTCAAGACTTAAGAACCTTTTGATGAGACTCCATAACTCTTTTAACCATTGTTTTCGTTCTTCCTTTGATGTCTTTCTAAATTCTCTTAGAGAGAAAAATTCTTAAGAAACTGATTTTGCACATTTTTTGTTATCGGATTTCCTTTTGATATTTTCCTTACACTATAAAAAATTTATGCCTAAAAGAACACTTAGTTTTAAGTACACTTAAAAAGTGTTACTTATGTACACATACGCAACACTTTTTTTAAATATGTTACTTTTGATATAGCAAAAACTACATTTTTTTTAGTTAAGGCATCACTTTTTGAAGAGTTGTTATATCACATGTGGCTAATTATCAAAGACAACATTTTTTAACAAAAGGCTGCATTTTTAAGTTAATGCATCAATTTTCATAGTGTTATCATATCAAGTGTGGCTAATTGTTTAAGGCAACACTTTTGAGTAGAGAAACCAATATTTTTTAGATATCAAAGGCAACACATTTAAAAAAAGTGTTTTCTATGTGTACAAAAAATAACACTTTTCAAATGTTCCAAAAACTAAGTGTTGTTTTAGGCCAAATTTATTGTAGTGTTATTATATAGAAATCTTAATGTTATTCTCGGATTGATCACCGTCAACTAATATATGGTTTTATAATGTCCAAAGAAATTTTACTTTACAAAATAAGCTAAACTAGAACTTAACATTGGTTAAAGCAGTTAGGAATAAAAAATTCTTAAGAATTCTTGTTCGCATCCTTTTAAATTTTCAAAAATGAGATTGCTAAATCATAGATATGCATTTGAAAATTTCATATAGCTTTATTACAGATACTTGAATAACGCCAAAGTTTGTGGTTTAAGTATACATAATTATATCCAGCGACAAGATATAAAGTGTAGTTTTCTACACAAATGAGTGCATTACTTTCTCCTTGCATTTTCTCCACTTTAAATAGGGGGTTTACCCTACCTATTACTGAATACTCCATGTCCATAGGTGAAGATTCTTATGCTATGGTTACCTAGCTGAGGGATAAAAATCTGAGTCAAGCTGAACGGACATCTCAGGTGTAACGCGAACTATCTCCGAAGATAGACATTCCTTTAGCTCAACATATATTTGGCTTATGTCTAGCCTTTGAGCTGCAATCGATGAAGTGCAAGACATGGCAATTTCTATAACTTTCCATGCAGAATTGGTATTGAATTCTCCATTCAACCTCGGATCAACAATGTTTTGAATATCTCCTCTTTCAACTATGGGTTTAACCCATTCAAGTATGGAAATGATTTCTTCTTGTGTTTTTGCTAGTGCACGTCGGCCAGTGAGCAACTCAAGCAAAATTATGCCAAAGCTATAGACGTCGCTTCTCTTATTTAAATTTCCTGTCCTTTGAAACCTATTAAAAAAAAAAAACAAACAATTAAAGCATTTTTTTAGTTTGATATTTTCGCTTTATTCGTGAATAACATAAATTATTGCCTAAATAAATATGTTATTTTTGGCTAAATAAAGGATATTACATATCTTTTACAACAATATACATGCTATATATAATAATTTATTGTGGTCAGGATAGAATCAGGGTGTGTCCAAAGCAAAGATTAATCAAACAAAAGAGAACAATATCTGTCATGTTGTCACTTTTGCATTTTAAAGATGCTAACATTGTTTACAAATAATTTATTAAGGAGACTACTTTCAGATCATTAAATACAACACTTTAACTAAAAAAAATTTCAAATTAAATGGCACGAAAATACTAAATTTAAGCAAATCTATAGAACAACATAATTGCGATTTAGTAATATTTAAATATTGTTACTAAATTGTAATAAAAAGTGTTGTTAAAACTCTTTAGTAGCATGCATGATTTATATACAACACTTGTAAAAATGTTATTGAACAGTGTTAACAGTATTTTTTTATGTTTCTAGGAGCCACATTTTTAAAATATTGCTTTTTTAATAAATATTGCTAAATGCTAAATTTGTACTAGCTAGTGAGCTAATTTAATTTCTTATACTATTACTTACTCAGGATCAATATAACCTGGAGTACCGGCCGGGCGAGTTGATATATGAGTATCAATATCATTATCAAAAGCTCTACTTAGACCAAAATCAGCTATCTTGGCATGCTTAGTTTGATCTAATAATATGTTGGAAGCTTTCAAATCTCTATGGACAATAGGTGGCTTAACACCATTATGCAAGTAGTCTAGTCCTAAGAATCCATAAGAAACCATAGAATATTTGGAATTAAAGTAAAAGAAAAGCAAGAGATATAAACTATCATATATAAAAAAAGTTGACAAATTAAAACTCTCATTTCAATCCCTCTAAAATTTCAAGTTAGACAAATTGATTTCTATTAAAAAAAATCTCTCATATTGGTTCATGTAAAATTAAATCGTTGGATAAATTGGTTCTTGAAACAAAAAAAAAAAAGACTCTCAAATTGGTTCTTATAAAATTGAATAGTCAGACAAATTGGTCCCTACAAAGTTGGATAATCTGCCACGTTAATTCCTCTGTTAAGTTTTGAGTTAGGAGGACTATCTTGTCTAAAAATTTATTTTTACAAGGACTAATTTGGGAGTTATTTTTTTATAGGGATCAATTTATCTGACTATTTTGCAAAAATCAGTTTAACATTTTTTTTTTCCTACAGAACCAGTTTGTCCGACTTTAAATTTTAAAAGGAGTAAAATGGAGCTTTTGTCTAGAAATCTCAGTGGATAGCATACCATTCGCTGCATCAACTGCAACATTAAGCCTCTCGTTCCACTTCAAGACATCTGGATTTTTCTCTGCACACAAAGCATAACATGACCACTTTATTTTGGCTCATAACGAAAAAGAAATAGGTTTTACTCTTGTAATTATGTAGGAAAACTCTACAAGCCAAATCCTGCCCTATTCATAATCCTTTCTGGAGGTATCATAAATTTCATGACACAACTTTGATGCCATATTGAGAACATGAATTTTAAATAGAGAAAGGTAATAAAATAATATAGAGTAAGTAAATACGACAATTTATTGATATGTTGTGGTGTCTTAACTCTTAAGTGCTGTGTTGTGATGTATTTGTGTTACAAAGAGCGATGCTAAACAGTGCGAATATGGACAGTAATTACAAGAAAAATGAGGATATCCAACAATTAATGATATTGAAAGTATAAATAAAAGTACTATAAAAAATAATTTTGACATAAAGTGACTATTGAAAATATCTATAATCTTTTATTAATGATTATTAAAAGTTTATAAATATTTTCAATAATTACTTTATGTCAAAATTATTTTTTTAGACAATACTTTTATTGACATTTTCAATGTCATTAGTTTATGAAAATATTCATTTTTTCTTGTAAATGCATCATGTATGCAATGCCCAACAATGCATGTGGGCTGTTGATAATTTGTTTTTAAACAATAAAAAATTAAATAAAACAAAAAATTGAAATAAACAGCTATTATCCATTCGTTGAAATTCGTAATAATATATTTCGAGCCGTGTATCATAATTGGTGTCATAAACAACGAAAGCATCGATCCTTATTTATAATAGTAATTATGTCCTAATCCTACGTTTCTAAAGAAACTCTTCATGAAATCTAAAGAGATGTATGTTGAGGTTAAGTGTGAGAGGTGAAGTCCCACATTGGTTAAGAATAGACTAAGTGAGTAGTATATAATGTGGAAGGAGCCATAACCCATTGCCTTAAGGTTTTGGGTCAAGATGTGGCGTCCGGCCCGGTGTTATGGTGCTCTCACTTAGCCCATTGGTTGTATCTTCCCATGTTGGGCTCCCCCGCCCTAACAATGTAGAAGCCAATCCTAAGAATTAATATAAGATAATATTTAATATTCTAGTAAATAATCTAAGACATTCTATATTATTCAACTATATAATAAAGACAATACCATATATATTTTCATGTATTCATTACTCTTCCTCAAGTTCAACATTACTAAGATGGGTTCGCCTTCGAGTCAGGTATATGCCTCGCTACTAGGGGGCCTAGATGTTATCCTACTTTTGATAGCGTAAAATCCTAGGCTGTGGGTAGACTATGTAGTGGCTTATTGACAACTATCCTAGAATTTGACAATTATGTAACAAACATTAATTAATTGTTTTTTTAGCCGGTTAGAATTCTTCTAGCGCACTCTGGTTGTCTAATTCTACACTGGCGGCCGAGGTACTACTATACCCTAACAATTCTCGTTCAAATTAAAATACTTCTATTTTTTAATAAGTGTTCACTTTTATTTGTATATATAAATTAAAAAAATAATTAAATGAATTTAGAAATTTGAAAAGTTTAGATATATTTTATGAGAAGCAAAATTTAAAACATTTTGGTAGTCTCGTACTTTTTAAACATCAAAATCTATCTTTCCAATATCAAGACTTCCTTTTTCATCCTTCATAAAATCATCCTTGGCATTCTCTATGATACTTAATCTTTCAATTTATTCTCTCTCCTATACATATTATTACCTCTATTATCAAATAAGTGTTTATCAGTTTTAAATGTGCATATATAAATTAAGAAAATGATTGGCAAAGCCCTAATATTAGGATGATTTAGGTTTGTTTTATTAGATTGTCCTTATTGCTTTCCTCTGTCTTTCTTAATTACTATCTCCTCCACTACTCTCTCTTTCATTTAATAAGGGTAGAGTTGGAAAAAAATTAATATTGCCTAGATTTTTAAAATGAAAAATTATTTGTAGAAAAGTAGAATTTTCAAAATGGATACTTATTTGAGAAGGAGGTAGTATTTAATAAAAGTATACTCCCTCCATTATTGCATCTTAACTTTGCAAAACCAAAAAAATACATATTAAGAAAGCAATGCACAAATATTGATAATAGTGGAAGAGTGTATTAGTTGACAAGATTGTCCCTATTTAATATGATTATGTTTTTTAAAGGCCAAGTGTCGATAAGGTATAATTAATTACAATAAAAGTATAATTGGTAAAATAAAATTAATGTTTTCTTAATTTAATAAATGGACAGATGAAGTTAAATATAATTTTTTTAAAAAAATGGACAATTAAGATGCAACAAAGGAAGTTAAGGTAAAATGTAATTAATATTGCCTAGATTTCTTAAAAGGATAAATAATTATAAAAAAAATTTAAAAATAGACACTTATTAGAGAGCGGAAGTAATATTTATAATTTTGATTTTTCTAACTAGTACCTTAGGAGGTAAAAAGAAATATTTTATGTTGGGAATATGAGATTTCATGTTTTCAAAGTATGAGACCCACCACCTTTTTTAAAGTTACTCTTTTAAGTATAGTTTTTAGACTCGGATTGGTGATCAATTTGGTTGAGGCAACGGGTCACTAGATCACTGGTTCAACCGATGAGTCATTGGTCGAACCAATTAAACTTGATTTATATTAAAAAATATAAAATCCTATAAAAATTTAAATAAAATATAATCAAATGATAACTAATTAATAATTTGACACTCTTTAATAGATCTAAATACAAAATATAAATAAATAACATAAATTTTTAAATATTATTCATATTTTATAATCATGAATAACAATTGACAAGTTCAAAATATAATTACACAAAAATTCACAAAGTTTTACATCAAAAACTCACAAGTCATGAAAATACAAACAAAATTACTTTATTTTTCTATAAGTCAAATTAGATTTTTCTTCAAAGTTTTTAATAAAGACATCATTTAGCAAAACATTGCAAAAAAAAAAAAAAAAAAGAAGGAAAAAAAGCCCAAAAAAAACTGACCCATTCCGGTTCGGTTCAACCAATTGAGTCACCGGTTTTAATACAAACCCGGTCGAGTCGAACCAAGTCGCATCAGTTTCAATGCGGGACCGATCCAAGCAGTGGCTCGGACCGGTACCAGTTTTATGACCAATTCACCGGTTTTATGACCAATAACACATTTGGTTAGAAAAACCTTTCCTTCATCTATTTCATAATAATTGTCATTTTTTATTTTTTTTATGTTTCAAAATATCTATCAATTCATAATATCTAGGTAACATTAATTTTTTCCTTCCATTTATACCTTTAATATAAATGTGTTAGTTAAGTAATTAATATATTTACCAAGATGAGTAATAATAACTATACAAAGAAGATTTTGTTAACTCATAATTTTTTATATTTATCAAGATATTTTTTTCCCTTAATATATGTATTATTTGGTTTCTGACAGTTATTCTAAAGTATAATTTGATATAGAGTTTATCTAATTAGTACCTTATGAGCAATGATTAATGTTTTAAGAAAGAAAAGTTTGCATTAAAAAAGATGAGGGAGCGTTTGGTTTGGTGAAAATATTTTCTATTTCCATTTTTTATGTTCATTTTTTGGAAAGGATTTTCATTTTTATATTTTCAAAATCAGGAAATGTGTTTAGTTTGTAAAAGTAAATTCTATTTTCAGAAAGCAAAAACAATGAAAATATGTTTGGTTTGTATATTTTCATAAAGAAAGATCTATTTTAGAAATTGCAATTTTATACGAATGCATTTGGTTCTTCTTGTTTCCACAGGTGTTGCCGCCGGTGAAGACCAGCAGCAATGGAGGCTTCCAACAACCGCATGCTGCCACCAAACCAGGGGTGCTCGCCGATCTCCACTACTCGGCCATTATCTTCGCCCTTCCATCGTTGTTTTTGTACTGCCGCTGCCACCTTTCTTCTTCCTTGTAGCGTTTTGCTCCTTGTTGTTGAAGACCAGAGAAGCCACACCAACCGCCATCATGAGGTCGACCTTGTCATCCGCCTCCCGGATTTGCTCTCCGCCGTGTTGATGCTTTGATGGCAAATCTGACTTATTCCTTTGAGGTAGTTGGAAGCCTCCTTTGAGGTTGTTAATGGTTTGAGGTCAACCTTTTCTTCCTTGTAGCATTTTTCTCCGTGCCACACTAACAACATTGTTGTTGGAAGATCTAGAGGCATGCCTCTTATCAGTGATCTTGTGCTTGATTCTTGGATGGCAAATTTGACTTGTTGAAGGAGAAGACAAAGGGAAAGGGGTGGGAGAAAAACATGCTTCCAGCTCTCTCTCTCTCTCTCTCTCTCTCTCTCTCTCTCTCTCTCTCTCTCTCTCTCTCTCTCTCTCTCTCTCTCTCTCTCTCTCTCTCTCTATGAAGCATTGAAAAAAATTGAAAACAAATGCAAAAGGGTGCATTGTGAGTTTTGAACCGAGCACAGGTCTAAGAAAAAAAATGAAAAGATGATTTATTTACAGCACTGCCACCATGTTTTCACCTAAAAACGTTTCCAACCACAACAACTAAAAAGGATGAAAACATGAAAATATCATTTCCAAATTTGTGTCTCTTTTGATTGAAAATATTTTCTTTGATCATTCATCAAACGTATTTTCATGTTTCATTTTCATTTTTAGTGAAAATGAAGAAACCAAACACGCTCTAAATTTTTATGAATTCTCAATGCATTAAATGTTTTTAAACCATTAAACTTTTCATTTTTTTTGCATCCTTAATAATTTCCCTAGGACATTTTGGTCAACAAAACTATTTGATACATGCACGTTGAAGGATAACAATTTGTCCGAATAAACACCCACTTTTGGGGTGTTGAAATAATATTTCATAAATGTAAATTACCTGATAAATGCTGTTGGAGATTTCCATTGGTCATGTATTCATAAATCAATGCTTTAATTTCTCCTTCGTCACAATACCCAACAAGAGTGACCAAGTTTCTATGATGAACAAGACTTAGGAGTTCTGCCTGCATTTCAAATATTAGCCTTGCCAAAATTAACCAAAAAAACAGATTTCTAGATTATTCTCCATGCAAATATGGCTTCACTCAGTTCAAAACCGAACTTATTATGTATTCTAACTTTTGTTCAATGTCTAACCTCCGATCGAAATTCTCTATAACCTTGCATTGATGATGGTGATATCAACTTAACAGCAACTTGAGCATGATCTTGTAGAATTCCAAGGTAAACTTTTCCAAATCCTCCTTCTCCAATAACAGTTTTGAAATTATCAGTAATATTGAGAATCTCAGTGTAAGTGAAAGTTCGATGTTTTGATTCCAGTGATCTCCTCTTCTTAAAATTAATATGTGCCTTTACTGTAATAAGAAAATCAAATTAAACATGTAAAATTGTGTAAAAGAAATAATTCCAAAGATGAATGAGGGTTAGGTAAATTATCATTTTTATCATAGAATTTTTTTTCTTTATTTTTATTTTTCAATTATAATATCTCCTTTATTTATTTTTCAATTAGGTACCATTTTTTTTAATGTTAAACCCCCACGCTACAGTTGTCTGTAAATGTAGTTCCTGGTCATATTTTGGTTATAAAACTAACAAAAAATCTTAATGCAGAACAAAATTAAAGATGCTGAGATGGCGCACATATGGATATGACACCATTTATGCCAACTTGGCATTTACCACTCATTCCATTATAGAAATGTATCTAGGATCAATGATTTTTAATGTATGGGAAAAAATGAAGTTAAAGATAGAGGACTATATCAAAAAACAAATAAATTAAAGACGAGAGACAAAAGAAAAAATTGATTTGTGCTCTCTCTCTCTCTCTCTCTCTCTCTCTCTATATATATATATATATATATATATATGTTCTGCATAGGTAAAAAAATCACTATATATTTTTTCTTTTCATATTAATTCTCATAATGGTGTTATATAACATTGACATTTATGATTTACATGATAGTGTCTAATCCTCCTATTATGACTATAGAAAAATAGCAATTTTTCAACGTTATCTTTGCTAAATTCCCATCAAATTTGTAGAAATTAATTTTTTGTACAACTGGTATACTAAAACAAAAAGAAAGAAAAACCAACCAAAGCTTTACAAAAAACAAGGTGATACAAACTCTTTGGAAAGTTATTATGCAAAGGCTCGTTAATTTCGTATCTAACATACCAAGTGAAGTGAAAGAATGAAAGGCACGGCAGGGCAAGATTATACATATGATATGATCAACTTCTAACGTGTGGTTGGTTGGAAAGTAAAAATTGGAGTAAAAGTTACATAGATAAGTTTCATGTGTTAAATAACAGATGAAACTCATACAAATAACTTTTATCTTTATTTTTACTCATCAATCAAACACATCTCTATGAGTAATAGTCTTGCTAAATATTCACAAGAAATTTATATTGGGTAATGTTCTCATTCGTTAACTAAAAAAGGAGGATTCAATATAATGGGGTACCTTTTTGTCTTCTTTTGAATGTCCAAAATCCAAGAGAAACAAGGAGGATCATCACAACCAAAGCCAAAAGTGAAGCAACAAGTGGTACAACAAAGCTCTTCTTATTTTTGCATGAATCAGCCATACACAAATCGGGATTATTAGCCACACTGAAGAAAAGGTTAGAGTGCCACGTCATCAGTTAGCATATCATTCAAGCGATGACATTTACATAATATAATAATAGGTCCGAAAACCAATACACATACAATCTTACCACACCCTTATTACGTTATAATTAATTGTAAAGCTTAAGAAAGCAAAGAAATAAAGATATGTGCATACCGTTATTTCAATTTCTCATCCTCACTAGTTGCCAATATCATTGATAACATTTTGCGTAAATTTATATTTTGGTCTTATTAATTTAGTACCTGAAAATTAGGTGACATCGTAATAGTTCCTAATGATAAGAAGGATATTTGGAATGAATTCTTTAATAAATTGGACGGACAGGAATTGAATCAATTTTTGTTTCTCTCTAAAGAAAAAGGAATGAACCAATTTTTTTGTTTAATTGTTGGATTTCTCATCACTTTAAAATTTGACAAATATTTATGATAAAATAAATTAAACTTTCAATATCGAATTGATAAATGAAATCGTATTGTTTTAGCTGTGACTAAACAGTAGTAATTCTGGGTTAATCAGTATGTGTTCTGTTGCTCCTTCCTCTATTGAAGTTTTGACTTTTGAGCTCTTATATTTTTTAAGGAAAAAAAATACCAACAGCTGGGCAAAAATTGCTCCAAAGAATTAGAAATTATTATAGTAGAAACTTTAATCGCAAAGTACTTGCATCTTCCTTCTCCTTGAGAGCCTTAGGAATTGGACCTGAAAGCTTGTTCCCGGCCAGATTACTGCAAAAGATGATGAAATATATATTAAAAATTTATTACATAAATACATATAAATCCAACAACTAAAATTAAAATATAGATAAAATTACAATAAAATGAACGGCGCCAACAGTAATTACATTTCTATTGAACAAAGTCAATGAAATTCACATTGAGTAATTATTTATGTTAGAACTGAGTGTGTCTAACTCAACCCAAAAGTTAACTTTAACTGGATATATGTGAGGTGGTCAAATAATAACTATAGAATAGACTTTGATACCAACTTAGAATTGAGTGAGTCTAATTTAACCCTAAAAGCTAGCTCAAGGGGTGAGGGTTACACAAAATTTACAAAAGTCTATAAGACCTTATCTCTTGACAATGTGGGATTTTAATAATTTATCTTCATAAAACACCCTTTGACTAATGCTCCTAATTGTTAAACAAAGAAAGTATTGAATTTTTTTGTATGTTCTCATGATATTAAAAGTATGGGTTTAATTACCATGCATTGACAGCGACAGTCATCCAATTATATATTATTATATAAGTTATAATAGATGACTTTTATGCTTATTATTTAAAAAATCATCCAACCTAAAAGTACAAAAGATTCCAAACTTACAGAACTTTTAAGTTTAGCAATTCTGCCAAAAATTCTGGTAAAGGTCCTTCCAGTTCGTTATCTGACAAATCCCTGAAACAAAGTAATACTTTATTGATGAAGGAAAATATTAGAGACTACTATCTATTTATTTGAAGAGTTTAATTTTTATGCATTATCACCATAAAAATTTATTGTATTGTCATTTAATCACAATTTGTTATATCAATAAATATGGTTAAGTCTCTCTCAATTATCGCAAAAATCATGAAAACAGAAGGATTTAATTGAATGAAAGTATATAAAAGCATCGAGACTGCATATAAATTAAATCCTTATATTTGTCGGTGCAATTTCCACACTAGCCAATTCTCTTCATCGAGTTTAATTGAAACAAGACTCGCGAAGGTTTGCAGAACAAATTTCTTTGCTTGAACTTCTTGTGCCGTTGATAAATGCTCTGATGAGGCTTCCATGTGGATCCCTCTGAACTCTGACACATACCCTGTAAGGTATTGGGCCCGAGGAGATGTGGGAGAGAAAATACAAGAGAAGTAATTTGAGAGTGTCTGTGAATCTGAGAGAATGTGATTCAGATTCTTAAATTTTGAATGAGTTACATCAACATATACAGTGTTATCACAAGCTTTATAGATTACAGCAGAAGCTATTTAACAGATAACAACTTGATAAACACCTCTAAACAGGGGTCATTTTACCGTGGTTCAATGTATGTTCTGAACCATCACATGGTTCATCATTTCCTACTGTTAGATTCAATTTGAATGGTTCAGATTTAAAGTTTTAATTATTATATAAAACTATAAAATAAAATAATAGTTTATAGATTTAATAATGATAATTGCTAAAATAACGATCTACCCACCTCTATTTCCTTTCTCTTTCAACCTCCTACCACCACCGCCTTCTTCCTCCACCATATTGCTGCCGCCCACTTCACCACCACTCATGGGTGAGCTACAGGTCACAGGTGTGGAAGGCGGACTGGGTCAGGATGAGGAAAATGGAGGAGTTGTTGTGGCTGTGGTGGCTCTACTTCCTTTTTTTTATGTGTTTTGGTTTCATGTTTTCTTTGATCCTCTCTAGCTGTTTGGGGATTTAAAAAAAAAAAAGCAGCTACTTCCTAGAAAATGTGTTCTTCCAGCCTTCAAGAGTTTCAAAAGGCCAAATAGCCAGAGGGAGCATAACACTAGTGTCATACCAATACTTACAGTTAGCATTTATAATATTTTCTTGGTGCATCTTTGAATGAATATAGTAGAAAGGTGATAATTTTTAAAAGAAGGAAAAAAAAAAAAAAGCCGAAAATGCTTAGTGCTGGGCTTTCTAGTGGTGTCCTCTTCCTCATATTAGATCTACTTTGAATCAAGGGGCAAAAGGGACGGAGGAGAAGATGATGCTTTTGTTTCTCGTATAAGCTCCACTTTTCGGTGAGTGCACTTATACAGTAACACCCACTCATGTTTTCTGGATTAAAGGGTGGCAGTAGATTGAGTATGGCAATACGAATATGAGTTAGATTCAATAATGGAGACTAATAGTTAAAGGAATAGCGCTTCACATATTAAGGCTTGAGAGAGAGAGAGAGAGAGAAGGGGGGGGAGGGCTTCGGCAGTGGTGGGAAAAAAGGGTGGTTGAAATGGAAAATTAAGAGATTGGAGAAGGTTAATTTAGCTATTTTACAGTAATTTTGAGGGACTATCACATGGTCTAGAAGAGGATTTGGACCATGTTAACACTACCCCTACCAGATTGATTCAGTTACAATGCTATTAACAGAAGTCACTAACATAATTAGTTCTTCACACTCTCCAACAAAAATAGTTGCACCGCTTTATTCCAATCAATAATGACAGCTATCGTATGTCTTTGTCTTTTAGTAAAAAAAATCTAACATTACTCATTGATGAAACTCACGGGCGGGTAGGTTAAAGAAATTAGAAGCTTCCGTATAAACTCTTATACAAATTTGGCACATAATGTTGTCATGACATTTGAACACAAGATTTATCAGCCATAATAATCACTACTTACAGGTCTTCTAGTTCTTTAAGATATGAGAATGAAGTGATTATCTCCCCCGTCAGTTTGCTTGAGCTCAGGTTCCTGTTCGGAATTTGCAAATGACAATATTAGTCATTGTTTGGACAATATTTGGTACTAATTAAAATATCAATCAGATTTTATCATAAAAGTTTGAGAATATGGTCAAACTAGTTTTTCTAATAATCCGGCTCATGTCACGGTATGATCATTTCCTTTCCTTTATTTATTTATTTATAATTCCGGTACGGCTTTAATGGATGAGTGCCTTGCACCCTACATGGTGTAGTAATTAAGTTTGGAAAAAGCTTAGTACTCACAGAGATTTGATCCTTGGATTGGTTTCAGAGCTACAAATGAGACCATCCCATGCAAATTCCTTTGGAAGACATGGATCTCCTTGCCAATTCAACTTAGCGATCTTGTAGGCACTTTTGATGTCCATGATAGCACCAACTATACATAATGCAGCATAATTTGTGCTAAGGATTGAAAATTTTTAAAATGCTATTAAAGTAAGAAGAAAAAAATGTTCCTTCTATATATAACGTCTATATTGTAGTACAACATCTTTTACATTAAAATTATAATAAAAGGGAGAGATGATAATAATTCGAAAAACTAAAACATATGGTAAAAAATAAATGATAAATAGTATTATTTCTTTCTTATTTTAGGAGTAATTAAGAATTTTTCAATAGAAGCAGAGGTTAACATGTGAACGAATAATTCATACTATATGACACATAATACATGACAATGAGTTTTTTTCTTGAAAAATTAAAGTTACATATAATATAGCCTTATTATGTCCAAACTTTACAGTAAGAGTATGTTTGGTTAGGAACAAAAATGAGATAAAATTTTCATAAATAAGCTTTAAATCCAAAAATATAGTTTGTCTATAAAATTTTTATCTCAATCTTATCCCAAACCAAACACACCTTTAAATGAGATCTTGTTTTGTGCCCTTGCTCAAACCCCACTTTTTTGTACAACTGTAAACATTATGTAAATGAAATGATCAATTCCTTGTATATATTACATACCATCTATTGGGTCAGTTGGAGACTCAGGTTGCTTTATCAACTGATAAATCTCAAAGGCGTTGAGGATAGGTGGAGCGTCCGATTCTGATGCTGCACTAATGCTAAAATTAACACTATCTTCAGTTGTATATGTATGTCCGAAAATGGTGACTGGCTTCAAGTATTCAAGAACCAATGGCTGTGAGAGGGTGCTTTCACCAGAGTTAAGGGAGATGCTTTCAATTATTCTTTTTTGCCCAACCGGAAGCTGCTTAATTTCAGTAAAATGGAAGTACACATAATATTCGTAATTCCTGTTGAGCTTCAGTAGTGTAAGTTGAAAGGGGGACGAGACATTCTGAGATTGGCCTGCAGTCCTCAACACTTCGGCTGGTAATCCATAAGAAGCATCAAATATGGTTCTATGATCATTTCCAGTTGTATTCGTGTCATCCCATTCCAAGTGATACCAACTATCATTGCGGGCATCAAAGCGCCAAAGCCGGTCATAGGCATCATCCTTATACCTAGAAATTTTGGGAATTAGCTAGGCAATAATAGTAATAATAATTCTAAAACAGAGCTTTCTAATAATAAAACAAACAAATATTGGTATTTGGTAGAAAGATCCTTTGTTTAACACCTCAACGATTACTTGAATTTAAACCATGAATATTTTGGTAAGAAAATGGATAATTTCTTTAATTCTTTATCTATCGTTATCCTTTTAATTGATCTCTTATTTTTCATTTGGATGCTTTCAATTCCAATTCCACTTATTAGAATCTTAAATTTGTGTTTGAGTTTATTATAGAATTATCATATGATTGTCTGGAAAATTAAATGAAAAAATAATTTGGATGCTTTCTATTTTAATTATTTTTTAATTCCATGTAATTGGATTGTGAAGTTTTAATTGCAATTCTAAATGTTAATCCAAACATAAAATTAGACAAATTGAACTGGTCCAATTCTATTTTCAATTCCAAACTCTAATTTCTTGATCAGTTTCGTATGCTTAACATCATTATATTAATTGGAGATTCCTTAAATTTAGAATTGTCAATGCCTGTTTGCATATTAGTATTGGAATTAAAACTTACAATTTTAATTTTAATTTGAATTCATTTAGAATTTGAATTGGCCTAAAATCTTAAATTTTATGCTTGGGTCTGCTAAATTATGAATCCATGCAAATTTAGTTCTAGCATTCTAAATTTAAGTCCTTTCAAATAATATAGAATATGCATTTAGTTCTTATAAATATTGAAAATTTTGTATTTTATCCTTATAAATATCTCAAAAATCTTCTTTCGGTCATTGTAAATATCACCGCTTAATAATAGCATAGACTAAAGATAGTTAGGGACTAAAAACATAATATTCAAAAAATGAGGGACTAAAACAAAGTAAATGAACTAAAATAAGAATGACTTTTATTTATAAAGATCAAAAACATATTTAAACCTAAAAGTATAATAGGAAACTAGGAGTATATACAGAAGGAATGATATTATAATGTTTTAAATATGTTTTAAGTTCCTATTAATATAGGATGTTTTGATTTTAGTTAATGTAAAATAATTTTTATATTTTATTTTTTTAATATTATGCTTTTGGTATTGATGCTTTAAAGTTAGGCCTCTATAAATAATTTAAAATGCATTTAATTAATCTTTATGAACATTAAGAATTTTAATTTTTATCTTATAAATATTTTAAGAATATTCTTTTAATCCTTATACATATTCCTATTCAATAATGTCAACTAATGGTGAGTAAAAACGTCACACATTAAAAAAGAGTGAGACTAAAAGTCACAAAAAATTAAAGGAACTAAAATTAAAAAAAACTTATATTTATAAAAAATATAAAAAAAACTATGTTTAAATATATATTCTAAACGTCATTCACCAAAATAACAAAACCAAATGATAATTCACCAAATTAAAAAAGTATACATTTCACATGAATGATCCAAGGATTTTTTTTTGTTGAAAAAAATATTAAATATTTTTTTCAACAGCCTTTCACTTATATGAGCGGAGTGAAATTGTGTAAAAGCTAACAGCTAAAAATGCGTTTTTATTGGTCAAAGTAAGACTTTCTTTCTCTGCAAGGTTAACTAGATTAAGGCATTATCGATATCATGATTACGAGACTTCAGAGCTTGGGTAAACTTTTGAAGTCATAGGAAACTTGAATCATGAGCTCGACTCATTATAGATTTATAAGAGATTACATATTCTAAAAATACTACTTAAGAATTACGCATTCGTAATTAAATATAGTTAAATAAAAGAGTTAATTTTCATTTTAATCCTTTACTTTTCATTCATGAGTCATTTTGGTCCCTGAATTTTAAAATGAGTCAAATTAGTCCTCGACATTATAAAATGCGAGTCATATTAGTCTCTAAATCCACTCTTACTTAATATTCTATCAATTAAATCCCTCAATTCACTCTTACTTAATATTCTATCAATTAAATGCCAATAGATAATCTTAAGTGATATACCTTAATATACCATATGTCGTATAAAATAGAATTCAGTTTAAAATGGCTCATTTTTGTGTTTAAAACTATACAAAATGAACTATTTAATTATTCATTCTAAATCATAAAATGAATTATTTTGTACAATCTTAGATATCAAAATAAATTATTTTAAATTTCATTCTATTTCATATGACACATAGTATGATAAGATATCACTTAACATTATTGATTATCATTTAATTGATACAATATTAAATAAAACTGGAATAAGCAACTACCTTGACTCATATTTTGTAATGTTAGGGAGTAATTTAACTTATTTTAAAAGTCAGGGGCTAAAATGACTCCCGAGTGAAAAGTCAGGGACTAAAATGAATATTAACTCTAAATAAAATTTTTATGATTAATATTGAAGAATTTTATCCCTATAATAACATAAATAAAATAAAAAATATAGCTTAATATATATATACACACACACTAAAAATGTAATTAATTTTTATATCATACTTTATTTTATATGTGTATTATTTTATAGTTAACAACATACAATCAAACAATAATAAGTAGACAAAATAAGCAAATAAAATCAATAAATAGTGCATACGATAAATAAGTAGAATAATTTATTCAACAAAACTGACAAATGATTTACATTTTGATAGAAGAATCAAACACAAACCTAAACTCATTTAATCGATTTTATTATACTTTACTTAAGCTCATACAAGTTTGATGAAAAGAGCTTTTGCACGAGTCGACTCACTTTTTTGTGTTGTAAGATTTTAAACTAGTAAGAGTTTAAGAATTAATTTAAAAATTTAATAACTATGATTGATATATAGATTAAAGAGTAAATATGCTTTTGTATTGAGGCATCAACCCACTCCTTTGAGAATTCTTTGATATTAAATAGGTCTTTAACAGTTCAACTATGATATTATATTAATTGTTGAAATTTTTTTACAATAAATGGGTCCCTAAATGCTAAAATATTTCATTGCTTAAGTCCCTAAAATACATGTGATATCAATTTATCTCTCTCTTTTGATGGTATAGATTACTATTTCAAGGAGTATTCGATGTCAGATACATATTTCAAAAATCAATTGACATCATGTTTTAATTTTTAGGAATCTATTTGACGTTAAAATCTTTGAAAGACATTTTTTTGTACACTTTCAACAAAGACTAATATAATGTCATATTTTAACCTTTAAGACCAATTTGATATTGACAAAGATGATATCACATGAATCTTCTTGCTAGCTATCAAAATCGGTGTCTATTCTTAAAAATAGAGTAAGGATCCTATAAAATGAGGATCTTATTTTAGAAGGTAAAGTGAGTGATTTTATCTTTGGATTAATAAAATTAAAAGTGAAGTCCTTTTTACTTTATTGATCTAATGGTAAAATTCCTTCACTTTATCCTCTAAAGTGAGATTCTCACTTTAGATGATCTAAATCCTATAAAATGAAAATTTTCACCTTTAAATTAATAAAATTAGAAGTGAGTTCCTTCATACGTACCGTTTGAATTTTCTTTTGTATATTTTCTTATCACACCACTCAAAAGTTGACATTTAAACAAATATTAAGCAAACCTAAGGGACTGGGTAATGCTATGAGTGACAAACATTTATCGTGGGGCCTTCCCAAAATAAAGCTGAAGTGGTCCCCAAAAATAATGTTACCGTGGACACTCTAACGGTTTCCGTTTGTACACGAGAACGAGGTGCCCCTGTGGAAAAGCATGCATGGACGAATAGATTTTGGTTTGGTTTGGCAGTGGTGTCACTTCATTTTAAAGCTGTTTATTACTGCTTTTTCTTTTCTTTAAAAATGTCGCTCTCATAAAAAATTATTGTAGTATCTGAAACGACAAAAATAGAAACATATATTATTAAAGAGTAATTTTTAATTTATTGTTCTTAATCACAATAAAATCATAGTAATCTTTTAAATTTCAGATAAAACAAAAATCAATTATAAAAAGCACCCATAAAGTGGGCTCAAAAACACCTACAGCCTCTAAAAATCGAAAGCAAAAGCACCAGATTGAGAGTTCTTGGGCAATTTAGGGTAGCCAACGTCAACCCATGTGTGAAGACTGAATAGTTTTTATGACCATACTGGAAAAAAAAATGTAAACAAAGTAAGTGACCAAAAGATCCTTCTACCACCGACAGCAAATTATAGGATTTTCCTTCGGTAACAGATTGTACCGATGCCATTAAAATATCCTTTTCGTTATCCTTTAGTTTATATGAACTAGTGAAATTGTGCAGAAGCTAAAAGTATAACACTTTTATTTGATTAAGTAACATGTTAATTCTTTCACATAACTAACGTAAGGTGTTGTTGATTACCTGCTAAAATCAGATCCCGTCCTGTGAGGAAAGCCAACGTCCATCCTTAGCCGATGACTCAATAGTGGCGGTGGACTTGATAGGATAAAGTGAGCTGTTCAAGGGCCGTAATTCCAATGCAGAAATGCAAGGGTTTATTTGGCCAGTCTTAACAAGGCACACTTGTATGGTATCACTTGTAGGAGTGTGAATAATCTCAGCATATTCGTAATTGTACCCATATCCAAGATCAAATGAGTACCATAGATTGACTCCAAGATACAGATCAAAAGACTGGGTTTGATTCTTGCCGTCGTAGTTTCCATATGAGACGAAAGCCCTTATGAGATACTTGCTGTTGTTGCCCTGTTCAGGCCTCAGAGTGTAGCAGTTCCGTTTTCCCTTTGGAAAGCATCTCAGTGTCTTCAATCGCTTCCCAAATTTGGGATAGTTTATCTTGGCCTGGGCTGGACCTGGAAGCGTAATACTTTCTCCCGTGTCTACAAAGTTTTCGTCTGTTTGATACCAAAATCCAGTTTCTTCATCCAAGTAATCTTTGCTTGATCCACAACCAATGCTTATGAAACCTATATAAATCATATTATTATACATTCAGTATAGCAGCATTAGGATAAGTTGAGAGTTTGAAATTTGTTTGAAAAATTACAAGAAATATTTTTGGTTTAAAATAATACATATGTTTAAGAGCACTTAAAAAGTATTGTTTGCGTTTAAATATATCATTTTTTATATTTAAAAAACATTGTTTTAGATAATTAGTCACAATTAAAATATCAATTCTATGAAAAATGAAGTCTTAACTTAAAAAATGTAGCCTTTTATTATAAAAGACTAAATTTTTTAAGTTAAAACTCTAAGACATTACCCTTTATAGAGTTGCTAACTATCAATTGTCCAATGCAAAACTTTTGAACAGAATTGTGGTAAAGGCGAAAACACCCACAGATCTGAAAAACCATGGCGATTTTTTGATTTTGTAATTTTGAAAAATGAAGAAAATAAAGGAGATATTCGCAGATCTAAGCCAGAAAAGGGAAAATAATGGAGGAATTTAGAAGAAAAATTCTATTTGACATGTTTTGAACAATCACGTGACGGAGATATGTGGAGAGAGAAGTGGGAAAATGAAAGTGAGAGTGTTTGTTAGGTGAGAAAAGGAGAGAAAATGGAAAAGAAAAAGAAAAGGAAAGGACGCACCAGAAGCTCAAGGAGGGTGAAGAAAGTCTAATACTATGTTAAAATTTATGGTGACGAGAGAAAAGTGAATAATAATTGAAAGAATTGAAATGTGAATTTTATTAAATAATAGAAAGATTTAAGTAATATAAAAAGATAAAATGTTATATAGGCCATAAGTGAAACTAACTAATAACTATTTTAACTAAGTAATCAAATTAACATAGTAATATTTCTAATAATATGTTTTAAAATCTAAAATACAATTTAAATTCCTACACCTGAAGCATTAGTACTGGAAAGCATCCTATCAGCCCGTTCATAGTTTTCGGCTGCTGCTAGCCTTGAGTGGCTAAGGCCTTCAATGATGATAAACGAAGCACATACTGTTAAAATCAGAAACCAGTGTATGGCTCTCTCCATGTTTGACACTGCGAAAAAAGAAGATAGAGAATACAAGAGAAGTTGATGTCCACTCAAGCATAAAGCCAAGTTCTTTGGAAGGAACAATAGTACGATTTCAAAAGCTAAGAGTGAATGGGCAAATAAATAGCAGCTGATTAAGAACAAGACAAAACTAACAATTTAGTGGCTCAAATATATGCGTGACATTAGTCTTGCAAGATTTTTAGAATAATTTATAGTCTCTAAAAAGTTACAATTAAATCAATTTAGCCCTGAAATATTATATATATATATATATATATATATATATTAAAGATACATGTAATATCACTTTAGCATTGTGTCTATGTCCATCCCCTTTATATAAAAAGTTATAAATTTATTTGATGTCAGGTACATGTAATACCACTTTAGCATTATGCCTATGTTCATCCTCTTTATATAAAAAGTTATAAATTTATTTGATGTCAGATGCATATTTCTAATATATATATATATATATATGTATGTATGTATGTATGTATAGTGATGCAATATATTTCTTTCATGGACTAGATTGATTTCTAAAATCTTGTCGGATTAAATCAATGTCATGTATGTGTAGTTTTTAGAAACTAAATTATATTGTATATCCATACATTTATAGGGGGTGTTAAATGGGTTAGTTTGGTCCGTATAAGCCCGTTTTATTTAGATTTGCTAATTAAATGGTCTTAAATGCATCGGGCTTAAAAGAGCTCGGTTATTATAATAGTATTTTTGGACTATTTAATATTGACTCATGGCTTAAAGAAGTTGACTTGTTTAAGCTTTTTAAAATAAAAAATCTAAGAACGTAAAAAATAAGTGAAAATTTGATATTGCTGCCCTTTTTAAAAACTTATTAGAAATTAAAAATAATTAAAAATGAATATCAATGAGCTTTAATATTCTAATTTTTAAAGCAATATAATTTAAATTTTCAAATAAATAGATAAATAAATGGATAAACACCTCAACTCAATGACTGAGGCAAATAGACAAGTTTACCCTTTTACCTTACTTTAATATGGATGATAGATAGATTGCCTCATGAGTTTTGTTCATTTGAATGGCCCTAGGCATGTAACTCTATCTATACCAATAATAAAGGTTCTATTATTATAATAGCATTGCTATTTTAATATTTAAAAGTGGGTGTCTAAATGAGACATCCACTTTATCACTATTAGATGTGATGGATATGTGAAGATATTAGGGGCATATTTTCATTTAATGATAATAAAGTAAATATTTACTTTTAGGTGGTAAAATAACATTAATGTTATTATAACTGCTACGTGTCTCACGTGGGCTTTTGGCTGTGGATACTAAAAAGAAAAGTGTTACTTTGAAATTTTCTCTGAAATAGCCTGTCTCCTTCAGAGCACTTCCCTAACAACCTACTCCACTCCACAAACTAATCATGACCACCTCCTTCCACCGCATAACGGAGAATGCAATCGTATAAAAGAAAATATTAGATGTATTCATTTTAATGGATATCATGATGATTTATTCATCGTCAAATATCAAAATAGAACATCCTCATCACAAAAAAAAAAATCAAAATATTAAATTTTTCATTTAAAATATTTACTGATAATTTTTAATAATAAATTGAGTATCTAGATAAATATAACACAACTCTCAATTTACAATGAATTAATTCTAAAGTCAACGTCGTGAAATATATGACATATAGAGAATAATATCAGAGGTCGTTAGACGCTGGAAAAAACCAAAAAAAAAAAAAGAAAGAAAGAACAGACAGAGCATGAGACCAAAGGCGAGAGAGGGACTATGAAACCCAAAGACTACGAAATGCTTCAACGAAGAAGCACGCCAACCTTGACCACAAACTCCACAAGTCCTGCGCTAAGTAAATAGCCGAGCCACCACTGTGAAAGACTTCTAACCCTGACGGAAAAAAAGAAAAGGAAAGACTTATAAGTTCTAACCATAGTTAAGAAAATTGGACTGGACCCACCGATCCAACTAGTTAAACTACGAACCGGCCAAAGTCACCCTGTCTGATTATTGCTACAGAATCAAAACAGATAATATAATCTGATTTCGGTTTACGCGGTTCACTGTGTTTTTTTTTTTTTTTGAGACTTTTAATTTAGTAAAAATATATTATCATAACTCTTTATCAAGACAATATATTATAACAATATTTTTGCTTGGCCATTTGATGATACACATAATTATCTTGAGAAACAGGGAGACACTGGCCTTGCATCCACTCATTCTCGCATTTTATAGCATCAATACATTGCTTCATTTTCTTCATTGGTCGATGTGGGTGATAGATATCATTAGTTAGTTTAGTTAGTTAGAAAGGTTTTGATTCAGTTATTCAGTTACAACAGATTGTAACCTCTCTAGCTAACACAGCTTGCATCACAAGCTTACAACATTGTGTATATATTTGTAATCTCCTCTTCAGTCAATTCAATGAAAGAGTTCATATTCTCTAACGCATACCCAATGCTCTCTCACTCTCTTGCTCTCTAGCTTTCACACAAGCTAACACTTTCAGGTCTTAATCAGATCTCTGATACCTACATGGTATCAGAGCTGAGAAAGACCCATGGCGTCTGAAGTTTCAAGCTCCGCTGCACAAGGACAACAACCAACCATAGCTTTCATGGCAAAGGCATTTTCGAACTGGATCTCCATCAAGCAGGATGAAGAGAATTTCTTGACATGGAAACACCAAGCTTTGTTCGCAATCAAAGCTCACAAGCTGAGTGATCACTTGCTGTAAGAGAAAGTGCTCGAGAGGTATGTCACACAAGAAGATCAGTTACAAGGTAATGTGTCAGAAACATACTCCAATTGGGAGAATCAAGATCATCACTTGACCACATGGCTTTTGGCTTCTTTAGATCCAACATTTTGTAAGTCATGTAGTGGGATGTGAGTTTGTCCATGAAATTTGGTCCAAGATTGAAACATACTTTGCTTCAAAGACTCACTCCAAGGTCAAGCAAACAAGGTAATTCAGCCTCTAAGTATCTTTTAAAGATCAAGAAGTTAGTTGACTCATTTAGTGTTGTTAGTTCCCGGTGACCATTGAGAAACACATTGAAGTCATTCTAGATGGCTTAGGGGAAGATTATGGCCCCTTTATCACTAATGTAATGTCAAGAGTAAAGCCCTTTTCAATTGATGAACTACAAGCACTGTTGATGTCTCAAGAAGAGTTATTGGAAAAGTTCAAGAAACTTGAATTCAGTATAGTTCAGGCACATCTTGCACAGACTTCATTGCATGAGTCCAGAGGTGACTCAAGATTTGGTGAGAATGCTTGCGGAGGCTAAAGAGAAGCTTAGGTTGCAGAGGCAGAGGATGTTTTTCAAAGGGTAGAAGGTCCTACTGGGCCAACAATGGGAGAGCACAGTGTCAACTTTGTGGAAGGATAAGCCACACAATGTGGCAGTGTTTTCACAGGTTTAACCATAACTTCATAAATCCCCTAAGGAATTCAATTCAGCAACCACAACAGTCCCTACCTCCCCCATCATCTTTCCATAATCCCCGAGCTTACCTAGCCACACCTGCCTGCATCATGGATTCTTATTGGTATCCTGATAGGGGAGCAACTCACTATCTTACACATGACCAAAGGAACTTGCTCACTAGCACTGAATTCAATGGCTCAGATCAGGTTTTAATCAGTAATGGTCAAGGTATTGAAATAAGACGCATTGGTAATTTTGTTTTGCATTCATCTTTATCACATAAAGCCTTTATTCTCTAAAATCTCATGCAGAGTCCCAATATCACCAAGAATTTGATTAATGATGCCAAAATTTGCTCAAGATAATAGTGTCTTTTTCGAATTTCACCGATATTCTTGTTATGTCAAATCACAAGTCTCCAAGGAAACACTCCTTCAAGGTACCCTTAAAGCTGGACTCTACACATTTGATCATGTTGTAATTCCATATCATAAAACTGCAGCATCTGTTCCTGCAAATTTCAACATTGTTTCTATTTTTCATTCAAAATGTAGCAATTATGTACTAGATAGCCTTAGGCTGTGGCATCACAGGCTAGACCACCTTTCGTTCTCAATTGTAAACAAAATTCTACAAGAATGTAACCTTTCAATTGACAAAAGCAATGAAACTTTGATTTCTGATATCTATAAATCCAAGCTACACTAACTCCCTTATCCTCTTTCTAACCACTCTTATACAAAACCTTTAGAGCTAGTATATTCAGATGTTTGGGGCCTAGCCCTAATCATATCTAGCTCAGGTTTCAAGTACTATGTTGTGTTCATTGATGCATTCTCCAGATACACATATCTTTACCTTTTAGAAAACAAGGCACAAGTTTTCCAAGCTTTCACTCAATATAAAATCATGATGGAATTACTAACAGGCCATAAAATCAAGTCCTTTCAATCTGATAATGGAAAAGAATATTTGTCATACTCATTCACCTATTTCCTCAAATCCAATGGCATATCTCACAAATTGTCTTGTCCTTATTCCCAGCAACAGAATGGCTGTGCTAAAAGAAAGTAAGCACAGACATCCCATTGAAAATGGCCTAACCCTCCCAGCCATAGCCACACCCCCGCTCAAATATTGGGATAAAGCCTTCACCTCAGCCACCTATCTCATTAACTGGTTACCTTCCCCAAACACCAATAACAAATCACCCTCTGAAATAATTCATGGAACCAAACCTAATTACACCTTTCTCAAAACATTTGATTGCTTTTGCTACCCCAACTTAAGGCCCTATAATGAACACAAATTTGATTTCAAAAGCCACAAATGTGTCTCCATTAGTTATTCCCCTAACCACAAGGGTTATAAATGCCTATCTCCTTCATGAAAAGTTTATGTGTCTAGAAATGTCATACTTGATGAAAGGTCATTCCCTTACACTGAACTGTTCCTCTCAAACACACAGCCTACTCAGTCCCCTACACCTATCTCCAATACAACCCTTTGCATTCCTATTGTATCTAGCAAGCTCAGCAGTATCCCTAACACAAATTCACAACAGAACTCTATTCCCCACCCTCAATCTGAATCTGATCATGTCTTCAACACTAGCTAACCACTTATCCAAACTCAAAACACCCCATCACTTTCAGCTCAACCTTATACTCCCTCTACAATGCAACCAGTTCTTACCAATGATGTTGACTTTCATGCCAAAACCTTTACTAACTATGAACTTGCTGATACTTCTAATTCTTTGCCTAGAAATCAAGTTTCAGGGCATGTTGTCCAACTTGCTACACAGTCTCAATCTCCAGGAGTAATTCCAGTCAATAATCACCAAATGGTAACTAGGGTTAAGTCAGGAGTATTCAAGCCCAAGACATATGCAGTAGCACTTATGTCATCTCCTGCTGACTTAAAGACATGTGAACCTCAAAATGTGCAGCAAGCCTCACCTTTCCTCACTAGGAAAAGACTATGCAGGAGGAATATGATGCACTCATTAGAAATAATACTTGGTCTCTAGTAAAGCCTCCCTTAATTGCAAAGCCAATTGGGTGCAAGTGGGTTTTTAAGATCAAATGACAACTATATGCCTGAATTTAAAAATACAAAACTCAGCTTGTAGCCAAGGTATTCCACCAAAAAGAAGGGATTGACTATGATCAAATCTTTAGCCTAGTAATCAAACTAGCAATAGTCAGAATAGTTCTCACCATAGCACTAGCCAAAGGATGGAAAGTTAGGCAATTTGATTTCAACAACACCTTCCTCAATGGAGACCTCAATAAGGAGGTGTTTATGTCACAACCTGAAGGTTTTACCGCTCCTGGCTCATCTCAAGTATGCAAACTAACAAAGGCATTGTATGGCCTCAAGCAGGGCCCTTGAGCATGGTTCCTGAAGCTGAGTTCCACCCTACATTCCTTTGGTTTCAGTAGCACAAAGTCAAATAATTCCTTCTTCACCAGGTTGACTGCCACTTCAACCATTTTCATCTTCGTATATGTAGATGATATATTAGTAACCGGTGACAACCCAAAAGAGATTTATGCTCTAATGGATCAACTGCACTAAACCTTTTCTCTCAAGGATCTTGGAGACATGAGTTATTTCCTTGGCATTGAAGTCTCTTACTAAAGCAGAAGAAATACACTTCAGATCTGATTAAGAAAGCAAGAATGGAGGGTGCAAAACCAATGTCCACTCCAATGGTAAGTAATCTCAAACTACTAGCAATTGGTTCCCCCCTTAGTGATGCTTCACTGTACAGATCTATAATGGGTGGTTTGTAGTATGCAACACTTACAAGACCTGATGTTTGCTTTGTTGTCAACAAAGTAAGCCAGTTCATGCACTCACCTACAGATGAGCACTGGAAAGCTGTAAAAAGAATCTTAAGATACCTAGCTGGATCTATTAATCAAGTTCTACTGTTGCACAAGAACTCACCTTTCAGATTGCTCACATTCTGTGCTTGAAATTGGGCATTTGATATCAATGATAGAAAATCCACAAGTGGATTTGGCATTTTTCTAGGCTCAAATTTGGTGCCTTGGCTAAGCGAAAAGTAGACAGTTGTAGCAAGGTCAAGTATAGAAGTTGAGTTTAGAAGTATGGCAGTAGCCTTTGTAGAAGTCATTTGGATCCAGTCTCTTCTATCAGAGTTGCACATCAGTTGTGATTAGCCACCATCCATTTACTATGATAACCTCAGTATTGTGCTTCTAGTTGCCAATCTAATACTTCATTCACGCACCAAACATTTCGAATTAGACTTGTACTTTGTAAGAAACCAAGTGGTGCAGAACAAAGTTTTCGTTTAACATATTGGAACTAAGGACCAACTGGTAGATATATTAACAAAATCTTTATCTGCTGCTCTTTTTGATAAATTCAAAGACAAACTTAGAGTTACCTTACTCTTCTCTAAGTTTGCGGGGGGATGATAGATATCACTAGTTAGTTTAGTTAGTTAGGAAGGTTTTGATTCAGTTATTCAGTTACAACATATTGTAACCTCCCTAGCTAACACAGCTTGCATCACAAGCTTACAACATTGTGTATATACTATGTAATCTCCTCTTTAGTCAATTCAATGAAAGAGTTCATATTCTTTAACACATACACAGTGCTCTCTCTCCCTCTTTTGCTCTCTAGGTTTCACACAAGCTAACACTTTCAGGTCTTAATCAGATCTATGATACCTACAGTGGGACTAACTGCGAGACCGAAATTTCATTTGCAGGATTACTGATTGAAATTTCATTGGCTAGTGTGGGATGCAAAGAGTTGTTCCCAGAAAAAGGACTTAAAGGACTATATTTGTTATTTTTTAAAATTCTTTTATATATAAAGTGTTATTTATTTTATAACTTATAATAACATATAATTAATATATATATATATATATATATATATATATATATATATATTTGTAGATGAATATTATATTTTATTATATAACGATTTAACTTCCAATTGAACTAATAAACCTTTCAATAAGCTCTTTTATTGATTTGATTTATGGTACAATTTTCTTAACATTGCTCCTCACTACATACTAAGGGAAAGTTCATATACTTTCTTTTTTTCTCTTTTTGGTTTGCCATAATATCTCTTCACTCAAGAAGTAAGAGACTATGGTCAGATGCCTAAAAAGGACCCCTGCCCAATAGTATTTTTCCATACACAAAAATTTTGAGATTAAAACCATGACCTCATATACTTAAGAGATATCCGAGCTCGTTTAATAAGACTACCACCTCATTATTAGTGGGAAATTTCATGTAGTGTAGTTCTTGGTATCTAGTTCAAAAGAATAAATTTTATAGGAGGTCTAACCTATAAATAGGATTTTGGGTTTTGGTATTCTTCAACAGTAAAATTAATGAAATTATATGAATAATTTTTAGCAGTTATATGTGTGGTATAATATTTTGTAAGAATGTTAAAATTTGTGTGTATTATCTTTATTTTCACTTTGTCTTTTTTTTTTTGGATTGTTATTTTTAGTGTGAGAAGATATGTTATTGTGCTTATGTTGCATATATATTTTGGGGCTTCATGTTGCATATATCTAATCACTATTGAAAAGATATTATAATTTTTCAGATAATTTTTTTTTATAATTTTATAAATTTAATCACTATACAAAAATTTCACAGCGTTAAAAATCATGATATAGGCATTTGATTTTCATAATAGGACAAGAGATCCGTTTGTATTTAAGATTTGGTACCCTTATATATTTCATAATTTTTTATAGAATATAATTTTTTTCAAATCCGACCATTGAACCATAAATATATATATCATCCTATTATTTGTACCAAATTTTAAAATAATTGACACCATCCTATAAGAATGAACTGATAGTTATAGTTATTATTTACATACATTTAAGAAATACTCATTATGTTGTTTTAAATTTATATAAATGTGTATTAAAAATTTTGGATTAAGAATGATATTATAATATTTTAAATATGTTTTTAGTTCCTATTAATATAGGATTTTTTTATTTTAGTTAATGTAAAATAATTTTTATATTTTTTTTAATATTATATTTTTGGTATTCATGTTTTAAAGTTTGGCCTCTATAAATAATTTAAAATGTTCATTTAATTAATCTTTATGAACATTAATAATTCTATTTTTTATCTTATAAATATTTTAAAAATATTCTTTTAATCCTTATAAATATCCCTACTTAATAATATCGACAAATGATGAGTAAAAACGTAACACTTTAAAAACATGAGAGAAAAAATTAAAGGAACTAAAAATTTATTAAAAAATAAAAACAAACTATGTTTATATATATATATATATTCTAAACGTCAATCACCAAAATAACGAAACCAAATGATAATTCACCAAATTAAAAAGTTATACATTTCACATGAATGATCGAAGGATTTTTTTTCTTAATAAAATATTAAATATTTTTTCAACAACCTTTCACTTATATGAACGGAGTGAAATTGTGTAAAGGCTAAAAGCTAAAAATGCGTTTTCATTGGTCAAAGTAAGACTTTCTTTCTCTGCAAGGTTAACTAAATTGAGGTGTTATTGATATCAAGATTACGATACTTTAGAGTTTGTGTGAACTTATGGAAGTCATAACAAACTTAAATCTTAAACTCGACTCATTATAGAGTTATAAGAGATTACAAATTTTAAAAATATTACTTAAGAATTACACATTAGTAATTAAATATAATTAAATATAATTAAATAAAATTTTTATGATTAATATTGAAGAAATTTATCCCTGTAATAACATAAATAAAAGAAACATAAAAATATAGCTATATGTGTGTGTGTCTTAACTTTTATATCATACTTTATTTCATATGTGTAGTATTTTATATTTAACAACATAAAGTAATTTACTCAACAAAAGTGACAAATAATTTATATTTTGATAGAAGAATCGAACACAAACCTAAACTTGTTAACTCGTTTAACTGATTTTATTAGACTATACTTAAGCTCATACAAGTTTGATAAAAATAGTTTATGCTGATAAAAATAGTTTATGCATGAGTTGACTCACTTTTTTGTGTTGTAAGAATTTAAGAGGTAATTCGAGAGTTTAATAACTATGATTGATATATAGATTAAAAAGTAAACATACTTTTGGATTGTACCATCAACTCACTCCTTTGAAAATTCTTTGATATTAAATAGGCCTTTACAAGTTCAGCTATGATATTATATTAATTGTTGAAATTTTTTTACATCAAATGGCACTACAAGAAATTTATGTTTAAAAGAACACTTAATTTTAGATACATATAAAAAGTGTTACTTCTTCATGTTTAGGCAACACTTTTTTTAAATGTGTTGCTTTTGATATAGCAAAAGCTACAATTTTTTAAATTAAGACATCACTTTTTGAAGAGTTGCTATATCACATGTGGCCAATTGTCAAAGGTAACATTTTTTAAGCTAAGGGTACATTTTTAAGCTAATGCATCATTTTTCATAGTGTTGCTATAACAAGTGTGGCCAATTGTTTAAGGTAATACTTTTGAGTAGAGAAGACAGCATATTTTGGATATAAAAGGCAACACATTTAAAAAAAAAGTATTGTCTATGTATAAAAGTAATACTTTTCAAATATTCCAAAAAATAAATGTTATTTTAAGTCAAATTTCTTGTAGTGTGGGTCCCTAAATGCTAAAATATTCCCTAAAATACATGTGATATTAATTTATATCCCTTCCCTTTTGAAGTATAAATTGCTATTTTAAGGAGTATTCCATGTCAGATACATATTTCAAAAATTCAAGCAATATCACATTTTAACTTTTATGAATCTATTTAATGTTAAAATCTTTCAAAGATATGTTTTTCATAAGCTTTCAAAGGCTAATATAATGTCATATTTTGACCCTTTAACACCGTTTTGATATTGATAAAGTTGATTCACATTAATCTTCTTGTTAGGAATTAAAATGAGTATCTATTTAAAAATAAATAAATAAATAACCTGTCGTAATTTTCTTTTGTATATTTTCCTAGCACCCCACTCAAAAATTGACATTTAAACAAATTTTAACCAAATCCAAGGAACTGGGTAATGTTACCGTGGGCACTCCAACGGTTTCCCTCTGTAGACTGTACACGAGAACGAGGCGCCCCTGTGGAAAAGCATGCATGGATTAATAGATTTTGGTTTGATTAGGCAGTGGTGTCACTTCATTTTAAAGCTGTTTAGTGCTTTTTCTTTTCTTTAAGAAAGTTGCTCTCGTAAAAAATTATTAAATTATAACCCCACACTTCTACATTGCAACTCTAACAACCCTTTTTTTTTTTTCATATTTCGAATCAGCAAAATTCCATAGTTGTGAAAATGAAGGGTTTGTGCTTTAAATTTGTTCATTATGAAATTTATTTAGTGCATTTTACATTACGTGCATCCAATTATACGTTACAACAACTTCGTATAACCTATAGGCCTTAGATTAATTCATGCCCATCACAACCCATGTAACATCATAACAATTGAATAAATGTGACAAAATGAAGAGTCTCGTTCACTTACTTGCTAGTTTTTCCCTACACCTAGTGATATAAACCATAAGAAATGGAGCAATTTAATAAAATTTGTCCCATTTTATTATTAATAAAATTAAATATAATAAATAAATTTAAATCATTGCTAAAATTCAAACGATTAGTATAATTATTTAAACCATACTTCCATTAAATTTCCATTTTATATATATGTTTGAAATTACATATATAATTCATTAAAATTGTAATATATTTTATTAGAAAATAATTCATAACTTCAAAGTAGCTAGTTGTAATTAGTTAACATAGATATAAATATAAGTTAATTGTACATACATGTTTGAAATTACATATAATAATTGATTAAAATTATAATTTTTTATTAGAAAAATCATTTGGAGACATACCTCGTTATAATCTTAAACTAATATAATTGAAGCAAGTGCACACCGTGAAAATTTAGGCAAATAATATATATTAGCGGAAAAAAAGAGATGTCTAGCATGTAAAACCTTTAAAAAAAAATAGTTACTATTTACCATAATTTGCTATACACATTTTGGATTTTTTTCAGTAAACTCTCAAAATGATCTTGAACAATTTTTGAGGTGGACAAATAAGTCTGTAAGAAAAAGAATATAACAATTTGGTCCCTATCATTTTAAAATATTAGACAATTTTGCCTATCCATCAAATCTTTATATTAAAATATTGTTATGACATGAGTAGTCAAGTAGTTAATGGGATACCGTTATTCGTGTTTCGTCGTCTTATATTTTTTGTAACTGAAATTAGCAAAATGATATTATTTTTAGTCTTATTCTAACACTCAAAATCCGCTCATTTTATTATCATATTTCACTATAAATACACTCTAAACCCCAAGAATTACATTATTTTATTAATGATAGTGACTAGAATAATATGGCTGAGAGTTAACGACTCAGCATCAACTACTTAATCGGATCATGTCATAGCGATTAATGAAAATTTTTTATAAAGGGATCAAATTGTCTTACTTTTTCAAAAGGTTAGAGACCAAATTATACATCTTGTTAGGGTCTAATTTGCCAACATGAAAATTTATAGAGACCATTATATTTTAGCGGGTTTACTCTATCTAGATTTTAATGCAAAAAAATAAAAGTATAAAATATTTATATAATTAGAGATTTAATTTTTATACACTATCAGATACTGTCATTTCATCATATGCTATCATATGAGCAATTATGGTTGATTCTCATACCTATTACTTGAGAAGTTATATATATGGCAATATTTGATGATGTAAATCTATTTTACATTGTTAATGCATTAAAATTAAACTCACAAGTCAATGATGATGTGCTTATATTTTTATTTAAAATAAAATTATTTTCATAAAACTACAAAATTGCTTTTAAAATATATAATTTATATACAATATAAAATAATTTTTATGATTAAAGTGTGTTATATCTTTACGAGTAAAACATATAAAAAGATAATATAAATTGAGTTATGTAATTTAAAATCACAAATAATTTTTTATATATTGTTTAAGAATATGAAAATACTATTGCAGTTTCATTTCATTGTATGAGAAAAAATTAAAATAAAATCATAATTTATATTCAAATGTTTCTTTAGATGGATGAACATTTTTAAGATTAAAAATGACATATAAGATGAAAAGGTATATTTATCTAAAACCATTAAATCAATTTTTTAGTACATTGTATTACGATGCTAATAGCATAGCATGGGTAGCTAGCTAGCTGTCACGTCATCCATAACTAAATGATTATATAAAATCACATGGGATATAATTTCCCAAAGAATGAAGAGCCTACTTTTGATGCATTTTTTATCTCTCTATTTGAATGAATTTTCAAGTAGTGAAGATAATAATTAATTATTTTTACTAATGTTATATTACATTATTAAATGATCAGATAAATTTTTTTTACAATCCAAGAATTAAACCTTGCTCCCCTGACCATTTCAGTTTTTCTAGATCTTTTCTCTCCAGACTTCAACGAAAGAAATAGTTAGAAACAGAATAATTTTTTATTCCATCCGATAATTAAAATTTCCTAAAATTTAAATATTAATCTCCATCTGATTACAAAAATAAAAAATTGAGTATTGAATACTCTATTTTTCTTAATGATTTTTGTTAATATGTGCTTTAAAAACCACTTTTTAAAAGATAAAAATGAAAATATTTTGAAGTTTGTAGTCCATTTAATGTATTAAAATTTTTAAAATTGCAATTGTTTATAAAATTATTTCACTTTAATATTCTTAAAGAATGTCATAGGATGGTGAAATTAGCAATTTCATGCGAGGGGTTTCTTGGACTGTAGCGACGACCAACCATGTGTATTCAAGGAAGAATGGAAGACTTGCCTGAATTAGTCCTCACTGGTGGAAATCTAAAGGCAAAAATATCAATTTAGTAGTTGAAATTGCAAAAAGTTATTTAACTTAGTTCTTTTGATGATTCAAATTAATTTATGAGAAGAATAGTATAAAGATAAATTTGAATCACTTTACATAATTTCAGTAACTAAAGTAATACTTTTTTAATATTAGGGATTAACGTAAATTACACATATAATTTTAGGGATAAAAATAAATCTTTACCCTAATTTTAGCATTGACTCGATCAATCACACAACTGATAGTGAGCCAGAAAAGGATGTAGCCCTAAACTTGAAAGGAAATTACCACTTGAGTGAATGATATAACATGCAAACGAATTGCCAAGTTAGCCAATCAATGGCTAGTATTGAAGAAATTTGTAAATGCTGAGAGTATTTAAAAATATTTATATTGAACGATTTGTTATTTGATATATTAGTTTTGTGGACTAATATTGGTTTTGAATTTTATTGCAATTGTTTTTGTGCATTTGTCATGCCAAATTATGCGTAATACCTTTATTTATTATTTTATGCAGGTAATATATTATATAAGTTTATCTATTGTAATCCTCTTTATAATTAGTTAAAATATTGAACAACTTAATCCTACCTAGAAAAGTCGGATAAGGCCAGATTAGTTTTTAACATATATATGGTTGCTTCTTTTGGCTTTTTTACGGATATAGATTAAAAAAATTATATACGTATCTATCACATTTTGAAGTTTAAGTACACATATGCACTCTTTTTTTTAATTTAGGCGAAGTCGGTTAGTTGTCACATGACTTCAAATGATCCAAACACAAGAAAATTGGTTAGTAAGAAGATTTCATGTTGAAATTGGTTGATAGCAAGTAAATTTCTTCTCTTTCTTTTTTGCAATAGGAATCGATTAAGCATAACATAATTTCTGTGCATCTGACACGTGTAGGAATATCGGTTAATAGTTAATTGATTTCTTACATGAATCTTCTTCTTACCAACCGACTCCTATAAAATCTGTTCCTACTTCATCGATTCTATTTCCTTAGACTTGCCCTCACAAGGGCTCCCTACCCTTCCTTCTTTATATATAGTCCACATTTGCCTCCTCACAGTGTGCTCTTTCCAAAGATAATGAGAGGCAAAATGCCCTGAGATTGGTAGATCTGGTGTTATGAGATTTTGAGGAAAAAATGGCAACGAGAGGTTCTACTCTTGGTCACTACAATTGTGAAATAGTGCAAAACATGCAAGATGGGTACTATTTTGTTGTCAAAATCTAATACCTGTGTTTGTTCATCCATGACAACTTTTGATTAGCTTCTTAACAAAATCGTTCACAAGTTACACCAACAGAACAAGCAAATAATTCAAATGTTGTATCGGCTGCCTAATGGAGACTATCATCTACCTCTCTCAAGGACGCCTTATCATTTAGTTAGGAAATTTGGGGGTTTTAAAGAATGAGATTTAAGCAAATTAAATTAAAAGATAATAGTAATAGAGAATAAAGCACTAATACAAGGTATTCCTAGGATTGGAATGAATTATTATTGAGCAAATATTGAATCTATTAGTGGTTATAGTAATTAACTAGCAATTCTACTAGTGACCAATCGATCCCTAGAATTTGACCAATGAAAATAACCAATAAATGAGATCTCAATTTAATTGGAAATCGCAGTAATTTAAAGTACTAATTGCTATAGTCTAACTGCCAATCGGAAGGTTAATTCTAATGTTCTCCCCAAACGTAAACCATAGATCTATCGATCACCATAATAATTATAAGAATAGAAATTGAAGAACATTGAGAAAATTAATGCATTCAATATAAATAAAGGGTCTCAAAAGTCATCCCAATCCATTCGAAAATCCCTAAAATAGTAAGAGTAGAAATCTACTTCTCCATCTATGGAGGATTACAATCAATGAATCTAAAAAAGTACAATAATAGAAATAATCCTTACTACCATCCACAAGAACAAAACAATTCGCCTATGGAATCCCTAAGAAAGAGAATAATAGAGAAGAAGATGATAGAGAATGGTGTAGAGAGACAATAATAGCAACCTAAATTGTGCAGCAAAAAACTAGGTTAAAAGTTTGACTCATTCTTATTTATATTACTTTCGAAAAATGGGCCAAAGTAGGGTCCAAAATAGATTTAATGAGCTATTCTATGTCATCACACCGAGCGCTGCAGCGCCCTCCAAAGGGGCTTGGCCTAAATTTTCACGGTTGTCACTGTGTTGCAGCACTCACCAGAATGTGAACTTTCACGATTTTTTCTTCCTTTTAGCTTCAAGCTCTTTCCAGAGAGTACCCAACCTTGCTTTTGACATTTTTTGCACTCAATCTAATGCTCTTGTACACAAAAATCATACTGAAAGAGACAGGTTAAATGCAACAAGCTTTAATTTCATAATTATTCTAAAAACCAGTGCAATGGTCAATGATTCCATAAAATTACAAAATGAGAAATCATTCAACAATCACTATTATTTTTATCAATAACTCATCAAAACTCATGCAAAAAAATAAGGTTTAGAAGTAAAATAAGTGGTATAAATACTCCTTTATCACTGCAATTGTTGGTGTGCAACAGATGGTTGTCCCCATGGGTAAACTTGTCAATCTTGAAGCATTTGTTTGTCAAGTGTGTGTGTGTGTATATATATATATATATATATATATATATATATATATATATATATATATGTAAAATGATGCAGAATTAATTGATCACATTTAATTTGCTTAGAGATTTTGAGGTTGAACACCGCAAATAAATAAACTGCCAAAAACAAATAACCCAAATGCAACTTGTAATAATAGGTAGATGATGATAACATAACATCCTTTTTTTTATATTATTACAAATGCAACTTCTTTTAAAAAATCAAATAATAAAATTGCCGCAAAACTGTCAAAAATTTGCTTGCAGTTAACCAATTTCTTATAAGACAAAAATGATTGGAAATCTAGTCCTAGTAATAATAAATGGAAATCTACCTATTACTAAACGATTCTTTTAAGTTTTGGTAATATGATATTTAATGAGAGCTAACCGATTTTGCATATATAAAAAAAAGAATGAATATGCATACTTAAACTTCAAAACGTGAGATTGGTATATAATTTTTTTAATTTATATAAGTGAAAAAAACCCTAATTTCTTAAGAATTTTTTTATTTAGGGAGTTATTAAAGAAAAGAATTTTTTTCGATAATTATGAAGAGCTCAACCCAAAGAAAAAAGTCTCCACATCTGTACTACTCTGCCACACTTTCATAATTCAAACAAGAGGGCTGATAGGTGCATAAATAAGTTTGACAACATATTTACACTTTGTATGCAAATACTACAAAAGGACAAAAAAGGTATGATGAGAACAAAGTGGAGGCACATGGTAGGTGAAAAAAAAGCTAGAGTATGATAAGCAAAACACCTTTTTCTCTCTTTCAGCTTGACAAAAACTTTCACAGCTTCCATCGCTATAATTCAATCTCCCTAAAAACCTCACTCTCTCTTCAGAGCCAATCTTTCCTTATCTTTCTCCTTTACCAAACTTAGTCCTAACTCCTAAATCTGTCCATCAAACCACCACGAGCAACCATACCCATGATGTTGAGGAGGCCTATGACCACATAAAGCACTCTTCTCTGACAAGCTCTTCTTGTGTTTTATTCTGTATTTCGGAGAGCCATTCACACTATGTTGCACAATATTGTATCAATATTGTTGTCCTCCACTAAGTCTTGAAAAGTCGGGTAAACTTGTTTGGCATCCCCTTCTAAAAGCACTCTCCATTGAGCATTTTCTTTAATGGTCTTAAGTGCAAGAGATTTTATATCTTTTAAGTAATTAAGTTAAATCAAGTAACGAAAAAATGGATGGTATCTTGTCTTTGTCAATTTTCCTTTGATTCAATTTTCATTGGATGTTTTTCAAACATCATTATTACTCCATTATCAAAAAACCTATTGGTTAGGTGTGGAGCTCACGCTCACGCGAATACCATCAATAAGGCAATGGATGCAAAAGGGTAAAGGAACAACTACCCAGTGGGGCAGGTCAGGGAATGACGTAGTGAGAAAGTGAGTTTGAAAGGGTGGGTGAGAGTAGTGTTTCAGAGAAGGAGAGTAATGGAAATAAAAGTGAATGTGGGGGAGAAAAGCACAAGAATACTGTTTTGGAGAACAGAATTGTTGAGGAATAACGGAGAGAACTCGTATGATGCATCTAACGTTTCCACCACTGTGTGCCTCTTTTTTTTTTTTCCCTATACGTTTTTTGTCTTTTATGCCTAAATACTATATGGTGTGCAAAAGTTCTGAGGAATCGATGTTCCTCTAACATTTTTCTTCAAACAAATAAAAAAGAATCAGAATATAGTGCTATACTGTTTGCATGGATGCACACCGTATTTACATGCACGCCATAATATTGAAAACTGGCTTGAACCGACCAATTTGGCTAGATAATCAGTGAACCAGTCTGAGCCACTGCTTGGATCGGCCACACATCAAAACTAGTGCGACGCAGTTAAACTAGGCCAGGTCAGTTTTCAAGAATTGTATCGGGTCGCTATTTTCTTTTTTTGCTTTATTTTTTTCAGTTTTACTAAACGATGTCATTTTTTAAAACCTTAGAAAAAGATTCTAATTTGACTTATGAAAAAATGCAGTAACTTGGTTTGTATTGTCATGATTTATGAGTTTGTGATATAAAACTTTGTAAGTTTGGTTGTGTAATTATATTTTAAACTTGTCAATTATGATTCGCTACTGTAAAATGCAAACACTACTAGAAATATGCCAAATAGTGACTGATTTTGTGACCGAAATAAATCGGTCACTAAAACTATTAATTAGCGACCGAATTAGTGACCGAATTGAGCATCAAGGAAAATAAAAAGGGTGGAAAAAATCGGTCACTAAATCAAACTTAGAGACCGATTTAGTGACCGATTTTTATTTATACAAGAAACTCTTACTTTCATAAAAATCGGTCACTAAATTATCAATTAGCGACTGATTTTTATTTATAAGGAGAAAAATTGCTTTTATAAAATCGGTCACTAAATTATTAATTAGTGACCAATTTAGTGACTAATTTTTATGAAAACAAGAGTTTCTTGTATAAATAAAAATCGATCACTAAATCGGTCGCTAAGTTTGATTTAGTGACCAATATTTATTTATAAAGGGAAAACCTTGCTTTTATAAAAATCGGTCACTAAATTATCAATTAGTGACCGATTTAGTGACTGTTTTTTTATTTATACTAGAAACTTATTTTCATAAAAATTCATCACTAAATTGGTCACTAAATTATCAATTAGTGGCCAATTTAGTGACCGAATTTATCATATTACAAATCTCATTTTTACATAATAAATCAGTCACTATTTATCGATTTAGTGACTGATTTTCAGTCACTAATCCCCGAACGCTAGAACCAGTAAAAAACTAAATATACTCTCTCATCCACATGTATACTTCCTCCAGCTTATAAGAGTCCAACTTCAATTTCAGGATTTTTTATTTTTTAAAAAAATTATTTCTAATCTATCTCAACCAGTCGCACTACATACATGCTAAATTGATTTCTCTGATTGCAAGATCCACTTAACGTGGAGTGAGCTAGGTGGAACAATAAAACACCCATTCTCTTTGTCAAGCCTTTTCTATTTTTACTCATTCTGCATGACCACAGGCGAGTAACAATTGAACATTGCTCAAAATGAATCCCTGCATTTTGTAACTATTCTGACACTAAAACTGTGATGTATGACTGATATGCCATTGGATTTATGAACTCTGAGCATGATTGATTATCTAAAATTCCCATGTGAGATTTGAGTCTGAATTGTGTGATTTCAGTAATTTAATCATTGGAATTTTTCTAGTGTGTTTACAGTCACTGTGGTTAAATTTAGAACTTGCCTAATCCTTTGTTGAAACTTTTTACTTCTGCACGGTTCTTAACTGCACATGATAGAGGCATTTCATTTTCTTTTTTGCTTTTATTTTAACTACTTAGCCATACAGCCAATCCTTGCATGAGAATTACCCTTGTTACCCTTTTGAGCTTGAATTGAACTTTTCCTTGTCATAAGCACATTACAAGCTTAGCCAAAAAAACAATGAAAAAGAACCCCTGACTTAGGACCAAGGGAAGAGTTGTTGAACCCAGATGTACTTGAGATTTAAATGTGGGGGAACACATTTGACAAAACCAAGGTAGAACAGGGAATTGCTTGACTGAAGTGGATTGGTTGTTAAAAACAAAAGTAAAAAAAAAAAAAATCAAAAAGAGAGAAATGTGTCACCATCCATTTCTGTGAATAAATAAAACAGGGACTGGATCAAACCAGGGGAACATGAAGGGTGATTGGGAAGAAATGCTCAATAATGGGCTCCTCCAGAACTTATAAATTATGATACATACCTCTACTTCCTTTGAACCTAAGTTACCAAGCAGAACTCACCCAAAAAAACCCAAAACCTTTACCCTGGCCTCATTACAACCATCATAAGACCTCTTGACGCATGTTGAAGGATTGGTAGATTTGTGGAGATTTAGGAACAAGGCAAGCCTATCGAAATAATCATTAGTGAATTGTTTGAGAGTTAATTGACCCAATACATATTAGTGGTTAGTGAAATACACTCCAGTGAGTCAGTATAGTCATTTTTGCTTAGAGTCATCATCCTGTGCAATTATTGGTTAATTGAAAAGTGCCATGAGACTTGTCTATGGATTATCTTTATTTCTTTTGAGCCATTGTTCATACTGTCACTCGCTGGTCATCTTTTCTTTCCTTTTTAGGAGTAGTTACATTCTGAATATTCTATGTTACTGCTGTCTAAATACACCCTTGTTTGAGTCTAATTATCGCATGAGGACATGTGAAAGTTTAAGTATGGGGGAGTTTGATAAGCGGTGTTTACGCTGCATATTTAACTTCTAAACCTTGGGTTTTTGCTTGAGTTTTTGATGTGTTATTGAGGAAAATAATAGTGTTTTATAAATTGAACCTCATTACACAATTTTGAGAAATCAATGACAATTGCTCCATTTTTGAATAATTAAATCTTGTTTCAATTAACCCATCTCCTTGAGTTAGCTTTTTCTGTACAGGAGCATTGCATCAAGTGCAAAGCATCAAGAGCAGGAGCTGAGGCTGAAAGGAAGAAAGAAAAAATTGCAAGAGCTCGCCATTCAGGTGAACACTGCAGCGCTCGGCATAAAGCACGAATGATCTATTTTTGAAGCAGCCCGTTCTAGTAGCGCTGCAGTGCTCCTATGATGACTTGATTTTTGCCTGCTGTCTTGTTTGGGCCCTTTTTCTTCGAAGCAATAGTAAACACGACAGGGGGTGGCAGTAGACAGTATGTAGGTTTATAGTTTTGGAGGATTGGGAGCTCTTTCTCTACCTCATCTCTCTCTCTTTTTTTCTCTTTCTCTCTCACTCTCTATTTAGGTTTAGAGGCTTCCTTTTACAGTTTATTTTCAGTTTTGCAACATTGTAATCTACAGTTTTTCTTCAATCTTTGATTGTGAAACTTCTCACATGGAGGAGTAATTCCCTTACTGCACACAGAGACAACTAAAGATCAGAACTGTTCTTGAGGTTCTCGATTCTTAATTTCAGTTCATGGTTGGTTTTTCACCCCGAATGCTTTTTCTTCTAAATCTTAATTGCGCCAATTAATGTGATTAAGTTTTTAAGAGTAGTTGATTATGTATTCGTTTGTTTCGTTAATCTGAACACCATTGAGAAATTAGGTTAACTGATTTGATTAATTCCAATTGGGAAGGGGCTAGAATTAACTTCGTTAGGATTTAGGCTACCGCAATTAATAACTAAATTAACATAGGATTATAGGGTCATGATTGTGATCACTAGCTCTTGTGTTAGCTGAACCCTTAGCGGAAGTACGTTAGTATAACCGTTAAGTAGAATTGCATCGTCTTTTGTGCGAAAGTATAGTTGACGTAGGTTGTCACCACCATGAATTTATCCGCTTGAACCAATGATAGAACATGTTTTGCTCTAAAGGAGTCTTTGTGCAAATAACTTTTACATTATAATTTTCTTAATTAAATTTGATGTCAACAATTTATTTGAAAACCTCAATTTTCCAGAATCATTTACAACGCTTCCACGTGAAACAACCTGGATCGCACCCTGTCTACATTTTGGTGTGATTTAGCATTTTAAATTCTTTCTAATTTGTTGCGAGTAGCGATAACTCGCGTTAGTGAACCCTAACCTTGGCCTTGTGTTGTTGGTCCCTAGTATTGCTGGCTCCATGCTCCACGTCGTAGACAATCACGACAGTAGTGAAGAACGTGTTCAGGTTCGCTTCCTCACTGCCGAGTACATATTGAAGACCAAGCTTTGGTCACGTTACGATCCTTTTACAGGTAAACCATAATTCTTTTTTTTTTTTAATTTTGGGTTTGATTTCTCACGAAAATAGTGGGAAATAAAAGAAAATTAATTAATTGAAGTGCTTTAAGCTCATGATATTTAGTGGGAAATTGATTCTTGGATCCTATGTAAATTTTGTGATGCAGATAGTTAGATCTGAGTCAATGTATTATTCATGACATGATTGTGGAAATGCTTAAAGGGGATATCAAGAGGGGATAACACTTTTCCGCTTTGGCTCTGATTTTTGCCAAAGTAACAGGTAACTGATTAATTTGAAACTAGAACAGTTTTAAGTGGTTAATGATATTAATTCAGTCAAACTTGAAAAATAGGAGTAAAACACTCTACTCTTCAAAGCTGCACATGTTATGGGATTATTTTATTTTATCTTTCTGCTAAAAAAAATTATTGAATCACATTTACATAAAGAAGTTGGTTCCCAACATGATTTTTACAGAGTGTTTTTATATAATTTATGATTGCTTTTATAAGATGAGCAGTTTTCTTAGAAAGCTACTATCTGACAAACAAGAATAGCATCAAGTGGACTGTAATTGGACAAATGAATTTAATCTGAATTGCATCTCTTTTTCGTACCCATATGATCCTTGAGTGTCGAAAGGACTAACATTTTGTCACAGAAAGAAGACACTAGAGGGTGCTGACCTCAGTAGCAATAGCCTCTCCAAGGTTGAGTTTGGTATTCTAGCATTTGATTGTTGATTGTTTTATTTGGTTGGGTTTTGGATGTTCTTTGGTCCATATTAGATTAGCTTGTTTTCGTTAATTGGGATCAACGGTTTTAGCATTTGGCCACTGATGTATTAGTTTGGTTTTCAACGTAAACTCTTTTTCTTCATAAGTTAGAATACAACAATTAGCAATTAATTGTTTAGAGGTTGAATTTTTGCCCTTAAGAGTGTATTGGATAACAAATTGATATTCCTTTGAGTGCTTAGTTTCATTTATGTTTAATGGGTTTTTTTAATAGATAATGATTGATCTTATTATGTTTCTATACTGCAATTTATAGGCTGCCAAGACTATCATATCTATCTTTATAGCTATTGCTTCCGTTGAATATTATGATGGTTATAAATTTGCATTTTACAGAAAGGAATTAATCTTGAACTGCATGCTATGGGTCACCTATTTTATCATGTATATTTTCGTCGTGGACTACTAGACCATGCTGCTGTGTTCACTTATAATTTTACCAATAGAAGTTTTTTGAAGCTGTGAACTCTATGGTATAAAAGAGATCCTTAAAATTGATATTATGTTATTTTTGCCATAGAGAATAGTTTAAGCATAATAGACGTTTGTGGAGTATATATTCATTATCAACCTTCAAATTATTAAATTCTATAGTGAATCATTAGTAAGGAAATCCCAAAGCTCCTCAGTTATACATGAGTGGGGGAAAATGTGGTAAGCAATTCAAACTTCCATGTAGAGATGTACAATAGTGGGGTTTAATTTTTGTATTCTCAAATACGTACTTCAGTATGAATTCACATCCATCATAATTTGTTTGTTTTGTAGCTTAGTACATTTGAAATGATGTATGTTAATTGATCTCCATTGGTCATTTATTAATGATTTATTTTTCTCTCAACTAGCATATATGATTTGGGTTTAGGGTTATAAACTTAATGAGGCTCATAGTCTACTCCAGGTAATTTTCTTAAATACTTCTATTTATTATTGCACGTTTTAAGGGCGTTGTGATACACATGCTAAATGTGAATGTGGAGTTGTCACTTGAGAAAGCATCTTTTGAGGTTGGGTTTAAAGATATTCAACCTTTCATGGTTGTTCCCTTTGTTAGAAATTATTTATAAGTTTGGTTATTAAATTTAAAATTCCAGTGATTACATTGTGGAATTGAAATTTTAATATTTTTATGATTTTTTTTTACCGGATTTGATGCCTTATCAATTCTTGATGATTGCATTTCCTATTTGTTCTTATATGCTTTTTCTACGTCCATGCTGATCAAATTCTGATCACTACTCTCTTGCAATTGTTGAGTCAAGAATGACTAGGGAGAGCAAGCGTCACAAAACACATACCCCTTGAGCGGACTTTTGAACCAATATATTCTCCTTTCATTATCTTCTTTATGGTGTGTTTAAAATTTAGCTAACTGGGCTTTCACTTCTTATTTCAGTCCAAGATTTGATCAACAAACAATGTCACGAGACATTGGTTGAGAAGTTAGATCTATTGTGTGCATGTTGCGCCCCCATTTCTTTTGACGTTCAAATACAAGAGCTTGAGATATAAGCTGCACAGGTATGTTCTACTTAATTGGTTATCGAAGCCAATCAATTTTAATATGTTTGATGTTTGTGGTCTGTGGATATTCAAAACATGGTTATTTGTCTTATCCTTTGATTGATAGTCTATCATTAAATATCTCATTTAACCACATGTGAATTAGTCATGGTAATCTCATGTTCCTGATCGGTGGATTTGTCTATATTGTGTCTCAAGTTCTATTGGTTAACGCAACTTTCATTTTGGTTTGAAGCTTCTAAAAGAGTTCCTGAGGGATCTGGTTTCTCTGAATAGGGCACAAGTGTTGTGTGCTTCAACATGGATCGGCCTGATCTTTCTTTATCTCTTATTTGTCAGGTTTGTTTCCAATTAGAGAACTCTTGTTTCATTTGTGCTATAATTTGCATGCAGAAATTAGTTTTTCTTTGGCCAAAAAAAAGAACAGTTCTATTAGATATAAATTCCTATGTTCTATATTGTTTAAAGAAACTGGAAATTGTAAATGCAAAAAAAAAATCCTTAATTTATTTTGGACTCATTAATTTGCTGGAAAAATCCAAACGATGTTACTTTCTTCGACGGGAAATGATAAATGGCCATCCCCAAATGTCCATCCCCACTTACACCTAATACAAAATGTTGTAAACCAATGTGTAAAATGTTGTAAACCAAGGTGCAAAATGTTATAAATCAATTTCTAATGTTGTTAACCAATTGGTTTACAACTTTTTATAAATTGGTTTACAACATTTTGTATGTGGTTTATAACTTTTTGTTTATAGGTTTACAACATTTTAGAGGTGGACATTTAGAGCTGGATGTGTATCACTCCTCTTCTTCAACCATCGCTTTTCTTTTCCTCTTTTCGGAAAACTCAGGCGGCCAGAGATGTTGTTAAAGCTATGAAAGAGACTGAGTAGCAAGAACCCCAATGCTCAACTTTATGCAGTCATGGTACCTGAATTTGTTTATTTATATTATTTTACCTGAATTTTTAAGTAATTTTTCCTACACCTACAACTAATGTGGAGGTTGTTCAGGTACCGCATAGTTTTCATTGTATATGAAGCAAAGAAGCTTGGCCATGTGACTTTATTTTCTTGAATATTTACACTGCTTGCTTTCCTGTCCAATGGCATTATGCTAAATCATCTTTCATATTCTGATTTTCTAGTTGTTAGAAATGTTGATGAACAATATTGGAGATAAGATTCATGAGCATGTTATTGATACATGAATTATTCCTATTCTCATGAAAACTGTAAAAAAAAAAGGTGAGTTTTTTTTTATCTTTTGGCGTAGACTATTGTCTTCCCTAATTTATTTTTTGGGTCTTTTTCTTTAGTTGCAGTCAGATTTGCTTGTGAGAGAACAAATATTTCTCCTACTAGATGTTACTCAAACATCCCTTGGTGGTGCTTCTGGAAAGTTTCCATAGTATTATAACGCATATTATGATTTAGTGGTAGGTACAGATAGGTCAAGTACAGTGGATTTTATTATGGATCATTTATTAAAGAAAGAAAAAAAAAACTTGATACAAATAATTAATCTTTGATAGCCATGACTTTCTCATTCCCTTTGTTTTGTATATGATGCAAATGATCATATGGGAACACTTTTTTGTTAGTATTACTAGATTAGAGGGCTTCGTATTATTGTAAAATTTGTAATATTTGGATTGAACTTACTCTGTTGTATAATGTTAATTGACTACTTGTTAAAGTATATTAGTAATTTTTATGTTTATTTGTTGGTGTATAGATATATAATTTCTTGTTTGATGATATATATTTAAATTTTAAAAGAGAGATTTAAAAAATTTAAATTTTTTATTTTTTTTTAGGGATCACACATTTGTGATCGATTTTTCAGTCATAAAAAATTAGTGACCGAATTATCGATCACAAATAACACACCAAACAAACAACCAAACTGGGCGTATGGATAGGAAAATCGATCACTAAATTGGTCACAAGATTCAGTGATAGATTTCTCGATCACAAAAAATTACTGATCGATAATTCGGTCACTAATAACACAAAACCAACAACCAAAACTGGGCCTATGGATAGAAAAATCGGTCACTAAATCTGTCACAAGATTTAGTAACCGATTTATTGGTCACAAAAAATTAGTGACTGAATTATCGATCACTAATAACACACCAAACCAACAACCAAAACTAAGCGTTTAGACAGGGAAATCGGTTACAAGATTTAGTGATCGATTTTTTTGGTCGCTAATTTTTTAGCAACCATGGTTTTAGCAACTTTGGTTTTCGGTTGCTAAATCGGTCACTACCAGATTTAGCGACCGATTTCATGAAATTAGTGACTGATTTATCGATCACTAATCACTGAGTTTTTTTGTAGTGTAACAATATTTAGAAATTTATATTATTTATTTATACTTTTATATTTGAACCCATTAAAGAGTATCAAATTATTAATTAATTGTCATTTATATATATATAAATCCGATTCGATCAGTGACTTGGTGGTTAGACCTAGTCGATAACCTAGCCAAGTGTGAAAACTATGATACACACCACTTTATATCACACAATTTTCGTATTTTAGTTCCCCAACTTATTTCTTTATACTGGTCCCCCTACTCGAAGCACACGGGAGAGATGTGATTTCTGAAAAATGTGCACCAGTAACTTCTAATATATAAATTCAAATTTGCGGTGTGGAAATTTGGTGTTTTAGAAAGCAAAATGTGACAGGGGGAAATATTACATTGATAATAAAGTTTGAAATTTTAAAAAAATAGTAGACAAAAGATATGGGTATCTAATTTAATAATCAATATTTATTTGTATTTTTATATACTGTTATTATAAAATAGTTTTATGTTATTAGTAAATATAATTTTAACAAAATAATAAATTATTATGGGTGGTTACCATAGTAAACAATTATTTTCTATGATATATAAATATATTATACATTAAAATAAAATAAAAAATGAAATATCAATATTCTAATTATATATAATTTTATAAACTATATTTATTATAAGAACTTTTAATTTGACGATCAAATAAAGAAATTCATGTACATAAAAAAAGTTATTCAATTAAATAAATTTACTATAACCTTAACTAAAAGACGTGCGTGCCTAACCTTTGCTGAAAGATGATACATATATATAATATAAGAGGACAACAAACTTATACCATAAATATAGATAGGAAATAAGATTAAAAAAAAAATGGACCCAATATTATTAATATATTGAAATAAGGAAGAAAAATAATGGTGATGTAAATTTGTTATGTAATTTTATTATATAATAAATATCTTTTTTTTTATTATACCATCAAGTCGTATAACATTTCTATAAAAACGGGGAAAAGATACACAACAGTAACATGGGACATTGTGTACAAATCTTCTTTTTAACTTTCCTCACATTTATTTTTGAGAATTGACTTCCTTTTGGTCTATGTCCCAAAAAGTATAAAAGAAACGCTTTAGGTCGTTCTTTTTGGTGTGGACCTATTGGGTTGGAATGGGTTACTTGACGAACCCGGTGCAGTTACTCAAGAGGCGAGAGGATCTCCCGCTGTGGCAACGCCTCGACTGCTAGTGTGGACCTATTGTTTGTTCTAACGTTATATGGGAAAAGACACAGTAAAATGGGACATTGTGTACAAATCTTCTTTTTAAAGTTTCCTCACATTATTTTTTCGAATTGACTTCGTTTTGGTCTATGTCCCAAAAAGTAGAAAAAAAGAAAAAGCTTTTAGGTCCTTGTTTTTGGTGTGGACCTACTGTTTGTTCTAACGTTTCTTCCTGAAACCATTTTAAAACCACAAAGACACAGAGACGGGCTGCACCTGGAATGCGTTGTCAAATCTAACATCGATAAATGCCCTGCACGACCGAAAAAAGATAAAAATGCTTTACCTTTTTCGGCTATGTTTTTCCATATGGGATTTTGTCGCAACTGAATTCAGGTCCGCGAAAAATAGTGATTACAAACGGGGTCACCGTCAAGTTTTATCTAAATCGGAAAAACCGTGAAAAATTCATTATTTTTAAAAGAAATGATTTACAAAACTAGATCCGAGATTGGGAGTTGATCATATACAGAGAAAGATAAAAAGTTTATTTTCACACTTCTTTACCCAAAGAAAATTAAAAAAAAATGATTATTTACATATATGCAAGTGTTCAGATATTATTTACCGATTTGTTGAATTATAGCAAACCGGCTCACTGTGGAGCGAGTTATTTTAGTAAAACGTCTTACTATTCGATGAATTATAGCATTTGATACATGATAAAACGTTTAGCTGTGCACTAAAAAACTGGCAATTGGCAGATGCAAATCGGCCAGTAGTCAGCCGAATTGCATAAGTCCCCTGTCCATCAAAAAGCTGCAGTCAAACTGGACACGGCCGGTGGTCAGCCGAATTATCTTAAATTGGAAATTTTCTTAGCTCCTCCCGGAGGAAGAGTGATTCTTCCTCCACATAGATCTTGCACCATTAACAAAGTCTTGGTAGGTGTAAGAAGTGTTGGGGCCCACATAAATAAAAGATGGAGATGATCTATGGAGGAAGAAGTTTTTTGCTCCTGGAAGAATCTCTCCTTAAATTGTCTGCTACCAAAGGAGTGGCTTTCTTCCAGCCTTTGCTTTACCAAATACTGTTTTGCATCAATGATGGGCTTCATGTAGACGTCATTTTTTCTGTTCTGTTCTTAAAATGTAATACTGATTTTGATATTTTGTTGTCATTTTTTTTTTTCACATTATTAGCCAAAATATTGAGTCTGAGGTGCTTATCATGAAATTTAGATATAATGCATGGTGAAACTTTATTGGTAGTGAAATGATTTTATAAAAAACAATTCTACACAAAAACTATATCAAAACTAAATTTTAAAAATAAAGGTATATTGTACCACCAAAAAAAGTATTATCTTATATTTTAATTTTTTTGATTTGGATAAATTGTTGTAACCATTTGACATATTTAAGTCAAATAATAATATTAAGACGATAAATGATGGATCAACATAAAGAAAACATAAAATTTTGATTTATACCTAGTAAGGGAAATTATGCAAGAGATAGTAGGTATAATGAATTGATAACGTTTTTGTCAGAAAAAGAGGCATGGTGGCTGTGGATTTTGCAGCCACCTAATGTTTAAAAAAACAAAAGAGATTACTATACACATGTACAGTAATGCGATACACAGCTGTACCACCAAAATATGCACAGTAATATGCACAGTAACTCTCTAAAATCATCTATAAATAGAGCCTTGAAGCAGACGGTTTTGGCATCCTGAACTGAGAAGCATTTCCTCAATTGTATAGGAAGAAACAGTATAGGCTTCTTGTAGTGAGATAAAAATAGAGAGTGTGTGTAAGAAAATTCCAAGAGTGTAGTGGGAGTATACACTGGGGGTTTTGGATATATTCTCTAGATCTCTGTAATACTACTAATTGTAGTAGAAGAGAGTCTCATTGGGGATACATTATATTGTAATTACTCTTTAAATATAGTGGAGTATTTTTCGGAGTTTGGCCTGTGGTTTTTCCCTCAAAATTACAAGAGGGTTTTCCACGTTAAAATATTGGTGTGCAGTTCTCTTGATCTATTTTGTTGGTGTGAATAGTAATAAGTACTATTTATAAATAGTGAAGTGGGTCCCACTACGTGAATAGTGACTTGGGCCCACTGCAAATTACTATTCACCGTACTCCATTTTTCCGTCTCTTTAATTTGAGCGCGCTTCCGCTCACATCTGGAAAGTGTTTATTACACTTGGGGTGTACCCGACTCTGATGATATCATATCAGTTTTATCCAGGAACACAAGTTGCTGCGCACTTCAAATGCTAAAAATTCCGAAATAATATTGTTCTAGGTATAATGAATTGATAATCTTTATAATCGCACTTTCTTTCTGTTTTTAAATCAGAAATTTCTTGTTCAGTCATTTGTTGTATTCATAGACAAGTTGGTTTTTCGTTTTGTTTAAGCTCACTAATGTTTTTGGTTTGTCACCTTCTTGTCTGTAGAAGCAAAAATTGGCACTGGCAAAGCAAACTTGGCCTTCGGGCAAGACAAGTAGAAGTCTGGTTCCAGAACAGAAGGGCAAGGTTGGTTTCTTACACTGATCTTTATGTAGTTTTTTTTCCCCCCAAATATATCAATGCCACCTTTATTTCCTGTAAAACGTTATCAATTCATTATACCTAATATCTCTTGCATAATTTCCCTTACTAGGTCTAAATCAAAATTTTATATTTTCTTTATGTTGATCCATCATTTATCGTCTTAATATTATTATCTGAATTAAATATGTCAAATGGTTACAACAGTTTATCCAAATCAAAAAAATTAAAATACAAGATAATACTTTTTTTGGTGGTACAATATACCTTTATTTTTAAAATTTAGTTTTGATATATTTTTTGTGTAGAATTGTTTTTATAAAATCATTTCACTACCAATAAAGTTTCACCATGCATTATATCTAAATTTTATGATAAGCACCTCAGACTCAATATTTTGGCTAATAATGTGACAAAAAAAAGACAACAAAATCAGTATTACATTTTAAGAACAGAATAGAAAAATTGACGTCTACATGAAGCCCATCATTGATGCAAAACGGTATTTGGTAAAGCAAAGGCGGGAAGAAAGCCACTCCTTTGGTAGCAGACAGTTTAAGCTAATTCGGCTGACCACCAGCCGTTTCCAGTTTGACCGCAGCTTTTTGATGGACAGGGGGCTTATGCAATTCGGCTGATTGCTAGCCGATTTGCATCTGCCAGTTGCTAGTTTTTGGATGCACTGCTAAACATTTTATCATCTACCAAATGCTATAATTCGTTGAATAGTAAGACGTTTTAATAAAAGTTCCACGGTGAGTCGTTTTGCTATAATTTAAAAAGTTGTGTATATCGGTAAATAATATCTGAACACTTGCATATCCATAAATAACCTTTTTTTGTATTTTTTTTTTGGGTAAAAAAGCCTATTTTCACAGCACCTTTGATATATTCATATTGTTAAGGTTACCTTAATTGATTATGTTAACTATTAATAATATTTTAAAATATTTATTTTACTATTTTTTATTACAAAAAAAAGAAAACAAGCATATTTATTTAAAAAGAAATTTTTAAAACACAAAGTTATTACAACTCAAGTATCCAAAATATTGAGTATCAATAAGCTGTCGTGACTAAGTTAAAATCTTTATTTAAAATAAAATATTCAACAATTCAATGACTAACTCAAATTATATATAATAAAAATAAAATCTTTCCTTAAAAAATGTTCAATAGAATAATTATTTACAAATAAGACAAATAGTATAAAAATATAATTTTGACTTGACAAGGGTTGCTTGCTCCTATGTTATTCCCTAGTACAATAAGGAACTCAAAGTCACAGTTCTTTAGAAAATGATTGAATTAATTAACTTTATAAAAATTGACATTTTAGAATATCAAGTTGTTACAACTAAAATTATCGAACATAGAATTAACAAGATGTCGTGGCTCAGTTAATCCTATTTTCAAAATGCAGTCTATTGATTTTTTTTTTGTTAATAATAAAAGCAAAATACCCAAGAACTCATTTTAAAATCCAAACTAAATAAAACTCTTTTCGTTTTAAGAGATAAACCAAAGAAAAAGGAAACTGACCCAAGCGTATAATTATAATAAAAACAACAGGCATCTAAGCTAAAAACAATCTTAACCCAAAAACCTAGAATCACAAACGAAACAGCAACTGACCCAAAAAGATCAAAACCCAGTAAACAATAAAATAATACTAAATTACAAAGGAAAACTAATTCTCTTTTTGGTTAAAAAAAAAAAGAGCCAGATTAAACCAAAGTCCAACAAGAGAACAAAACAAAGTAGCCCAAGATCATGCAACCCAAACTAACTAAGAAGAAAAGAAAAATAAATAAAAATGATTTCAGTGACAAAGAAAAACGTTACAGTGGGTGAAGGATTAATTGGGTTGCAAATGAAATAGGTGTGGAGAGAGTGGCTTTGCATGAGTGAAGGCGGGGCTGAGGCGCATGCAGCCATGGACGGAGGTAGAGAGCGCATATAGCAGCATAACGCAGGGGAAAAGGAGGGCGCCTCCGCCGCGACTTGTGCACGGCGGCGGGGCGGCGCGACGGCATGACGGCTAAGCGGCGGAGGTGCTTCCTGATGCGTGACTGATGAGGCGACCAGTGGCTTGTGGTGGTTTTGCGGTGGCTGTGTGGCAATGGAGAGGATGCCGAGGTAGCTGATGCGAAGAGCGATGGTTCACGGCTGAGGAGGGAGGACCACGGTGGTTGGGTCCATTTATGGATGTTGCTTGAATTGCTTTCTGTTAAGATTTCCTTTGCCGTATATTTCTGAAGGGAGAAGCTCGAAGGGGGCAGAAGAAGCAGCTTCCAGGCTTCCAGCGCAACACTGTACCTAGTGTACAGTCCTCCAGTGCTGTCTATCTCAAAATGTCAACTGTCTCTTTTTTTTTTTTAATTCTCTGTATATATATATATTTGTTTTGTTTTTTCTTTATTTGTTTTCTAATATGGGCTGAAAGTGGAGGACCAACTTAAAGGAGACTCTGATTATGGGCTTCAAGAAAAGAAAGGAGAATACAGGAAGAAATAAATTAGCAAGAAAACCAATGATTTGAATGAAGATTTGCGTTAACACAAAAGGCATGTGGAAATGTGTTCTTGCCGTGGATGATGACTCAAGTTGTCTAAAATTGTTGGAGAACCCGCTTTGCAAATATGCCAGTACTAGGGGCCGGGGTTCGGTGCTTCATTTTTTAATTCTGTGACTTCATATTTTTGTACTAGGAATCAGGTTTCGTTACTTTATTTTTCTGTTCTTTGATTCAATAAAAGGCCCAACGTACAATAATTGTCCTCTTAAACACATAATGACCATGAGTTCCACCAATGTGCATCCTCTTTCACAGGAAGCTAATGTGGGTTTCAATGCCATTGGAGGTGGTGGTGTACCCGGAGGAAATTGGGTGAGGGGAGAGCTGGTGGAGGGTTTCTATTAAAAAAATTTTAATGCCTTTTTGAGTTTTTTTCTCTTAAAATTTAAATTAAATCATACAATAAACAATATAATTAATCTCTTCATTAATCTCAGCTTACAATGGCCCACACTTTCACATGTTGTTCATCTATTGGAACACATTGATGAAGCTTTTTTTGAAGCTTCATCATACAATGCACCTACCGGTTACATTGATGTGAAAACATTCCATTTGGGTTTCTACACAAATCAGTGCATTATTTTCACCATGCACTTTCCTCGCATTTATGGGGTTTACACTGCTCACTACATTGACTGATACTAGTACTTAGGTGAAGATTGTAAGGTTATGGTTAATTTAATTACCTAGCTGAGGGACTAAATTCTGTTTCAAGCTCAAGCTGTACAGAGTACATCTCGTCATTAGGTGTAGTGGTATTGCCAGCCACAACCATCTCCGATGATAGACATTCCTTTAGCTCAACAAATATTTGGCTTATGTCTGGCCTTTGGGCTGCAATTTCTGAACAGCAAGACAAGGCAATCTCAATAACTTTCCATGCAGAATTTGTATTAAATTCTCCTTTCAACCTCGGATCAACAAGGTTTTGAATATCTCCTCTTTCAATGATGGGTTTAACCCTCTGAAGTATGTGAGTGGTTTCCTCGCATGCTCTTACTAGTACAGGTTGACCAGTGATCAACTCAAACAAAATTATTCCAAAGCTGTAGACATCGTTTTTCTTATTTGAATTTCCAGTCCTGTGAAATCTATTACGAAAACAAACAAATAAAGCATTTTTTCAGTTCTCTTCACTTCATCCTTGAGCAAAATAAATTGTCGCCCTTAATAATTAAGTAGAGGAAATTTCGTATCTTTTCCAAACCAAATAAGTAAACATTGGTAAATTTGTCTTCTCAATAGTTCTGGGACAATATTGCATCCAATAATCTATACCAATTTATTGTGAGATCAAGACGGAATCAGGGTGTGTCCAAAAATATTGACCGAATATAAGAACACAATATCAATGCAATATTGATGATATAATTTCACCAATGAAATTCTTACACAACCATCACTTTTGCAATTCGAATGAAGCTAACATTGTATTAAATCATTTGACTTGTTTATAAATAATTTAGTAAGGAGGAGACTGATTTCGAATCATTAATTCCACCACTTGAACCAAATTTTTTTTAGTGAATGCCACAAAAATATTTAATTCTAGCAAATCTACAATACAACATTTGAGATTTATAAAAAGTGTTGGTAAAACTTTTAAGTAACACTCTTTAAAAACATAACTTATATATAACACTTGTAAACATGTTACTAAGAGAGTTTTAACATCTTTTATATATTTTTAGATAATGTTTTCAAAAATTATATATTTTTAATTAAAGTTACTAAAACAACATGTAGTAGTGCTCTACCAAAATTTCTTATATTATTACTTACTCTGGATCAATATAACCTGGTGTGCCAGCAGGACGAGTTGATATATGAGAATCGATATCATTACCAAAGGCTCTACTTAGACCAAAATCAGCTATCTTGGCATGCTTGGCTTGATCTAGTAATATGTTGGAAGTTTTCAAATCTCTATGGACAATTGATGGCTTAACACCATTATGCAGATAATCTAGTCCTAAGAATCCATCAGAACCCGTAAAACATATATATGGTATCAGTGTAGAATTAAAGAAGCAAGAAACAGAAAACTTCCATACATAGAAATTAAGTAGATACCATTTGCTGCATCAATTGCAATATTAAGCCTCTCATTCCACTTCAAGACATCTTGATTTTTCACTGCACGCAAGACATAACATGGCCACTTTATTTTGATTCATAAGGAAAAATAAATAGGCATTACTCTCATGATTATATAGGAAAACCAAACAAAATGAAACCATAAGCAAATCCTACTTTAAGATGAGTAGATGACTTCAATATATATATATATATATATATATATATATATATATATATATATATATATATAATATTTGAAACCTTATTGCATATCAAATTTAAGGTCTTGGACTCTTAGATGGCATTGTGCTTCTATTTATAATTTGAAGATAAATAAAATGAAAGTAGAAATCTCTTGTTGAGATTGTGGGTTTTGGGTAGGGAAAAAGAAAAGTAGAGAATTCAGATATTGATAATTGTGATGCCAACTCCTATATATATTAATACTAAAATCTTAATACTATTTGAATTAAAAAAGAAAATAATGAAATATAGAAATCGAGCTTAAATGATCATTTAAGACATTATTTAATATTTTAAAATATATTCTAATTGAGATATTATATTATTTTTTAGGTGAATCTAAGGCATATTCACCACAAAAAACAGTAACTAATTCCGATGTAAACCTTACAAACGTTAGTTTTACTAAGTTATAGTTTGGCTCCACTAGATTTCAGACTAAGAAAACATGATAGCTAGTTTAATTAATTAGTTAGCTTGCGTCCTAGATTCTAGATAGACTAGTTAGCAGTGAAAACTATCTTAGGATGAGACAATTGTCTAATTAAATCTAATTGTTCGTTTGGTTAGGGTTCCTCTACCATGTTTTAGCTAAACCAATGCAGTAATTGCACATTAGTCATGCATACTACTGATCAAGAGAATAGCATACTCTAACTTCATCCTCTACTTCGAAGTGGTTGAGATAGAGAAAATAAAGAAGCCATATCTCTAAGTTACGTTGGTACGCAAACCCTTAAAGAAAAGCACAGTAAGAGCCTTGGTCAATGCATCTATGATCTTTTTGACGAACAACTGTATTGCAACAGGAAGCAAGATGTTGATTCCTAGAGCTCAATAATGGATATTTGGTCCTTAAACTTTTTAATTCTTCAATGTTGGAACGATTATCGAGAAGGAAAAAAATGACATGCAAACACCTTTCAAAAAGATGCAAACAGATGCCAAAATAATGACCAAAATACTAATTCCAGAATGAAGATGTAATTTTTGTTATAGCTACAATTTCTCAATGGTTATACAACAACAAAGTTCTCAATTTGCTTATCATTCAGCTAAAGCATGGACAAGTTGGATGTATTTATAATTCTAGTATATGCAATGTAAATTACCTGATAGATGTCGTTGGAGATTTCCATTGGTCATATATTCATAAATCAATGCTTTAATTTCTCCTTCATTGCAATATCCAATGAGAGTGACCAAATTTCTATGATGAACAAGACTTAGGAGCTGTGCCTGCATTTCAAATTTCAGCTTTACCAAAATTAACTGGAAAATTTATTGTTAGATTCTCCATGAAATTATTACTTCACTAAATTCATAATTGAATCTATTGTATTATTACTTTAGTACAATTTCTAACCTCTGATTGGAATTCTCTATAACCTTGTGTTGATGATGGTGATATCAACTTAACTGCAACTTGAGCATGATCTTGTAGAATACCTAGGTAAACTTTTCCAAATCCTCCTTCTCCAATAATGGTTTTGAAGTTATCAGTAATATTGAGAATCTCAGTGTAAGTGAATGTTCGATGCTTTGATTCCAATGATCTCCCCTTCTTAGAATCAGTATGTGCATTCACTGTATTAAAGAAAATCCGAATTAAAACATGCAAATATGTAAAAAAGAAATAATTACAAACATGAATAAGGATTTGGGTAAATTATTCTTTTAAGGGTTAAATGTATTTTACCCTCCAGAATTTGTAGGTCACGTGCAATTTAAACTCCGATTTTTTAAAACGTGCATTACGACATCCTAAACTTTTCAAATTATGTAAACCCCCCCCCTCTCAAAACGCTAAGTCATAATATGGTGTCGGGATGCGCCGAACAAAAAAATTTGAGATGTTAATTGCACATAATATTTACGGACAAGATATCAGATTGCACAAATTAGAAATATCAGGGGGTTAAGTGCACATAAATCTTATCTTCATTAGTTGCCAAAATTGTACTGAAAGGGTGTTTTGCATAGTTTGAAAAGTTCAGAGTGTCGTGATACATATTTTAAAAAATCGGAGTGTAAATTGCACATAGCTTAAAATTCAGGGGGGTAAAATGCATTTATCCCTTCTTTTAATCATAAAACCTTTTGTGGCCCGTTTTCTTTTTATTTTTTAAATATAACCTCTTATTTTAATTTTATTTTTTAAATAAGTACCTTTTTTTTTTTTGTCAATTTAACCCCTACATTATAAATTGTCTACCAATTTTTGTTGCATAACTAACCAAAAAAAAAAAAAAGGTTATGCAGCTCAAACGATGTTAACACGGCACACATGTTAATATGACACCACTTGTACTACTTTGGCATTTCCAGTTAATTCCAGTATAGAAATGTGTCTCGAAACCACTTTGACAGATGGTCTGTAATTTATTGATCCAAATTAAAGAAGGTACAGATAGAGGAACATATTAAGCAGCAAACAAAGATGATGAGAGGCCCAAAAAATCCCTTTTTGTACCCTGTGTATATCTATTGCAAAAGCATTTTATATGCTGATGCTGTATACATAGGTATAAAACTAACTATCCATTTCTTCTATACTTTTTGTACCCTGTGTATATCCATCCAAACAGACGACGAGCATGAGTACAAAGACAGCAGGTTCAAAACAGAGCAAACAAAAAAAGGAAGAACAACGACAATCCATAATATTGGCATCTAACTGATGGTGTCTACTTGCTTGGAACAACAAATTCATCATATCTGCCTCTCATTATAAAAAGAGCAATTTTCTATTGTCTTTGTTAATTGTCCTTCGAGTTTGTAGAAATTAGTTGTATGTAACAACTGCAATATTAAAGCAAAATGAAAGAAAACCAACAAAAAGGTTCACAATAAAAGTGATAAGAACAAGCACTCAACAAGCTCTTTTGAAAGTTAAGGCTCATGAGTTTTATATCTAACATATACCAGGTGACGAAGTGAAAGAATCAAAGCATTGGTGGGCAGAATTATACAAATGATCAACTTCTTCATGTATTAGTCTTGCTAAATATTAATATGAAATTTATTATGGTTTTATGGTGATATTCTCATCCATCAACTAGGGGAAGATAATTCAATGAAGTACCTTTCTGCCTTCTTTTGAATATCCAAAGTCCAAGAGACATCAAGAGGATCACAATTAAAGTCAAAAGTGAAGCAACAAGTGGTACTGTGAAGTGCTTCTTATTGCATGATTTTGCTAGACACAGATCTGCATTATTAGCCACACTGGGAGAAAAAAGGTTAAGTGCCAAGATATTAGTAATCATATCATAGAAGTGATGATATTCACATCATATAATAACAGGCCCCAAAAATTAATATTCATGCCATCATATATAATTTTTATCTTCCATTTCCCCTACCCCATCAATTATTGCCCCATGAAAGATAAAAATAAAAAAAGATTTAAAAATTTAGAATAGTTATCAAATATATACCACTTATCTTTTATATGATAATAAATAATTGAGGGACAAACAAAAGACAATACAATTTGAGGATAGGTGATTTCCATTCCATGTAACACCCTAATTCTGATATAATTGTAGACCTACGTTTATATAAAGCTATGAGAGAATCACTCCAATATGGTTGTTGGGAGAGTTAAATGACTTTATTCAAAACTTAAAGAAAGTTGCATCATTAAAAGTAAATAACAAGGGTAGCAATGCGATAGGTGGTAATGCCTCTATCTCACAGGGTAAGACTATGAATGAGGTATGTTGTATGAATCAGAGTTATCAACACATATACTTGACATTCTATGCGGTCCACAGTTGAACGACATTTACGTCTCATTTGACATATGGAATTGAGCATGATATTGAAGCTTGAAATTGAAATTGACGATTTAATTTCAATTTTTAAGTTTTTCAGTGATATACGAAATTAGAATTACAATTTCTCAATTCAATTCTATGGGATTCAATTCTATGGGATTGAGAAACAACTAAAATAGACTCTTCTTAAGCAAGGTTTGGTATAATTGTTGCTCTCAAAAAGCTACTCTCAAGAAGATGCCCTCAAAACATCATAGTAACATAAATTGGTAAAATAATGCAAAAGTGGCTTTCAATAAATACGAATCATAGAAGTAGCATATGATAAACATTGTTCTCAAAATCTAAAATGACTATATATAATTGACATAAATATTACGGTTAGTTTAGCGAGTAAAATTGGAATAAGCTTAAAATCTTAAATTTTATATTTGACTCTTACAAAGAATTAGGATCCAGAACTAGAATTCTAAATTCAATTCCATTTATATTACTTAGATATGTGGTCTATAATTTCAAAATATTTTCACTATATTAAGTTCATGACAAACGAACAACAGGTAAAGGGTTGTGAGACACTGGCGGTTGATGCTGGCGACGGATCGTCATCAACCAGCAACAGGCAGGTTGTAGGCGACTGACAGTGAAAGGTCAGCCACTGATGGCAGGGGATCAGAGACTGGCAGCTAGCGGTCGGGCATTGATTGTAAAAGGTTTAGGCTATTTATTTTTCAATTTTATGGAATTGTTATATAGAATTATGATATAATTCTAAAAGGGTTATCAAATATAAAATTTAGAATTTAGTCATTCAATTCCAAACCCAACCGCAACTTCATACTCAATATCACTTAAAGAGAATAATTTTTTAGGGAGAATTTTATAAGAAATAATCATAAATTAAAACCTTGATTAATAAAAGGATAAAGTTAGACTTTTACTAGAGCTTTAATAGGGGCCAGCTCAAGAACAAACGGGGAATCAAATTCAAGTTTCAGACAATGCGATCCTCTTTCTGACCAATAAAAAAAACAATGGGATCATTTTTATTAATTAATGAACCTTTCTGGCAAAAAAGAAAAGAAAAAGACAATGGAATCGTGTTCAACCGAACAAAAAAAGACAATGAGATCATGGTGGAAACTATTTGTATTTAATAAGGTGTTCAGTAGGCTCATATATGTTTCAAGGAGATTTAGTTAAATGTAGTTAAGAATCAAGTTGTGTTGCCAATTTCTCGAGTAGCATGTTGGTTTGGAGCAGATTCTCCAATCCCTTGCCTTGGTTCGAATCTGGCAAATGGTAAAGTTGTTGTGCGTGTGTTCTTAGCCAACTTTGGAGGCAAATTGGCAGGGTTGATTTGAAGAAGGGGATAATTGATACGATTGTAACAACACTTAGTTAAATTGTTATTAATTATGATATAAATAAGGAATTACTACTATTGTAACTCGCATTGTAATGAGCATACTAAGGAAGTTCTATCAGAATGTCATACATAAACATCACTTATAAATAATGTAAAACATTGTACACTAAAAATTGATCTAATACCATTTTTTTCGTTATAACTTCTCCTTAATCATATTGGTTTATTAGTTGTTTTGCTACTTTTAATATCTTTATATTTTACACATTTACCATTTATATAGGTAATTAAATGAAAGTTCACCAAAAAAAAAATCAACAGAAAAAATAGCAACTAATGGGCAAAAATTGATTCAGAGAATATGAAAAATATTATAATAGGAACCTTAGTTGCAGAGTTTTATTGTCGGACTTTTCCTTGAGAACCTTAGGAATTGGACCTGAAAGCTTGTTCCCTGTCAAATTACTGCAAATACAATGAAATAATATATCCTGAAAATTATTACTTAAATATAGATCTAATAACTCAAAACTAAGATTACTTAGAATAAAAGAAAATTTCTTCTATAAGCACAATTTTAACTCCTTATATTGCACACTCATAATAAAATGACTCCGTAAATAAATAAGTGCATACTAAAAAAGTGAGTATGCTGAAAAAAGATAGTGGAATCTTTTTTTTTTTAATGACTGTACCAAATTTCGGGAGGTTAGAATTATGTCTATACAAACATCTCTCTCTTAATAAAATTAATGGGGCCAGCAATAACTAAATGTGTCCTGAAGAAAGTCAATGACAACCACTTTTTAGTTTTAATTGTTAATGCACCTTAATCTTAAATAAAAGATGTTATATTTATAGACTACGTTGTAATGCTAACAATCAACTAGTTTTTTCGGACCAAAAAAATAGTATGCAAGATCAAACTTACAGAACTTTTAACTTTGGCGATTCTGCCAAAAATTCAGGCAGAGATCCTTCCAATTCATTATCTGACAAATCCCTAAAACATTGGATGAGTTTTATGGTAGACCTCTTATCTTTAGATTAATTATGAATTTTTAATTATTAGTCATTGGATCAATTCATTTAACAAAAAATTATTCGTTCAATGACTACTAATAAAGAATTCATAATAGATCTTAATATTTGAGATCCACCGTATAATTTATCAAAACATTGTGGTGCAAAATTTACTAACGAAGGAAAGTTCAAAGACTTAGGATCTCTATCCAAATTTATTTGCCAGAATGGCATGACAATAGAACCCTAAATGGATAAGTGGGCTATCACCTTTTTTTTTTTGGCAAAAAATTGACGGAATGACATTAGTTATTCATGAAGAGAAATTTTTGCAAAGCCTATCACATCATATTTGGACACACTTATAATAAAAGTGAATTTCATTAACCTTATTCAATATACTGATTCATTTATAGATCTCACTTATTTTTTTGTGAGTGTCTCTAAAAATAGATTCCTCCACTTAGTATCTATATAAGTATTTTTCTTTGATGAAACTCACGGGTGGGTAGGTTACAAAAATTAGAAGCTCTCGTATGAACTCCTGTATAAAGTAGGCATAATGTTGTTCAGTGTGACACATGAAAACTGAAAAATTCAGCATCAAATTCAATGAACAAGGGTGACGGATCAATTTTCCTTTCCAGTAAACTATACATCTATGAAGGAAGAACATAGAAAAACCAATAACCTACTTCCTTGAAATCCGACAATCCAAAAACAAGAGGAAAAAAAAACCCCGCCTATAAAAAAAAAAAACAACAAACAACATACACCCCATAAAAAAAAAAACCATCGATTTGCGAACTAAAACTGCAACTGCAAGGTGTCTACATTGAATTTCAGATAATTACATTTTTTTTCTCTAAAAAAACAAAACACCAAAATCATCCAGCTAAAAATCACAGGTTACAAGGGTGGTAAGGTGAAAAAGAGATCAAAATCAAAATTCTTTGCCTATTTTTCATTTTTACTTTTTAATTTTCAGTTGTTTCCTTTGCAACAATGTTTTTCTCTCTCAATCAATTCTTTTCTTTTTCTTTTATATCAAAAAGCAAGACAAAAAAAAAAAAAAAAAAACAAGGAATTGATGTTGACTCGTAAATCTGTTGCTGCTTTAGAATTGATGGTTGAATGATTGGCATGAGGAAGATGATGAGATGATGATTATTATGGTTGTGGTGATGGTGATGGGTAATAGACTCTTGTCAGTTTGCCAGCGAACATAAAGAAAATCATTGACGGAACATGAAAGCTTTTTGTGGACTTAATTGAAAAATTATATATCATGTGAGGATTAAATTATAAATTTTTAAATTATAAAAACTTAATTAAAAATTGATTGAAAATATAAAAACTTACAGAATGATTAGACTTTTAAATTTTGATGTATAAAAGAAAAGAATAAAATAATAGAATTCATAATTAGAAAAGTTGAATGTGTATTAAGGACAGTAAAGTCTATTTGCTTGCGAATATAATGATATATGATGTATTTGTATCAAGGAAAATTATAAGGTGAACCTTAAATTTTGAGGTCTATCATGGATATTTTATTATTAACTATTGGATGATTATTAATTTTATTAGATAATTTGATCAAATAACTAATAATAGGAGATCTATAATGAACTCAAAGATAAAAGACCTACTATAAAATCCTCCTTATTGCGTCAATGTAAAGTTCACTCACGACCCAATTGCCTAACAAGCGAAGTTAAGAGCGGGAAAGATTCCAAACTTACAGAACTTCTAGCTTTGTCAATTCCGCCAAAAATTCAGGCAGAGGTCCTTCCAACTCGTTGTTTGACAAATCCCTGGAACATCGTAATAATTTATTGATGAAACTCACATATGGGTAGATTGTAGAAATTAGTAGCTTCTAAGCAAACATCTATATGAACTTGACATAATGTTTTTGGTACGGGTGAAAATGGATTGATTTGGATAGGATTTGAGTGAAAAATAAATTTGAATCTATCAAATTTAATTGGATTGGTGTGATTTGATTTTTTTTTTTTAACAAATTCAAAACAAATTAATCCAATCAAAATCGGGTTGATTTGGTCTAGATCATAAGATTAAAATGAAAATTGAATAATTGTATTTTTAAAATATTATTATCCTTATAAAAATAATCAGTGTAAAATATGGTTATGATATAGCTAATAACAGTGTAAATAGAGAAATTCTTTGAATAATGCAAACAAAAATGATAAAAAGTGACTTTATTTCTCAAAATTTAATTACAAGGCTTTAAAAGTTTATAAATAATATAAAAAAATTAATCAAGTAATCAAATTGAAAAATCTTTTTTTTTTTTAAATAATTGGAAGAAGGCTCAACCCACCAAAACACAAATGGAGAGCAAAAGTTACAGGATCAATGTCATATATGAGAAACCATAGATCAGATGAAAAAATCATAAATCCGAAACCGAACAAATTCCATTTGTTAGGTAGGTTTAGATTGTCAAGTTCATTGAATCAACCCCATTTGCGTATACCCCACTTAATTTAAAGTGAGACTTTCAATTGGCCAATGTATATGGTATTTGAACACAAGATTTATTAGCCACAATAATCACTACTTACAGGAATTTCAGTTCTGTAAGATAGGAGAATGAATTACTTATCACCCCTTTCAAATTGCTTGACCTCAGGTTCCTGCTCGTAATTTACAATTGACATAATATTGGTCACGGTAATTCAACAAGATATCTGAGCTAAAAGTGCGAAAATGAAAAATAAAGTCATCAAAAATAAGAAATTAATAAAATACAGACAATAACTTGGACGGTCTGGGGTACTAAAATATCTTCAATCGGAGTACATCATCAAGAATATGGTCATGCTGGTTTTCTAATAGGTTCCTCATGTACCATTGACGATAAATACCAATATGTTTTTCCATTTTTTCTTTTTTTTTTCCAGTGACTTTGATCGATATGCAGGGGTGGCAAACAAGGGGTCAACCTATCCCGTTGCGAGTCAATCCAAAAAGGCTATTAGGCGGGTCAAATCATTTTATTAATACAGGTGCCTGCATGTATCAACTCATCCGCTTTTGGATGGGTTAGTGAGTTGACTAGTCAGAAAAATAAAACAAAATTTAAAAACTTATTAATTTATAATTTATTCCCCTTAAAATTTTAAAAAATAAATAATTTTTCTTTTTAAAAATTCATCTAAAAAAATAAGATATTATCAAAACAAACTCAAAAAAATTGTAGATTATTAAATAAAAGCTCAAGTAGTGGAATAAATGCACTAAAATATACATGAAATGAAGAAATGAACTAACAAAGGCAACCCACTACCCCCCGGAAACTTGTTTCAAAATCAATTTTGGTTTCCCCCCGCGGCGCCTCTCCCAACAAAAAAAACAGCCCTAAAAAATAAATGCAACCCACTCTCACTCGTCAGTAAAATCCTTTTTGCATGTTTAAAATATCACCATCTTCTGTCAAAAGATGACGAACTTGGCGGATTAACGGAATAGATCCCATCTGTCAAAAGATTGATGTGTGCCTTGCACCCTAGATGGTGTAGTGATAATAAAGTCTTCAAAATGCTTAGTACTTGATTTATGTTTTTTGTACACAAAATACAACATATATTATATTAACTCATTCTATTTGGGATGATGCACAGTTTCCTGCACATCTTATATAAAAGAAAATATTAACAATATAGTTCTACTTACAATGATGTGATCCTTGGATTGGTGTCAGAGGTGCAGTTGAGACCCTCCCATACATATTGCATTGGACGACATGGGTCTCCTTGCCAGTTCAACCAAGTGATCTGGTAAGCGCCTTTGATGTCCACGATAGCAGCAACTGTACATAACACAACATTGTGGTGAAAAGTGCGAAACACAAAAAAAAAAAAAAAAAAAACTTAAATACTCTTCTAAGTAAGGAGAAAAAAAGTGTTTCTTATCGTTTATATTTTAGCACATCTTCTTCGTATTAAAAGTTTAATATAAATAAGGAAAAATAAAGACTCACAAAACTAAGCTAATATATATGTTAAAAGATAAATGATAGTGTTACTTTTTTTTTTTTGGGCTTATTTTTGGAGTAGTTAAGAATTCCTTAATAGAAGTAGAGGTCGATATGTGAATTAAAAGTGCAGACTACAGGACACAATAATGAATGGCATTGAGTTTTTTTTTTTTTCAATTTTTGTCCAAAATTTTAGATAGCCTTATTATTATATTATATGCAAATTTTATTATAAAATATAAATGATGAGATCCTGTTTTGTGCCCGTGTGTTCAAACTTCAAGCCCGATATTTCTGTGACCAACAGTGAATTATATTTTGCACGTGAAAAGATCATGGAAACTTTTTACTTGAGATGATCAAATTCCTTGTATGTATTACATACCATCTCTTGGGTCAGTTGGAGAATCAAACTGCTTCACCAACTGATAAATCTCAAAGGCGTTGAGGATTGGGGGAGCATCAGATTCTGACGCTGCACTGATGCTAAAATTAACATTTTTTGCTTCAACCACGTGTCCAGCGACGGTGACTGGCTTCAAGTAGTCAAGAACCAAAGGCTGTGAGAGGATGTTTTCGTCAGAGTAAAGGGCGATCCTGTCGATTATTCTTTTTCGCCCAGCGGGAAGTGGCTTAATTTCAGTAAAGTGGAAGTACACATAATACTCGGAATTCATGTCGAGATCTGTAAACAGAGAGTTATAGTCAAATTGTAAGGGAGAGGAGACATTCCGAGAAACGCCTGCAGTCCTCCATACTTGGGCCGGCAATCTATAAGCATCAACTGTGGTTCCATGGTCAATATAAGTTGAATTAGTATCTGCATCCAAGCGAGGCCAACTATCTATATCCTCATCATGGCGCCAAACTCGGTCATAGATGTCATCCTTATACCTAGAAATTAAATTTTGAGAATTAAATAATAATATGTGCATGTTTTCTACCTAGAGCTTTTCCGAAAACAACTATTGGTTGGAACGACTTATTCTTTTTCTTTTTTTTTCTTTTTCACGTGGTGGAAATCAACATTTAAAATATAATGGTATTTGAATATACTATAATCCTGTATCAAATACATAAATCCCTCACCACTAGTCCAATCTAATGACTTATTATATCATATTTATTTACATATTTTTTCATTAGTGAAATGAATCAAAATTAGTATAAATGGATAGAAAATTAAAGGAAAGGAAAGAGACAGAACGAAGTTACTTTCGTACTTATTTAGAACTTAGTAAGGGAACAAAATGAAAATTTATTAGTAGTATTTGGAAGTTACATTATAAAGAAACAGAGAGAATCATTTATAATTATTAACTTGCCGGATCTTCCATTCCTCTCATTCTGTCCAAGTTTAAGGCAGAAAAGATAATTTGCTTTTGAAGGGCAAAGAGAGAAAACTATTTCCTTAAATTACCGTCTCTGGTAACCTATTACTAAACTTCCAAATTAAATTAGAGAAGAAATTCCCTTTTTGCAATATGGTCACCTCTCATTCCCTCTATTGTCTGTCATTCAAACACATAATTACTGAAGTGGTTAATAATTTAAATAAAAAATGTTCCGTGAGAAGATAGATAAAAAAGTTTTTTTTCAATCCTTTATCTTCATTTTTTTTAACTCGTCAATCTTTATTTTTCATCCTTTTTCTTTATTTTTTCTTTATAATATAGTTGGTAATGAATGATAAATTTGAATGTTCTCAAGTGAGAAGTTTATAAAAGGAAACCCTCGTCAGTTTCTCACACTGCAAACATACATGTTCGTTTTAGATGATTTAAGTCTTTGATATTCTAAATGAAAATGACCAAATCAACAAAAGCAGATGATACTTTACCAAATTGGATAAGTAAACAACATGATAGAAGATCTTTTTGTCAATAAAATGCTAATTTTTTTTTCACAAACCTTTCATTTATATAGAGAGTTTGATTTTGATGCACTCACGGTGTTAAATAAATTTTTCATTATGAATCAATTGTGAGCTTTTATTTATAAGACTTTTTAGTTACTAGATGGTCGAGTCAAATATATTTTGCTTCCGTGACAACACATAATTTGACGTGCGCTCTATGCTTAAATCAAACTCTTATATCAATGTAGCGAACATGCCTAGAAGACAATAATAATACATTTTTTTATTGGTCAACCTAACAATTTCTTTATTGGAAAAAATAACATTGTCGTTGACACTAGTTTAACTAGCGTAAGGTATTGTTTGTTACCTGCTAAACCGTGCCTGGTCATGGAAGCCAACGTCAATCCTTATATATAGAATCAATATTGGTTGTGGATTGATATTGCTGGACGTGACATGATAAAGTGAGCTGTTCAAAGGCCGTAATTCCAATGCAGAAATACAAGGGATTATTGGGCCAGTCTTTACAAGGCACACTTGTATGGCCTCACTGTCACTTGACGGAGTGTGAATAATATCCGTGACGTAGTAATGGGTATCATAATCAAGATCAACTGCGGCCCATAGACTGAGCCCAAGATACAGATCAAAAGACTGGCTTTGATTTTTGCCGTCATAATTCCCATATGAGAAGAAAGCCCTGATGAGGTACCTGCTGTTATTTCCGCTCTGTTCAGGCCTCAGAGTGTAGCAATTCCTCTCTCCCTTTGGAAAGCATCTGAGTGTCTTCGCTCTTTTCGCAAAGGTTGGATAGTCGTCCAATTCGATCTGGGCTGAACCTGGAACCGTAAGACTATATCCTGTTTCTACAAATTGTTCGTCTGTTTGATACCAAAATCCAGTTTCGTCGTCCCAGTAATCTTTGCTTGATCCACAATCAATGCTTATGAAACCTATAAATTAATAAATTTTATTATATATTTAGTCTAGGAACATTTAATGAAAAAATTCTACAGATACATATTTTAAAATTTGAAATACAGTTTAAGTTCATATACCTGTATTGGAAAAAAGCATCCTGTCAGCCCGTTCATAGTTTTCGGCTGCTGCTAGGCTTGAGTGGCTAAGGCCATCAAAGATGATAAACGAAGCACATACTCTTAAAACCAGACGCCAGTAAAAGGCTCTCTCCATGTTTGACACACTGCGAAAAAGAAGATAGAGAATACAAGAGAAGTTGATGTCCACTCAAGCATAAAGCCAAGTTCTTCGGAAGGAAGAATAGTACGATTTCAAGAGCTAAGATTGAATGAGTATATAAGTAGTAGCTGATTAAGAACAAGACAAAAACTATGTCAATTCAGTGGGTTAAATATATGCGTGACATTAGTCTTGCAAGATTTTCACAATAATTTATAGTCTCTAAAAGTTGCAAATTTAGTCATGAAATATTTTCTATATACATATAAGTTCAGTCTTATACATGTGACATTGCTTTAGCATTTAAAATATGCATATTTGATCCCTTCTATCTAAAAAATCATAAACGTATTTGACATCACATTTATTTTTCATATATATATATATATATATCAAAGTGATGTCACATTTTTTTCTCAAGGACTAGATTGATATAAAAAATATTTTAGAATTAAATTGATGTCAAGTGTATTTTTCAGGGAATAAATTATTGTGTATCCATACACTTATAGGGATATCAAATGGGTCAATCTGGTCAGTGTAAGCCCATTTTATTTAGATATATTCACGAAATAAATAGGCTTAAATGTCACGCTTAAAAGAGCTAGGTTCTTACAATAAGAGTTTGACCCATTCAATATTGACTTGTTTAAGCTTTTTGAAAATACAAAATTTGAAAAATGTAAAGATAAATAAAAGAGTGGATATTTCAACCTTTTCTAATTAAATATTACAAAAATAAAAAATAAATAAAAAATGAATATTGAGCTTGAGTATTATTCTGATTTTTAAAGTGATATAATTTAAACTTTCAAAACAAATAAATAAATGAGTAAACATGTTAGTTCAATAAGTGAAGCGAATAAACAAGTTAGCTTGATTCACCTTATTTTAACTTGGTGGGTAGATTGATTGCCCCAATGAGTTTTGTTCATTTGAATGACCAAAGGCATGTACTCCGTCTATACTACCAATAAAGGGGTCCGTTACTATAACTACTTCGTGATGTGTATAGACAGGTTTCGTGTGGGCTTCTAGTTGTTGACACTTAAAAAAAAAAAAAAAGGAAAATTTTAATTGTAGTCATATATGGTAGAATATTGTGTCAACTCATATCCTAACTACTATTGAATAGGGTGCGAACCCTACTTAAATTGGATCCACTCTCCTGTCTAATGATGGATAATGTATGAGTCGGTAAGGTGTCCCATAGACCATAAATACTAATAACACAATTCAAAAGAAATTGTTACTTTGAAATAATATATTGACTCTTTAGTCTGACAAATTATAAGGTGAATATCAAATTTTTAGGTCTACCATAGGCCCTCTATTATTATCCGCTAGATAATTACTATTTTTGTTAGATAATTTAATTTAATAATTAATAATAGAGGATCCATAATAAATTCAAAAATAAGAGATTCACCAAAAAAACGTACCGTTTAAGCTAGTCTCTTCCATTGAACATTTGAACAATTGACAATGCGACTCCTGCAGAGCGACTCCTCAACCTGTCTCCTTCAGAGCATTTCCCTAACCCCTCGTCTACTCCACAATTAATCATTCGACGAAAGAAATTGTTACTTCGAAATTTTCTTTGAAATAATATACTGACCCTCCTCTCAAAATATATATATATTTTAATGGATATCGTGTCAATTTCATCAATATCAAAATATTAAATTTTTTATTTTAAATATTTACTGATGATTTTTAATAATAAATAAGTATCTAGATAAATAAATTCATATAACACAACTCTCAGTTTATAATGAATTAATTCTAAAGTCAAGTATTCTACACCTTGCTTCCTTTTCTTCATTGGCCGATGTGGAACCAACTACAAGACCGAAATTTCATTTTTCATAATCATTGGTCGAAATTTCATTGGCTAGTGTGGGAAGCAAAGAGTTGTTCACTGAAAAATGACTCAAAGGACTATATTTGTTATTTTTTTTAATTATTTTATAGTTTTTGTTTCTGTACCCATAGGGGATTTCAAAATACTTAGATTATTAGTAGAACACGTGACTTATTCTTAACCATAAATAACTGCAAGATACTGGTACTCTTAAACTTTATAAGTATGGGAAAACCCCTTCTTTTATATATAAAAATGTTATTTATTTTATAACTTATAATAACATATAATTAATAATAGATATATATTTGTAGATAAATATTATATTTTATTATATAATAATTGTAGTTCCAATTGAACCAATAAACTTTTGAATCAGTTCTTTGATTGGTGTGATATCTGGTCTGATTTTCTTAACATTGCTTCTCAGTACATACTAAGGGAAAGTTCAAATATATTTGGTTTCCTATGATATCTTTTCACTTGAGAAGTAAGAGACTAATCTCTTGAGATATGGTTAGGCATCTAAGAAGGACCCATGCCTATAAGTATTTTTCTCTACACATAAATTTCGGGATTAAAACCATCACCATCTGCTTAAGAGATATCCGAGCCCGTTTTCCTAGGACTACCACCTCATTAGTGGGAAAGTTCATGTACTATAATTCTCGGTATTTACTCTAAAAGAATAAATTTTATAGGAGGTCCAACTTATAAGTAATGTTTTGGGTTTTGTAGTTTTAGTATTCCCTGACAGTAAAAGAAATCAAATTTTATGGATGATTTTAGCAGTTATATGTGTGGTATAATATTTTGTAAGAATGTTAAACTTTGTGTGTACTATCTTTATTTTATATTGTCTTTTTTCGTGGATTGTTATTTTGAGTCTGAGAGCATTTGTTATTGTGCTTATATTGCATATATCTAATCACCGTTGAAAAGATATTATAATTTTTCAGATAAAAAATAATATAATTTTATAAATTTAACCACGTACTATACAAAAATTTTACATCATACAAATCATGATATAGGTATTTGATTTTTATAATAGGAGAAGAGATCCATTAATAATGGTGTAAGATTTGACACATTTTTATATTTGATAACTTTTTATTGAATATAATTTTTCTAAATCCAACTATTGAACTATATATATATATATATATATATATATATATATATATATATATATATATATATCATCCTGCTTATTTGTACCAAATTTTAAAATAATTGACACTGGCCTATAAGAATGATCTGATAATTATAATTATTATTTACATATATTTAAGAAATATTTATTATGTTGATTTAAATTTATATAATGGTGTATTAAAAATTTTGGATTAATGTAGAACACTATATAGATATATAGACATGATTTATAATATATGAACTTTGGATTATTTGAAAAATTATATGTTTATATATCATAGCAATGTACAATTGACTAATGGAAAAGAGAATATTATTAAGTAGAGAGAAAAAATAATAGTAACTAAGAAGTGGAAATGAAATTATAAAACTATTTTCAATCAAGTGAAAACATAGTAAATTTTTGGCAGAGTTTTTTTTATCCCTTATCTTTACTTAAGTTTTCAATTTGGTTCCTTACTCTTTTTTTGTTTCTTTTTTTTTTTGGTAATTGGTTCCTTGCTTTCAATTTTTATGAATTTGGCCCTCTATATTTGAAATTGTTTTCAATTTAATCTCAAGTCATTATTCAGTGATATTATTGGTTAAAAATGTTGATGTGATACAAACAGCACTACTGTTGCACAAAAAATTCACATCTCACATTTTATCTTACTCATATTAATTACTATTCTAACTTTTCTTTATCCTTGTTAATATTCATTTTTCACTATATCTCTCTCTCAAAATATATTCTCTTTCTTTTTTAATAATATATTTATGATTAAAATTTTAAATGATAACTTTATATTCTGAATAATAATCTTTTATGTATTTTCTCTTATCCAAATATTATAATAATGAAAAATAAAAAATATTATTATGTGATATATATATATTAATACTAATTCAAGAATGTATTATTTCATAAAATAAGTAAACACGTACCATTATAAAATTTTTAGTATATGTATGGAGTCAAATTTAAGAAAGCTAAATAACTTAATGATTCAGATTAAGAGAAATTTTTATTTTTATGTATCAGGAATTTTGGAAAAGTGCACAAAAGTCTTGTAATATATAAAAGGTTTTAGGTTTAAACCTTATAATGATCAATATAATTTTAAAAGAAAAAATAAATATAATTTGGGTTTGTTTATAAAGAATATTTGATTAAACTATTATTCGAATATATTGTTAACCATATAATAATATTATTATTTAAAATTTTAATCTTAAAAAAATGAAGAAAGAGAATATTATTCTATCACGGGTGAATAGTGAATGTTAATTAAGATTGAGAAAAATTTGAATAATAATTATTGTGAGTAAAATTTAATTATAAAATTATCCATGATTATACGTTGATTAGAGTGAGAAAGTAAGGTTGTTTTTGGTCCAAAACAAAATGTAGAGTTTACTAAGCCAACCTCCATTATATTTTAATCAAGTATTTTCTTGTATTTCAATTTAAAATAGTATGAATTAGACTTATTTATACTTACTCAAATATAACGTATAAAATTTCAGCAAAAAAATGTATAAAAGCAAAAGTAATTAATTAATTTCATGACACATTTGATAAATTAAAAACATCATAATTTTAAATATATAATATACAATTTAAAAGTTTAAAAGATAAGAGGATGCTTTCAACTTTCTTGTAATATATATAAACAAATTGAGCTCACTACATATATATATATATATATATATATATATATTGAGAGTTATTCTAACTTAATTAGAAATCTTTGGTTTAAGTTTTGGGTATGCAGATGCATTAAAATTTGGTAGAGAAAAAATTTTTCGTCCTAGTAATCCTACCGAATTTGAAAAGAGTTATCTCAAATAGGAAGATACTTGTTGTTTTGATGGAAGAAAATCAAAATCTTAAATTATATCTATAATTATCTACTGCTAATAAAAGCTATTTATTTATTTGAGAAGTATGAAATCAAAAATTAATTTAAATTTTTATTCTATTACTTATTTTTGGTCGCTGCATTTATTTTCTTCATGGGTCATTGTTGTAAACGTAAAAGGACCTTAACACTTATGCTTACTTATTTTTCGTCCCTGCATTTATTATCTTTTGCGTCTTTTGCGCAAGTCACTTGACGTTGTTGTATGCATGTGCCATTTTTCTAACAAAACGATAGCAACTGAAGGAAACAACCAGATTTATTTCAATCACATTTTTTTCTGCTAGGAAAACTCGAGCAAAAAAGTTTTTAGGAGGAGCGCTTGACCATATTTCATATTTGCAATTTTTTTCCGTTTGTTATTATTATTACTAGAGTAAACAATAAACACCCAAATTGATTTATGACAGTTTCATTGATGGACAAATTGATCATTAACAAAAAAGCATTAGTATTGATATCCCTCGCAATTACAAAAATAGACACTATAGATCCCTGATAATTTCATTAATGGATAAATTGGTCGCTAACAAAAAATTATTACTATTGAGATGTGTCATAATTGCAAAAATATGACACCACATGTCCTTGACATTTTCGTTTTGATGGACAAAAATTGTCCCTAATAAAAAAAATACTAGTGTTAAAGTCCCTAACAATTGCAAAAATATAACCATATTGTGTTGTTTTGTAATATGCAATCATTGTGCTCTTTAAAAGAATAATTATGAATTTATGATATTAGTACCATAATGTATCAGATTAAGGTAGTGATAAAGTATAAGGAATTCGATTGCAAATCATATTTCTTTCTGAGAATGATAAGCTGTGGGCTAAGAGTTCCTTTCTTGATAATGAGTATGGTTAAATATTAGAACATTTTGGGAGAGGAATTTGAAAAAAAAAATTAAAAGTAAAAATAAAATGTTGTATTGTATTTAATGTTAATTTGGACTAATGTGTGTCATATAGATTAATAATTAAACGTATGCATTTAAAATTTTCTAGGTGAGTCAAAGACCTATATGTCCTATTTTTATAATTATGAGGGAACTCAACACTAATTTTTTATTATCAGGGACTAATTTATTTATCAATAAAATTGTTAGGGACCTAAATGACCTATTTTTGTAATGATCAGGGACTTCAACACTAATATTTTTTGTCAGATACTAATTTGTCCATTAATGAAATTGCTACGATCAATTTGGGAATTTACTCTTATTATTATTATTATTATTATTATTTTGGCCTGGATAGTTCATTAGAAAACAGGGCAAAGCCCAGGAGACAACTACAAAGTGGAGAAAAGCAAGGCTAAATGGCTCAACGAGAAGAGAAAAACAAAACACAACAACAGCCCAAAGGAAGGCTAAACACGAGCATCATGCTTGATAATGTCTCAGCATCCAATCTTGTGCAAGATTCCTCTCCATTTCCAAGCTTCCCACGTACTGTGCCAAGTTATTGGAGCAAGCCTGATGAACCTGTGCACGCCTCTACCACTTGCAAGCAATCAGATTCAAGAATGATATTGGAGCAGAGACAGCTGCTGCCAAGGATGAGGCCGTCTCTCAACACCGCTGCCTCTGCCAAAGACTAACTGCGGCCCAGGTTGGAATAATTTTGTGGATTGACATAAATCAATATTGAATTTAATTTAGACCTAAATTAATTTGATGTCAAACAATTATAGTTTATTATTTAAGCCCAATAATTTGTGATCATTGTTGCTATTGTGCTAATTATTGTTGAGCACCGTTTATTGTGGGTATATTTATAGGTCTTTGTGTGTGGGCTTTGCTGTGATGGGTAGCTTAGCCCAACACTTTCGTGACACAAGAAGAGGCCCTTCTCCTAGTCAATATATAAGAGGCTTGGTTGCCCCATTGGCACTATGACACACAAAACCTAATATGGAATAGGAGGAGTAAATCTCCTAACTCTCTCTATTGGATTTCTCTCTGATCCCTTGCGTTTGCTTGCATTTTATATGTCAGGTTAGCAGACGATTATGACTCTGTTGTTTTCTTTCTCAACCTTTCCAGGTAACTCTAATCCAATCTTTCTTATTGTTGAACGTGTCATACTTAGGATTAAATTGATCTTTGGGATACAGAGATTTCATTTGTTGTTTATATTATCTGATATATTTGATATATATATATATATATATATATATATATATATATATATATATATATATATATATATATATATATATATATATATATATGCCAATTGTGTAGCACCTCTAGTTTTTTAAGAATGAATAAATAAATAAGTTAAGAATTTATGCCTATATAATTAAAAGGTGGAAATGATAAATTTTATCAAAATGCTAAACTATTAAGTTGAGGCATACAAATACTTTTATATTTAATATGTCCTTCAAGTCAAATGCCTCTTTTAGATTTAAAACATGGTACCTTTTCTGATATCATGTGATAAATCTTCTTTTCCAAAAGCTCAAGCTATAGGATTGAGGTATATAAATAATTTTATATCTAATAAATGCATTCAACTTTCATGATTGTCTTACCATTCCATTTGATGAATTGAGCAAGAAATTAGTGGTTGAAATTGAAATTGGAGGGGTCAATTCCAATTTTTATGTCTTGAAAACATATGGAATTGAAATTCTAACGCCACAATCTAATTACATAGAATTAAAAAATAACTAAAACTTTTAAGTTGTCAAAATTAATATAATAGAGAAAACATTAATGTCTTATAAAACTATAGTATTAGAAAAAGTAATTATCCATATCAGTCCCTTTACCACTAATATTTGAAATAGACATTAAATTTTATATATATATATATATATATAATTCTTTAGCAGTTATTTTATATGATAAAGGATCTAGCCTTTAAAAAAGACAAAAATTAAATTAGATATTTTATACACCTTTCAATGATCAATTTGAGTATTTGGTAAAACAAAAACTACGTAAAAAAGACTTAGGTGAGAGTTACAGGTGTAAACTTTTTCGTACATGTTATTCAACCTCTCACTGCTAACCCAATCTTAATGGATTTGCATGTGTAAATTTGTTAATTTAAAAACAAACTAAATGTTGGAATGAAAAAAAAATAAATTGTAGATCCATATGCACCTATATAGTGTTGTCAAATGGGTGGATCGGTCTCATTCGTTTCAACCCGATTTGTTTAGGTCCTCGACTTAAATAGGCTTAAATGTGTGGTTAGACGAAATGGGTCACTATGATAGCAATTTGACTCAATTGACATTGGCTCGTGACTTAAGCATGCTTACTTGTTTAAGCTTTTTTAAAATAAAAAATTACAAAAATGGAAAAATAATGAAAAAAATAGATATTTCAACCATCTTAATAAATAAATATAAAAAGTAAGAGTAAATGGAAAAAATTAACATTGAGCTTAAATATTTTAATTTGTAAAATAAAATGACTTAAATTTTTTAAATAAATAAACAGATAAACAAAGCAGCTCAACTAGCAAGGCGAAGAAATAGGTCGGTCCGCACCTAATATTGGCAGATAGACAGATTGGCCAGCAAGTTTTGCTCATTTTGACGATCCTATGTATGTGTTTATACTAATAATTAATAAAGGGATCCCGTTATTACAGTTACTTGGTGTTCAATTTTTTTAAATAATTTTGGCTTTACATTTTATTTTTACCGAGCAATATGTATGGAGAGATTCTCGTAGCTAGACAAAATCCATGTTTGTAATCTCCATAACTAAAAAAGATTAGTAACAGTTTCAGATAGTGAATATATATACATCGGGTTGAAAAAAAATACTTTGAATTTTCTCTCATATAATATACTGACTCTTTAGTCCGCGTCTCTTTCATTGAACAATTCACAATGCGATTCCTACAGAGCGACTCCTCAACCTGTCTCCTTCAGAGCGTTTTACTAACCCCTCCGCCACTCCACAATTAATCATTCAATGACTCAAACAGTAATGACTGCACCACCTCCTTCCACCACATCCACTTCGTGTTGTGCCTATCTCATACAGAGTTTACTAGATTTCTTCCGACTCTCTTAATAAAGTTCCTACACTAATAGGAAAATGTTAGATAACCAGAAACTTATTCATAATTTTGTATTTTAAATGATGTAGCATAATTATTAGTCTTTAGATAAATGGGTGGATGATACCTCTTTATTTCATCCAATAATTATCATAATTTTTGTCAAAGATTATTCTGTACATATTTTCCTGAATGTATAACTTTAATAGGCATATCGTTAGTATTATTATCACTTATTAGAAATAAGTCCAGTTTGAACCAACTTTTTACCTGGTCATAGTTGATATTAAAGCTGTGGTTTCTAGTGATGGAACGTTTTGGAGCTCCAAAGTCTTGACCAAATGCAGTTGTGCCAATGCCATCAGCATTTACTGGGTCATCTTCACCGGACAGATGAGGTCTAGTTCGGTTGTAATCGATTTAGTTGAATTTGGATATGACTCATAAATTTGGAAAATCAAGTCATGAGAAAATAGGAAAAAAAAAACACAACTAACAAAAAAAGGACACTAAACAAGACCAAAAGGTCCAAGATGAAATATGAGAGATAATTCACAAGTGTTGTTTAATTAGTTTGGTCAACTCCAAACGGGACCCGTTCTGCAATATCTATAGAGCATTTACTTTTCATCCTTGCTATAGTTCTCGGACACGACGTCTTGGTGGAAAAGAAGGACTTCTTATTTGGTGAATTTATGGGAGACAGCAATCAGCTGGGACACAAATCGAAGGTAGCGTTCGCGTTTAGTAAACGTCCCAGGACAACTTAAAGATATAGAGACATCTAGGGTAGAAACGAGTTTAAAAAAGAAAATGGAGGCAAAAATTTCAAAACTGTCTACGTTCCTGGACAATTTTTTAAATAATTCCTGTACCTCAAAAAAGAGAGACACGAAAAGCATATTTCTGAAACACAAATTTATTATTTTTTTTTTGAAAAAAATCTCTTTAAAAATTTCATATTCCATATTTGTCTTTCTCACTTTTTAATTTTTCATCAAATTATAACTTAATATCTTTTATCTTTTCATCAATCATCATATTTTGTATATGGAACTATGTTTGGTAGTGATATACAGAATATGATTTTTTTCACCACCAAAATCACTTATTCTATACATGACTACCAAATACAGTTCCATCTCCATCTCTAGTATCATCTAAGTCTTTATTGTCTCATTATCTTTGTACTTACTGTCTTAGGACAAGTACCAATCGCAATAGGATTAAACCATTATATTGAGACGTATGAATGTTTTATATTATAGTATGTTGCAGTACTTTTTACGAAAACTTTGGAAGAAACACCACACTGATTATTTTGATTTGAAGACGTACAGCCTGTGGGCTGTGAAAATCTCTCAAAGTTGTGGTTTCCACAATTATTTTAATTTGCTTTTATGGTTCTATAATCTATAACCAAAATTGAAAGGCAACCAGATTCTTTCTTTATTGGAGCAGTGAGTTGATAGTCATTTTGACTCCCGAAATAATATATGTGAGTCGCTTTGGTGTTTAAAGTTTAAAATCTAATTAATTAATTAGTTCTTGTTAATTACTGTAATTGTGAATCATGCTAGTATCCAGTTATCCTAATAAATTATTAGATTAATTTGAGTCAATATTATTATTATCAGGAACTAATTTAATTTGATGATCTACTTTTAAGAGATTAATATGAGTTATTTATACTTTTAAGGACTATGGTGTTCACAATACAAAGTCAATTAATCAAGTTTTAAATTTTCAGGAAAAAAAAAGATTCACTTTACAATTCCAATGATAAAAATGAGTAGCAAGTCGCAAAGAAATTGATCATCTATAATTTTTTTCCCTGACTTTTTGACGTATATCTTCAATAATAATAATAAAGAAAGAGTAAATCCTTGAAAAGTCGGTTATCGGCTAACTTGGTCTATTCCTAGAAAAAAAAAATTGGTCCCTAACAATGCCAAACCTCATATACTCACTAGTTCTTGTTGAAGGATCAATAGAAGTTGTTGAAGACTTATTGAAACAAGAAGTAGTTATGACTGTTTTGAAAATTTATTGTCCAAAGATTCAAATTAGAGGGCTACATATTATTGTAAAATCTAAAATATTTGGATTAAACTTACTTGTTGCATGATGTTAATTACTTGTTAAGCACATTGACAATTTTTAAGTTTATTTGGTAGGATTGATATATACTTTCTTGCTTGTTTGGTGATGTTACATGTATGTATATTCGGTGTCTTAAAGTGGGATTTCCAAATTCTAAATTTATTTTGTTTTAATAGTCACATGTTAATGAACGATTTAGCAATCAATTTATACATTAGCAACTGATAACAGAGTCAACAAAGATTTAGAAAATAGTTCAATGACTGGACTATCAGTCACAAAATTAGTAATTGATTTATCTGTTGCTAATAATACACCGTAAAAACTCACAAGATTTAGCAACCAGTTTTTTCCGTTGCAACTTTTTTCCAACCTTGGCTTTAGCTATGGCCATTTTTGTTGCAAAATTGGTCACTAGTGATTGATTTTCTTGTAGAGCCATAGTTCATGTGGCGAGGTTGCTGGACGTAATGGACTACAAGGCAAAATCACATTGCATGCATGTTGGATGACCATAGCATTTTGCAAGGTCATCAAATGTCACCGAACGTTACCCCGGTTTTGGGCCACCTCCTTTTACAAACGTTGTTGGGTTCAATTATAAAATTTTTAGTACATGTATGAAGTTAAATTTAAGAAAGCTAAATAACTTTACGATTCAGATTAAGAGAAATTTTTATTTTTATGTATCATGAATTTTGGAAAGTGCACAAAAGTCTTGTAATATACAAAAGGTTTTAGATTTAAACCTTATAATGATCAATATAATTTTAAAAGCAAAAAAAAAACATAATTTGGGTATTTCTAATCAAGCTTCTTAAGTATTAGGGCATTGTAACATTAAGAAAATGGAATATATCAAAAAAGAATATTTGATTAAACTATTATTAGAATATATTGTTAACCATATAATAATATTATTATTTAAAATTTTAATCTAAAAAAATGAAGAAAGAGAATATTATTTTGTCACAGGTGAATAGTGAATATTGATTAAGACTGAGAAAAATTTGAATAATAATTAATGTGACTAAAATATAATTATAAATTATCCAAGATTATACGTTGATTAGAGTGAGAAAGTGAGGTTGTTTTTGGTCCAAAACAAAATGTAGAGTTTACTAAGCCAACCTCCATTATATTTTAATCAAGTATTTTCTTGTATTTTAATTTAAAATATTATATATTAGACTTATTTATAGTTACTCAAATCTAACGTATAAAAGTTCACAAAAAAAGTATAAAATCAAAATTAATTAATTAATTTCATGATACATTTGATAAAAATATCATAATTTTAAATATATAATATACAATTTAAGAGTTTAAAAGATAAAAGGATGTTTTCAACTTTCTTGTAATATATATAAACAAATTGAGCTCACTACATATTATATATATATATATTGATAATACTACGTGTAATCTATTATTGAATAAATATTATTGCACACAAGTTTTTAACATTTAAATATTAAAATCTTGCTGACGAGTGTAAAGACCAATTGACGAGGGTTATTAATAAGAGATCTATGGTTTAAGTCTTGGGTATGCAGATGTATTAAAATTTGGTGGAGAAAAAAATTTTCATCTTAGTAATCCTACCCAATTTGAAAAGATTTACCTCAAATAGGAAGATACTTCTTGTTTGACCGAAGAAAATCAAAATCTTAAATTATATCTATAATTATCAACTGCTAATTAAAGCTATTTATTTATTTGAGAGGTATGAAATCAAAAATTAATTTAAATTTTTATTCTATTACTTATTTTTGGTCGCTGCATTTATTTTCGTTAGTGTCATTGTTGTAAACGTAAGAGGACCTTGACACTTATGCTTATTTATTTTTCGTCCCTGCATTTATTATCTTTTGCGTCTTTTGCCCAAGTCACTTGACTTTGTTGTATGCATGTGCCATTTTTCCAACAAAACGATAGCAACTTAAGGAAACAACCAGATTTCATTTCAATGACATTTTTTTCTGCTAGGAAAACTTGAGCAAAAAAGTTTTTAGGAGGAGTTCTTGACCATATTTCATATTTCCAATTTTTTTTTCCATTTCTTCTTATTATTATTACTAGAGTAAACAGTAAACACCCAAAATTAGTTTATGATAGTTTCATTTATGGACAAATTGGTCCTTAACGAAAAAAGCACTAGTGTTGAGATCCCTCACATTTCCAAAAATATTTTATGGATAAATTGGTCCCTAACAAAAAATATTACTATTGAGGTCCATTATAATTACAAAAATATAACACTACATATCCTTGACATTTTCATTTTGATGGACAAAAATTGTCCCTGATATGAAAATATTAGTGTTAAAGTCCCTAACAATTGTAAAAATAGGACCATATTATGTTATTTTGTAATATACAATCATTGTGCTCTTTTAGGGGAATAATTATAAATTTATTATATTAGTACCACAGTGCCTCAGATTAAGGTAGTGATAAAGTATAAAGAATTCAATTGCAAATCATATTTTTTTCTTAGAATGATAAGCTATGGGCTAAGAGTTTCTTTCTTGATAATGAGTATAGTTAAATATTAAAACGTTTTGGGGGAGGAATTTGAAAAAAAAATTAAAAAATAAAAATAAAATGGCGTATTTTAATGAATATGGATTAGGATTAATGGGTGTTATATAGATCAATAATTAAAGTTCACGTCTACATTTAAAATTTCCTAGGTGAGTTAAGGACCTATATGTCTTATTTTTATAATTGTGATGGATCTTAACACTAATTTTTTATTATCAGGGACCAATTTATCTATCACTAAAATTGTCAAGGACCTATAATGACCTATTTTTGCAATTGTGAGGGACTTCAATACTAATACTTTTTGTCAGATACTAATTTGTCCATCAATGAAATTGTTAAGAACAATTTGGGTGTTTACTCTTATTATTATTATTATTATTATTATTTTGGTCTGGATAGTTCATTAGAAAACAGGGCAAAGCCCAGGAGACAACTACAAAGTGGAGAAAAGCAAGGCTAAATTAAATGGCTCAAGGAGAAGAGAAAAACAAAACACAACAACAGCCCAAAGGAAGGCTAAACACGAGCATCATGCTTGATAATGTCTCAGCATTCAATCATGTGCAAGATTCCTCTTCATTTCCAAGCTTGCCACGTGATGTGCCAAGTTATTGGAGCAAGCCCGATGAACCTCTGGACGCCTCCACGACTTGCAAGCAATTAGATTCAAGAATGATATTGGAGCAGAGACAGCTGCTGCCAAGGATGAGGCCGTGTTTCAATGCCACTGCCTCTGCCAAAGACTAACTGCGGCCCATACATTGACCCCAAGATACAGATCATAAGGCTGGCTTTTATTTTTGCCGTCATAATTTCCATGCGAGAAGAAAGCCCTTTGGAAAGCATCTCAGCGTCTTCAATCTTTTCCCAAATGTTGGATGGTAGTTTAAGTCGATCTGGGCTGAACCCGGAACCGTAAGAATATATCCTGTTTCTAAAAAGTTTTCATCTGTTTGATACCAAAATCCAGTTTCGTCGTCCCAGTAATCTTTGCTTGATCCACAATCAATGCTTTTGAAACCTATAAATTAATAAATTTTATTATATATTTAGTCTAGGAACATTTAAAGAAAAAATTCTGCAGATACTTATTTTAGAATCTCAAATACAGTTTAAGTTCATATACCTGAACCATTAGTACTGGCCAGCATCCTATCAGCCCGTTCATTGTTTTTGGATGCTGCTAGCCTTGAGTGGCTAAGGCCATCAATGATGATAAACGAAGCACATACTGTTAAAATCAGAAACCAGTGTAATAAGGCTCTCTACATGTTTGACACTGCGAAAAAAAGAAGATTGAGAATACAAGAGGAATTGATGTCCACTCAAGCATAAAGCCAAGTTCTTTGGAAGGAACAATAGTACGTTTTCAAAAAGCAAAGTGATGATACATGTTTCTTCTCCGAGGATATCCTAAACAGATATCTAAAATCTTTCAAGACTAAACTGATTATTATCTGTATCTTTTAGATACTAAATTGATGTAAAAAAAATATTTCAGAATTAAACTGATGTTACATGTATATTTCAACTTGGTAGTTTAGTCTACAAAGAATATTGTACTATGTAACTATTTTTATAGAGATTACGTGGACACTTCCATAATTATATATTGATAATAAAGAAATTTAATTACATTATTGGAAAATTAATTTATTATTTTAAAATAATTAAAGAAAATTATATATATATATATATATATATATATATATATATATATATATATATATATATGCCAATTGTGTAGCACCTCTAGTTTTTTAAGAATGAATAAATAAAAATGTTAAGACTTTATGCCTATATAATTAAAAGGTGGAAATGATAAATTTTATCGAAATGCTAAACTATTAAGTTGTGGCATACAAACACTTCTATATTTAATATGTGCTTCAAGTCAAATGCCTTTTTTAGATTTAAAAAATGGATGATGCGGAGGGTCCACCTTATCTTTTCTGATATCATGTGATAAATCTTCTTTTCCAAAAGCTCAAGCTATAGGATTGAGATATATAAATAATTTTATATCTAATAAATACATTCAACTTTTATGATTGTCTTACCATCCCATTTGATGAATTGAGCAAGAAATTAGAGGTTGAAATTGAAATTGGATGGGTCAATTCCAATTTTTATGTCTTGAAAACATATGGAATTGAAATTCTAACGCCACAATCAAATTAAATAGAATTAAAAAATAACTAAAATGAACTTATCTTAATCCTTAACCTATACCATATGAATTATCAAATCCAAAATTTATTAAATATCCATCTCCTCTTTAAAGATAGGTCTTTCTTTTTCTCATTTATTTCCTAACATTTATGTTACAATTTTTTAGTAAACATAAACATAAAATTTAAGATTCTAAGTCAATTCTAGTTCTAAACAAATTGAAATCGAAATTAAAATTTTATATTGCAGTTCCAATGCCAACATTCAAACGAACGCTAAAGATCATATAAAAATTAATGTATTATTAGTTTATCGTGTAAAACTTTTAAGTTGTCAAAATTAATATAATAGAGAAAACATTAATGTCTTATAAAACTATAGTATTAGAAAAAGTAATTATCCATATTTGTCCCTTTACCACTAATATTTGAAACAGACATTAAATTATATATATATATATATATATATATAAAATTCTTTAGCAGTTATTTTATATGATAAAGGATCTAGCCTTTAAAAAGGACAAAAATTAAATTAGATATTTTATACACCTTTCAATGATCAATTTGAGTATTTGGTAAAATAAAAACTATGTAAAAAAGACTTAAGTGAGAGTTACAGGTGTAGACTTTTTGGTACATGCTATTCAACCTCTCACTGCTAACCCAATCTTAATGGATTTGCATGTGTAAATTTGTTAATTTAAAAACAAACTAAATGTTGGAATGAAAAAAAATAAATTGTGGATCCATATGCACCTATATAGTGGTGTCAAATGGGTGGATCGGTCTCATTCGTTTCAACCCGATTTGTTTAGATCCTTGACTTAAATAGGCTTAAATGTGTGGTTAGACGAAATGGGTCACTGTGATAGCAATTTGACTCAATTGACATTGGCTCGTGACTTAAGCATGCTTACTTGTTTAAGCTTTTTTAAAATAAAAAATTACAAAAGTTGAAAAATAATGAAAAAAAATAGATATTTCAAAGATTATTCTGTACATATTTTCCTGAATGCATAACTTTAAAATGACTTAGATTTTTAAAATAAATAAACAGATAAACAAATCAGCTCAACTAGCAAGGCGAAGAGATAGGTTGGTCCGACACCTAATATTGGCAGATAGACAGATTGGCCAGCAAGTTTTGCTCATTTTGACGATCCTATGTATGTGTCTATACTAATAATTAATAAAGGGATCCCGTTATTACAGTTACGTGGTGTTCAATTTTTTAAAATAATTTTGGCTTTACATTTTATTTTTACCGAGCAATATGTATGAGATATTCTCATAGCTAGACAAAACCCATGTTTGTAATCTCCACGACTGAAAAAGATTAGTAACAGTTTCAGATAGTGAATATATATATTGGGTTAAAAAAAAAATACTTCGAATTTTCTCTCATATAATATACTGACTCTTTAGTCCCGTCTCTTTCATTGAACAATTCACAATGCGATCCCTACAGAGCGACTCCTCAACCTGTCTCCTTCGAAGCGTTCTACTAACCCCTCCTCCACTCCACAATTAATCATTCCATGAATCAAAGAGTAATGAATGGACCACCTCCTTCCACCACATCCACTTCGTGTTGTGCCTATCTCATACAGAGTTTACTAGATTTCTTGCGACTCTCTTAATAAAGTTCCTACACTAATAGGAAAATGGTAGACAACCAAAAACTTATTCATAATTTTGTATTTAAAATGATGTAGCATAATTGTTAGTCTTCAGATGAGTGAGTGGGTGATTCCACTTTATTTCATCTAATAATTATCATAATTTCCATCAAAGATTATTCTGTACATATTTTCCTGAATGCATAACTTTAATAGGTGTATCGTTAGTATTATTATCACTGATTGGAAATAAGTCCAGTTCGAACCAACTTTTTACCTGGTCATAGTTGATATTAATGCTGTGGTTTCTAGTGATGGAACGTTTTGGAGCTCCAAAGTCTTGACCAAATGCAGTTGTGCCAATGCCATCAGCATTTACTGGGTCATCTTCACCGGACAAATGAGGTCTTGTTCGGTTCTAATCGATTTAGTTGGATTTGGATATGACTCATAAATTTGGAAGATCAAGTCATGAGAAAATAGGAAAAAAAAGCACAACTAACAAAAAAAAGACACTAGACAAGATGAAAAGATCCTAGATGAAATATGAGAGATAATTCACAAGTGTTGTTTAATTAGTTTGGTCAACTCCAAACGGGACCCGTTCTGCGATATCTATAGAGCATTTACTTTTGATCCTTGCTATAGTTCTCGGACGCGACGTCTTGATGGAAAAGAAGGACTTCTTATTTGGTGAATTTATGGGAGGCAGCAATCAGCTGGGATACAAATCCAAGGTAGCGTTCACGTTTAGTAAACGTCCCGGTACAACTTAAAGATATAGAGACATTTAAGATAGAAACGTGTTTAAAAAAGAAAATGGAGGCAAAAATTTCAAAACTGTCTACATCCTGGGCAATTTTTTAAATAATTCCTATACCTCCCAAAAAAATAGATACGAACAGATTTCGCAAACACAAATTTTAAATTTCTTTTTTGAAGAAAATCTCTTTAAAAATTTCATATTCCATATTTATTTTTCCCACTTTTTAATTTTTCATCAAATTATAACTTAATCTCCTTTATCTTTTCATCCATCACCATGTTTTGTACAAAACTGTATTTGGTAGTGGTGTATAGAGCATGATGATTTTTTTTACCACCAAAATCACTTTATTGTCTCATTGTCTTTGTACTTAGTGTCTGAGGATAAGTACCAATCGCAAAAGGGTTAAACCATTATATTGAGAAATATGAATGTTTTATATTATAGTATGTTGCAGTACTTTTTACGAAAACTTTGGAAGAAACACCACACTGATTATATTCTAGTATGTTGCAGTAGTTTTTCCCTGACTTTATGATGTATATCTTCAATAATAATAATAAAGAAAGAGTAAATCCTTGACAAGTCGGTCATCGGCTAACTTGGTCTATCCCTAGAAAAAAAAATATGGATCATTTGGTCCCTAACAATGCCAAACCTCATATACTCACTAGTTCTTGTTGAAGGGTCAATGGAAATTGTCAAAGACTCATTGAAATAAAAAGTAGTTATGACTATGTTGAAAATTTATTGTCCAAAGATTCAAATTAGAGTGCTACATATTATTGTAAAATCTAAAATATTTGAATTAAATTTACTTTGTTGTATGATGTTAATTACTTGTTAAGGACATTGACAATTTTTAAGTTTATTTGGTAGGATTGATATGTACTTTTTTGCTTGTTCGGTGATGTTACATGTTCTGTATACTCGGTGTCTTAAAATGGGATTTCCAAATTCTAAATTTATTTTGTTTTAATAATCACACGTTAGTGATTGATTTAGCAATCAATTTACACATTAGCAACTGACAACGGAGTCAACAAAGATTTAGAAAACAATTCAATGATTTGGACTATTAGTTACAAAATTAGTGATCGATTTATCTGTCGCTAATAATTCACCATAAAAATTCACAAGATTTAGCAACCAGCTTCTGCGGTTGCAACTTTTTTGCAACCTTGGCTTTAGCTATGGCCATTTTTGGTTGCAAAATTGGTCGCTAGTGATTGATTTCTTGTAGAGCCATAGTTCGCGAGGCGAGGTTGCTGGACGTGATGGACTATAAGGCAAAATCACATTGCATGTTCGATGACCATAGCATTTTGAAAGGTCATCAAATCTTACTGAACGTTACCCCTGGTTTTGGGCCACCACCTTTTACAAACGTTGTTGGGTTCACATGTAATGTTGGTGGTTGTGACAATGTGTGCGATTCATGGGCTGCATCCATGTATGAGATGAAGCGCAAATTCTATGATGAAAGGATGGCCCCTTTGGAGAATGGGATTGGAGCATAATGTTATTGAAGCTCTAACCGCAAAGAGAAAACCAAAGAAAAAGGAACAGGCTTTGATTCCGATGAAAAAAAATTGTTACAAGTGCAAATAAACCTTGTGTTTGAAAGCAATGTTGGAAAATTAGAACTCCTGCTCCTGCAAAAAAAAAAAAAAAGTAAAAAAAAAAGGAGAATAGAAAAGAGGTTTGTTAAGCATGAGGCGTGCAATGCACTATACTTAAAAAATTATTTTGTCACGGTACAGAAATCTTCCAGGATACAGCATACACTTATGGTATTAACTAGGAATTCAAGAACTACAATGAAAATATATTCTGATATATAACCTAGGTAATATAATGATAGTGTGTGTAACTAGCTAGAAAATAACTCAAGACTTTTCGTCTATATATTGTTACCATAAAAGCAAGCTATTTGTATATGAAATTTTTTTTTTTTATGAACATCAAAGTCCATATACTGTAACGATGGGATACCAAAATCAATTCTTTGTCATTCATATACTTCGACGTCTATATATTGTTTTAATGCATGCAATTAAAATGTATTTGATTTAAAAGGAAATTAATGAGGAATCAAATCATGATTTATAAGAGAAATATATCAAAACAAGATTTTGGAAATAACAATAATATTTAATTAAATAGTATAAATTTAATTAATGAAATGATTTTATTTAAAAGCTGTAATAATTAGATTAACATTTAAAGGTTTTTAATCAAGATTAAACCAAATAAAAAATTTCAGATACTAAATATAAAAAAAATTGAATAAATAGATAAATAAACCTTTTGAAATGATTATGTTAAATTGAAAAAAAAAACAACAATCTCCCATATGTTTCAAAAGATTTTCCCTTTAAAAAATAAATAAAACCATAGGTTATACATGGGTGAAAATGCTTCGAATCTAGTGTCTGTTGGACTATGAACCAAAACTAGATAGAAATGACTTTAAATTACAATGTATTTGTGAAGTTTTGTCTACTTATATGAAGCAAACATTTTTTTTAGCGTAACTTAGAATCCCCTTTAATCACATTTGCACCCTCAAAACATATTGTTGTTAACATTATTTTGCACTTTTTAGCCATGAGCGTCCTTAGTTGTTCATGAGTACTCTAGAGATTTAGCCACAATCTGATAGGAGCGGCCCCACCTCTACACTCATATAGGTGATTTTCATCAAGTGTATACTGCACTTTATACACCACCTATAAGGGCTATGAAAATTCATTAAAAACATTTAGCTTACCCTCACATAAATGCAGTCTAGCATAACTCATATTTCTCACACCATAGGAAGAGACACATAAAGTGCTAGCAAGAACTAACAAGTGACTTGTTATTAACCATATGAACCTTATTCCTGGGATCTCCATTCACAAAGGTTGAGTTCCCATCACTGTTAATTTTTACATTAGCTTAATTCTCATTCCCCTTGATATGGCATTGATACAAATCCATATATTCCATGGATATAATTTCACCTAATCTTAGCCGCTGCTTTATCATATCATATTTCAACCACTAAACTAGATCACAGTTCTAGTTGGCATCAAAGTACTTTTTAAGTCCTTCTAGATATCTCTATATGTAATATCTGAAAAAGTTTTATTAGTCTAGCAATAAAACTCAATACTAAATATTGAATTATGCTTGTATATGCTCACACAAATTAAAATGATCAGCTTATTATTCCATATTGGATGAAGCACAACATAGATACAAATTGATGACCGATGATAATACAAATAATAATTATATATCACATTGATTTTATTTTTTTACAAAAAAAAGAAAAGATACTTGATATAGAAAATAATTACTAGAAGGCAATAATGAATTGAAAGCAATCAACAGACACAAAATTAGAGATTAATATCAATGAGATTAGAAAGCAATAAAAGCAAATAGACATAAAATTATCATTTATTATTAATTAAGAAATTCAAAAACTGAAGAATATATGTTGACTAAATCATAGTGATAACAATCAAATTAAACTTATATATATATATGTGTGTGTACATATATGCACACACACACACTATTTTTTAATTATTATTTTAAAGAGGATCTGAATCTTATATCTCAACATGATTAGAAAAACAAAATCAAAGGAATAAAGATTTTGCACGAAAATAAGATAGGCATATTAATTTATTGTATAAAGCAAAATTACAAATATTACTATTACTATTATTTTAACCATCGTGATTGATTCGTATAAATCCCAGATTTCAAGCTATTTTATAGTAACAAATCTGTTTATTTATTTCTTTCATGTATGAAAAGAAAAAAAATTTCGTATTAAGAAGTTAATCTTATAGTTTTCTCTATTCATATACTATTTACAGCAAATTGTGACTTTGCACAAATGTAAACTAGTGCACTAAAAAATATTATTTAATCTTAACATATTCTATGTCACATGTTCATAAAATCAAGTAAGTAAGTTGAAAAAAAATATGCATTTCAATTTAGTATTTCTGAAACATTCAATACAAATAGTCCTTGGTTACAATAACCGTTTCCAATGAACACATTATTCTTTGTCAAAACAATTTTGTCATATTCAAAAAATATCTTGACACCAGCCTTTCCTGGCAGGGCCACGGAAATGCTAGACACATGTAGAATATCGTTCAAAGCCAGATGTGAGCTTTAGAAGAACTTTCCCTTTTCTTAAAATTGTTGCAGTTCTAGAATCACCAAGATACACAAGTTCTTCTCCATCTCCCCCAGAAGTATAAGAGGTAAAAGCATTCCTATTCGCAAAATATGTGCCTAGTAGCCCCAGAGTCTACCATCCAATCATTCACACTTGTCATCAGCAGTACTTGAGAGACAACCACAACAATTATATCATCTCCTTCAACCAAGTTAGCCCTTGGTTTAGGAGGGTTCTCATTTCGGATCATGGTTGCTCTCTTATGACATTGTGCAGCACGATGTCCTAGCTTTCCACACACATAACAACCTCCACTTCCTTTGAAAGTGGGATTAGAAACTCTTGGAACAAAATTCGGTTTATTGTAGTTAGAATTAAATTTTCCACCATCGTACCTTTTCTTATGGGCTTGAACCATATTTCCTCTTGCAGCTAGTGCCTTTGCTCTTGCCTTCTCAATCTCCTTCTTGTTTTTATCTTCTATAAGTATATGCTTGATCAATTCATTCAGAGAAAGTTGCTTGCTTTTATGTTTCAACTATTGCTTGTAGTCCTTCCATGACTCTAGTAATTTTTCAATGAGCAATCCAGCTACGAATTCATCTTGTAGTTGGATTTTTCCACCTTCAACTCCTCCAACAATTTGTGATACAATTGATTAGGTCTCGAATATCCTTATCATTTGTCATCTCTCACCGATAGTAGTTACCAATCACGAACTTTTGTTTCCCTGCATCTTCAGTTGTATACTTCATAATCATGGAATCCCAAATTGCCTTTGCTTCCTTATAGGAGGAATAGACAACAAATAATTCATTAGACAAAGTAGACAAAATAGTGTGTCTACAAACTATATTTGAATTAACCTAATGTTCGATTTTCTTTGGTTCTGCAGATGCATCAGGCTTGGGATCCTCTAAAGCATCAGCTACTCCATGCATATCCAAGACAAATAAAACTCGCTCTTGCCATCTGATCTCTTGAAGTTTTTATTTTGAAATATTTCTATTTTAGAGATGTCGGGTAATGGTCAAGCATAGGTGACAGAAGGTTGTGGTGTGACATTGTTAGCAATGGGAATATTATTATCTGTGTTTTCAACAATGTGAGCCATAATCCTTAAGATTGTTGAAAAATTATAACTCATGATCCTGTAAAAAAAAGAAAAAAGAGAATAGAAAAGAGGTTTGTTAATCCTCATATGTGCAATGCACTGTCTTTAAGAATTATTCTGTCATGGTACAGAAATCCTCCAGGATACAGCAAGCTCTTCTGGTATTAATTAGGAATTCAAGAACTACAATGAAAATATGTTCTGATGTATAACCCAGGTAATAGAATAATAGTGTGTGTAACTAGCTAGAAAATAACTCAAGACTTTTCGTCTATATTATTGTTACCATAAAAGCAAGTTATTTGTATATGAAAAACAAACTTTTATGAACACCAATGTCCATATACTGTAACGATGGGACACCAAAATCAATTCTTCATCATTCATATGCTTCAACGTCCATATATTGTTTTAATGCATGCAATTAAAGTGCATTTGATTTAAAAGGAAATCAATGAGGAATCAAATCATGATTTATAAGAGAAATATATCAAAACGTGATTTTTGAAAAAACAATGATATTTAATTAAATAGAATCAATTTCATTTAATGACATGATTTTATTTAAAAGATGTAATAATTATATTAACATTTAAAGGCTTTTAATCAAGATTAAACCAAATAAAAAATTTCAGATACTAAATATAAAAAAAATTGAATAAATAGATAAATAAACTTTTTGAAATAATTATTTTAAATTTTAAAAAAACAACAAGCAGAAGGTGACATCGATAGTTGAAGAGGAGGTGGGGTTCAACACTTCAAAAGACTAATTTTTTTTGTCCTGGGGGAATAGGTTCCACGCAGCCAGCACTGCTGGTGGTCGAACCCAGTGCACATCATGAGAGGCAAACAAGTTTGTCATATGCCCCATGCTTCTTGTGCAAAGAATGATATTTTTAAATAGGCTAAAAGCATGTAGAATCTAATAAGCTCAGCCCAATCACCAACGACCTAACTCACACAAGCCCGTATCACAAATGTAAGTCACACAAGCATGAGTTCTAGACCAAGAGAAGAAAAAAACATGAATTCACAAATCGTAGGTGGTGAAAATGGTGATCCTGGTCGATGCTGTGAACATTGGGCGGGAAAATTGGTTTTCTGTTTGAGTGATTGGTCTAGTATGTACACGGAGCATTAGAAAATTTGCTCCCCCGATACTTGTATATAAAACTCGTAATCACTCTTATTCAGTCATAATATACATATACATTTCTTCTCACAATTCAGGTAATTCCGGCTCGTTCTTCTCTCATTTTTCTCTGTGTTTTCACTTCTTTGAGAAGATGGGAAAACAAAAACTTTAGGGCCGCATATGAATAATGATGACATATGATCGAATCTCTTGCACAAAGTATGAAATCAAAGGAAGATAATGTTTTGAGTATGTGCAAACTAATCAGAAGAGGTATGGAAAAGGGTGAATAAGAGAAAGGCTATTTAAAAGTGTTAGTCTCTTTGAGAATTAGTGCAAAGCTAACATTTGGACCCCATGTTTTTTGGGACAGCTAGACACCCATGAGAGAATAGAGGGGAGTTCAAGAGAGAAGTTGAAGGAAAAAAAATAAAGTGATGGGTCTCGTGTTTTTGTGTAATGAATATTGGCTGTCTTAGGTGTTGTGTGATTCAAATAACATTGTTGGTGACGGTGTGTTGTTTATTTTGGGGTTTTGTGTCGAGTTGTGCCTTGTGTCTAGATGGATTGTCTCTTTAATTTGTTGTTGTTTTGTGGTTTTAGCATGTTTATTTTAGGGTGTTTGAAAACCCCAAGAATTTAATTCTATTATAAAATTGAATTCAATCCTCTAATTTGGAAGGAACTCAAGAATTGAAATCTCCAAAAGTTTTGAAATCCTTCAAAAACCCCAAAAGTAAATAAGGCGCAAATAGATGTGATATGTTGTTGGATTTGAGATTAAAATAAAATCCCCAAAATATCCTCATGCTACATACTAATCCCATCTCTTTCTCACCTATCCACAAGCCCTAGCAGACTTGGAAGAGACCACTCTACTACCACCGCTAGCCACAATAAAATCAAAAATTGTTGCAATAGGATCATAGGAAGAAGTGATGTGACTTGGGATTTAGAAGGAAGCGTTACATGTAAACGGTGGAGTGTTGAAGAAGGCATATATTCAAAGCGTAGGAAGGAAGAAGAAGGTACACCCTGCTTCAGCTATTTGGTTCTGTTGAAAAAAAAAATGACTTGATTTCCATTGACCAATTGTGACTACAACCACCTTCCACATGTTGGCAAAAATTCTCAAATATGGTGGCTAACAACCTTCAACTATGGTGGCCAACAACCTTCAACAATGGTTGGCCAACAACCTTCAACCATGGTAGGCCAACAATTCTCAAACAAGGTGGCTACCAAGCTCTATAAATAGAGCTTGGTTATTCAAGCTTGACACAATAAGAACAATCCATTTCTCTCCTCTTTCTTTCTAAGCATTTAGAGAGTCATCTATTTACTTTGTTTTCTCTCTATTTTGTGAGTTGAGAGCATACACCGGTGAGAAAAATACTAACAGGTATTTTGGGTGTATTTGGGATTCGGGTATTGAGTGGAGTGTGAAACTTTTTGTATCTCCATCATATTTCTATACTGAAATATTTCATTGTCGTCTTTGCCCATGGACGTAGGCTTTAAGCGGAACCACGTAAATTCCTGGTGTCATTTAGCATTACACTTCCATATATTTATTTTGCACTACTCTGTTTATGTTTTTGGACCCACTATATCACAACAAACTGGTATCAAAGCTCTTATAGAGTTCTGGGCTAATTTGTTCAAAATGTCTACTGCAAAATTTGATATTCAGCAGTTTGATAGGCACATTAATTTTGGCATGTGGAAGGTCCGTATGATGGTTGTTCTTGTACAGCAAGGTGTAAAAGTAGCACTTTTTGACAAGGAAAATAAGCCCGAGATAATGAAGGAATCTGAATGGGAAGATGCCGATCAGAAGGCTCTTTCTATTATTCAGTTATGCATTACAGATGATGTACTGCAGGAGGTCCTATCAGAGAAAACAGCAAAATCGTTGTGGACCAAATTAGAGTCATTGTATATGACTAAGACAGTGGCTAACCGTCTCGGTGTTTTACAACGTCTGTACATGCTCCGTATGGCAAAAGGGACATCAATCTGTTCTCACATAGCTGAGTTCACATCACTCGTCACAGATCTGAAAAATATGGATGAGACATTTTCAAGTGAGCAACAAGCAATGATGTTGCTTTGTTCCTTACCTCCTTCCTACAGGCACTTTCGTGAAACGCTCATATATGGTCGTGAAAGCCTCAAAATTGATGAGGTGAAATCTGCACTTTTAAGTCGTGACAAAATGGAGCATGATTCTAGCAGTTGTGATGATATTGCATCTGCCTTATTTGCTAAAGGAAGGTCAAAAGAAATTGGATCGAGTAGTAGTAAAGGAAAGTCTAGATCTAAGTCTAGACATCGTAAAAGCAGGTGCCGATACTGCAAGAAAGAAGGGCACTAGAGAGCAGAATATTCGAAGCTCAGAGACAAGAAGGACAAAGATTCAAGTGATGCAGCAAGTGTTGCTGAAGGTACTGACAATGTTCTTGCGGTATCAACCAGTTCAATTGGTGATACTTGGATGCTTGATTCTAGTTGCTCTTATCACATGTGTCGGAACCGGGATTGGTTTACAACTTTCCAGTCAATAGATGGTGGTGTTGTCCTTATGGGAATGATATGCCCTGTAAGGTCATTGGCATTGGAACAATCCAAATCAAGATGCATGATGGAGTTGTGAGAACGCTGACTGATGTTCGATACATTCCAGACTTGAAAAAAATCTTATATCCTTGGGTGTCTTCGATTCTCAAGGTTATAAGTATTCTGGTGAAAGTGGAGTTTTAAAAATCTCAAAAGGTGCTCTTATTGTGATTAAAGGCAAGCTGGTCAATGGCCTTTATCTACTTCAAGGAAGTACAGTTGTTGGTGCTGCCTCGATATCATCCTCATCTAATTCTGATTCAGATACTACTAGTTTGTGGCATATGCGTCTAGGGCATAAGAGTGAAACTGGAATGTCAATCTCGAGCAAACGCGGCTTACTAGGTGATCACAAAGTTGGGAAGCTTTACTTTTGTGAACACTATGTCTACGAAAAACAGACCAGAGTCAAGTTTAGCACTTGTGGGGCCCTGCACCTGTTCCGTCAAAAGGTGGTGCTAGATACCTATTGACATTTATTGATGATTTCTTGAGGAAGGTATGCGTTTATTTTCTGAAACATAAAAATGATGTGTTCCATACTTTAAAGAAATGGAAAGTGCTTATTGAGAACCAGATCGGCAAGAAAATCAAGCGTCTCCAAACAGATAATGGTTTGGAGTTCTGTGAGAGTCAGTTCAACGAGTTTTGTGAAGATGAAGGCATAGTATGACATCGTACTGTGCGAAAGACTCCGTAACAAAATGGAGTAGCTGAACGTATGAACAGAACTCTTTTAGAGAGAGCTCGTTGTATGCTCTCTAATGCTGGTTTATCAAAAGAATTTTGGGCTGAAGCTGTCAATATGGCTTGCTATTTGGTAAATCGGTCTCCATCAACTGCGATCGATTTGAAGACTCCTATTGAGGTATGGTCTGGTGCTCCTGCTGATTATTCAAATTTGAGAATTTTTGGTTGTCCTGCATATGCTCATATTGATGATGGAAAGCTTGAGCGAAGGGCACTAAAATGCATATTTCTCGGATATGCAACTGGGGTGAAAGGTTATAGATTATGGTGCACTGAACCTCAGTCATCCAAATTCATAATTAGCAGAGATGTAAAGTTCAATGAATTATCCATGCTTCATCCGAAAAAGGAGGTTGGCGATGCAGTAAAAGACCAAGATGCTAGCAAGTAGGTGGAGTTTGAAGTTGAACCACCAAAGCAGATAGAAGAAGATGCCTCTGATCAGTCCATTCAAGAAGAAGAACAAGATAATGATGATGTCACAAATGCACGACAACAGTTGCAGCACTATAGCCTTACAAGAGATAGAGAAAAAAGGCAAATAAAACAACCACAGAGGTATGGTCATGCAGACATAGCCTCTTTTGTATTATCAGTGGCAGAGGATATGGAATCAAAAGATCCCACCACATACCATGAGGCTATCTCGAGTGAAGAGTCTGCACAATGGATTGCTGCAATGAGTGAAGAGATGGAATCTCTTCATAAGAATCAGACTTGGGAATTAGTGAAACCACTTAAAAGACAAAAAGTCGTAGGCTGCAAATAGATCTTCAAGAAAAAGGAAGGATCCCCTGGAGTTGAACCGGCTCGTTACAAAGCACGTTTAGTTACAAAAGGTTTTAGTCAAAGGGAAGGAATAAACTTCAATGAAGTATTTTCTCCTGTTGTGAGACATAGCTCCATTCGGGTATTGCTCGCTATGGTTGCACTGTTTGACTTAGAGCTTGAACAGCTCGATGTCAAAACAGCTTTTCTTCATGGTGAGCTTGAAGAACAAATCTACATGCAGCAACCGGAAGGTTTCACTGTTCAAGGCAAGGAGGATCATGTATGTCTCCTAAAGAAGTCATTATATGGCTTAAAGCAATCTCCTCGCCAGTGGTATAAGAAATTTGACACTTTTATGTTAAGTCATGGTTACTCAAGGAGTGACTATGACTGTTGTGTTTACCACATAAAGCTCTCAGATGGTTCATTTGTCTATTTGTTGCTCTACGTTGATGACATGCTCATTGCTGCTAAGAGTATGTCTGAAATCAAGAAGCTGAAGAAGCAACTGAGTGGTGAATTTGAAATGAAAGATCTAGGAGCAGCTAAGAAGATTTTGGGCATGGAAATTAATAGGGATCGACGTGCTGGCAAATTATATTTGTCACAGAAGAAGTATGTTGAAAAAGTACTTCAGCGCTTTGGAATGCAAGATGCGAAGCCTGTGAGTACTCCATTGGCAGCCCATTTCAGATTATCAGCCGCACATTCACCACAGTCCGTTGAAGAGGAGGAACAGATGTCACATGTTCCTTATGCTAGTGCAGTTGGAAGCATCATGTATGCTATCGTATGCACTCGACCAGATATTTCACATGCCGTTAGTGTTGTTAGTAGATATATGGGGCATCCTGGCAAGATGCATTGGCAGACAGTGAAATGGATACTTCGATATCTTCGAGGTACTGCAGATGTTGATTTGGTATATGACAAAAGTTCTAACACTGGTGGTAGTGTTATTGGTTACGTTGACTCTGATTATGCTGGAGATGTTGACAAAAGAAGATCTCTGACAGGATATGTCTTTACGCTCTCGGGTAGTGCAATTAGTTGGAAAGGGACTTTACAATCTACTGTTGCACTATCTACCACAGAAGCCAAATACAATGGCAGCACCAGAAGTAGTGAAGGAAGCCATTTGGCTTAGGAGTTTGGTAGGCAATTTGGGCTTAGAACAAGATGTCACAACTATTTATTGCGATAGCCAAAGTGCCATACATTTGACAAAAAATCAAATGTATCATGAGAGAACCAAACATATAGATGTCAGATATCACTTCATTCGGGAGATTATTTCTCAAAGTACCATTGCAATGAAGAAGATTGGTACCCCAGACAATCCAGCAGATATGTTGACAAAGTCGATCACGATTGCTAAGTTCAAGCATTGCTTGGACTTAGTTGGTATTCAAAATATGTGAGTGCCCTTATGGGCACATTGGAGAAGGCGACTTCAGAAACTTGATGAAAATCAAGCCAAGGTGGAGATTGTTGAAAAAAAAAATGACTTGATTTCCATTGAACAATTGTGACTACAACCACCTTCCACATGTTGGCAAAAATTCTCAAATATGGTGGCTAACAACCTTCAACTATGGTGGCCAACAACCTTCAACCATGGTAGGCCAACAATTCTCAAACAAGGTGGCTACCAAGCTCTATAAATAGAGCTTGGTTCTTCAAGCTTGACACAATAAGAACAATTCATTTCTCTCCTCTTCCTTTCTAAGCATTTAGAGAGTCATCTATTTACTTTGTTTTCTCTCTATTTTGTGAGTTGAGAGTATACACCGGTGAGAAAAATACTAACATGTATTTTGGGTGTATTTGGGATTCAGGTATTGAGTGGAGGGTGAAACATTTTGTATCTCCATCATATTTCTAAACTAAAATATTTGATTGTCGTCTTTGCCCGTGGACGTAGGCTTTAAGCCGAACCATGTAAATTCCTGGTGTCATTTCGCATTACACTTCACATATTTATTTTGCGCTACTCTGTTTGTGTCTTTGGACCCACCATTTCACTACAGGTTCGTGTCATCCTTAATGTTTTCTTAGCTTTTTATCTTGGTGCCATTTGTAAATAAAAGTAAAAAAAGTTTCAATGATAAAAAAAAATAAGTTCATGAAAGGAAAAAAAAATCTTCCTTTGCATCGCAAAAGAACGACTCCATATATTTTATACGCACATAGTATCCATTACTTACAATTACTGTATTTTGCAAAAAATTTTAACTGTATAATGCGTTTTATTAATAGGGGGTAATAAATGAAAAATCCAATTCAATTCCATGAGTTACTAATTTATTTTAAACATTAGAATTTAATGCTATTTCATTAAATGATTCCAAACACCAATTTGGTGTATCATGGTTTAGTGGTTTGTGTTCATATCTATATTCGAAGGTTTTTGTCTATGATACACATAATGAAATATGGTCTACCACACACCAACTATATAGCAACATTTACAAAATGCAGCTAAATGTATTCATACATTTTAAATACATTAAGCCACACTATGTAAATATGGCTAAACGCCTGATGTGTGCTACACGGCACTTAATTAGATGTGCTATGGCGTTCACCATATTTAAATGTTTCTTTTCTTTGCTCCACTCTTGGAGAGTTATTGAGCATTAGTCTAATTATATAAAAAAAAATGTATTTACAGAAACTAAAAATATATTTAAGTCAATAATTGATAACTTGGGAAATTTTTTTAATTTATTCAAGTTATTTTATTCTAATTATTTTAATTTAAGATTTTTTTATTAGTTTTATTGAAAAATCAATTGAAATTCTCTTTGTTGATTTATTTTGTGAGTTGTTTACTTCATTAAAATTTATTGGCAATTATCCTCATAAAATTGATTTAATATACAAAATAAAATATTGAATCAATAATTAGAGAGTGAAGAAATATTTGGAATTGATTTGAACCAGATTTATAGATGATTTGATGGAGATTTAATCTTAAATTGAATATTTTATAATCCAAAACTAGGTGGCCGATAAATTGGTCCGCATATGTCTCGAAGCATGTGACGGTCTACACTTCTTCACCATTGGATCAAACTTAATTAAAATCTGAGGGCCGATAAATAATAGAGTTTATTAATTAAAAATAGTATAAATAATTTATTAAAACGCGTAGCAATTCGAAATTACAAAATAATCCATCCCTCTCCTCCCTGGCCATCATCTACTATATGGTAAGTGTTCCTCTTCCAACCGTTGACATGCAATCAGTGCCTTCTTCACATATCTTGGGTAGTATTCTACAATGGAGGACCATTTTAGCTTCCTTCAATTCCTTCAATGTTCCAGAGGACTAAACCATGAATTGAAAAACAACAAGAGAAACAACTGGTCGACTTCACAATCTTTCAATACAGAAGAATTGCATATAAAAGGGGAAAATTGATGCAGGTTTCAGAGTTGTTGAATATACGTTGCACATCTTTTTTTGTTTTTTGGGGTGAACAAATGCTGCACATCTTTGATTCTTTTTAAATCTGCACATATATCTGAATCAAATTACAAGTCTGAGACCAAGCAATAGAACAAAAAATCCAAATCACCATTGCCACCTTCAATTGTCTCACCAAAATCCTCCGAAACCCAGAAAGGATTTTAAGACATCAATCACAAAAGATTATTATAGCTTTACGAAGGGAAAAAAAAATCAATCTTTGATGAATGCATTAGCCAATTTGAGCTCCACTCTCAAAATAATCAAAGCAAACCCACAAGCTCCACAGAGGAAGTGAAGGTTCTTGGATCCAAATCTCTCTCCAATTTTACGCATTAGTTTCTATCGTGGACTTCAAATGAGACAAAGGAAGATAGGATTCAGTCAACGAGAGGACAACACAGGGGTGGTGCAGGTGGTTCAGTGATGGAGGGTGAAAAAGGAGTGAATAGCTAGGAGAGGAATTAAAAATTAAATATGGGTTAATCTAGTAATTTTATTATTGCCATGTGCGGATCATGTGAAGGTTCCAGTAGTGGAGGACCAATTTATCGGCCACCCCAAAACTAGTGCTTCAACAGTCATCACTATACAGCCAAATGCTCCAGCACCCATGTTGATGTTGGAACACCAACATTACCCCTTCCTCGTTTGAAAAGCATGAAGTGCCAGCGCTGCAGCGTTAGCTTTCATGCTCGAGCGCTCACATTCCTTCCTCATAAAATTGCCAAGTGCTGCAGCGTCTTGCTCAGTGTCTCAATGCTGTGAATTTAGGAAAATCCAATTTTTAGTTTCCTTTTATCAAAATTTTCAATTTAAGTTAGATTAGAATTAGTCTTGAGAAATACTTTTGTACCGCAAGAGTCAAGACTTAAGAACCTTTTGGTGAGATCTCCATGACTCTTTTAATCATTGCTTTCGTTCTTACTTCAATGTCTTTCTAAATTTTCTTAGGTGTTAGGAGATGAATTCTTAAGGATTTTTTGTTATCAAATTTCCTTTTGATATATTCCTTATTATATATAGGAATCCTGATTGTCCTTGGCTTAATCACTATAAACTAATATATGGTTTTATAATGTCAAAAGGAATTTTACTTTATAAAACTAGAGATAAGCCCCGTGCGTTGCACGGTTCCGTAATATTTTTTGAAAAATTGCTTTTGATAAGAATGTTTTTGTAAGAAATATGCAATATTAATTGAAATTAAATATGATAATAATATATGGAATTTTTAATTGTTATACGCAATATTATAAGTGTTATACTTGTTAACTTAATTATTTAATAACCTTATATGAAATTAATTGGTATGCTTTAATGGTGTAAACTCATTTTACACTGTCAACTAATTACAATTTGGCACGTCACCATAATTTTAGCAACTACACTATTTTCTCCTAATTTTCCTCACCAATTCACTGACGTGCCAAGTTTTAATTGGTTGATAGTGTAAAATGGGTACAACATCAATGTTCACCAATTAATCTCATTTTATAATAACTTTTTGTATAATTAAAACAAAAATTTTATTTTATATTTTTTAAAAGTTTAAATAGATTAATTATCAAAATTTAAATCACAAAATGTATAATGTTGTGAGCTAATGGATTAAATTATTTATTTAAATATTAACCTTTTAAAATTTAAAGATAAACTATTAATATTATTTTGTGAGTCTAAATAAAATATTACATGAAACTAATTTTTCTTGATTATATTAAGGTTATTTATTCCTTAAAAATTGATTGTTAAATAATTTAGAATAATTTTTTTTAACTTTCTATTATGAAAATAAATTTACTTTTGTGCTTTTTGAAATTAAAAAGATTAATTTTCTAAATCAAAATTGCATAAGTAATATTATTATGAGCTGATTGATTAATATAATTATTTTTAATATAAAAATAAAATATTAATATTACTATGTACAAAATATTATATTAATATTATTGTAAAATTAGTTCAAAAAATTAATTTTGATATCCCATTAGTGTAAAGTCTTTTACTCCATCAATCAAGCATATAGCATGTAAGATTTTGTGTGTGTTTATTGTAAGAGTTGAGTATTTTGAATTATACAACAATACATTATTGTTGGATGTATACAAAACTTTTACATGATAAGACATCAAAATTAAATTGATAGGTTCTATCAAATTAGAGTAAATTGTTAAAAAGTTTAACCGTATTGCATTATATTTTTTTTTTCCGATAATCATCCATGCAATTGTTGTGAAAGAAAAAAAGAATAGCATTAATAAAATAAAAGAATATGCATTAATAAATAGTAAGAAAATATACACACTATAAAAATTTAGACCTTTCCACCAATAAGGACTACTGATCAATGTATATTCATCATTATTGTTTGATATCTTCCTTCTACACACTTAAGAAAAGTTTAAGTTTTATTAAAAAAGAAAATAATGTTATATTGATTGGAAAGAGACTTTATACATATTTGTTCAAGTAGCTCTTCAAAGTGGCTATGATTAAGTTTTATTGGACCTATGATAAACCATGAGTGTTATTAAATTTAATTTAGAGCATAAATATATTTTTATATTAAATAAAAATTTTAAAATATCTTCTTTTTTTTAATTGTTTAAAAGATGAGCCCAAACAACCCTCTACAAAGAAAGGAGCCAAAATCTACATCAATTTACCAAAAAAATAAAAACATGAAGAAAATTATAAACATGAGGCAAACTAAGTATAAGGCTACAAACCAAACCTCAAGACTAAACTATAAACGTAGAAAGGGAGAGCCAATATCTTAGAGCAAAAAGTACCTAATCACAAACATAATTCTCCATCTTCTAAAAAGGTTCCGGATGACAACATCAACATTATTAAGGAGTAAATCATGGTTGTTGATACGTAATTGTAATTTTTCGTTATTTTTAAAAAATTGCATTTTTTTAAATGGTGAGAAATTTTTTTTTTTTAATTGAAAATGGAGAGAGAATCCAGCACCCATTCTTGATGTTGAGATCATTACCTGCTCTTTTTGGCAATGGATGCTTCCAACTATTTTGTACTTCATTTGCTGGCTTGACTTTATTTCAATAATCCTAATCAGTATCACTAGCATTTTTGGAATGGTTCTCAATTCAAGTGTAATAGGTGTTTATGGATACAATTTTTCAATGGTTATCTAATTGGCCACTGCATTCTTATTTTTCGCTGAATAATAAATTATATATTTATTCGGTTATTGATATTGACTGTACATAATGGCAGTTTTATATATATATATATACCTATTATGTATTCTTCACTGTAGTCTGCATTTATTAGACACATAAAAAAAAAAGAAAAGAAAAAACTAACAAGTAAATATTTATTTTAATTTAAGTTTTGTGCTCAACACATCGAATGTGAATGGTCCTAATAAATTTCTCTCAGCATGACCTCATCCCGGCTTTCATTCCAGTACATACCAGTTTAGCATCTCAATTTGATACTTCTGTTGAACATGAAATTAATTCTAATGGAGACAGTGAGACATGACATGACGAAGGCTTCAGCTCCAAAAACCACCAAGCAACAAGAAGGAAGAACAAAAGAGGGGCCACAACTTGAAGCACTACACGTGTGCCCCAAGGAAAGCAAGCCACTGATTCCATGAGGGAAAGAAACATGAAGTAGATAAAAGAAGCAGACTTGCCAAATTGACCTTGCTGCATGCTGCACAGACTCAGACTTACACGGAATAGAGGACGAAAAGCACTACAGCAACAGACCAAACCAACATAGCTATGATGAGAGGAATCACAGTCCAGACCAGATCATGAGTCTATCTGCCAGTCTACAGATCACAGCGCAAATGAAAAACTTACACTAGGGAAGTAACCAGCAGTCGCTATCAACAGCCTCTTCGCCATTGCTCTCAAGACTGAGAGGGAAATTGTGAACAATTACTACACCGATGCAAGGTATGGATGGTTCCTGATACAGAAAACATAAAATAATTTTTTGTGATTTATGGATATAAATTATAGGTTTGTAGTTTATTGAATTAAAATTGATTTCGATTTTACTAAATATTTCATTTGCCTATTTATTGTTTGATACGATAGTATACATTTAAAAAAAAAATTTTGCAATACTTTTCACCTTTAAATTTACTTTTATTGTCGGCCTTCATGATAAAATGTTATACTTTCTTAATTTACTTAACAATAATAATGTTATTCAACAAACTTTTCTTTACATTTGCTTGGTTCTACAAAAATTAGTAAAAAAATATTAAGTTCGCATTCCTATATATTAATAATAATATTAATAAATATTAAAATATCAGTAAGTGCTTATTTTTTTTGTTACTATATATGTTATCTTTATTAAAATATATGTTATGTGTCTGTGAATTCTATCTATTTCAGATATTAAAAAAGTATGTTCCGGAAGCTCCATATGTTTAACACTACTTTTTCAATTGACATACTTCCTCAAGATATGTTTCTTCATATTAAGTTTTTATTTTTATTTTTATAAAGGTTACCTCTACCTGAGTAAGACAGCAACAGATAGTATAACAATATTTACATTGTAAATATATTTAAATTAAATCCTTCAATAATTCAAGGGGAAAAAAAAGTTAAGATAGCCTCCAACGATTGACTTGGTGATTTTTTCATTAATTGTAGTGAAAATCAATGACCTTGAGAATAAATAAATGAATAAATTATATTCAAGGCTACAATAAATTAAGCTGGGATTTCTCATGTGTGTGAAATTGAAGCATTTGAAGTCTATTGGGTCCTTTTAAACGTTTTAAATTTTCAAAAATAACATTGCTAAATCATAGATATGCATTTGAAAATTTCATATAGCTTTATCACAGATACTTGAATAACGCCAAAGTTTGTGGTTTAAGTAAATACAAATATATCTGGTGACAAGATATAAAATGTAATTTTCTACACAGCTGAGTCCACTACTTTCTCCATGCACTCTCTCCACTTTAAATGGAGGGTTTGCACTGCTGAATACTCCATTTCCATCGGTGAAGATTGTTATGCTATGTTTACCTAGCTGAGGGATAAAAATCTGAGTCAAGCTGTACGGACATCTCAGTTGTAACGCCAACTATCTCCGAAGATAGACATTCCTTTAGCTCAAAACATATTTGGCTTATGTCTGGCCTTTGAGCTGCAACCGATGAACTGCAAGACATGGCAATTTCTACTACTTTCCATGCAGAATTGGTATTGAATTCTCCATTCAACCTCGGATCAACAATGTTTTGAATATCTCCTCTTTCAACTATGGGTTTAACCCATTCAAGTATGGAAATTATTTCTTCTTGTGTTTTTGCTAGTGCAGGTCGGCCAGTGAGCAACTCAAGCAAAATTATGCCAAAGCTATATACGTCGCTTCTCTTATTTAAATTTCCTGTCCTTTGAAACCTATTAACAAACAATTAAATCATTTTTTTAATTTGATATTTTCACTTTATTCTTGGATAATATAAATTATTGCCTAAATAAGTAAGTCATTTTTGGCTAAATAAAGGATATTACGTATCTTTTTCAACAATATACAAGCTATATACAACAATTTATTGTGTCAGGATAGCATTAGGGTGTGTCCAAAGCAAAGATTAATCAAACAAAAGAGCACAATATCTGTCATGTTGTCACTTTTGCACTCTAAAGATGCTAACATTGTTTACAAATAATTTATTAGGGAGACTACTTTCAAATTATTGAATCCAACACTTCAACTAAAAAAAATTTCAAAGCAAATGACACAAAAATACTAAATTCGAGCAAATCTACACAACAACATAATTGCGATTTAATAACATTTGAAAATTGTTACTAAACTGTTATAAAAAGTATTGTTAAAACTCTTTAGTAGCATGCATGATTTATATACAACACTTGTAAAAATGTTATTGAACAGTGTTAGCAATATTTTTTTTGTTTCTAGAACATTTTTAAAATATTGCTTTTTTAATAAATGTTGCTAATAACCAGATTTGTAGTAGCTAGTGAGCTAATTTAATTTCTTATACTGTTACTTACTCTGGATCAATATAACCTGGTGTACCAGCCGGACGAGTTGATATATGAGTATCGATATCATTACCAAAAGCTCTACTTAGACCAAAATCAGCTATCTTGGCATGCTTATTTTGATCTAGTAATATGTTGGAAGTTTTCAAATCTCGGTGGACAATAGGTGGCTTAACACCATTATGCAAGTAGTCTAGTCCTGAGAATCCACAAGAAACCATAGAATATGTGGCATTAAAGTAAAAGAAGCACGGGATATAAACTGTCATAGCTAGAAAAGTTGAGAAAACTGCATCTTAGTCCCTCTACAATTTTAAGTTGGACAAATTGATTCTTGATTAAAAAAAAAAAAACCTCTCATATTGATTCCTATAAAATTGAATTGTTGGATAATATTGGTTCCTGAAAATAAAAATATATCAAATTGGTTCCTACAAAATTGAGTAATCAAATAAATTGGTTCCTGCAAAGTTAGATAATCCGTCAAGTGAGTCCTTCCGTTAAGTTGGGTTAAAAGGACTAATATCTCTAAAAAGTTCATTTGTGTAGGGACTAATTTAGGAGTTATTTTTTTCAGTGATCAATTTATCTGACTATTCAATTTTGCATAAACTAATTTAAGATTTTTTTATAGGGATTAGTTTGTCCTACTTTAAATTTTAAAAGAGTAAAATGGAGCTTTTGTCTAGAAATTTAAGTCGATAGTATACCACTCGCTGCATCAACTGCAACATTGAGCCTCTCGTTCCACTTGAAGACATCTGGATTTTTCTCTGCACACAAAGCATAACATGACCACTTTATTTTGGTTCATAAGGAAAAAGAAATAGGTTTTACTCTTGTAATTATGTAGGAAAACTCTACAAAATGAAAGCATAGCCAAATCCTGCCTTATTCATAATCCTTTCATGAGGCACCATAAATTTCATGATACAACTTTGATGCCATATATTGAGATCATGAGTTTTAAACAGGGAAAGGTAATAAAATATATAATATAGAGTAGGTAAGTAAGACATTATATTGATATGTTGTGTTGTCTTAAGTGTTGTGGTGTGATGTATTGTGTTACAAAGAGCGATGCTAAACAGTGCGAAGATGGACAGTAATTACAAGAAAATAAAGGATATTCAACAATTAATGATATTGAATGTGTAAATAAAAGTATTGTAAAAAAAGGGATAATTTTGACATAAAGTGCTTGTTGAAAATAGTTATAACCGCACCTTTTATTGATAATTATTAAAAATTTATAAATATTTTTAATAATTACTTTATGTTAAAATTATTTTTCTTGATAATATTTTTATTGATATTTTTAATGTCATTAATTTACAAAAATAGTCATTATTTTTCTTGTAGATGTATGCAATGACCAACAATACATTTTTCTTGTAGATATTGCATGAGTGCTTGAAGCTCGGAGTGGTTGGGCTACCAAGGACGACACCCCAACGATGAAACAGGTGAAGGGATGCGGCCATTCTTGATTTTTTTTTTTTCCCTTGCTTCTATTATAATGTGTTTTGATTTTTGTTGAATATCTGTGATTGTGTCTTGGATTTGAGGCATTGTGCTGGATTTTTTGGTTGTCCTTTAGCTTTCCTTAGCTTTTTGTTTTTCATTTCTAGATCTTGGTTGTTTTCAGGGTGACGGTGGTGGAGGGTTGATGGTGGGCAAGAATGGGAGGAAGACAAAAATGTTCTTTTAATAAAAGGTAACTTGATACTTTTGAAAACTTATTTAGAAATATTATTGGTTAATATAATTTTTAAAATTAAAAGAGATAAATGTAATATTAAAAAAATTTAAGAGAGACTACTGTGATTTAGCCTATAATATATTTTTATGTATAAGATGGGTTTGGGTGAGGTGTCTCTACGGTATGTGCCTAGATGGCATCCTACTTTTTGATAGCATAAATCCTAGGCTTTGGGTAGACAATGTCGTAGCTTATTGACAACTATCCTAGAATTTGACAATTATCTAACAAACATTAATTAATTGCTCCTTTTAGCCGGTTAGAATTCTTCAAGCGCATGGTGGTCGTTGTCTAATTCTATACTAGCTGCCGAGGGACTAGTATACCCTAACAATTCTCGTTCAAATTAAATAATGCACAGTTGGATGAAATATTTCTATTTTCTAATAAATATTTATTTTTATTTATATAGATAAATTAATAAAATGATTGAATAAATTTAGATATTTGAAAAATTTAGATATATTTTATGAAAAGCAAGATTTAAAACTTTTTAGTGGGATCATACTTTTAAAACATCAAAATTCATCTTTCCAATACCAAGACATCTTTTTCATCCTTCATAAAACCATCCTTGACATTCTCTATCATCTTATTCTCTCTCCTATACATATTATTACCTCTATTATCAAATAAGTGTTCACGACTTTTAATTGCGCACATAAATTAAAAAAATTATTGACAAAACTCTAATATTAGGATGATTTAGGTTTTTTTTTATTAAATTATCCTTATTACTTTCCTCTGTTTTTCTTAATTACTCTCTCCTCCACTACTCTCTCTTTCATTTAATAAGGATATAATTGGAAAAAATAATTAATATTACCTAGATTTTTAAAATGAAAAGTTATTTGCAAAAAAGTAGAATTTTCATAATGGACACTTATTTGAGAAGGAGGCAGTATTTAATAAAAGTATACTCCCTCCGTTGCATCTCAACTCTACAAAACCTTCAAAATATATATTAAGAAAGTAATAAGTGAATATTGATAAGAGTATAAAAGTGTATTAGTTGATAAGATTGCCCCTATTTAATATGATTATGATTTTAAAAAGCCAAAAGTCAATAAGCTATAATTAATTATAATAAGGGTATAACAGGTAAACAAAAATTAATGATTTCTTAATTTAATAAATAGACAGATGAAGTTAAACAATTTTTTTTGGAAAAAAGTGGACAATTGGGATGCAATGGAGGAAGTAAAGGAAAAATGTAATTAATATCACCTAAATTTCTTAAAAGGATAAATAATTATAAAAAAAATTAAAAATAGACACTTATTAGATAACGAAAGTAATATTTATAATTTGGAATTTTTTGACTAGTGCCTTGGCTAAGGAGTTAAAAAGAAAAACTCTATGCTGGGAACAGGAGTTTTCATATCTTCAAACTATGAGATCCACCATATTGTTTAAAGTTACTCTTTTAACTATTCTTAATTATTATTCTTAGAGTATTGGCTAGAAAAACCTACACTTCCTTCATTTTAGAATAACTGCCATTTTTTATTTTTTATGTTTCAAAATATCTATCAATTTATCATATCTTGGTAACATTAATTTTTTTCTTCTATTTATATCCTTAATACATATTAGTTAAGTAATCAATATATTTACTAAGATGAGTAATAATAACTATACGAAGATGATTTTGTTAACTCATATAAATTTCTATATTTACCAAGGTATTTTTACCTTAATATATGTATTATTTGGTATTAAACAGTTATTCTAAAGTATAATTTGATATAGAGTCTATCTATTTAGTACCTTATGAGCAATGATTAATGTTTTAAAAAAGAAAAATTTGCATTAAAAAAGATGAATTTTTATAAATTTTCAATGCATTAAATGTTTTTAGACCATCGAAACTTTTCCTTTTTTTTTTGCATCCTTAGTCATTTCCCTAGCTAGTGCATTTTGGTCAACAAAACTATTTAATATATGCATGTTGAAGGACAACATATGACAAAATTTGAATTACCTGATGATAAATGCTGTTGGAGATTTCCATTGGTCATGTATTCATAAATCAGTGCTTTAATTTCTCCTTCATCACAATACCCAATAAGAGTCACCAAGTTTCTATGATGAACAAGACTTAGGAGTTGTGCCTGCATTTCAAATTTCAGCTTTACCAAAATTAACCAAAAAGATAGGTTTCTAGATTATTCTCCATGCAAATATGACTTCACTCAATTAAAAACCGAACTTATTATGTATTCTAACTTTAGTTCAATATCTAACCTCTGATCGAAATTCTCTATAACCTTGTATTGATGATGGTGATATCAACTTAACAGCAACTTGAGCATAATCCTGTAGAATTCCAAGGTAAACTTTTCCAAATCCTCCTTCTCCAATAACGGTTTCGAAATTATCAGTAATATTGAGAATCTCAGTGTAAGTGAATGTTCGATGTTTTGATTCCAATGATCTCCCCTTCTTAAAATTAATATGTGCCTTTACTGTAATAAGAAAATCAAATTAAAACATGTCAAGTTGTGTAAAAGAAATAATTCCAAAGATCAACGAGGATTAGGCAAATTATTCATTTTATCAGAGATTTTTTTTCTTTATTTTTATTTTTTCATTATAATCTTTTCTTTATTTTTTTTCAATTAGATACCATTTTATTTCATGTTAAACCCCCCACGTTACAGTTGTCTGTAAATGTAGTTCCTGGTCATTTTTTTTTATAAAACTAACAAAAATCTTATTGTGACACAAAAGATGCTGAGATGGCACACATACGGATATGACACCAATTATTCCAACTTGGCATTCACCCTTCATTCCATTATTGAAATGCATCTAGTATCAAGGAAGCAACGAGGATTAGGCAAATTATTCATTTTATCAGAGATTTTTTTTCTTTATTTTTATTTTTTCATTATAATCTTTTCTTTATTTTTTTTCAATTAGATACCATTTTATTTCATGTTAAACCCCCCACGTTACAGTTGTCTGTAAATGTAGTTCCTGGTCATTTTTTTTTATAAAACTAACAAAAATCTTATTGTGGCACAAAAGATGCTGAGATGGCACACATACGGATATGACACCAATTATTCCAACTTGGCATTCACCCTTCATTCCATTATTGAAATGCATCTAGTATCAAGGAAGCAAATCTTTTGTACACGTTCTCTGTTCTACTCCCTGTCCCCTTAAAAAAATATTTGATACATGTATAGTGATGATATCATCCATGATTTTTTATTCAATTGATATTTTTCAACCATCCATAATTTAGATACATGACAAAATGACAAAACTTAATTAGAGGGACAAGAAATGAGACAATAAGTGGGGATAGAGGAATTGGATCCCTAGGATCAATGATTTGTAATGTATGGGAAAAAATTGTAGATAGAGATAGAGGTCTATATTAAGAAAACAAATAAATTAAAGATGAGAGACGAAAAAAAAATCTGATTTGTGTTCACTCTCCCTGTATATATACACACACACATTTATGTTCTGTATAGGTTAAAAAATCACTATATATTTTTTCTTTTCATATTTATTATCATCATGATGTTAACATTGACATTTATGATTTACATGATAGTGTCTAATCCTCCTATTATGACTAAAGAAAAATTGCAATTTTTCAACGTTATCTTTGCTAAATTTCCATCAAATTTGTAGAAATTAATTTTTTGTAACAATTGGTATACTAAAACAAAAAGAAAGAAAAACCAGCGAAAGCTTTACAATAAACAAGGTGACACAAACATTTAACAAACTCTTTTGAAAGCTATTATGCAAGGGCTTGTTAATTTCGTATCTAACATATACCAAGTGAAGTGAAAGAATGATAGGCACTGCAGGGCAAGATTATACATATGATCAACTTCTAGGAGTAATAGTCTTGCTAAATATTCATCACAAGAAATTTATATTGGGTAATGTTCTCATTCGTTAACTAAAAAAAGAGGATTCAATATAATGAAATACCTTTTTGTCTTCTTTTGAATTTCCAAAATCCAAGAGAAAGAAAGAGGATCACAACCAAAGCCAAAAGTGAAGCAACAAGTGGTACAACAAAGCTCTTCTTATTTTTGCATGAATCAGCCATACACAAATCGGGATTGTTATCCACACTGAAAGGAAAAGTTAGAGTGCCACGTCATCAGTTATCATATCATACAAGCGATGACATTTACATAATGTAATAATAGGTCCAAAAACCAATATTCATACAATCTTACCACACCCTTATTAAGTTTCAATTGTAAAGCTTAGAGAGAAAGCAAATAAATAATTAAAGATATTTGCATACCGTTATTTCAATTTCTCATTCTCACTAGTTGCCAATATCATTGATAACATTTTGAGTAAATTTATATTTTGGTCTTATTAGTTTAGTAACTGAAAATTAGGTGACATCAAAATTGTTCCTAATGATAAGAAGGATATTTTGAATGAATTTTTTAATAAATTGGAGGGACAGGAATTGAATCAATTTTTGTTTCTCTCTTAAAAAAAAGGAGTGAACCAATTTTTTTCTTTAATTGTTCGATTTCTCATCACTTTAATTTGAAAAATATTTATGATAAAATAAATTAAATTTTCAATATCGAACTTATAAATGAAATTATATTGTTTTAGACTTTTAGCTGTGACTAAGCACTAGTAATTCTGAGTTAATCAGTATGTATTTTGTTTCTCCTTCCTCTGGAAGTTTTGAGCTCTTATATCTTTGGAAAAAAAAATAGCTACACCTGGGCAAAAATTGGTCCAAAGAATTAGAAAATATTATAATAGAAACCTTAATTGCAAAGTACTTCCATCTTCCTTCTCCTTGAGAGCCTTAGGAATTGAACCTGAAAGCTTGTTCCCTGCCAGATTACTGCAATAGATGATGAAACATATATTAAAAATTTATTACATAAATATATATAAATCTAACAACTAATTAAAATATAGATACAATTGTAACAAAATGAACGGCGCCAGCAGTAATTACATTTCTATTGAACAAAGTCAATGAAATTCACATTGAGTAATGATTTGTGCTATAATTGAGTGTGTATAACTCAATCCCAAAAGCTAGCCTTGATTGGATGTACGAGAGGTGGTCAAATAACAACCATAGAATAGACTCTGATATCAATTTAGAATTGAGTGACCCTAAATTAACTCTAAAAGCTAGCTCAAGGGGTGATGATTGCACAAAACTTTTAAAAGTCTATCGAGACCTTATCTCTAAGAAATGTGGCATTTTAATGATTTATCTTCCTAAAACACCCTCCTACTAATTCTCTTGATTATTAAACAAAGAAAGTATTGAATATTTTTTTGTATGTTCTCATGATATCAAAAGTATGGATTTAATTACCATGCACCGAGGGTGTAAAAAGGTTTTAGATAGTCATTCAATCATGTATTGTTACATAAGCTATGATAGATGACTTTTACATTTACTACTTGAAAAGTCATCTAAATGAAATATTTTGATTGAATGACGGTGTAAAATAGTCATATATACATTATTAATGTATCAAAATTAAATTCTAAAAGTATTTAATATTTTTCTTATTTAGTAAATAATATAGGATTATTAGGATGATGTTTAGAAAGATATATCCTTACTCAATCCACTTTGATTTATTGTTAATGTGCTTTAATCTTAAATAATAAAAGTTATATTTATATTTATACAAGAATCTGTAGAGCTAACAAGAACTAAAAGTACGAAAGATTCCAAACATACAGAACTTTTAACTTTGGCAATTCTGCCAAAAATTCTGGCAAAGGTCCTTCCAATTCGTTATCTGACAAATCCCTGAAACAAAGTAATACTTTATTGATGAATGAAAATATTAGGGAGTACTATTTATTTGAAAAGTTTAATTTTTATACATAGTCAATGTAAATTTTTTTTATATTATCATATAATCCTAATATATTACATCAGCAAAGATAGTTAAGTCTCTCCCTACTATCTCAAAAATTATGAAAATAGAAAGATTTAGTTGAATGAGAATGAAAATATATTGTCATGTTGAACACAACATTTAATAGCCATAATAATCACTACTTACAGGACTTTCAGTGCTGTAAGATATGAGAATGAAGTAATTATCTCCCCCGTCAGTTTGCTTGAGCTCAGGTTCCTGCTTGTAATTTACAAATGATATAATATTAGTCATTGCTTGGACAATAATATTTGGTACTAATTAAAAGATCAATCAGGTTTTATCATAAAAAGTTTGAGAATATGGTCAAACTAATTTTTCTAATACTCTGGCTCATGTCATGGTATGATCATTTCCTTTTTTTTTTTAATTCCGGTATGGTTTTGATGGATGAGTGCCTTGCACCCTAGATGCTGTAGTAATTAAGTTTGGAAAAAGCTTAGTACTCACAGAGATGTGATCCTTGGACTAGTTTCAGGGCTACAAATGAGACCATCCCATGCATATTCCTTTGGAAGACATGGATCTCCTTGCCAATTCAACCTAGAGATCTTGTAGGCACTTTTGATGTCCATGATAGCACCAACTATACAGAATGCAGTATACTAAGGATTGAAAATTTTTAAAATGCTGTTAAACTAAGAAGAAAAAAATGTTCCTTCTATATATAACATTTATATTTTAGTACAACATCTTTTATTTTAAAATTATAATAAAAGGGAGAGATGATAATGATTCAAAAAACTAATACATATGTTAAGAGATAAATGATAAATAGTATTATTTCTTTCTATTATAAAAAATAATATTATTTCTTTCCTTTTTTAAGAGTTATTAAGGAATTTTTCAATAAAAGTAGAGGTTAACATGTGAACAAATAATTCATACTATATGACACACATAATACATGGCAATGAGTTTTTTTCTTGAAAAAAAAAAAGGTTACATATAATAGCCTTATTATGTCCAAATTTTATGGTAAGAGTATGTTTGGTTAGAAAAAAAATGAGATAAAAATTTTCATGAATAAGTTTTAAATACAAAATTATATGTGGTCCATGAAAATTTTATCTCAATCTTACTCCCAAACTAAACAGACCTTTAAATGAGATCTTGTTTTGTGCCCTTGCTTAAACCTCACTTTTCTGCACAACTGTAAACATTATGTAAATGAAATGATCAATTCCTTGTATTACATACCATCTTGTGGGTCAGTTGGAGAATCAGGTTGCTTTAGCAACTGATAAATCTCAAAGGCGTTGAGGATAGGGGGAGCATCCGATTCTGACGATGCACTAATGCTAAAATTAACATTATCTCCGGCAGTTGAGTGTCCGAAAATGGTGACTGGCTTCAAGTATTCAAGAACCAATGGCTGTGAGAGGATGTTTCCACCAGAGTTAAGGGAGATGCTTTCAATTATTCTTTTTTGCCCAACTGGAAGCTGCTTAATTTCAGTAAAGTGGAAGTAAACATGAAACTCGGAATTCATGTCGTAATCTCGAAACAGAGAGTTATGGTCAAATTGAAAGAGGGACGAGACATTCAGAGATTGGCCTGCAGTCCTCAACACTTCGGCTGGTAATCCATAAGAAGCATCAAATATGGTTCTATCATTTCCAGTCATATTCGTATCATCCCATTCCAAGAGATACCAACTCTCATTGCGGCCATCAAAGCGCCAAAGCCGGTCATAGACATCATCCTTATACCTAGAAATTTTGGGAATTAGCTAGGCAATAATATTAATTCTAAAACAGAGCTTTTTAATAATAAAACAAACAAATATTGGTATTTGGTAGAAAGATCCTTTGTTTAACCACTTCAACGATTACTTAAATTTAAATCATAAATATTTCTGTAAGAAAATAGATAAAAAAATTAATTCTTTATCTATCTTTATCCTTTTTATTGATCTCTTATTTTTCATTTTGATGCTTTCAATTCCAATTCTACTTGGAATCTTAAATTTGTGTTTGAGTTTATTATAGAATTATAACATGGTTTCTAGAAAAATAAATGAAAAAATAAGTTGGATGCTTTCTATTTTAATTATTTTTTAATTTTATGTAATTGGATTGTGATATTATAATTTCAATTCTAAATGTTAATCCAAACATAAAATTGGATGAATTGAACCGGTCTAATTCCATTCTCAATTCCAAACTCTAATTTCATGTTTGGTTCCATACGTTTAATGGGACATTGTATCAATTGGAGATTCCTTAAATTTAGAATTGTCAATGCATGTTTGGATATTGGAATTGGAATTAAAACTCATAATTTTAATTTGATTTCTTTTAGAATTTAAATTACCTTAAAATCTTAAATTTTATATTTGATTATGCTAAATTATGCATGCATGCAAATTTAGTCCCTGCATTCTAAATTTAAGTCCTTACAAATGGTATAGAATATGCATTCAGTTATTGTAAATGTTAACAATTTTGTATTTTGTCCTTATAAATATCCCAAAATCTTCTTTCATCCTTGTAAATATCACCCCTTAATAGTGTAGAATATAAAGATAGTTAGGGACTATAAACATAATATTAAAAAAAATAGGGACTATTTGGAAACGAACTAAAATCAAAATGACTTTTATTTATACGGATTAAAAACATATTTAAACCTAAAAATATCATAGGAGACTAGGAGTACATACAGAAGGAATGATATTATAATGTTTTAAATATGTTTTTAGTTCCTATTAATATAAGATGTTTTGATTTTAGTTAATGTAAAATAATTTTTATATTTTATTTTTCTAATATTATGTTTTTGGTATTGATGTTTGAAAGTTAGGCCTCTATAAGTAATTTAAAATATGCATTTAATTAATCTCTATAAACATTAAGAATCTTATTTTTTATCTTATAAATATTTTAAGAATATTCTTTTAATCCTCCTAAATATTCCTGTTTAATAATATCAACTAATGATGAGTAAAAACGTAACACATTAAAAAACAGAGAGACTAAAAGTCACAAAAATCAAAGGAACTAAAATAAAAAAACAACTTATATTTATAAAAAAATAAAAAAAAGCTACGTTTAAATATATATTCTAAACGTCAGTCACCAAAATTACAAAACCAAATGATAATTCACCAAATTAAAAAATATACATTTCACATGAATGATCGACGTTCCTCAATAAAATATTAAATATTTTTTCAACAACCTTTCACTTATATGAACGGAGTGAAATTGCGTAAAAGCTAAAAGCCAAAAATGCGTTTTTATTGGTGAAAGTAAGACTTTCTTTCTCTGCAAGGTTAACTAGATTGAGGTGTTATTGATATCAAGATTACGAGACTTCAGAGTTTGTGTAAACTTATCAAGTCATAGCAAACTTGAATCTTAAACTCGACTCATTATAGATTTATAAAAGATTACATATTTTAAAAGTATCACTTAAGAATTACACATTAGTAATTAAATATAATTAAATGAAATTTTCATGATTATTATTAAAGAATTTTATCCCTATAATAACATAAATAAAAGAAACATAAAACATATAGCTTATATATATATATATATATCTTAACTTTTATATCATACTTTATTTAATATGTACATTATTTTATAGTTAACAACATATAATCAAACAATAATAAATAGACAAAATAAGCAAATAAAATTAATAAATATTGCATACAATAGATAAGTAAAGTGATATTTACTCGACAAAAGTGATAAATAATTTACATTTTGATAGAAGAATCAAACACAATCCTAAACTCATTAGCTAGTTTAACGGATTTTGTTAGACTTTACTTAAGCTGGTACAAGTTTGACAAAAAGAGGTTATGCACAAAATGGCCCACGTTTTTGTGTTGTGAGATTGTAAACTCGTAAGAATTTAAGAGTTAATTTGATAGTTTAATAACTATGGTTAAAATATAGATTAAAGAGTAAACATACTTCTGGATCATAGCATCAACCCACTCCTTCGAAAATTCTTTGATATTAAATAGGTCTTTATAAGCTCAACTATGATATTATATTAACCATCAAATTTGTTTACATCTAATGGGTCCCTAAATCTTTAAATAATGCATTACTTAAGTCAATAAAATACATGTGACATCAATTTATCCCTCCTCTTTTTTATGTCAATCGAGTACAAAAATGATAAGAAACGGTACGCCGAAATAGTAATAACGGGTATACCGAAATATCGAGATTAATCAAATTAATGGACACTATCATATCTCAAATAAATTGTTAGTTAGAATAATCAAATAAATATAGATATTTCTAATACTGATAGAAGGCAAATTGATCAGGAAATTTTAATTTCCTTACTTTCTCTCCAAGTTTGCTATATTATATAAAGGAAAAAGAAAAGAAAATAACATTTCCTTCTCGGTTAGACACAGAACACGTTTCTTTCTCCTTCCTTTCACTTTCTTCCATTTTTGCTTCATGAAACTGTATGAAACCTTCAAGTTCTTCAATGATACACTTAGATATACACATAAACTACTTCAAGAACATATCCTCTACATCAAACTCAAGCCAAAACCATGTTTTTCATCATCAAAACTGTCCAGACATCAGCATATTAAGGTGCTGGAAAATGGATTTCAAGCCTTGAATTAGAGGAGAAAAAAACTTGAGAAAAGTGTAGCAAAAGCTTGGAAGAAAGGTAGGAAAATTCTAGTCTATTGCTTGGTGATTGTTTGGCTAGTTTGTTAATATAAATCCTTAAGATATGTTTGAAATTATTTCTTGAAATCTGAAATTTATCTTCAAGATTTATATATATATGAGTTGGATGAATATAAAGGATGCAATAGATATAAGTTTGTGAATTGGTTTAATTCTAGGATTTATAATTACTTGAGTTGTGATGAAATCATGCATATTGGAACCCAAGTTTTTATTTTAGAATTTACATATATTGAGTTTGATAGATATAGAAGATACACTAATTGAAAATCTTATGGAATTGCTGAAATTTTGATGATATAAAAGCTAGTGAGAGTTTAGACAAACCTTGCAACAACTATTATAAAAGAATTGAAGAGATTTAATTGGTATAAGAAATGTTAGTTCATAGTAGACATAGCTTGAAAATCCATCATAGGAACTTGGTGTAATTGCTGGAAAATTTACAAGAGTTATTACTAACTAGAGATGTAATAAAAAAAAAATTCTGATGATGAAAAGTCTCATAAAGATTTACTAGACTTTGTAGAAAAACCTCATAACAGTGTACCAGAGTTTACAGGAAACATCTTATAAAAATCTACTAGATTTACGGAAAATCTCGTAAAATATTTAGTTGTTTGTTTTTAGAAAATCTCATAAGATTAAAGATAAATTTTGAATAGAATATGAATATCTCATAAAACATCAAGAGAAATTTTTTAAACAGAATATCTCATAAGAATTTAAGAGACCTTAAGAAAATATCTCATAAGAATTTAATGAAATTTCAAGGAAATCTCAAAGACAAGGATAAGAAACCGAGCTTCAAGAAGAGAGGGAAATGTAAGAAAATAAATCTCACACAAAGAGAGGGAAATCAAGAAAAGAAGCTTTATGTAATAATCAATTGTTTGATGGTAAGCTCATGGATTCACAGGTAGTAGTAAACGTGTTACGCCCTTAGAACTATATCAGGTTGTAATCGCGACGGCGTTACATCATCGTTATGAGAAAGGGATGTACTAAGGATAGCGAGGCTATCTAGATGAGATGGAGTAGACGTACTACATCTAGTGAACTATATCAGGTTGTAACACGACGGTGTTGCATCGTTGACAGTACGATCCAAAGAGAAGTATATCAGAAGAATCCTATGAGTTATACTATCAAGCCTAAACTTTAAAAGCAAGATCATGTCAAAGAGGAAATGAAATTGATGAAATGCAATGAAGTATATCATGTTAAAGGGATGAATTATATCAGATTATAACACAAGGCGTTACAAAGAAGAAATGAGATCAATGTATTGAGAAGAGAATGTTTTGAGATCTGCATCAGGATATAGTACGAGATACTATATCATGTGAAGTAGTATATCAGATTGTAACACGAGTTGTTACAGCACAAACAGTACATCAAAAGAGAGGTATATCATAAAATCATAAGTAATTCTTTTCTAAAGCCTAAAGTTGTTCATGAGTTTATGATAAAGAAGTAATGAAGCAAACGAGATAAGTATTATATGGACAACCAGAATAAGAGAAATTCTAAGACTGTATAGGTATGAGACTATACAATTGAGGATAACTTGTACTCAAAGTATTATGTTAGATAGAAGAAAGCATAAGTGAAAGTAATTATTTTAGGAGGAATCTAAGACAATTTAATCATTTTAAGACTATGTCAGATGTCATTATGTATTAGACTAGTGTTTTTCCTACTGAGAATCTTTGATTCTCATTCCTGCTGTTATCATTTTTTTTAGATCATGATGATGGATATCTTAGCTCACTTTGGCATCACGGTCCAGACCTTTTGAAGGACTATCTATAGAGAATTTTAGTCAGTATCTTTATTTTTCTTTTAATGATTTTTGAGTAGTACCCTACCTAGACTAGAAGGTTCTTGCATGAACCAGGGTAAGGGTTTGACTTAGTTATGGACACTGTTGACTTGTCATTAGTTAATATAATAACTAAATTTTGATTTATTATTTTGTTCAAATTTAGCAACGGCAAGATAAAGTGTTTTATGTTCATTACAAAAGCGGGCTCATATGTAAATATTATATATACACCTTTAAAATCAAGCAGAGTTAACAAGTAACAATCACTTACTATAAAGTTATGACTTAAGCATAGCTTTATGGTCGGAAGGGTGTTACATGTTTGATATTGAGAAAGTTGATGTCACATGATCTCTTGTTGCTAGGGATCAAAATGGCTAAAACAACACTTATTTTTAGGAATATTTAAAAAAATGTTATTTTTTGTGCATATGGACAACACTTTTTTTAAATGTGTTGCATTTGATATCTAAAAAATTTTGTCTTCTCTACTAAAAATTGTTGCCTTAAACAATTGGCCACACTTGTTATAGCGACACTATGAAAAGTGATGCATTAGCTTAAAAATGTACCTTTTTATTAAAAAATGTTGCCTTTGACAATTGGCCACATGTGATATAGCAACTCTTTAAAAAGTGATGTCTTAACTTTAAAAAGTGTAGCCTTTGCTATATCAAAAGTAACACTTTTTACGTAAACCTAAAATTAAGTGTTCTTTTAAATATAAATTTCTTGTAGTGTGGGTGTCTATTCTAAAAACAAAAAAATTTATCCCCTTTTAATTTTCTTTTGTATATTTTCTTATCACCCCACTCAAAAGTTGACATGTAAAATTTTTTTAATCAAATCTAAGGGACGAGGTAATGTTCTGGTGCTAAATTGTAACTGGAAGACGAGTAATAGTACAGAAAATTTGAACCTTTTGTTGATTTTAGCTAGGTATATATGGATTGGCAGTTTAGGGTAGGCAAACGTCAAGCCATATGTGAAGACTGAATAGTTGATACGACCATACTGAAAAAGAAAATGTAAACAAAGTAAGTGACCAAAAGACCCTTCTACCACCGACAGCAAACTATGTGATTTTCCTTCGGTAACATACGGTACCGATCCCTTAAAATGTTCTTTTCATTATCCTTTAGTTTATATGAGCTAGTGAGTGCAGAAGCTAAAAGTATAACAATTTTGTTGGATGAAGTAACATTTTAATTCTTTGACATAACTAGCGTAAGGTGTTGTTGATTACCTGCTAAAATAAGATCCCGTCGTGTTATGGAAGCCAACGTCCATCCTTAGCTGACCACTCAATAGTGGTTGTGGATTGGCGGTGGACGTGATAGGATAAAGTGCGCTGTTCAAAGGCCGTAATTCCAATGCAGAAATGCAAGGGTTTGCTGGGCCAGTCTTAACGAGGCACACTTGTATGGTGTCACTTGTCGGAGTGTGAATAATCTCTGCATATTGGTATTTGTGCCCATATATAAGATCAATTGAGCGCCATAGATTGACTCCAAGATACAGATCAAAAGACTGGTTTTGCTTCTTGCCGTCGTAGTTTCCATATGAGATGAAAGCCCTTATGAGATACTTGCTGTTGTTGCCCCGCTCAGGCCTCAGAGTGTAGCAGTTCCGTTTTCCCTTTGGAAAGCATCTCAGTGTCTTCAATCGCTTCCCAACGTTGGGATAGTTTATCTCGGCCTGGGCTGGACCTGGAACCGTAATACTTTCTCCCGTGTCTACAAAGTTTTCGTCTGTTTGATACCAAAATCCAGTTTCTTCGTCCAAGTACTCTTTGCTTGATCCACAATCAATGCTTATGAAACCTATATAAATCATATTTTATATATTCAATATAGCAACATTCAATGTAAGTTCCGAGTTTGGAATTTAGAGGAAATGGACACGAAATATTTTTGGTTTAAAATAATACTTTTGTTTAGGAACACTTAAAAAATGTTGTCTATGTTTAAAATAGGTCAGTTTTGATACTTGAAAAACGTTGCTTGCTTTAGGCAATTACCCACCCTTGACATAGCAATCTTATGAAAAATGATGTCTGAATTTAAAAAATGCACGTAGTCTTTGTTCAAAAATTTTAATTTTTAAGGTAAAGGTATATCTTTTAAGCTAAGACTCAAAAGACATCACCTTTTATAGAGTTGCTAACTACCAATTATTCAATGCAAAACTTTTGAATAGGAAAGACAATATTTTTTAGATATTAAAGGTAACACATAAAAACATTATTGCCTATGTATGTGTGAGTAATATTTTCACGTGTTCCAAAAAATAAGTGTTGTTCTAGGCTCAAGAATGTTGTAGTGAGAGGGGAAGGAAGGATTTATTATGTTAACTTTTAAAATTTTATATTAAAGATAATCATTTCCTCTTTCTCTTCAAAATTTAAACTCTCAAATATACCCTTAGTAACACAAAAAAAACTATAGATATATGTTTTAAAATCTCAAATACAATTTAAATCATAGTATTAAAAGCCAGACCGGACCAGACAGTTCAACCGGTGAACCAGCCACTTGATCGGTCCGATTCTGCCATTGGACCAATTTTGAAGTTGAACCGGTGAAAACCAGGTGAACCACAGGTCAACCCAATGCCTCCAAGAAAATTCAGAACCCCCTTCCCTTTTGGAAGGGAAAGGAGAGCGCCACTTTCTACCATCAGGCTAGTCAACTTTTTGTGTTATATTTCATTTTTTTAATATATAACATATATTTTATTACATTAAATTGTATTTTGATATATTAATTTAATTATATCCGATTCAACTAGTAACTCATTGGTTGAACCAGTGACCCAGTGCCTTGACCGAATCAATCTCTGGTCTGGTTTTGAAAATTATGATTTATTAAATTCATATACCTGAAGCATTAGTGTTGGAAAGCATCCTATCAGCCCGTTCATAGGTTTCGGCCGCTGCTAGCTTTGAGTGGCTAAGGCCATCAATGATGATAAACGAAGCACAGAGTGTTAAAATCAGAAACCAGTGTAAGGCTCTCTCCATGTTTGACACTCTGCGAAAAAGAAGATAGAGAATTCAAGAGAAGTTGATGTCCACTCAAGCATAAAGCCAAGTTCTTTGGAAGGAAGAATAGGACGATTTCAAAAGCTAAGCGTGAATGGGTATATAAATAGTAGCTGATTAAGAACAAGACAAAACTATCTATTCAGTGGCTCAAATATATACGTGACATTAGTCTTGCAAGATTTTTACAATAATTATTTATAGTCTCTAAAAGTTACAAATTAAATCAATTTAGTACTTGGAATATTTTCTATATACATATAAGTTTAGTATATTAAAGATACATGTAATGTCACTTTAGCATTTAAAATAAGCGTGTGTTCTTCCCCTTTATATAAAAAATCATAAACTTATTTGATGTCATATACATTTTTTAGATACATATCAAAGTGATATCATATTTCTTTTATGGATCAGATTGATATCTAAAATATTGTAGGATTAAATCCATGTCATGCATGTGTATTTTTTAGGAATTAGATTATATTGTGTACCCATACACTTATACGGGATGTTAAATGGGTTGGTCTGGTTTGTATAAGCCAATTTTGTTTAGATTTTCAAATTAAATGGGCTTAAATGTGTCAGATTTAAACGAGCGGGTCATTATAATAGCATTTTGACCATTTAACATTGACTCATGGCTTAAAGATGTTGACTTGTTTAAGCTTTTTAAAAATAAAAAAAATCTAAAAACGTAAAAAATAAATAAAAAAATGATATTTCAAACTTTTTTTTAATAAAAACTATAACAAAATAAAAATAATTAAAAATGAATATTAAGATTGAATATTCTAATTTTTAAAATAATATGATTTAAATTTTAAAATTAAATAAACGGATAAACACGTGAATTCAACAAGTCAAGTGACTAGACAAGTTTAGCCTGATTCACCTTATTTTAATTTGGTGGATAGATAGATTGCCCCAATAAGTTTTGGAAGGATGACCCTAGGCACGTACCTCCATCTATAGGCATGCACCTCCATCTATGCTAATAATAAGTGGTCCATTATTGTAATTACATCGTGATGTGCATGGATAGTGTCTCACATGGGCTTTCGGTTATGGATCCTAAAAAAGAAAAGTGTTACTTTGAAATTTTCTCTGAAATAAAATTTTTACTCTTCTCTCTTGGATTGAACAATTCACAATGCGACTCCTACAGAGCGACTCCTCAACCTGTCTCCGTCAGAGCGTTTCACTAATCCCTCCTCCACTCCACAATTAACCATTCCATGAAGCAAACATTAATGACTGGACCACCACATCCACGGAGAATGCAATCGTGTTGTGCCTTTCTCACCCGTCGTGTTATTGATATATTCTAAATTTTTACTATGGTAGTTTTGTCTCTTGGTCCCCCATCTCCTCTCAAATGCATATATCTCCTGGTCCCCCATCATCTTGATTATTCGTACCAAATTTTAAAATAATTGACACTGGCCTATAAGAATGATCTGATAGTTATAGTAATTGTTTACATATATTTAAGAAATATTTATTATGTTGATTTAAATTTATATAAAGGTGAACTAAAAAATTTGGATTAATGTAAAACATTATATATATATATATATATATATATATATATATATATATATATATATATATACATGATTTATAATATATAAACTTTGGATTATTTGAAAAATTATATGTTTATATATAATAGCAATGTACAATCGATTAATGGAAAAGAGAATATTATTAAGTAGATAGAAAAAATAATAGTAACTAAGTAGTGGAAATGAAATTATAAAACTATTACCAATCAAGTAAAAACTGAGTAAATTTTTGGCAGAGTTTTTGATCGCTTCTCTTTACTTAAGTTTTCAATTTGATCCCTTACTCTCTTTTTTTTTCTGGTAATTGGTTCCTTGCTTTTTATTTCTATGAATGTGGCACTCTATATTTGAAATTGTTTTCAATTTAATCTCAAGACATTATTCTACTACATTAGTGGCGAAAAAATGTTCATGTGATACAAACAGCACTAATATTGTACAAAATATTCACATCCATTATTTTATCTTACTCATATTAATTACTATTCTAATTTTGCTCTCTCCTCGTTAATATTCATTTTTCAGTATATCTCTCTATCAAAATAATATTCTCTTTCTTCTTTTAATAATATATTTATGATTAAAATTTTAAATAATAACTTTATATTCTGAATAATAATTTTTCATCTATTTTTCTCTTATCCAAATATTATAATAATAAAAAAGTCAACAAATATTATTATGTGATATATATATATATATATATATTAATGCTAATTCAAAATATTTTAGAGATATTTATTCCCTACAGAGAATTTTTTTCAATTCTTATCTCTATCTTCTAGTAGTTTCAAATTAGTCAAGTAATGCTCAACAAGAAGGTAGTCTCTTTCAAATTCTATTAGCATTTGGAGTTATAAATAATATGTTCAAGCTTATTAAATGTTATATAATAGTTTGGTTTGTAAACTAGCATAATGTTAAATATCATATTTCACTATCTAAATTTCTAATAATATTTTTAGAATGAACGGATATCACATGCCCTCTTTGTTTTCAATTTAATCTCAAGTTATTATTCTGTTACATTATTGGCAAAAAAATATTGATGTGATACAAACAGCACTAATGTTGCACAAAACATTCACATCTCACATCTCACAGCACAAAAACCAAAATTTTATCTTACTCATATTAATTACTATTCTAACTTTTCTCTCTCTTCGTTAATATTCATTTTTCACTATATCTCCCTATCAAAATAATATTCCCTTTCTTTTTTTAATAATATATTTATGATTAAAATTTTAAATAATAACTTTATATTCTGAATAATAATCTTTTATATATTTTTCTCTTATCCAAACACTATAATAATAAAACAACTCAACAAATATTATTATGTGATATATATATATTAATACTAATTCAAGAAATTATTATTTCATAAAATAAATACACACGTATCATTATAAAATTTTTAGTATATGTATGAAGTCAAATTTAAGAAAGCTAAATACATTAACGATTCAGATTAACAGAAATTTTTATTTTTATGTATCAGGAATTTTGGAAAGTGCACAAAAGTCTTTTGACACAGGTTTAAACCTTATCTTAATCAATATAATTTTAAAAATAAAAAAATAAACATAATTTGGGTATTTCTAATCAAGCTTCTTAAGTATTAGTGCATTGTAACATTAAGAATGGAATATATTAAAAAGAAATCTGATTAAACTATTATTAAAATATGTTGTTAACCATATAATAATATTATTTAAAATTTTAATCTACAAAAAATTTGGAAAGAGAATATTATTCTTTCATAGGTGAATAGTGAATATTAATTAGGACTGAGAAAAATTTGAATAATAATTCTTGTGAGTAAAATATAATATAAAATTATCTAAGATTATAAATTGATTAGATTGAGAAAGTGAGGTTTTTTTTTTTTCCAAAACAAATTTGGAGTTCACTATATTTGACTTATTTTAATTTAAATATTATACATTTGACTTATTTATACTTACTCAAATCTAATGTATAAAAGTTCACAAAAAATGTTTAAAATCAAAATTAAGGAATTAATTTCATCACACATTTGATAAAATATCATAGTTTTAAAAAATGTTTTAAGACTTTAAAAGGTAAAAGGATGTTTTGACCTTTCTGGTAATATATATGAATAAATTGAGCTCACAACATTATATATATATATATTGATAATACTAAGTGTGATTTATTATTGAATAAATATTATTGCACACAAGTTTTTAGCATTTAAATATTAAAATCTTACAGCCGAGTGTAAAGACTAGTTGGCGAGGGTTATTCTAACTTAATCAGAGATTTTTGGTTTAAGTCTTGGGTATGTAGCTACAAGCCATTTATTTATTATGAAATAAAAATTAATGTAAATTTTTATTTTATTACTTATTTTTGGTTGCCGCGTTTTTTTTCTTCATCTGTCACTGTTTCAAACGTAAGAGGACCGAAACACTTATGTTTACTTATTTTTCGTCCCTGCATTTATAGTCTTCTGCGTCTAACACAAGTCACTTGACTTTGTATGTATGTGCCATTTTTCCAACAAAACGATAGCAACTCAAGGAAACAACCAGATTTCATTTCAATCACATATTTTTTTCTGCGTGGAAATTGAGGAGTAGCTCTTGACCGTATTTCATATTTCCATTTTTTTCCCCATTTCTTCTTATTATTATTATTATTTTAAAAGCAAGGGCACAAACACATAACCCCTTTGATAAACCTCTTCAATCACCATCGACGCATCTTTGAATCCTGATGAACCTGTGCACGCCTCCAACACTTGCAAGCAATCAGATTCAAGAATGATATTGGAGCAGAGACAGTTGCTGCCAAGGATGAGGCCGTGTCTCAACGCCAGTCCCTCTGCCAAAGACTAACTGCGGCCCATAGACTGACCCCAAGATACAGATCATAAGCCTAGCTTTAACTTTTGCCGTCATAATTCCCATATGAGAAGAAAGCATAAAGCCAAGTTCTTTGGAAGGAACAATAGTACGATTTCAAAAGCTAAGAATGAATGGGTATAAAAAGTAACAAAAGACTAATTAATCTACCAAGTCCGGCAGCCACAGTTTATTTCCCGAAAGATTTTCTAATTTACAACAATTTAGCCCTTCAAAAGATACAATGATATCAGTTCAATTCCTAAAATACTTTCTATATTAATTCAATCCCTAAAAGATTTATGTGACATCATGTTGTTACGTAAAAGATGAATGTGATATTTATTTGGTAGAATATCAAGAACTTATTTGGTGTCACATGCTTTTTTCAAATACCAAAGGGATGCTACATGTTTTTTCTTCCAGGATATCCTAAACTGACTTCTAAAATCTTTCAAGACTAGACTGATTATGATGTGTCTCTTTTAGAGGTTAAATTGATGTGAAAAAAATTTCGAAATTAAACTTATGTTATGTATATATTTCAACTTGGTGGTTTAGTCTACAAAGAATATTGTACTATGTAACTATTTTTTTAGAGATTACGTGGACGCTTGCATAATTATATATTAATAATAAAGAAATTTAATTACATCATTGGCAAATTGATTTCTCTTTTAAAATAATTAAAGAAAATTATTTGTTAGTTAATGGGACTCAATGCAGATTTTGAGGCGCATTGTAAATATTTTTTATCTTATCATGGTTCTTAAGAATTGAATTTTCATGTCCGGAATTATAGTTTTATAAGGAAAAATTACTTCTATATTTATCATATTGAAATAATTTAACAATGACTTTGATTATTATAAAAAGTACTTCCATACGCACATTCAAACATAAAAAATTTCTTCCTTCTACTTTTGCTGTTGATTCTACTTCTAACGAAGTTCTTTTCTCAAATGCTTAACTAAATGGCCCAATTTATGTGTGCATACACTTAACCTCTTGATGTTTCTAATCCGTGCAACCTAACGTATTATTTGTAAATTCTCATATACACTTAAACATCTTGATTTTTTTTTTTTGGGTGCAATTTGACACCTTCATGATATGACCTAAAGTTCAGGATATCATGATATATTTTTAAAAAATATGGTATAAATTGTACAATACTTAAACTTCAGGGAGTAAAATGCATTCAACCATATTAATAATAAAATTAATTACATTATTGGTAAATTAATATATTTTAAAAAATTAAATAAATTTATGTGTTAGTTAATGGGACTCAATGTACATTTTAAGTGGCATTTTAGTTTTATTACTAGCTAGTGAATGTATAATGATATGTGATCTAATTGATCCTAAAACCTAGGACCACGTCTATTATATATGTAATTGAAATTTTCAATTATTTATGGACTCGATCGTTCGGTGGTCAAAATCCTTGGAGAACAATAAAGGGCTTTTTTTATTAAAAAAAATCTACAATTTGTTTGCATATTTGGTTATATATGCTTCTTACGAGAGGCAGAAATAGCGAACAATTAGCTTTGTTACAAATACCAAATGCAAAAGGGTTAAACCATTATATCGAGGCATATGAATGTTTTATATTCTAGTATGCTACAGTAATTTTTCCGAAAACTTTGGAAGAAACACCACAGTGATTATTTTGTTTTGAAGATGTACAGCCTATGGGCTGTGAAAATCTCCCGAAGTTGTGGTTTCCACAATTATTTTAATTTGCTTTTCCGGTTCTATAATCTAGGACCAAAATTGAAAGGCAACAAGATTCTTTCTTTAGTGAAGAATATAATTGAGTTGATACTCATTTTGACTCCTGAAATTATTATATGCGAGTCATTTTGACTTCTTTCTTTTAGTTCTTATTAATTACTATAATTGTGAATCATGCTAGTATCCAGTGATCTTAATAAATTACTCGGTTAATTTGAGTCAATATTATTATCATCAAGGACTAATTTAATTTGATGATCTATGTTTAAGAGATTACTGTGAATTATTTTCTATATACATATAAGTTTAGTATTTAAAAAATACATATATGTAATATTACTTTAGTATTTGAAATACACCTGTGTTCATCCCCTTTATATAAAAATCATAAACTTATTTAATTTGATGTCATATGTATTTTTCAGATATATAATAAAGTGATGTCACATATTTCTTTCATGGATTAGACTGATATCTAAAATCTTGTAGGATTAAATCAAAGCTAAGTCATGTATGTATATTTTTCAGGAACTAGATTATATTGTGTATCCATACACACGGGATGTTAAATGGGTTGGTATGGTCTGTATAAGCCCGTTTTGTTTAGATTTTACAAATTAAATGGGCTTAAATGCTCAGACTTAAAAAGAGTGAGATCATTATAATAGTATTTTGACGATTGAACATTGACTCGTGCCTTAAAGAGGTTGACTTGTTTAAGCTTTTAAAAATTAAAAAAAATCTAAAAACGTAAAAAATAAATAAAAAATTGATATTTCAATCTTTTTTTAATAAAAAAAACTATATAAAAGTAAAAATAATTAAAAATAAATATTGAGCTTGAATATTCTAAAAGAAATAAATGGGTAAACATGTGAATTCAACATATTAGGTTAGAGGTGTCAAAACGGGCTAGTCTGCGTCGTTTAGTCCAGTCCTGCTAGAAGCCTACAAAAAACAGTGCGAGCAAGGAGGGCCAGTATGTGAAAATAAAATGGGCTAAAACAGTTTGTTTGGCCCATTTTGTGGTGGGCTGGTATGTTGGCGAGCCAGCTCACTAAAAAAAAATATTAAATAATATTTTTATTTATATATACCCAATTTTTTAAGGTCCATAACAACTATACACCAACTTTGACTAAAAAAATATTATTATTATAGTGTCAACTGTATAGTGTTATTGTGTTGATGAGTGTACAAATTTAATACTTTTTTTCTTTTTTGGGGTCACACGTTCCTTATTTTGTTATCAATAAATAGCGAAATTTTTCTGGAAAAAAAAAAAGATTTGGCTCGTGGGTCAAGTCTACCCCAACTTGTCAAAACCCGTCGGTTAAGCGGGGAGAGTTAAGCGACTTGGAATTTTTTGACAAACTCAAAACTTCAATCTAGATTGCTAAAATGGTTGGTTTGACAGACCAACCCAACGAGCTCGGCCCTTTTTGGCATTTCTAGCTGAGGTAAATAGGTAAGTTAACCCGACTCACCTTGTTCCAATGAGTTTGTTCATTTGGATGATCCTAGGCATGTACCTCCATCTATGCTAATAATAGAGGGGTCCAATATTGTAACTACTTCGTGATGTGCTTGGATAGGGTCTCACGTGGGCTTTCGGCTGTGGATACTAACAAAAAAAAAAAAAAAAAAGATGTTAATTTGAAATTTTCTCTGAAATAATACACTAATTTTTCTCTCTTACAATTCACAATGCGACTTCTATAGAGCGACTCTTCAACCTGTCTCCTTCGGAGCGTTTTCCGAATCCCTCCTCCACTCCATAATCTACCATTCGATGAATCAAACAGTAATGACTGGACCACCTCCTTCGACCACATCCACAGAGAAGGCAATCGTGTTGTGCCTATCTCATCCTGTCGTGTTATTCTATTCTAAATTGTTACTTTGTTAGTTTCGTCTCTTGATCCCCCATCTCCTTCAGAGCGACTCTTCAACCTGTCCCCTTGAGAGCGCTTCCCTAACCCCTCCTCCACTCCACAATTTTTCGATAAATCGAACATTAATGATCGGGCCACCTCCTTCGACCACATGCACGGAGAATGCAATCATGTTGTGCCTTTCTCAGCCGTCGTGTTATTGATCTATTCTAAATTGTTACTGTGTGAGTTTTGTTTGTTAGTTTTGTCTCTTGGTCCCCCATCTCCTCTCAGATATATATATAAAGAAAATTGATGTATTCATTTTCATGGATATCGTGATGGTTTATTCATCATCAAATATCAAAATATTAATTTTTTTATTTTAAATATTTACTGATAATTTTTTATAATAAATGAGTATCTAGATAAATAAATTCATATAACACAACTCCCAATTTATAATGAATTAATTCTAAAGTCAACGTCGTCAAAGATGAAGCACACCAACTTGACCACAAACCCCACAAGTCCTGCGCTGGGCACGTATATGGCTGAGCCACCACTATGAAAGACTTGTAACCCAGACCAAAAACAAAAACAAAAAAAAAAAAAGAAAAAGAAAAAGAAAAGACTTCTATCCAGCCATGGTTAAGAAAATTGGACTGGACCGACCCATCCCACTAGTTAAACTGGAAACCGGCCAATGTAACCCGGTCTGGTTATACATTGCTACATAATCAAAATTTTAAAATCCGGTCAAAAGACCGTAAAAATTGGTCCAAAATCAACGAAAACAAATAATATAATCCGATTCCTATTTACGCGGTTCGCTGGTTATTTTTTTTGAGAATTTTAACTTTGTAAAAACGTATTATCTCTTTAACAAGACAATATATTATAACAATATTTTGCTTGTCCCATTTGATATTTATCTTGAAATATGGGTTTTATAACTCACGTAGCCACTAGCATGGTATCTACTCATTCTCTCATTTTATAACATCAACACATTGCTTCATTTTCTTCATTGGACAATGTGGGACTAACTGCAACTGGTGTGGAACGCAAAGAGTTGTTCACAGAAAAAGCACTCAAGGGACAATATTTGTTTTTTTTAATTCTTTTATGGTTTTTGTTTTTGTATCCATAGAGTACCGATACTCTTTGTATAATTAACATAGTGATCTTAATAAATTACTCGGTTAATTTGAGTCAATATTATTATCATCAAGGACTAATTTAATTTGATGATCTATGTTTAAGAGATTACTATGAATTATTTTCTATATACATTTAAGTTCAGTATTTCAAAAATACATATATGTAATATTACTTTAGTATTTGAAATACGCCTGTGTTCATCCCCTTTACATAAAAAATCATAAACTTATTTAATTTGATGTCATATGTATTTGTCAGATACATAATAAAGTGATGTCACATATTTCTTTCATGGAATAGACTGATATCTAAAATCTTGTAGGATTAAATCAAAGCTAAGTCATGCATGTATATTTTTTAGGAACTAGATTATATTGTGTATCCATACGCACGGAGTGTTAAATGGGTTGGTATGGTCTGTATAAGTCCGTTTTGTTCAGATTTTGCAAATTAAATGGGCTTAAATGCATCGGACTTAAAAAGAGTGAGATCATTATAATAGCATTTTGACCATTGAACATTGACTCGTGGCTTCGTGGCTTCGTGGCTTAAAGAGGTTGACTTGTTTAAGCTTTTTAAAAATAAAAAAATCTAAAAACGTAAAAAATAAATAAAAAAAATTGATATTTCAACCTTTTTTTAATAAAAAAAACTATATAAAAGTAAAAATAATTAAAATTGAATATTATAATTTTTAAAATAAATAAATGGGTAAACATGTGAATTCAACAAGTGAGGTTAGACATATCAAAACGGATTGGCTTGTGCCGTTTAGGCCTGCCCCGCCAAAACTCAACAAAAAAATAGGACAGAACCAGGCGAAACAGTCAGTCAAAATAAAATGGGCTAAAACAATTAGTTTGACCCATTTTGGGGCCAGCCGGAAGGTTGGTGAGCCAACCCACTAAAAAATAAAAAAAATTCCAAAAAATATTTTTTAATGTTTTGATTTTTTTTAAAAAAAATTTAAAAAATATTTTTATTTATATATACCTGATTTTTCAAGGTCCATAACAACTATACACTAACTTTGACTAAAAAATGTTATTATTAATAGTGTTGTCTGTGAGTTACGGCACTGTTTTACTTTTAAGTTTTAACTTTAAGTGAATAGTGTCAACTATATAGTTTCACCATGTTAATGAGTATACAAATTTAATACTTTTTTACTTTTTTGGGTCACACATTTCTTTTTTTTTTTTTTACCAATAAATTGTGAAATTTTTCTTGAAAAAAAAAAAATTGGCTCGCGGGCCAAGCCTGCCCCAACCTATCAAAACCAGTCAGTTAAGCAGGATGAGTTAAGCGACTTAGAGTTTTTTGACAAACTCAAAACTTCAATCCAACCCGCTAAAAATAGCGGATTTTACGGACTAATCTAATAGACTTAGCTTGTTTTGGCATTTCTAACTTAGGTAAATAGATAAGTTAACCCGATTCACCTTGCTCCAATGAGCTTTGTTCATTTGGATGATCCTAGGCATGTACCTCCATATATGCTAATAATAGAGGGGTCCAATATTGTAACTACTTCGTGATGGGCTTGGATAGTGTCTCACGTGGGCTTTTGGCTGTGGATACTAAAAAGAAAAAATGTTAATTTGAAATTTTCTCTGAAATAATATACTAATTTTTCTCTCTTCCATTGAACAATTCACAATGCGACTTCTATAGAGCGACTCCTCAACCTGTCTCCTTCGGAGCGTTTTTCGAATCCCTCCTCCACTCCATAATCAACCATTCGATGAATCAAACAGTAATAACTGGACCACCTCCTTCCACCACATCCACAGAGAAGGCAATCGTGTTGTGCCTATCTCATCCTGTCGTGTTATTCTATTCTAAATTGTTACTTTCTTTGTTTCGTCTCTTGATCCCCCATCTCCTTCAGAGCGACTCTTCAACCTGCCTCCTTCAGAGCATTTCCCTAACCCCTCCTCCACTCCACAATTTTTCGATGAATCAAACATTAATGATCGAACCACCTCCTTCGACCACATCCACGGAGAATGCAATCGTGTTGTGCCTTTCTCAGCCGTCGTGTTATTGATCTATTCTAAATTGTTACTATGTTAGTTTTGTTTGTTAGTTTTGTCTCTTGGTCCCCCATCTCCTCTCAAATATATAGATATATATATGTTAGTGTAAAAAAAAATTGATGTATTCATTTTAACGGATATCGTGATGGTTTATTCATCATCAAATATCAAAATATTAATTTTTTTTATTGTAAATATTTACTGATAATTTTTTATAATAAATGAGCATCTAGATAAATAAATTCATATAACACAACTCCCAATTTATAATGAATTAATTCTAAAGTCAACGTCGTCAAAGACGAAGCACACCAACTCGACCACAAACTCCACAAGTCCTGCGCTGAGCATATATATAGCTGAGCCACCACTATGAAAGACTTCTAACCCAGACCAAAGAAAAGACTTCTATCTAACCATGGTTGAGAAAATTGGACTGGACCGACCCATCCCACTAGTTAAACTGGAAATTGGCCAATGTCACCGGGTCTGATTATACATTGCTACATAATCAAAATTTTAAAAGCCGGACCGTAAAAATTGGTCCAAAATCAACGAAAACAAATAACATAATCCGATTCCTATTTACTCGGTTCGCTGGTTATTTTTTTTGAGAACTCTAACTCTGTAAAAATATATTATCTTAACTCTTTAACAAGACAATATATTATAACAATATTTTGCTTGTCCCATTTGATAACACACATAATTTATCTTGAAATGTGGGTTTCATAACTCGCGTAGCCACTAGCCTGGTATCCACTATTCTCTCATTTTATAACATCAACACATGCTTCATTTTCTTCATTGGACAATGTGGGACTAACTGCAAGACCAAAATTTCGTTGCAAGATCACTGATCGAAACCTCATTCGCTGATGTGGGACGCAAAGAGTTGTTCACAGAAAAAGGACTCAAGGGACAATATTTGTTTTTTTTTAAATTCTTTCATGATTTTTGTTTCTGTATCCATAGAGTACCGTACTCTTTGTATAATTAATAAAAATACTTAGATTGGTAGAATACGCTACTAATTCTTAACCACAAATGGTTACGAGATACCAGTTCTCTTAAATTTTATAGGTGTAAAGGAAAAACTACTTCTTCTATATATAAATTGTTATTTATTTTATAACTTATAATAACATATAATTAATAGTAGATATATATATATATATATATATTTGTAGATAAATATTATATTTTATTATATATGGTTGTACTTCTAATTGAATCAATAAGCCTTTAAACCAGTTTTTTGATTGGTTTGATATCTGGTCCAAGGTTCTTAACATTGCTCCTCACTAGATACTAATTAGGGAGAGTTCATATATATTTGGTTTTCCATAGCATCTTTTCACTTGAAAGGTGAGAGATTAATCTCCTACAATATTGTTAGGCGGCTTAGGAGGTCCCCTGCACAAAAGTATTTTTTTCATAAACATAAATTTCAGGATTAAAACCATGATCTCCTGCTTAAGTGATATCTGAGCCCCTTTACTCCTACTACCACCTCATCGGTGGAAAAGTTCATCTACTATAATTCTTGGTATTTAGTATAAAAGAATAAATTTTAAAGGAGGTCTAACCTACAAATAAGGTTTTGGTTTTTTTGGTTTTGGTATTCTCTAACGGTAAAAGAAATCAAATTGTAAGGATAATTTTCAGCAATTATTTGTGTGGCATAATATTTTGTAAGAATGTTAACTTTGTGTGTACTATCTTTATTTTTATATTGTCTTTTTTCGTGGATTGTTATATTTAGTCTGAGAGGATTTGTTATTGTGCTTATATTGCATATATATTTTTGGGTTTCATGTTGCATATATCTAATCACTATTGAAAAAGATATTATAATTTTTCAGATAAAAAATATTATAATTTTACATCATTACAAATCATGATATAGGTATTTGATGTTTATAGTAGGAGAAGATATCCATTAATACTGATGTAAGATTTGGCACACTTATATATTTGATAACTTTTTATAGAATATAATTTTTGTAAATCCAACCATTGAACTATAAATATATATCATCCTGATAATTTGTACCAAATTTTAAAATAATTGACACCAGCCTATAAGAATGATCTAACAGTTAGTTATTGTTTACATACCTTTAAGAAATATTTATTGCGTTGATTTAAATTTATATAAAGGTCTATTAAAAAAATTGGATTAATGTCAAACATTCTATATATAGTCATGATTTATAATATATGAACTTTGGATTATTTGAAAAATTATATGTTTATATATAATAGCAATGTACAATTGACTAATGGAAAAGAGAATATTATTAAGTAGAGAGAAAAAATAATAGTAACTAAGTGGAGGAAATGAAATTATGCAACTATTATCAATCAAGTAAAAACAAAGTAAATTTTTGGCAGAGTTTTTTTATCCGTTATTTTTACTTAATCTTTCAATTTGGTTCTTTACTCTCTCTTTTTTTATAATTGATTCCCTGCTTTTTATTTTTTTGAATTTGGCCCTCTATATTTGACATTGTTTTCAATTTAATCTCAATCATTATTCTGTTGCATTTTTGGTGAAAAATGTACAAACAGCACTAATGTTCCACAAAAAATTCACATTTCATATTTTATCTTACTCATATTAATTACTATTCTAAATTTTCTCTCGCCTAGTTAATATTCATTTTTCACTATAACTCCCTATCAAAATAATATTCTCTTTCTTTTTTAATAATATATTTGTGATTAAAATTTTAAATAATAACTTTATATTATGAATAATAATCTTTTATCTATTTTTCTCTTATCCAAATATTACAATAATAAAAAAGTCAACAAATATTATTATGTGATACACACACACACACACACACACACACTAGTCATTTGACCTGTACGATGCATAGGATGATAATAAAAAATAATTTATAAACCATTATAAAAAATAAATAATAATTTATTTAAATACATCTTATAGAAAATTGAATTTATAAACTTATTTTGAAAATAAGTTAACAGTTAAATAATCAAACAAATGAACAAAATATCAATGATTATGGATATGAAATAAGTCATTTTATTTTATATCTTATTTTAAATATGATATTTATAAGATTGAGAAAATCTCAGTAGACAACTTTTGACTAAGAATACAAGGCTTATTTTAACAAAATTTTGTATGTTTCAATAGTTGAAATTGATGAATATTAAAATAAAATAAGTGAATATATTTACAATATCATATATCATTATTAAGGATGACAATGGGTATCTGTGAGAGAGGAGACACACCTCCCCTATCATATTCTTGGTTAGAATTTTGCTTCCTATCCTCATCCTCATTCCCATCGTGGGTCTGTATTGCCTATTTAAGGTATTTGAATTCCTACAGGGTATTTGTGAGTTTATTAAAATAATTCCAAAAAGAGAAAACTTGAAAAGTATTTTGATATTTGAAACATAAATATACATAATACTACTAATGCAGCATAATCTAAATTAAAAATAAAAATACATGCATAATACAAATTCAATAAAGATAATTAAAAAATGAATATGTGCTAAGATTCTCTTTGTGTGTGCGTATATAAAAATGAATATTTACATAATTTATATAAATAGCAAATTGCAAGTATCCATCGAATATGAACGTCATTCCTTGACCCTACCTGATTTAGAAAACAGCGACTTCACCCCGTCCTTGTGAATAGTGAATGAGTTTCCATTCTCGTCCTCTCTTTTAAGGTAATCCCAACGGATACCACTTCGACTTGTTTAATCATCCTTAGCCATTTATATATTTATAATAAATTAAAATATTTAATTTACATTATTTTAATTGCACATCATTTCCTTTTATATCATTTTAATAAATATTCTCCACATGAATGTTTTTCGATTCCTCCATAACCATATACAAAATAAAAAATCTCATTTCTCAATGGTTGTTATGTTGAGTCCATTATATTATCATATATTATCATCTAAACTTGTTTATTGAAGATAAGTACCCTTTAAGATCAATAGATTGTTACTCTCTGTCATATTCTAGCTTTTCAACTAAGAAATGACTTTGAAATTAATTTAGTAGAGAATCATTTCGATATGACATGGACTTAAACTCTTTCAAATATATTTCATTTTAATTAAGTAATTTTTCAATTTCAATTAAAGTAAATTGTTTAGCTATGAACCTAGGATAGCAAGATATACCAAAAACATTTTTTTATGACAATATGAAACTATTAACTTATTCTAAACAATACAATATTTGTCTTTAAAATTTAGAAATATAATAATCAAATGTTTGATAAGAATTTTAAATTACAATTTAAAGTATACCTTAATTCCTTAATATATTTTCTTTGATCATATAAGATTTTATCTTCTAAAAGTTTCGAAATATGCTCCCATACAAATAGCTACATGCTCATTGTGTTTGTCACTAATAATGTAACAAAGAATTTTCTTAACTGATTTGTAGATATTAACTCAATAATTTTCCTTTATACCATCAATAAATTCGTTGTTTGAGAAATGTGTGAGAAAATTTTGATAAATTCTATCCATATATTAAACTTTCAAATTGATTAAAAGAAAGTGGTTTCCAACAACCTTAACACATAGATTTATCATTTTTTTAGGATAATTTGAAAATACTTAAAATCATATTAGGTTGATACTTAAGACTTAATTTTATATTAAATAAGAAAATTATAATTTCATAAACTGCTTAGTCCTGTCATTTTGAATTTAAGCCATATATAACTATATTATAATATGTATTTGACTTTCATGAATATTTAAAATTTAGTTTTTATCTTTATAAATATTTTTAAAATTCTCTTTTAATTTTTATAAATGTCATTATGTAATAGTGATAACTAATGTGAGACCATAAATACAATACTTAAAAATACTAAAATAAAAAAAGATAAAAAAAAAATAAACAATAGAGATAGTAAAAGAGTTATGAAATAAAATTAATAAACAATCATATGAACAATCTTATTATATAATGAGCCATTTTACCTCATTTTAATAAATCAAGGCTGAATTTCTAATTTATAGCAAATATTATAAATTAACGTATATATTGATTTAAATATAATGGATTATATTTAGTATATGCTGAATCTTGAAATAACATATAAAATCTATTATATATTGAATATTGAAATAATGTATAAAATAAAAAAATAGTACTTAAAACGATTACTTTTGATATCAATATTTGTTATAAAAAAAGACACGGCATTAATTAATTTATTTATTCTTTCATCTTCTTAATTTTTGTAAATTAATAATAATTCAACATTATTGATATGATATCATTACCGTGTGTGTGTGTGTATATATATAGTAATTAATCAATATTCTATATTAATTAATAATTAGGAGTATCTAAGTAACGTAACATAATTTATCTTATTTAAAACATTTTCAAACACATATTTTACAATGTAAAATTACTTTTTGATTATTTATTTATTTGATTTATAAATAATTATTTCAAAAACTCCAATATATAAGGTTATTAAAATAATGTACAATATTTTTTGCGATATAGATTTCAGTATAAATTGCCTAAAAATTAAAAATGATTATTGTGAATGTTGAAATTGTATAAATTAATGATAGCAAACTAATAAATTACTATTAATATTAATATTACAGATATAATCAACATGTAACTTCCTAGTACTCATTTCTACATGCTCGAGTCATATAAGAATTAATACTAAGGAATCACGTCCTATTTCGTGAGCTTTTCACCCTTTGACATAAAATAATGCTAAGCATTCTAATGAAAATTCGGCATGATAACGATGTAAATACCATGCTCCTATAAGACAGAAAATCATAAACAGGATAACCAGTTATTCATAGCTCAACATACTTTTCAAAATACAATACTTCAACATATCATATATCATCATTATAAAGTATGCAAATCATTCAATCCATAACATAACATAGTAATGTAATATCAAAGATAAATAGCCACATGGGTCAAACCAGCTAAGAATATACTAAGTCATGATCTCAAGTCACAAGATACAAAACATAGAAGGAGAAAGATCTCATGATCCAAAAATAAAGTTAAGATCCAGTAATATAGCACAGTCTCCAAGTAACGAAAAAGCAACTATACTTCAGCAACTAAGTCTTTGCATCAGGATCTACCTGCTCATCTAGAGATGATATGGAAAAAGGGAAAAGGGGTGAGAAATCAATTGAAATCTCAGTAGGAACATATGCAATTAACATGACATCCTTATCATCTCTAGTCTACCTTGGTTTCTTTTGAAATCAGTTACATACAATTATGAGGTTCGATTTTAGGATTTCGCAAACAATCTTTATCAAGGTAGAGGTGTCTTTTAGCATGGTCTTGGCATGATAAGTATATGCATGTATGAAGGAACTTTATTTATATAATTAAAGAGAAATGCTTACATGGAAATATACTAGGTTCATTCATTAAATGTCACAACATACATATATGGCTATCCTGATGAAAGACATCAAATACATCATAGTTAAGATCTTTTTATTTAGTCTTATTTACCTCATAACTTTCGCATTTCTATCTGTTCCTATTCATCTCACTGTTCTTTCCTCTCAATTAATTCTAGTTAGAAACTTTAAAAGCTATAAGCTTATACTTAACTGGTAGATACCAGTTCCTTAATACGAATCGACACTGAAACCCTCATGTGCACTATAAAGAAAGTCATGCCCAGTCATCACTGGTCCTTAGAACGATTCAGTGTCAGAACCCTCTTTGTCGACATAAATCGACCCTTAATCTTCATGTCTTAATTCTGATTTCCTTATCTTTAGTTCTTCCTCTTTTTCCTATTTCCTCAAAGTCATTCTTTTTCTCACAAGAATGCAAGCATAATTTTCAATAATGAATTCTAAAATCCTTTTCTTTAGGATGAGATAAACCACAACAACAACTCAATGAGTAATCATAAACATTAATAAGCATTCATTCATTATGTCAAGACTAAAATGCTATTATATGATAAACCAAAACTCATATAAATTCCACTCTTTCACTTTCAACAAATATGTAAAAACTTAATCCCAAACAACCTTTACTCTCATTTAGAAATTTTATCAAACACATGGCATATATATTTACTCAATTTTCATGCATATTTCACACATTGTAACACAAATTTATTTGCATGCTAAATAATAAATTCAAAGGTTATAAAAATTATCTAAGACACTTCAATGTGTCCACAAGATCCTGTAAAAAGTTTAAAGCAAGAATCATTCTCTAAATATGTTAATAAAATTAGACAAATTCGGTGGTCAGAAACCCCCTATTTACAGCCAACAACCATAGTTCCCAATTTTATTACCCTGTCAAATGATCATGTTAAATCATACAAAAATTCAAAATTTAACTTCAAGATGTCCACAACATCTTGTAAAAATTTCAAGTCAAAATTTGATCATTTGGTAAGGTAAATAAATTATACAAATTCAGTGCTTCAGAAATTACTGTTCATACCGAAACTGAAATCTTCTCGGTTTCTGAATTTTAAAAAATAGAAAAAGTCATCTAAACACTTCAAGAAAAATAGTGAAGATACTTCCATATGTTAGCTTCATCATATAAAAATTTTAGCTCAAAATATTGTCTCTATCTGTGTGAATAAATTCATACAAATTGAGCTATCTGCATAAATCCGAGAATTTCAGCAACAACATACAATTTCTTTTGATTTTTCATGCATAATCATTCATCAAAACTCAAGATTTCTTAACAAAATCATAAATAAACAAGTTTAAACATAAACTCCTACCAAAAGATAATTTTTATTGAAGAGTCAGCCAACCACAAGTCCCTTGAAGCTTGATCTCCCAAGTAAGGAAACAAAAGCTCCTTCTTTCTTTTCTACCCGAATTTTGTCTGCTCTATAACAGGTAGAAGGAAGCTTTTTCTTGAAAAACTGATGCTGGATTTGTTTTTTTTAGGTGGAAGAGCTACGGAAAAGTGTATTTATTTGTTGGATTTGGTGAAGAATTGAATGATTTATGAGGTAGAGATGGGGGAGGAAGATGGAGAGAAAGAAGGAAGAAGATGAAGAAGAAAAGAAGAAGAAAGAAAGAAAGAAAAGTTAATGATGTGTTGTGTGTATGTGTTACCATGAATGAGTGGGGAAATGAGTTTTTATTTTCCTTTTTATTTTATTTTAAAAGTATGGGTGTATGTGAGAATGATAGTTTAACAGTTAGGTGTACATATAAATGAGGATAACATAGGGATTTCACACACAAAATCACTAAAATAATATAAAATACCCAGAGAGAAATTTTTTTTTTATTTTCACACACCTCTAATTCCAAGTAAAGATTATTTTACTCATTCATTTTGAAGATTAAATTTCAAAAGGAAACACATAAAGGAAAACCAATTTTTGCTGAAATGCTAAATTAATTATGAATGACTAACTATCCATTAGCTAACCAAAGTAATTAGTGCATAAAAAAAAATTGGGATATTACACAACACACACACACACACGCACACACACACACACACACACACATATACATATTGATATGCTAATTGATTTAGACATATTTGATTTGATTTAATAAATCACAATAAATTGAATTATTAGAATTTTCAATTTCTTTTAAATTATGTTCGATTCAATATAAAATGATCTGATTTAAAACTTAAATGGGAAGAAAATAAATTAATTTATATTTTTAATTTCAAATACCAACTGATCAATTTTAAACATAATAATAAATTTTCTAATCAATTCAAATCTCGATTTCTAAATTTGATTCTATGTATATGAAAGTTTAAATCTTCATTGCTTCAATTTTTCATTATTAATAGACCCAATAATACAATTAATTATAAAAATTTAAATTTTCTACTTTAGTGAACAAAAATATACAAACTTGCTAAAAGACTTTTAATTTACATAGTTGATTACCTCAGACAAATCAAATACCAAAGTCATTTGTTAAACTTTGAATATTTAAGATTTGTAGTAGCAGAAGATCATGCTATTATAACAAAGAATCATGACTCATAATATCAATTTTAAACTCTCCTAATCCTTGTTATGTTTCCTATTTTTCTTTCTTTCACACAATTGGTGTATCAAATCTTTCTTGTTTCATAGCTTTGTCAATTTGCTACGTAAATATCATTCAAATCCTTGTAAATATATTCAAAATATCATTTGAATCCAATTTGAAGCTTATCTATCTCAAATTAAGAAATTTATTCATATAATAAATGCATTTAATTTCTTTTATGTTCCATTTTAGTTTTTTATTTTTAAAAAATGCATTTAATATGGAATTAACGTGGTTGTAACATGAACCACTAGTCAATGATAAAAATTTAATAAAAGTGCATGCATCTTAGACTATTGTTATTATTACATGCGATAAAATTAAAATAAATATCCCATTTTTAATCGAGTAATCATATGTAATAGAAACGGTAATTGCTCTCATAATGTTCGTTTTCTCCTTCTCATTTGCTACAATAACATAGGAATATCATAACTCCTATGCAATTGATTTCCTAATGACTAATATTGCATATTTTTCTCCTTATTAATTCTTGTATACTAAGTGGTGACTCATCCATTTGTTCAGTCAACAAAACCCAGTTTTAAAAATCCTCTTATTTCAGTTAGTGTTCATTTTCTCTTTCAAGTGTCCATTAATTATTACTTCCATCCAAGACTAAAACTCTCCTACCTATCATTGCCTAAATCTTGTAGATATGAAAATCTTATAAATATACATATCCTATATAACACAAAAAAAAATGTAATTATTGACAAGCAAATTATCTAACATGGAAATAAACTTAGTGTGCATTTGGATGGAGTATTTTTAAAATATAAGAGAATTTAAAATGCTAGAAAATTAAAATGCTTCAATTAAGTTTCCTTCAATATTTAAATTTTTTGTTTCCATATGTAATTTCATTTTCATTATTTGTAAAGTACTTTATTTGGGTGAGGTAATTACATTACCTTGATTTTAACATATTTTATTTGAAAAATATAAAATATTTTTTTAAAAAATGAGTTTTTTTTTATTAATGAGCGTAATTCAACCGATCTAAAATAAATTATAATGAGTTCATATTTCATAAATTATCTTAAATTTCATTCACAAAATATTTTAAATTTGAATTATAAAATTTAATTTTTATATAAATAAAATGGAATGATACATAAACATAACATCATATAATATAAATTGAATATTTAAAAAACTTAAAATACATCAAAATGAATTAAAACTAACATTAAACAAAAATCTTATAATTATAAATAATTGTAATAGAATATAATAAAAGTGAGACTTATCAAAATAAGAAAAACTTATACTTTTACATGTATGGATTTTCAAAATTCCCTCTCTATCGGTGAAAATTAAAATCCCCTATCCCTTTTTAAAATCTCTTGAATTTTGCAATTTATTCTAAGTGAATATCCTAATAGGATATTTTATCATGATGAATTTTAAATCCTTCAAAAAAATTACATTCCCCTATAATTGTTCCATCCAAATGCATACTTAGGAAATTTAAGGATCTTGTAGAGATTGAAAGTTGCATTTCATAAAAATAACCCCAAGATTGGTTAAAAAATAGTTTGATTCACCTATGCTTTCTTAAGCTTAAAAATTAATAATAATGACCCAATATATAAAATAAATCATTTATGTATACAAATAAATTATAGAAAAAATAAAAGTACAACAAAGTATCAATTTTTCAACCAAAAGATCAGATAAATAAGAGCAATTGACGAGCTACTATAGTGAAAAATCCTAAACATAACAAATATAGAGATCAAATGCAAAGATTAATTAAACAAATAAAAGTAGGAAACCAAAAGAGATAAATAATAATGATAAATCAACAAGACAAAACCTTTGAGCAAATAATGCTATAATCTACTTCAAACCTAGATAACAATTTGGAAAAACAAAAAATAATGATAAAAAAGGCTTTATATAAAAAATTAAAATGCATAACAAAGGAAAAATTGACGACAAAGAAAAAATAAAATTGAAGCAATTAGAAAGAAAATTAAAATAAAAACAATAAGAATTTAACATAAAAAAAAGTAACCAGGAAAAATAAAATGAAAACAATAAAAAAGAACGTGGTAAAGTTAATAACAGGTTAAAACTCAAAAAATTAAAAATCCGTGAATAATATAAATTTATCACACGTAACTGATTTCTCATTTTATAGCTAGAGTTTATAGATTTACATATCAATATATTGATATCATAAAAGAAGTGGAGAACACGAGATAAATGATAAAGAAAATAAAAATGCAATAGGACATGAGAAGGAAGATGAAGAAGATGCAGAAGATACTTTTGTTGTGAATTGAAATCTTTATAATAACACTGGACACAATATAAACATAAAAAAAATAGTCAAACAATCACTAAGGTTTCAAACAAAGAGAAGAAGCAAGAAGGAAGAGTTCAGCAAAATAAAATATACCGATAAAGGAAACAGATATGTCAAAACCTCTCATAATATATATATATATATTACGTTAAAATACTTGAGATAATTTTAAAAGTGATTTTTGAAACGTGAATAATGGATAATCCTATAATTAAATACTGATGATTTTCAATAATATTCTAATAATATGTAATAATTATAGTTTTAATTTTTCAAAAAAAATTAATGATTAACTTCTTAAAAACTGAGTCCTAAATCATTCTAGTTACAATACCTGGAAAACTTTTCCTCATAGGAGTCTGGAATATTAGTATTGTAGATAGATTATAGATTCTATATTTTTTTCATTTTAAATCATTCTTAATTTTAATTGTAGATCGTAATTTTAATGATTCTTAATCCCATGAGTATATCTTAATGATTCTAATTTTATTGATTCATGTAATATTTAATGATTGTAATATTTGATTTTATTAATAATTAAATTATAAATTAAGTTAAAAAATCTGTAGATATAAATATTGAGAAAGTGAGCCCTAAATCACTATATGAATGACACATGTACCCTAAATTCTGTATGAAAGATATATGTAATAGTTTCCATGAAATGACTCTCAAATATTATAATAATAGATACTAATTCAAGAAATTATTATTTCATAAAATAAGTAAACATGTATCATTATAAAATTTTTAGTTTGTGTATGAAGTCAAATTTAAGAAAGCTAAATAATAACTTAACGATTCAGATTAACAAAAAAATTTATTTTTATGCATCAGGAATTTTAGAAAGTGCACAAAAGTCTTGTAATAATATACAAAAGGTTTTAGGTTTAAAGCCTTATAGTGGTCAATATAAATATAATCTTAAAAGTTAAAACAAAAAACATAATTTGGGTATTTCTAATCAAGCTTCTTAAGTATCAGGGCGTTGTAACATTAAGAATGGAATATATCATAAAACAATATTTGATTAAACTATTATTAAAATATATTGTTAACCATATAATAATATTATTTACAATTTTAATCCAAAAGAATGAAGAAAGAGCATATTATTCTGTCATAGGTGAATAGTTAATATTAATTAAGACCAAGAAAATTTTGAATAATAATTAATGTGAGCAAGTAAAATATAATTATAAAATTATCCAAGGTTATACATATTGATTAGATTGAGAAAGTGAGTTTTTTTTTTTGTCCAAAAGAAAATGTGGAGTTTACTAAGATAACCTACATTATATTTTAGTCAAGTATTTTCTTATATTTCAATTTAAAATATTATAAATTTGACTTATTTACATTTACTCAAATCTAGTGTATAAAAGTTCACAAAAAAATATATAAGATCAAAATTAAGGAATTAATTTCATCACACATTTGATATATAATACAAATTGTGATTTATTGTTGAATAAATATTATTGCACACAAGTTTTTAACTTTTAAATATTAAAATCTTATAGACGAGTGTAAAGACCAGTTGGTGAGGGTTATTTTGATTTAATCAGATATCTTTGGTTTAAGTCTTGAGTATGCAGCTGCATTAAAACTTGGAAGAGAAAATTTTTTCATCTGAGTAATTCTACCCGATTTGAAAAGATTTATCTCAAATAGGAAGGTACTTGTTGTTTTGACAAAAGAAAATCAAAATCTTAAATTACATCTATAATTATCAACTGCTAATAACTGCTATTTATTTATTTGAGAAGTATGAAATAAAAAATTAATTCAAATTTTTATTTTATTATTTGTGGTCGCTGCATTATTTTCTTCATCTGCCACTGTTTTAAACGTAAGTGGACCGAAAAACTTTATGTTTACTTATTTTTCGTCCCTGCATTTCTTACCTTCTGCGTCTTTTGCACAAGTCACTTGACTTTGTATGAATGTGCCATTTTTCCAACAAAACGATAGCAACTGAAGGAAACAACCAGATTTCATTTCAATCACACTTTTTTCTGCGTGGAAAACTTGAGCCAAAAAGTTTTTAGGAGGAGCTCTTGACCGTATTTCATGTTTCCATTTCTTATTATTATTATTTTGGTCTTGATAGTTCATTAGAAAACAGGGCAAAGCCCAGAAGACAACTTCAAGGTGGAGAAAAGGAACGGCACAACCCCTTTGACCAGAAACAGAAACGCATAAACCCCTATCTAGTTTTTGGTCAGTTTTTGGCTGCAGACTACACTTTAGTTGACTTACACAAAGGCCAGCAGGCTGTAAACAAACAAAGCCCAATGGCGCAACGAGAAGAGAAAAACAAAACCCAACAACGGCCCAAAGGAAGGCTAAATTCTACGGTAAAAGCCGTTGCTTCAGACCAAAAAAATGAAAAGCAGTTGATCTCAGCATCCAATCTTGAGCAAGATTCCTCTTCATTTCCAAGCTTGCCACGTGATGTGCTAAGTTATCTGCTACTCTTGGAGCCCAGACCAGAGCGCAGTGAGAGAATGATTGCTTGAGAGTCACCAACCACCCTTACCTCCGCTCCGCCGTCGTCACAACCGCCGTGACGCTGGGGAACTCGACCTCGCCGCCGCCGCCTCCTTCTCCCATTGCCTCCTCAACTAAACTACAAACAAGGGCTTCCTTGCCTGCCAGGTTGACCTCCACTTTTCTTTTTTTTTTTTTCACTCCCCAATTCTTCTTCAATTTTTGAGAACCTTCTGCTTCCGAAACGGTTAATTTGTGCTTCAATTTCAGTTTTTAGCATTAGCAGTATCATGTCGACATTGGTTGGCTTGTATTATTTGTAACCGCATTGTCATGCAATTTGAGGGCTTGAGGCTTTTTTTATTATTATTTTTCTGAATTTATGGGGTAAGATAAACTCTGCAGTTTGCTTCATTCTATTGATTACTGATGTCATTCCTATGTTCTTGCTCCCTACATTGACATTTGTGTTATCCCTTGTTTCCTGCATGCATTATTTGGCCGTTATTTGTTTCCCCTTAACCGGTTGTCTCCAATTCAAGCCCCCAAGTATGGGAAAACCAAAGTGTTGGGAGAGCCAAGCCACCCTATGGGATGTCAGATGCTCAAACAGGATTACCTCCAGCGGGAGGATAGCTGTAGGAAACCAAAAAGGAAAAAAAAAATTAGTCATTATTTTCCTTCTGTGTATGCTTAGTAGCTAAACTTGATGTGAGAGGAAACAAGGTATATCTAGACTCAGTCTAAACTCTAAAGCTTGTTAGATTAAGCTTATTTGGAACATTGTTTCCTATCTATGAGGCTTGTTGGTCTATAAAGGCCTTATTATAAAGGAGGTCTTTTTAATAGGCTTTTAGGCCAGGTCAAACTTTTAAAATGGTCCCGGTCATAATTTGTGAAAGGGTACAAGTTCAAAGTGTTTGTATACCCTTTTCCCCTACATTTATGAGATTTTATAAACACTTCTTTCACAGCTGAAGCAAAGGCACAAGTGGAAAATATATCCCCACCCCCTTTGACCTCCCAAAATATCGTTTTTGAAGTTTACATTGACCCCCTCCCCCTTGTTTTGTTCATATTTATTTCTAGCGGAAATTGAACCCTTTCTGAACTTGTTGGAGCAGTTTGAGAAGTAGCAGGCTCTTATTTTTCGGCAAGAACAAAGAACGTAGCAACCATGGCTGAAAGCTCTTCGGCTGCATCTCCACCCAAGCCTGTGGTCGTTAGGGTCAAACGAAAACCCTTTCAATCTGCAGTTGATGCTTTCTGTAAGCTCACCTTCTCTTCATCTTCCTATCATTCTTACTCTCATATTGGCAACCATATTTGTATATATTATTTATATTTGCATTACTTGGCAGCTAAATCCCCTAACTCTTTTCAAACTTGTTTGACAATGGTATGTTATTTTGACATGGCAATGTAGGGTTGGAAATCAATGAGAGGCCATTGAAGCGCCCACTTTTGGATTTTGGAAATCTGTCTATCTCTGATTCTGCTCAAAAGGGTTTGCTACTTTTCTGCCACTCCTTGTCAATGAGAATGATTTTGTAGATGTAAATGTTTACATTATATATAGGAAGAACTGGGAATAGCATTTACTAGATGGTTTGGCCTAGTTTGTCTCCTAATGGGGAGTTTGATCATTATATTAGCTTATTTAATACGCCATGCATTTTTGTTGTCTCTTTTTCTCTCTTTCCTTCCCAAACCATGACACAGGTGCCTGTGTTTATGTGAACTAATTTATTTGTATGATGTTTGTTGTCATTATAATTGTTAATGCAAAGATACTGATTAGTGATGATATTATTAGATATGCAAAACCATTTTTGATGTTATTTGTTTGGGCTGCATAAGAGAAAGAAAACAGGAACTACTGGTAACAGAAACAACTCTTGTACTATCAGCTAATAATGAGGTCCCTATGCTTGTGAGAGAGTGTTGATAGATCACAATTGGGCTCTCCTAAGTCCTAAGCCAGAAAATCTGCAGAATAATTGGCTCACATAGGTGTTTTGGGCAAACATAACATGATCGTTTAATCCATCTGTGAATTTCAGTAACAATTGTGCCATAATCATGTGGAATTCTTTTACTTATTATGTATTTTTCACGTTTAAGAAAACTAAGTTGTCGTGGTTTAGGGTTAAAAGATAATATATTCTCTTCTGGTATCAAGTGTTAAAGACTTAGTTTATTTTGATATTTTCCCCATCATGTGGACTTCTTTTGACAATTAACATATTTTGGCATTAATAAAACAGGGATATCATGATGCTAAAAGGAAAGTTGTCAAATGACCCACATGAAGGTTTCAGCTATAAATTAGTGACAGAATGACGAGCAGTGAAAACTGCTGAAATGGTTTTTCTGTTTTTTTTTTTCATGCCTGACTCCTGACATATTTCTATTTTCCTTTAGTGGAATTTCATAACAAAAAGGTTTTCATGCAACATGTGGAGACAATAAGCAGCTCCGAAGTCACCTTTGATACTGTGCAATCTTTCATGGTTGGTTTCTCATATAATGACCAATCTTTCTCCTTATGATATAGAGTAGCTTCATGATATAAACTTCTAAATTAATGCTTTCTTGTCTCAATTCACATTTTTTACTATTCTTTTTCATGTTACTGATTGAGTTGGACATCTCAATAGGTGACAGTTTTTAGTCATCATTGCACCATGCCAGATGCATAGGCACCTTACTGATTGACTGTTTCTTTAGGATCCTGGTTCCAGTGGTGCATTTGAAACTAAATCAAAAATTGAGCAAAGGAAGCACTTCTTCAAAAAGGATAATGTAAGCTCTCTTATTTACTTCTCCCCTTCTACCTCATTTGCACGTGAATATACACAGCATGTGCCTGCCTAAGGTCACCAGATTACTACTCTCTCTAGTTTTTGTGAACATGATTCACATTGCAAAATGAGATTGTCTTTAACATTTCCCTGTTTAAATTGATTGTCCACAGAAGCAAGATCAGCTGTTGCTTAAAGCTAAACAAGAAAAAGAGGTCTGTTACACGGCTTATATTACTCCTATTTATCTATGCATGTATGGTTGGACATTCATAATAGTCTTTCTCATGGGATGACGATATATTCTTCAGTCTTCAACCTTTTAAAAAATCTATTGAAGTCTGTTCAGTATAACACTGTAATTTGTCAGAAGCAACCAGTTTTGGTGTACAACACTATATTAGTACATAAACATCAAAAGATTTCTTAAAGAAGCTTCCTTTGGCTAACTTACTCTTATCTTTTATTCTTTTTTCCTAGTCTTTAGCAAAAGATGCTCGCTTTGAACAAATATGGAAGAGCAGGAAGGCTAACAAAGGGGCAGAACAAGAAAAAGCATTACAAGAAATATGCCACTTCTATGACATTGTTCGCGTTGACAGTGAAGAAAACTCTGAGGTGCAACAGGGGTAAGTATTTCCATAATTAACTTTTGTCTTTTGTTTGGACAATTATCATTTGAAACCACTTTTCCTGTGATTAATGCAGAGAAATATCCCTGGAGGATCAAAGACTCTTGTCTAGTTACCTCCCTTTACTTAGAGAGTTTATTCCCAATGCTGCTGAAGAAATTGAATCTGATATGCTTGCTCATTCCAAACAAGGTTGGTTTTTTAGTTGCAAACCACCATTAAAACATTACCAGTCTTGCTGTTTTTTGCCTGTGTTGCACTTATTTTAACCAAATATTCGACACGGTCCTGGAGATCTAGTACTTATGCGGACACAATTTATTTGCTTATTGGATATAGGAATTTGGAAACAAATGAGTTATCTTGTGACCTTTTATATATGTCATCAACGCTTCCAATCAATGCTTTGAAATTGTTATCCTTGTTTAACTGTTGTCTTTTTTCCAAACTTTTTCAATTTTGTCGGTAATGATGCATATTCTTATGTGACACATACAGAGGATTATGTGTATGACTTTTATACTGTGAAGGATGAGGCAGACATAAATGTTGGTGATTCTTCATGTTCTTATCCACTGTGAGTATTTTTGTCCATTTCTTGTTAGTTAGGTATCTTGTTCTTGTTTCTTGACACTAATCTTTTGGTTCAGAGTTCAAGTTGATGATATTGATGAGGACTTTTATGATGGGCCAGATTATTCAGATTATGAATCTGATGATTCAAATGGTATCTGATAGCCTTTCTTTTCTCTTAATTACCCAATTAATCCAATTTGCCATAGGTTTTAAAAATTTATTTGCATTTGTTAATTATAGCTGAAAACAATCCACTGAATGATTATCCGGACGAGGTTTCTGAAGAGGAGGATGAAGCTTCTGAAAGCGAATCGGAAGAACACAAACATGGCAATGGTAATGATGAATCATCAGAAGAGGATCTAGAGCGTCAAGAATTTTCCGAAGGCAGGGGTGCTGATCCATTTGATGAGGATTTTGATGATTATGATGGTATAGGCAGTCATGATATCGAGGATGTGGATGATGAAGATTTATGGTGACTGATAAGATGGCTTTAGTTTCAGCTAGAAGAAAAATTGACTATACACAAAAGATTCTAGAAACAGAAGGGTACCTGTTGTGGATAGTGGTCTGCCTGTAAAACTAATGACAAGGGGTGTGATTTCTTTGTGTTCATCTGGGGATGAAATAGCATTACTCCTTTGTTTGTTTACTTGAGGATGTGGTATATTTGAGGCTGATTATTGATATTAAGACCCACGTCTTATTTCTTTCAAATTTTAAAAATATAAAAAAAATTTCAAAGTAGTTATTTAATAATTAAATATCGGTCATTAATTACTAAAGGTTATCAAGTGAAGGTCTTGGTCTATTACGAGAATAAGCAAAAACTGGGTCGTGACCAAAACTAAAGAATATTTCACATTTGACTTTTAACGATAAATATTATTTCATACGAGAATATTTTATCACCAAAGCACATAAATTAATGCTACTACAAGTTTATAACTTGTTGCTGCCTCTCTTCTCCATACTATAACTTGTTGGCAATCATGCTAACTTATTGGCTCTAGAAGGTAATTTTGAAGGCTCAAACGTTTCACCACCTCAGCTTGGCAGGGAAGTACTGCAGCCAATAAAAAAAAAAATGAATAAGTACAAACTTAAATTAAAACAAGGAGAAAGCAACTTTCTTTTTCTTTTTCAGTTGGGAGAGATTGAAAGGAAAGTTTCATTGTGGTGCTGACCTTTTCAATGAGGGAGAGATAGTATGGTTTGACCTTTTCAACATCAATTCGTACTTTGCTCTTGCTGTAGAGGTCATATTTACTGCAAGTGCACACATGGAAATAAGTTAGAGAAAACCTAACACAATAGTCACCATTCATCCATATACTTGATTAGTTGATTTTAAAAATCATATGATGTTACTTGAAAATATGGAGCCACTTCAGATTCTCAACATCCTCATCATTCATCAGGTGCTTATATGCTGCTTCCCTGTGTAAGGCTGCAAAACAAATGAGTGAATCAAATTAAGATAGATTGCCAATGGACCATTTGATTGTTATGTACTCAATAAAATGTGGGTCAAGGCAATTTTGCTTCTAATTAGGCTTACCATAGAATGAATGGTATCTAATAATGAACAATGCAGCTGAGGGTAAAGTGGTCTTGTTCTCCTTTGCCACCTAAAGACAACAACCAAATTTTAGACCTTCACAATTTATGAAATAACAGCATTAAATCTCTTACATAAATAAAATAGAATATTAAATAAAGTGTTCTTTGTACAATGTTTTTGTGATATCTTTGAAGAGATACTTAAGCGTCCCTTAAACATTAGCAGAGAATATGTTCCAATTTTATTCTCAACCAATATCTAAAGAATACCTTAGGTGTTCCTTTAAAATTGTTGGGAAAAATGACACGAATAATAATGCTATAGGATATTTGATTTGGGCTTTTCAATGGTGCTTACTAGATACATGTAGTCATCATGTCCCCATGACATCATCACGTTGTTAAGTCCACATTTCTCTGAGTAAATCCCATATTTAGTGTTGTAAGCAGGATTGTTATAGTCTGGATTTTCCTTGAAATACTGAAATGGGAAAGCAAAAAATATGTCAGTAGTCTATTTTTCAAATAAATGTTTGTTATCCACCTTAATTTACAGGAAATGAATTGATAGATTACCTTGTGATGAACAATGGATTGGTCAAATCTGCAACCAACTGGGAATATGTCACCTGTAGGAATAGCAAAGATTGATTAGTGTAGCTTAAATTGCAAGTTTCAAATATATATACATATATATGGCTTGACAAAAGAAAATCCCAGTCTTAAATTGTATTTGGATGAAAATTTTAAAAAGGATGGTTTTAAGATAGTAATTAATTATGTTAATATTGATTTTATTTGAAATCACTTCTATCAAATTCTAAATTTTTTTTTATCATTTTGTAATTCTACTTTTTTGTTTTCATAATCCTATCCACATTTTAAGAAGTGATTTTTGTATTTTCTTTCAAAATAAACACAAACGAAAATTTTTCCTATCATGTATAGATGAAACATCATACTTACCTACCACAGCCCATTGAGGAAGTTCTCCAAAACCAGGAAGCAGAAGAACCTTGCCAAGATCTGCATTGAACCAACAGATTAAATTTTGGTATAAAAAGTACAAGTTTGCAAATTTCCTATCTTCATTTCCAATTGCCATTATTTAATCAGAAGGGCAAAAATTTTAGCATAGTAAACTTCTTGCAGATAAATTGATATCTAATGGGGTTATAAGGTGAAATAAAATGTAAAGGGATCAGTGTAGAGCAGAAACTACCGTGGATAAGGCCAGTTAAGTGTAGCCAATCTTCATTTGGGTAGTCCTTCCTTATAGCTTCAGCAGTTTGTAGCAAGTGCTGAATTTGAGGCTCATCCAGATCAGGATCACTCTCATCCACCACTTCATTAAGAAGTTCACAACATTCCCATATGCTCATCTCTACCTTATTCAATTTCCCATATTCCTCTCTCATTTTCTTCACCTGCATGTGATTCAATTTTCAAATCAATACCTTATTGCACCACCCTTTATATTCATTTTAATGGAGGAATAACAAAAAGTTGAAATTAAAAAGAAATTGTAAACGCAATTTTTGTGGTGGATGCTTACGAAATCATAGGATTGGTAGGTGTGATTTTTTCTGTAGAAGGTCTCCACCCCTTCTTTCCTCTCACTTTCAGCATCATAATCCCTGATTTACATAAATAGTTTGCCACTCGTAAGATAACTCTAGCAATGTTAAAACACGTCCACGTAGAATCTAAATAATTTTCACTTTCAGAACTTTGGTGATCGTAGTATCTTGTTCATTCTCCTTTTAGTTAAAAGAACCAAAATATGATTAATAAAAAAAAACAAAATCGGATTTAGTCTGTAAAGAAAATATTGAGCGTAATAACATATCGATATACTTGAATAAGCTTAGAACTGATTAAAGTACTAGTTAAATTGAGGGTTTACTAGCGTACGATGCGTTACTTGACAACAATTTTTTCAAGAAAGCTATTTTGAATTGCAACAATTTTGATTTTAGAATATTTATTATTTTCTTAAATACTTTTGTGGTTTTTTTTTTCTTTTAAAATATTGCATAATGGCGCACAAAATGCTAGTCAAGGCATAAAAGATAAAGATTCAGATTTTCCTTGAAAAAAAGATTTCACTACGTGCGTTTGGTTCCTTTTTTTCATATAAAAGTTCTAAAAAATAATTTTTATTAAAGAAAATTGAAACAAATACACCCCCTCTTTTTTGTTCAAGAATGCACCCCTTATATTTTTCTAGAATTTAAAATTGAGAGACTCAATGGGCTTGGGCCAAGCCCAAAGTTGGAGGAATGGCAGGAAAACCTGGACTTGATTAGTACTATAAGTCATGAATGTATGAAATTATGGCCCAAACAGAAATACACACAAAAAAAAAGAGCGGTTAATTTGACAATGATAATGGTGAATTTCTAAGTCTATTTGCCTTATTTCGTTAGACAATTCGAACGAATCCTCTTTTGGAACATAAATCTTCTAATGGGTATTCCAGTAAGAAATTAGGATTCGAAATATGTCAAAAAATCAACTAAATGTCTAATACCATTTATTGATTTTTAATAACTTTGGACTAATTACTCTTGTTTATTTAAGGCGCAAGGACGTACTGGCTATAATTTTTTTTATGGAATAAATTTTTATTTAGGTGAATAAATTTTTTGGCTATAATTGGTTTGTGTTGGCACCAAAAACAGTGAATAAATTATGCGAAGAGGTGAACCTAAATGTGTGCCCAAATGAGTTGGCCTTTGGTATCACAAATCCACCGTCCAACACCAGTTCTTTCTCATTTATGGGTGCCGTCTTTGCCTCTACATGATCACCTGCAATTTTAAAAAACTAAGACTGAAAAACACAGAATTTTATGGACATTTTTTACACACTCAAATTCCAATCGTGTGTTTCTGTCCCAAAAAGGACAGCTTATGCACCAATTGTATAAGGGCGAAAATGGCATAAGATTCATGAAAATAACCGAAAAGTGATTTTACCTCAATTTTTTTTTTTTTGGTGTGGAGATTTTATCTCAATCTAAAAACTAGAGGGTCGAATTTAAAATAAAAAAAATATGGGTTTAAAGCATTTTTTACTTTTTTTTATGTTACAATGGAAAGGATAATTAAAAAAGAAAATTGCTCAAAACTATAGAATTTTATCTAAATGATTCACGGAGAAAAATAAAGAAATATTTCTAAATTATGCTAATTAACAAAAACTATGCTAAAAATAAAGAAGGGTTTTAAACAAATTACCAAAGTGATCAGGTTGCTCAATGGGGATAGTCATGGTGATGACTCCGAGAGTCTGAACAAAATGAAGAAAAAGAATAACAAAGAAAAGAGATCCAAACACACACAAAAGAGGTATGGGACTTGAGATGTGGTTGCATGGTGGTTGAGAAAAAAGGGTTGCTATTTATAACTGGCCGGAGAGTCCTTCCCTGAGATTTGGGAGTTCTTATGTCCTTCCCTGAAAATCTCACAAACTTTCCCATTTCTTTTCATCCCATGTTTAATACAGACATGTTTACCAAAACCCTGATCCTACCCCGCTAACATAAATAACTAATATTCTCCAAGAAGTGAAAAACAGCCCCACGTTTTTAAAAAGGACTGATTGAGGGAGACAAGTATCACCCAAGTTGACAAAGAAGACAAGACAATCTCGTGGAAGGAATGCGATTAATTGGTTGGAGACATTTGTTTTGTTACTTGGAGTGGATACTAGCTCACATTTTCATTGTATTTTTCACCTTACACATTTTGATTGTTCAATAAAATTAATAGCCATAATAATGATATATTTTTTTTTGTTCAACAAAGTTTAGGCACAGAAAGAAGTTGATCTCAATCCAAAGTTAGGATATGTCTTTGGACTCATCAACTATTTACAGATCACCGTAATAGAAAAAATTTGAAAATCAAATCTAAATTATGACGGTATTTGACCATAACAATAATAGTGATATATGTTTTATTGGGATATTTTTCACGTACTTACAATATAAAATAATTATTAATTAATAAAATATAAAAAATATCAAATTATAATAGATAATTATTTATTATAATTTTATATTAATTTAAAATTTTATTTATTGATAATATAAAATTATGTTATAACTAAAAATTTTTATATCTTATAATTATTATTTAAGGATAAGAGATTAGTCCAATATTCTTATAAAATTTACAAATACCAATACCATTTAAATAATTTATAATTTAAAATTTATTACATATCTTATTAATTAAATTTATTAATATATTAAATATTTATAATTAAATTACGACCATCAAATTTTAAAAATACCAGTACCGGTATATAACGAAACAAAAGCCTTAAGGATAATATAATTTACGAAAGCAGATGATACAGAATTTGTTTGCGGGGCCCACTGTGTCTGATTTATCGTCATAACTGAGTCAGCTGTGAGTTGGATCTCATAATATCTCCCGGTATGTGGGGCCCAGCGACGTGGCATGTAGTCAAATTTGTACCACACGTGTTGCTTTTATAAGAGGGGTATTTGATACTTCTTTGTTGCCCGTTTCACACCACCGTTTGTTGTTGTCACCGGCCTCAGTGACCGGACACGTGTCACGATTGCAATCAAATACGTGTGATAGAATGCACACGAGCTCTACACGTCCGTGGAAAATCTTGCATCCATCCTTCTTTGTCCAAGAATATGAGAAATGCATTGCTGATTTTAGAGTAAGGGAGGATATTTATTATGTTCAATTTATTAATTAAAAATTAATTAATATATAAAAAAATAAAAGATAATAATAATTTATAAAATTTATATATTAATTAAAAAATATTTTTTTTGTTCTTGATATATTTAGATATATCTAAATATTTCCTGTAAATATATACATGAGTTGTGTTATTTTTTGAAAAAAAAATTGTGTTATTTGAATAATCTTTTTTCTGGACATATTGGACAATTAAAGAGGGAAAAAAAGAAAAAATATAAAATAAAAAGACAATGAAAATGTAAAATTAAAAGAGAGGTGTTGGGTGCATAAATATTTTTACTCCATGTATATATTAAAATAAACTTTTTAATAGATGCTACATTTTGAAAATTTAATAATTATATTTTTTTAATAAAAATTTAGCTTTTTAGATTTTTTTTTAATAGCAATGGTTAAAACACTTACGATAACATACTATATAATAACGTGGAATCAATCGATAGCAAATTAGCTACAATGTAGAACGTAGGAGTGCTGTATGAGCAGAGGATAAGGAATGTGCATCAGTTTTTATGAAACTCTGTGAAGGTCTCGTAAAAAACAAAAACTGTGAAAGCGTTCTCTGTCGTTGCTTCAATTCCAAATAGATTAGACAACTTAGTTGAGTATATTAATTAATGTCACTGTTAGTTTAATGAGACCCTTCCGTTAACACACCGACAAAATGCATAGGACTCTGGTTTTTCAGTCTATAATTTTTATTTCGGACGAACACAAGTTTATCATCTTAATTTTATATACACTCATATTAAACTAAATGCAATCAATGACTAAATGAGTATTCTTATCGGCCTTGAATAATTGTATATTTTAAAAATTTAAATAATATTAATTATTTTTTCTAATAATACTTATATTTAATATTATTAACTTATTATCACCTTTAATTTTTTATTAATAGTCATCCTTAAAAAATCATATTATTTTAATATATTCAATAATTAATATATTTTGTTATAAATTATATTTAAATACATTATCTTTTTAATATACTAAAATTATATAATTTTCTAAGAGTGATTATTTATAAGAAATAGAGGGAACAATAAACAAGTGAGGAAGGGGAAAATTAATAGGACCTATTTTTAACGCAAATGTGTGCAAAAATAAGATAGATTTGCTCCCACCCCGAGAGTCTCTTTTTCAACTTTTATTGTGTTTAGCAAGGCAACAAGGGATCTAGGATAAGGACAAGGGAAATTTTTAAACTGGATCACATAAAACCATAACCATTGACGGTTTTTTTTTTTTTTTTTACCATTCTACCACTACTGCGGAAGCTATTTATTGAAAGATCACTCTTTTCAAACTATTTTAGAGTAGGTTCGTTTTAGATTTTAAAAAATTTAACTGAGAAACTTAATTTTTTTTTTCAGAAGCTACTTCTTTTATTTTTTTGTAAAAAAATTTAAAATTATTTAAGTATATGAAAAAGGAATTAAAAAATTAATTTTGTGCTTAAAAGGCTCAAAAAATTGTACTCTTGATCATTTATCATCATGTGAAGTAAGTATTATATATTTATTAATTTTTAAAATTTTTAACTTTTTTCAATTCTTATATTACATATGATAATAAATAACTGATTGGATAAAAAAATAAAACACAATTTGGGAAGAAGTATTTTCGTCCTTATATAAAGTTGCTCTCTTTTCTGTTGAGCGTCATTTTTTTAATTTGCAGTTCTGCCTCTGCTTGTGCAATGGTGATTGCATCACAAATACGATTTCTGCATGAAATTGCGTCGCCAACACCGTTGGCGAATGGTGATTTCAAGCCACGTTGACTAAATTAATGAAAAAATATTTTATACTACATTAAATTTAATATTTTAAAAATAATAATAAACTATACTTCTAAAATAGGTAGACACTAAATTATTAAAAGATTTAGTCTCTATACACCGCCATTGTTATAATATATTAGACAATTATCCAATTATGTATTATCAAGTTAATTATTAAAATCAACTCTTATATTTATTATTTGAAAATTCATGTAAATAAAAGAATGTGATAAGATAGTTGTGTAAAACACTTTTACATATAAGTGTATTAAAATTAAGTTCATTATTAAATTATTAGTCATTATTCAGTAAATTGTAACTATTAGTAATTTGGATAAAATTTATTTAATTTCCACCTATTTTCGGGTACCATAATTGACACTTAAGCACTAGTCACTAGTTGGGATTAGTCTAGAAATACTTATATGTATTAAGAGTAAAAGAAAATTCTTACTCTAATCTATTTATTAATTGATATATAAATTTTATGGGTTATTATTATTTTCTATTTCTCTCATATTTTAAATATAATTACTAATTTATCAATTAATAAATAGATTAAAGTAAATATTTTACCTTAGTATAAAAGTATTTAAGAATTTCTTGGGTTAGTCGTCAACATTGTCCTTGGTGTAGGTCATGAAGCTTTCAATGAGACGTGACTTAATGAATTTTAACTCATCAGAAGCATTTTAGGGTAAATTGAAATACTTTCAACATACAGCAGTTTCTGAAAGAGACAGCCGTAGAGCTCATGAAAGGCTTCAATTGCGAGGGATCACAAGGGGACATCCTTGATGATTATCAAATTCAATATTGATTATATAACAAGAGCATTTTCTCAAGTATGTATGGACGCAAAGGATTATCTTATTTCTTCTTGGCTCTTCTAAATTCAACCTTCACAATAGACAAGAAAATATATATAATTTTAATTTATCCGTTGATAAAAAAAGTAATAATTAAAAATGATATGTATACATGATGCTAACAATATAAGTTAAAACTAAATAAGATGATAGGTCTATTTCAATTTTTTATTTTCTTGGACCCACAACCTTATTTTGTGTTTTGGTCTATCTTATAGTAAATATATTATATAAAAATATTGTACACATATCAATATATCATTTCTCAACAATTAATATTTTTTTTTGTCTCAGTTAATTACTAATTAATAGGATACATGAAAAAACAAATAGACAGAAGAAAAGAGCCGTTTCGATGAGAACATACATGGGATGGGTTTCGTCCTAGCAAGGATAGGAATAGAGTCCGGCAGAAGATGGGGCGGTTAGGTTCTATATATGAATTTATCTAAATGTTCGTAGTATTTGTGATTTGTATGTTTATAATTATCTTTTGTGATAATAATTCTGAAAATTATTTTATTTTTCATCATATACTTCAATTATTAATTTGAACTATATTATGTTAGTAATTTACTAATTTTACAATCGATAGAAAATATCATATATATATATATATATATATATATATATATAATTTATTTAATCAATTGTTCTTTTCTCTTTTTTTTTAATTTTTTGGATAACTCTATAGGCATCTATAGTTATTTGAATGCCAATAAGAAGTATGGACTAAAGGAGTTCAATTCTTGATAGTGTATATAGAGAAGATTTCATGATCAAAGATTTATCACTTACGATAACTTTGACCTAAAAAAGATTAATTATTTTTATTAATAATGGATATCTTGAATAAAAAAATAAAAAAAAAAAGCGGACTAAAAGACTCATGACAAGGAGGGAAGGTGGTAAATCGCCATCCTAGACTAAGATAATGTTAAATCCACCTCAACAATAATTGTTTCATGGAATAGAGAAAAAAATGCACACATATAATAAATTATAAATTTATTATTATAATATACTATTTTTATTTTTATCTATAGTTAAGTCTGCTTTTTCTGGTTGAAGTCATGACCCATTTATTAGAAAAATCAAATTTTATTTGTTATTTCCATATATAGTAAATGGACTTATCAATCAATGTATTTTATTGTAACAAAAAAAAATCAAGGTATTTTATGCGATGATCATGGCTATCGAATTTTTAAAATTACTTAATTTCGTTGCCTCGTGGTTGCACACTTGCACTAAACTTTTCTGAAAACTTTGTGACGCAAAATCAAATCGAATCAACGAGTTTTGTCCGCCTTTTATTTTTATTATTTTACTAACTGGATTTTGTTTTCGAATGCTATATCTATTTTCAACGTGAGAAATATTTTTTTTAACACTATTTTATATTCATGTAGACATCTAATCTATTATTCTTAGATATTGTAAAATCCTCATTACAACACCCTTCACATTGTTCTTCACCCTTAAATTTGGGTGGATACTCATTAACACCCACTTTAAATGTTAAAATAACACAACTCTTCCAACATGCATATTGCAGCTCAAGAAAAAGAAGAAAGTCAACTCCAGTACTTCTTCTAAACATCTTTGCAACTTTTTTTTTTTAAAAAAAGATACAGTATGTGGTTTTTTTTAAAAAAAAATTACAGTTTATTGAAAATTACAATGTGAATTAAACCTCGCCGTATCATTTTAATTTTTTTATGTTACCATTTCCACAATTTTTAATTTCTAATGTCAATTTTCTCATCTCAAATAATAATTATTTGCAATGAATATTCCAACAACATCACATTATTTTATTTTAGATATAATACTGAATCAAGTACCCTAACTTTCATATATCAATAGCATTCACAAGTAGTGTGAGTACCTAGTGGGATCGCCGTTGGCTACAAAATCCTGGCCATGTGTTGATCATTAGCATTTGAGTGATGAGTGGATACAACACATTACATTAATATACACAGAAAAGGATGAGGACAAGTTGTGTATGTTCAATCACTTTCAGCAAGCTGTGAGGCTCTGCAAGTTTGCTATGTATATCTGTCCGGCACTGAAGCTTCTAAAACATAAAACAAGTGCTGCTTGTACACTTCACTAGGGGGTTGCAGTTCCTGCAATCAAAGATCCACCACATAAAATTTAATATTATGTAACAAAAATAATTAATAATTTTAAATGCACAAATATTTTGCACTCATTTGTCGTCTCTCATCCTTACATTTTTTAATCGTTTAATTACAATTAATTTTATACACGTTGACTCTAATTTTTGTTTGGAATTAGATCTGCGTACATGTGATTTCCACTGATGACAAGATAATATATATAAATTGGAAGATAAACTTTTTTTTTTTTTTACGTGCTAATGGGTTTTAATTTGAAGTATTTGTTCTTTTTCCATAACCTGACTATTTGCGTTTGTTCCTCTTTATATATACTTATTATTTATACTATCTCTTATTATTTATATATACTATCTCTTATTATTTATACTATCTCTTATTTATATATACTTATTATTTATACTATCTCTTATTTTATTGGAATTAGATTACTCATTTATGATATATATATATACAAACATAAGGATTTAACTTTAGAGGATTTGCAATATAAAAGATATTTACATTGTTATCCAATTATATTCTATCAATTAAATATCCATTTTAGTAACATAAAAAATATCGGTAGATAAATTAATTTCTCATATTTGAAAGTTCTATATTAGTTTATCACAATTCAAACAAAGGACAAGTTGATCCTTCCATAAATGTTCGTATAATTAAAAAGATATTATATAGATCTGTACAAAAATAACTGATCTATCCCCTTTCTTTATGCGGAAATAATGGAAGATTTTTAAATCTTTGGGGACTAGTTTGTCCCCGATGTATTTATGAGAAATTAAAATTGATATTTACTCTATTTATCATATAAAAAAAATATATGATCGATTCTCATATCCTAAAAAATTATTATACTATCAATGTATTAAAATTAACTTCTCACAAACTATAATATAAGCACAACAACTAATGGGTTAGGCATTGGCGGTCAGGCCCCAAGTTAGATCTCACAGTCCACCTATTCTCCTTCGGTAAATAGCCCAAAAAATCTTATCTTATCAAATTCTCAAATATCTATAAAATGCCCTCTAATTAGATGGCTCAAGATCCCATGTGAGAAATATATGCATCTTTCCTATAATTTTTAGTCCTTTTAAGTCTCCCTAACTTTGGCATCAGAGTCCTTACAGATACATCCTACATATTTGGAGCAAGAAGCAGTAAGAATAATCAACAAAGTTGTTGATGGTATCAGAACACTTAAGAAGAGGGAGTTGAATTGAGTGTTTTTTAAAAATTTTCTACACACTTAACAGACGAATTAGAAAGTTCAATTAAATGTCTCCTGTTATAGCAGGAGATTTTCCACGAATGAAAGAGTATTGACTTTGAATCCGAGTTGAGAATGAAGATTTGGTTTTTACCATATGAACCAAAACGTTTTCTATGAAAGAGAACCTTTTATAAAAACGGCTTTATAAGAACGATGATGAATCTTGTAAAATATAAAACAAAGGAAACGTAAAACTAAGTCAGAATTATAAAGTTTTAACACGAAGGTTTAAAACAATATTTAAGCAAAGCTTTTTGGTTCTTGCTTCAATAAAAGGGAGAGTAATAAAAGGTTGATATCCAAAATGAAGAGAAAAGGGCAGAGAAATTAACAAAAGTATTTATATTAGTTCGGATCTTTAACTTAGATCCTAAATCCAATCCTCACCCCTCCAGGTGAGTGTATCCACTAGAAACCTTGTACAAACAGTACAAACGAGAGTGTTCTTTGATCAAGTCTCTCCAAGCTCAACCCAAGTAGTTTTTCAATGAGCCTTTCCAAGCTCCACCTAAGTAGTTTTTCAATGAGTCTCTCCAAGCTCAATCCAACAACTTATATCTTTACAAGATAAATCCCAACAGTATCAGTGTTTGGTACAATATGCTGTATCACTCTCAAAGATATTACACTCAATACAACAGCTTACAAAGAATGCTCTCAGAATGAAATAACAATTAATACCGTAACTGAGAGAAGAGGAATATGAGTTTCAGCTTAAACTCCGAATTTGAATGATTGCAAAGATGTGTCACTTAGTTTCTGATCTTTTCCTCTATGGTTTGTTGTCTTCCAAGCTCTCCTTTATAGGAGAGTGAGTGTATGACCGTTGGGAAGCTTGGAGACTTGATCACATGCCTCATTCTACTATAATACTTTATTTCTGATGCAGCTCTTCTATTTTGGAGATTGTGCATGCTCTTCCTTTTGCCTTTGTTTGTTGTGCCTTCTTGTTAAAGCACCAAAGAGGAAGTTAACGTTGGGTGCATGAGAGAGACAATCCTTTGGCTTGCTTTTCGTTTCAACTTATTTGAAAAATGTCAGCACATAAAGTTTGGTTACTTGAACAAGCAAAGCAGCGTGAATATCAACCTTTGCCATTTTTGGCAAAGTTTTTCAACACTTCGTTTAGCTCGATCAGCTTCTTTCACAATGTAGTAATGTTACCAACTTATATTGCTTTTTCTCAACCCCATAAACACTGACATATGTAAAACAAAATCTGACCTTAAAACTGAAAACACTAAACAGAGATGATTAGAAAGTTCAGCAAGGAAATTAATCAACAACATATTAGAAGTAATAAGAATTACTTACAGTGTTTTGTCATCATATATATGGATACATAAACCAACAGTTGTCATGTGTATCTTCAACCCATATAGGATACCAGATATTTTTTACCCAATTTATGACAATAGAATAAAACTCTAACCTTAAACACTATATAGGATTTCCACAAATTTTGAGATTTGTGAATGAAGCCTAAATTACAATAGGGGAAATTTTTAGATGGACAGGAAGTATCATATTCATTAATAAAATGACACTTTAACTAAAATTTGGATATATATATATATATATATATATATATATATATATATATATATATATATATATATATACACACACGGAGATGATCAAGTGAGAAAAATAGTTTTATATGGGAGGCAGATGAATAAATCTAGACTGTCAAATCATACATCAATAATCAATATTTTTAATATAAAATTATATGATTTTTTTTAAGTGATTATATAACATTTTAATATATTTTAATATTACTGTACTGGTAGGGGGAATATATTTTAATCTTACCAATTCATGTATGATTAAACAATTCATATTTACTCCCCTCTTTTTTATATAAAGATATATAAGAATTCGGTTTGAATTTTATCACATAAATAAGTGTGAACCACACGTTTCTAAAAATTGTGTAACTATTGTTTGTGCACAACTGTATATTATACATCAGCTCACAGACACAACATCTCAAATATAAAATAGCTGTCCATCCCTGGAGATAATATGGAAGTTGCTTTCATATCCTTGTGTTTTATACATTTCATGATCAAAGTCAGACACAAAAATATCTTTAAATTTTGTAGTATTTTTATGTGAGGATGAGTTTGTCACCTGGATAAAATTATCTTTAACAGCGACTTCCTTCGTCCCTCACCAGTCACCACCACCCAACAATATGACAAGGATGGCGTTGAAAGCAACATGGCGACTTTACAGACCACTAAAAGAACAAGTGCCGTTATTTTTAATGTGCAGTCTATTCAGGGATCCTCCTATAGCTACCTTCTCCCTCTTTTTTGCGCATACATAATAATAAATTTTTTACCAAAAAAAAAAATCGATAATAAAATTAGAGAAATAATTTTTAATCCATACTATATAAAATATGGAGTGCTATACAAAGAATTTAATTTACAAACAATGTCAACCAATATAAGTTTACTAAAGTGATAAATCATAGAAAGTAATTACTCATTATCACAATCACACACACATCGTTATTAGTCATTTTTTGTGAAGTTTTATTAGCTGATAGGATAGAATTTTTTAACATTGTCAATGTATAAAAATTAAACTACAATATAAAACATATATTTTGTTTAAACTAAAAGTCTCTATAATTGTTGAAAATTGATTTTTGATGGATTTTGTAGAACCAAAATCTTATAAAAGATCAAAATTTTCAATACTGGTGAGATGTGGGACAACTATGACAAGTGGTCATAGGAGATCTCTCTTTGTTTTTGGTCGTGTAGAAGAACATTGGTTGTAGCGGCTGAAATAAAATTGGGCCGAAAGGGCCTGAGATGGATACATTGAAAACCAGAAAACAACAGACCTACAAAAAAATGCAACCAGAAAACAAGATTGCGTACGCAATGAACACATGGTAAATTAAGACCAAAGAAAAAAGAACACATGGTAAATGAAAGTGAGGTTTCATATTTTATTGTTTACTTCCACTTTTAGATATAGAGCTTCTCTCGATCTGATCTACTCTTTTGTACCGAAATTGTTACACGCTTTCTTGTCTTGATAAACTAAAATCGTTACACACTTTTTTCCACACATGATTTATTGTGAAATATCCAGGATAGTTTAAAATACATCATAGACAATTATGAATGGACCAGGGGCTGATCATGGTTACCACCAACACCAACGTGGTGGAAATTATGTCTTTATCCTTGTCTATTTTGTTTGCTTGGCCTTGGGCTCCAAGAATTTGTCACACTTGTACTGAATGTTCTTGTTTTTCCGACATACTAACAATTTAACAGTAGTATACCGAATCTAAATTAAACTGTCCAGTCCAATTGTCAAATACTAATTCGTTCTTTGCAAAAAAAATTAGAAGACATATATATATATACCGACCCTCAAATGGACCAACTAGTGATAAAACAATCCCTGCTGACAAGAACATCTTCAGGTTTACACATGGCCCAGCCATTTTTTGTACCCAAATCAGGATGCATACATAGAAATACTACATGAAACACAGGGAAAGATTATGTGCCCTGAATATTATTAGCATACCAGTAAACATGAGAAAGAAGCAAAAACACTTTGGTTCGACATGATCCGCTAAAAATAGATGAGAATAAACAAGCCAATACTAAGGGGGGAAGTAGTAAGGTATACACAAGTCCAGAAAATGAAGTATTCCCAGCTGTAACAGCAGTGTAGCAAATAGAACTTACAAGGTAATTGACTCGCCCACCAATCCAAGTTTATTATATTTCAAACCGACGTCGTGACAACCATAATAGGATTTTTCATTAAACAACCACAGGATCCAGAAAACACTTGCATGAACACATCAAGCAATCATAAATCCTGAAAAAAATCATGCAACTCAGACCAACATTCTCACCACCTCAAGGGATTTAAAATATCCAGCAGAGATGATCAAACTATCAGCTGGTAGATATTGTTACATTAGAACCAGAAAACTGAAAAGAAACCATGTGAATGAGGCGCTTTCACTTTCTTATTTCATGTAACAGGAAAAAATGGGGAAATCATGCAGTTAAGTTTCATAAAACTGAAGTATCAGGGCCAAGACGGGAAGACAGAAAAAGAGAGTAGAGAGAATAGAATTGAATTCAATGATCTTCGCTGATGCTGAATGATTCATCTTTCATTGACGGGGTCCATATGCTGAATTACAATCTAGCGATGCAATTTATTGCTAACTAACTAACTCAACTGAAATAATTCACAGCTATTAACAACCTGAAGTAGTTATAATAACAGACTCTAACCGACTCTACTACCTTTAGTTCCTCTAAAAAATTATTATACATAATTAATCAAACCACTTTGATAAAACAGAACCAAATTAATATAAACCGGTTTAAATGGTCCTATTATAGTTTTATTTTTAGTTTGATAAGTTTTTTTCAACAGTTGGTTCAGTTTTTTTTCCCCCTTCCACTCCAAAAATTGCCAAATACCCTTAAAATATGTTCATATATAATCCAGACAACACTCATGTCATTAATCTAAGACAACACTATTGCAAATTTGTGCGAGTGTTGGTTCTAGCACTCTTGCCATAGCTCTGTAATTCTTAGCCACCATAACTAGCCATGTCAACATGCCCAATCAAACAGTTTAACAAGAATAAAAAGTTAGAATGAGGCCACTTAATTTCAAATTAAGTCACTCGTGCAATTGTTTGTGGTCAGAAATGCAAAATTTCTATAGCATTGCTCTTACCCAATAGACTAAAAGTAATACAAAAGCCCAGTGAACTGTGATGATATACCTGAACAACATTTTACAATTAGTCAAATCACAAAGAAAAACTCAATGAATTCAATTTTCACTAAACAAAGTATATGGCAGCCTGTAAACTGTTGCTACTAGAAGTCCTGAAAACTACTGCAAATAGGATTTTCTAACCATTCAAATATAAATTTGACTTTTTTGCCTGTATCACACATAGTTAAGGTGCGAGAGAGATTACTGCTCCGAAGGCGAATAGGTTTGTCTGGCTCACAGACCCTCATGTAGAATAGAACTTTCACACCTTTTAGAAAATGTCTCCAGCATTTGGATTGAAGACCATTGCTGCAGCATGATGGATTTCCTTGTCTACCCAATAACTCACGACACAGAAACTGCATTTTTGTAAAACAAATTGATGGGTCAAACACTAAAACTAAAGTGACTACTTTTCTTTCTGAAACTACTTCCTACTATTTTGTTCATCAGTTTTCAGCTCAGCAGGACTACCTTGATGAAATTATCACCATTAACAGAGCATTCTTTTATCACTAGAGTACTTGGATGGCATGTCCATAGCAATCCATCAAGAAAAGATGTGTAATCTGATGAAGCTGCAACAGATATTAGCACCACCTTCCTGACATTTGATGGGCGAGAAATAACTTCTTGTTCTTGTAGCTGTGCCAAGGTGAGAAGATTCTGTGCATTTAAAAATTCAAGGCATCAAAATTCAGTGAGGAATGAAGAGGTGTGCACATATTATTTAAAGTCTATGTATGCACAATGACTAAGGGATCATGATTCATGAATGAAAAAGTGAGCATGCACTCCTAAAATTCTGCTTGCGCACAAACTGACTTTAAATCATTTACACACCTCAGTACAAAGATTGTGCAAATTTACTTCAATATTTGGATTAAAATTTCGCAAACAATTCCCAAGTTGATGGATGCGAGAGCCATCTAGAATGGCAAAGGTAACACCACGAATATGCAGTTCAAATGTCTCACACTCTTTGATTGATGTATTTGTAACTTGCAAAGAGGGAAATACACTGCCACTGCAATAGAACTTGCAGAGTTTTGGGGTGTCAATCTCGACCTCCATTGGATCTTGAAACCTCCCATACAAGTGTAATGTTTTAAGATGACAGTGTTCAATTCTAAATCTTCCATTGTTTGACAAGCTTAAGTACAAAGTCTCCAAAAGGGGAAACTTAGAGACGAGTTCTTGCAACAAGTTGTTGTCATTGAGAATCCTAGGTGAGAGGATGCACCACAGCTGCTTTATGTTAACAGTAGAATTAGAAGCATGCAGTTCATGAGGCCCACAAAGGATGAGAGTGTGGAGGTTTGGGGCATCCACTGTAAGTATTTTAGCAGCTACGGCCACATACTGAAGCATGGCAAAATTATTAAGAACAAGACATTTCATTGCAAAGCGCAATCTGAGGGTGAGTTTCTCTAGAAACTGGAAGCATTCTATTAAGTTCTGGATCTGATCCTCATCTGCAACAATGTTAACCAGATATAGCTCTCTGAGACAATTAAACTCTTGTTTTGTATCAGCACACACTAGAGTATCAGGAAATTTACAACCATCCAGTGTTAGTTTTACCAAGGATTTTGAAGCAAAAGTGGCTTGAGGTAAAGTGTATGGTAGGCTTGAAATATTGATACATAGCTCTTTGACATAATTTCTCATGACCAAGCAAATCCAATTATCTATGTTGGAGGAATACCCCTCTTGGGAAACACTCATGTTAAAGGTGAAGCTGTTGATTATGGCCTTCTGATTTTGCAGTGGGGACAATTTTTCATTGACCCAAGCCACGAACGCAGGCATATTCCCACCCACTTGATCTTGATGAATGGAAAAGGAAAAGACTGGTAGGGAGTTCCAAACTCGGAGCCAGGTCTTGGAGAGAGTGGAGACCCGAGCAGCATCTTGTATGGGCAAAAAGAAAAGTATGTGTCGCAAAATGGCTTCTGGCAACTGGGATATCTCATCGGAGTTGTCAGAGTTGGATGTTTCAGTGATTTTGCATTTCCTTAATCTCTTGGGAGCCATGTTTTTCTTGAAATTGGGTCCCTGTAATCATAACTATGATGAGCTTTAGACTTCGTAAGACAGTTTCAATGCCAAACAAATGAAATGACATTTACATATATACTTACATGCACGTTTAGTTTCGCAAATAAATCAAAGAAACCAGCAACAACCAAGTCTTTTCCCACTGGACGGAGTAGCAAATCCTAGGAGATTTATGTTTTAAGTTTTAACTATTCAATCCTCAAAAGATTAATTGCATAAAATTGAGTCCCCAAGAATTTGGAATTGTAACATTTCAGTCATCAAAAGTCCAATTGCATACACTTTAATCATCGAAAAATTTGATGTTGTAACACTTCAATCCAAAGGAAAATGGTAACAATGGACTAAAGTATTATAATGCAAATCTTTGGGGGACTCAAGTTTATGCAATTGATCTTTCATTTAGACTCAAGTGTTATGCCAAATCTTTAGAGGACTAAATTGTATGGAATTGAACTTTTAAGAATCGAAGTGTTATAATGCACATCTTTGAGGGACTCGAGCCTGAGCAATTGAACTTTGAAAGACTAAAGTGTTAAAATGCAAATCTTTCAAGGATCAAAGTGTAGTTTTACTCAAAAAAAAAAAAAACTTTCTGATTCCTATAATACAGAACCAAAATGAAATTAGTTCAAAATGTCATTTTTCATAACACTTTTTTTTTTAATGTGTTTTTCTGATACGGTGTTCTGTTCCTATATTCATAGCTCATAACAAACCTACTTAACAGTAACAAAATCAACGAAAGTTATTTCTAGGTCTTCCAATTTAAAATCCCAAAGGACACAAGACATAAGCAACAACGCGAATCAATAATTAACAAAAACACACAAACCACGATCAAAGTACTAATCCAGATTGAATCAAAGCTATAGCCATCAATTTTCAGGAACTGAAATTGATTACAAAATTTCAGATTTCAGATCAGTCATCATGCAAAGAATGAAATTTACCAGTAAAAAATAAAATAAAATAAAATAAAAAACTAAGGAAATGAGATTTACCATGAACAAAGCAAAAGAAGCACAAAAAACTCAAAAGTGAAAGAAATTCGGTGAAAGAGCTTACAAATGGTGGCGGAAGGAAAAAGAAAACAGATGCGTGAGAAGCTTCTTCTTCCTCACTAGCTGAATGAATTGCTCTCTGATTATTTATTTTTAGTGAAAATGGACAGAAAAATCGAGAATTGACAGGGACGTAGAAGTTGGATACAATTTAAGAGTTTAATTTGTATGAACACACATTGTAAAATTTTTTTATATAATCACCTGCTGTGAACGTAGAATGGTTAACAGTCCATTGGCCATTATCATAACTATCCCCTATCATTTATTATTTTGAAAATTCTATTAGTTAAAAAGGTAAAATTATTTTATATTATTAAAGTCATTTTGATATATGACTTTTTACCAATGTTTATTTATATTAAATAACATATTTTAGTTCAAAAATATATATTTATTTCAAGCAAATTCTTTTATTTAAAAACATCCTTTTTTATAATTTTTTTAATGGGAGAAACAGTAACATAAGAAAATTAGTTTTAAAATTTTTAATTCTTTATTATTTTCTTTTTGTATAAAAAGAGGTACAATAATTATTCAAAAATAAAAAATGAACTGGACAAAAAAAAGAGAGTTTAATTTTGATAAATTATTGGTGTAAAATTTGTTTGAACTATCATATAATTATATTATGTTATATTAGTAAAAAAAATTAAGTCTTTCCCCCACTATTTTAAAAGTTATGTAAATAAAGTGATTTAATTAAATAACAGTATAAAAATTAATACATACAAATTAAATCCAAACATAAATTGGCTTTAGTTAATTAAAAAATGAGGTTAATTTTTATATACTAACAGTATAAATTTTTTTTATATTGTTATCCAATCATATATTACTATATGAAGAAAAGTGGTTAAATCTCATATTTATAACTTGAAAAATAAAATAAATGAAATGATTTAATTAAATAATCATGTGTGGAAATTAAATCCTTAAAGAATATTGATGGATTAGTTGGTTTTAATAAAGAAAAATATTTCATTTTTAAAAAAATTTTAAAATTAAACTCTATTAGTAATTTATACTTTAAAAAATGACTGAAATAATTTTTTTATCATAAAAGTAGATAAAAATTTGAGAAAAAATAAGAGCGCCAAGGGGTCGTTAACTGGCGAAATAACTTATTTGAACTCTAAGAGATATATATATATAAAAGATAATTTATGAATAAAACACTGCCCTTTTATTTTTTAAAAAAAAAGAAAGAAAAAAGGAAAGAATCTTATGAAAAACGATGTCGTTTTGTAGCCTAGCTTTTAAGAGAGAAAAAAAACGAAAATGAAGGATGAAGCAGGTGCTGGGTTTGGTCTTCAGTCTTGTTCTTCACTCCCCTCCTTCGCGCTCCCTGCCTGAGAACCGCGCCGCTCGCTACGCCGTACTGCCTCCGCCAAATTATTGAAGTGAGTTGTTGTTCTTGAATGCTTCATTCTGGTGTTTTATATTTTTATTTTTAAATTTTTTCCTTTAGCCTATGTTTGATTGGAAAGTAAAAATTGGGTTGGAAGTTTTTATGGATTAGATAAATATGTATTTTATCCCCCAATCATCACAGGTTAGAGAATAAAATATAGTGTAAATTTTTATGGATAAGCTTTGTAAATAAAATTACACATGACCAAAATTTATCCTCATTTTTATTCGTTGGTTGGAGGGTAAAAATGAGTTAAGTTTTCCTTGATAGAGCTTTTTTTACACAAAAAGCTCAATCATGGAAAATTATCTCTGTTTTGACTCCTCAGCCAAACATTTCCTTAATGTGAATAATGCAGGGGTATATTTTACTCTGCAGGCTCATCCTTTGGTGAGATATTATTTAGTGATAATATACAGGTTAGTAGCTTCGTATAGTGACAATGATGTGTATTTTAGAGGTGTCAACTGCCAAAACAAAAATGTGTATTTTATGATTCTTTGATGATGTGCACAATAATCATGGTTTATATTCCTAGCATGGAATCTACTGTCATAATGTTAGCCTTACTGCGTTTCTCTCTGTGTTTCCAGTTTTTCTGGTATTTTTCTTCAACTGTTTTGAAGTTTTTTTTTTTTTTTAATAGTTTTTTATGCTTTTATTAGCTGTTTCTCTTTATTAAACATTGATAAGTAGAAACAGCATATAAAGTAACTAAGACCAATGTTCATTTGAAAATTTGTAAATCAGGATATTCAGTTGTCCAGAGCATTTTATGTTTCACTTTAAGCAATTTATTTTTAATTCCTTATTCAACCTAATGATTGCTAGAAATGATGAAGCTTGTCAATTTGTGTCTTATGCTTTTGAATTTGCTTTGTCTAGATAAGGCCTGTACAGCATTGATCAAGGTTTTGGATACATATCAAAGTTATGGTTGGTACTTATGATACAAACTACCTTTTTTGTTTTTTTTGTTTTTTGTGTTTGTGACCTGATTCGATGATTCATTTGTATTTAGACCTTTGGAGTTGAAAATTGAAATAGCAAGACAGAAGTGAGTAACAGTTGAATATGATACTTGGAATTTCAACCCAATCTTCACATTTATTTAGACCAGATTCGATGATTCATTTGTATTTAGACCTTTGGAGTTGAAAATTGAAATAGCAAGACAGAAGTGAGTAACAGTTGAATATGATACTTGGAATTTCAACCCAATCTTCACATTTATTTTTCTATGACTGTAACGTTCACATTCGTCTTAGGCTCTTGACTCCAACTTTGAAACTCACTTTTTTCTCCCAATTTATTATTGATGTGCAGGTTCTTAAAATGCTCATTGGTTGCCACATTCTTGTCTGGGTAATTTTAAATTATTACTTCATATTATGAAAGTTATGCATTTACGTGTACCAAGGTTTGGGTCAACTCTAGAATAAAACGGTTGTGATTATGAGAAACGTTTGGTTCCATCGGTTTTCAACTTCTATTGATTCTTCTTTGCCCTTTGAATCCATTAGAAGCATTCAGAAGAGACCAAGTATGAGGTTTCCAACAACCACCACCACTGCCACCGCTACTGCCGCTGCCACCGCTACTGCCGCTGCCACCACAACCTCATCCCTACCAATCCCACACCGAACAATCCCTCAACCAAAAGGCCAAGACCTCGATTTCATCAATGTTGTCCACAGCCATATCATTCACTCCCATTGGGACAAGCTCCAACCCTTACCACACTCGTTCACACCTTTCAGACTCAAGCACATCCTCCTCAAGCTCCAAAATGATGCCGTTTTGTCCCTCCGGTTCTCCAAATGGGTCCAAACACACAGCCCCAGTTCCCAAACCCTCGAAACAACTGCCATCCTCCTCCACACCCTTGCAAAAAGCAACAACTTCAAAGCCACACAAACAATCCTTAAGAGAATCATCGTGTCTGGTCCCTTAAACTTGCCTTCTAACCTCTTTGAAGCTTTGTTGTACTCTTATCGATTGTGTGATTCCACGCCAAGCATTTTTGACTCTCTTTTCAAGACCCTTGCTCACTTGAAAAGGCTTAGAAACGCCACTGACACCTTTTGTCGCATGAAGGAACATGGGTTCTTTCCCACTGTTGAGTCCTGCAATGCTTTTATGAGTTCTTTGCTTCAGTTGCAAAGACCAGAGATTGCTTTGTTGTTCTACCGTGAAATGAAGAGGTCTTGTGTCTTGGTTAATGTTTACACTTTTAACATGGTTATATGTGCTTATTGCAAGTTGGGGGAATTGCAGAAGGGTTGTGAGGTGTTGGAGAAGATGAGGGACATGGGTTTGAGTCCAAATGTTGTGTCTTTCAATGCATTGATTTCTGGGTATTGTAACCAGGGTATGGTTGGTTTTGCCTTGAAGGTTAAGTCCTTGATGGAGAATAATGGGGTGAAGCCAAATGTGGTTACTTTTAACACAATCATTAATGGGTTCTGTAAGGGGAGGAAGTTGCATGAGGCAAACAAGGTTTTTAATGAGATGAAGGGTTGCAATGTGGCTCCTAATACTGTTACATATAATACTTTGATCAATGGGTATAGTCAGGTTGGGAATAGTGAGATGGGGACAAGGCTTTTTGAGGAGATGGGGAGGGATCAAGTGAAGGCTGATATACTGACTTATAATGCATTGATTTTGGGGCTTTGCAAGGAGGGGAAGACGAAGAAAGCTGCATATCTGGTTAAGGGACTTGATAAGGAGAACTTGGTTCCAAATGCATCAACGTTTTCAGCGCTGATCGCCGGGCAGTGTGTGAGGAGGAACTCCGAGCGTGCGTATCTGATTTACAGGAGCATGATAAGGAGTGGTTGTAATCCGAATGCGGATACTTTCAAGATGTTGATGTCTGCATTCTTGCAGAATGAAGACTTTGATGGAGCTGTGCAGGTCTTGAGGGACATGTTGGATAGGTTAATAGCTCCTGATTCAAGTGTCTTGTCTGAGATCTGTGGTGGACTTTGCAGGTGTGGAAGAAATCAATTGGCATTGATGTTGTGTAGTGAGATGGAAGCTAGGCATCTATTGCGAGAAGGTTTTGACAAAGAAAAGATTGCCATTTCCATTCCAGAAAATGAGACAAATAATTAAACTTGATAGGTTATTCGTTTTTTCGGTGGAGAGTTGTCAGATTCTTTGCCTGTTTGTTGTTGTCTGACTTTTGAAGCTGTCCATAACATGCTTAACTTATTTGTTGTTCATTTCTTACCCCAAATTGAGTTTCAATGTAAATAGTGTTCCATCAAATCAATTATAGAAGATACATAGATTGAGATTGAGCTGTACTTTTGCTCCAATTGTTTCAGTTTGTATTAATTATTACCGTGCAATAACTGTAATTCTACACCAACCTGCCAAGAAGCTGTGGTAAATGACGAAGTGTGATATTATTCTATACCAAACTGCCTTCTTCGAACAAAAAATGAGGCAATTGCAAAATTATTGTATTACATAGGAAAATGGTGATGAATATGCATCATTGCAAGGCTTGGCCATTTATCAGTCTTCGATACCAAGATCTCCCCATCTTACATTGTGCCTTGCAGCAAGGTAATGTGCTCCAACTGGTCCTCTGCTACCATAGGGATAGAGCTCTGGAGCAATTTTCTTGTTTTCAATTTCTTTCAGCAAAGGGGTGAAGAGGGCCCAAGCTGCATCAAGCTCATCACTTCTAATGAATAGCCTTCGCTCCCCTTCGATCGCATCTAAGAGTAACCTCTCATATGCATCTGGTATTTCCCTCGGATACCTACACAGAAATTGAAAGTAGTATTTTTAACTCCCTCTTAGGAAACACCAAAATGTGTGTAAGTTAGATAAAATATGTTTCTATCTCTTCCAATATCATGGTCATTATTATCTGATGGAGTTGTTTTTTGATTGTCAAGCAAAATTTTCCCAAGCAAGAATTCTGTCCGTGTATCATAGCAGCTAAGTGTAACTTCATATGCATCTAGCATTTTCTTGTATACCTTCACGAAGGCAACATCTTATGCATCCAGAAATTAAGTTAGGTCGCAACTTTATACAGTAACTATCGCCTACAAAGGTAAATCAGTAGTAATGCTAACTCTGCAACTCCACCAAATGATGTTAGTCCAGTCATCTACTCTATGGTCTCATACCTTGCTCGGTAAAGCAAATTTAGGTCGCTCCTGTCTAATCTCATTCCCAGGCCAGGAACTTTGTTGTTGATTTTCAAATATATAGCTTCATCAGGTTGTACACGAAGCACAAGCTCATTTGTATTCTTGTCCAGATCAGTTCCAAAATTCCTCTTGTACAAGTTACCTGGGACATGTCTGAATTGCACTCTGATTTCTGCACTGGATACAAATTCTAGATTTTTGTAACTATTGTTCCAAAGAAAACATGGCAAATTCAAAGGCATAGCCCACACAAATAAGTGTTTAAAAAAAGATATTCCATACCGTTTTGTATGGAGAGCCTTGCCAGCTTTCATGAGAAAAGGAACCCCATCCCATCTGGCATTGTCAATAAAAAGAGCTGCTGCTGCAAATGTTGGAGTTAGACTACCCTTTGGAACAGTTGGATCATCTGTATAACCAGGATATGATTTACCACCCTTGTTGTGGCCCTTATACTGACCAACAACAACATCTTCAAGCTGTACTGGTCTCATTGATCTCAGAGCCTTCACCTGAGTTGTGATGTGACCATTCTCAGTAATCACTTAACATCATTTGTCATGATCCATCTTTCTGGAAGCTTAAATTATTGAGTAGAGCCACATAAATAGTTTTTATCTAATACATCCTCTTATACAAATGCCTATTAAGCTAAAAGAGTGGATAAATAATTGATAAAACATAAACCCACCTTACATTGAGCTAAAAATTAACTTTCTATTTAGAAGTATAGAAAACAATCGAACTCTAAACTATTTGGTCATAAAAGCTTTGATACTATGTCATGAACCATCTTTTTTCAAAAGTTTAAGTTATTAGATAAAAACATATAAAATGGTTTTATATCTAACAATTGTATTGGATGATTTTTTCCCAAAAAACTCTAGGGGACTTAAGAGGACAGCATTGAAGAAGTAATAAGATATCAGCAACAAGGTATAGTTATTCAGAGGAGATCTACCTTTTCATTTCTGACGTCCTCGGCATCCAAGCTGACAGGAGGTTCCATAGCAAATAATGCTAGTATTTGCAGAAGATGATTTTGCATTATATCACGAATGATTCCATAGTTATCAAAATAACTGAAGAAAACCATAAAGACTGAGAATTATCACTTATTTGAAATACCATCAAGAAACATCCATGAAATTACACTCACCCCCCTCTTCCTTCTGTCCCAAAATCTTCAGAAAATATTAGCTGCACATTGCGAATGTAATTCCGGGACCATAGAGGTTCGAAAACAAGATTCGAGAAGCGAAGCACAGAAAGGTTCTCCACAAGCTCCTTACCCAAGTAATGATCAATCCTAAAAAAAAAATTTCAGTTAGTCCAAAGTTTCCTCTATAGCTTGTTAAAGTAAAAGGAACCACATGCACCTGAATATTTGGTCTTCTGTGAGGTACTGCTTCAGAGACCTTGTTAGCTCACCAGATGATTCTGAGTCACGACCAAATGGCTTCTCAACAATAACTCTTGTCCAGCCATTTTTTGAAGAAGCTTTGAGGCTGGCGCCTTTCACCACATCCACAAATATGTTTGGAGGTATTGACAAATAAAACAATCTGTTTGAATTTTTTCCACCCTAGAAAGACACCATTGTCACGTATTTCAAAATGTAGTGTCAAGAACAATGATTAAGCAGAAACCTACCATACGAAGTCTAATGTTAGTTTGTATGAAACCATTGATATAGTTATGATAAATACAAAATGCCTTAAAGAGTGTTTGAGAAATAAATACAAAGAAGATAACATGATTTAGTTGTATTTTTTTTTTTAAAGTGTCTAATTGTTATGGATTTTGTTTTTCATCTCCTGGTGTTTGTATAAGGAGGCTCAATGCAGGAGGGAAAAGAGGAAAGCCATAGTAGATATATTACCTCTTTCTCGTTCAGCTTGCAATCCAATTCTGAAAAGTTGTCCTCGGAGTTGTAAAGACCAGAATGGTAAAAACATCTTTTTAAGAATTGATCCATTTTATCTTCACAATTTTCCCTGCAAGTTCAAAACCATCAACATTTACAATATGAAAAGAAGTATGAGGAAAAGGTAATGGCAAACTTCTAACATCAAGAAACCGAAATAGCATCCACCTCTTATCAATTCTGCATGTTAAAGTTCTGCTAATCATGTTCCTTAATTCTTCATCAGTCATTTTGGTCCGAGCATAACCAAACACAATAAAATTCTGCAAAAATATTAAAAATACAAAACCTCAAATGCAATGTTCTGAAACACTATAGGCATTCAGGTCATCTCAATCAGTCAATGTTTTGGCATCACTGCCAAATGAAACTAAATCTTATGAGAAGTAGGACCTCAGGTAACCAATCTTCGTAATAAAGAGCAAAGAGTGCTGGAAAAATCTTCTTTTTAGCAAGGTCTCCGGAAGCTCCAACAACAGTTATGCTAAGGTTGGATCCTGTGGATTCTGAGTCTGGCAAGGGAATTGATCCTTCAACTGGTTGAGGCTTGCTATCTTCTTTGGCCAGTTGCAGCTAGACCTACTTAAAATATGTTGATGTATGATATATGACTTTAACTAAACATTTTTTCCAAATCTGTGAAACCTAAGTAGGGATGAACAAGTAGTCAACTGTAATATAAGCACTTATTACAAACGGGTAAATGGAACTGCAACACAGGATGTGAGTTCAGTGCAACAGGACTAAACAAAAAGTACACATAATAAACGAGTACATTGTGATTATTGGATTGTGCAAATATAATGTTGTGATCAGGAAGAGGATAAAATGTTGTGATACAATGACAATGAGGTACATGGATTTTCATAACTACATAAAGATCAAAACCATACAGATTGAAAAAAATAATATCACATTTTCTCTCAACATGAAATCAAGCCCAAGTTCCCAACTCTAGTTGAAACTAGGAATAGTTGAATACAAGGTTGATTTTTGCATTGATAGAGGCAAGTACTCAGGGTGAGCAACATAATAGCAGTATGAAATCAAAAGGATATGAAGGAAAGCCAAGAATATGTCAATGAAGCATAGAGTGAGAAAGAAGTGATCAGAAAGTAATTGAAGAAAGAAAGGGAAGATTTTTCCATAAAAAGAATCTAGATTGATGCCTTGTTCTGAAAAACACGTTAACCGACCAAATCAAGGGAATTCAGCGATAAGGCTTGTTAGTCAAAGCAACTACTACTAGCAAGTGCATTCAATGTGATATCATCTGAGCTTACCAACAGAACATGCTATTGGCTTATTAAACAAACCAATATCAGCTATCAATTAAAGTGGTATGATCAGGAAGAATTAGTTTGCGCAGTTATGTCAGTCAATTCCAGAACCAAGAAGTATGGCTTTCCTAAATGGACCATATACTATGAGAAAATGGCATAGTCATGCACTTGGAGAATGTTTCCTCTACAATAAAATTAAATTACACAACAAGAATAACCAGGACCCTAATGAGCCTCTTAAATCCTAACTCTACCTTCAACCAATTTGCCTCAAGTTTGGTTGAAGGCACATATTAATATAGTATGACCCCCAAAAAAACCAAAGCCATAAAGAGGAAGATCAATTTCTAGATCAATCAGCATTCAACAAGGTATGATAAGAAGGTAAACTTATACCCCAAAAGCTGGTGAAATTCAGCTTCATAATATTCAAAAAAACATTAAAAAAAAAAAAAAAAAACAAGTGAATCATGCAAATAATGAAGAACATGAGAATCAAGAACACACCATCATGAGAAGAAACAGCATTTAGAGGATGCCCATTTGAGCATTTGAGCTGAAAATGCTTTCTAGCTTGGTTTCCATGATGAATGCAAGAAAGCCATAAGGAGGAAGAGTCTATGCCTCCTGTCACTGCAGTGAATTTACTGACAAGCTGTGGTTCATTCCTGAATACACAGGATGCAACAATGGTTGAAGAAGGACACAGAATATTTGCCATGCAAGCATTCACTCACTAGAGAACCATATGATCTTGAGATTATAAAATACAAATCAAAATACCAGAAACAGCAAACAGGTTAGTTGAGTGTAGAGCAGTTCAGTTTATATAGTTATTTGTTGGAGAAATTGGATAATCTTTCAGTTTAATGATGTATGAATGTGACATCTTGCCAATATTGTCCTTTGAGTTTGTGAAACGACCAAACCAAATATAAACAGATGAGGGGTCACTTTTGTCAACTCATCACAAAATATCCTGAACGTGCGGCCTAAGTTTTTCATCACTTTTTTATTTATTATTTTTGTGTTCAAATATATAAATTCAAGGTGTAAACTTTATCCAAATAAACTTTTCAGTTTACAGTTGAACTTTAAATTTTCAGTAACAAATGTTAACTGTTTGGTTTGCCAGTTTTTCTCGGTTGAATTAAAAAAAAAATTAGGTTGAAAAGAAGTAAACTATTAAATGTATCACCTCGACAAATATTAATCCTGGTGAAAGATGAAAATATCAGCTTATGCTTTTGTATTTTATATTAATTATTTTAAATTTATTTTTCACCATCATTCACAAATAAAAATTAAATCTTTTAAAATAATTTTTTATAAATTAATTATTTCAAAACTAAACTGACTCTGAATTGATAGATACGCAAATTTAGTCCAAGAAGTTAGGATCCGAAATTGTTTTGTTTATTGTTGTACGAATCAACACTTTCTATACTTTTTTTTTTTTTTAGGGTCAGGAAATTAGCTTTTTTTTTTTAGTTTTTTTGAAAAAAACACTTTTTCTTTAGTTTGAAAACAAAAACCACTTCTTTATATCACCACTGCAAAGTAATTTCCTTTTCCCCGAGCACTTTACAGTGATGATTTAGGGTATATTTGGGTGGAAAGTAAAACTTGAAGTAAATTTTATATGAATGAAATTCATATATAATTTTACACATAAAGCCCATCCATAAAAATTTACACCCTTTTTTTTCTAACCAAACATATCCTGTCCTATGTTTGTGAGTCTTACGTATGAATAATTTTAATCATGTATTTTTACCTTCGAATTAAAGATAGGCTACGAAGGATGGGCTAGCCGGGATTTGGTGTGGCTCTGACTGGGCTTGCTTTTTAATTTTACATTTTTCAAGTACCTAGTGTTGTTTTTTGGGTCGAATTCAAGGAGCATTGTTTGGTCTGAAGGACCTGGTTTTGAGCGACTATTTTAGCAAACTCATGGGCCTTTTTTAAGGACTTTTGATATTGGGCTTAGGGCGACCAAATGAAAAAGTTAAAAGAGACCTCAATCGAGCCCCAAAAAAAGCCTCTAATCGTTTAGCCACTACCGGTGAACAGAGGATGCATCCAGCGGGGTTGGACTAAACCAAAATTTGAACCAAATTTTATACCAGGTTATTCCTTGGAACAACCCGGCAATAATCCAAATAATGACAGAGTCTTAGCTTTTAAATAACATATAAAAATTTAGATATTATATGTAGTAAAATTATTAAATTTTACAAGTAATACAAAATTCAAGAGATAATTTACAATATATATTTCAAAACAAATTAAATAAACATAAAAACAACACAAAATTATATAAAATATATTAATTAAATTATAAAATTTTATAACTTATTATTAATTATTACTAAAATATTATGACTCAAAAAATATATATATTTGACTTTGAGCTAATTCGAAGTCTAATTCGAAGTCTAACCCAAACCTGGCTCAGAACGTATGCAAGGTCAAATTTGATAATCCAAATCCCATGCAATAAGCTTTGAGACTAGCTAGGTAATGAACACCCCTAGTATCCATAGACTAGATTTACGAGAAACATGAGCTATTCTTATACTTCGTAGTGTGTATTTTAAAAAATGTGATTTCTATATTTGAAAATGTAAAATATTTTCTGAGATTAATTTTGATGTATTTGTAATGTAAAAGAGTTTTACAGTACCATTCAATCATATATTTTTATTTGGAAAACTTTTAAAATGGTCAACTATTGGTTCAAATACTTTTCCTCAAGTGATAATATATATTAGAGCGTATCAAATTAAAAAGAAGGATTTGCTCTTCAAAAATCACTTAGCCCATATCTGCGTACCCCTCTCACTTAGCAACTTATCATTTTTCCTTTTGAGTTTTTTTCTAGTGAATATTTTTCATTTTGAATTGAAAGAAGAAAAATTATACTAAAAGCATGACTGATTATGATTTCTTTCAAAAATAATAACCCAATAACTATCAATTTGTACAAACTGATATATTAATGTAAGATTCCTTTTGAGTTATGCTACGTGTTCCGAAAGTCTTTGCAAGAAAAAATTATGAGACATAATTGACATGTTTATGGCTAGTTTTAAGCGGTTCAGTAGAAATTATGGGCGGTTATAAAGTACAGGATGTGATTATTATTTTTTGATATATAATTCCGATAACCACTTTCTGCTGGCAGAATATTATTTTCAGTCGGAACTATTTTTCTTTCTCTTTTTTTTGTTGGTCTAATTGTAAGACAACTGTTGAAGTCCATGGATGACTAATTCAAGATGATTGTGCACCTCACGTTCAGCACATACGACTTAGCTATGTTGAAAAATATTGTAGATGAGAGGTAGCTAGCTCCCTATAAACATGCATGTTTTCTTCACTTCCTACTGCGTGATTGGGAAATGAAAAATGCCACGTTCAACGCCGAAAGACTTGTGTTGTGTAAGATAAGAAAATTTGAAGTCGCTGATTCTTGGCTTTTTCTTTCAATTTCTAAGGTGCAAAAAGATACGAACAGAATGATCTTGTAGGCGTGTTGAAAAGTGACACACCAAATTGGTACAGTGGTTCTTTTTGTTGAGTACTAATTTGTTGGCATCCTCGGATGGAAGAAATTGGGGTCCAGTTTCCATAATTGATAGTTACAATGTTAATTATAATGTCACAAATACAAAGCAGTTTAGGGTAAAAAGGTGGATCGTGATATGGACAAGTAACACCAAGATATGGAAAATCTCTAGACTGAGACAATACTTACAGAATAACTAATATTTAATTATTTACTTACCTCAAGGAAGACAATCCTAACATACTCCACTCAGTCAACCCTCGGAGGCTAGTAGATGCTCTTTTAAGCTGTATGGTGCACTTGGAAAAGCAGAAGTAAAAGGATTTTTGAAGGAAAGGAAACCAAGTACTTTTCAATGCTGAATTGACACAGAGATGTAACCGTGGATTCTCATTAAACAGTGTTGTTTTCATGAAAGGGAAGCAATAATCTTTGAAGTACTGCTGCTATTCTGGTTGGTGGAGTAGAATAAGGAGCCGGATTTTATGCCGAGAATCAAGAAACATTCTTGTGTAATTATAAGTTTACTATATACACGCTCATAATAAAGTTAAGGAGACCCATAAATAGAAGAATGTACCTTGCATAGAAGGGAATCTATTTTTATTGTGAGTGTATGTAAAAACGATGTGATAAACTTGTGCATGCACACACAAGAATAGCTAAAGAATCAATGGGTGGTTTTTAATTTACTTTTTGATTTGTTCTGCTTTATACTTTTTTTCAGTAACTGAATGGTGTATCTTTGTTTTGCATCTTCCCGTGTTCAGAGGGAATGTTTGAATCAAAGCTAACAAAAAGAAGAAAAATAATAGTTCTTTGAATTGGTCTTTGTGTTCAAACAATAATATCTTAAGATGGGACTATTATATGAGTTGAGTTGGAAAGTCCTTTTCTACGACTTAATTTTTAATTATTACTTTAGTTTGTTCTTTACGTTATAAAAGATATGGAATGCCAGAATGGGATACATTAGTAATTCCTGTGTCTCAGGACCAGACTATATGGGTGCACTTGTTTTATATTAGAAAAATAATTATAAAACTTAAATTCTATGTAAAATTGAAATCGTAGAAAGCTGATTTTTTTATATAAATTATTTTTAAAAATTTATTTAAATAAATGACATGTAATTTTTTTCAATTAGAAATGATTTTCTCTAAAGAAAATTCCATCCAAATGTCCCATATATTGATTGAAGGGAATGAAATCGCTCGAGGTGACCATCTGCTAATAAAGATATGCAAACCTTATAATTCCAAAAACATTGAAAAATTTCCGTGTACAACATTTCTTTCTATTTTCCCTTACAATTTTTTCCTCCTAGAAAACCTTATAATTCTGTATCGTTCTAATAAGTTTTCAAAATAACTAAGGGCTTCACGGCAGAGATTTTGAACAGTTCTACTATTATATGCGCGCACACACACACACACTTCCCAATGTGGTATATAATTATTGTTGAAAAACTCTCTAGTGTGAAGCCATAACTTGGGGCCAGCCACAGCAAATTCCGCTGCAAGTCATAATGCCAGAATTTCATCCGCGGTCTCAATGAAAATCTTGATATCATTGATGACCTAGTCCAATTAATATGTATGTGAGTGAATAAATAAAATTAAACCAACCACCATTATTTCTAGCTGACATTTTTTCCCCATCTAATTTGAATTATAATCGGGAATGCGCTCCTTTTACAAATATCAAAATTTTTATTTTTATTTATTATTAGTATAAATAAAATTTACACTTTCATCTAATCATATATTGTCATATTAGTAAAAATAATTGATTCTTATATTTAATACTTGAAAAATCATGTAAGATTAAATTGAATGATTGTATTCTTTACACTTTATGTGTATCAAAATAAAATTTAAATATTAATCCACCAACTTCTAGAGGAATTTTGAATAGAATATGATGAGATCCAATAACTGCTATATTTCAGTGTGGATTATATAAGGTATTTATTCCGACATGATTAAATAATAGCCAAATCACTTTATCTAAAATCTCCTTCGTACTTAAACAAAAATTATATAACGAAATTCAACTTGAATGCTTCAAAATATCCTCCCTATAGATAAACATCTCTCTTAACTAACTAATTGATACTACAGCTTGCCAACATGTTAATGATTTTTTTTTATTAGTCATCAATTATATTACATCCTCATTCCTTTATCTTGAAGATGGCTTATATTTTATAATGTTGGTAGAATGTCAACCACATGCAGTATGTTGTATTAAGTACTCGCCCTTGAATATAGCTGAGTTGATTATTTTTTTTCTCCTTGTATGATTAACACATGCCTGCATGTCATTTTGGACTTCGATCTCTTGTGCTTCATGCCTATAATGGAGAAGTGAACTCTGAAAACGTAGAACGAAAATGTTATATATATTGAGTTAATCATATGTATAAGGATAACTTAAATGGTAAGTCATTACGTCTCCGAGTTCAAGTTGTGCATTGCCATAGGTACTTTTAATAGGACTATAATTTTTAATATTGTCATTTTAACATTTCATTTAATGGGTTAAAACTTATATGATGTGTTAAACTTATGAAATAATTATACCAACACATAATTAAATACAAGTGTAATAAAACTTTTATACACTCATAATTCATAAAAAAAATTTAAAAAAAACCCCATGCTTGTGATGGATCTAAATATGATTTTTAGTTAAATTCTGAAAATGACACTAAATGATAAACCAATGGATTGAAAGCAAATTTTTTTTGCAATAATGAGTATGTGCTTTCTACAAATTCAAAGCTTCAATTTCAAAGGACATAAAAAAAAAACCCCTCAATTTCGAAGGGCATTTCACAGGACAAATAATACAAAGAGAAAGCTACCCCCAGTCCTTGCAACCCCGTTTACTTTGACTATAATGCATTGATAGCACACCGCGTAAAGTAGTACCTTCACATAAGCTTGCATGCTCTGCTAAGTGTACCACACATAATTATTGTCTTCTGTTGAATTGGTAAAGAGAAAAGGTCCTAAAGCCAACTGGAAAATTGACTACGTTGCCAAATAATTAAATTGCTACAGAATACGACTTCAGCAGTATAAATCATTATAAGGCACTCACATTATCTTTGGGAGCCCAAGCAAGAATAGGATACAGCAAGGAATGATGGGAAAGTCACTGCATTCTCTTTCTCTATTGTTTGGGGCTCTTGTTAGTGTGGTTACGGTTCAAGCTCAAGATCAATCAGGTTCGTTTATCAAAATTTTTAGAGTTGCTTTAAGCTATTAAGGGTACCTTTCCTTTCTCTTCTCATTTTCTGTTTTTAGACTTTTGTCAAATAGTGAAATAATAGAATCATGTTTCTCTTTTATTTTTTTTTTCGATTAGCAAATTACAATGTCCTTCCGTGAGATATAGATTTAGTGAAATTTACCTGACTTCCCCTAAACTCTAAACTCTCCCTCTATTTGTCCTAGTGGTTAGTGATATTGACCTCTTCTGAATGCTTGCTTATTATATAATAGAGAAAAACAGTGTAATGATTTCATAAACATATGAACCTCATAAGCAAATTTCACAAATAGACAAAAGCTAAAGTAAATTTTACCAAAACTCTGAGATCATTGTAATTTGTGTCTTCTTTTTTATTATTTTCTTCGCAAAATCCTTAAAACAGAAAACTTAGAAAATTAAAACATGAAACCAAAATGAAACTAGGCATACCCTTATGTATTTTGAGAACTTAGCTGAAAGCTCTTATTTATTTTTATTTCTCAGGATTCATTAGCCTAGATTGTGGGTTACCAGAAAATTCCAGCTATACCGAGCAAAACACAGGCATATACTACATTTCAGATGCTAAATTCATTGATACTGGCTTAAGCAAGAGTGTATCTCCAGGAGAAAAAAGTACTCATCAACAGCAACTAGGTCTTCTGAGGAGCTTTCCTAATGGTGTGCGAAACTGTTACAGAATAAATGTAACCACAGGCACTAAATATTTGATCCGAGCTAGCTTCTTATATGGAAACTACGATGGTTTAAATGTGCTCCCACAATTTGATCTTCATCTTGGACCTAATTTATGGGACACAGTGAAATTCACCAGTTCATCAATGAGCACTAATAGTGAGATTATTCATATTCCATCACTGGATTATATAAATATCTGTCTTGTTAACTCATTCAACGGGACACCATTTATTTCAGCTATAGAATTGAGGATTTTGAAAAATGATACTTATGATACTCAATTAGCTGGATCATTGGCACGTTTCCTAAGATTAAATTTAGGTTCCACCACCAACTTGACATATCGGTGAGTCCAAGGTTTCAATCCAGAAGAGCTCATGCGCATTATGTTTCAGCTTCATTTGCTATATCCGCCAGCTTATGCTATTATTTTGATATTTTTTTAAAAAAATGATTTTATAGTTTTTCATATGTTTGATTTTTTTTTTTTTAAGGAAGAATAGAATCACAAAAGAAAAGTATAGAAAGACTTTTTTTTCATATGCTACCATTTTTATTCTCTGAAAAAATCTTGTTTATGATGTACAAAGATGTCTAAAGATAAAAGAAGATTTTTTAATATTAAATTTAAATATAAATATATTTTACATCTAAATATAAAATATTTTAATTTTGTAAAACATTATTTAAAGAATAGATCTTTTTCCAAGAAACTCATCTATGCAACCCTTTTATAGAAGAGATGTGCTATTTGCACAATGCGTAATATATTATCTTGACTTATACTTCATCCACCATTTAATTATTGAATGAGGTGTGGATCCTACTTAGACAGGGTTTGTACCATATCCATTGTTGGGTGAGCTTTGAATCGGGACAATGTCCTATGAATCATGTCAAATGTTGGATGTAGTATGAGTCAAACACGATATCTTTTGCACCATATGCACATAACAGTATTCGGTACCAAATTGTGAGATAAGTTACTATGGTATACAGGTACAAAGATGATGCTTATGATCGCCTCTGGGCACCTATTGTCTACAGCAACCGGTGGACACAAATCAGCAGTACACTTACCAATGATGAACTAGCTCAGAATGATTACAAACCACCAGCAATCGTCATGAGCACTGCAGCTTCACCAGCAAATGCTAGTGCTCCTTTTAATTTCTACTGGGATCCTGATAATCTAAATGAGGAATACTATGTGTACATGCACTTTAATGAGGTTCAAAAGCTAGCAGCAAATGAAACTAGAGCATTCAATATCACCCTGAATGGCAAGTATTGGTTTGGACCAATTGTACCTGCATACCAATCCACAAATACCATATTTAGTCCATCAGCTTTGGCAGGCGCCACAAGGTATACATTTTCACTTTTTCAGACAGAGACTTCAACACTTCCACCCATCATCAATGCAATTGAGATTTATATAGTGAAGGATTTCTCACAATTAGGAACTGAACAGGATGATGGTACACTCTTTGACTAAACAGAATCTTTAATTTCCTAGTGTCATTTTGTGGTTTGAGCTAAGCATAAAAATGGGTTGGAATTCTTATGAACTCTTCTATTTTTAACATAAAATACTAGTCGATGCTATCACAAACATCAAGAATGCTTATAAGGTGGATAGAAATTGGCAAGGAGATCCATGTGCTCCTGTAGCATACATGTGGGAAGGTCTAAATTGCAGTTTTGAAGAAAATAATTCACCAAGAATCACATCCTTGTAAGTTGATGATCTAGGAAATAAACCATGCTTATATTCATGAACTCCAATTAATCATTAGCTGTTATTATGTTTGGAATGCAACTAGGAATTTATCTGGTAGTGGACTGACGGGGCAGATAACAACTTACATCTCCAAGCTCTCCATGTTACAATACTTGTGAGTGTCTCATCTAATAGACTAATTTGGTTTAAAAATGATGGAACCAAATCCATTTAATTCCTTTTTGTTTTTTCGCTCTTGGAGATTCAGACATGTAATAGTGCATTTGAATTGCATCTTTCAGGGATTTATCAAACAATAGCTTAAGTGGACCAGTACCTGATTTTCTTACACAACTCCAGTCACTGAAAGTCTTGTAAGTTAATCCCTTGCTGGTGCATCATTGTACTTTTCTTTGTTATAACAGAGGAAAGGGTGTCATATTTGGTTTGTTCTAGCAGAAACTTGGGGAATAACAACCTTACAGGTTTAGTTCCCAGTGGACTCCTTGATAGGTCAAAGAAAGGCTCATTATCATTGAGGTATGCCCCCTACTTGTTATATTAGTCCACAATAAATTATGGTTGAAGATAATTGTTATATTAATTTCTCTATTAAATAATTATATAATATAACTGTTAATTATAATGTCAATTTCTTTTTGACCCTTTATGCATGCAGTGTGGAACTAAAATTCATATCAGAAATACCGCAGTTTCATTAATGTTTCTTTTCTTCCCAACCTATTTCCTTAGAAATAAAAAATACCAACCAAAGCTTTTGATATATGGAGAAAATGTGTGATAGTGATGCTTAATTCTTGATCTGGCTTTATTTTTGTCTAAATTATGCTAGTGTGGGGCAAAATCCAAACCTATGTGCATCTGCTTCATGCAACCAACAGACAGAATATATCAGCAAGAAGAAGAAAAATAATATAGTTGTTCCTGTAGTAGCATCAGTTGCTGGGATTTTGGTGCTTCTAGTAATTGCAGCAGCCGCTATCATCTGTGGCCTTAAAAAGAGAAAGCCACAAGGTAAAACTGGTGCTAACTACCCTTTACAATCTTTAAAGTTAGGTCATTGACACATGTTCTGATTTCATTTTAACTTTCAAACAGCTGAAATATTTTCAACAAAATTAGCTGCTGTGAACAGTGATGTGGACCCGAATACTCCGAATGTGTCACAATTGGAAGCCAAGCAACGACAATATTCATACAATGATCTTGTTAAGATCACCAACAACTTTGATAGAATACTTGGCAGAGGTGGATTTGGAACAGTTTACCATGGCTTTATCGATGACACTCAAGTAGCTGTCAAGATGCTTTCCCAATCATCAGTACGAGGATATCAACAATTTCTAGCAGAGGCAAGTGGTCATAACTTGCATAAAAGTTGCTGATCTCAACCAATATTTTAGCTATCATGACTTATATGTGGCTTTTGAATTCCAGGCTAAACTTCTGATGAGAGTGCACCATAGAAATTTGACTTCTTTATTTGGGTATTGCAATGAAGAAACCAATATAGGGCTGATCTATGAATATATGGCAAACGGAAACCTACATGAACATCTTTCAGGTATCACTATTTTTTTTCCCTTGATGCAGAGGCCGAGTATAAAGAGTGGATTAGATGAAAAGTATTCCAGTAACTAGAAGTGAAGGGAGATATAGAAAACTATAGGTGAAATAATAGAAAATGATTTAAATGTTAATGGTTTGAATATCAATATAACCTACGAGGCTATGACAGAGCACTATGGCATCACTTGACCTGTGTAGTTGACTCCACTTGGTGTGATAAGACTTCGTTGTTGTTGAGATTTAATCAACTCATGCTAAAGCCTAAAGGGTTCCAAAGTACTAATTTTTTTATTTTATAGGGAAAAATAACAGGGGACAGTTCTTGACTTGGGAAGACAGACTTCAAATAGCGGTGGATGCAGCCCAAGGTGAGCAAAGAAACTAAATAAATTTCTACTACAAATTTTAATTTTTGTCATCTAATCATGTTGGAAAATCTGACGTCAGGACTGGAATATCTGCATAACGGTTGTAAGCCACAGATAATCCACAGAGATGTGAAATGTACAAATATTTTAATAAATGCAAATTTCCAAGCCAAATTAGCTGATTTTGGCCTATCCAAAGCCTTTCCCACTGATGGCAGCACTCATGTGTCCACTGTTGTTGCTGGAACTCCAGGATACCTGGATCCTGAGTAAGTGCTTCAATTTAAATCTCACTTTTGTTGGTAGAACATTAAACGCTTCACTGTGATAATCTCTGTGTTCATTATTATTCAAATAACTTTCTAATGAGAAACTAACCAAACTGTATTATTATGCCTTGCATGATATATTATAGTGTTTTGATGAAAACTTGGAACATTATAAAAATTACATTTGTCTTGTGAGTTGATTGCTTTATTGTTTATAATTTTATATTTTTTTTATATAATATCCTCCCTTACGTCTAACTTGATACTTGCAAAATTTGCGTATGTTGTGTCCGTATCCCTATCAATACTGGTACAAATATATATATATATATATATGACTAGAAATGATGAAAACTGCATGATCTGCTTTGCAGGTACAGCATATCAAACAGGTTGACAGAGAAAAGTGATGTTTACAGCTTCGGAGTAGTTCTTTTGGAGATAATCACAGGTCAACCAGCAATAACAAAAACTCATGAGAAGATTCACATAAGTAAATGGGTTAGTTCCATGCTTTCCAAGGGGGATATAAAAAGTATTGTTGACTCAAGATTACAAGGAGACTTTGAAACTGGCTCTGCCTGGAAAGCTGTTGAAATAGCAATGGCTTCTGTGTCCATCAGTTCTTCCAAAAGGCCAAGCATGAGTGAGGTTGTGACTGAGCTAAAGGAATGTTTGGCATCAGAGTTAGCAAGAAAACAACATAGTCCTGCCCCAGAAAACAAAGATTCAATTGAATTCACCACTAATATTACTACTGAACTTGGTCCCTTAGCTAGGTAGTAACTTCCTGGAGCAAAAATGTAACATTCCTGGAAGTTGTGGTGGCTTTCAATTTCTGTGTTTGTTGTAGCTATTGCCAAATGTGTTTCATGTTATATTGTTGCAGTTTGTTGATTCAGTAGACTACTTTTGTCTTCTGTTTTATTCTGCCATTTTATACAGAGCAATTGTTCTCTTGCAGTTTGGAAAGGGTTGGAGTTCAACTCCCTAGTTTATGAAATTCAATTCGTACGAGACTCTTAAAATACAGTACATCACTGTGAATTGCAACAAAATTTGGAGCTAGAAATTGATATACCTAAAAAAATCTTTATTCATTGAAGAATCATTGAGGCTATAAAAAAGGACCAAAGAAAAAGAGAAAAGGCACATTGATTATATACCGTTTCTGAAGAAACCTTTCTTATAGTCATACTAGTCCTTTTCTTCGCTACTCCGGCTACACTTCGTATATTTTTGTTGTGAGAAAACATTTTGATAGCATTTTATATTCCCTTCTAAGAGGACACTAAAACTTCATTCAAAAAGGCTATTAGTTTTGTAAGGCTGTTTCTTGAGAAAGGAACCAATTTGTTGTGAGTCCAAGCTTAGGAACAAGGTTCCTTAGAGAATATTTGTGAATCTGTGGTAGCTTGTACTTGGGTTTGAGTGAAGCTTTGTTTGGTTGTATCTGCTGTGTAAAAACTTTGATTTAGTGAAACTCTCACCTGAGAACTGAATGTAGGCTCAAGGTTTAAGAACCGAACCAGTGTAAAAGCACAGATTGCAAGTTTCTTCTCCCTTACTCCCTTTAATTAGCTTTCAAACTAGATTTTCTCATTCTATTGCTCTGAATCAGATTTCTAAACAACTTTTATAAGTGATAATTACTGAAGTTTCTATATCAAATTCGCCAACCATTTTCAGAAAGGTTTTGGAGACTTGTGCTAAAAACTCTCCTGTCTAAGCAGGAGACTTCGCTGAAAATTCTGATCTATCTTGTGAGTGTGCATGAACATTTTAAATAATAGTACTTGATTCAACCCCATATTTTCAGGCACTATAACATTATAAAAAATCTAGCAGTAAGGTGGTCTATTTAGTAGAATGGCCTCTGTTTCTGGTTTTACATTTTGCGTTTGGTTCAGTCCAGTGCTTCTCCTTTGAGGATGATGATGATGGACGTGGGTGTCCTTGGGTGAAGGAAAAAAGATAACTGGTACTCATAGTAACTCAGTGACTCCCCTAAAATTGTTAAATTGTTGAAGTCATCACGGAAGGTGAGTATAGGTTGGATATAAAAATACTGAGGAATTCTTACCTGCACTAGGAGTAAAACATTACTTTTATTCTGATCCATTTATTATATGACACATGGATTTAGTGAACTCCTCGTGTCTTCAAAAATAAATTATTTTAAAATACTATAAAATTTAATTATAGTTAACTTTGTCTCTATATTCAAAAAAAAGAAAATTCAAAATTTCTTAAAATCTTTTCAGATTCTCCCCCTTTTTTTCACGTGATTTGCATCCTTTCCGTTCTCTCTGCTTGTTTCCTTTTTCCTTCTCTAGCAATGTGTCGCTCATCTCCTTCAGGCATTGAGTGATATATATAGGATGTTAAAATGTTGGCTTAGTTTTCACTTGGGTCGATTTTGCCACTTCAAACTCAATGGAAGGTTTGATGACGTAGTTGGAACTTGAAACGTGAGCTAGTTATTTACATGGATCAAACTGCTGTTGTTATTGATTGAGTATTGCTATAGGTGTTTTTCGTTTGATGGATATTTGTTTGGTTTCTTTAGTTGGTTTGGTGCCTTTGTTTCCTTTGCTATCTATGCAGGGTCTAGTGGTTGCTTTGTATTTCTACTACAGTGCTTACCCTTGTGGGCTAAGCATTCTTTTCATTATTATAAAAGAAAAATTGAACGAAGAATTTGCTTGAATGGTGATTTGAGAGAGAATATGAGAAAGAGTAACTATGATGTTGGAAGAGAGAAAGGGAAACAAACAAAAAAAGAAAGAGATCTAAAAAGGTGATGGTATTGGTGAAATTATTATTTTTATTTTATTTTAACTACTGAGATAAAGTTAACCATAGTTAGATTTTTTAATGTGTCAAAAATCAATTTTTTAGTTAGAAGATATAAGGGGCCTACTAATCTTATGTGCCATGTAACAAATGGATTAGATCAAAAATTATGTTTTGCTCCAGGGGAAGGTAAGAATCAAATTTATTGTAAATAATTCAATAGAAATGGTTTTGCTTGTAAATAGACTTGTTCAATGAGATGTATCTATTTAATGATCCTGAAAATTTTATACATCAAGATTTTCTTTCATCTTCACATTGATGTAACTTCAATGAGTAGATACTAAGAACATTCAAGTGAATGCCAAAAGATATTAATTAATCCACTGCATTCCTTTAGATAGATAACGGTCGAGACTATATGACAAAAAGGAAAATATTAACTGATACAAGGTTAGATAGGATAAGATCCATTAATATAGGATTCGTTAAAAGATTTTAATAATATGCGCGGTTTAATATGATAGTGAAAGGGCAAAGACATGATTAAGTATTATTTATATTTAACTTGTGCTGTTATATATAGAGGTATTTAAATTATTCCCTCTCTATAGATGCGAGAAATATCATGCTCTCTCTTTGTTTGTTTTCCTTCCTTCTCCTCTTGTTAATGAGAAAACAATTGTTAATGATTACGAAGCTCTAGTTCTCAACGCAAGGGCATGAGATGTCGTTTTCTCTTCATCCAGTTAACGTTAGATGTCTTCGTTGGAAACACCGTTCAAGTTCCTAAGGATTGTCTGGCAGTGACGCCGAGCTCTTGGCAACTTACTGTGAGTGAGATTGTTACTCATGACCATATTTTGGTTATTATAATTACTTTATTGTAAGTTAAAATAAATTATGTATATAATATCATCGGCATGAAAATAACCCCAGGATAAATATCAGTTTGCTTCAAAGTCATGAAATCTATTATTTTGAAAATCACATGAGACCATATTTATTGTATGCATGTGATGAGTTTTTATCTGTTTGTGAAGTTATAACTTATGGAACATGTTTTTATGAACGACTGACATGAAAATTTATGAAACCGAATGTAGAATTTATTTAATTTATTTTTATGGGCCAATTAATGTTGTTAAGTTTGGAAAAATATATTGTTACACATGAATGAGCAAGTTTCACGAATATGTTTCTTAGAGAGTGAGACTGATTTTATTTATTTTATAAAGTCAGTATTGGAATGTTTTGTGGAACTTGTTTTATGGAAATTGTGATGTACCTTGTTCGATAAATACACTCAAAGGTTAACTGATAGGGGCCGAGTTAGAATATAATATCGGAGCAAGTTAGGATAGGCCAACACTCAATAGTTAATTTCACATGAAAAATATATATTGGAGCAATTTTTAATCTTATTTAAAAATTAAATAAAAATTATTACATATAAAAGAAATAAATATTTTACAATCAAAATTTAAAAGAAATACACATATTTACACAACATATTTTCTATTATAATACCTAAATATTAAGTTAAATAAAAGAATTGATTAAAATTAACTAAATAAATTTTTTAGAGGAGCCAAATTAAAAGTAATGAACAAATTTTAAAAGAAATTAACAATTTTAGGGGCCCTCCCATCAACAAGCCTCCGCGCTAGCTTGTCAACTTACTTCTTTTTTTATTAACAGAAGTGACTACTTTTTATGTTTTATGATAAGTTCACACTATAGAACAATAGCCTGTAAAATAATTACTTCCTCCGTTATTGAATAGTTGTCCATTTCAAAAGTTTAGGTAGTATTAATTATTATTTTTTATTAATAATACCCTTATTAAATACTATTGACTCATTAGTAAAAAAATGAGAAAATAAATTGAAATATTGAAAAAAAGCAAGGAAATTTAGTAAAATATTTCTAATTTTTACTAAGATTGATATTTTACCAACAATTTCTTTAATTCTAATAAGTATTTATAACCGGATAATTATTCAAAGACCGGAACTACTTTTGTTAACGAAAATAGAAACCAATTGAAGTTTGAGTGAATTTGTTAAATGAGGTAAATTTTTAGAATGTCATAAATGCAAGGGTCTGAAAATCAGACCGGATTGGCCGATCCAACCGATTGGACTAGGAACCAACCTTGGGTCCGTTTCGGTTATGCTCCAAAATCGATTATTTAAAAACCGTTAGAAAACCGCTTAAATCAGCCAGAAATCAGAAAAACCGGTTAACCGGATCGATTTTGGTGGTTTAGAGGCTCCAAAAGCAGACCATTTTTGCTAAGAAAAAAGATGCAAAAATGGCGTTGTCTTCACGGAGAGAAGAAGAAGACCGAAGAACCATCACTGAAGTGGCAGTCCCGGTACCAAGGGAGAATGACCACCATTATTTTCCTGCTGCCGTGATAGAGGCCCCACTGGCCCGTGCCTACCTATGTGAGAGAGGCCATCACAGGTGGGGCTTCCTTCTCACATGTGCTTCGTGATGCGTTGGATGCTATTACTTGTTATTGTGCAAGAGTTGAGGAGCAGCAGCTTACTATGTGCCGTAACAAGATGATGAAATGCAAGAATAAGTTAGGGTATTTATTCTATCATTTCATCGGGTTTTTGGCCCAATTAAACAAACAACTAGCACTGTCTTTAGGCCCAATTTATCTTTTGTTTTAAATGCTTCATTATTACATTTTATGGCAAGTCATGTTGTTTTTTTTTTTTTCTCCTTTTCAAAATCAAGCTTTTAAAAAAATATTAATTGGCTTCTCTAAGTACATTTCAGTTATAAATATATCAACGGTCCTGTGTTTTGTATTTTATAAATTATATTTTAGTTATTTTATGACATATATTCTATTATACTTTGGTTGAATTCCTGGTTGAATCAGTTGAACCTCTGAACCAGTATCTCATCTGGTTTTTAAAACCTTGCATAAATTAATGAATATAGTTTCTTTTAGAAGCTATTTCATTAGTGATATGATTGTTCGGGACTGGTTGTTCTCCTCTTATTTTTATTATATCTATTAAAGCATGTCAAATGCAAGGACTATCATAGTTGAAAATTCAGCTCAAATCTAGTTGTTTTTTTTTTTCTGTCTTCAAGTTTTGCCTGAAACATGGAACATGCAAAATACACGTTCAAAAGAAGAGAAAACCTGTATACCCTTAATTGATATATATGTTCGAAATTCCTCTTAATTCAAAATCCCGTTCACATATATTGAATAATCTTTTAATACTGTTTAAATTGCACTCCATACCATTAAGAGTGACATTTTGAGCTAGGAGAATACTTACTTTTCTTGATAGTAGTTAGGAGAATATTTAGATTGATTATTAGAATGATATACATATATATATATATATATATATATATATATATATATATCATAAGTGAAGGGGAAAATTGAAATAGCTAATTCTTGGCTTTTTGTTTCATTTTTTAGGCGACAAGACACGAACATTATGGTTCATAATTGGCATTATTTATGGTTCATTGTGTGCAACACAAACTCTTTACTTTTTCCGGCATGTTTTCACTCTTCACGGGTTGATTAGAAGTGCTCTTTATGATACACACCTTTGGGCTCAACTAGCTGCCGTGTTACACGATGACACCATGATACCTTGACACAACCGTCAGCACCGCGTAAATTACTTTTGGATATGACTTCGGCAGTATAAATTAAGCACAATATGGCACATATTTTTCTTTCCCTAAGCGGAATAGAATACAACAGAGTGATGGGAATGTTACTGCATTCTCTTTTTGTGTTCCTTGGAGTTCTTTCAAGTGTGATTCTGGTTCAAACTCAAGACCAATCAGGTTTGGTTTATCAAAATGAGTTACCTAGGGTGTGATTGGTTTTAATTTTCAATTTTTCAGTTTTCAGAGTTCTGTAGAATAAAATTTTAAGAACTAGAAATGGAAGCTGAAAACTGAATTTTATAGTTTTCACCGCTTTTAATATTTCCTTCACAAAACTCTAAAAACTGAAAAACTGAAAAATAAAAATTGAAACTAAATGCACCCTTAAAGTTACATAATGAAAGCATATACAAAACAATATTATCTAATTAATTCTCTTTTGTTTTGTCTTTATCTTGCAGGATTCATTAGCATAGATTGTGGCCTACCTGAAAATTCCAACCATACTGAGAAGAGCACAGGTATAAATTACATTTCAGATGCTAAATTCATTGATAGTGGTGTAAGCAAGAGTGTATCGCCCGAGGACAGGAATACTCATCAACAACAGTTTAGTTATGTGAGGAGCTTTCCTAGTGGAATGAGAAACTGTTACAAGATAAATGCAACTAGTAGCACTAGATATTTAATCCGAGCTAGTTTCCTGTATGGAAACTATGATGGTTTAAATGAGCTCCCTCAATTTGATCTTTATCTTGGAGCTAATATGTGGGACACAGTGAAATTCACCAATGCATCACTCAGCATAAACAGTGAGCTCATTCACTCTCCGTCACAGGACTATATACATCTTTGTCTGGTTAACACAGGCAATGGGATTCCATTTGTTTCAGCTATAGAATTGAGGACATTGAAATACAATAGTTATTTCCCTAAACCAGCTACATCATTGGTACGTTTCCTTCGTCTAGATTTTGGTTCCATCTCCAACTTAACATACAGGTGAGTCCTTAGAATTGAGTCAAATTGACTCATTTACATTATGTGCCAACTTCGTTTCTTATAAATAGTAATCTGGCATTTTAGTCCCCAAAATATTCATGTAACAATAATACAACCCATGAAAGACTTTTGGAAAAAATGGAAAGGTTGAGAAATACTTAAGTGTACCGATAGCAAGAAATAACATTTTTTTTGAGCCATTTATTAATTTACAAATAAGTTTTGCGGGTTGTTATTATCTCTTATATTCCTTACATTTGTAATGCAATAATTGATTTGTCAATCAATAAATGGAACAGAGTAAATATTTTATCTTGCTTGCTCTATAAACACCTAAGAATAAAGGTCACTTCAAATTAAATTTTGACATATCATATTAATCCCTAGAAATTGTTTAACCTCAAATAGGTCCTAAAAACTCATTTTACCAAAAAGGGATCAAATTGTCTTTCGAAAAGATTAAGACAATGTCAAATATCACATTTTAATTTTCAGACACCTATTTGAAAGACCAACATAATATCACAATCTTTTAGGAACCAATTTAATGTAAAGAATCATTCAAAGAAATGATTTTATATCAAAAACCTTTTAGGGATTAAAATGCATGTTTACTACGTTACGAATACATCAAGCACACGCAGAAACAGAAAATTGTAATGTATATACAGGTACAAAGATGATGTGTATGACCGGATATGGGAGCCTTATTTCGACAGCCAGTGGACCCAAATGAGCAGAATTCTAAACAAAAATAGTTTTGAACATGATAAGCGTGACTTTAAACCACCAGCAGTTGTCATGAGCACTGCCGCTGCACCAATAAATGCTAGTGCTTCCTCCTTAGATTTTTATTGGGATGCAGATAATAATGTAACAACCCAATACTATTTCCACCTGTACTTTATTGAGCCTCAAAATCTAGCAGAAAATGAAACCAGAGAATTCAACATCAACGTGAATGGCAAGTTTTGGTTTGGACCGATGGTACCCAAATACAATACTTGGAATGTCATATACACTTCACCATCTGTGCTTGTTTACAATGCAAATCGAATTTCACTTGTTCGGACACAAGCTTCTACCCTTCCACCCATCATCAGTGCGCTTGAGATTTATTTTGTTAAAGATTTCTCACAATTAGAAACTGAAACAGATGATGGTATGCATGCTATATATTTTTCTAAACTTACTCTTCCCTTTTGACGTATATATTTCTATTTCTATTTAAATTATGTGTTAATTAAGGCTTGAAATTCTTATTCAAATTAAATACCAGTTGATGCCATCACAAAAATCAAGATAGCTTATAAGGTGACTAAGAATTGGCAAGGAGATCCATGTGCCGCCGTAGCATCCAAGTGGAAAGGTTTAGATTGTAGCTTCAACGGTAACCCGAGAATCACATCCTTGTAAGTTTATGATTCATAGAACTATGCATAGATTCATGAACGCTGATTAATAATCAATTGATGATATATTTGGATATGTAAACAGGAATTTATCTTCAAGTGGACTGACCGGGCACATATCATCTTTCATCTCCAAGCTTACTATGTTAGAGTCCTTGTGAGTACCTCAACTCAATTTGGTTAATATTTTTATTACTTAAAAATCAAGAATTATCTTAGATTTATTTAGATTTATTTAGTTTAGCTGCGAAAAACAATTAATTTAGTTTGATATTAGTTTGTGTTTTATCATTATATTTTGATGTGATATTGATTTATTGTATTTAATTCTAGAACCACATACAAGCATTGCATCTTTATAATTTACGACATATCAATAATATCACATAAATGTATAGTTTATTTAGCCTTTCTTTCTGTATTCACATTTCCCATTATGCCTACTAATATAGTATCATAGCCATGACATGAAAAACATCAACACTAGATCTAGAAGTTTCTACATTTATAAAGAACTAAAGTATTAAAGGATCTAGAAATTTCTACATTGAGCAGCAACTCTAGGGAAGCTTCTTACAATTAGCATTGGAAGAAGTTTCTAGATGATGTAATAATTAATTACTATACTAGATGAATCTAGATGAAAGCTACCAGAACTATAGGCAAGTTGCTAGAATTTTTAATTTGTGATACACTTAAAGAAGTGTCTAGAGAAAAAAAGGAGCTAGAAGTTTCAAGTCATTGTGTGATCATTAAAGTGACCAAACTTGAAAGCCTATAAATAGACAAGAGGATTATTTGTGTAGTGTGCATTAGTGAGTGCTTGTGCTAGTGAGAAGCAAGAGTAGTGCTTGTGAAAAGCAAATATGTGCTCAAAATGAGTGAAAACACAAGTTTTAGTGTGCTCTAGTAGGGTATTTTACTGTATAAAATGCAAAATTATTTAATAAATAATAAAGAAAATTCTATTTTTAAGTGCTTTGTTGCTCAACATGGCACCCGTCCCAAAACATTGTCTTCTTCCGCTGCACTGAGTTCTTGAATCTCACTTTTTTTTATTTTCCTAAAGCATTTCTCTTTTCTCTACATGATTTTCTCCACTTATCTTTGCGCTCTGCCCATCTCTGCCTCCATGCTATGACGTCTGTGCCTATATGACTCCACTTCCACCTTGCGTAGGAGCTCGTCCTCGCTACCTTGTTCGACCTAGACCCGTCTCTTGCCTCCCCTCCTTTCTAACAAGCGTAAATAGACCTATAATTACGTGTTGCATCCTTGTAATTTACAACATATCTATAACATCACAGAAATATAAAGTTTATTTAATCTTTCTCTTTGTATTCCCATTTCCCCATCATGCCATCTAACATTATATTCAATTTGTATTTTTTTTTTCTCCCCTTGGATTGCAATGGTACAATATTACTCCCCTCAGGGACTTATCAAACAATAGCTTAAGTGGCGAAGTACCTTATTTTCTGACACAACTTCGGTCACTAAAAGTCTTGTAAGTCAATCCCAAATTGGTGTATCAATGTAATTTTGCTAGTAATAAAAGAGAAGAGGAAGTAATCTGTGTCCCTGTTTTAGCAGAAATTTGGAGAATAACAACTTAACAGGCTCAGTTCCTAGTGCAATCCTTCAAAGAACAAGTGATGGTCTATTATTATCGAGGTATGGGTATGCCTCTTACATAAAGCCATGAATTAACAACATATTTAATTTTGAAGATGATTGTGGTCTTGATTTCATTATTGTACCTTTTTATTAGATGATGTCTTGTAAATTATGTTAGAGTGAAAGAAGAGTATATGACGTGCTACACACAAATTGAAGAAAATAATTTTTTTTTCTCGCTCGTAAAACCCCAAAAATTGTAGGATACTTATTGAATCTTGTTAGAGGATTTACATATTCTATAACTACTACAAGTAGCAAAAATTTATTTTCCTTAACTCATACAAACTTTATACGCCCAATATTTTTCCCGGAGACAAATAACTCAATTTAACTCCTAATTATCGTTCCTAATGATCGATAATGATCACTAAAGCAATGGTCATATAACCGCCAAAAGTCATTTATGTTAAACCAATGGTTTGTTTAACCCGCGTGGTAGGACAATGACCGGTAGTAGTATAAGACTTAATATTATAAAACCCAATAAAATTTTAATACAATACAATGTTTGGTGTCGATTTGTATAAAATATTATATTTTATATTTTAGAATATTATCATTTATTTATAAATAATTTTAATATTCTAAGTAAATATTTAATCAAATAAATTTTTTATTAATTATTTAAACAATTTTCAAATATACTATATTTATGTAAATATTGATTAATTAAAACTTAATTTATACTAAATGTTATTCTTTTCAATATGTTGTAACTATTTCTTATTTCAATAAATTATGTAAATATAAAATACACTTTTTTATATATGTTAGTATTTTATATTTTTAATCATACTTATTTAAATTTAATTGAAACATAAGTACTAAAACAAAATAATTTTATTATTAATCCTTAGTTTTATATATTACATATGATTCATTTATGTATTTATTGGTTAATAATTTATAATTTTTCATATTAAATATTATTTTATTATTTAAAATATTTATTTTTTATTAAACACTTATTGTTTTATTTATTATCTATTAATCATAATTATTTATATGATTTTTACATATTATTATTATTATTATTATTATTTATTCAAGAATTATTTTATTTTAATAAAATATTAAAAAATAAAAAAATATCTTATTATTAAAAGCTAATTAGGCCTAATCTACCTCCCTACCATGCTAGATTAAGTTATACAATATTTTCACATATTAAAAAACTATAATATATAGATAAACTTATACAGTATATTGTTTGCATGAAATAATAAATAAGATAATAATAAATAATATTAACTTATCTTATCATACTTAATATAGCATACCAAACGCACCATAATCTGTCTAAAAAACTGCTAAGAGGCCTAAGGCATATAATATGTTATCTTTTGCAGTTTAATTTACTCTGTATTAATCCATTTTATTTATGTATTGTTACAAATATGCAAGGTTTGATGGAAATCCAAATCTCTATACCCCGAATCCACGCCACAAAAGGAATAAAGTATTAATTCCGTTGGTGGCAACACTTGTTGGAATCTTCATCCTTTCAGCAGCAACACTCTATTTTTTCAGAAGTAGACAAGAAGGTACAAAATACATAGAGTATTGCTATTTCAAATTTAATATAATCTATTAAGTTACATCACCCAAAGTCCTTATTAATAATTCACTTTAGTTTCAATTTAGTTTCTCAAAATGATCACTAGGTATCATCTATCTTGGTCCATGTAAACTCTGAATCTTCTGATAGTCCCTTTAATGTTGTTGTTAAATTATTATATTATCCCTATTTTAATTTTCAATTTTTCTATAAACCACTTACCTCTCTCGTCTTGTTATTCCCACCTTCTCTCATCTACCACCATTGCGACTGTCACCATCAGGTCCACTGCCGTGCCCCCACTACCAATATAATCTTCACTTCAGGTAGTACCCATACACAATTAAGTAACGTTTGGTAGGAGGGGAGAAATAGAAATACGGGGACAATTGAGATATTAGAGATAGAGACATAAAAAATACTATTTTTATATCGTATATATATGATTGTGGAGTACAAAACATGATAATTGTCTCCATATTTCATTTGGAAACATGAGGACAATATAATAAATATACAGTGAAAAACATAAGCACCTCCGTCGGATTGCCTCCGGCTAGCCATTGGACCACCCCTGCACCGCTGCCTTTTGTGAGGACATATTGAGAAATAATGAACATATATAAGAGTATTATTAGAAGAAAAAAAAATTAAATTTCTGTCTTCATATTTTGTCTTCACTTTTTTAAGTGTACACAAATTTTATGTTTTTCTATTCCAAGGATAATTTTTTTTTTATCCCTTGTTCCTATCTCTACCATCAAACAGGTATATATCTCCGGTATTTTCATATTTCTATTCCTGTATCATTAAGCAAACTCTATCTTAGTGACCACGCCTGGCTGGACTCTAATTCTACATCTTAAACTTAAGTTATTGAATGCTTTAGAGCAGTTTTATGTTTACATTTTTGTAAAGAAGACATTCAACTGACACCGATGCAATTGTTACATTATGGGAAGAACATTAAGTCCTTCGTTCGTTTAATGTAATTATCTTGGTAAATGTATAAAATTATGAGTTGACAAAATTATTCCTATATAGTCATTATTTTATCATGATAAATGTATCAGCACATTCAAATTAAAGATATAAATGGAAGTAAAAAATTAATGTTATTAAAATGCTATAAATACATAGGTATTTTAAAAGCTAAAAAGTAAAAAATGAAAGATATATTAAGACGGAGAGAGAGTATTTGACAAACTTTCATCAACTTAAGAAATAAATGAAGGAGTATTGTGGACGTATTAAACAAAATGACAAAAAAGAGGAAGCTTGACATACTTGCATAAGCTCTTCCTCTCTTGTAGCCTTCTATTGCCGAAACTACGACAAAGTGACTAAAAGCATCAATCTCTTTAATTTTAGCACAAGTAACAAATATAAGAACTTCAATGGAGTTTTAAAGAAAAACCGTTTAAATAATCTTCTTTATCTACATTTTGTTAACAACACGTGAGAGGGCATGATCTAACAATAACAATGCTATGCTTTCTTCTTTATATCGATCAGTTATCGTCATGAGTATGAAAAAGTTCAGCCGAAGTAAAAACATTGAGCATGTGGACTCAAACAAACAAGAGTTTACCTACTCGGAAATACTAAGTATTACCAATAACTTTGAGAGGGTTGTGGGCAAGGGAGGATTTGGTACTGTTTACTACGGTTGCATAGGTGAAACACAAGTAGCAGTGAAGATGCTCTTTCCTTCGGCTCAAGGACATTTGCAATTTCATACAGAGGTATATATTACAATGATTACAATGATTGCAATTAACCCTCAATATTTTCAAGTCTCTTAAGATGAAAAGGAATATTTGCTTTGGTTTGCAGTCAGAAATTCTCACCAGAGTGCACCATAGATGCTTGACTTCTTTTATTGGATATTGCAATGAAGGCACAAAACAAGCACTTATGAATACATGACCAATGGAAACTTGGCAGAGTATCTATCAGGTTTTAAACACATATATTCCCCTACAAAAAAAATTATTTCATTCACTAGAGGTACAATTTAAAATTGTATGGAAATATTTATCTCATATTCATTTTGTTGTTTATGTATATTATCCTTGTTGAATTGTTTGAGAAATGTTATTTGTACACACACACACACACACACACACACACACACATATATATATATATATATATATATATTATGTGTGATACTGTATCAACTAACGTCTTATTACTTATTGGATAAGATACAAAACTAATTTGAACAAGATTCGCAGTTCATTAAATCAAGGACAAAATGTGAATTGACATGATTTCTCGTACACATAACTCAATTTCTTTACACAAAATAGCCCATTTTGATATATTTTCAACGAGGTCTAAAATCTTACTATAGATATTCCCACGAAACTTATCCGGAATTTTGTGATCAATGCACGCCTACTAAAACTTTTCTCCAATATGGTCTTGTAGATGAAAGTAAAAAATTGCTAGGATGGAAACAAAGACTTCAAATTGCTCTGGATTCTGCGTTAGGTGAGGAAGGGATAAAACAAAGGCAAAGAAAAAGAAAAATTATTGCAGTTTATGTTGAGACAACAAGCTTATGTTAACTACCATTTTATTTGCAGGCCTGGAATATCTTCATAATGGTTGTAAGCCACCAATTATTCACAGAGATATCAAGACTACAAACATTTTACTAAATGAACAATTCCGTGGTAAAATATCTGATTTCGGGTTGTCAAGAATCTTTCCTGATGAATGTGTCACTCATGTGTCAACAGTAATTGCAGGCACCCCGGGATATGTTGACCCTGAGTAAGTTGACTTGTTAATTCCCATTTCATCAGTAAGTAATATATATATATATATATATATATATATATCACATGACTTGCCGATGACGGTGAAATAATTGATAGTATCATGGATCCAAGGTTACAAGGAGAATATGGGACCGAAATTGCGAGGAAAATTGTAGATGTAGCAATGGCTTGTGTAGCTCCTCGTTCCATTAATAGGCCAACAATGAATCAAGTGGTGTTAGAATTAAAACAGTGTTTGCCTTGGGAGAATTTGGGAGTACATCCCATGGGTTGATTGATATTGCATCTGTAGGATCAATAAGTGGAGAGAGTTCTCTTGTGAGGTAGTTGGGAGTTTGTGAATATAAACCGAGGGAGATTCATGCGGGGTTAGGTGTACAATAAATATGTACAATAATGTTACATTTATTATACAATAATATTATATCAATACTCATAATATTATTTTGTTTTTAGTAAGAAAGGGTATTGATTCAATAAAAGATAAAAAATATTGTGAGTATTAGTATAATATTATTGTACAACTTTACTGTGACATGTAATGTTATACAACAATATTTGGACGTTTAAAAGAAAGAATAAAGACTTTGAATTATAATAGCAATAATAAAATAATTCCTAATAATAACTTTAAAATTTGATTTTCACTGCAAAAAACATTATTCTATTATCAAAAAATAGTTTGTCATTTTATTTAATATATTTAATATCTCATTTTTTAAAACACCTTAAATGATGTAAAAATATATTATCAAATATTAGTATAAAATTTATTTTAAACAATGTATATAATTATTACATAGATAACTAATTTATTGTATTATATTACCCTGATTTTTAAGAATAAAAATGAAAATAAAAACCACAGTAAAAATTCAGAGATCAATACTAAAAATATGAATATAATTAAATTATATAAAGACAATATGAAAAATCTTTGAGTATGTATATTGTATGTTACAATTTATTTTTCACTTTTTAATTATTCATTATCCAATATCTAATTTAAATATGATTATGTAGATAATTATTACATAACAAAAATATAATATTAGAAAAATAAGAGACCGAAAGCCAAACAAAAATTAAAGGAATTAAAACAAAAATGACCTATTATACTTAAAGAAATTTATTTGAAGTAAAAAGGTTATTTCAATTTGAACACTATTTAAGATTAAAAATTAAATGTTACAAAAAAATAGTATTTATATGAAAATATAAATTTACTATATTTCGAGAGAAAAGTGAGTAAAAAATGAAAATGTATTCATAAAATAAAAGATTACATGAAAAAAATTAAACGATAATATTAATAGTAGTAAGTATAAATTAAACATGAAATAACAACAAATTATTAATTTAATTGTAAAATAGAATAAAGAGTATTTTGGAACACTCAAACAATAATTTATTAGATAGAGTATGACAATAGACATTAGGGTATAACAATAGCCACTCCCCATTTTTGAAAATATAATTGACTTGTGTTATTTTTTTTTTCTTTTTCTACTATTTCTAATTCTGAAAAAAAAAAAACGTAGCTCTCTATCTCCTTAAAAATTTATTATATTTTCTACTTTTAGGATATATCTATTTAGTTCTTTCGTTTTTAGTTTGTTTTTTTAAGTATTGCTTGTTACACCATATAATAACAAGCAATACTATAAATTTTAGCATGACAAAAATTGACGAGTAAGAAATTAATATTAATGAAAAGAAAGACAGATTCTTATTCTAATTTTTTTTTTCATGTACCCAAAAACTAAAAAAGAAAAGAAAAATAGGTCGGTGAGACTAGCAAGTAATCAGTAACAAGCAAGCAGAAGATCTCAATCCGACAGCGAGAGGCTAGACATGATATATTCCTGAGACCATATCGATGCCTCAAAATCAAGATTGCCGTGCACACAACGCTTGGGACTTGAGTATTCCACTCAAGAACAATAATTATCTAAGCCCAAAAATGCAGCTCAAATCATGTTGTTTTCTTCACCTCCTACAGCTTTCTACTCTTGCCCCATAAAAATGGGATATGCAAGCCAAGACTCGTTCAAATGAAGAAATTGAAGTCGTCAATTGGCATTATCGTTCAAAGTTTCTTGGCAACAGCAGGACACGAACATTATAGTTCAAAATTGGCATTAATCATGGTTCACTGTGTGCAAGACTAATTCGACAACATCCTCATCACAAGAGAGAATACGTGAGTTGACTTATGACTTAATTTTTCTTGCAAGTATATTTGACTTGATTCCGGTCTTCTTACGTTAGAAAAGAACCGCAATCATCCTTTTAAGTTCTATATATGGTCCCGCGCCCTAAATTAGTTATGGTATTGGTTTTGATACGAAGTCACATGTCTTCTTTATAATTAAAGAAAATGAAGGAAAAAAAAAATCAACATAAATGCGATTAGATATAAAACCTTAAACCAAGGTACCCACTATCTTAACCAATTTCACTGGGTCCTCATTCTTATAAATAAAATAATTAAAATTTGACATGAGATAAGATGAGCTTGTAGATCATGCATGCTTGATAAATGCTTCAGCAAATTAAAATATCCTCACTTTAAATAAATCTCTCTAATAACAAACTAATTAATATGACCACTTGCCTATTAGGTAATAATATTCCTTTAAGAGAAAATTAAGGGCAACAAGTACTGGTTAGAAGAAATATTTAATTTAGAGGCATCAAATATTTGAATTACTAAAAGAATTATATGAAATTTATTTAGAGAACATGTCCATTAATTTATATTTCTAAGTAAATATGTTATTGACTATTACTTGTTAATAAGTTGTTATATTTATTTTTGCCATAAAAAAATTTCATTTATTTTCAGCAAGTGGTTAACAATTATAAATAAAAAGCCACTAGGATTCTCTAGTAGTGAGGGTCTCGTAGTTTGTATGAGATTCTAAATGTAAACTTTATTGCTATCGGTATAATTCTTGAAGTACCAAAAACAACAATTATAAATAAATTTTCATATTAAATATAAAGTTGGCAAAAGCTGTGAATGGTTAAGTGATAATCTATTCTCACTCAGTAACAAACAATTACAAGCGAAATTCAATATTAAATTCATAAACTTTTGAGTAAATATTTGAGTTGTGTTACTGTTTATTGAGTGGTCATTTATTCTTACTAAGTAATTAACTAACAGTAATAAATAGCATTTTCCTATCAAAATCTAGCTTAATAACACTTTGTAAAATATTTGATTTTATATCTAATAGCATTCACGTTGATTTTTTTCCTTTTTTTTTTTTCCTTTAATTATAAATAAGATGTGTGACTTTGTATAAAAAAAAAATAAAGAATTCCTTTGATTTCTTTTTTTCCCTTTTCCTTTAAATTTTTTGAGTGTGTTTACTTTTGAGTAGGCTTTGTCTCTAGCGCGTTAGAGTTCGTCTTCCCTCTTTGGTTCTTGTAATTTTCTCATTTAGTTGAGTGTCTGAGACTTCAATAAACCTTAAAAGGATGATTTCACTTTCTTTCTAACGTCAGAAGACCGCAATCAAGTCACATATCCTTACAAGAAAAGTTAAGTCATATATCAACACACATTCTTCTTGTGAGGATGCTATTGAATCAATGTTGAACACAACGAACCACAAATAAAGTGACTTCCTGATACCTTTAATTTGATTCAACTAGAGGCCATTTTACACCATGCATTACCATGACATAACCCTCAAAAGGGTTTATGCATAGTTTCTTTTATTATGTAGAAAATTTAACAAAAAAAAGGGAGTTTAGTACCCTTGAAAAATTCAATGATATTAATAATTTTTATTATTTGTAGTTAAAAATGAATCACAAGTCACACTAATCCAAATTATTAAAATTTATGAAATCAGTAGTTAAATCATAATCGTTAAAAACACAATAAACTGCTACCTTATGGGTACCATTGGAAAATTTTAAAAAAGAAAAGAAAAAACGAAACTGTGAATCACGAGGAATGTTGACTAAGTTGCCCCCCTAATAAATTACTGTGGAATAGGAGTACGACTTCAGCTTTATAAATCCTGGTATGGCACTCGTATGTTTGCCTCCATAAGCAAACGTGGAACACAACAAACGATGGGAACGATACAGCATTCTGTTTTCGTGTTGCTCGGGGTTCTTACTAGTATTGTTCTAGTTCAAACCCAGGATCAATCAGGTCTGGTTATCAAAATCTGAAGAGTCAATTAAAGTTGCATAACTATAACTATGATGTATTAAAAAATAATATTACCCAACGTTTTCCTTGTTTTCATCTCTCAGGTTTCATTAGCATAGATTGTGGGCTACCTGAAAATGCACCCTATACTGAGAAGAGCACTGGAATAAACTACATTTCAGATGCTAAATTCATCAGTACTGGAGTAAGTAAGAATGTGTCACCTGAAGACAAGAGGACTCATCAACAGCAGTTTAGTTACCTGAGGAGTTTTCCCAGTGGAGTGAGGAACTGTTACAGGATAAATGTAACTAGTAACACTAGATATTTAATCCGAGCTAGTTTCCTGTATGGAAACTATGATGGTTTAAATAAGCTCCCACAATTTGATCTTCATCTTGGAGCTAATTTGTGGGACACAGTGAAATTCAAAAATGCATCGCTCAGCATAGACAAGGAGCTCATTCACTCTCCATCTTTTGACTATATACATCTCTGTCTGGTTAACACACGTGCTGGGATTCCATTCATTTCAGCTATAGAATTGAGGACTTTGAAAAATAATACTTATGTCACTAATCCAGCTGCATCATTGGCACGTTTCCTCCGACTGGATTGTGGTTCCATCACCGACAGAACATACAGGTAAGTCCTCTGAAATGTGTCCTTTGTGTAGACTTTGGTTCCATCATCAATGTAACAGCCAGAAATCATCTGCCCCAAATCATGTCTCTTTTTTGTCCCACCCAGAGGCAGAGCCTCATACGAGTTAAGGGAGGCAATGAACCCCTAAAATTCTTAATTTGTTTATATATTTTTCATTTTGTAGATTTGGCCTCTCTAAAATGTTTTATTTGGTTGGTTCTTATATTTTTTCATAGGAAAACTCTTCTCGGCCTCACTTTTACCACGGAGGCAGTTTGTCATTTGCATTAAGTTTTTTTCTATCCATTTATGCTTGGTTGCCTTTTTTTTTTATTCTCCAATAAATACTAGACAACTCAGCCGGGCATTAGAACGTGGATCATCCAACTCGGGTTGGGTAGCATTGCTCTTTTCTATATTTAATTAGATATTTAAATATTATAAGAAATTATATATATATATATATATATTTTTTTTCTCTCTAATTTTAATTATAAAACATTTATTATTAGACAAATTATAATCACATCCCCTAAAATTTATCAAAATTCAACAGCCCTCACTTATAATTATAATTGTTCAGTTTACAGTATCCTCCCCTCATTTACTAAGTTTTGGAATGTGTTTCTAAAGATGCCCCTTATCTTTCCTCCCACAACTCTCCATTTCCTCCCCACCCTTGAACTTTTACCACCACCACGTCTCCCTCTCCCTCACAACCAACACAGCCACAACAATTCAATTTTCTAATTCATTTTCTTATATTATTCCCAAATGTGTAATACCGATTGGAGCGAGTATTAGTTAGAGAGGAATCAGAGATTAAGGGGTGACCTGGTATTAGCGGAGTGCTCATGGGAAGGAAGATGGGAGACTGCGAAGGAGAAGTCACGGGGCCGTGGGTCCCACTTTGATCTGTCCACGACCCATCTCCTTACGCCTTCCTCCATTGCTATTTGCTGTCCAACGACACAGAGAGAAGTTTGGTTTGCGGGTTTGGTTTGATGTTATCAATTGAATTGTTGTGGCTGTGTTGGTTGTAAGGGAGAGGTGATGGTGGGGTAGGTTCTATGGGTGGGAAGGAAATTGAGAGTTGAGGGATGAAGAGAAAAGGGGTGGTTTTGGTAACTTACTCCAAAAATTAATAAGGGATGGAGCCAGTGTAATTTGGACAATTAGAGAGGAGGTTTCATTGAATTTTGATAAAGCTCAGGATAAGTAAGTGTAATTTGTCCTATATATTTTTTTTTGTACGTATAAGGGATTTTATTTAAATTTCTTAATAACAGTAAAAATTATATGATATATTTTATATAAAATTAACTATTAAGTATGGATCCCTCCTAACCAAATCATCTAGCTCTGGCTCTAGTTCCACTAATTACTTCTTGCTATATGAAAGATGAACATCTAAAATCTTAAAATAATTATTAAATATATATTACTCATCTTTCATGTGATAAAAATAATTGGTGAGATCGAAACAAAAAAGTAATTTGAGGACACATGATTTCCATTCCAACTTAACAGCAGGGTGAGTACTTGAGTCAAATTAGCTCAGTACGTGCCAACTTCAGTTATTATGAATATATCAAACACTGAAGAGAAAGAAAATCATGGTGTACAGGTATAAAGATGATTTGTATGACCGCTTATGGGAGCCTTATTCAGAGAGCCAGTGGACACAAATAAGCAGCGCACTGAGCAATGATTATCCACCTGATCCGTATGGCTATAAGCCACCAGCAGTTGTCATGAACACTGCCGTTACACCAACAAATGCTAGTGCTTCTTTAGATTTCAACTGGGAACCAGATGATATAGAAAACCGATACTATTTCTACATGTACTTTACTGAGCTTGTAGCAAATGAAACTAGATCATTCAACATCAACCTAAACGGCAAGCCTTGGCAAGGAGTTGAAACGGTGTCACCAAAATATCGTGTTATATATACTCAATTTACTGGATCAGCTTGGTATGGACACGATAAATATCAAATTTCTCTTGTTCGAGCAGAATCTTCTACACTTCCACCCATCATCAGTGCTCTTGAGGTTTACTTGGTGAAAGATTTCTCACAACTAGAAACTGAGAAAAATGATGGTATGCCATTTATATCATCTAAACATATTCTTCATTTCCATTGCATTCGTCATTTGAAATTCTTATTAAGTCTGGAATATCAAAATACTAGTTGATGCTATCACAAACATAAAGATAGCTTATAGAGTGACTAGAAATTGGCAAGGAGATCCATGCGCCCCCATAGCATACAAGTGGGATGGTCTAGATTGCAGTGTCGATGGCAACCCCAGAATCATTTCCTTGTAAGTTTGTGATTCACATAATTATGCATAGATTCATGAACTCCAGTAATCAATTGATAATATATCTGGAATTGCAAGCAGGAATTTATCTTCAGGTGGACTGACCGGACACATATCACCTTACATCTTCAGGCTTACTATGTTAGAGTCCTTGTGAGTACTTCAACTCATTTGGTTAATAAATGATGCAACCAAATCTGTTCAGTTTGTATCTTTCTGTCCGCTTCTCCCCTTGGTTTGTAATTGTATAAGTAACTAAATTGCTCCTCTCAGGGATTTATCAAACAATAGCTTAAATGGGGCTATACCTTATTTTCTGGCAGAACTACAATCACTAAAATTCTTGTAAGACAATCCCATACAAGTGCATCAATGTAATTTTCTTCGCTTAGAAAAGAGAGGAGGGTGTCATCGTTTTCTTGTTTTGGCAGAAACTTGGCGAATAACAACCTGGCAGGTTTAGTTCCAACTGAACTCGTTGAAAGATCAAAGGATGGTGTGCTGTCACTGAGGTATGCCTCCTACTTAGAGCCATGAGCCAACAACATAGTTCATATTGCATATGATTACTATCTTGATTTCTCATTATACTTTTACTAATTAATATTTGGTCATTAGTGGTTTTTATCTTATATGCATGCAACTATAATTCATAACGGCATGCTGCAACTTTCTATATTTTGTTTTTATTTCCATAATACTTTGTTAGAAACTTGAAAATAAGAAGCTCAAAAAAAAGCTTTTGATGGTGGGAGGAATATATGTGAATGTGAAAGTGAAATGTAATTCATGATCTGGCTTTATTCTCGTTTGAATTATGCTAGCTTGGTGCAAAATCCAAATCTATGTGAATCTGCTACATGCAACCAAGTGAACCAACAGACAAATGATAAAGGCAACAAAAACAGTCTAGTTATTCGCATACTGGCATCAATTGCTGGGATTTTGGCGCTCCTACTCATAGTAGCTGCTGGAGCAGCTATCATCTATGCCCTTAAAAAGAGAAAGCTACTTGGTAACTCTGCTGCTAACTACCCATTACAATCTTTAAAGTTTGGTTAATCACACATCTAATTTTGTTGTAATTGATGAACATCGTAAATATCTTTCCTCAACATTACCTGCAGTGAACATTCATATGGAGCCCAATAATCCAAAGGAGACACAACTGGGGTCCAAGCAACGCCAATATTCATTCAATGAACTTGTTAAGATCACCAACAACTTTGATCGAATCCTTGGTAGAGGTGGATTCGGAACAGTTTACCATGGCTTTATTGATGACACTCAAGTAGCTGTCAAGATGCTTTCCCCATCATCAATACAAGGATATCAACAATTTCTTGCAGAGGCAAGTTGTCATTACTTGCAAAATAGTATCTAGGCTCCCCTAAGTTTGTGGTTGAGATGAGATAAAGGTGGCCGTTAACTGCAGGTTAAACTTCTGATGAGGATTCATCATAGAAATCTGACTTCTCTGATTGGGTATTGCAATGAACAAACCCGCATAGGGCTCATATATGAATATATGGCAAATGGGAACCTAGATGAACATCTTTCAGGTATGTTCACAGCCCTTTTCATTTTTGATCAGATTCAATCTACTTATGCCATAAGCTACAAAAGTATAACTTAATTATGGCTGAACAGGAAGAAAAAGCATGGCAAAGTTCTTCACTTGGGAAGATAGACTTCAAATAGCTATGCATGTGGCCCAGGGTATAAGAAATCTAACTGTGAACTTTCCTTCAATCTGTTGATCCTTTCCATTTATTTCTGCTAAAATCTTGATGTCAGGACTGGAATATCTGCACAACGGTTGTAAGCCACCTATAATCCATAGAGACGTGAAATGTACAAACATTTTACTAAATGAAAATTTCCAAGCAAAATTGGCTGATTTAGGCCTTTCAAAATGCTTTCCCATTGATGGGGACACACATGTATCCACCATTGTTGCTGGAACTCCTGGTTACCTGGATCCTGAGTGAGTGTTTCAATTATATGGTTAAGCAAAGCATCACTTTCATTTGGAAGAAATTCAGATGAGACCATGAGAAATTAACCGAACTGAATGATCTATCATGCAGGTATGAAATATCAAACAAGTTGACAGAGAAAAGCGATGTCTACAGCTTTGGAGTTGTTCTTTTGAAGATAATCACGGGTCAACCAGCAATACTAAAAATGCATGACAAGACTCACATAAGTCAGTGGGTTAGCTCGATGCTTGCTAAAGGGGACCTAAAAAGTATTGTAGAGTCAAGATTACAAGGAGACTTCGACACTAGCTCTGCCTGGAGAGCTACTGAAACAGCAATGGCTTGTGTGTCCATCAATTCTACCAAAAGGCCACAGATGAGTGATGTAGTGACCGAGCTCAAGGAGTGCTTGGCTATAGAAATAGCTCGAAAATATACTGGTTTTCACACTGAAAACAATGATTCAGCTGTGATGATCACCGTGAATCCGACTAATGAAAGCGGCCCCCTGGCTAGGTAGTTCCTTCCGAATGTTAAAAATAAAATAGCTGGAAGTTGTGCAGTGTTTCATTTTCGGTGTTTTTACCCTTGTATTGCAAGTTGGAATCTTGAAGTTTGTTGATCCAGTTAACTATTTTTTCTTCTGCAGTTTAGTACTAAGTATTTGTACTATAATTATCAATAAATGAGTTAATATGCTTTAACTTCTTTTTCTTTAGATTGAACTTAAAACTTTTATACACCAATACTTTCTTTCATTTTCACACAGATATAAGTATTATGAATGCTCAAGTGAATGCAAAAGGATATTATTGCATTGTGTTCATTTCTATAGATAACGGTTGAGACGTTGAAATGAGATAAGACGGCCAGATAAAATGCTGGGATAAGATGAGACATTCAAATGAGATTTGGGAAGATTTGTTGTACAAGAGCTCTATAACTTAAGCCTGCACGGAGCATTGTATGGAAGAGTTTGAATATTCAAATTAATGCTAGGAAATTCCCGAGAGTTGTTAGACATATAAATTGTGAATAATTAATGTACTTGTGAACAAATGTCACAAGTTAAAGAATTTCTAGGGAAAGAAAAACAAAGCACTCAAATTTGATCATAGTATTGTGAAACATTTAGAGTAGTAGTGGAGAAAAAAAAGAGTGCTTGTGGGAAAATTGTAAGATTATAATGTGAGTATAGATCGAGGGTTTTAGATATATTCTTTTTAAGTCTCTATAATACTACTAACTATAATAAAAGAAAGTCTTACCCACTAGAGATACATCATATTATAATTATTCTTTAAATATAGTGAAATATTTATGGGAGTTTGACCCATGATTTTTCCCTTTTTATCATAAAGGGTTTTTCACATTAAAATTTGGTGTGCATTTCTATTGATTTATTTTTTTGTTAGTGTGAATAGTGACTAGTGGGTCACATTGCAAAATACTACTCATGTGGTATATTTATCTGATACTCTCCAAATAATTTGGACACACTTCTGCACACATCCCTAAATTGTTTATTATATTTGGGGTATACCTAACTCTGATATTCCCAAACACCTACAAATATTATCTTGGGAACAAACTCGAATCACTTTATGCAATTCCAAGACTAATCGGATAATTTCATAATTTGAGGGACTAAAATGACACAGATATACAATTTCAAAATCTAAAATAAACCTTTCAACTTGAGTTCCATAGTGAGCGTGCTGCATCATAGCACAAAAGCCCACAGTAACCAAAGTCTTAGAACTTTGATGGACAAAATCATGTTGATAGGAACTCATACCGTAAGCAAAATTCTCATACTGCTTTTGATACTCTTTATGACTCAACTCATCGGTATGACATAAGCAACATTATTAATCCTTATCGTTATTTATATTTGATCGGTGTTCTAAATTCCTGTTATTGATCCGCATGGAATGGATTAGAACTTGATTCGAGGAAATTCTCAAATTATTCTAAAATTGGGGAATCTATAAGAATTTAGGATTTATAAACTGTGTACCTCGACCACACGTGTGGCTCGCCGTCGACCGTGGTGCCTTACACGCGCGACGGTGAGGTTGAACGCATTGGTGCGCGTCCTGGGTGATCACGTGACTCACCTCTCAACCCGCAAGTATTGCCTCACTAGTTTTTGTTTTAGGCCTTCCAATAAAGAAATTATAGGAAGCTGTTTAATTGGTTATTAATAAAAATATTAGGGAGAGTATAGTACCTAACGAATGAAAATTTCTAAAATAGCACCTGAGATGGGTAAAATAAATCTTTTTTAAGGACTAAATATGTACTAAATGATCATTTATCAGGACTAATCTATTTAATTTAAATATATTAACAGTGTAAAAAAATTTTATGCAATCATCCAATTATATCATATCACACCAATAAATATGGCTAATTTCTACCTCTACTATTTGAATTGTCATATGCAAAATAAGAGATTTGGTTGAATAACACTCTGTGTATCAAAATTCAACTCTTAAATGTTTTAGGGATAGATATAATCAAATGGGAACATGGAAAGCATTTAATCTTTTCTTTGTTTGGTAGTCTCTTTGTTTTACTCCCATCCTTGAGAGAAAGGAGGAAAAAAAAACATACAAAGAAAAAATAATAAATAAATCTTGATAATAACATTATAGAATTGTATAAATAGATAAATTTATCTTTCTCGAAAAAACAAAAAGAAGTAAATATAATTAAATACATCAACAGTAATCTTGTTAAAAAAATTTTAATGCTTTATTGACATGATAAATGGATAGATATTATAGAAGAAAATCTAAAAAATTTGACAGATAGAATGAAATGGATGGAGTAATTAGAAAAATTATTATGTCATTAAGATAATATATAGCAAAACCCACAAGAAAATTGTCCGATTAGAAATTCAATTTGAAGAAAAAAGGGCTCCCAGAACTAGCAGGTCATTGACTGCATTGAGAGAGAGAGAGAGAGATGCAGATTTCAATTTCATGTAAGGAACTTTGAAACATGCAAGCCATGGAACATGCAAGCCAAATTCTTCTCTTCCTATAGTTTTGCCCAAAACGTGGAATATATGCAAGCCAAGACTCGTTCAAAAAGAAGAAAATTGAAGTCACGAATTCTTGCCTTTTTCTTCCATCTCCTGAGCAACATCGAGACTTGAACATCATAGTTCAAAATTCGCATTAAATTATGGTTCATTATTTCAGTGTGTGCAACGCGAATGTAGAGTGTCCGAACTACAAGGAAAGCTGACCGCGCTGCCGTCTAAATTTAATTTGGAATACGACTTCAGCGGTATAAATCATAATAGGGAACTCATATGTTTGTCCACTAAGCAAATTACATTACAACAAACAATGAGAGTGTTACTGCATTCGCTTTTAGTATTGCTCTGGTGTCTAATTACTGTGGTTCTGGTTCAAGCCAAGAACAATCAGGTTTGGTTATCAAAATTTGAAGAGTCGCACAAAATTCTTTGTCCCTTTCTTCTATCTTGGTCCATATCCGTCCAATCAAATTTTGTCGTCATGGGTGGTTGGAAAAATTCAATTGGAGAAGAAAATATAGGTGATATCATTATTATACATATGTCAAAATTTTATTGAGAAACAATGGATGAAACAGGAAAAAAAGGATGGAAGATTTGAAATCCACTTAAAGTTACGTAACTATGGTGAATTCAAAGGCATAACACTATCTTTCCCCATGGAGGAATATTTATAACTAGGGTTTTCTCTGTTTCTATGTCACAGAATTCATTAGCATAGATTGTGGGCTACCTCCTAATTCAAGCAATACTGAAAAGAGCATAGATATAAATTACATTCCAATTACTAAATTCATCAGTATTTGTCACGACCTAACTTAGGTCATAACCAGCACATGAGTAGCAGCTTCCCCAACAAATCTTAACACCCAAAATTTTCTAGGAGAACGGATAGAGTTTCTTCTATTTTTTGGATATTCCTCAAATAAAAGTACAACCTACAATATTTCTAATTTAAATTCACACCAAATGGGTATCAACCATTCTTAGAATGCGCCCTTCCAACATATAACAATATCTCAACATAGTCCAACCATAATACCAAATTAGTTTTCAAACTCAATTAAACATAATACATTATATAGTTCAAACATAAAACCAAATTAAGTTTACAAATCCTTTTTATAACATAATCTAAATATATATCTAAGTCATAATTTCTCAAAGATAAGTGTAAAATAGATCTAAGGACCATGTCTATGACATATGGAGCAACAGACAGCTACAAGCTAAAACAAAATATGGGTGACAACAAAAGGGTCTTTACGAAAAGGCTCACTAACTTCGAATTTACTAAGATTATGCCGAAGGAACACAAAAACCAGCACCAACATTTGTATTTGAAAAAAGTGGAAAGACAACGGGGTGAGTTTTGCCACTCAGTGAAAGATGAGATATCCATAGTTTACTAAGTGCAAACATAAAATACTACAAACATAATAATTTACATGTACTCATGAAAATATAGTTCTAGCCATAATATGAGATTTCTTGACAACATAATTTTACATAATTATGTAAATCCAAATATAATGAGGAGTTATCCAAAGTAGAATAATAACAAGTCTAGACATGACCCAAGGTCATGTGCAGGTTAGCACGACACCTGCTAACTGGAGTTGGTCCGTAACCATACAAGTTCAGACATGACAAAAGTCATGTGCAAGTTAACACCTCACCTACTAACTGGAGTTAGCCCATGGCTAAATTGTCATGGCCTAACTTCTGGAGCGTGATCGGTACGTAAGGAATTTCATCCCCATGTAAGCCTACTTGGTGACCTGTCTCTCTAAATGCTTAATTTATCAATAAATATAATTATTAAAATATGATCTATTTGAAATATAAACATTTTGTCTAATTAAAATATAATGTTCAATTTCATAAACTGAAAATATTTGATAATTTAATCTCTGAAAACTCTTATTCAAATCTGCTGATCTATGATTCATAACTGTCTCATCACAAAGAATTAGTCTTAAACCTAAAAATCCTTGATATTTGAAAACTGGATTACAAATTCATCTCTCATTCATCACATAAGTCTCTAATTACAATTTACATTTCATTTACATGCTTAATATATGAAAATACTAAAATATATCAAACTACATGTGTGGATAGGATCCTGCCTGCACATCTACTGGAGCATTCTCCTCTAACATAGTTCTACCCTAGGCCTTACTACAAAGTAAGACTCACCACTGGAATAATTATGTCTGTGGAGCCGGAGTCTGAATCACCTTTGAACTGCAACTATGGGAGGAAGGGAGAGGGGTGAGTCAATGAACTCAGTGAGTGAGCTCTCACCCATCACCTACATAGGACAACCAAGAATATACAATAAATAATATATATGCAGCAATCACAAATCATTTGATATTTAAATATATAACTAGCTAGGAAAACATTTTTCATACTATAAATTCACAACAACCATTTTTAATTGATCAAAATCAAATATGAAATCATTTTAACTAGGGCTGAGGCAGAGTATCGAGAAATAGTATGCTGAACATAAAAAATACATATATAATAATAAAATTTGCAAAATTATAAACTGAAAAATTGTACTCAGTCCCTGGCGGACAAGAGCACTTGCTGAAATCATACTAGTCCCTATCGAATGAGCTATGGCCACCTAACTAGGTCCTATTTCTGTAACTGTTGGGGGTGAAACTGTCTTTTAATGGATAATTTGGTACCAAGGTTAACGATCTCTTCATAGCCATTAACTAACTATCTGTTTTCTTATCTCTACCAGCTAAACTAGTTTGACAAAAAACCATAACTAAAAGGTGGGTGGTCAGTACCTGGTGAACAAGAGCCCATCAATTCTGAATACTCTTAGAGTTTTGGATTCACATAACTCTAACAATTCGACTTCAACATAACTGTGGCTTTGAAAATCAAGTCCAAGGATTCACCACTTGTAGGCATTCCAATTTCAAGTCCACAGAATATGTATCTAGCAGTTACTAAGAATCATACTAAATTATGTATCTTTTGGTACCATAAAACTAAAGTTCTAAATTCGTATCTTGTGCTAATATATTTCCACATACTTGATAACTCTAATATTATAGTTCAAAACGCTGGGGTTCTAAATCATATAACTCTGAAATTAAATAACATAATTATTCAAAGCTAGATCATCCTCTATTCTATATCTATTTATAATAATTAAACTTAACATTTCGAAGCTTTCTGAAATCCAAAATCTGGAGTATATACATAATAATATCATAGCTCCTTAAAACATATTTGATAAAATAGCACCTTGCTAAATCATTCATCATTCCAAAAATCATGTCATTAGCATATAAAACATTTTTCATAGCACACATCATATCAATCATGGTCCCATGGTTTTTTGAATTTCTTTTTCATGCTACAGTCAAAATTATAATATTTACTAACTTCACCATAACTCATAAAATCGTAATTCATATATAATCTTGTCTCCAACTTCAAATATATACTGAGTATAATGCATAAAACATAGTCATAGTGACTAAACTAAGGCTATGAGTTTGAACCCACTCACCGTTTAGAGCCAGGAGTATATGGGCACCACTAATTTGACCTTGAGAGCTTGAAATGACACCAACAACTGCCATAGAGCAACATTAACTCTAGATTAAACTCTAATCACCTCTAGATAACACTAAAACAACTCTAACAACATTGGGAGAGCACCCCCACTTGACAACAATGAGAGAAAATAAATACCTATACTAAGAATGTGAAAGAATGGGAAGAACAGAGACAAAATTTATCAACATAAACATATCTTGATGATTTAGGGGAGCTAGATTGGAATGAGGTTGAAGAAAAAGAGAGAAAATGGTGGGGAATGGTTTTTGGTTCGGGGAAAAATAGGGAGGAAAGAGTAGGGGGGTTTTAAAAAGATGGGAGATGCATCAGCAACGAAAACGACATCGTTTGAAACTGTTTTTGCCATATTGACACCGCTATAACAGTCTAGCCAAATTCCCGACATTGACCGTCCATGCGCTCATCACTACTGGACCGCTATAGCTGTTCTCAGCACACTAAAATGAAGTGTTGTGACCGGACCACTCTAGCGGTGACAGAAATGCCTGACTTCACCATTTTATTGTCATATGGCTCCTTGTTATCTCAATACTCACTTATTTAAATGCCTTTATTTATTTTACTCTCAATTAACTTTAAAATATAAGTGTAAATAAGGAAATATCCCTCATTTGGACTTAAATAAAATATCTAAAAAATCAAAACTCCAACCAATCAAAATCTAAGTTTTGAGTTCTAGTTCGAATTTCGGAATTCTCACGATTTTCTAAACTTGGGGGATAAAAACGAAACATCTAGAGATTTCCTATAATTTGTTAAAATTCACTCTTTAACTTGTTTTCCTTTGAAGAACAATTACCGGGACTTTTGATCCCAAAAAGGTAGCTCTATCATATAGCCCTCCAAGAAGATGTAGGCTCCAAACTTAACGAAATCTCGGAGGACCTAGCAACATTGGTGGGTCCCGGGGGACCTTGAAGCCATACACAACTTGTCTACTAAAACGTGTACACTGAATATTACACAAATACAAGTCTAGACATAGCTGCAGCTACTTGTAGGTTAGCATCTCACCTGCTAATTGGAGTTCCATGGTGCACCAAGGCTAACGCCAATGTCGTTAGCTACAGTTTCTACTTAGGTTCACTCCCAAAACATTTACAATCACAAAATCCAATTTTTAATCTTATAGTTTCATAATTCTAGTTTTAATATCATGATTATAGACTTAACAGTTCTCATAAATACAATTATTGGTGTTTCCAACATAATTCCAATTCCAAGATATTATATTCTTACAATATAAAATTCATTCTCAAGTTATATGAGACATAAGATAAAGTCAAATTTAATAATTAGCATAAGATATTCTAAAACTCAACATACGTTACAATTTAACTAAGAATAATTAAATAACCATGATAATTAAATTCTAGCCTCCAAATCAAAACTTCCATTTAAAACATAAAGCCTCATTCTCGATAAATAAATTATTTTCTCATATAACAATATACTTTCAACTCTTTGGTTAATTTTATATTTATAATTAAAACTTATCATGTAAACAGTAAACTACAAGTATTATCTACTCACAACTAGTAGTTCAAAGAACCGAAGAACACTCCATTGAGGCCACCAATTCAAGTGTTAATACTCGATTGCTCTATCACTCTAAGAACAAGATAATATTAATATTTGTGAGCTAACAATATCACCAATTTACATGAATTAGCCCCAAATCATAAAAACCCCAATTTATAGGGTTCAAGAGACTCTAAAATCAATCCTAGACTAACTAGAAGTTGAAATAATTTAAATAAAGTAATTTAGAAATTTCCTTACCACTTGGGTAGTAGAAATATTGAAGAAAAATACTCCAATACCTTTCTAAAATTTTCATGCCCTCTAATGAGGGTTAGAAAGAGAAAGTGGAGGTAGAGAAGATTGAGGGAGAGGGGGTGCGGTTATGGGGATGAGAAGGAAGAGATGATAATGGAGGAGGTGGTGGTGAAGTTTTGTGATGGAGGAAGCAAAGAAGATGAAGAAGAAAAGAGAAAATGGAAGAGAAGAGAGAAAGAAGCGAAGAGGAAGAAGGGATGGACGGGTTACCACGAGAGTGAGTGAGGGAAGAGGAAGAGAGAAATAAAAGGAAAGAGAGGGAACTATGGTGGTCAATATCATTTAAGGTGCATGGTGGTCCTCTCCCTCTTTTTTTTTTTTTTTACTTTTTCTCGGTTACAACAGTACTAGAGTAAGCAAGAGTGTGTCACCTGAAGACAAGAGGAATCATGAACAGCAGTTTAGTTATGTGAGGAGTTTTCCTAGTGGAGTGAGGAACTGTTACAGGATAAATGCAACTAGTGACACTATACATCCAAGCTAGTTTCCTATGTGGAAACTATGATGGTTTAAACAAGCTCCCGCAATTTGATCTTCATCTTGGAACTAATTTGAGGGACACGGTGAAATTCAAAAATACATTGCTCAGCATAGACGATGGGCTCATTCACTCTCCATCTTTGGACTATATATATCTCTGTCTAGTGAACACAGGCAATGGAATTCCATTCATTTCAGCTATAGAATTGAGGACTTCGAAAATTAATACTTATGTCACTGATCCAGCTGTATCACTGGCACGTTTCCTTCGTCAAGATTTTGGTTCCACAACCAACAGAACATACAGGTAAGTCCTTAGAAATGTCTTCTTCGACTGCCAATGAAGTGGGAGTGTCCCAATCTTCTTCACTGTCATTTTCTTTCTCTGTCTGATGACCTGAGGTTGCAACATAAAATACTAGTTAATGCTATCACAAACATCAAGAATGCTTATGAGGTGGATAGAAATTGGCAAGGAGATCCATGTGCTCCTGTAGCTTATATGTGGGAAGGTCTAAATTGCAGTTTTGAAGAAAATAATTCCCCAAGAATCACATCCTTGTACTTTGATGATCTAGAAAATAAACCATGCATAATTATATTCATGAACAATCATTAGCTGTGATTATGTTTGGAAATGCAACCAGGAATTTATCTTCCAGTGGACAGGCCGGACAGTTAATTAGCAACCTTCATCTCCAAGCTCTCCATTTTACTGTACTTGTGAGTGCCTCATCTAATAGAGTAATTTAGTTTATAAATGATGGAACCAAATCATTTAATTCCGTTTATATATATATATATTCTTTTCTCTTGGAGATTCAGCCTTATAATAATAGTGCATTTGAATCGCATCTTTCAGGGATTTATTAAACAATAGCTTAAATGGGCTAGTTCCTGACTTTCTTACACAATTGCAGTCACCGAAAGTCTTGTAAGTTAATCGCGTATTAGTGCATCATTGTAATTTTCTTTGTTATAGAAGAGGAAAGGGTGTCATATTTGGCTTGTTCTAGCAAAAACTTGGCGAATAACAACCTTACAGGTTTAGTTCCAAGTAGCCTCCTTGATAAATAAAAGAACGATTCACTATCATTAAGGTATGCCTCCTACTTGAAAGCCATTAGTCCACAATAAACTACGGTTGAAGATAATTGTTATCTTAATTTCTTTATTAAATAATTATATAATATAACTGTTAATTATAATGTCACTTTCTTTTTAATTAACCCTACATGCATGCAGTGTGGAACTAAAAGTCATGTCAGAAATACTGCAGTTTGATTAATGATTCTTTTCTTCCCAATATATTTACTTAGAAATAAAACATACCAACCGAAGCCATTGATAGACGGAGAAAATGTGTGATAGTGATGCTTAATTCCTGATCTGGCTTTGTTTTTGACTAAATGATGATAGTGTGGGGCAAAATCCAAACCTATGTGAATATATGCTTCATGCCACCAACAGACAGAAGATATAAACAAGAAGAAGAAAAATAGTGTAGTTATTCCTGTAGTAGCATCAGTTGCTGGGATTTTGGTGGTGCTTCTAGTAATTGCAGCAGCAGCTATCATCCGTGGCCTTAAAAACAGAAAGTCACAAGGTAAAATTCGTGCTAACTACCCTTTAAAATCTTTAAAGTTTGGTTAATCACACAAATTCTTATTTTGTTGTAATTTGTAAACTACTGAATTCTTTTTCCTTCAAAATCAGCTGATGTGAACATTCATGGGTATGCCTCTTACATAAAACCATGAATTAACAATCTATTTAGTTTTGAAGATGATTGTGGTCTTGATTTCATTATTGTACCTTTTTATTAGATAATGTCTTGTAAATTATGTTCGAGTGAAAGAAGAGTATATGAAGTGCTACACACAAATTGAAGAAGAAAATTTTTTTTCTCGCTCGTAAAACCCCAAAAATTGTAGGATACTTATTGAATCTTGTTAGAGGATTTACATATTCTATAACTACCACAATTAGCAAAAATTTATTTTCCTTAACTCATACAAACTTTATACGCCGAACATTTTTCTCAGAGAGACAAATAACTCAATTTAACTCCTAATTAACCTTCCTAATGATCGATAATGATCACTAAAGCAAAGGCCATATAACCATCAAAAGTCATTTATGTTAAATCAAAGGTTTGTTTAACCCGCATGGTAGGATAATAACCAGTAGTAGCATAAGACCTAATATGATAAGACCCAATAAAATTTTAATACAATACAATATTTGATGTTGTATTTTATAAGATATTATATTTTATATTTTAGAATATTATCATTTATTTATAAATAATTTTAATATTATAAGTAAATATCTACCAAAATAATTTTTTTATTAATTATTTAAACATAATTTTCAAATATATTATATTTATGTAAATATTGATTAATTAAAACTTAATTTATACTAAATGTTATTCTTTTCAATATTTTATAAATATTTCTTATTTCAATAAATTATGTAAATATAAAATACACTTTTTTATATATGTTAATATTTTCTATTTTAAATCATACTTATTTAAATTTAGTTTAAACATAAGTACTAAAACAAAATAATTTTATTATTAATCCTTAGTTTTATATATTACATATGATTCATTTATGTATTTATTGGTTAATAATTTTTAATTTTTTATATTAAATATTATTTTATTATTTAAAATATTTATTTGTTATTAGACACTTATTGTTTTATTCATTATCTATTAATCATAATTATTTGTATAATTTTTACATATTATTATTATTTATTCAAGAATTATTTTATTTTAATAAAATATTAAAAAATAAAAAATAATCTTATATATCAAAAGCTAACTAGGCCTAATCTGCCTCTCTATCATGCTAGATTAAATTATACAATATTTTCACATATAGAAAAACTATGATAGATGGATAAACTTGTACAATATATTGTTTGCATGAAATAATGAATAAGATAATAATAAATAATATTAATTTATCCTATCATGCCTAATATAGGCTACCAAATACACCATAATCTGTCTAAAAAACTGCTAAGAGGCCTAACGCATATAATAGGTTATTTTTTGTAGTTTAACTTACTATGTATTAATTCATTTTATTTATGTATTGTTACAAATATGCAAGGTTTGATGGAAATCCAAGTCTCTACACCCCGAATCCACGCCACAAAAGGAATAAAGTATTAATTCCGTTGGTGGCAACATTTGTTGGAATCTTCATCCTTTCAGCAGCAACACTCTATTTTTTCAGAAGTAGACTAGAAGATACAAAATACATAGAGTATTGCTATTTCAAATTTAATATAATCTATTAAGTCACATTAGCCAAAGTTCTTATTAATGATTCACTTTAGTTTCAATTTAATAATTCACTCTATTTTTTCAGTAGTAGACTAGAAGATACAAATAAAATACATAGAGTATTGCTATTTCAAATTTAATATAATCTATTAAGTTACACTACCCAAAGTTCTTATTAATAATTCACTTTTGTTTCAATTTAGTTTCTCATGATGATCACTAGGTATCATCTATCTTGGTCCATGTAAACTCTGAATCTTCTGATAGTCCCTTTAATGTTGTTATTAAATTATTATATTATCCCTATTTTAATTTTCAATTTTTTTATAAACCACTCACCTCTCTCGTCTTGTTATTCCCACCTTCTCACATCTACCACCATTGCGACTGTCGCCATCAGGTCGACTGCCGTGCCCCCACTACCAACATAATCTTCACTTCAGGTAGTACCCATACACCATTAGGTAGCATTTGGTAGGAGCAGAGAGATAGAAATATGGACACAATGAAGACATTAGAGATAGATACATAAAAAATACTATTTTTACGTTGTATATATATAGTTGTAGAGTACAAAATATAGTAACTGTCTCCGTATTTCGTTTGGAAACACGAGAACAATACAATAAATATACGGTGAAAAACATAAGCATCGCCGTCGGACTAGCTCAGTCTGGCCATTGGATCACCCCTCCACCGCCACCTTTTGTGAGGACACATTGGAAAATAATAAACATATATAAAGGTATTATTGAAAAAAATATTAAATTTCTGTCTCCGTATCTTGTCCTCACCTTTTTAAGGATATATAAATTTTATATTTTTCCGTCTCCTGGATAGAATATTTTTTTTATCCCTTGTTCCTATCTTCACCATCAAATAAGTTTATATCTCCAATATTTCCATATTTCTATTTCTATATCACTAAGCAAACTCTATCTTAGTGACCACTCTAATTCTACCTCTTAAATTTGAGTTATTGAATGCTTTAGAGCAGTTTCATGTTTACATTTTTGTAAAGAAAACATTCAACTGACACCGATGCAATTGTTACATTATGGGAAGAATATTACTCCCTTATTTCGTTTAATGTAATTATCTTGGTAAATGTATAAAATTATGAGTTGATAAAATTATTCCTATATAGTCATTATTTTATCATGATAAATGTATCAGCACATTCAAATTAAGGATATAAATAGAAATAAAAAATTAATGCTATTAAAATACTATAAATGCATATGTATTTTAAAACCCAAAAAGTAAAAAACGAAAGATGTATTAAAAAGTAAAACCCAAAGAGTATTTGACAAACTTTCATCGCCTTAAGAAATAGATGAAGGAGTATTGTGGACGTATTAAATAAGATGACAAAAAAGAGGAAGCTTGACATACTTGCATAAGCTCTTCCTCTCTTGTAGCCTTCTATTGCCGAAACTACGACAAAGTGACTAAAAGGATCAATCTCTTTAATTTTAGCACAAGTAACAAATATAAGAACTTCAATGGAGGTTTAAAGAAACAACGTTTAAATAATCTTCTTTATCTACATTTTGTTAACAACACGTGAAAAGGGCATGATCTAACAATAACAATGCTATGCTTTCTTATTTATATCGATCAGTTATCGTCATGAGTATGAAAAAGTTCAGCCGAAGTAAAAACATTGAGCACGTGGACCCAAACAAACAAGAGTTCACCTACTCGGAAATACTAAGTATTACCAATAACTTTGAGAGGGTCGTGGGCAAGGGAGGATTTGGTACTGTTTACTACGGTTGCATAGGTGAAACACAAGCAGCAGTGAAGATGCTCTTCCCTTCGGCTCAAGGGCATTTGCAATTTCATACAGAGGTATATATTTCTTTATTACAATGATTGCATTTAACCCTCAATATTTTCAAGTCTCTTAAGATGAAAAGGAATATTTGCTTTGGTTTGCAGTCAGAAATTCTCACCAGAGTGCACCATAGATGCTTGACTCCTTTTATTGGATATTGCAATGAAGGCACAAAACAAGCACTTGTTTATGAATACGTGACAAATGGAAACTTGGGAGAGTATCTATCAGGTTTTAAACACATACATTCCCCCACAAAAAAAAAAAAAATCAATTTCATTCACTAGAGTTACGATTTAATATTGTATGGAAATATTTATCTCATATTCATTTTGTTGTGTATGGTATATTATTGTTGTAGAATTGTTTGAGAAATGTTATTTGTACATATGTATATGATGTTTGATACCGTCTTATTTGAGAAATGTTATTTATACAAACACACACACACACAGATATATATATATAAAATTTATTTATTATGTATATCATGGGTATTTGTATGGTTAGCATCATTGTTTTTCTTTCTTTCTTGTCTTTCTTTTGTAACAAAAAAAAAATGTGATACCATATCAATTTACGTCTTATTACTTATTGGATGAGATATAAAACTAATTTGAACAAAATCCATAATTCATTAAATAATGAATAAAATGTGAATTGACATAATTTCTCATACACATAACTCAATTTCTTTACACAAAATAGCCCATTTTGATATATAACACCCGAGAGGAACCACCTTTTAGTTAATTCAACAAACTCATGTAACCACATCAAATATACATAGCATATTTATGGTTGAAAGTTTTAGTTTGTTACAGGGTTAGTCCATTAACACAGGTTTACTTAGTTGGTTACTACCCATGACAGCTGTTGTATAAATACCCTTTGTTGCCATTGAATAAACAACTTTTGCATTTACTCATATCAGTAACTTTGTTATGGTATCAGATTTCTCACGATTCCTCTGCTCTCTATCACATTCTCTTCTTTCTTCTTCAACCTTTCTTCTGTGAATTCCATGGCTGCCTCTTACACTCTTGCTGATATGCAAGATCCGAATAATCCTTTCTACCTCCATCCAAATGAGACTCCTTCACTCAATCTTGTTTCTGCACCTTTAACAGAAGCAAACTTTAATGGATGGCAAATAAGCATCAAGATCAGCCTTCTTACCAAGAACAAACTTGGCTTTGTTGATGGTTCAATCCAGGAACCTGCTTCAATTGATCCTATTCATCCTTTTTGGAGCAGATGCAATACCATGGTTCTTGCATGGATACATCGTTCTTTATCCCCTACCATTGCTCAAAGCGGTTTTGATGATTGACAATGCTCAAACTCTTTGGGAAGAACTACAAGAACGATTCTCCCAATCGACTCCTTTCGAAGTTCTGGACCTCCAAGAAGAAATCTTTGCATTTCGACAAGGTGACTCTTCTGTAACTACATATTTCACTGGTCTCAAGACTATGTTTGATGAGTTTGATGCTCTCATGCCTGTGCCTGTTTGCACATGTGGTTCAAAGTGTTCTTGCAATGCACTTCAGAAAGTAAAGGATCAAAGAAATATTCTACAAGTAGCAAGGTTTTTAAAAGGTCTCAATGACCAATATTCTGTTGCAAGATCTCACATAATGCTCATGTCACCTCTACCTAATCTCAACAAGGTTTTTGGTATGATCATTCAACAAGAGAGACAATTCTCTGTTGAAAATT